>CM057339.1:466703651-468155967 GCA_030015575.1 Agapanthus africanus | reverse complement strand
TATTATGTGTTGCTGTGATATGTTCTATTGGATCGTCGCGTTTGAATAGCCGGGGGTTTTATGTGAGATGAGAGTTTTTCTTTTTCATTCATGTAAAATTCATTTGTATGTAATATTCTTTTATTGGGGCACTTCCAGGTAGCGGAAGATGTCACCGTTGTATATTATTTACTTTTCCGCATTAGGTAGACCCAAGGCGGGGAGCACAAGTAACCGGGTTCTAGGGTCCAGTGGGAGACCATCTCGAGGAGTCGAGACCGGGTCTCCTAACCCTAGAATTGGCAGTGTTACTTGCCGCTCTCGTAGGGGTCTAGGGATGTGGGTTTGGCTATTCATCGCGACCGTGGAATCCGTGTTTTATACTGGCTTGTATTGAAAACACGGATGTCCTAGTATATCCAATATTTCAAATATGTTCTTCTGCTGCAATGTTCTGTGATGAGATCATATTACTGCCTGAGACGAATGTTTATATTATATATATGAGATATATGTTATATTGCAGATTTCGTTTCAAAAGAAATGCTTGCGAAGCATAATTAAAATGGGACTTCATTAATGAGATTAATGAAATAAAAGAAACCTAAGATGTTGTAGAAACTTGTTTATAAAAACTGGTAGCTACAGTTCTTGCTTTGCATAGCGGTGTTCCTTGTAGAACATCCAGCACCTTATTCGATAAGGAAAGGACCGAGATCCCTTCACTGGGAGTGACTCCTTTAGCAATAACTGGCAGATGCTACAAACTCGGTCTGTCTTTTGATTGCTTCTATAGTTCTTGCTTTGCACAGCGGTATATATGATATATCCTGCACCTTATTCGATGAGGAAAGGGCCGACGATCCCTTCACCGGGAGTGACCCCTTTAGCAAAACTAGAAAAGCCTCAAAAGCATTCCATTTAAAATCACTCGATTCTACAACGATATCAAGTTCATTACGCAAAGGGTTTTCTGAAAAACCCGTCGTAGCCCTCCGTCATTTCAGATAAGTACTGGTTAGTATTCGTGCTACGTTTGTTGACCTTAGTCAAGGCGTAGTGTGCGGTAGCTGATTAGTGCTTATCTGCATAAGCATATGATGCGATTGGATTAGGGTAGTCGTGCGACTTTGTTGACCTTGTCAAGGGTCGTGCGGGTGGGTTTAATTCAATCAGGAAATGACGGGTTGAACTTGACTTGCGGTCTATGGTTTGTTGACCTTGTCAAGGTCATAGATCGATTGGGGCAAAATATTATTGGGAATTTCAAGTGTTGAAATTTGCAATGAGATTGCATACCTTCTATGTGATAGTTGGATCCCGATACCCGCTGCGAGTAAGAGTTACTCCTGGGAGAGTTTTACACATTACAATTAGCCGATCAAGTAGGTGTCTAGAAAGGTGTTAACGGGGTTACGCCTCTGGAAAAACGAGGTTTACTGTAATTAGGTTCGTGCGAAAGCATGGGGGACCTCCCTCAAAGTACCGACACTGGCCTGGCTGAAAGATTGGCGAACTTATAGCGCGTAATTAATCCCGGCTAGTCTTTCCTTTTAGGGTTTGAAGGAAGATTTGACTAAAACAGTGGGAGACATCCTGATTAGATATATTAGATAACCAATCTAATCTTGCAAGAGCATACGCTGAGTGTTTTCTTCTCTCTCTCTCCAGATAGCGACCATATCACGCCTTAATCAAGATAATAAAACTGATATATTGACTGAACCCGCTTGTTATACTGAGCTGGGGAACGTTGGTCCCGCTCCAACTTATAATTGTTATAAGACAGAGCAGGAAATTGGGGAATACCAGATTTCCCGTGCCGCCCAAACGAAGAAAGTGCATGTTGATGCATCATCTTCGGGTGTGTTCATTACACAGAACTGTTTCTCAGTATCCTTTACGTCCTGGGTATGTGATACCGGATCAGGATCCCGTATATGTAATCTGTTACATGGGCTACAGAAAGGTAGAGAACTGAGAACGGGTGATAAGTTTCATGAGACAGAAAACGGTGCAAGTGTTGCAGCCAAGTCTGTTGGTCACTGTCACCCTGTATTACCAGAATACATTGATTCTGAACAAATGTTATTAGATACCGAACCTGATATACAAAATCATGTCAGTCTCTTTATTAGTAAAGAAAGGATATAATTTTGTATTGTTGGATAATGTTTTGAACATTTCCTATATCAAGAGTTGATCGGTTCAGGCACGTTATCTAAAAGCATTGACGTTCTAAATCAAATTACAGTTCATAGTATACGCAACACACACAAGAGGAAGAGTTCAGAAATGAACGAATCCTTCTTGAGGCATTGTAGACTAGGTCATATCAATGCGACCCGACTGGCTGAAGTTGCATAAAAATGCATATTTAAATTAGTTTGAATTTACATCTTGTGAAACTTGCCGATCATGTCACAAAGATAAGATGACCACAGCTCTGTTTATTGGAAACAGAGAAAGAGTTAGTGAACTTTTGGGATTGATACATGCTGATGTATGAAAGTCCCCTGTCTACACATGCCAAGACCGGTTCTTTGTACTTCATTACATTCTCTGATAATCTCTCAAGATTCAGACATATGTTCCTGTTGAAACACAAGTCCGAACCTTTTGAGATATTCACAGAATATAAGTTAGAAGTAGAGAACCAAAATACGGGTATAAGTATTATGTCCTTTGATGAGATCAAGGAGGAGAATACTTGAGCACGGAATTCCTGGACTATTCTAAAGGAGAATGAGATTCTCTCTCAGCATTACTCCTCCGTATACACCATAGCACGATGGCATATCGGGGCGGAGCAAACTCACCCTATGTGATATGGTGTGCTCTATGATGAGTACTACTGAGTTTCCTATTTCCTTTAGGGAGTTATGCACTTGTGAAGTCGCATATCTATTGAATAGGGTTCAAATCAAATCAGTTGCCTACCACTTCATATGTGATATGGAAGGGGAAGAGCCTATATCTTAAGTTTGTTAAGATTTGGGTTGTCCGGACTATGTCTAAAAGCAAAATCCGGACAAGCTCGAGGCAAGGTCTGTTATGTAGAACTGGAAATGTTCCAGCTATACAAAATACAGCAGATGATTTGGTACAACCAAAGGATTCAGTAGATTCCAACGAACCTCAGCCTCTCCGCCGATCTAGTACGGTTCCTCACCCACCTGAGAGATACTTCGGTTTCTCTATGACAGTGGGAGCGAGGATTGCATCATGAGATGATGACCCAACTAGTTTCGAGCTGGCCATCAGGAGTGGGACTCTGTAAGAATGGCTGGGTGCTTATCGATCTGAGATGGAATCATTATACACCAACAAAGTATGGACTTTGGTTGCTTTATCTGAAGGGTTAGATCCCCATCAGGAGCGAGTATATCTTGAGAAGATTACTTGGTGTACATGGAAAAGTTGAGACTTTCAAAGCTATGCTGAAGTCCATCCAGATCCTACTTGCCACGGCTATATACCATGACTACGATATCTGGTGGTTGGGTGTCATGACTGCTTTTCTAAATGATGGTTTAGAAAAGAGTGTCTATAAGTACACAGCCAGAGGGCTTCGTAGACAGTGGGAGCAGCGGAAACGTGTGCAAGATATTTTATATGATAAAGCAGGCATCGCGGAGTTGGAACATCTTTTTTGATGTGGTAGTCAAAGAGTTTGACTTCATCAAAATGGTAGATGAACCTTGTATATACAAAAAGGTAGTAGAGAGTATGGTGGTGATCTTCGTAGAATACGTGGATGATATACTCTTGATGGGGAAAGAGTTTCCTATGCTACGCTCGGTCAATCTCCGCTTATCACAAGGATTCTCCATATAGGATCAAAGTGATACCTCCTAAATCCTGGGTTTTGGATCTATGAGATAGATCTAAATTGGATGTTAGAATACTCACTAGTTGTAGTGAGATGGTATCAATCGATCCTGGGGAGAATCACTGGAAAGGTTCCATAGTGATAAGGACGACTGAATGTCAGTCGCAGGCATTGTCTTTACCCTCAGTGGAGGGACGGTATGTTGGAAGAGTTCCAAGCTAGATATCGTGACATACTAGACGATTAAAGGCAAGATGCATCGTTACCAAGGATGCTACCAAAGAGGCAGTCTGGATATATATAAGTTCATAAGATGAACTTCGTTCCTACCATTGTGTGACAATGGAGTTATGGCTTTAGCCAAGGAACTACCGTCCCATCAGAAATCCAGATATAATTCTTAGGCAGTATCACCTGATCATGGAGATGGTTGATCTCCAGGGAGATCGAGGTTAGGAGAGTAGACAAAGAGGACAACAGCACGGATCCACTCACAAAGGCCTTTTTCCCAGTAGAGACTCTTACGGGATGGTTGAGTATGAGATACTACAACCGCAGCTAATTGTTGGGTATGCGATACCATAATAGATGGCCCTAGTGCAAGTGGGAGATTGTTAGTTATATGTATGCCTTAGAGGCCATTACTGTACATACGATGTATATTGTAGTGGATGATAGGACATATATAGGGAGGACTTTCTTGCTCGACATGATAGTATGCTATCTGGTTGTACTTTATCTTAACATGTACTCTGATTGTCTCTATATTACATGTTGATAAAGCCCTTAGGATATGTACTCGACTACTGGGACTATGATGAGATCATACTAGTGGGGCCACGGTAGTCGACGAGTACATCCTATAACTGTTCCTAGTCGAGGGTGTATCGAGACAGGGCATCGATGCACCAGAGTAGACTAGCGTATACGCATCTTGACCCATATGATGGGCGATGGATGATCCCATATCCATCGGTGTTTGACATCAAGGATGGTGTACGGGTGCTCAGTGGAGACTGGGTACACTGGACGGACTCGCCGAGAACTCCCAGATGGTATTATACCATACGTCAGATGGCAGTTCTCTGGTGACACTGGTACAGAGTAGTCTGTTGACCCGAGATCGTCATAGAGTCTTGTGTGGTTCCCACTGTGCTTTGATTTCCATCATACCACGTCCAAGAGGGCGTGCAAAAAGGTGGCTTTTGGGTACAGTCCCGAATCACATGTAGGCAATGAGCGATAGGAGGGGATTCGTCTCTCCCGGTATAGGGAGTTGATGTTGTGCTGTGTTCGATTGGCTATAACCGGAAATCCCTGGCCAGGGTTGCTGAGATTTACTGGTAAGTGTTATCAGTAGTTTCTCGAACTGTTATAGACCTCAAATCGACACCACTTATCGAGCTACTGGGGTCTGACGTTTACCACCCCTAGGCGAGATATGCAACATATCAGACGACGAGACCGGACTGTACGGGAGTGTTACTGTTTGGATCCACAGGAGAATGTACAGGCTTGCTTGTTGATCTTCTGAGCGATCAATACCTGGGGAGCTGTTACGTTTAGCTGACCGCTTGCAGCTTGTGGGTGTTTGATATGATCATCACCTACTGCCGGCGTATTGACGATTCTTTAGAGTCCTACACAGAGGTTTCTTGACTCAGGCAAAACGGAGTAGGAGCACATATGTGATATGTGCGGGACCGAGGATAATGCGGTATGTGATATCGTATTGTATTCTCGCGATATTTGATATCAGCCGGGTCATCGGATCAAGTATTGATTCGATGAATCGGTACGGAAAAATATTAGCCGGTTATATGCGATATAGCCGGATTGTCGGATCAAGTGTTGATTCGATAATTTAATGTATAACAATATATATGTGATATATTAAATTGCATTAACTAATATTTGCTCACTACAAGATTCTTTTTCTCACCCGGGTAATACATTGATATATATGCGATATATGTTAATTGTATTATTTTATTTTGTTACGGTAAATATTATATATGTGATATATAATATTGTAACATGATATGATAACTAATGCAACTCGTTTAGTGGAGTTTAAACTTGATTAGGGTTCGGATTAGGGTTAATCTTTCTAGAAGTTTCTAGAAGGATTTGTTTTGTTTTGTGAAAGATATTTGTTCATGACTCATTCTTTTAATTACCCAAAAACCCTAACCCTAGTCAATTCTCTACAAAGGTTAAGTGAACCATGGTTGCATAATTCTATCATATTATTAATTCCTATTCATCACAAATGGATTGATCTTCTTCTTCCTCCTTCATTCTTCCATGGAAAAGCTTGCTCGTTTTTCAAAGGTGATGAATAATAGTGAGAAAATGATAAATAAATAGAGCAAAATTCCTACTTCATCATCCTCATCTTCCCTTGCTATTTAGATGAGGGTGTTCACATCATTTCATGAGTGTTAGCTTGTGTTAAAGAAACTTCGAGGTAGATCATCGTAGTATCGAAGATCGGAAGCAAAGGTTGCGTCATTCTCTTCGTGGAACCTCTCGAGAGCCCGGAACCCGATGATCGCAGCGAAGGGACCACAACACGGAGCATATGAAGTGAAGGACCGGATCTACAAAGGTTGTGATCCCTCTCACTTAGTGTTAAATTGTTTAGCATGCAAGTTATCGCCTAATCTCTAGTTTAAAGTTCCGTATTCGGGTAGTTCGGCACGGCTAAATTTTTATTCGGGCATGGTTGATGCCTCGTAGACCCTTGTGCGCGTGCCTAGCAACCCTACATGACGCACTTGGGATGAGGAAGGTTTTGAATGACATCCATCTTAGCTCTGTCAACCTCAATGCCTTTCTGTGAAATAACATGTCCAAGTACAATTCCTTCTTGGACCATGAAATGGCATTTTTCCCAGTTCAAAGTTAAGTTCTTCTCTATGCAACGAGTAAGAACTGTGTCAAGATTCGATAGGCAATCAGAAAAAGAGTATCCAAAAATCGAGAAATCATCCATAAAGATCTCCAGAAAATTCTCTACCATATCAGAGAATATCCCCATCATACACCGCTGAATGGTCGCGGAAGCATTGCATAACCCAAAGGGCATGCGACTGTAAGCAAAGGTACCAAAAGGACAAGTAAAAGTGGTTTTATCTTGAGCCTTTTTGGCCATGGGGACCTGATTATAGCCTGAGTATCCGTCCATAAAGCAATAATACTCTCGTCCAGCTAAGCGTTCCAGCATTTGATCAATAAATGTTAGAGGAAAGTGATCTTTCCTTGTGGCAACATTGAGTTTTCTATAATCAATACATACACGCCACCCGGTTTGGGCACGTGTCTGAATCAACTCATTTGCCTCATTGGTTATAACAGTGATGCCGGATTTCATAGGGACGACATGTATAGGACTCACCCATTGGCTATCGGAGATGGGGTATATAATACCATTATCTAGGCATTTGACGATCTCTTTCATCACCGCTTCCTTCATGACGGGATTTAACCGTCTCTGTTGTTCTCGGGTTGGTCTGGCATCATCCATCATATGTATATGATGTTCAATAATCAAGGGACTAATCCCTTTGATGTCCGCCATAGTCCAACCAAACGCCTCTTTGTTAGATCTCAACACCGATAAAAGTGCATTCTCTTGCTCTGATGCTAGAGAAGCAGATATGATAATCGGTAAAGACTCATTCTTACCTAAATAAGCATATTTAAGATGAGAAGGTAAAATTCTGAGATCTAATACAGGCGGAGAAATGATAGAAGGAGGGATCATCGAGTGATTTTTGGAATTACAAAGAAGTTCAGAGCCTGTGAAAGATACAGACTCGGGCGGAGAAAAGTCAGGAGTGTAGGACTCAAATGTAGGAAAAGTGTCCTCACTAAGATCATGTGTGAGATCAAACAGAGATGTGGTAATGTCGTCGAGATCTGTAAAGCAAAGTTCCTCAGCTCCGTAACTATCGGGAGCGATCTCGTGGACAGAGCACACATCTAGAATATGAGCAGAGGGTTCTGATGGCTGACTTCCAACTTTGTAGATGTTTAGTTCAATGGTCATATTTCCAAATGATAAGTTCATTGAACCATTTCTACAGTTTATAACAGCGTTGGAAGTGGCAAGGAAAGGACGACCTAAAATCACCGGAATTTGGCCCCGGGGGTTTGCTACAGGCTGTGTATCGAGTACAATGAAGTTTACAGGGAAAAAAAATTGCCCGTCCTTTATCAACACATCCTTTAGTTCACCCCTTGGTTTGGTAATTGAACGGTCTGCCATTTGGAGTGTGCAGTGAGCAGGTATCAGCTCTCCACTCCCTAGTTGCTCATATACAGAATAAGGAATTAGGTTAACAGTTGCGCCAAGGTCTAAAAGAGCACGATTTATGTTTTTACCCCCAATAGAAATCGATATTGTAGGACATCCTGGGTCCTTTCGTTTCTTTGGTAGCTGGGGAATAAAAGCAGTGCTAATATTATTAGACAAGAAGACCTTCTTCGGCACTTGAGTCTTTCTCTTCCTAGTGCACAAGTCCTTAAGAATTTTCACATAAGCGGGGAATTGTTGAATCACATCTAGGAGAGGGATGTTGATGTTAACCTGTTTAAACATTTCCATAATTTTCTCCATATGAGGACTCTTTTTATTACCCCTTAACCGATTCGGGTAAGGTGCTTTCGCAATAAATGTCGGGTCCATCATAGGAGAAGGAAGAGGAGGTAGAAGTGATCCCAAAAGAGGAGTGGGGACCGTCTGTGGAGAACTAGAAGGGCTATACTGAGGTGTCGAGCCTAGTGGAAAATGGAGAATAGGCTCGCGAGAAGGTGGTGGGGTAGAAGAACAAGGATCAGAAGGAGAAGTGTGTGTGTGAGGAAAGGTCTCAGCCGGGGTGTTGATAAGATTTCCAATATCATCAACTTCTTACCCAACATGGTTATTCAGCACTCTTCCTGATCTCAACATTGTGATGGCATTTACATTGTAATGCCCAGGATTCGGTAGGGGTTGAGGCGGAAGTTTCCCTTTTTCTCTCGCGCTCATTTCGGCTTTAGGTCATGCTATTTGGGCTTCCATCGATCTGATACTCTCAGCTTGGGACGCTGAGTTTTCCTTTATCTTACTGACGGAAGTTCTAACCTCAGCCGAAACCTCTAAGAAATTTGATAAAAGTGATTTCATGGTTTGAGTGAATTGAGGGAATTCGTCAGAACCGGTCAATTGCATAGGATTAGACTGTGCAGGAGTGTTGACCTGATTTTGGAAATTTTGTGACTGGTAGGGGTGCTGAGTGAGTTGAAAGGGTTGCTATGGTAGAGGAAGAGTGTTCACACCATAATATTGCATTATTATATTCCCCATTCTTATTCTTTTTATAAATAAACAGGTGCTTTTGACGCATGTCTGCTACATGTTACAGGTTACAGGTTCTTGGACAGAAAACAGTGAAAATGATGAAGAGACGATGCAAAAAGTGGACTTTGACCAATAAACAGAAGGCTCTTGATCAAGCCTACATCAAAGATAAAGTTCACAATGAACAAGGTAATGCAAGGTCCAAGAATACAAAGCAAACGGTTAAAAATCCATTGCGAATTGTTCACTGAAGATCCGGAACCAATGTAGAAGCCCAATTGATAGAAGAACCAAAGAACCAGAGGCCCAAGAAAAGCAAGAACATAACCCAAAAGTTTGAGCACCTAATTCTTCCAAAGGGCCGCGGAACAGCGGCCCAAGCCCGCCGTTGCCGCGGTTCCGCGGCCGTATAATGCCCGTACTTCGAGAATTTTTTCCAAAGTCTGAGGCGATGCTGAATAGGTCTTTTCTTAGGGGTATTTTCGTAAAAGCAGATATGTGAATCAAATGTAACCTAGGGTTTCTATTCCCTATAAATAGAACTCTAAATCATTTTATTCTTTTCATGCCTCCTTTTAATAATAAATTTGAGAATTCTTTATGGAGAGCATCGGTGCCTTTTTTCAATTCATGAATTCAGATCTGACAACCCTGTGTTGATGTTTGGAGAGATGCATCTGTAAGTAGTTTTAATTAATTGCTCTAGATTAGATTTTAATTCTTTTCCCTAGGTAGATTTAATTCCTCACCGTCGATAATTGTTTAGAGTTAGCTTTGGGGAAGGCTCTTGAGAGATGAGATCTCTCATCCCTTTCTTATCCATCATATATTTCCAATAGGACTCCATGCATATACGCACACACCGCGCCTTACGGCACCCTATCCCTCGAGGTAGCGGTGATACCGTTGTATAAAGGCCCGGTTGCGCGCGTTTTCCTTGGAGGTTAGGGTAAGGATCTCTAAAGGAAGGACAAGAACCTAGAGGAACGAACACCTTCCCGAATGGATCTAATCCCCTTTATTGATAATTACCATAACTCCTCATAGATCCTAAATTGGGTATAGAAAGCGTTGAGAATTACTTGCATTTCCAAACCATCCCTAAACCTAACCCTAACAAGACTAGATCTAGATAATCGTAGTATAGAATAATTAGGTTTTTAGATTTAATAATCAATCCGAACACCCTTCGGAATTAACTCGTTAGAGCGATTAAGAAATTCACAACATCCCTGTGGACCGACCCGTACTCACCGGCTAGCTGCAAAGCGACGCCGTTCTTGATTGCGGTAATAGATAGTTTTTGAGATCAAATCAAATGGCGCCGTTGCCGGGGATGGCGTAGAACTTTCCTTTTTGCAATTTCGGGTTAATCTTAAATTAAAAAATCATAAAAATCTAAAAAAAATCCAAAATTTTTAAAAATATATCAATTATTATTTTTTGGAAAGGTACTTTGTTGTGTGAAATCTTGCAGGAACAAACTCGGATCTGGAAATTTCCAGAAAGCAAAACAGAAAATAGATGATCATAACAACAGAAGATTACAACAGACAAGGAGCAGAAAAAATTTGGAATTGTGAAGCCACCATCAGACCGCGTAAACGCAGCCAAATCCCACTTCTGACCGCGGAAACGCGGTGAATAGGTGGTATCGTCCTCTGCAAAAATTTCTTGGGATCCGTGCATGCTATACAACCATGGAACCGCGGTGTAAATCTCGTTTAGGCCGCGGAAGGGCGGCGCCGTCGTGCTTCCAGCCTCTGGAATTTGCACTGTAAGCTTTGTTTTTCTCTCCTCTGCACATCTAGATATATCTTCTGTAAAAATTTCCTGCAAAATTCTTTGCACCCAAAATCTTTTCCTTTCCAAATAACAATCTTGTGCTGGATTTGTGGCCCCCGCTTAAAAAAAAGAAATTGATTGCAAGTAATCTTTTTTGTTGCATATCTTTTCTCGAATATCTTTTTGCAACAATTTTTTCTAAATAAAGATTCTTTGTGATATGCTTAAAATAATAACTGATTGCAGGTAATATTTTGCGGTTGCATATCTTTAATTAAAAATCTTTTTGCAACAATTTTCAAATAAAGAAAAAGAAAAAGGAAAATTAGTATTAGAAAACTTGCAAACTTTTGCCGCAAATAAATCCTTCCACCAACCAACCTTCTTTCTTTTCCCCTTCTTCTAACATGGGTACCTCACTTAATAAATCACTTGCCGAACTTTGGTATCCCGAACCTAATTTTGCGTCGTATGCCAATTTGTTCGGTCAATTTAAAGACGATCCCTCCTTGGCAAAAATATCTTTAAAAGATCAAATAGAGGCGTCTAGGAGAAACCGTTTGACTTTTCAACCCACTTTGTGTCAACCAAGTCAACCTTTACCACTTCCATATGTTGATACTTCTTTTTCAAGTCCTTCTGTCACTCCTAAGCCGATGTCCATTGCTGTGCATATTGCTCAATCTCGCAGTCGATCTTTCACCCCTCTTCACTCATTTAGTTCTAGGGATCCACACGACTATTCTCCTTTTTATCCATATGTTGACCCTACCCCTGTCCAATCACCCACTTCCTACCCTTCCTACCCAACCTTACCACCCTCACTAGACACTGCTTCTACACAGCCATTAGGGAGTTTCACATATCCAAACAATTTCGAATCTTTTACCGAAACCCCCTTACCACCCAAGTCTAGTTTGGAAGAGTCATTGGAGGCTTATATCTTAGCAACAGACAAAATGACTAGGAATGTGGAAGCGTCCGTGGCAGCCCTTATGCAACCTTGTGAACCGGTAGCTAGTTTCCCGCTAGCTCAAAATTTTTCAATGTATAAGGAGGCGGTTGGACAGAGTGAGAATGAGAGAGGATTTCCAAATCAAACCTACCCTTATTCAATTGAAGCCCACAACTCCAGTTTTCCATCGAATGTCCTAAATGATTCACAAGTTCAAAATACAAACGAGTTGTGTGATTTTGTAGTGTTTGATTTGCCAAATTGTGAAGAACCCCTTTCGAGTGAAACCACACCTAATCTGTTTGACCATTACACTTCCACTCTAGAACCTACATTGATAAACATCCATGCTTTTGAGGAGGTGTCTAAAGAAATTGACTTTCACTTGATTGAGGATATAGACGCCGAGAAAATTTTAGATGATGAACCTGTAGATTTGATTGAAATTTTGTGCCCAATTCATCATCCCGAATCATTAGATGTTTCTCCCGAACTTCATATGCGTCTGGATTTTGATGATAATGGCATGGATGAGTGGAATTTTGAGGAGAATTATAAGGAAAGTATTGAGGAGAGTTTTGAGGATAATATTGAGGTTGAATCATTTTTGTTTGATGTGTCAGATTTTCCAATTCATCCTCTCGAACCTTTAACTGTTATATCACCCTCCCTCCTTTCCACCATTCCGACCACGATCACACTTGAAGACTGTGAGCTTGAAAATTTTTCCTTTGAATCTGACACAGTTCTCACAGCCGATAACACTTACGAGTGTTTCACTTTTTCGGACGATGTTGATGACTCACCGCCCGAGTTTGAGACCTTTACATTTTCAGATGAGTTAGTTGAACCATCAGACTCGGGTGCTTACAGTAGTTTAGAACCATTAATGGAATTTTTCAAGTTCGAGACAGTTTACTACGGTGAGAATGATACTATCCCTAGTTCACTTCCTTTCGTCTTTCTCATTGTTCCGACCGTACAAGAGACCGTTACGCTTTCATCTCCAATACCAAGTTCGGCGTACCCATGTTTTCTTGCGAATATTGAGGGATTTGATCCCATTTCTCGACGGGTTGATAGGTTAGCGCAATCGCTTTTAACAGATCGGTCATCACAAATTGCGCTAATTTACTCACTCGATTTACACCCTCAAGATCGCGCGACCCTTCTTTCTCCTTTCCGCCATTCTTCTCCCCCACCGAGACCATATTCTACCATTCTTCTTTCCACACGGTCTCGCGTGTTTCTCATTTCTTTCCTCTACACCCCATTATTTCACCAACTAGGCCATTACCACGATAAGATTTTTGAATGGTTGGTGCTAACCTTTGGCTTGTGTAAGGCCAAGCTTAAGTTTGGGGGGGAACCTTGTTGTATATATGTATATATATTTTTGTTTTCTTTTTCTATAAAAAAATTAAAAAAAATTCAAAACATTAAAAAAATATAAAAAAATTATAAATAAATAAACAGGGGAATACCGGCATTTTGACCCTTTTGGTTTAGCATGACAGTGAGGACACTGTCAAGTTCAAGTTTGGGGGTATGCTCGGTACGTCTTCTTCCTTCGCATTCATTTGTACATATTTTTGCATTTTCATATTTATTTGAAAACCCATAAAAATTGAAAATTTTCAAAAATTATAAAAATTATTGTATTCAATTTTGGTCTAATTGACTTGAGTTTGACAAATATGTTAACTAGCTAGGAACAATTAGATCTTAGATTTAGTAAATTAAAAACCCTAAAAATAACTTTCCTTAAAGTTTAGCGGTAGAAAGTATATGACTTTGTAGTTTATTTAAAAATAGGCAATTTTTGAGTTCACTTCTTGGGCTAAGTTGAAACAAAGGAAGAGTACTGATGTTCTTATTAGAGTATAACTTTGAAAAATAGTTCCTAGTTTAAGTCTAGACTCTGAAAACGTATACCCTACAATTTGCACAATCACGTACCTTGAAACTTGGAATATTAGAAGAGACCTTGAAATGCTCTTGTCTAAAGTCCTTAGTACAATGAAAATAAAAGAAAAAAAGTGGATAAAAAATGAACACTGGTTTTTGTGATTAGTTCAGGTTGTAAAAATAGAAAAATATTTAGCGAGGGTGCTTCATCACCTAGTGGCTTAGACCAACTGGTTTGGGAGTTACTGCTAAAGCCTTGGGTATTACAAGACTAGGAAGTACGCTTGAAAGTGCGAACGCATTTTGTAATCGGTCGTTGGTACGTCAAGAAGTATTAACGGTCGCATGTAGGATGTGTAAGCAAATTTCTTTTAAATTCACCAACTAATTAGTACTTTGGACAACGGACAAGGGTATGATTGCTTGATTTGAATTTCCAAGTGTAAGGGTGACTTATACGCACACGTAGGGATATCTGATTGGAGTTTGGATGAGAGAAAGGGATAAAGAATAGAACTTTTGTCTTTATTAGAGTTGATAGAAATTTCTAAGTGGAGATGGAACCCTAGAAGGAAAACATAAGAGATGCCGAAAGCTAAGTAAGTCTATAGAACATATATAATCTTAAGTTAAATAATGAGGAAGTGTGAAGAATATGGGTGTATGATTTATGAGTCGATGATAATAGAGTTCCTTGTTAGAAACCCTAATTAGAGAATTAAAGTCGAAAATGCCGAATTGATAGGATTTTGTGGGTAGTATCCACTGAAAACCCTCAAGAGACAACACTCGTCCTACTAGGGACACCTAGAGGTTTAACGGCTTCTTGCACGTGCTCAGTGCAGTTGTGTTTCCCTGCGAAAGTTCGGTTAGGTTTTTTGTAGTGAATAAAAATAAGTTTTCTCGAGGACGAGCAAAAGATAAGTTTGGGGGTATTTGTTCACACCATAATATTGCATTATTATATCCCCATTCTTATTCTTTCTATAAATAAACAGGTGCTTTTGACGCATGTCTGCTACATGTTACAGGTTACAGGTTCTTGGACAGAAAACAGTGAAAATGATTAAAAGACGATGCAAAAAGTGGACTTTGACCAACAAACAGAAGACTCTTGATCAACCTACATCAAAGATAAAGTTCACAATGAATAAGGCAATGCAAGGTCCAAGAATACAAAGCGATCAGTTAAAAATCCATTGCAAATTGTTCACTCAAGATCTGGAACCAATATAGAAGCCCAATTGATAGAAGAACCAAAGAACCGGAGGCCCAAGAAGACCAAGAACATAACCCAAAAGTTTCAGCACCTAATCCTTCCAAAGGGCCACGGAACCGCGGCCCAAGCATGCCTTTGCCGCGTTTCCGCGGCCGTATAATGCCCGTACTTCGAGAATTTTTTCCAAAGTCTGAGGCGACGCTGAATAGGTCTTTTCTTAGGGGTACTTTCGTTAAAGCAGATATGCGAATCAAATGTAACCTAGGGTTTCTATTCCCTATAAATAGAACTCTAAATTATTGTATTCTTTTCATGCCTCCTTTTAATAATAAATTTGAGAATTCTTTATGGAGAGCATCGGTGCCTCTTTTCAATTCATGAATTCAGATCTGACAACTCTGCGTTGATGTTTGGAGAGATGCATCTGTAAGTAGTTTTAATTAATTGCACTAGAGTAGATTTTAATTCTTTGCCCTAGGTAGATTTAATTCCTCCCCGTAGATAATTGTTTAGAGTTAGCTTTGGGGAAGGCTTTTGAGAGATGAGATCTCTCATACCTTTCTTACCCATCATTTATTTACAATAGGATTCCATGCATACACGCACACACCGCGCCCTACGGCACCCTATCTCTCGAGATAGCGGTGATACCGTAGTATAAAGGCCCGGTTGCGCGCGTTTTCCATGGAGGTTAGGGTAAGGATCTCTAAAGGAAGGACAAGAACATAGAGGAAGGAACACCTTCCCGAATGGATCTAATCCCATTTTTTGATAATTACCATAACTCCTCATAGATCCTAAATTGGGTATAGAAAGCGTTGAGATTTACTTGCATTTCCAAACCATCCCTAAACCTAATCCTAACTAGACTAGATCTAGATAATCGTAGTATAGAATAATTAGGTTTTAGATTTAATAATCAATCCGAACACCCTTCGGAATTAACTCGTTAGAGCGATTAGGAAATTCACAACATCCCTGTGGACCGACCCGTACTCACCGGCTGGCTGCAAAGCGACGCCGTTCTTAATTGCGGTAATAGATAGTTTTTGAGATCAAATCAAAGAGCCCTTTTGAATTGATTCGTGTTTGGAACCGTGTTTTGAGATTGGTTTTGGTTCCAAGCAAAATTCGGGTGATTCCTCCAACCCTGATTGTACGTGGAAAAATATGGATCGTTTATAGGTCTTTGAAATGCGGCATTTGTATGCTTGTGACCTTGAAACGCAGAGTTTAATGGATATTCTTCCGTTAAGTGAGACGGATCAGAACAACAGCCACAAACAGTTTTGGGGAGCGATACTGGGTTTAGGGAGGCTGCTGCAAATTTGTGTTCCATAGCCTCGAGCTTCTTTTGCATTGCTGCCATCTCAGCTCGAACACCTATGGACACATCTATTTGGTGTACGCCACCCCTATTTAATGGTTGGGTTCCACTCTCCCACTGTAGTGATTTTTCAGGGAACTCTTCTATAAATTTCCATGCCTCCCCATCATCCTTAGTCATAAAAGTGCCTTGACACATGTTTTCAAGGTTCTGTTTAGTGTTTGGGTTAATGCCCTCATAAATGATTCTGCAAAGATCCCATCTCGGTATGCCGTGATGAGGACATTGAACCAATAGATCCTTGAAACGTTCAAAGCATTTAGAAAATGGTTCAGTCGGAAGCTGGGTAAATTGGTTGAGTTCGCTACGGATTCGAGCTGTCTTTTGCATAGGGTAAAATTTCTTAAGGAATGCCGCGACGAATTCTTCCCAATTCGTAATGGAGTGTGTGGTAGTGTTATATAGCCACTTCTCGGCTAAATCGTACAAAGTAAATGGAAGCAGTCGTAGACGCATAGCATCCACTGAAAGTCATGACGTACCCATCATTGCGCATACATTTTCAAATTTGGTAATGAAAACGTAAGCGTCCTCAGTCTCGAGTCCGTGGAATTTGGGTAAAAGATTGATGTATTGGGGTTTAATTTCAAAATTATCCCCGTTGGCTGTTGGAATGGATAAGCAGGTCGAAAGAGGACCTCGAATAGGGTAGCACCTCTCCTAGAGTGAGATGCGGGGTGGATTCTGCGCAACAACGGACGGCGGCAGATTAGTGGAAAAGAAATTCAATGGAGTCGGATCCATCGGTGTGGGTGTGGTGGTGGGTAAAGGAAAGGTAAATGTAGAAATATCGACTTCGGAGTCGATAGGAGGTACGCGGACTAAACGGGTACTAGAATCCCGTGTCCAGCCTATCTTGCACTAAAAAGGGTTAATACAAGTGGCAGCGTAGCTTATAATTAGGGGAAAATGATGGATGCGGTGTTTGTTTTGAAAATTGGACGGATTTTTGAAAATATGATGCAACACAACAAATGCAACACACAAAACCCTAGAATCTAGTGGTCACCTAGGTCCGGCTCTAGACCGCTCCTAACTGCCAAAAGACAAGTCGCAGGATAGATTTCTCCACTGCCTCTTTGTCCCCATGTGGCCAGGTAAGTGCCAGGTAAGTGGGAAGGTACTCCACTACATAAGTAGTCGGCCTAATTAATAACCACTAGTCTTCGACACACTTGCCTTAGACACCACAAGAAAACGCGGATAAGCAATGAATTACCCACGGCCTTTTTCTGTCCTAAGTGAGCGCGACGGTCCTTAGAGTCATCTCTAGATATTTTTTATTTAATGCGGGTCAATGCGGATGCAAGTTTTGCGATTTTCGGGGCTTAGGATGGGTAATGAACTCCCTATCTAATCTGGATTTGGTCTTTGCCCCTTAATATCCGTATTAGAATGCAAACAACCAAGAAACAAAAAAACCCGGACAATTTTAATTTGCTTTTTGCGGCGCTGCGATTTTTGCAAAGAAGCCTGCAGAAATTTGTTAATTGGAGTAGATGAGGTAAGAGATAAGAAAGTAAGAAGCTTACAGAGAAAAATTTTGTGCAGAGAAGACTTCACCAAGCCGCGGAACCGCCGCAAATGGTGGCTCAGACCGCGGAAACGCGGTCGCAGGTACTGATCACTGTACCAAAATCCAACAGCAGCTTGCTGTTAACTTCTTCTGCTCTCCGGAAATCTCCAAAAATTATTTCAATTTCGCAGCAAGCTCCAGATCTCCTTACAACAAATCACAACAAATTGTTTAGATTTTTGCGCGAATTTTGATCACAAAATTACAATGGAATAAATCTTTCAATTCAAACTTCAATATAAAACGAATTAGCGCGCGATCCCCGGCAACGGCGCCATTTGATTGATTTCAAATTCCGATTGTGTGTGTAACTCGAATAAGTTTCTTTGTGTCGGTATTTAGAAAATGAATAGAATTCACAATCAAAGAATTATTTGACCGCAATCAACTACGGTGTTGGATGTAGATCATAAGCGAGTGCGGATCGTCCACAGGGATTGTGCGATTCATTTATATTTTTTTTGATTTGTTTGAATTGAAAACTTAATAGAAA
This sequence comes from Agapanthus africanus, assembly GCA_030015575.1. Taxonomy (NCBI): domain Eukaryota; kingdom Viridiplantae; phylum Streptophyta; class Magnoliopsida; order Asparagales; family Amaryllidaceae; genus Agapanthus; species Agapanthus africanus. The sequence goes on along the minus strand of CM057339.1, from coordinate 468,137,486 downwards.
AGAAGAGAAAATATGATTCAAAATTTTTATCAATGAGTTTCAAGTGTCTCTATTCTAATCAAAAATCAAGAAAATGATAAACATCGAGAATCGAGTTTCGATGTAATTCCAATCGATTTGGGTTTCAAGATTTGATGTAAAGCTCGTCGGAATCGATTAGATTCTAGATGTGACGAAGACTAAAGATTAACGTTTCTTATCCATTAACGAATTGATGCTAACTCGATGTCGATTGATCGAGGTTTAAGGATCTTGCGAAGAATTAGGGTTCTTCGTCCTATCCTTTGTCCTTTCGATGAATCACATTCACTAGATAGCTTCTTCAAAATCTAATGATCGATCGTTGATTTTCTAGATCGTGCGAAAAGAATCAAGAACACATTTCGCATCGATCTAGATCATCGATCATTCTATTTTCAAGAATTTACAATTGCTATAGGACTTAAGAAAACATTTAAAGATTCATCAACATCAACATTCTACAATCATCTCGATTCCTCAACGAGCGGAGTTTATTCACACATCATCACAAAGAATACATTCAAGAATCGAAATGAAATCATGATGCTTGAATTGAAATGTGAACAAGTTTAAAGAATCTTCACCTTTATTATATCAACAAGTAGTTACAACTCTCAAGAATTACAAGAGGTAGGAACTTCGCTCGTCGAATCTTGCATCGCTCGGCTTCTTGAGTCTTGGATCGCTTCGATCTCATGCTCCGTTGAAAACCGGCTCTGCTTCTAAAGGATCTTTGAAGAATTGCTTTGCTTGAACTTCATAAATCTTGAATTGGGTATTTCTAGATTGGATTAGGGTTAGGGTTTTGACACAACCCTTGTCACTAGACTTGTGGGTGTAATTTGGGGGAGATGAAGAATTGATCTAATAATATTAGATGATATCTAAGATCCAAGATGATTTACAAGTGAGCCTAGGGGTCTATTTATATGTTTCCCAAACCCTAAGTCTAGGTTTTGAAATTGCAATTCCATCCAAAAGTTTATTGTAGGAAAGGCTTCTAGAAGTAGTTAGTTAGGAGCTTAGCTTAGGCTTTAAGCTAGGGTTTAGGGAGAAGGTTCTAGAATGGAAACTAGTTTAGTTTAGATCCCAAGGGCTTCAGATCTGGCTGAATGTTCTGGAGCTTTCTGTAGAATGTAATGTCTTTCTGAAGTGTAGAAGCTGAGATATGAGCTTTGCAATAAAATTGAGGCGATGACGTTGCAAGGCCGCCGCGGAACCGCGGCGCAAGGCGGCTCCGGCCGCGGTTCCGCAGCCACGTAGGCTCCTTGGTGCTTCATACTTTCAGTGTTGCTTCCTGCTGTCTTTAATGGTACTTTCTGATATGTTGAATCTCTGAATGCTTCTTAGATCAATACCAGATTCCAAATCCATTAGTTGGCGTCTTTTTAACCGTCTTCGTTTGTAAATTTGACCGATCTTCTGTAATTTTCCTGCACAAACTTCGGAACACAAGTTGCGATATATAGGAATGATGCCATGCTATGAAATGTAGTCAATTTTCCTTATAGTGCCGGTTTTAGAGTCTAACACATGCAATCTGATATTTAACGATTGATTTGCTAATATGTGCGATATGAATGCCGAACACTTCTATATGAATGCAAATGATAGGGAAATTACCGGTTAAAAGATGCAATATTTTCGACTGATCAATAGGAAATGATATTCCTATGATACAATCGGTCGAAATATTCTTATCACTAAGGTTCTCCATGAAGGAACTGGGTGATGCCTCATGCATTTTAGGCACAAAGATCTATAGAGATAGATCAAAGAGATTATTAGGATTGTCCCAATCAAAGTACATTGATACCATCCTAAACAGGTTTAGTATGGAAGATTCCAAGCGTGGTGCCTTGCCCGCTTTCCATGAAATCACACTCTCTAAGGACTTTTGTACGAAGAGTTATGAAGAGAGAGGTCGCATGAGCAATATACCATACGCTTCAGCTGTAGGATCTATAATGTATGCGATGATATGTACTCTCCCTGGTATAGCTTATGCACTAGCTGTAGTGAGCAGGTATCAATCCAACCCAGGTGAGCAATACTAGATAGACGTGAAGAACATTCTTAAGTACTTTCGAAGGACTAAAGAATTGTTCTTGGTGTATGGTAATGGCGATCTCCAAATGGAGGCCTTTACCAATTCCAGCATCCAAAGTGATAAGGATGACAGTAAATATATCTCAGGGTTTGTATTTACCCTCAATGGAGGGGCAGTATGTTGGAAGAGTTCCAAACAGGATACCGTTGCTGACTCCACGATGGAAGCTGAGTATATTGGTGCAGATGATGCTGCCAAGGAAGCTGTCTGGATGAGAAAGTTCGTTGCGGAGCTAGGAGTAGTCCAAACCATTATTAATCTAATACCATTGTATTGTGATAATAATGGATCAATGGCTTTGGCCAAAGAACCCGATCCCATCAAAAGTCTAGACACATCCTTAGGCGAAATCATTTGATACAAGAGATAGTTGATCTCCAAAAGATCGAGATTCGGAGAGTAGACACAAAGGATAACACCGCGGATCCACTCACCAAGGCCCTTCCACAGCCTCAACAACAGCAACTTTTTGAGATGTTGGATATGAGATACGCCAATAATTGGCCTTAGTGCAAGTGGGAGATTGTTGGATATATGTATGCCCTAGAGGCCATTATATGTATAGTAGATGCTTGGACATGTATATATATATAATTATATATGAATTTCTTGCTCGACATGATAGTATGCTATCTGGTTTTACTTTATCTGACATGTTTACTTGATACTGTTCATTTGATACATGTTGATAAAGCCCTGAGGATATTTGCTTAACATCCATGGTTATGATGGAGATCATACTAGTGGGACATGTGTGGTCTATAAGCATATCCTTAAATGTTGCTAGTTGTAGGTATATCGAGACAAGGCATCGATATTCTAGAGTAGACTAGTGTATACATTTCTTGACCCATATGATGGGCGATGGATGATCTCATATCCATTGGTGTTGTGACATCGAAGATTGTATACGGGTGCTCAGTGGAGACTGGATACACTAAACGGACTCACCGAGAATTCCTATATAGTATTATATCTATCGTCGGGTAGCAGTTCTCTGGTGACACTGGTACAGGTTAGTCTGTAGAGCCGAGATTGTCATAGAGCCTTGTGTGTTCTCCCACAATACTTTGATTTCCACCCTACCACAGCTCTACTGAGTCGTGCAAACAGGTGGCTTTTAGCTATAGTACCGAGACACATGGGGATAGTGAGCGATTGGAGGGGTTTCGTCTCTCCCGGTATTGGGAGTTGATGTTGTGCAATGTAAGATTGGCTCTGACTTGAAGTCCCTGGCCAGGGCTGATGAGATTTACTGATAAGTGTTATCAGTAGTTTCTCGACCGGTCATAGATCATATCAAAATGACTTATTGAGTAATTAGGGCTCGACGATTCCATCCCTAGACTTGATATGCAGCATATCAGACGAAGAGACCGGACTGTACGGTAAGTGTTGCCAATGGCTCGGCGGGAGTTTTAACGGGTTAGCTTGTTTTTCTTCTGATCGCTCAATACCCAGGTGGCCGTTACGTTTAGATGACCGTTTGCAGTTTGTAGGTGTTTTGATATGATCATCACCTACTGCCGGCGTATTGACGAGTCTTAGAGTCCCACACAGGATTTTTCTAGCTCAGGCGAAATGATGTGGAGTGCATATGAGATATGTGCGGGAGCTTGACTAAATGCGAGTATGTGATACCGTATTTTAATCGGGCGTTTATTATTGGTCGGGTCGCATTTAATGTGATCGATTTATTAAATCAAGTGTTGATTTAATATTGATTTTTTAGCTCACTTTTAATGAAACCTTTTCTTTTGGATGTATGCATATATGTATATACATACACATGATGATGTGCATGCATGCATACATACATACTTATGTATCATGGTTGATGATACATAGAAGATGGAAATACAAGACTTACATGGTTGATACGTATCTTCTAGCTGAATTACTCATTCATCCTACACAATTCTTGTTGACCTTTGACTTTATCCATGGTTAGATTTCCCTTGTTCTTTAACCCATCTACAAAATATCTAGATATTTACTTAACTATGGTTATATTTGAGAGTGTCTCATATATATATATTCTTTTCCTTTTCATTTTGGATTAAGTTTTCATTATATTCACAAAAGCTTTTGCCATCTTCACCTTCCTCCTTCTTCAAGCTCTCTTGAGTTTTGTTTTGAGTGAGGAATTTAAAAAGAAAGGGTTTTTAAGTGAGTTTACAAAACACACAACCATTCTACACGACCCTAGCCCTTTAGTGTAGAGTGTTTGCTTCATTTTGTGAAGCTAAGAGATTGATCTAGAAATCTCCATGTGGATCATCGTAGACGGCGAAGGACCTTGAGCGGAGTCGTTCCAAGCTTCATGAAAAGCCGTAGAAGTCCTAAAGACCGAAGGAGTTGGCTACAAAGGTTGTATATCCTTTTTCTTTAGCTTAGACTTCTTATTATGTTGATATTACCCTAATCTCTAGTTACGATTCGTAGTTCGTTTGTAATAGCCCTGTAGAATTTAAAAAGTTCACTACTTTATGATGATGCAACCTTACAAGAGGCGCTACTACACACCAACATGGTATGAAAGCCTAGCAAGATCTTTAGGGTATACCGGACGATGTTTAAAAACATAACCGAACATGAAAATTGATATTTTTGCATTCTAGCCGGAAATTTTTTCTAAAGTTGCAGTTTTTGTACTTAAAAATATTCAGAAAATTGAGCAGGGTTTTCTATGGATCCGCAAGAAAAACGAGCGCCTAACTCGACACAACGACCGCTGAACTACGGCCAAATAGGTGTATTTGCGGCGGTTCCGCTACGCCATTGGTGAGGCTTTAGACCATGCACTCTTGCGTTGATCCGTAGGTACCATATGTTCTCTCTGGGAATTGTTTTTTAAGCAGGTTCTGTAGGGTTCCTAGGCACACTAGTGAAGGTTCATAAAGCATCAAACATGCCCGAATAAAATTCTACATGTGCCGAACAACCCAAAGACGGGATCTTTGCAAGATTATTAGGGTTTAGCATGCAAGATAACATCTTTTTATCTAAGTGAGAGGGATTACAACCTTTGTATTCCGCTCTTTCACTACACAAGCTCCGAGTAGAAGTCCCTTTGCCGCGATCCACGATCTCCCGGACTCAAGAGAGGCTCCACGACTCGAACGATCCATGCTAGCTTGAAGTGTTCCGAATCTCCGATGATCTACGTCGAAGTTGCAAAAACCCAAGCTTTCTCACTCTATAGAGATGAACACCCTAATCTCATGGGCTAGATGAGATGAGGATGATGGAGTAGTTTTTATGCTTTCTTTTTATTCACTTTCTCACAAGAAATCATCACACAAGAATTAACTAGTAAGCTTTCTTTTAGAACTCAAGAGAGAAGAAGATGATAATGGAAAAGATAATCCTTTTGTGATGAATAGAAAAGAAATGTATATGATTGATTATATAACCATGGTCAAGGATTATTGGCAAAGAGTTTGTAGAGAATAAACTAGGGTTAGGGTTTGGTTAGGTTAGAAATGAGTCATGGAAAAATATCAACCATAATATCTTATCCAAGACAAAAGCTAAGCTTCTAGAATGAACAAGAAGAAGCTAACCCTAATCAAACCCTAATCCCATTTAATCATCCTTAAACATGTTTAATAATAAATCATATCATGTCACAATAATATATATCACATATATATTATATATTTGCAACAAACGAAAATAATACATTTAACATATATCGCATATATATCAATGTATTAATCCAGTGAGAAAATGAAATAATAAAGTGAGCCAATATTAGATAATGTAATACAATATATCATATATATTATTATACATTAAATCATCGAATCAACACTTGATCCAACGATCGGGCTATATCGAATATAACCGGCTAATATATCATGTACCGATTCATCGAATCAACACTTGATCCGATGTCCCGATTCAAATCAAAATATCTCGAGAATATAATACGGTATCTCATATCGCATTATCCTCGGTCCTGCACATATCACATATGTGCTACTACTCCGTTTCGCCTGAGCCAAGAAACCTCTGTGTAGGACTCTAAAGAATCGTCAATACGCCGGTAGCAGGTGATGATCATATCAAACACCCACAAGCTGCAAGCGGTCAGCTAAACGTAACAGCCACCTAGGTATTGAGCGATCAGAAGATCAACAAGCTAGCCTGTGCGTTCTCCTGTGAATCCAATCAGTAACACTCCCGTACAGTCCGGTCTGTTCGTCTGATATGTCGCATATCAAGTCTAGGGGTGGTAAACGTCAGACCCCATTAACCGATAAGTCATGTCGATGTGAGGCTCATAACAGGTCGAGAAACTACTAGTAACACTTACCAGTAAATCTCTATATCAGCCCTGGCTAGGGACTTCGAGTTATAGCCAATCGAACACAGTACAACATCAACTCCCTATACCAGGAGAGACGAATCCCCTCCTATCGCTTATTTCCTCCATGTGATTCGGGACTGTACCCAAAAGCCACCATTTTGCATGCCCTCTTGGACGTGGTAAGGTGGAAATCAAAGCACAGTGGGAATCACACAAGACTCTATGACGATCTCGGGTCTACAGACTACCCTGTACCAGTGTCACCGGAGAACTGCCATCTGACGTGTGGTATACCACCAACTGGGAGTTCTCGGCAAGTCCGTCCAGTGTACCCAGTCTCCACTGAGCACCCGTACACCATCCTTGATGTCAAACACCGATGGATATGGGATCATCCATCGCCCATCATATGGGTCAAGATGCGTATACACTAGTCTACTCTGGTGTATCGATGCCCTGTCTCGATATACCCTCGACTAGGAACATTTATAGGATGTACTCATCGACTACTGTGGCCCTACTAGTATGATCTCATCATAATCCCAGTAGTCGAGTGCAGATCCTAAGGGCTTTATCAACATGTGAGAGAAAGACAGTAAACCAACACAAGTCAACATGTTTAGATAAAGTTAAACCAAATAGCATACTGTCATGACGAGCAAGAAAGTCCTATCTGTATATATCCAAGCATCCATTATAATATACGTCAAATGTACAACAATGGCCTCTAGGGCATATACATAATTAACAATCTCCCACTTGCACTAAGGCCAGCTGCTGTAGTATCTCATACCTAGCATCCCGAATAATCTCTTAAACTGTATCTGGGGAATGGCCTTCATGAGTGAATCCGCAGTGTTATCCTTCGTATCTACTCTCCTGGCCTCGATCTCCCGGCGATCAACTATCTCCCTCATCAGGTGATACTGCCTCAGAATATGTCTGGATTTCTGATGGGATCTGGGTTTCTTGGCCAAAGCCACAGCTCCATTGTTATCGCAATACAGAGGTATTGGATGTTCAATGGATGGAACCACACCAAGTTCACTAATGAACTTCTTCATCCAGACAGCCTCTTTGGCAGCATCGTTGGCAGCGATGTATTCAGCCTCCATCGTCGAGTCTGCAACGGTATCCAGTTTGGAACTCTTCCAACATACCGCCCCTCCATTGAGGGTAAAGACAAATCCCGATTGCGACTTTGAGTCGTCCTTATCACTTTGGAAGCTGGAATCGATAAAAGACTCCACCCGGAGTTCTCCGTTACCATACACCAAGAACATATCTCTAGTCCTTCGCAAGTACTTGAGAATATTCTTCACAGCTGTCCAGTGACTCACTCCAGGATCTGCTTGATACCGACTCACTACACTTAGTGAGTATGCAACATCGGGTCTGGTACATAGCATCGCATACATGATAGAGCCTACTGCCGAAGCATAGGGTATCCCTTGCATGCGAGCTCTCTCCAAATCAGTCTTGGGAGACATCTCTTTGGAGTGAGTGAGTCCAGAGATCGTGGGTTGGTTCCCATGCTTGGATTCTTCCATACTAAACCTTTTTAGGATGGTGTCAATGTACCTGGATTGGGACAATCCCTGTATTCGTTTGGATCTATCTCTATAGATCCTAATCCCCAATATGCATGAGGCATCACCTAGATCTTTCATTGAAAATCTTTGTGATAAGAAGAGCTTGACTGACTGCAGCATAGGAATATCATTTCCTATCAAAAGTATGTCATCTACGTACAATACGAGGAAGACAACTTTACTCTCTGCTACCTTCTTATAGATACAAGGTTCATCTATGTTTTTGATGAAGTCAAACTCTTTGACTACTACATCAAAACAGATGTTCCAACTCCGCGATACTTGCTTTAACCCATAAATGGATTTAAGCAGCTTGCACACCTTTCCGCTGCTCCCACCATCTACAAAGCCCTCTGGCTGAGTCATGTACACGCATTCTTCTAAATCACCATTTAGAAAGGCGGTCTTAACATCCATTTGCTAGATTTCGTAGTCATGGTATGCAGCAATGGCAAGTAAGATCCGGATGGACTTAAGCATAGCCACTGGAGAAAAGGTTTCGTCATAATCCACACCTGGTCGTTGACGAAAACCCTTTGCTACAAGTCTAGCTTTGAAAGTCTCAACTTTTCCATCTACACCAAATTTCTTTTTAAAAATCCACTTGCTCCCAATGGGTTTTACCCCTTCAGGAGCATTTTCCAAAATCCATACATTATTGGTGTACATGGATTCCATCTCAGATCGCATTGCATCCAGCAATTTCACAGAGTCACCACTCGTGATGGCCTGCTCGAAACTAGTCGAGTCATCATCTTCCATGATGCAATCCTCGCTTCCACCATCAATGAGAAAACCGTAGTATCTCTCAGGTGGACGAGAAACCTTACTAGATCGGCGGAGAGGCTGGGGTTCGTCGGGTACTACTGAATCTTCTGGTTCCAATAAACCATCAGTTGCGGTTTGTGGTGCTGGAACCTCTTCCAGCTCTACCTCTCTGCCACTAATTTCTTTTGCAAGAAATTCCTTTTCCAAAAAGGTGGCATGTTGAGCAACAAACACTTTTTGTTCCTCAGCGTGGTAGAAAAAATATCCTTGAGAATTCTTTGGATATCCCACTAATTTGCAAAGGACTGATCGTGCCTCGAGTTTGTCCGGATTTTGTCTTTTGACATAGGCCGGACAACCCCATATCTTAACTCGTTTAAAATATGGTCTCTTCCCACTCCATATCTCATATGGTGTGGTAGGTACAGATTTAGATGGAACTAGATTCAATATGTATATGGCTGTTACAAGCGCATACCCCCAGAAGGAAATAGGTAACTCAGCATCGCTTATCATAGATCGCACCATATCTAATAGGGTCCGATTCCTTCGTTCCGATACACCGTTGTGCTATGATGTATAAGGAGGAGTAAGCTGAGAGAGAATCCCATTCTCTTTTAGATAATCCAGGAAATCATTGCTCAAGTATTCTCCTCCTCGATCAGATCGAAGGATCTTAATACTTTTACCCGTTTGGTTCTCTACTTCGTGCTTATATTCTCTGAATTTCTCAAAAGCTTCAGACTTGTGTTTCAACAGGAACACATGCCCGTATCTAGAGAGATCATCAGTGAATGTAATAAAGTAGGAAGAACCATTCCTGGCAAGCGTAGACATGGGACCGCATACATCACTATGTACCAGTCCTAAGAGTTCGATAACTCTTTCTCCGTGTCCACTAAACGGAGCTTTGGTCATTTTTCCTTTGAGACATGAATGGCAAGTATCATAAGATGAAAATCCGAATGAATTCAAATATCCATTTTTATGTAACTTAGCTATCCGTGTCTCATTGATATGGCCAAGTCTACAATGCCACAAGAAAGATTCGTTCATTTCTGAACTTTTCCTCTTGTGTGTGTTTTGTATATTGAGGACTGTATTCTGATTTAAAATGAATATGCCATTATGTAACGAGCCTGATGCAATCAACTTTTGATCTAGGAATATCTTCATAACATTATCCTTTACTACAAAATTATATCCTTCTTTAGTTAATAAAGAAACTGATATAATGTTGCATATCATGTTCGGTATATAATAGCACTCATTTAGAATCAGTGTATTACGACTTGGCAATACAAGGTGATATTCGCCAACTGGTTTTGCTGCAATACTTGCACCGTTCCCTACTTCAACGGAATGATCACCTTTTCCCAGTTCTCTACCTTTACGAAGCCCATATAACTGTTTACATATGTGGGATCCTGATCCGGTATCTAATACCCAGGACGTAGGGTGAACTGAAAAACAGTTCTCAATAACTAACACACCTGAAAAAGATGCATCAACATGCATGTTCTTTTGGGCGGCTTGAGAATCTAGATATTCTACTATTCCCTGTTCAGTCTTATGACTCTTATAAGAAAGAACGGGTCCAACGTTCTCCTGCTCAGTATAATAAGCGGGTTCAGTCAATATATCCATATTATTATCTTGATTATGGCCTGACATGGTCGCTACCTGGAGAGAGAGGGAAGAAAACACTTTAGCGTATGCTCTTGCAAGATTAGATTGGTTATTATCTTATCTAATCAGGATGTCTCCCACTGTTTTTATCAAATCTACCTTCAAACCCTAAAAGGTAAGATTAGCCGGGATTAATTACACCCTACAATTTCGTCAATCTTTCAGCCAGATCAGTGTCGGTACTTTGAGGAAGGTTCCCCGTGCTTTCGCACGGACCTAATTAAAGTAAACCTCGTTTTCCCAGAGGCGTAACCCCGTTAACACTTTTCTAGACACCTACTTGATCGACTAATTGTCCTGTGTAAAACTCTCCCAGGAGTAACTCTTACTCGCAGTGGGTATCGGGATCCAACTATCTCATAGAAGGTATGCAATCTCATTGCAAATTTCAACACTTGAAATTCCCGATAATGTTTTGCCCCTAGCGATCTATGACCTTGACTAAGTCAACAAACCATAAATCGCAAGTCAAGTTCAACCCGTACATTTCTCGATTGAATTAAACCCACCCGTACGATCCTTGACTGAGTCAACAAGGCCGTGCGAATACCCTAATCCAATCACATCTCATGTTTTAGCAGATAAACACTACTTAGCTACCGTACACTACGCCTTGACTAAGTCAACAAACATAGCACGAATACTAAATAATATCTATCTGAAAGGACGGAGGGCTACGCAGATTTTTTTCAGAAAAACCATGAGCATAATGAACTTAATATCGTCGTCGAATCATGTGAAATTTTGAAATGGAGTGTTTTTGAGGCTTTCATTAGTCTTGCTAAAGAGGTCACTCCCGGTGAAGGGATCTCGGCTCTTTTCTCATCGAATAAGGTGCAGGACATATCATATATATCACTGTGCAAAGCAAAACTCTAAAAGCAATCAAAAGACAAACTCTGTTTTGTAGCATCTGCCAGTTTCGCTAAAGAGGTCACTCCCGATGAAGGGATCTCGGCTCTTTCCCCATCGAATAAGGTGCAGGATATATCATATATATCGCTGTGCAAAGCAAAACTGTAGATACCCTTTTTATAAAGTTTTTGATTCTACAACATCTTTAGGTTTCTTTTCTTTTTATTAATCTCATTAATAAAATCCCATCAGCTTATGCTTCCTAAGCATCATAGATAAATACGACGAACACTTATGCCATCCGCATTCGCCTCGATGTCCCCTCGTGCACCGTTAGGTTAGGTAACTAACGACAGAGCAGGGCAGGGCTAGTGCGGGTGTAAAACATAAGTAACATCTATATAATATATCATATATACTATATACTATATCCATCAGAACATATCAAAGGATCACATCACAGATATCGCAGCAGAAACATAGATATAATGTGGGATATACTAGGATGTCCGTATTTAGTACTTAGCCAATAATAGAAAATACGGATTCCACAGTCGCCATGAATAGCCAAGCCCACACCCTGGACCCCTACGAGAGCGGCAAGGACTCTACCAATTCTGGAGTTTAGGAGACCCGGTCTCGACTCCTCGAGATAGCCTCCCACTGAACCCTAGACCCCGGTCAATTATGCTCCCCTCCTTGGGTCCATCCTAATGCGGAAAAGTAAATAATATACAACACTGGTGGCATCAACCTCAACCTGGAAGTGCCCCAAATAAAAGAATATTACATTACATTTGAATTTACATGAATGAAAATATAAAACTCTCATCTCACATAAAACCGCCGGCAATTCAATCGCGACAATCCAGCACATCATATCTCAGCAACACATAATATCGCATATCATCAACGTAAGTAAGTATGTATACACCGATCGTCGCCGATGTACTTGCTTGGCTCTGATACCACTGTAGGGTTCCTAGGCACACTAGTGAAGGTTCATAAAGCATCAAACATGCCCGAATAAAATTCTATATGTGCCGAACAACCCAAAGACGGGATCTTTGCTAGATTATTAGGGTTTAGCATGCAAGATAACATCTTTTTATCTAAGTGAGAGGGATTACAACCTTTGTAGTCCGCTCCTTCACTTCACAAGCTCCGAGTAGAAGTCCCTTTGCCGCGATCCACGATCTCCCGGACTCAAAAGAGGGTCCACGACTCGAATGATCCATGCTAGCTTGAAGTGTTCCGATTCTCCGATGATCTACGTCGAAGTTGCAAAAACCCAAGCTTTCTCACTCTATAGAGATGAACACCCTAATCTCATGGGCTAGATGAGATGAGGATGATGGAGTAGTATTTATGCTTTCTTTTTATTCACATTCTCACAAGAAATCATCACACAAGAATTAACTAGTATGCTTTCTTTTAGAACTCAAGAGAGAAGAAGATGATAATGGAAAAGATAATCCTTTTGTGATGAATAGAAAAGAAATGTATATGATTGATTATATAACCATGGTCAAGGATGATAGGCTAAGAGTTTGTAGAGAATAAACTAGGGTTAGGGTTTGGTTAGGTTAGAAATGAGTCATGGAAAAATATCAACCATAATATCTTATCCAAGACAAAAGCTAAGCTTCTAGAATGAACAAGAAGAAGCTAACCCTAATCAAACCCTAATCCCATTTAATCATCCTTAAACATGTTTAATAATAAATCATATCATGTCACAATAATATATATCACATATATATTATATATTTGCAACAAACGAAAATAATACATTTAACATATATCGCATATATATCAATGTATTAATCCGGTGAGAAAATGAAATAATAAAGTGAGCCAATATTAGATAATGTAATACAATATATCATATATATTATTATACATTAAATCATCGAATCAACACTTGATCCAACGATCCGGCTATATCGAATATAACCGGCTAATATATCATGTACCGATTCATCGAATCAACACTTGATCCGATGTCCCGATTCATATCAAAATATCTCGAGAATATAATACGGTATCTCATATCGCATTATCCTCGGTCCTGCACATATCACATATGTGCTATTACTCCGTTTCGCTTGAGCCAAGAAACCTCTGTGTAGGACTCTAAAGAATCGTCAATACGCCGGTAGCAGGTGATGATCATATCAAACACCCACAAGCTGCAAGCGGTCAGCTAAACGTAACAGCCATCCAGGTATTGAGCGATCAGAAGATCAACAAGTTAGCCTGTGCGTTCTCCTGTGAATCCAATCAGTAACACTCCCGTACAGTCCGGTCTGTTCGTCTGATATGTCGCATATCAAGTCTAGGGGTGGTAAACGTCAGACCCCATTAACCGATAAGTCGTGTCGATGTGAGGCTCATAACAGGTCAAGAAACTACTAGTAACACTTACCAGTAAATCTCTATATCAGCCCTGGCCAGGGACTTCGAGTTATAGCCAATCGAACACAGCACAACATCAACTCCCTATTCCGGGAGAGACGAATCCCCTCCTATCGCTCATTGCCTCCATGTGATTCGGGACTGTACCCAAAAGCCACCGTTTTGCACGCCCTCTTGGACGTGGTAAGGTGGAAATCAAAGCACAGTGTGAATCATACAAGACTCTATGATGATCTCGGGTCTACAGTCTACCCTGTACCAGTGTCACCGGAGAACTGCCATATGACGTATGGTATATCTCCAACTGGGGGTTCTCGGCGAGTCCGTCTAGTGTACCCGGTCTCCACTGAGCCCCCGTACACCATCCTTGATGTCAAACACCGATGGATATGGGATCATCCCTTGCCCATCATATGGGTCAAGATGCGTATACGCTAGTCTACTCTGGTGTATCGATGCCCTGTCTCGATATACCCTCGATTAGGAACATTTATAGGATGTACACATCGACTACTGTGGCCCCACTAGTATGATCTCATCATAATCCCAGTAGTCGAGTACAGATTCTAAGGGCTTTATCAACATGTGAGTGAAAGACAGTAAACTAATACAAGTTAACATGTTTAGATAAAGTTAAACCAAATAGCATACTATCATGACGAGCAAGAAAGTCCTCTCTGTATATATCCAAGCATCCATTATAATATACATCAAATGTACAACAATGGCCTCTAGGGCATATACATAACTAACAGGTTCAAGTGTTGAGATCTGTATGGTTTCTTTATCACCTCATATAGGGTTTGGAAGCATCATACATGCCACAATTTAAAATTTAAGAGGTGCTAAGCAAACCTAACTAGGAATCGAACTAGAAATATTGAGTAACACCTAATAGTATCACAAACAAGAGTTAATCTATCACTATGTGGAGAAACTACAACCTTTGTAGACCTCCTAGGGTGACTCCTTGGATCTCCTAAACATTGGAATGGCTCGCTTGAACACTTCAGAGTCCACGACAATCCACCCGAAGTCCTTTGCTCAAAGCTTGTTGCTTCACATGGTCTTTCAAATCTGTGGAGCAAACATCCTACACCGGTAGGACAGTCTTACTCGAGAGGTTTGTATACTATTTGGTTTGTCTTTATTATCGTGTACATGCTTTATGTGACATTGTAGTTCACTATTACACGTTGATAGAGAATAGTATGCTACCATGGTTTATCATTATCAGTCGTGTACAGCTTTAGGTGACATGTTCACTATTACACGTCGATAGAGCCCTCAGGATCCTGCTTGACTGCCAGCAGTATGATGGAGATCATATACATGGGAGCTGGGGTCGATAAGCACATCCTTAAAAGGTCCCTAGTCGTGGGAGTTTTCGAGACTGGGCATCAATACTCCGGAGTAGACTAGTGTACACAGTCGAGACCCTGACGAGGGGCGGTGGCCGATCTCACAAGCCACTGGTGTCAGTTGTTTCACTTAAGATATATATAGGTGCTCATTGGTATGAGTACACTGGACAGGACTCGCCAGGAACATGCTAGTTGGTATTATACCTGACATCAGATAGCATTTCCCTGGTGACATGTGTACAGATTAGTTCATCGACCAGAGGTCGTCATTTATCTCGTGTGAGTTCCCACTGTGCTTTGATTACTACCCAACCACGGCTCAAAGGAGTCGTGCAAACAGGTTTTAGTTGAGTACTGTCCCGAGCCATATGGAAGCAAGTGGGTGGATCGTCATGGGTATCGTCTCTCCCGGTATTAGGGGTGAGATCACGTTGTGTCCAGGAGAGACATTACACGAAGCCCTCGGTCGAGGTAGGAGATTTACTGGTAGGTATTCCAGTAGTATCTCAGGGTGTTCTGGGCTACACTCCGACACGACTTGTACCGCTTTTGGGGTATGACTTTTACCAACCCTCTAGGCCCGCCATGCGATGCTCATAGATGAACGGACCAGAATGTACGGATATTGCCACTGACAGGAACAGTAGGGTGTCAGGATAAATTCGCTCATCGACCTCCATTTTGGTCAATACCTGGTTGCCCGTTACGTACAGTTTGTACCACTGACGCGCTAGTTGTTAAATCCACAGCCAAAGTATTGACGAGTCTTTAGAGTCCCCCATAGACAATTTCTCAAGTTTCGGGCGAAATGTTGTAGAGTCCGTATGGATTTATGGCAGGGTTCGAACATACGCGTGCACTTGTGCACGTGTCGTGTTTCGGACAGATAATACTAGCGAGCTTTAGTTTAAGCCGGATCCTTGTATTATACTGTGTAGATTTTGTCTCATTGCATTTTTATTCGGTCGGAAAACAAATACAGGTATGTATATACAGTCGCGGGGTTTTCCAGTAATTTATTACGGGATCGCTTTTTGAAGTTGCCCGTTTGCATTCCGTTTCGGCTATTTTTCTTTATTCCTTCTTGGCTGAAATTCCTTTGATGGGAGGGGCTTATTTGCAAAAGTTGAAATTAGTATTGGAGGGGGGTTTTGTGGTGCAGGGGCTCCAGTAATTTCTGGAAGCTCTTGAGTGTTTTTTACTCTTTTTCTTTGCATTATTCTGATGGAATTTGTAAAGGATGTTGGTGTGACCTTTTTCACTCTTCATCATCACACTTTTGCTTATTCTCACCACCACCACCACCATTTCCTTATGCCTTGGCCGAGCACAATATGGGGCAGCCCCTCATTTTTGTGAGTGAGGAATTTTGATCTCAATTTCATTCTTGCAACAAAACATTAGCTCCATTTCAAAGCTCATTTTGATCTCCCGTCCATTGTGGCAACTTCGATTAACCCTTGAGGCAAGGCGTTCTACACATAGTCTACGGCAAGCTTGGACACGTCGGCTAGAAACTTCGTGTCCGAGTTGCCTCGGTTCAGAGGTGGGAGCCCGTAAAAAGACTCGGTGATGTGGTGCCCTTTCCGACGAGGAGATCGAGACCGGAGATGCCGCGAGGAGCTTGGGATGGTGGCCAAAGGCCGAAGGACATGGATCGATTGGTATAGCTTTCTATCCCTTCTCTAGTTTGCTAGTAGTTAGTTAATGGTTCGATCCGGGTTTTAAGCATACGATAGCACCGGTTTAAAGTTTAGAAAAATTTTCGTTTTCGCATTATGGCCTCGGAAAGATGGCCGGGGCGCTACCGTAGCCATACATGGTATCTGAGCCACGCCATTAATCTTTACTAGCTTGCTCTAACGTGTTTAGAAATTCGATCGGACGAAATTTCCAAAAACCGCGTTTCCAAGTCATAGTTTCTGTCGAATTTTTCCTGTGGTCAAAAAACTTATTTAATGTATTGCAGAAATTCGTGCAGGGTTATTTAGGAGCACTGCAGAAATTTGGTAACATGTTCAAAGAGTAACGCCGCGGAACCGCGGCCGTAACCCCTTTTTGGCCACGGTTCCGCCGCCATTCTGAGTCTTCACTGCACCAAATTTCTTCAGTAGGTCTCTGACTTGGAAAAGGGGTTTCTGGTAATTTTCTTTTGGGCCCAGATTTATATGAGTACTGGGTATCGTGTTTGGGGCCCACTTCCGGGAATTTTGTAGATCGAAAATTTTAAATATGTTAGTTCTCAGTATTTACATTATATATGCAACCGTGAATGTCATTTGATCGGTAAATCCTGTCTAATTGCTATAGCCCTTTTATACGGATTCGCGAACGTGACATTCATGTTGATGTTCTGTGTTATGCTGTGATGTTTCGGATTTGTCGTGGTGGATAGGCTGGATGCAATGTTAGTAAAGTTTGGTTGTATTTGTACATTTGATATTGCGGGGCGAGCGTCCGACATGTGGACTGCCGTCACTGCCTGTTTGTATATTATTCTTTTGGGGCACGACTGGGCTGAAGTCGATGTACCCATTGTATATTTTACTTTCTGTACTAGGATTACCCCGTGGTGGGGTACGTGGATATCCGGGTTCTAGAGGGCAACAAGCCCGCATCTCATAGCTTTGAGGCAGAGGGGGCTTTACTCTAGAATTGGTGGACTATTCGCCGCACTAGTAGGGGATACAGGTTGACCCAAGGAGGGGTGCTCAAGTTACCGGATTCCGTGAAGTGCTTGGTGGTCCATTCACGTTGTTGAAGGGGGCTGCCTCGCTTCAGGTTTTGGCGGGTAACTTGCCGCGCACGTAGGGGTCTATGATTTCATTGCACAGGCTATCCACACGACCAGGGGAATGTCGGGTTTCAGTAGCGGCTCTATGAAACCCGGGGATCCTACATTATCTGTATTGTTCTGTGATACTTATTACATTTCTGTGATGCTGCATTTTATCATGCTTTGAGCTATTATTATTTGTTGATATATATATACTAGTAGATGTTGTATATGTTTTACACCCGCGCTAGTCCAGTCCGCGCTCTGTCGTTAGTTAAGTAACCTAACGGGTGATGACGGGACCCAGTGGCGAATACGGATGGCATTTACGTACATGATATTTCGTTCTTCATTGGTGTGATCAATTGATGGGACTGCATTGATTCGGATCAATGCAAGCTAAACAAATCTATTATAATGTTGTTGGAACATTTTTGAAAAAAAAAGATGTTATTGCAAGGACGTTCTCTTTTGTTTTGCACAGAGGTATTCGGTTATGAATATCCAACACCTCAGTCGACGAGGCAAGGGCCGAAATCCCTTCACCGCGAGTGACCCCTTGGACAGAAGTTTGCGTCAAGGTAATAACTTCATTATAGCCGATTGCCTTTTTCTTTGAATCGTGGTATTCAGTTGGAATATCCTGCACCTCATTCTACGGGGAAAGAGCCATGATCCCTTCACCGGGAGTGACCTCTTTGGCAAAGGTTTTGGCCACTATATTTTTATAAAAAGCTATGAAGTTCCTTCAACGATATCAAGTTCATTACGTTAAAAGTTTTTCACCAAAAACTAGACGTAGCCCTCCATCATTTCTTACAAGTATTACTTAGTATTCGTGCTGCGTTTGTTGACTGTGTCAAGGCGTAGTGTATGGTAGCTAAGCAGTGCTCGTTTGTGGCATATTAATGGGATTAGTTAGGACAGTCGTAAAGCCTTGTTGACTTTGTCAAGGGCTCGTACGGGTGGGTTTAATGCAATCCAGGATAATGACGGGTTAAACATGACTAGGACTCTTTGATTTGTTGACTGTGTCAAGGTCACTTGGGTCCTAGGGGTAAAAATCACATCGGGAGTTTCTAAAGAAACTGAAACTTTCCATGCATGCGCATACCTTCTAGTGTGTGATGACGTGAGTGGATTCTGTCACGTTATCGTGCGATGATAGTTGGATCCCGATTCCCACTGATGAGTTGGTTTACTCCTCGGGTGATCCCGACTAATTCTTCTTTCATGTTTGGAGGAGAATTTGAGGTTACAGTCGGAGGTTTCCTGATTAGATAAATTGATATCCATTCTAATCTAGGATAGAGTGCACGCAGAGTGTTTCTTTTCTCTCTCTCTTTGGCAGCTAAAATGGCCCGGCCCTTGACTGTGACTCAGTGACCAAGTTGACCGGACCTTCTTATAACACTGGCTTTTGGATTGTCAGAGTTGCATACCTCATTGCCACTCCTTCTTTTACCCTTTTCTCCAGAACACCCCGTATTACTACGAACATCCACTTCCATTGGATAAAACCATCGTATGGTTATATACGAACTCGAAGGAACTTGTTCCAGATTCGAGGATGGTTTCCGGTTTTGGAGAAAATGAATAGGACTATTCAGTTGTCTTTTCCTCTTACCTTCTCTCAGGTTGCGTGTGCTCCTTAGATTAGGAACGGTACACCTATTATGCTTATTGGATAGTCTTCATCCAAATCAAAGGCAGGTGCCGAACGGTGGGGAATGAAGAAAACCAATTATCCTAACGATGGTGTACAGAAGGTATTAAGTAATGACAAATTAAGAGATTAGAAAGAGGGCAACATAAAGTGCGACTGCTATTCACGACCAAACCAAGCATTTCATTACCACTCCCACTTCACTTTTCTATTTCTCTAGAACACTCCATATCACTATGAAAATCCACAGTTTATTTGGATAATCCATCGTATGGTTATATACGAACTCGAAGGGACTTGTTCCAGTTTGGGGATGGATTCTGGTTCAGGAGAAATATGAATAAGGTTTATTCAGATGTCTTTTATCTTTACCTTCTCTCACGTTGCGAGTGCTCCTAGGATTAGGACAATACACCTATTACGCTTATTGGATAGTCTTCTTCCAAACCATAGGCTGGTGCCGAACGGTAGGGAAGGAAGAAAACCATTTGGGCTAAAGGGGTGTATAGAAGGTAATGAGTAAAGACATATAAAGGGATTTGGAGAGATGGCAAAGAAATATACGGTTATAGTTGTGAATCTAATAATGGAAGAGGCATTACTATGAATACCCGGATACCCCTTCGAATCATATTCATGTTTCAGTTTCTCTGTGTACTGTTAATAGAAAACTGGTTTCCCAAATAGACACTTGCTCTAGGGTATGTATTTACCAGGTATTATTCTCACATCTGTATGGTTTTACAGATGATGAGTGGGAGTAACTTATTGGGAATTGGGTGATCATCCTTATAATATCGGGATTCGTTGTAATTTATGATATTTGAGGAAATCTCCTGGGTTGTTTGCCGGATGGCAAATATTTGGTTTTGAATATCCGTTGTTATGCACCAATTTCAAATTGACATATCTGTACGTCTATTTTTATATAGTGAGATATAACTTTTTGAAATTATGTATATGACATTTACCTATATCAGTGGATGGTTAGGTAAGGAGCATTAAACGGAGGTGTAATTCTTTTTAACCGTAAGTACAGTTTTCAACCTACGAAACACAGAGAATGAGTTATAAGACTCAAGGGACTTATACAAAGTACTATATGTTGTCAAGTGTCTATTAGGACAGATGGGTTGGTACTCGTACTATATTCTGTTTACTTGTGACTTCACTGGTTCTTAGACAAGTGTTTCGTGGAAAAACAAGGTCCATGTTTTGAGAAGTTATAGGTATAAGAATAAAGTAGAGAACCAGGTGTTGCAAGTATCTGGATTCTTCAAGGTGATCGAAGATGTAGATACTTGTGTATGGTATTCAGTTGATAGTAATGATTAAGAGAACTTGCGTCTTTTTCAGGTTACTCATATCTGGATGCATTCCTAAGTTGAGTAACGCTGATCGGCCTCCTTCCATTTAGTTGGCATACACTGGAGAAAGATACATGATTTGAATCTGGTTCCAATCAGTGCCTCTGTTTCTATATTGGATATAGAACGATTCATATCATAACGATGTTAAGGTACGGGGAGTTTTCAGGCTTATGCTTGAATCCATATTCTGGATAACTCAAGACACGTTTCTGTAATGGCTGTTTGTGGGTTGACCTGGGCTATGACAAGGGTTGACTTTCTACCATCTGGAAGATCAATAGTGATATTGTTCTTGACTCGCTACAGTTTTAATTAAAATGGAATTTTTTTTTCAGAAAACAGTAGTGGGAGTTTGGAAGAACTGGAAGTGATTCCAGAACTACAAACGATTACTGAAAATTTGATAAGAACATAAAGATTCAATCTGGTTTGACATTCCATTAGCCACTCCGTAGATATGGTGGGTAACCTCAGGCACCCGAGAGGTACTCCGGTAGCCTCAAGGACGGTGACATGGAGGTTCTTGTTTACCTAGATTGCCATTACTGTTGTTCCAGACTGTGAGACCCGGCAGGAGGTTGAGTATAGCGTCATTCTAAATTAGCTTTAGAAGTGTACGTGTATATGACTCTGCCAGTGGGTTGTCGTAGTCAGTGGGAGTAGCGGAAGCATTGGTGGACAAGTAGCTTATGTCTGTTTTTGGACTAAAGCAGATATAGATGAGTGTGACCCTTCGAAAATCGTTTAGGCAGTTTTTCGGTAATCGGCAAATTTTTCGGCTTTTTCCGTAAAAAGTCAAAATTGATATTTTTCATTGTAGACCTAATTATACAAAATTTAGATAAGATATTACTATAATTTTTTCACTAAAATGTCATTTATAAGTTTCTAGTTAAATAAATTTTTTTTCGTAATTAATTATTTTTTTATTATTTTAAGCCTTTTTAAATACATTTAATTAGGGATAAATACAAATTTAATTAGGTAAATTTCTTAATTAGGAGTCTTTATAAGCTAAAATAGAGTGTTAATAAATTGTAACATAACTTTATAAGATTTTAGTTTTAGGGTTTGAAAATTATGAAAAAAATGATGAAAATGGGGTTTTTTATGTAAAAATTTGATGTGATATGCATTAATTGACCTTAAATGATAACGTTTTGTGTAGAATTTTCCACACAACTCTTCCCTTCACTCCCCCTCTTGCTCAGGTCGAGCTCAATCAGCAGGGAACCTCCATTTCCCCCTCTCTTTCTTGCTTCAAATTCTTGCAAAAAAAATCAACAAAATCCACAAAATACACACTTTTCTTCACTAATTCAAACCTAAATCCTTTTCCACCTCTTCTCAAACCCTAAATTGTTTCAAAACAAGGTGAAAAGTGGGTTCTTTCAAGGGCAAGTGCAAGTTGGGGTTCACTTGGGAGGTATAATCCTAAACTAGTTGTTAATTTGTAGTTTAATTAAGCTAGTTTAGTATTTTAAAATGATTAATTTCATTGAAATGGTTAGTTTTGAAAATTCAAGTAAGGGATTTGATTATGGATTAGGGTTTGAAGCATAGGGTTAGAGTTAAATTAGGGCTTTGGGTTTCTAATTGATTAGAATGGTTAATGGTGTAATTATGTGCTTGCTAAATCGATAAATTTCGATGTTTGTAGCGAATCGGTAAGAAAATCGCTTACTAGATTTTCGTAGAAAATAGAATGCGTTCAATTTGCATTAGGTTAGCAATATTATTAGCTTTGTATAGGATTATTAGAATGCGTGAACGCGGGGTTTTGTCTAGCCGGGTTTTAGTTTTGTCGATTTTCCCGAAATGACGATTTTAGCTAAAAATTAGCGATTTTCATGCGTTTTCCCGCGCACCGAGGGCGTGCTATGATTAAATTGAGAGCGTCGATAATTGTATATAGTGACTTGCATCGTTTTAGGTGTTGTAACCTTATGCTTGGTATTGTGCAAATATAGGATCGGTCGGAGAAACATCGGACACGGCGCGCAAAGGCAAAGCGGTGGCCGGATCAGATTAGCGGGGATTTCTGGTGAGTAGATATATTCATCTATGGGGGAATCGTCTGGATGGCGCGAGGCGCCCCCCCTCCCTAGTTAGGATTACTCTACTTTATGCAATAATTATATTGTTAGCTAGCTTATCCACTTATGCACATTGCATACCCTTACAGCTAACCCTATACTAGATTGCATGGACATTCATATGACATTCATATATACATATGCGATATCATTTCGTAGGACACGAACACCTTACCATTTTCATCTATTGCACGCGCACTATTCATGTGACACACACGCCTTTGGTATTTGCCATGCCACGTGCACTATAAAAACCTGTTTAGCTTAGTAACGCCATTGCATTCATGCATGATATTTGAGATTGTATCGCACGCATATACCTCGCATTACTATCATATTTACATAGATTTCTAGCCAAACTCTCACATCATATACATTGATATCATAGACACTTATCATATATAACATGTGGACATTATGATTTCTTGAGGATTTCAGTTTGCTGCGATTTCTGGATTTTTGGGGGAAAACCGCAAGAATTTAACAAAACCTTATATTTATATTTTTCAAAACAAAGTTGCGGTTTTCTCGTGATGTATGTGTCGTCCACCATGAGTTTTCATGTTTTCTGTTGGATTTCAAGACCCGATTCGAGGAGTGGAGGAACCGTCTCGGGTACATGGTGGGCCCGGTATGGTACCCCGGGGCAAGAAGATCGAGTTGTAGACGATGAGCCTGGCAGGGGAAGACTACCTACCGGTGATGTCTGGCGCGGCGGATATCCGGAGGATACCGACCGTAGTCGTGAGATTTATGATATGGGCCGATCCGGACTGACGGAGCCCGACATTGAGATAGATATGATTCCTATTTGGTGTCGATGCTTGACACGGGTTTTCTGAGGATTTTTTGATGATATTTAGCTATTATGCCGACATTCGTTTTCTAAAAGTTAAGAATGCAGTAACTTTAACAGTTAAAACACTTAAAGAGTTAGAAAAGATATTGCATACATGTGCATGCATACTAGACTTATTATAGCACATATGGACATGCATGTTGTGGTGCATTGCGTGCATTCTTACGATTGCCTTATTAGATGTTATATTTACTCACGAGCTGGCAACTCACCCCCGTTGTGCCACAGTGTCTTGCAGGTCGGACCCGTCAGTCTTGTAGCGGCGGGCTATCTTGTCATCAGTTCCTTTTGCTCAGACTCGCGACATCGCCCGTAGGTGGGTTGCGAGTATACTTTATTTCTTTTTGCTTTATCATTGTATCTAGTATTCTCCATCTACCACTTGTATTGTATATGCGACCTAGTGATGAGACTGAGAGATTTGTATATTCGTGGTTTCTTTTGGGTCGAGCTCACTTGAGCTGACGTGGGTTATCTGGTATTTGCACCTCTTTTATGCTCTTTTCTTGATATTACTATTATATTGCATGTGGTTGTGATCCGTCTTGGGCGAAGAGCTACCTCCCGCTTGGGGATGCCATTTTTATGATTTCATATGTATTATCTTGTTGTACCCATTTTTGGGGATAGAAAATACAGGGGAGACTCTGCCGAAATTTTCAGAAATTTTTGATGTTTTAAAAAGGGATTCTTTGCAACTTAATTGATTTTAAAATCGTCTTTATTAAAGGTTTTTCCTTCACTCTCTTTTGATTTTGGGTTAGATTTCTGGGCTTTGGCTGACTTAGGTTACGGTACGCCTTTAGACGTCTCGTAATCTAAGTGCCAGTCACGTTCCGTACTTTCGGGTCATGATAATGAGATAGATCATCTATTTCTGATATGACAGTCATAGGTTTGACTTCATCAGAAAAGGCGATGGATCAGTTAAGAAGATAGTAGGATGTCATGTCCTGGTATTTGGATGACATACACATAGTAGGAAGTGATATTCCTGCACTACGATCGGTTATACTTTGGTTGTCACACAGTGGTTTCTCCACATAAAGCTTGGATATAATATCTAACATTCTGGTTACTAGATCTATGGTTTTAGCTCTAGATTTGGGTAGTTTCCTAATTTGGGTACATAGACATCATTCTAAAGGTGTTTTAGAATGGAAGACTCCCGGCACGGTAGTATACCTGCAGGTGATGGAGTCACCCTCTATAAAGGTTTTAAGGGGAGAAGGATGTGCATGATCGGTAGATCACATGCTTAGGCATTGAGTTGATCATGAGATGTGAAGTACCACACCAGATGTTGTTTTTGCTAGAGATGCAATAAGTTGATATTGATCCAATCCTGGAGAAGCATTCCGAAGCAGTTTTAGAACATAAGTTGATGTTCTGGAAAATGATAACGACATCCTCCTTCGGGAGACAGTTATCATTCGAGGCTTTTAAGGTGACCTGGATGACAGAGTGACTGTCAGAGTTATAGTTTTCCCTCTGACGAGGGGCAGTGTTTTGGATAGGTGATCCAAGCAGACACTGAGTGAAGCATTACGCAGGACACTGATTAAGTTCAGTTGACGATACAGTCTAAGAAGTTTGGATTTTGAATTCATTTATGAGATATGTCCCATCAGATATCCAGACAAATTCTAAGACAGGCATTCCTCATTACGGGAGATGGCTTTCTCAGCGAATTTGAGTTAAAGAGAGACATAGAAAGAAACATCAGAGTGGATCCACTCACTGAGGCTATTCCTCGAAGGCAATAGTTTCGCAAACGGGTTTTGTGAGACTGATTAGTAGAGGATTTGGGTGTTCGGTATCACACGGGCTGTAAGTATGCGACATCGCAATAATTAGCCTTGAGTGCAAGTGGGAGATTGTTGGATATAGTGCCCTCAGAGTCAATTATTAGATCATAGGCACGTGATTGCAATGATTGAGGGAGGACCTATACCGGTAGGACAGTCTTACTCGAGAGGTTTGTATACTATCTGGTTTGTTTTTATCATCGTGTACATGCTTTAGGTGACATTATAGTTCACTAATACACGTTAATAGAGAATAGTATGCTACCATGGTTCGTTTTTATCAGTCGTGTACAGCTTTAGGTGACATATTCACTATTACACGTTGATAGAGCCCTTAGGATCCTGCTTGACTACCAGCAGTATGATGGCGATCATATACGTGGGAGCTGGGATCTATAAGCACATCCTTAAAACGTCCCTAGTCGTGGGAGTTTTCGAGACAGGGCATCGATACTCCGGAGTAGACAAGTGTATACAGTCGAGACCCTGACGAGGGGTGGTGGCCGGTCTCACATGCTACTGGTGTCAGTTGGTTCTCCTAAGATGTATACAGGTGCTCATTGGGTTATGAGTACACCGGACAGGACTTGCCGGGAACATGCTAGTTGGTATTATACCTGACATCAGATAGCAGTTCCCTGGTGACATGTGTACAGATTAGTTCATCGACCTGAGGTCATAATTTGTCTCGTGTGAGTTCCTACTGTGCTTTGATTACTACCCTACCATGGCTCAAAGGATTCGTGCAAACAGGTTTTAATTGGTTACAGTCCCGAGCCACATAGAGGCAAGTGAGTGGATCGGCAGGGGTTTCGTCTCTCCCGGTATTGGGGGTGAGATCGCGCTGTGTCTTGGAGAGCCATTACACAAAGCCCTCGGCCGATGCAGGAGATTTACTGCTAGGTATCCAGTAATATCTCAGGGTGTTCTGGGCTACACTCTGACATGACTTGTACGGCTTTTGGGGGTCTGACTTTTACCAACCCTCTAGGCCCGCCATGCGATGCTCATAGACGAGCGGACCGGACTGTACAAATATTGTCACTGACAGGCTCAGTACGGTGTCAGGATGATTTCGCTCATTGACCTCCCTTTTGGTCAATACCTGGTAGCCCGTTACGTACAGCTAGTACAATTGACGTGCTAGTGGTTAAATCCGCAGCCAATATATTGACGAGTCTTTAGAGTCCCCCACAGACAGTTTCTCAAGTTTCGGGCGAAACGTTCTAGAGGCCGTATGGATTTATGGCAGGGTTCGAACATACGTGTGCACTTGTGCACGTGTCGTGTTTCGGACGGATAATACTAGCGGGCTTTAGTTTAAGCCGGATCCTAGTATTATACTTTGTAGATTTTGTCTCATTGCATTTGTATTCGGTCGGAATACAAATGCGGGTATGTATATACAGTCGCGGGGTTTTCCTATAATTTATTACGGGATCGCTTTTTGAAGTTGCCAGTTTGCATTCCATTTCGGCCATTTTTCTTTATTCCTTCTTGGCTGAAATTCCTTTGATGGGAGGGGCTTATTTGCAAAATTGGAAATTAGTATTGGAGGGTTTTTTTTATTGTGCTGGGGCTCCAGCAATTTCTGGAAGCTCTTGAGTGTTTTTGACTCTTTTTCATTGCATTTATTGTGATGGAATTTGGAATGGATATTGGTGTTGATGTTGGTGTGACCTTTTTCCCTCTTTATCATCACACTTTTGCTTATTCTCACGACCACCACCATTTCCTTATGCCTAGGCCGAGCACAATATGGGGCAGCCCCTCATTTTTGTGAGAGAGGAATTTTGATCTCAATTTCATTCTTGCAACAAAACATTAGCTCCATTCAAAGCTCCTTTTGATCTCCCCTCCATTGTAGCAACTTCGATTAACCCTTGAGGCAAAGCGTTCTACACTTAGTCTACAGCAATCATGGACACGTCGGCTAGCAAACTTCGATGACCGTGTTGCCTCGGTTCAGAGATGGGAGCCCGTGAAAAGACTCGGTGATGTGGTGCCCTTTCCGACGAGGAGATCGAGACCGGAGATGCCGCGAGGAGCTTGGGATGGTGGCCAAAGACCGAAGGACACGGATCAATCGGTATAGCTTTCTATCCCTTCCCTAGTTTTCTAGTAGTAGGTTAATGGTTTGATCCGTGTTTTAAGCATACGATAACACCAGTTTAATGTTTAGAAAAATTTTCGTTTCCGTATTTTGGCCTCGGAAGACGGCCGGGGCGCTACCGTAGTCTTACACTTACCATTCTATTTTCATTTACCTTTACACCTCATTTCCACTTAAATAAATAAATGGATAATCCAAAATGAGGTGTCCAACTTCTAGAATATTTTCCGTATGAATACGGATTACACTCAATTGTATATACATACCTTAATTCGTACTAAAATACGAATATCCAAAGCGATAGAATAGCACAAAGAACTTAATACTATAATGTACATATCGAAATACATATACGTAAATTATTAAATCAATACCTGATTTAATAATCCGGCACAATTCCGAGCCGACTAGTATTATCAACCGTCCGATCGAAAGTCCGGGTAACTAGTACAATCATTCGATCGGAACCCTGCACGTATCAAAATATGGCTACTACATCATTTCTTCAGAACCAAGGGAACCCTCTGTGTTGGACAATAAAGGATCGTCAATACGCCGGCACTGGGTTTAACCACAAGTACGTCAGCGGAACTAGCTGTACGTAATGGATACCTAAGTATTGAGCGAAAGGAAGGCCGACGAGCAAACTCATCCGAACCCCTAATGAGCATGTTTGCGACAATCAACGTACAGTCCGTTCTGTTCGTCTAAGAGTATCACATATCGTTTCTAGGGGTGGATAAAGTCAGACCCCTAATAACGCGATATTTCATATTGGTATGAAACACATCACCAACTGAGAAACTACTGATCCAAATCAGTAATTCTCATCTACCTTGGCCAAGGATTTCTGGTTATGACAATCCGTGCACCACGCGACATCAACCCCAATATCGAGAGAGGCGAATCCCCGACGATTCTCTCACTGCCTCCATATGGCTTCGGGACTGTACCCAACTAAAACCTGTTTACACGACTTTGTAGGGTTTTTTCGTCACCCCATTGAGATGGGAATACGCGTCGCTTGTCAGGCATACTAAACATTCCCTCTGCCTAGGGTTGTGTTAGTGTATATGCCCTAGTGGCCATTACTGTATCATACTAGTTTGTATATTACTTAATGGAAGCTTGGGATATTCACAGTTGTATATACAATCTTGCTCAAAATGGTAGTATGCTACTTGGTTTGTTTCTACTTTAATGTGTACATGTGTTTCTTTTAGCATATTGTCTATAACATTAGTAGAGCCCTTAGGATCTTCGCATGATTACCAACGTTGTGATGGCAGTCACACTCGTGGGGACTGGGTAATCTACAAGCGCATCCTTATACACGTCCCTAGTCGTAGGATTATCGAGACAGGGCATCGATACTCCGGAGTAGACTAGCGTATGCGCTTCTCATCCCAGTGCGGGAGGCGGTCTGTCCCACAGCCATCAGTACGTCGTACTTAAGATAGTATGCGGGTGCTCGTTAGGTTACGAGTACACTGGACAGTACTCGTTGGGAACTGATGGTTGGTATTATACCTATCGTCAGTTATCAGTTCCCAGGTGACATGAGTACAGCTTAGTCCGCTGACTTGACACTGTCAATTCGCCTCAAGTGTGTTCCCACTGTACTTTGACTACTACCCTACCACGGCTCAAAGGAGTCGTGCAAACAGGTAGTAGTTGGGTGCAGTCTCGAAGCACTTGGAGGCAGTGACGGTTAGACAGGATTCGTCTCTCCCGGTATTGGGGGTTGACATCGCGCTGTGTCTAGGAGAGCCATTACACGAGTAGTCCCTGGCCAGGGCAAGCGAGATATACTGGTAGGTTTCCAGTGTTATCTCAGTGTGTTCTGGGCTTCACTCCGACACGACTTGTACCTCTATTAGGGGACTGACGTTTACCGCCCCCTAGGCCCGCCATGCGATGTATCAGACGAACAGACCGGACTGTACGGAGACTGTCACATTCAGGCTCAGTAGGAGTTCAGATAGGGTTCACCTCGTCAGTCTTCTTATCGGCATCTACCTGGGGACCGTTACGTACAACTTGTACCACTTGCGGTCTGTTGTTAAACCCACTGCCAGCGTAGTGTCGAGTCTTTAGAGTCCCACACAGAGGGCTATTCGCCTTTTGGCAAAATGAGTAGAGGTCGCAAGGTTTTGCGATAGGGTTCATTCTCATCCGCGCACTTGTGCACGTTTGGAGTCCGGACGGATATTACTAGCGGGCTCTGGTTTGAGCCAGATCCTAGTATATGTTTTGGGGTTACTTTTATCTCATAGTATTCATGTTCCTCAGAACACGAATGCGGGTGTGTATGCACAGATGATTGAGGCGGAGGAAGAGGATTTTCATTGGGGTTTCGGAACGGGTGTGTATGCACAGTTGACAGTCGTCTTTTCCAAACCCTAATGAATTTGTGAATTATCAATTAATAAATTAATTAAATGAAAATGTGTCATGGTTGGGTTTGTTGACTTGTTGACCATGGTTGAAATATTGACTATCATCATTACACATCAAAGATGCTCTTTGATTCTAGCAAAACCATTTAATATGAAATGATAATAGTCTTATCAAACCATCCATCAACTTTTCATTTAGATTACTTTTTATTAATTTGATAATTCACTAGATATTGTTATGGTTGTAAAAAACCATTTCATTCTATCATAACAATTCTCTCTCCTCTCTTCTTCTTCCTCCTCCTCTAGTTCAAGGAGATTCACTCTCATGTGTTGAGAAACCTATTCTTGAGATAAAAATACCCTAAACCACTCTCTACTCACTCTAGGGTTAGTGGTCTAGCAAGCCAAAGACCTTAGTTCTCTCAAAGTTCGAGAAAGGAGCCCAAAGGTTGAACCCTCAGGTGGATCCATCTTTGACGGAGGAAGGCGACGAGGAAAGCACTATCCAACCTCTACAAAGGTTTCAAGAAGAAGGTGTTCAAGTGAGGTATAACATCTTTTCCGAGTAGCTAACTCTCTTTAGCTTGGTAGCTAGTTTAGTTTAGAAAAGATCCCGACTTTTGTTAGTCCATGTTGCCTAGTGCGCTAAAAATTTGATTTTTATACCGTTTCAGCCTCCCCGCAAGAACCGGGGTTGGCAACGTGGACTTACAGTGGTATCAGAGCCTAACTAAACATAAACTAGCTAGGTAGTAAAGTGTATAGAAGTTCGATCGGAAAAATCGCAAAAATACAACATGCAAAACCCTAAGTTGCTGTTAAAATTTTTTCTGCTCTAAAAATAAAAAGTCATACTCCAAAAATCATCTCAGGGTTTTGTGAAGAAGCACACCAAAAACGGTCGAATGATCCCTTCAAAGAGCCGCGGTTCCGCGGCAATGGGTATACATTTGCCGCGGAACCGCCACCGTCTTGACTCGGATCTGTTGGAGATAGTGCCCTCAGAGTCAATTATTGGATCACAGGCACGTGATTGCAATGATTGAGGGAGGACCTATCCCGGTACGACAGTCTTACTCGAGATGATAGTATGCTATCTGGTTTACCTTTATCATCGTGTTCTGCTTTAAGTGACCTGACAGGTCACTATTACACGTTGATAGAGCCCCTAGGATTCTTGCTTGACGACCAGCAGTATGAGGGCGATCATATAAGTGAGAGCTGGAGTCTGTAAGCACATCCTTAAAAAGTCCCTAGTCGTGGGATTTTCGAGACAGGGCATCGATTCTCCAGACTACACTAGTGTATACAGTCGAGACCCCGACGAGGGGCGGTGGCCGGTCTCACAAGCCACTGGTGTCGGTTGGATCACCTAAGATGTATACAGGTGCTCATTGGGTTATGAGTACACCGGACAGGACTCGCCGGGAACATGCTAGTTGGTCTTATACCTGACGTCAGATAGCAGTTCCCTGGTGACATGTGTACAGGTTAGTTCATCGACCTGGGGATCGTCTTTGTCTCGTGTGAGTTCCCACTGTACTTTGATTACTACCCTACCACGGCTCAAAGGAGTCGTGCAAACAGGTTTTAGTTGGGTACAGTCCCGAGCCACATGGAGGCAGTGAGCGGATCTTCGGGGGTTCATCTCTCCCGGTAATGGGGGTGAGGTCGCGCTGTGTCTAGGAGAGCCATTACACAAAGTCCTTGGCCAAGGCAGGAGATTTACTGGTAGGTATTCCAGTAGTATCTCAGGGTGTTCTGGGCTACACTCCGACACGACTTGTACCGCTTTTGGGGGTCTGACTTTTACCTACCCCATAGGCCCGACATGCGATGCTCATAGACGAACGGACCGGACTGTACGGATATTGTCACTGACAGGCTCAGTAGGGTGTCAGGATGAGTTCGCTCATCGACGTCCCTTTTAGTCAATAGATGGTGGCCCGTTACGTATTGGCTTATACCTCTGACGTGCTAGTGGTTAAATCCACAGCCATAGTATTGACGAGTCTTTAGAGTCCACCACACTTTCAGTTACTCAAGTTTTCGGGTGAAACGCTGTAGAGGCCGTATGGAGATATGGCAGGGTTCGATCGGATACGTGCGGTATTGCACGGATCAGGATTGAATGGATATTACTAGCCGGCTTTGGTTTAAGCCGGATCCTAGTACAGTACAGTGTAGATTTTGTCTCATTGCATTTGTATCCGGTCGAAATACAGATGCGGGTGTGTATGCACAGTATCGGGGTTTTCCTGTGATTTATTACGGGACCAGTTTTCTGGAGTTGGCAGTTTGCATTCCGTTCCGGCCGGTTTTCCTTTGTTCTTTCCCGGCTGGACTTTTCCGATGGAGGGGGTTATTTGGAAGTTTGCAAATAACATTTGTAGAAAGGGGTTTCTTGCAAATGTATTCATTATGATAGGATAAGCATCCTTGCTTTTTCATGATGGTTTTTGCTTTTATGAGATTTGATAGGATATGGGTTGATTAAGGGTTTGATTTGAGGTTTACCTTGAAGGAAGGGGTCACCCTCCACCTTTTCCTACACTCACCTCCCTTCTTGTTATGTTTGATATATCATTCCTCCACCATTCTCATATGTGAGGAGAGAGGCTACACATTTGATGATGGCTACACTTGAGAGAAAAGAATGAGAGAGTTCATTTTTGTTATGTGAGGAATTCTTCATCTCATCTTCTTCTTGCTAAAAAATTGAAAGCACCAATTTTCTTAACCTCATTCCTCCATCATCAAATGGCAACTACACATAACCCTAAAAGAGACAACATGTTCTACATTTTCTACAGCATATCTTGGGCATGTCGACTTGCCAGCTTCATGCCCGAGTTGCCTCGGTATAGAGGCGGGAGCCCGTAAAAGATACAGGCGATGTGGTGCCCTTCCGGCGAGGAGGTGACGACCAGAGTTTCTGCGGGAGATCGGGACGACGACGAGAAGACCGGAGGACTCGGATCACTCGGTATATCTCTAACCTTTCTCTTGTTAGCTAGATCTAGTTTAATGGTCCGGTCCGGGTGTTTAGTGCGCGGTGGTGCCGGTTTGCTAAGTCCGCAAAAATAAAGTTTATCACCGCTTCCGCTTCTGGCCGTCGGATTGACGGCCGGGGCGCCGCCGTGCACTAACAGTGGTATCAGAGCCTCGCCATTAACATAGTCTAGCTTGGTTTAATGTGTTTTATATTTCCGATCGAACAAAATCCCGAAACCGCGTTTTCTCCGAATGATGTGCAGGGAGTTCTAAGAACACTGGAAAAATTTGGTGACACGATCCCTCCGTACGACCGCGGAACCGCGGCCAAAACCCAATTTTGGCCGCGGTTCCGCCGCATGGTGTGGGTTCGTGTGATCAATTTTTTGCAGTGGGCTTGTGGGCTGAAAATAGGGGTTTTGGTATACTTTGTTTGGGCCCATAATTTCTGTGAGTGCTACAGTATTGCTTGGGGGCCCACATGTTTATTTTTGATCGATCGGATATTTTAAACACATTTTTTCACAGTATTTACATTATATCTGCGACCGTGAATGTCACTCGATCGGTAAATCCGGTCTAGCTGCTATAGCCCGGTTAGACGGATTTGCGAACGTGACTTTCACGTTGATGTTTTGTGATTTTGCTGTGATGTTGCCGACCGGTCGTGGGGGATAGCCTGGATGCAATGCTAGTACAGTTTTGTTGTATTATGTACATTTGATATTGCGGGGCGAGCGTCCGACATGTGGACTGCCGTCACTGCCTGATTGTATTATTGTTTTGGGGCACGACCAGGTTGCGGTCGATGTACCCGTTGTATGTATATTTTACTTTCTGTACTAGGATTACCCCGCGGAGGGGTGCACGGATAGCCGGGTTCTGGAGGGCAACAAGCTCGCATCTCATGGCATTGGGACGGAGGGGGCTTCACTCTAGAATTGGCGGGCTATTCGCCGCACTCGTAGGGGGTACAGGTTGACTCAGGAGGGGTGCCCAAGTTACCGGATTCCGTGAAGTGCTGGGTGGTCCATTCACGGTGCTGAAGGGGGCTGCCTCGCTTCAGGTTTTGGCGGGTGACTTGCCACACCCGTAGGGGTCTAGGATTTCATTGCACAGGCTATCCACACGACCAGGGGAACGTCGGGTTTCAGTAGTGGCTCTGTGAATGCGGATGGCATATATGTTTTGCATCCACGCTAGTCCAGTCCCCGCTCTGTCGTTAGTTAAGTAACCTAACGGGTGATGACGGGACCGAGTGGCGAATGCGGATGGCATATACGTACGTCTGTATATTTTCGTTCTTTGTGGTGTGATCAATTGATGGTACTGCATTGATTCGGATCAATGCAAGTTAAACAAACCTATTCTGATGTTGTTGGAACACTTTTCAAAAAGCTGTTATTGCAAGGACGCTCTCTTTTGTTTTGCACAGTGATATTCGGTTATGAATATCCAGCTCCTCAGTCGACGATGCAAGGGCCGAGATCCCTTCACCGGGAGTGACCCCTTGGACAGAAGTTTGCGTCAGTGCATTAACTTCACTATAGCCGATTACTTTTGCTTTGCATCGTGGTATTCATTTGGAATATCCTGCACCCCATTCTACGGGGAAAGAGCCGAGATCCCTTCACCAGGAGTGACCTCTTTAGCGAAGGTTTTCGTTACTATATTTTCTAAAAAGCTATCCGTTCCTTCAACGATATCAAGTTCATTACGTTAAAGGTTTTCGCCAGAAACCATTCGTAGCCCTCCGTCGTTTCAGACGGGTAGCAAGTAGTATTCATACTTTGTTTGTTGACCTTCGTCAAGGCATAGTGTATGGTAGCTGCTTGTTGCCTTTCTGCTGCATAGATAGATGTGTTGGTTTGGGACAGTCGTATAGCCTTGTTGACCATCGTCAAGGGCTTGTACGGATGGGTTCAAATTAACCTGGATAATGACGGGTAGAACTTGACATGTGACTTATGATTTGTTGACCTTCGTTAAGGTCATAAGAGCATGGGGTAAAAATCCACATCGGGAGTTTCAAAAGAACTGAAACTTGCCAGATATGCGCATACCTTCTGGAGTGTGATACCGTGAGCGGATTCCGTCACGTTGTCATGCGATGATAGTTGGATCCCGATTCCCACTGATGAGTTAGTTTACTCCTCGGGTGACCCCGACTAATTCTTCTTTCAGGTTTGGAGGAGAATTTGAGGTACAGTGGGAGGTTTCCAGATTAGATAAAGTGATAACCATTCTGATCTAGGTTAGAGTGCACGCTGAGTGTTTCTTTTCTCTCTCTCTCTGGCAGCGACCATTGACCCGACCCTAAGACTACGACTCAGAGACCAAGTTGACCGAACCTTCTTTAACACTGGCTTTTGGATTGTCAGAGTTGCAAACCTCATTGCCACTCCTACTTTTACCCTTTTCTCCAGGACACCCCGTATTACTACGAACGTCCACTTCCATTGGACAAAACCATCGTATGGTTAGATACGAACTCGAAGGAATTCGAGGATAGTTTCCGGTTTTGGAGAAAATGGATAAGGTTTATTCAGTTGTCTTTTCCTTTTTACCTTCTCTCAGGTTGCGAGTACTCCTTGGTTTAGGAGATAGTACACCTATTACGCAAATTGGATAGTCTTCTTCCAAACCTTAGGCTGGTGCTGAACAGTGGGGAATAAAGAAAACCAATTAGAATAACGATGGTGTGCAGAAGGTATTAAGTTCAGACAAAGCAAGGGATTAGTAAGAGGGCAAAGTAAATTGCGACTGCTGTTCACGACCAAACCAAGTATTCCTTCGCCAATCCTAAATCACCTTTGTATTTCTCCAGGACACTCCGTATCACTACGAAGATCCACAGTTTATTTGGATACTCCATCGTATGGTTATATACGAACTCGAAAGGAACTTGTTCCAGTTCGGGAATGGATTCTGGTTCAGGAGAAATAGGAATAAGGTTTATTCAGGTGTCTTTTATCCTCACCTTCTCTCGCATTGCGAGTGCTCCTAGGATTAGGACAGTACACCCATTATGCTTACTAGATAGTCTTCTTCCAAACCATAGGCTGGTGCCGAACGGTAGGGAAGGAAGAAAACCATTTGGCCTAAGGGGTGTGCAGAAGGTAATGACTAAAGACATATAAAGGGATTTGGAGAGGTGGCAAAGAATTATACGGTTATAGTTGTGAATCTGGATAATGGTAGAGGCATTACTAGGAATACCAGGATACCCCATCGAAACATTTCAATGTTTCAGTTCACTGTGTAATTTTAAAAGAAAACTGATTTCCCGATTAGATACTTACTCCGGGGTATGTATTTACCAGGTATGATTCTCACATCTGTATGGTTTTACAGATGATGAGTGGGAGTAAGTTATTGGGAATAAGGTGATCATCCTTATTGTATCGAGATTCATTGTAATCGGAGATATTTGAGGAGATCACCTGGGCTGTTTGCCGGTCGGCAAATGTTTGGTTTTGAATATCCGCTGTTGTGCACCAATTTCAAATTGATATATCTTTACGTCTATTTTCATAGAGTGAGATATACCTTTTGATATTATGTCGATGACATTTACCTATATCAGTGGATGGTTAGGTAAGGAGCATTAAACAGCGGTGTAACTCTTCTTAACCATAAGTACAGTTTTCAACCTACGACTCATAGTGAAAGAGTTGTTAGACTCAGCGGACTTATACAAAGTATTGTATGTTTTCCAGTGTCCATTAGGACAGAGGGGTTGGTCCTCATACTATATTCTGTTTACTTTTAACTTCTCTAGTTCTTAGACATGTGTTTCGTAGAGACACAGGGTCTAAGTTTTGAGGAGTTATAGGTATTTGAATAGAGTAGAGAACCAGGTGTAGCAAGTATCGGGATTCTTCAGAGTGATCAAAGATGTAGATACTTGTGTATGGTATTCAGTTGATAGTAATGATAAAGAGAAATTGTTTCTCTTTCAGGTTACTCATAATTGGAAGCATTCCTATGTTGAGTAACGCTGATCAGCCTCCTTCCATTTAGTTGACATGCACTGGAGATAGCTGCATGATTTGAATCTGGTTCAATTAAATCAGTGCCTCTGGTTCTATATTGGATATAGAATAGTTCATATCTTAAAGATGTTAAGGTACGGGGAGTTGTCCGGCTTATGATTAAAACCAGACACTGGACAACTCAAGGCACGTTTCTATAATGGCTATTTGTGGGTTGACCCAGGCTATGACGAGGATTGACTTTCTACCATCTGGGAGATCAGTAGTAATATTGTTCTAGACTCGCCACAGTTTTAATAAAAATGGATTTTTCAGAAAACAGTAGTGGGAGTATGGTAGAACTGGAAGTGATTCCAGAACCGCAAACGATTACTGAAGATTTGATAAGGAACCTAAAGATTCAATCTTGTTTGACATTCCATTGGCCACTCCGCAGATACGGTGGGTAACTTCAGGCACCCGAGAGGTACTCCGGTAGCCTCAAGGACGGTGACAGGGAAGTTCTTGTTTACCCACACTTTCCATTACTGTTGTTCCAGGCTGCGAGACCCAGCAGGAGGATGAGTATAGAGTCGTTCTGAACTAGCTTCAGAAGTGTACGTGTATATGACTCTGCCAGAGGGTTGTCGTAGTCAGTGGGAGCACCGGAAGCATTGGTGAACAGGTAGCTTATGTCTACTTATAGACTAAAGCAGATGTAGCGGAGATAGATCATCTATTTCTGACGTGACAGTCATAGGTTTGACTTCATCAGAATAGGGGATGGATCTGTTGAGAAGGTAGTAGGGTGTGATATCCGGGTTTTGGATGACATACACAAAGTAGGAAGTGACATTCCTATACTACGATCGGTTATACTGTGGTCGTCACACAGTGGTTTCTCCACAAAGGACTTGGACATTATATCAGACATACTGGTTACTAGATCTATGGTTTTTAGATCTAGATTTGGGTGATTTCCCAATCAGGGTACTTTGACAGTATTCTAAGAGTATTTAGAATGGACGACTCCTGGCACGGTAGTGTACCTGCAGGTGATGGAGTCACCCTCTCTAAAGGTGTCTTATAGACTAAAGTAGAGAGGGATGTGCATGATTGACAGATCACTTGCTTAGGCAATTGAGTCAGTCATGAGATGTCAAGTACCACACCAGATGTTTTTCTTGCAGTAGGTACAATAAGTTGATATTGATCCAATCCTGGAGGAACAGTAGGAAGCAGTTATAGAACATAAGTGAATGTTCTAGGGATATGATAACGATTGCCTCCTTTAGGAGACGGTTATCATTCCAGGCTTCCAAGGTGACATGGACGATAAGGAGGTTGTCAGAGTTATAGTTTTCTTTCTGACGAGGGGCAGTATTTTGGACAGGTGGTCCAAGGCAATACTGAGGGTGGCATGGCACAGGATACTGATTAAGTTCAGTTGACGATACAGTCTAAGAAGTTTGGATTTGGAGTTCATTTATGAGCTAGGTCCCATCAGACATCCAGACATTCTAAAGACATGTATTGCTCATTTCGGAAGATGGTTTTCTCCGCGAACTAGAGATATAGAGAGACATAGAAAGAAACATCTAAGCGGATCCACTCACTGAGGCTATTCCTCGAACGCAATAGTTTCGCAAACGAGCTTTGTGAGACTGACTAGTAGAGGAGTTGGGTGTTCGGTATCACACGGGCTGTGAGTATGCGGACATCGCAATAATTAGCCTTGAGTGCCAGTGGGAGATTGTTGGAGATAGTGCCCTCAGAGTCAATTATTGGATCACAGGCACGTGATTGCAATGATTGAGGGAGGACCTATCCCGGTACGACAGTCTCACTCGAGATGATAGTATGCTATCTGGTTTACCTTTATCATCGTGTACTGCTTTAAGTGACCAGACAGGTCGCTATTACACGTTGATAGAGCCCTTAGGATTCTTGCTTGACGACCAGCAGTATGAGGGCGATCATATAAGTGAGAGCTGGAGTCTGTAAGCACATCCTTAAAAAGTCCCTAGTCGTGGGATTTTCGAGACAGGGCATCGATTCTCCAGACTAGACTAGTGTAAACAGTCGAGACCCCGACGAGGGGCGATGGCCGGTCTCACAAGCCACTGGTGTCGGTTGGATCACCTAAGATGTATACAGGTGCTCATTGGGTTATGAGTACACCGGACAGGACTCGCCGGGAACATGCTAGTTGGTCTTATACCTGACGTCAGATAGCAGTTCCCTGGTGACATGTGTACAGGTTAGTTCATCGACCTGGGGATCGTCTTTGTCTCGTGTCAGTTCCTACTGTACTTTGATTACTACCCTACCACGGCTCAAAGGAGTCGTGCAAACAGGTTTTAGTTGGGTACAGTCCCGAGCCACATGGAGGCAGTCAGCGGATCTTCGGGGGTTCGTCTCTCCCGGTATTGGGGGTGAGGTCGCGCTGTGTCTAGGAGAGCCATTACACAAGGTCCTTGGCCAAGGCAGGAGATTTACTGGTAGGTATTCCAGTAGTATCTCAGGGTGTTCTGGGCTACACTCCGACATGACTTGTACCGCTTTTGGGGGTCTGACTTTTACCAACCCCCTAGGCCCGACATGCGATGCTCATAGACGAACGGACCGGACTGTACGGATATTGTCACTGACAGGCTCAGTAGGGTGTCAGGATGTGTTCGCTCATCGACGTCCCTTTTAGTCAATAGCTGGTGGCCCGTTACGTATTGGCTTATACCTCTGACGTGCTAGTGGTTAAGTCCACGGCCATAGTATTGACGAGTCTTTAGAGTCCACCACACATTCAGTTACTCAAGTTTTCGGGCGAAACGCTGTAGAGGCTGTATGGAGATATGGCAGGGTTCGATCGTATACGTGCTGTATTGCACGGATCAGGATCGAACGGATATTACTAGCCGGCTTTGGTTTAAGCCGGATCCTAGTATAGTACAGTGTAGATTTTGTCTCATTGCATTTGTATCCGGTCGAAATACAGATGCGGGTGTGTATGCACAGTATCGGGGTTTTCCTGTGATTTATTACGGGACCGGTTTTCTGGAGTTGGCAGTTGGCATTCCGTTCCGGCCGGTTTTCCTTTGTTCTTTCCCGGCCGGACTTTTCCGATGGAGGGGGTTATTTGCAAGTTTGCAAATAACATTTGTGGAAAGGGGTTTCTTACAAATGTATTCATTATGATAGGATAAGCATCCTTGCTTTTTCATGATGGTTTTTGCTTTTATGAGTTTTGATAGGATATGGGTTGATTAAGGGTTTGATTTGAGGTTTACCTTGAAGGAAGGGGTCACCCTCCACCTTTTCCTACACTCACCTCCCTTCTTGTTATGTTTGATATATCATTCCTCCACCATTCTCATATGTGAGGAGAGAGGCTACACATTAGATGATGGCTACACTTGAGAGAAAAGAATGAGAGAGTTCATTTTTGTTATGTGAGGAATTCTTCATCTCATCTTCTTCTTGCTAGAAAATTGAAAGCACCAATTTTCTTAACCTCATTCCTCCATCATCAAATGGAAACTACACATAACCCTAAAAGAGACAACATGTTCTACATTTTCTACAGCATATCTTGGGCATGTCGACTTGCCAGCTTCATGCCCGAGTTGCCTCGGTATAGAGGCGGGAGCCCGTAAAAGATACAGGCGATGTGGTGCCCTTCCGGCGAGGAGGCGACGACCGGAGTTTCCGCGGCAGATCGGGACGACGACGAGAAGACCGGAGGACTCGGATCACTCGGTATATCTCTAACCTTTCTCTTATTAGCTAGATCTAGTTTAATGGCCCGATCCGGGTGTTTAGTGCGCGGTGGTGCCGGTTTGCTAAGTCAGCAAAAATAAAGTTTATCACCGCTTCCGCTTCTGGCCGTCGGATTGACGGCCGGGGCGCCGCCGTGCACTTACAGGATCATGACCGAGTTTGGTGCAGTGTTTTTAGGTTGTGGTTTTGGGATTTTTAAGATGGTTTATTTCAGCCTAGATTTTCCAGAAAAGAAATTTGTATTTGGGGGCCTATAAATCCGTATTTTTGATCAAACTTCAGTATATTTTGACTAATCGGTTATATCTGTGATGTTTATATGTATTGAACGTCGGCTAATCGCTATATGTCGATTAGTGGGGGTTGTACATATCTGTGATCTGTGTTTGATGATAGTATGTGTATATGAATGCGTTGGATTGTCGCGGCTGAATAGCCGGGGTGGATGTGAGATGAGTGTTTCTTTTTCTTTCA
This sequence comes from Agapanthus africanus, assembly GCA_030015575.1. Taxonomy (NCBI): domain Eukaryota; kingdom Viridiplantae; phylum Streptophyta; class Magnoliopsida; order Asparagales; family Amaryllidaceae; genus Agapanthus; species Agapanthus africanus. The sequence continues at coordinate 468,096,045 of CM057339.1, read as the reverse complement.
TTCATGTAATATGTAAATTGATGTAATATTATTTATTTGGCCGCACAACCGGGTCGGGGTTGTAGCCGTCATTGTATAATTCTTTTTACTGTTTTTGCTCCTAGGATAGACCCATGGAGTGAGTGCACAAATTACCGGGTATCTCGAAGTGCCAAGTGGCCTACTCACGGTGTTGAGGGAGGTTGTTTCGCTTCGGGTACTTGGCGGGTAGTTTGCCGCACTCGTAGGGGTCTTGGGTGGGGTATTTGCTATTCACCGCGACCGTGTAATCCGCTTTTCGTTGCAGGCTCGAACGGATTGCGGATTCCTAGTATATCCAATGTATTCATCTGTGATCTGTAATGTCTATCATTGCTATATATTTATATATAATAACTATTAAGGCGTTGCTTATGTTTTACAGCCGCGCTAGCCCAGCCCCCGCTCTGTCGTTAGTTAAGTAACCTAATGGGTGATGACGGGGCCCCGTGGCGAATGCGAATGGCATAAGCGTATGTCATATTTTGGTTGTTTTCTGCAATGGTAGGATTAATTGATGGGACGCATTAAAAGAACTAATGCAAGAAAATAAACCAAGCAAAAGTCGATTGGAACACTTTGAAAACCACTCGGTTCTTTTCAAAACTAAACTTTTAAATGCGGAGATTGAGCCACTCCTTTTAAAAGCTACCTCGTTCCATCGATTATATCAAGTTCACTACGTTCACGGTTTAACCAAAACCATGCGTTGCCCTCCGTCATTTCACATGAATAGTCAATAGTATTCAAGCTATGTTTGTTGGCCAAAGTCAAGGCACAGTGATTGGTAGCTATTGGATATTCATGTGTAGCATAGATAGATGCGTTGATTTGGAACAGTCGTACTGCTTTGTTGGCCAAAGTCAAGGGTGGGTACGGGTGGGTTCAAATTAACCTGGAAAATGACGGGTAGAACTTGACATGTGACTTATGATTTGTTGGCCAAAGTCAAGGTCATAAGAGCATGGGGCAAAAATGACATCGGGAGTTTCATAATTACCAAAACTTGCTAGCACTGCAAACCATTTGGAGTGTGATGATTCTGTTAGGATTCCTTCAGTTTTGTCACGCAATGATATTTGGATCTCGATCCTACTGTGAGTATATGCTACTCCTCGGGAAATTTCTCACTAAAACGATCAATGCTATAAACCTAGTAGGTGTCTAGAAAGGTGTTAGCGGGGCTACGCCCCCAGGAAAAAGAGGTTCTTAAATTAAGGAACTTCGCGAAAGCGTTGGAAAACCTCCCTCGAAGTACCGACACTAGCCTGGCTGAACGGTTAAGCAAATATTGTGCGGTGGGATTGATCCCGACTAATTCTTCCTTTATGGTTTGAGGAGGGATTCGAGTGACAGTGGGAGCCATCCTGTTTAGACAAACTAAAAACCACTCTAAACTTGCAAGAGCATCATGCCGAGTGTTTCTTTTCTCTCTCCTAATTGCAGCGACCATTCAAGATGACCGGACTTAAGTTATTACTAGATAAAAACGTACTGACAGGGCCAAACTACCAGGATTGGCTCAGGAATGTCAAGATGGCAATCACTTATGACAAGTTGGGGTATCTTCTTACCACCAAACCTCCCCCTGTCCCAGGTCCCAAAACCAGTGTCGTAGATAAGGAAATCTATAAGACCTGGGAACTAGACTGCGCGAAGGCCAAGTGCCTCGTGCTTCCCTCGATGGACAACGAACATCAGAGGAGGCATGAGAATACGGACCTTGAATCCATATTTCTCCATACAAAAGAACTGTATGGAGAGCAATCTCGTATCGCAAGATACGAAGTGTCGAAGAAGTTATTTTCGGCAAGATTGGCCGTCGGATCATCGGTAGCGGAACACGTGCTTAAGATGATTGGCTACATTAAGGAGCTCGCAGACCTTGGGACCACGTTGGAGAATGAACTCTATACGGACATGATTCTCCAGTCCCTTCCTTCCACTTACGCCCAGTTCATCCTGAACTTCAACATGCACGGAAAGGAGGTTAAACTTCCCGAGCTTCTGAACATGTTGAGGACTGCTGAGGGCACCCTACAAAAGGGTAGGGAGACATCCACTTTGTTTGTAGGAGGATCATCCTCTTCTAAATCCAAGGTGAAAGCCAAGGGAAAGAAGAGGAAAGCCCCCGACAAACCAAGGGGCGGTGTCAGTAAAGTGGATACGAAGGGAAAGACAAAAGCAACAAAGATAGCAGGGAAGCTTGTGGGGAAAGAAGAGTGCTTTTACTGTCACAAGAGTGGACACTGGAAAAAGGATTGCAGGGCTTGGAAAGCCAGGACACAGGATCTGAAGCAGGTTGCGGTTTCAGCTTCAGGTGTGTATGTTATTGAAAACTGTCTATCAATAAACTCAACTTCCTTGGTATTGGATACCGGATCAGGATCTCATATCTGTAATTCTTTGCAGGCGTTGAGAAAGCGTAGGTTTTTGAAAGCAGGTGACATGACCCTCAGAGTTGAAAACGGAGCTAGCATGGATGCTGAGGCCGTGGCGGACTATCACTTGGGTTTGTCAGATGGACATTTTTTGGTTTTGCGTGGTTGTTATTTTGTACCAAATGCAACTTGTAATATCATTTCTGTATCTTTATTATCTAAAGAAGGTTATGAATTTGCATTTGTAAGTAATGTTGTGAACATTCACCTTAATCAAGTTCTGATTGGGTCCGGTACATTAAGCAACGGTATATACGTATTAAACCAACCACAGATTTTCAACGTCCAGAATACACACAAAAGGAAGTCACCTGATATCATTCAGGCTTTCTTATGGCATTGTAGACTAGGTCACATCAATGAGAGAAGGTTGACTAAGTTACATACAGAAGGATATTTGGATCCGTTCGAATATCAATCTTATGCAACTTGTGTCACGACCCGAGAATTCGACTCGTGACCGGCACTTAACCACGCAACGTCTACAGGCGTAACGCGGCTAAGTAAGCCGAACCCAGAAATCAAAACCAATAAATATAGAGTGATTTTAAAACATTTTGTAAAAAAAACAATCGTACATGTCCAAAAAAAAACTTCCATTTATTTAGTAGAAATCCTTTTTAAGTTCAAAAGTTATAAGTTTTATAATTTTTGGTAACATTTCCCTTTTAAAATATTAGCCCCGAAAGTCGGGTAAAAACAAGGTGTAGCAGAAATAACAAGTGACAAGAATGAAGCATCACAATATGATATACGACGCCGTAGCGAAGAATACACAGAAAAACAAGGACAATATCATAAAGATAAGACTGCATAAAGTAAAGTCGGCTCACATGCGAGCTCGACACCAGAATATAAAATCATACATATCGCCCTCACAACTGTCTCTAAGTCAATACAGAAAGGTAGATGGAGAATACTAGATACATCAATATACAACTGAAATATAACAGATACCGTACAAAACCCACCTATCAGCAAAAGACTATCTCTGCTCAAAAGGGGTATCTGTGCAAAAAGATGCGGTAACAGCCAGCCGCGACTACTCCCAAGGGCAACCTGGAAACACTGTGGCACAACGGGGGTGAGTTGCCAACTCGTGAATAGAGATAACATATAAAGATAATCGCAAGCATGCACATATAGCGTGGCTCTACTAATGCCAGCAGATAATATCAATGCGATGTGGCAGTATGCATAATAATAATGCCAGTCCTCTATCAGGTGATATACTACAGGATGAGATGTGATAATGAATGCCGAGCATGGGGATATAGTATCTACGTGAAGTATCGAGGTGGACTATATAAGTATGTATGCACCACAAATCCCAACATCTCAAAACGCCGGTACTCCATCGGCCCTCATATCCTGTATATTCCTGAAATTCCCGAGTGCCCAACATCGGCACCCAAATATCATAAATACTCGTGTCTAGCATCGACACGCAAAACATCCTGTATCGGCCTCCGTCAATCCGGGTCAGCCCTCTCTCAAGTATATACCGGGAATCCGTCAGTCCGGGTCATCCCTCTATCAATATATCGGGCGTCCGTCAGTCCGGGTCAGCCCTATATCAATCCATCGGGCATCCGTCAGTCCGGGTCAGCCCTATATCAATCCATCGGGCATCCGTCAGTCCGGGTCAGCCCTCTATCAATCCATCGGGCATCCGTCAGTCCGGGTCAGCCCTCTATCAATCCGTGCCTCAAGCACCGAGAAAACACGGGGCGACGCCCCAAATTATCATATCAAGGGAACCGGGTTTTTAAATGGTTACTTATTTGAAAAGGCCACGGTTCCCAAATCCATAAATCATATGAAATCCCAACAATAATACAAGTAACTGCGATGTGATAGGTGCATCAATGTGTATATCAAGTCATGTCACATGAGAATGAACTACAATGCAATGATCCACTGTGATATAGGTATCAAGTATAGATGAGTTAAAACAATATACAATAGTATGATCATGGCAGTTCTATCAGTTCTAAGCAATATGTATATATGTATAGCAGGGAATGCAATATGCAATGACAGTCTATGGGGTGCATGAAACATATAATAACAAAGTCCTATCAGCCCTGACGCATAACGCCATGCGGGCGATATCCCCGTAGATGTGAAATCTACTCACCGTGTCTCGCGCTAAGTGTAGCCGACGACTTGCTTTCCCTTCTTCGCAGCGTCCGTCTCACTGGCCTGCGAACCTAAAATCACATAACATATCACACATATAAGCTTAATTTTACCAAAAACGCGACATTACGGTCAAGCAAGAAACTCGTGTCGCAAGCTAGTCGCGCGTGTGCGCGATACGCTAAAACGTGTAATCACGCGCCACGAAACTACCCCGACGCGCCGCGATACGCAGGAACCCAAACCTACTCACGTATCACGCGTGTCGCGAAGGTTTAGAAAAACGGCAAAACAGGTAATTGGTCCCAGATTTTCCTACAGAACTGAACTTACAAAAATACACATACCACAACACTACACACACCAGAACACACCTATAGGACCCAAAAATCCCCAAAATCCCACCCATCTGGCCGCAAATTGCGGCCAGAATGAGGATTCCGGCGGCCCACTGTAGCAGTATGGGGGTCGGGTTTCTCCTGGGGTATCAGCACTACTCCACTATACCACAGTCCCCTCAATTTCATTTAAATCACCTCGGGTCAATAGCAGAACCAGAAAGCTCAAATTGTGCACAAATACGACATTTTGCATCTAATAGGAAAACTGGTGGTATTTTAGTGTAATTGGGGTTAAACTAGGTTACTATGGCCTCAACAACTCACTAATGACCTACTGAAACCAATTCTCACCTCATTAGCACAAAGTTCTCACTAAACACCCCATATCGCACTAAAACACACTCAAATCCAATAACCGATGCAAAACTACACCAACCAAGCTAACTAGGGAATAAGTTTTGAAAATATACCCATACTTAACCCTAGGAAGCTGGAGGAAGCAGAAGAAGTGAAGAGAAGGGGCTGCACTGGGTGATGAGGCTGCTGCTGCTCACTGAAATGCTTGCTGGTGCTGTTGCTGAATGCTGCTGCTGCTGCTTCTTCTCCTGCTGCTGCTGCTTCTGGCTTCTCCTGCTGCTGCTGTTGCTTCTTCTCCTGCTGCTGCTGCTGGGGTGTGAAGAGGTAAGTGTGTGTGTGTGTTTGTGAGTGTTTGAGAGAACAAACAAAAATGAGAGAGGAAAACAATCATCACTCAAGGGTCAACCCCTCTCTCTCTCTCCTCATTAATGCAAGCATGGCTTGAGCCATGATGCCTACTCCCTCTCTCTCACAAGTCAACACACAAAAGAAAACCAATTCAAATTAAAGTAACCCCCTAATTAGCTAATTAAACTCATTTAAGAATCCATAACACTTTAACCCTCAAGATTAACCCACCATGGTTAATAATTATGGAATTAACTTAATTTAAAAACCCTAGTTTACATGCACATGTTTGTGCAAGCCTAATAAAATTTTGGAAAAATATTTATTAAATTAGGAAAAATATTTAAAACCCAATTTGGTAAACTTTTTATTAAAAACCATTATTTAATTATAATTATTCACTAACCCTTATCCTAAGGTGTTACAATCTCTCCCACTTAAAGAAATTCGTCCCCGAATTTCAAAAATCTAACTAAGGTTACCTTCAAAAAGATGGGGATACGTCTTCCTCATCTCGCTTTCGGTCTCCCAAGTGACCTCCTCACGGTTCTGACCACGCCAAAGTACTTTAACTGATGGAATGTCCTTCGATCTCAACTTCTTCACTTGTCGATCCAAGATCATCACCGGCTGCTCTGTATAGGAAAGATCACGCTCAAGCTGGATCGTCGGATGCTGAATCGCATGCGAAGGATCATGAAGATATCTGCGGAGCATCGAGACATGGAATACGGGGTGCACGTCTGGAAAGCTGGGCGGAAGGGCTAATCGGTAAGCTACTGCACCAACACGCTCGAGGATCTCGAAGGGGCCCACAAATCTGGGACTGAGCTCCCCCTTCTTCCCAAACCTCATCACACCTTTCATTGGGGAGACCCTCAAGAAAACATGATCACCAACGGAAAACTCAAGTCTGCGTCGTCGACGGTCTGCATAAGCTCTCTGCCTACTCTGCGCTGCTCTCATCCTATCGCTAATCAACTGGATCTTCGCGGTCGTCTCCTCAACGATCTGTGGCCCTAAGACACTGCCCTCTCTGAGCTCTGTCCAACAAGTAGGCGACCTGCATCTCCTCCCATAAAGAGCCTCAAATGGTGCCATCTGAATGGTCTCCTGGTAGCTGTTATTGTAGGAGAACTCTACCAAGGGAAAATGATGATCCCAGCTACCTCCAAAATCTAGTACACAAGCTCTGAGCATGTCCTCGAGAGTCTGAATGGTCCGCTCTGACTGTCCGTCGGTCTGCGGATGAAATGCCGTGCTGAAACTCAAGCGAGTGCCCAAAGCCTCCTGGAGCCTCTGCCATAGTCTACTGGTAAACTGGGTGCCTCTGTCGGACACAATGCACGTCGGTACTCCGTGTAGTCGCACTACCTCGTCAATATAGATCTGGGCATACTGAGTAAATCCGAAAGTCGTCTTCACCGGTAGGAAGTGAGCCGCTTTCGTCAAACGATCCACGATCACCCAGATGGAGTCATACCCCCGACTAGTCCTGGGTAGACCCACCACGAAATCCATTGAAATCTGTTCCCATTTCCACTCCGGAATGGGTAACGGCTGTAGCTCTCCCGCGGGCCTCTGGTGCTCAGCCTTGACTTGCTGACAAGTCAGGCATCTCGATACAAAATCTGCAATGTCCCTCTTCATTCCGTCCCACCAGTAAACATCTCGCATATCATGATACATCTTGGTGGAACCGGGATGGACGCTATATATCGATCGATGTGCCTCCTCAAGAATCTCACGTCTCAGTCCCTCAGCATCAGGTACGCACAGTCTGACTCCAAACCGTAGTATCCCCTGATCATCGATCACGAACTCGGAAAATCTGCCCTGTCCCATCTGTGCCATGATCTCCGAACATCGGTCATCACTGAGCTGTGCCTCACGTATACGATCAATCAACTGTGGGCGTGCACGGACATGCGCTATCTGTCCTCCAATCGGCGTGAACTCGAACTGTACTCGACTGTCGCATAATATCTGCCAATCTGCGGATGACTGCTCCTGTACTGCGCTCAAACAAGATAAACTACTCCCGGGCCTCCTATTCAAAGCATCCGCCACCACATTCGCCTTGCCCGGGTGATATAAGATCTCGCAGTCATAATCCTTCACTAACTCCATCCATCGACGCTGTCGAAGGTTCAGGTCCCGCTGCTGGAATATGTATTTCAGACTCTTGTGATCCGTAAATATCTGGCACGACTCGCCGTATAGGTAGTGTCGCCAGATCTTAAGTGCGAAGACCACTGCTGCCATCTCCAAATCATGAGTGGGGTAGTTCTGCTCGTGCTTCTTCAATTGTCGCGAGGCATACGCGATCACCCTATCATGCTGCATCAGAACGCATCCCAATCCCACTCGAGAAGCATCACAAAAGACCACAAATCCGCCCGATCCGGAAGGTAAGGATAACACCGGTGTCGTCGTCAGCCGTGTCCGTAACTGCTGAAAACTGTGCTCGCACTCCTCCGTCCAATCGAAGGGAACTCCTTTCCGGGTCAACCCGGTCAACGGTGTAGCAATACGTGAGAAGTCCTGCACAAAACGCCTGTAATAACCGGCCAATCCCAAAAAGCTGCGAATCTCCGTCACCGATGTGGGTCTGGGCCAACGCTGAACGGCCTCGAACTTCCTCGGCTCCACACATATACCGTCTCGCGAAATCACGTGACCCAAGAAGTCCACGCTGTCCAGCCAAAAAGCACACTTGGAGAATTTCGCATAAAGCTGGTGCTCCCTCAATGTCTGCAATGTAATCCGCAGGTGCTGCTCGTGCTCGTCACTACTCCGGGAATACACCAAGATATCGTCAATGAAGACTATGATGAACAGATCTAAATAAGGCCGGAAAATACGGTTCATCAAATCCATGAAGGCTGCTGGCGCATTGGTGAGTCCGAACGACATCACCAAAAACTCGTAATGGCCGTAGCGCGTACGGAAGGCTATCCGGGGAATGTCCTCCTGTCGAACCCGCAGCTGATGATAGCCCGATCGTAAATCGATCCTCGAAAAGTACCCTGCCCCCTGAAGCTGGTCGAACAAATCGTCGATACGCGGCAAAGGATACCTGTTCCGCACTGTCACCCTGTTCAGCTGGCGGTAGTCGATACAAAGACGTAAGCTGCCGTCCTTCTTCCTGACGAACAGGACTGGAGCACCCCAAGGAGAAACACTGGGTCGAATAAGTCCTTTGTCCAGCAAATCCTGTAACTGACCCTTCAGCTCACGAAGTTCCGCCGGGGCCATCCGATAGGGCGGTATAGAAATAGGCCCCGAACCAGGAACCAAATCAATACAGAAAGAAATGTCGCGCTCGGGCGGCAACCCAGGAAGCTCGTCAGGGAACACATCAGGAAACTCGCTAACAACCGGAACCTGATCCAATGGAACCTCTGTAGCGCGAGCATCGCGAACATAAGCGAGAATTCCCTGACATCCCTTCCTTAAAAGCTGTCCAGCGCGAAAAGAAGAAATCACACTGTGAGGGGCGGCACCACGGTCCCCCAACACAACAAAAACCGACTCGCCGGGGAAACAGAATCTAACTGTCTTCTCGCGGCAGTCCACAGAAGCATAGCACGTGGCTAACCAATCCATGCCCAAAAGAACGTCGAAGTCCAACATCTCCAGAAGGATCAAGTCGACAGGCAACTCTCTCTCGCCAATACAGACGATGCAGGATCGGAACACGTGCCTAGCAACAAACGACTCTCCCACAGGAGTAGTCACCACAAGCGGCTGATCAAGCAAGCCGGACTCTCTACCCAAACTCGGCACAAAGTGCGTGGATACGTACGAGTGTGTGGATCCGGGGTCGAACAGTACATGAGCATCAACTGAACATACAGGGAGGATACCTGAAACCACTGCATTGGACGCCTGCGCGTCCTGATGTGTCAAAGCAAAAACCCTCGCCTGTCCACCACCTGCGACTGGCTGCCCTCTGCCTCGGTCACCTCGCCCTCTCTGAGCAACTCCTCCACGCCCATGGCCTCGCTGTGTATGAGTCTGGCGCGGAGCAACGGTAGGTACGATAGGCAACGCTCTCTGGGGTGGTGAAAGTGGTAATGTGACATGCGGTGCTGTCGCCTCGGTCCGGGGTAACTCAGGACAATCCCGTACACGGTGGTAAGAACTCCCACAACGAAAACATCCCGACGACGGCCGCTGACCATCCTGGGAATAAGAACTGAATAACCGGCCCCGCCCTGAATCTCTGCTGCCTGCAATACGTCTATCACGGCGCCGAAAAGGCTGTCTCTGTGCTGAAGTATCCGCACGAGCTCTCTTCGGCTCTGGGAGTGCCGAAGTCTCAACAAGGTGCTCCTCGACCACTAGGGCTGCGTCTACCGCGGCTGCGTAGGTCTCGTAGTGCTGCGCGCTGATCGCGAGGAACACTGGTGAAATCAAGCCTCGAACAAATCTCCGGACTCGCAACTCCTCGGTGGCCACTAAATGTGGGGCGTAGACTGCTAGCTCTGTAAACAGTACGTCATACTCTGCCACTGTCATCCCTGGCGTCTGGCGCAAAGACTCAAACCTGCGTGCTCGGGCATCTCTAACACTCCGGGGAAGGAAACGGGCTAGAAATATAGTCACGAACTCCGTCCAGGTCATAGGAGGAAGACCTGCTGCTCTGCCCTTTTCCACGGAATCACACCATTTCTGCGCAAGACCTTCCAGGCGAAAGCTCGCGAACTCGACCCATCTCGCATCTGCGCATCTGAGGGAACGGCATATCCTGGCCATCCTGTCGATGAAAGACTGTGGGTCCTCGGCTATATCGGTGCCTGTGAAAATCGGAGGCTTCAGCCTCATGAACTCTGATAGCGACACTGTAATCACCTCCGTGGCTGCAGGAGCAACTGGCTGTGCGGTAGGTACCATAGCGGTCTCTGGAACTGGTGGAGCTACCTCTGGCTGCTGCGCTCGAAGCGTCTCAACAAGCGATCCTATCATCTGGCGCATCTCCGGCATGCTAGATCCCACCGTCTGGCGCATCTCCTGCATACCAGCACCTAGCGTGGCGATCTGCTCTGTCACGGCATGAACAGCCTGCTCGGGTACAACGGGTGCACTGCCCGGATCAGTCCTCGTCTCGGACGAGTCAACTCGAATCTCGGCCCTCGCGGCCGCTCTCTGTGCCCTCGTAGTCTTAGGCGGCATAATGGCTAAAAGAAAATATGGATTCGATAAGAACACGGAAATCGAATCGCAAGAATATAAGGAGGGATCAAATCAATAAGTCCTAAGGTCGCGTAAGCGGAGTACCGTGTCGTGAGTATGCCGCGGAACATACGCACGCTACGCTACCCTGCTGCAGCTACCTACTCCATCATACCAGGGTCATCCTACACTCCGAAGGTAAAACCTACGCTCTGATACCAACTTTGTCACGACCCGAGAATTCGACTCGTGACCGGCACTTAACCACGCAACGTCTACAGGCGTAACGCGGCTAAGTAAGCCGAACCCAGAAATCAAAACCAATAAATATAGAGTGATTTTAAAACATTTTGTAAAAAAACAATGTACATGTCCAAAAAAAAACTTCCATTTATTTAGTAGAAATCCTTTTTAAGTTCAAAAGTTATAAGTTTTATAATTTTTGGTAACATTTCCCTTTTAAAATATTAGCCCCGAAAGTCGGGTAAAAACAAGGTGTAGCAGAAATAACAAGTGACAAGAATGAAGCATCACAATATGATATACGACGCCGTAGCGAAGAATACACAGTAAAACAAGGACAATATCATAAAGATAAGACTGCATAAAGTAAAGTCGGCTCACATGCGAGCTCGACACCAGAATATAAAATCATACATATCGCCCTCACAACTGTCTCTAAGTCAATACAGAAAGGTAGATGGAGAATACTAGATACATCAATATACAACTGAAATATAACAGATACCGTACAAAACCCACCTATCAGCAAAAGACTATCTCTGCTCAAAAGGGGTATCTGTGCCAAAAGATGCGGTAACAGCCAGCCGCGACTACTCCCAAGGGCAACATGCAAACACTGTGGCACAACGGGGGTGAGTTGCCAACTCGTGAATAGAGATAACATATAAAGGTAATCGCAAGCATGCACATATAGCGTGGCTCTACTAATGCCAGCAGATAATATCAATGCGATGTGGCAGTATGCATAATAATAATGCCAGTCCTCTATCAGGTGATATACTACAGGATGAGATGTGATAATGAATGCTGAGCATGGGGATATAGTATCTACGTGAAATATCGAGGTGGACTACATAAGTATGTATGCACCACAAATCCCAACATCTCAAAACACCGGTACTCCATCGGCCCTCATATCCTGTATATTCCTGAAATTCCCGAGTGCCCAACATCGGCACCCAAATATCATAAATACTCGTGTCTAGCATCGACACGCAAAACATCCTGTATCGGCCTCCGTCAATCCGGGTCAGCCCTCTCTCAAGTATATACCGGGAATCCGTCAGTCCGGGTCATCCCTCTATCAATATATCGGGCGTCCGTCAGTCCGGGTCAGCCCTATATCAATCCATCGGGCATCCGTCAGTCCGGGTCAGCCCTCTATTAATCCATCGGGCATCCGTCAGTCCGGGTCAGCCCTATATCAATCCATCGGGCATCCGTCAGTCCGGGTCAGCCCTATATCAATCCATCGGGCATCCGTCAGTCCGGGTCAGCCCTCTATCCTAAGGTGTTACAACTTGTCAATCCTGTCTCAAAGGAAAGATGACAAAGACTCCATTCACTGGACACGGAGAAAGAGCAAGCGAGCTCTTGGGACTCGTACACAGCGACGTGTGCGGTCCAATGTCTATACATGCACGAAGCGGTTTTTCTTACTTCATTACCTTTACGGATGACTTTTCAAGGTACGGATATGTCTTCTTGATGAAACATAATTCCGAAGCCTTTGAAAAATTCCAGGAATATAAGAATGAAGTAGAAAAACAAACAGGCAAAAGTACCAAGACACTGAGATCTGATCGAGGTGGTGAATACTTAAGTGCCGAGTTCCTGAATTACTTAAAAGAGAATGGAATTCTCTCTCAGCTTACTCCTCCATACACTCCGCAACATAACGGTGTATCGGAGAGATGGAATCGAATCCTATTGGATATGGTAAGATCCATCATGAGTAACGCTGAGTTACCGCGATCATTCTGGGGTTATGCGCTAGAATCAGCTTCATACCTTTTGAACCGATTTCCTACTAAGACTGTGCCTACTACACCATATCAGATGTGGTGTGGGAAGAGACCCTATCTTATTAACTTCAAGACATGGGGATGTCCAGCTTTTCTAAAAAAGCAGCATGCGGACAAACTCGAGGCACGCTCAGTACAGCGTAAGTTTATGGGATATCCGAAGAATTCCAAGGGATATTTCTTCTATTGCGAAGAGGAACAAAAGGTTTTTGTTTCTCCTCATGCCTACTTCTTGGAAACTGAGTTTTTGGAAAATCAGATAAGTGGGAGCGCAGTAGAACTGGAAGAAATTCCAGAACCACAAGCTATTACTGAAAGCTTAGTAGAACCAGAGGGTTCGAAAGATTAGGACATTCCTATGCCGCTCCGCAGGAGTAGTAGGCAGTCTCATCCACCCGAGAGATATTACGGTTTTCTTATAGACGGAGATAGAGAGGACTGCATCATTGATAGTGATGAGCCTACTAGCTTCCAGCAAGCCATTCAGAGCGTTGACTGGGTAAAATGGCTGGATGCAATGCGGACCGAAATGGAGTCCATGTAAAGCAACAAGGTATGGACGTTGGACATTGCTCCAGATGGGGTAAAACCCGTAGGATGCAAGTGGATCTTCAAAAGGAAGATTGGTGTAGATGGACAGGTTGAGATCTATAAAGCTAGACTTGTTGCAAAGGGTTTTCGTCAAAGACCTGGTTTGGACTATGATGAAACCTTTTCTCCAGTGGCTATGCTGAAATCCATTCGGATCCTTCTTGCCATTGCTGCTTTCCACGATTATGAGATTTGGCAGATGGACGTAAAGACTGCTTTTCTAAATGGAAATTTAGAAGAGTGCGTCTATATGGACCAGCCAGAGGGTTTTATTCAGAGTGGGAGCAGCGGAAAGGTGTGCAAGTTGCTTAAGTCCATCTATGGACTAAAGCAGGCATCGTGGAGTTGGAACATCTGTTTTGATGAGACGGTCAAAGAATTTGGCTTTATCAAAAATCCATATGAACCATGCATTTATAGAATATTTGTAGTAAGAACTGTCGTATTCCTCGTTTTGTATGTGGATGACATTCTGTTGATAGGAAATGACATTCATATGGTACAATCTGTCAAGGGGTTCTTGTCACACAGGTTCTCCATGAAAGACCTGGGTGATGCCTCCTACATTCTGGGGATCCGGATCTATCGTGATAGATCCAAGAGGATATTAGGACTTTCACAGTCCAGGTACATCGACACCATACTGAAAAGATTCAGTATAGAAGATTCCAAGCGCGGTAATCTACCGGCTTGTCACGGGATCACCCTCTCCAAAGAGATGTCTCCCAAGACTGATTTGGAAAGGGATCGCATGTCTATTATACCCTACGCTTCTGCGGTAGGCTCTATAATGTATGCGATATTGTGTACCAGACGAGATGTAGCTTACGCACTGAGTGTAGTAAGCAGGTATCAGTCAAACCCTGGGGAGAAATACTGGATAGCGGTAAAGAACATTCTCAAATACCTGAGAAGGACTAAGGAGATGTTCTTGGTGTATGGCGGAAAAGACCTCCAGATCGAGGCCTTTGCTGACTCCAGCTTCCAGAGTGACAAGGATGATTCCAAGTCCATGTCGGGCTTTGTCTTTACCCTTAATGGAGGGGCGGTGTGTTGGAAGAGTTCTAAACAGGAAACCGTTGCTGACTCGACTATGGAAGCGGAATACATCGCTGCATCTGATGCCGTAAAAGAAGCCGTCTGGATGAGAAAGTTCTTGAAAGAACTTCACGTGGTTCCGTCCATTGTTGATCCAATACCTCTGTATTGCGACAACAACGGGGCTATAGCTTTAGCGAAGGAACCCAGGTCCCATCATAAATCCAGACACATCTTAAAGCGGTATCACCTGATCAGGGAGATCTTGGATCGCCAGGAGATCGAGGTTCGGAGGGTTGCTTCAGAAGATAACACTGCACATCCATTCACCAAGGCCTTGCCCCAGACTCAGTTCGAGCGGCTGATCGAGATGATAAGTCTTCGACATGCCGGTACATGGCCTTAGTGCAAGTGGGAGATTGTTAGTGTATATGCCCTAAAGGCCATTACTGTATCATACTAGTTTGTATATTACTTAATGGAAGCTTGGGATATTCACAGTTGTATATATAATCTTGCTCAAAATGGTAGTATGCTAATTGGTTTGTTTCTACTTTAATGTGTACATGTGTTTCTTTTAGCATATTGTCTTTACACATTAGTAGAGCCCTTAGGATCTTCGTTTGATTACCAGCGTTGTGATGGCAGTCACACTCGTGGGGGCTGGGTATTCTACAAGCACATCCTTATACACGTCCCTAGTCGTAGGATTATCGAGATAGGGCATCGATACTCCGGAGTAGACTAGAGTATGTGCTTCTCATCCCAGTGTGGGAGGCGGTCTGTCCCACAGCCGTCAGTACGTCGTACTTGAGATAGTATGCGGGTGCTCGTTAGGTTACGAGTACACTGGACAGGACTCGTTGGGAACTGATGGTTAGTATTATACCTATCGTCAGTTATCAGTTCCCAGGTGACATGAGTACAGCTTAGTCCGCTGACTTAACACGGTCACTTCGCCTCAAGTGTGTTCCCACTGTACTTTGACTACTACCCTACCACGGCTCAAAGGAGTCGTGCAAACAGGTAGTAGTTGGGTGCAGTCCCGAAGCACTTGGAGGCAGTGACGGTTAGACAGGATTCGTCTCTCCCGGTATTGGGGGTTGACATCGCACTGTGTCTAGGAGAGCCATTACACGAGTAGTCCCTGGCCAGGGCAATCTGTAACCCTTCGAAAATCGTTTAGGCTGTTTTTCGGTAATCGGCAAATTTTTCGACTCTATCCGTAAAAAGTCAAAATTGATATTTTTCATTATAGGCCTAATTATACAAAATTTAGACAAGATATTACTATAATTTTGTCACTAAAATGTCACTTATAATTTTCTAGTTAAATAAAAAAAATTTCGTAATTAATTATTTTTTTTTATTATTTTAAGCCTTTTTAAATAAATTAAATTAGTGATAAATACAAATTTAATTGGGTAAATTTCATAATTAGGAGTCTTTATAAGCTAAAATATGGTGTTAATAAAATTATATCATGTCTTGCAAACTTTTGGTTTTAGGGTGGGAAAATTTGTGAAAAAATGAAGTAAAAATGGGTTTTTTTGTAAAAAGGTTGACATGAAAGCATTAAATGATAACATGATGGGTTTGTAGACCTAGAAACTTCTCCCAAAAATCCCACACTCCCTCCTCAACCTGCAGCCGACCCCAATCCTGCAGCAAACCCCCTCTTCTCACTTCTTTTTTTCTTCATTTTCAAGCTAAAATTCATTAAAAATCAACAAATTTCATTCACCCATTCAAAGCCAAACCCTAATCCACTCTCTCTCAACCCAAATTAGTTCAAAAACTAGGAGAAAGGAGGCTTCTTTGGTGGCTTGATCATGCTAGGATTCAATTGGTGAGGTAAAAATTCTAAACTAGTTTGCTAACTTGTAGTTTATTTGTGCTAAAATCTAATTTTGAAGTATTAATTTAGATGTAAATTCTTGTTTATGAAAATCAAGAATGGGTTTTGATGTTGAGTTAGGGTTTGAAACATGGTTGTAAAATTAAGTTAGGGTTTTGGTTATATAATTGATTAGAATGGTTAATTGTGTAATGATACGCTCGCTAAATCGACAAATTGCGATGTTTGTATCGAATCGGCTAGAAAATTGCTTGCTAGATTTTTACGAAAATTAGAATGCACTCAAATTACGTTATGTTATCGATATAATTAGCTTCGTATAGGACTATTAGAGTGCGCGAGCATGGGGTTTCGTCTAGTCGGGTTGTAGTTTAGTCGATTTTCCCGAAATGACGATTCTAGTTAAAGGTTAGCGATTTCCGTGCGTTTTTCCGCGCACCGAGTGCATGCTATGATTAATTCGAGAGCGTTGATACTTGTATGTTGTGACTTGCATTGTATTAGGTTTTGTAATCTTATGCTTGATATTGTGCAAATATAGGATCGGTCGGGGAAACTTCGGACACGGCGCGAAAAGGCAAGGCGGTGGCCGGATCGGATTAGCGGGGATTTCAGGTGAGTAGATGTATTCATCTATGGGGGAATCGTCTGGATGGCGCGATGCGCCCCCTAGTTAGGATTTCCTTATCTCTTGAAGATTCATGTTGTTAGTTAGCTTACCCCTTCATTGACATTGCATACCCTTATAGTTAATAATATGCTAGATTGCATGGATATTCATATGCACATATGCAATAACACTTCGTAGGGCACGAGCACCATTACCATTGGCATCTGTTGCACGCGCACTATTCATGTGACACACACGCCTTCGGTATTTGCCATGCCACGTGCACTAGAAAACCTGTTTAACTTAATATCGCCATTTGCATTCATACATGATATATGAAATTGCATAGCATGAATATACCTCGCATTATCATCATATTTATATAGATTCTAGCAAAAATTCACATCATATACATTGATATCGTAGAAATTTATTATATATATAACATGTGAACATTATGATTTTCTTAAGGATTTCAGTATTTCTGCGATTTCTGGATTTTTGGGGAAAACCGCAAGAATTTAACAAAAGCTTATATTCCTCATTTTTAAAATAAAGTTGCGGTTTTCTCGTGATGTATGTGTCGTCCACCATGAGTTTTTATGTTTTCTGTTGGATTTCGAGACCCGATTCGAGGAGTGGATGAACCGTCTCGGGTACATGGTGGGCCCGGTATGGTACCCCGGGGCAAGAAGATCGAGTTGTAGACGATGAGCCTGGCAGGGGAAGACTACCTACCAGTGATGTCTGGCGCGGCGGATATCCGGAGGATACCGACCGTTGTCGTGAGATTTATGATACGGGCCGATCCGGACTGACGGAGCCCGATATTGAGACAGATATGATTCCTATTTGGTGTCGATGCTTGACACGGGTTTTCAGATGATTTCTTGATGGTACTTAGCTATTATACAGATATTCATGTTTTAAAAAGTTAAGAATTCAATACCCTTAGCATTTAAAACACTTAAAGACTTAATAATGATATTGCATACCTGTGCATGCATACTAGAGATATTATATCACATATGGTCATGCATGTTGTGGTGCATTGCGTGCATTCTTACGATTGCCTTATTAAATGTTATATTTACTCACGAGCTGGCAAATCACCTCCGTTATGCCACAGTGTCTTGCAGGTCGGACCCGTCAGTCTTGTAGCGGCGGGCTATCTTATCATCAGTTCCTTTTCCTCAGACTCGCGACATCGCCCGTAGGTTGGTTGCGAGCACCCTTTATTTCTTTTTGCATTATCATTGTATCTAGTATTCTCCATCTACCACTTTATATTGTAAATGCGACCTAGTGATGAGACTGAGAGATATGTATATTTGTGGTTTCTTTTGGGTCGAGCTCACTTGAGCCGACGTGTGTTTTCTGGTATTTTGCGTTTCTTTATGCTCTTTTCTTGATATTACTATTATATTGCATGTGGTTGTGATCCGCCTTGGGCGAAGAGCTAGCTCCCGCTTGGGGATGCCATTTTTATGATTACAGGTTTATTATCTTGTTGTACCCATTTTGGGGGATAGAAAATACAGGGGAAACTCTGCCGAAATTTTTGGAAATCTTTGATGTTTTTAAAAAGGGATTCTATGCAACTTAACTGATTTAAAAACTGTTTTCATTTAAGGTTTTCCTTCACTCTCTTTTGATTTTGGTTTAGATTCTTCTGGGCTTTGGCTGACTTAGGTTACGGTACGCCTTTAGACGTCTCGTAATCTAAGTGCCAGTCGCGTTCCGTACTTTCGGATCGTGACAAAGTTGGTATCAGAGCGTAGGTTTTACCTTCCTGAGTGTAGGACGACCTTGGTAGATGGAGTATGTGACTTAAGCAGAGTGGCGTAGCGTGGGTATGATCCGTGGCATACTTACGATACGGTACTCCGCCTAAGTAACCTTAGGACATAATTGCTTGTATTTCCTTTCTTGATTCCTTGCATTCCTTGATTCAATTGCAATGTCCTTATCGGTCCTGTTTCATATTCTAGCTTCGATGCCGCCAAAGACTACGAGAGCTCAGCGGGCTGCCGCTAGGGATGAGATTCGGGCGGGTCCGTCTGAGGCGAGGATCGAGCGGGACGATACACCTACCCCTCAGGGTCATTCTGATCCGCCTTATCCTGACCGTATTTTTTCATTAGAGGCCGGCATGCAAGAGTTGCGGCAGATGATGGGATCTTTAGTTGAGTCCAGCCGGGCACAGAGATCCGAGGACGTTCCTTCCACCGCACAGACCACGATCGTACCTGCTGCACAGATGGTCACTCCTGCTGCTACTACGGAGACTATCCCTGTTTCACTACAGGAGTTCATGAGATTGAGACCTCCAGCTTTTACCGGTACAGATGCGACAGAGGACCCACAGGCATTTCTTGATAGGATGGCTCGGATTTGTCGTTCGTTGAGGTGTTCTGATGATAGATTGGTGGAGTTTGCGAGTTTTCGTCTGGAGGGTCTTGCCCAGACATGGTACGACTCGGTAGAGAGAGGCCGAGCTACAGGTCTGCCTTCTATGAACTGGGATGAGTTTACATCTGCATTTCTTGCCCGTTTTCTTCCGGAGACTGTCCGAGATGCTCGAGCCCGTAGTTTTGAGTCTTTGCGCAAGACTCCTGGGATGACAGTGTCGGAGTATGATATACAGTTTACCCAGTTGTCTCGATATGCTCCGTACCTAGTCGACACAGAAGAGAAGAGAATAAAGAGGTTTGTACGAGGGCTTGATACACAGCTATTCCTTGCCATCGGCACCCAGCACTTTGATACACACGCAGCCGCGATGGATGCAGCCTTACTTTTGGAGGAGCGTATTTCTGAGACTCCGGTCGTTTCTGGGCTGAAGAGGATCCGTACTGATACGCCAGCTCAGCGGCAAATGGGCAGACATCGTGATAGATTATTTCCGGGAGATGGTGGAGGCAGAGGATTGAGACGAGGTCAGTTATTTGGTTCATATCCACAGACCCAGCAGTCATCTTCAGGATGTTTTCGGTGTGGGAGTCTGTACCACCGTGTCAGAGACTGTACCATGGGACGCCAGGGCACGGCGACAGTCCCGCATGTGACTTTACCACCCTCACCACCTTCTCGGAGAGCTTTACTTCTTACTCCTGATGATGTTCCACGCCAGCCAGATGCTTCTAGAGGCCGTAGGCGTGGCGGTCCGGTTCAGAGAGGACTAGGCGACAGAGGCAGAGGCAGAGGCCGAGGTATAGGCAGAGCACAGCCAGCTATTAGTGCTGGACAGGCCCGAGTGTTCGCGTTGACTCCTCAGGATGCACATGCATCCAATGCGGTCATGACAGGTACTCTGCCAGTATGTTCTTTTGATGCACGGGTATTATTTGATCCAGGCTCCACACATTCCTATGTATCCACGTACTTTGCACCGAGGTTGGGCCGAGAGTCTTCTCCGTTAGATCAGCCGCTTGTCGTTATTACCCCGGTAGGCGAGTCTTTTGTTGCCCGTTTTGTGTACCGATCGTGTTCCGTTCGTATCGGGGAGAGAGATTCTTCAGTTGATTTGATTCTCCTCGATATGCTAGACTTTGACGTTCTTCTTGGTATGGACTGGCTAGCCACCTGTTATGCATCCGTGGACTGCCGTGAAAAAGCAGTCAGATTCAGTTTTCCTGGTGAGCCGGTTCTTATTATTCAGGGAGATCGTAGCGCTACCCTTCCCAGCTTGATTTCATCTCTTCACGCTGGTTAACTCTTAAGGAAAGGGTGTCAGGAATTCTTAGCCTATATTTGTGATACTCGCTCCACAGAGGTTCCGTTGGACCAGGTCCCTGTTGTGAGAGAGTTTCCTGATGTATTTCCTGACGAGCTGCCTGGTCTGCCACCAGAGCGCGAGATTGAGTTCTGTATTGACTTGATCCCCGGCACGGGGCCTATTTCTATACCTCCTTATCGGATGGCCCCGGCGGAGCTGAGAGAGCTAAAGGATCAGTTACAGGACTTGCTGGACAAAGGGCTTATCCGACCGAGTGTGTCACCTTGGGGTGCTCCCGTCTTGTTTGTTAAGATGAAGCACGGAAGTATGCGTTTATGCATTGATTATCGTCAGCTGAACCGGGTTACTGTGCGGAACAGGTATCCCCTACCCCGCATTGATGACTTATTCGATCAGTTCCAGGGTGCAGGGTTTTTCTCGAAGGTTGATTTACGGTCAGGTTATCTCCAGTTGCGGGTTCGGAAGGAGGATATTCCGAAGACCGCCTTTCGTACTCGTTATGGTCATTATGAGTTCTTGGTGATGTCGTTCGGGCTCACCAATGCCCCGGCAGCATTTATGGATTTGATGAACCGCGTATTCAGGCCGTATCTCGATCAGTTCATCATTGTGTTCATTGACGACATCTTGGTTTATTCTCGGAGCCGGGAGGAGCATGAGCAGCACTTACGTATCACATTGCAGACTTTGAGGGAGCATCAGCTGTTCGCCAAATTCTCCAAGTGCGCATTCAGGCTAGACAGTGTCGATTTCTTGGGTCATGTAGTGACGAGAGATGGTATTTGTGTAGACCCGAAGAAGATCGAGGCAGTTCAGCGTTGGCTTAGACCAGTATCAGTTACAGAGGTTCGCAGCTTTCTAGGTCTGGCCGGCTATTATCGACATTTCGTCCAGGATTTCTCCCGCATTGCTGCACCGTTGACCGGGTTGACCCGGAAGGGGGTTCCTTTTGATTGGACCCAGGCATGTGAGGATAGCTTCCAGCAGTTGAAGACTCGTCTGACTACTGCACCAGTGTTAGCATTACCTTCAGGATCAGGCGGGTTCGTAGTATATTGTGATGCTTCTCGCGTGGGGCTGGGATGTGTATTGATGCAGCACGACAGAGTTATCGCGTACGCTTCTCGGCAGCTGAGGAAACACGAACAGAACTACCCCACCCATGATTTAGAGATGGCTGCAGTGGTATTTGCACTTAAGATCTGGAGACATTACCTATACGGTGAGTCGTGCCGGATATTCACTGACCATAAGAGTTTGAAGTATATCTTCCAGCAGCGAGACCTGAACCTGAGACAGCGCCGTTAGATGGAGTTGGTGAAGGATTATGACTGTGAGATTCTATACCATCCGGGCAAGGCGAATGTGGTGGCAGATGCTCTGAGTAGGAGGCCTGGAGGTAGCTTATCTTGTTTGAGCGCAGTGCAGATGCAGTCGACGGCGGATTGGCAGGTGTTATGTGATAGCAGAGTGCAGTTCGAGTTTACTCCTACAGGGGGACAGCTGGCCCATTTCAGAGCACGCCCATAGTTACTTGACCGTATCCGCGAGGCACAGTCCGGCGATGCCCGTATCTTAGAGATTATTGAGCAGATTCAGCAGGGCAGAGTTTCTGAGTTCGTGATTGATGATCAGGGGATACTTCGATTTGGGACTCGACTGTGCGTGCCAGATTTAGAGGGACTGAGGCGTGATATTCTCGAGGAGGCACATAGATCAGTATACAGTGTTCACCCAGGTTCCACCAAGATGTATCGTGATTTGAGAGAGGTTTACTGGTGGGACGGGATGAAGAAGGATGTTACAGACTTTGTGTCCAGTTGCCTGACTTGTCAGCAAGTCAAGGCCGAGCACCATAGGCCAGCCGGCGAGTTACAGCTTTTGCCCATCCCTGAGTGGAAGTGGGAGCAGGTCTCCATAGACTTCATTGTCGGTCTACCCAGGACTAGTCGAGGGTATGACTCTATATGGGTGATTGTTGATCGACTGATGAAAGCGGCTCACTTCCTGCCAGTGAAGACCACTTTTGGATTTTCTCAGTACGCCCAGGTTTATATTGATGAGATTGTGCGGCTGCATGGTGTTCTGACTTGCATCGTGTCCGAGCGTGGCACCCAGTTTACCAGCCGATTGTGGCAGAAACTACAGGAAGCCTTGGGCATCCGATTGAGTTTTAGCACAGCATTTCATCCGCAAACTGATGGTCAGTCGGAGCGTACTATTCAGACTCTTGAGGACATGCTCAAAGCTTGTGTTTTAGATTTCGGCGGTAGCTGGGATCATCATTTGCCTTTGATCGAGTTTTCCTACAATAATAGCTTCCAGGAGACGATTCAGATGGCACCTTTCGAGGCATTATATGGGAGGTGATGTCGATCGCCTGTATGTTGGACAGAGCTTAGGGAGAGCAGTATTTTGGGGCCGCAGATCGTACAGGAGACGACTGAGAAGATACAGCTGATTCGGGACAGGATGAGAGCGGCACAGAGCAGGAAGAAATCATATGCTGACAGGCGCCGTCGCCGACTCGAGTTCACTGTTGGCGATCATGTTTTCCTGAAGGTCTCTCCGATGAAGGGTGTGATGAGATTTGGGCGGAAAGGGAAACTGAGTCCTAGATATGTTGGTCCTTTCGAGATCCTAGAGCGTGTTGGTCCAGTCGCTTATCGGTTAGCTCTTCCGCCCAGCTTCCCCGATGTTCACCCCGTATTCCATGTCTCGATGCTCCGCAAGTACCTTCATGATCCTTTCCAGGCGATTCAGCACCAGACGATCCAGTTAGAGCGTGATCTTTCTTTCACCGAGCAGCCGGTGGTCATTTTGGATCGGCAGGTGAAGAAATTGAGGTCGAAGGTCATACCGTCCGTCAAGGTCCTTTGGCGTGGCCCGAACAGCGAGGGGGTCACCTGGGAGACCGAGGTCGAGATGAGGAAGAGATATCCCCATCTTTTTGAAGGTACGCATAGTTAAATTCTAAATTCGGGGACCGAATTTCTTTAAGGGGGGAAGATTGTAACCCTTCGAAAATCGTTTAGGCAGTTTTTCGGTAATCGGCAAATTTTTCGGCTTTTTCCGTAAAAAGTCAAAATTGATATTTTTAATTATAGACCTAATTATACAAAATTTAGACAAGATATTACTATAATTTTGTCACTAAAATGTCACTTATAATTTTCTAGTTAAATAAAAAAAATCGTAATTAATTATTTTTTTTATTATTTTAAGCCTTTTTAAATACATTAAATTAGTGATAAATACAAATTTAATTGGGTAAATTTCATAATTAGGAGTCTTTACAAGCTAAAATATGGTGTTAATAAAATTATATCGTGTCTTGCAAACTTTTGGTTTTAGGGTGGGAAAATTTGTGAAAAAATGAAGTAAAAATGGGTTTTTTTGTAAAAAGGTAGACATGAAAGCATTAAATGATAACATGATGGGTTTGTAGACCTAGAAACTTCTCCCAAAAATCCCAAACTCCCTCCTCAACCTGCAGCCGACCCCAATCCTGCAGCAAACCCCCTCTTCTCACTTCTTTTTTTCTTCATTTTCATGGTAAAATCCATTAAAAATCAACAAATTTCATTCACCCATTCAAAGACAAACCCTAATCCACTCTCTCTCAACCCAAATTAGTTCAAAAACTAGGAGAAAAGGAGGCTTATTTGGTGGCTTGATCATGCTAGGATTCAATTGGTGAGGTAAAAATTCTAAACTAGTTTGCTAACTTGTAGTTTATTTATGCTAAAATCTAATTTTGAAGTGTTAATTTAGATGTAAATTCTTGTTTTTGAAAATCAAGAATGGGTTTTGATGTTGAGTTAGGGTTTGAAACAAGGTTGTAAAATTAAGTTAGGGTTTTGGTTATATAATTGATTAGAATGGTTAATTGTGTAATGATACGCTCGCTAAATCGACAAATTGCGATGTTTGTATCGAATCGGCTAGAAAATTGCTTGCTAGATTTTTACGAAAATTAGAATGCGCTCAAATTGTGTTATGTTATCGATATAATTAGCATCGTATAGGACTATTAGAGTGCACGAGCGCGGGGTTTCGTCTAGTCGGGTTGTAGTTTAGTCGATTTTCACGAAATGACGATTCTAGTTAAAGGTTAGCGATTTCCATGCGTTTTTCCGCGCACCGAGTGCATGCTATGATTAATTCGAGAGCGTTGATACTTTTATGTTGTGACTTGCATTGTGTTAGGTTTTGTAATCTTATGTTTGATATTGTGCAAATATAGGATCGGTCGGGGAAACTTCGGACACGGCGCGAAAAAGCAAGGCGGTGGCCGGATCGGATTAGCGGGGATTTCTGGTGAGTAGATGTATTCATCTATGGGGGAATCGTCTGGATGGCACGATGCGCCCCCTAGTTAGGGTTTCCTTATCTCTTGTAAGATTCATGTTGTTAGTTAGCTTACCCCTTCATTGACATTGCATACCCTTATAGTTAATAATATGCTAGATTGCATGGATATTCATATGCACATATGCAATAACACTTCGTAGGGCACGAACACCATTACCATTGGCATCTGTTGCATGCGCACTATTCATGTGACACACACGCCTTTGGTATTTGCCATGCCACATGCACTAGAAAACCTGTTTAACTTAATATCGTCATTTGCATTCATACATGATATATGAAATTGCATAGCATGCATATACCTCGCATTATCATCATATTTACATAGATTCTAGCAAAAATTCACATCATATACATTGATATCATAGACATTTAATATATATATAACATGTGAACATTATGATTTTCTTGAGAATTTCAGTATTTCTGCGATTTCTGGATTTTTGGGGAAAACCGCAAGAATTTAACAAAAGCTTATATTCCTCATTTTTAAAAGAAAGTTGCGGTTTTCTCGTGATGTATGTGTCATCCACCATGAGTTTTCATGTTTTCTGTTGGATTTCGAGACCCGATTCGAGGAGTGGATGAACCGTCTCGGGTACATGGTGGGCCCGGTATGGTACCCCGGGGCAAGAAGATCGAGTTGTAGACGATGAGCCTGGCAGGGGAAGACTACCTACCGGTGATGTCTGGCGCGGCGGATATCCGGAGGATACCGACCGTTGTCGTGAGATTTATGATACGGGCTGATACGGACTGACGGAGCCCGATATTGAGACAAATATGATTCCTATTTGGTGTCGATGCTTGACACGGGTTTTCAGATGATTTCTTAATGGTACTTAGCTATTATACAGATATTCATGTTTTAAACAGTTAAGAATTCAATACCCTTAGCATTTAAAACACTTAAAGACTTAATAATGATATTGCATACCAGTGCATGCATACTAGAGATATTATATCACATACGGACATGCATATTGTGGTGCATTGCGTGCATTCTTACGATTGCCTTATTAAATGTTATATTTACTCACGAGTTGGCAACTCACCCCCGTTGTGCCACAGTGTCTTGCAGGTCGGACCCGTCAGTCTTGTAGCGGCGGGCTGTCTTATCATCAGTTCCTTTTGCTCAGACTCGCGATATCGCCCCTAGGTGGGTTGCGAGCACCCTTTATTTCTTTTTGCTTTATCATTGTATCTAGTATTCTCCATCTACCACTTTATATTGTATATGCGACCTAGTGATGAGACTGAGAGATATGTATATTTGTGATTTCTTTTGGGTCGAGCTCACTTGAGCCGACGTGTGTTTTCTGGTATTTTGCATTTCTTTATGCTCTTTTCTTGATATTACTATTATATTGCATGTGGTTGTGATCCGCCTTGGGCGAAGAGCTAGCTCCCGCTTGGGGATGCCATTTTTATGATTACAGGTTTATTATCTTGTTGTACCCATTTTGGGGGATAGAAAATACAGGGGAAACACTGCCGAAATTTTTAGAAATCTTTGATGTTTTTAAAAAGGGATTCTATGCAACTTAACTGATTTAAAAACCGTTTTCATTTAAGGTTTTCCTTCACTCTCTTTTGATTTTGGTTTAGATTCTTCTGGGCTTTGGCTGACTTAGGTTACGGTACGCCTTTAGACGTCTCGTAATCTATGTGCCAGTCGCGTTCCGTATTTTCGGGTCGTGACACAATCGAGATATACAGGTAGGTTTCCAGTGTTATCTCAGGGTGTTCTGGGCTTCACTCCGACACGACTTGTACCGTTATTAGGGGACTGACGTTTAACGCCCCCCTAGGCCCTCCATGCGATGTATCAGACGAACAGACCGGACTGTACGGAGACTGTCACATTCAGGCTCAGTAGGAGTTCAGATGGGGTTCACCTCGTCAGTCTTCTTATCGGCATCTACCTGGGGAACGTTACGTACAGCTAGTACCGCTTGCGGTCTGTGGTTAAACCAACTGCCAGCGTAGTGTCGAGTCTTTAGAGTCCCACACAGAGGGCTATTCGCCTTTGGGCAAAATGAGTAGAGGTCGCATGGTTTTGCGACAGGGTTCGTTCTCATCCGTGCACTTATGCACGTTTGGAGTCCGGACGGATATTACTAGCGGGCTCTGGTTTGAGCCAGATCCTAGTATATGTTTTGGGGTTACTTTTATCTCATAGTATTCATGTTCCTCGGAACACGAATGCGGGTGTGTATGCACAGATGATTGAGGCGGCAAAAGAGGATTTTCATTGGGGTTTCGGAACGGGTGTGTATGTACAGTTGACAGTCTTCTTTTTCCAAACCCTAATGAATTTGTGAATTATCAATTAATAATACTAATTAAATGAAAATGTGTCATGGTTGGGTTTGTTGACTTGTTGACCAAGGTTGACTTGTTGACCATGGTTGAAACATTGACAATCATTATTACACATCAAAGATGCTCTTTGATTCCAGCAAAACCATTTAATGTGAAATGATAATAGTCTTATCAAACCATCCATCAACTTTTCATTTAGATTAAAATTAATTAATTTGATAATTCACTAGATATTGTTATGGTTGTAAAAAACCATTTCATTCTATCATAACAATTCTCTCTCCTCTCTTCTTTTTCCTCCTCCTCTAGTTCAAGGAGATTCACTCTCATGTGTTGAGAAAGCTCTCCTTGAGATAAAAATACCCTAAACCACTTCTCTACTGACTCTAGGGTTAGAGATCTAGCAAGCCAAAGACCTTAGTTCTCTCAAAGTTCGAGAAAGGAGCCCAAAGGTTGAACCCTCAGGTGGATCCATCTTTGACGGAAGAAGGCGACGAGGAAAGTACCATCCAACCTCTACAAAGGTTTCAAGAAGAAAGTGTTCAAGTGAGGTATAACATCTTTTCCGAGTAGCTAACTCTCTTTAGCTTGGTAGCTAGTTTAGTTTAGAAAAGATCCCGACTTTTGTTAGTCCATGTTGCCTAGTGCACTAAAAATTTGATTTTTATACCGTTTCCGCCTCCCCGCAAGAACCGGGGTTGGCAACGTGGACTTACAGGTTGGTGGGGGTTTATTGATTGTGGGGATCTGAATCTACGGCATCCACGGACTAAGCTGCCGTTAATGACCCCTCGCCTTTAGAGCGAAGGAACCTCCGATTTGTAAGTGCACGGCAGCGCTCCGGCCGTCAGAACGAGGCCAAAATGCGGAAATGAAACTTTTACGAAACTTATAAACCGGCACTATCGCGCACTATATACCCGGAATGGGCCATTAACCTACTCCTAGCAAATACGAGAATGGGGTAGAGAGCTATACCAAGCGATCCGTGTCCTTCGGTCTTCGGCCTCCACTCCAATCTCCTCGCGGAATCTCCGGTCTTCATCTCCTCGTCGGAACGGGCACCATATCGCCGGGTTCTTTTACGGGCTCCCACATCTGGACCGAGGCAACTCGGGCACGAAGTTGGCGAGCCGACGTGTCCAAGAAATGTTGTAGGCTACTGTAGAACCGTTTGTCTCTATTGGGGTTGAAGTTGCCATGTATGATGGAGGAATGAACTTTAAAATGAACTTGTGAATTTTGGTGTGAACAAAGAATGATATGAAGAATTTCCCTACACCAAAAATGAATTCCCCACTTCCTCAAAGATGTCACCGGCCATGACATATCGTGGAGGAAAAATTCAATCCCATAATGCAAGATGAGAAAAATGGTATGATAACAAGAAAAGGGAGTCACCACAAAGTCCAATCAAAAGCCCATCAAAACCCATCACAATTAATGGAAAGAAAAGAGCACAAGAAAAGCATCATAAGATGTTAGATCCATCATAATCACCATTTACAAGAAACCCCCTCCACATAACTAATTTGCACACTTGCAAATAACCCCCCATCAAATATCAGCCAACGAAAGGAATAAAGGAAAACTGGCTGTAACAGAATGCAAACTGGCAACTTCAAAAAAATGATCCTGTAATAAAGTACAGGAAAACCCCGCGACCGTATATACATACCCGCATTTGTATTCCCACTGAATACAAATGCAAAGAGACAAAATCTACACTGTACAATACTAGGATCCGGCTTAAACCAAAGCCCGCTAGTATTATCCGTCCGATCATGATCCGTGCAATACCGCATGTATAATATCGAACCCTGCCATATCTCCATTCGGCCTCTACAGCGTTTCGCCCGAATCTTGAGCAACTGTCTGTGGGGAACTCTAAAGACTCGTCAATAGTTTGGCTGTGGATTTAACCACTAGCACGTTAGAGGTATTAGCCATACGTAACGGGCTACCAGGTATTGACCAAATAGGACGTCGATGAGCGAACTCATCCTGACACCCTACTGAGCCTGTCAGTGACAATATCCGTACAGTCCGGTCCGTTCGTCTATGAGCATCGCATGGCGGGCCTAGGGGGTTGGTAAAAGTCAGACCCCTAAAAGCGGTACAAGTCGTGTGGGAGTGTAGTCCAGAACACCCTGAGATACTACTGGAATACTGACCAGTAAATCTCCTTCCTTGGCCAAGGACTTTCGTGTACTGGCTTTCCTAGACATAGCGCGACCTCACCCCCAATACCGGGAGAGACGAACCCCTGCAGATCCGCTCACTGCCTCCATGTGGCTCGGGACTGTACCCAACTATAACCTGTTTTGCACGACTCCTATGAGCCATGGTAGGGTAGTAATCAAAGCACGGTGGGAACTCACACGAGACAAATGACGATCTCAGGTAGATGAACTAACCTGTACACGTGTCACCAGGGAACTGCTATCTGACATCAGGTATAATTCCAACTAGCATGTTCCCGGCGAGTCCTGTCCGGTGTACTCATAACCCAATGAGCACCTGTATACATCTTAGGTGAACCAATTGACACCAGTGGCTTATGAGACCGGCCACCGCCCCTCGTCGGGGTCTCGACTGTATACACTAGTCTACTCTGGAGAATCGATGCGCTGTCTCGAAACTCTCTCTTCTGGGGACCATTTAAGGATGTGCTTATATACCCCATCTCCCACGTATATGATCGCCCTCATACTGCTGGAAGTCAAGCAAGAATCCTAGGGGCTCTATCAACGTGCAATAGTGATCAGTAATGTCACCTAAAGCAGTACACGGTGATAAAGATAAACCAGATATCATACTATCATCTTGAGTAAGACTGTCCGACCGGCTTAGGCCCTCCCTCAATCATTGCAAACACGTGCCTGTGATCCAATAATTGACTCTGGGGGCACTATATCCAACACGATTGACGGGTGATATTGGTCATGCGAACTCAATGTGTAGTATGTGTGTGTTGTGCAGTGAGGGGTCTTGGATATATCGGGAGCCCCGTAGAGTTTACGGGGGTCCCGTTACCCGGATAGCTGAAGGGTTGCCTAGCACGATAGCAAGGTTTCGGGTGGCATCATTCATGCCAATTTCAAACAACTGTCGTTCTTAGCTAATCCTAACCCTAGAATCGTATACTAGAAAATGCGACGAATCGAATGCAAACAACTTTGCAACTAAAGTGACCAAGGAATACAACCATTGTAGACCGGTCCTTCACTTCAATAGCTTCATTTAGTAGTCCCTTCGCTGCGATCATGAACTCCCGGACTCTAGAGAGGCTCCCATGAAGAAATGAACAAGCTTGCATCGATGTCTTCGAGGCCGAAGATGATCTACGTCGAGGAGACACTAACCCAAGCTACCCCTTCAGTAATTATGGAATTAGTGAAGCAAACACCCTAAACTAAATGGCTTGTAGTAGAGGATGATGAAGTAGGAATTTTGCTCACTTTAGAAATAATTTTCTCACTCATTTTCCATCATCTCCATTGAAGCTAGAAAGCTTTGAGGAAGAAGAAGAAGAAAACTCTCATGTTAAAATGAAGTGGATAATGAGAACCATGGGTGAGATTAGTATCATATACTTAACCTTTATAGAGACATAACCATGGTTAGGATAGTTGGTTTAGTTGATAAATATCTTAGGCAAAACAAAATAGTGGACTTGGTCAATGAACATTACAAAGCTTCTACAAGCTACTGGCCATGACAAAATCGGACCATTTTGTAACTACCAAAATAAAAAAAAACCTAATTATTATCATAAGCATGTGTGTGTCTCATACACCCATCTTGCATGTATCATCAAACAGGACACAAAAACTTATAAAAAAATATACATCACATATATATAATGTGCATAAAACTAGTGAGAAAAGAAATATTAAGTTTACTAATACTAGTTAATGTAAATTAATATATCAAATATATAATTATACATTAGATTATAAAATCAACTCTTGATTTAATAATCCGGCTATATCACATATAACCGACTAATATCATATGTAACAACTTATCGAATCAACAATTGATCCGATAACTGGGCTATATCATATATAATCAACTGATGTCACAAATGGAGATAATGGAATGCGGCGTCACATAAGTGCATTAATCTCGGTCCCGTAGATATTACATATGTGCTCCTACTCCGTCTCGCTTGAGCCAGGGAACCTATGTGTAGGACTCTAAAGACTCGTCAATACGCCGACAGCTGGTGATGATCATATCACACACCCACAAGCCGCAAGCGGTCTGCTAAACGTAACGGCCACATGGGTATTGAGCGATCAGAAGATCAACAAGCAAGCCTGCTCTTACTCCTAGAATCCAATCAGTAACGGTACCGTACAGTCCGGTCTCTTCGTCTGATATGTCACATATCTCGTCAAGGGGTGGTAAACGTCATATCCCAGTAACTCGATAAGTCGTCCCGATATGAGGCTCATAATAGGTCGAGAAACTATTGATAACACTTACCAGTATATCTCTGAAGCAGCCCTGGCCAAGGACTTCCTGTTATAGCCAATCGAGCAAAGCGCAACATCAACTCCCAATACCGAGAGAGAATAAACCCCTCCCATCGCTCATTGCCTTCATGTGATTCGGGACTGTACCCAAAAGCCACCGTTTTGCACGTTATATTGAACATGGTAAGGTGGAAATCAAAGCACAGTGGGAATCACACAAGACTCTATGACGATCTCGGGTCTACAGACTAACCTATACCAGTGTCACCAAAGAACTGCTTTCCGACGATAGGTATAATACCAACTAGGAGTTCTCGGCAAGACCGTTCAGTGTACCCAGTCTCCACTGAGCACCTGTATACCATCTCTGATGTCAAACACCAATGGATATAGGTTCATCCATCGCCCATCTACATGGATCGATAAGCTACACGCTATTCTACTCTGGTATATCGATGCCCTGTCTAGATACACTTACGACTAGGAACATTTGATGGATGTACCTACCGACTACTTTGTCCCCACTAGTATGATCTACATCATAATCTTGGTAGTCAGGTACTCATCCTAAGGGCTTTATCAACATGTAACATAGAGACAACAAGTGTACATGTTAAGATAAAGAGCAATCAGATAGCATACTATCATGTCGATCAAGGAAGTCCTCCCTATATATGTCCAAGTTGTTAGTTATGTATATGCCCTAGAGGCCATTGATGTACATATGATGTATATTATAGTGGATGCTTGGATATATATAAAGAGGACTTTCTTGCTCGATATGATAGTATGCTATCTGGTTTCACTTTGCCTTAACATGCTGACTTGTATTTGTTTACTGTCTTACTCTCATATGTTGATAAAGCCTTTAGGATATGTACTTGACTACTAGGACTATGATGCAGATCAAATTAGTGCGGCCAGGGTAGTCCAAGTGTACATCCTATACCTGTTCCTCGTCGATGGTGTAATGAGACAGGGCATCGATACTCCAGAGTAGACAATCGTATACGCATATTGATCCATATGATGGGCGATGGATGATATCAATTAGTGTTTGACATCAAAGATAGTGTACGAGTGCTTAGTGGAAACTGGGTACACTGAACGGACTCGCCGAGAACTCCTAGATGGTATTATACCTATCGTCAGATAGCAGTTCTCTGGTGACACTAGTACAGGTTAGTCTGTAGACCCGAGATCGTCATGGTATCTTGTGTAATTCCCACTGTGCTTTGTTTTCCACCTTACCACGTTCATGAGAACGTGAAAAACGGTGGCTTTTGGGTACAGTCCTGAATCACATGGAGGCAATGAAAGATAGGTGTGGTTTCGTCACTCTCGGTATCAGGGTTGATGTTGCGCTATGTTCGATAGGCTATAACTGGAAGTCCTTAGCTAGGATTGATATGGAGATCTACTGGTAAGTGTTTTCAATAGTATCTTGACCTTTTATGAGCCTCACATCGACACGGCTTATCGGTTACTGAGGTCTGACGTTTACCACCCCTAGACTGGACATGCGACATATCAGACGAAGAAACTGGACTGTACATTAGTGTTACTGATTGGATTCACAGGAGTGTGTATAGGCTTACTTGTTGATCTTGAGATCGCTCAATACCTGGGTGGCAGTTAGGTTAAGGTGGCCGCTTGCAGCTTGTGCGTGTTTGATATGATCATCACCTACTGCAGGCGTTTTGACGAGTCTTTAGTGTCCTACCCAGAGTTTTCCTGGCTCAGGAGAAACGGAGTAGGAGCACATATGTGATATGTGCGGGACCGTGATTGATACGTTTATATGACACCGTATTCTGTTCTCGCGATATGTGGTATTGGTCGGGTATATGTGACATAGCCGAGTTATCAGATCAAGTGTTGATTCGATAAAATGATACATTTTATATTAGTCGGTTATATGTGATATAGCCGGATTATCGGATCAAGTATTGATTCGATAATTTAATGTATAATTATATATGTGATATATTACATTACATTAACTAATATAAGCTCACTTAAGTAATTCTTTTTATCATTTTGGATGCATTGAAATATATGTGATATATGTTAAATGTATTCTTTTGTTTTGTTACACAATTAAATATATGTGATATTTATAATTGTAACATGTTAGGTTACAAATGCAACTAAGGTTTATGGATTCTTACCATGGCTAAGGTTAGGGTTTGATATATATTTATTTTAGTTTATTCTAAATTGTAGACTTTTGTCATGATATTTGTTTTGTTGACTAAGTCTACTCTCTTGATATTTGTTTACCAAACCCTAACTCTAGTCCATGGTCAAGTCTCAACAAGGGTTAAGCATGACATGCTTAACCCTTGGTTGCATTTCTAACCTCAACAATAATTCATTTTGATTCATCACACTTCATCTTCTTCTTCCTCCTTACAAAAGCTTTCTAGCATTTTCATTTTGATGAATGTTTGTGAGAAATCGAAAACAAAAGAGTGCAAAATTCCTACTTCATCATCCTCTTCTATACTAGCCATATAGATTAGTGTGTTATCTTCACTAATCTCTCATTAGTGAAAGTAATAAACTGTATTCAGTTAATTTATAGTGAATGCTTGGGTTTGTGATTCCTCAAGGTAGATCATCTTTGATAGTGAAGTCTTCAAGCAAGGTGTAACAACCGAGTTCATTTATACCAATTCAGTTCCCGTATTTATTTAACTGTAACATTTTATTGATTTATCGTGTTTGGGTGCGAATGGTATTTTACATTTTACATCGCATTCGACCCGACCCACTTGCTTGGACTGGTTGATTCATATTTATAGACTACCCTGGCGTGTTACAGAGACACGTGCATCTAGTATAAACTGCATATTGACTATTATTTGGCATCGCATATTTTACATATAACATTTTAAGTCTTGTAAAATAAATTAAAATTGCATTTCATAGCCTGCATGATATCCCTAACCCCGTGGTAGTGTCCACGCTCCTTGTTCTCGTCCCGTTTAGAGAAACGGACGTATTTGAATGGCTACACGCAAGTACGTGCGTTCGTTCTTGGGGGTATGCATTTTCATTAACTGAGCATTCATTCTGAAATTTGGAAGTCGCTTATATTTTTCGTATTTAAAATCTGAAATATTAGACCCGACCCGGGCGCGTTTTGAAATATTTCTGTATCCCGCAAAAATTCATTTACTTAAAATTTTATAATTTAGTCGAATTTTATTAAAACGGTTCACAGAAATTTTTAAAGCGAATTAAAATCTTTTTAAATATTTTAAATCTTAGTCCCATCTTTTCCAGTCTTTTTTCCTCTCTATTTCTGCTATCACATGGGCCCTCACATTTCTCTCTCCCTTTTCTTTTTCTTGCTCTCTCTTTTCTTTACCTCTCTCTCTCTCCTCCCCTCTTCCTTTCTCTCTCCCCACATACTTCCAATTTCATATCTCCTCACTATTCACTTCTATCTCTCTCCTCTCGATCTCTATTTTCTCTTTATCATTCTCCTCTCGCCTACTTTCTCCCTATCTCTCTCTCTCTCTCTCTTTTTCTCTCTCGGTCTCTCTCTCCCCCTTCTAAAATTTTAAAATCCCTTTCAGTATTAATCTCGTACTCTCGCACTTCTCTCATCATCATCTTCCCCTTATTTTATTTTCTCGCGACCACGAAACCCTAGCTCGCTCGCACCTGTCGCCACCATCGCCGTCGACCTCGTCGGCCTCCCTTCACCGCTCTCATCTCTCTCGACGACCTTCCTCCTCCAAAACAATCGCTGGGCCTTTCCTCCATTGCCGCAGCGTCCTTCCAATCCTTGAACCCATATCGCCTCCCCTCACTTGCCTCGCCGCGCTCGTCGTCATCAACCCCATGATGTCGACAACCACCCTCGACGACTCCACCTCACCATCACCATCGTCAACTCCTCGATCCACCTCACTTTCCTTCTCTCTCCCGACACCTGCAAACCCTGCACGAACCCATCGCCTGAACGACGTCACCTCCGTTCTCCTCCCTCGTCGTCGTATTCCCTTCTCCACCACCTCCATCTTCATCACCTGCTCCTTCTCCTCATCTTCCTCACCTCACTCCTCATCTCCTCGCATCCTTCACCCGAGCAAACCCCCTGCACCCCAAGCTTCCGGCCACCGCACCTACCTCCGCCTTGCCTTCACAGACCTCCTTGTCACCTCCTCGGCCCAGAACTCTAGACCACAAGACACCATCACCCATTTCCTCTCTTCTTCCTCTTCTTCTTTTCTCTTCTCTTCCTCTTTCTTGATCTTGTACAATTTCCGGTGATCGTCAGAAACACATCATCGCCGCCTTCGTTTCCCTTGCTTCGCCTCTGTCCTCAAACAACAACCACAGAGCCAATATCCCCAACCCATTCCTTCCTTCTTTTCTTTTCTTTCTTTCCCTTTTTCTTGCTTTCTTGAATCGGGTCTCGGCCGTCTCATCGGAGTCGTGCATGTCGTCGACGATCAGGGCGACCCAGAAGACGTTCTCATGCAGCGTGGTCACTTCTTGCATTGGCTGGTTCCGTTCCGTGCACGCGTGTGTGCATCGCAGCTTTTACCGACATTGGACATTGCAGTGCGTATCTGTATCGTGTTCCATCAGGCAAGGTAATCTTGCTACATGCTATCTAAATTATCTTATACCTATTTAAATATGGATTATACCTATAGCGTAAATCTTATACCACATGTTTCATTTTATCATGTTTCGATGTTCCATTTTCATTCACTTATATCATTTTAGATCTAGATCATGAAATTAATCTTGACAGTAGATTACATTACAAAGCATCTATTCCAATATTTATATCACATACTGCTTAGTTGTATAACCCGCATTACCATTTGATAGTTCGTTATAATGTATCGAATACCATTTTGCACCCATCTCTTTTAGAATATAGTTAATTGCATTCATAGATCATATTAAGACATAATCATGTGATATCAATATTCCATGGGTAATAAAGTGCATCCAAATTAATGTTTGAACTTTAACTTAACCCTAATCGATAACTATGCATCCATATGTTTTAATCTGTATCTATTTGCATATCACATCACAATGTTCCATTTTTATGGTTCCATTATTACCCCATACTTGTTTTGTATACCCATGCTTATTTTAGTTTGATTATGAGCACCCACATAATATTTTGTGCACCCTGGCATGACTTGATACACCTACTACTTGATTCGACTTGATACCGTGCACTTATTGACATCATTGGAGTTATTTACACTACTTGACCTGACCTGATGTACCATCTCTTGACTTTTACCTGATCTTGTTATTAATGCCAACAGCCTTGAACAAGTTGTCCCTACGGGAATTTCCTGTTTTCTATCCAGAAAAACCAGTACCTGCTTGATCTTGTGATGGCATTAGCTCCAGATTTATCAATACCTGACTTGAAAAAATAACCTGGGGTATCGGGAAATCAATGATGAAACCTGACTTGTAACTCGACAGTTCGATAACTTTACTGATCAGTCTTACGGGCTAGGCCAGCCCCGGGGTGATGCTGCTGACATCACCCATCGTTACATACTACCCTTTTACTCCGTAGAGGCACGTCTCGGATTCAGCCCGAGATTCTTCACCGTGGTCCCGGGCATGCACGGGATACTACTGAGTTACATCGATGATTCAACAAATTGATTTCAAAGGCTTGAGAGTAATTAACCCAGTAGACCAATTTAGAATACCCACCGCACATCACCTGTGCCTTACCCTTTCACTTCACTTTTATATTACTGTTCATACACATACCTGTATGTCTTGCTACCCCTGTTTATTTTATTGCATGATATTATGACGCATTGACGTCTGGGTTTTGCATGGCCCAGATCCTCTACCTTTGTTGCAGACTGATCAGCAGTACTTCCGCTATTAGACCGAGCAGTGAGGATCCTGTTGGTATCCAGATTTACTTTCCATGTGTTTAGATTATTGGATATTTTGCTTTCGCATATTATATTATTTCGTGACTTATTAATTCTGGCTCATGGACCTATATTAGATAGTTTAGTTTACTTTACTGTCTTGATATCTCTACAGCCGTAATGTGACCGTGGAAGGATATTTCCTATCCACAGGTAGCATGGTTGGCTATATCACGTACCTATCTTAGCGTACTCTGGGAAGCAGGGCGTGACATGGTTTCTTTGGTATCATAGCCTTAGGATATAGGTTAATCGAGTTTGATTCTTTTGTAGTTGGGTATTGGACCCAATACACGAATCAGAATACTCGTGATTAGGAACATGTCCTACCACCTTGTGATCGTGATTCTCGAATCATATCTTTCTCTTGATCTTTTTCTTGACGATATGCAAACGAATTTGCATCTCAGCTTGAAACCTTTTTGGTTCACTATTGTTTCTCCCTGTTCCTTGATTCTGATACTAGGATTTGGGCGACTTGAGTGGAGCTATGTGATTGTAATTATAAACTGCTGCATTGTTACAATGCGGTAGTCTATTTGAGTAACTTGGAGTCCCAGTTTTGATTCATTTCCTTGTATTATGATCGTTATATTATCTTGCGTCTCTCGGTTTCATTGCTTACCGGTTCTTGTTTTATCGCCAGCTTGAATCATGTTTACCGTGCTTAATCCTCTTCAATATCTTAACTTCGGATGAAGTCATCTCGGTATCTTACTTGTTCATGTTTTCCTCACATTGGAATTATTCAATTCTGGTGCATTCCTTTGTTTGTTGTTGTCCTGGGAATGGATTTTCTCGGCACTTTCCACGCTCATATTGATTGTAAGGAAAGGAAAGAGATTTTCCAGATTCCCGGACATCCGGAGTTTGTTTTACTGGAGGAAGCAGTTCTGTCGGGCCAGTCGAGTTTAGGGCTAGGCTGACAAACAATGTGCTTTCATCGATTGAAGTTAATAAGGAGGAAGCACCATCTGTATTTTGAGAGTTTATGGATGTATTCGAAGACATCTGGGGTTTATCGCCAAAATGAGATGTGGAGTTTACGATCGATCTTGTTCCTAGTGCAGCACTAATCTCAAAGGCGTACTATTCAATAGCACCTGTAGAATTGGAAGAAGTAAAGAAACAGGTTACCGAAGTGCTAAAGAAGAGTTGGATTCACAGTAGCAATTCACCTTGGGGAGATCCAGTTCTTCTAGTCAAGAAGAAAGATGACACAAGGAGGATGTGCATCAATTATCAAGAATTAAACCGGGTGACTATTAAGAACAAGTACCCGATCCCTCGCATTGGCGAATTGTTCAAGCAGCTTAGTGGCACGAGGGTCTTCCCGAAGCTGGATTTGCGTTCCGGATATTATCAGGTCCGAGTTAAACCAGAAGATATTCGAAAGACTGCGTTCCGAACGCGGTATGGACATTACGAGTATTTAGTGATGCCCTTCGGAGTAGCGAATGCACCGACGATATTTATGGACTTGATGAACCGAATCTTTTCACCATTTTTGGACCAGTTTATAGTTGTGTTCATTGAAGATATTCTGTTCTACTCGAAGAGTATTGAAGAGCATGCGGAACACTTGAAGATCGCACTGCAGACATTGAGGCAAGAAAGATTGTATGCAAAGATGAACAAGTGCGAGTTTTGGCTTGAAGAAGTGAAGTTTTTGGGACATGTCGTGTCTGGAGATGGAATCGCCGTTGATCCCGAAAAGATTACACCAGTTCGAGATTGGCCGATTCCGAAGAACGTTGCAGAGATCAGAAGCTTTCTTGGATTTGCCGGGTATTACAGAAGGTTCGTGGAGAACTTTGCTCGTCTGGCGGAGCCTTTGACCAAGCTTACGCGCAATGATGTACCATTTGTGTGGACGGATAAGTATGCGTCAGTTTTTGAGGCGTTGAAATAGAGGGTTCTATCCGCTCCTATTCTGACCTTGCCAAACAATTCCGGAGGATTAGTGATTCACAGCGACGCATCTGGGAAAGGATTGGGATATGTTTTGATGCAACATGGGAAGGTTATAGCGTACGCATCGAGACAGTTGAAGACCCATGAGAAGAATTGCCCAACTCATGACTTGGAGCTAGCAGCTGTGATTTTTTCTTTGAAGATTTGGAGACACTACTTATTAGGCGAAAGGGGTCGAGGTTTTCACCGATCACAAAAGCTTAAGGTATGTGTTCACGCAGAAGGAGCTTAATATGAAGCAGCGTAGATGGTTGCAGCTGATGGCTGACTACGATCTTGATCTTAAATACCATCCGGGGAAAATTAATGTTGTGCCGGATGCGCTTAGTCGGTTGCCAGCAATTAAGATGTTGACTGCACAGAAGGGACTTATTGAAGACTTTCGAAGATTTGATTTGGAAGTTGTGCTACCGCATTCTTCGGACAGTTGATGTAGCTGCAAGTATAGTCGTCGTTGGTCGAGAATATTAAAGCAGCGCAATTGCAGGACCGAAGATTTCAGATGTTTCGAGAACAGGTTGAAGCTGGACTTCGAACGGACTTGCTGATTCATGAAGATGGTTCGTTGCATTATGGTAGCCGTTTGTTTATACCAAAGGGAGATATTCGCGAAGAACTTATGAACGAGGCGCACAATTCAGCATATCTTGTGCATCCGGGAGGCACGAAGTTGTACCGAGATGTACGACAGCATTTCTGGTGGGAAGGCATGAAACGGTAGATTGCCCGCTTTGTAGCAAAGTGCTTAGTATGTCAGCAAGTTAAGGCTGAACATCAAAGGGTTGCTGGTTTATTTCTACCACTTCCGATTTCTTAATGGAAGTTGGAACATATAACCATGGATTTCGTGACGGCTTTACCGCGGAGTCCAAAAGGCAACAAAGCAGTTTGGGTGATTGTTGATAGATTGACCAAGGCAGCTCATTTTATACGATTTCGAGTTGGCCAGTCAACGGAAATGTTAGCAGAACAGTACATGCAGGATATTTTAAGATTGCATGGAGTACCAGTGAGCATCCTGTCCGACCATGACACCCGTTTGCTATCACACTTCTGGAAGAGCTTACAGGAAAGTTTAGGGACTCGATTGAAGTTTAGCACAGCTTATAATCCAAAAACAGATGCCCAGTCAGAGAGAACGATCTAAACTGTTGAAAACATGTTGAGAGCTTGCATGTTAGACCTCAAGGGTTCAGGGGAGGATCATCTACACTTGGTGGAGTTTTCTTGCAATAACAGTTTTCAGGCGACTATTCAGATGGCTCCATTCGAAGTATTGTATGGTCGCAAGTGTCGTTCACCTGTTTGTTGGGACGATGTTGGAGAACGAAGATTGTTGGGACCGGATTTGATCGTGCAAGCAGTCAAGAAGGTTAACACTATCCGGAATCATATGAAAGCAGCACAAGACCGACAAAAGAGTTGGACAAATACGTCGAGAAGACGTCTAGAGTTCGCCGTTGGTGATTTGGTATTCTTGAAGGTATCACTGACTAAAGGGGTGATTCGTTTCGGAAGTCGAGGAAAGCTTAGTCCTCGATTTGTTGGACCTTTTGAAATTTTGGTGCGTGTTGGAGAAGTAGCGTGTCGTTTTGCTTTACCGCAATCCTTAGCAAATGTTCATGACGTGTTTCACGTATCTCAACTTCGGAAGTATGTTCGAGATGAAACACATGTGTTGGATCATTCGGAGCTGACTGTACGAGAAGATTTGACCTTTGAGGAGCGATCGTTGTCGATTATGGATCGAAGGGAAATGGTTCTTAAGAACAAGGTTATCCCTCTTGTACTTGTTGTTTAGGGAAACCGCTCACATGGAGAGTCAACTTGGGAACGAGAAAATGAAATCCGACAGAAGTTTCCACACCTATTCTTGTAGTTTGTTGATTGTTTATCCTTTCTTGTTCTTGGAATTTCGAGGACGAAATTCATTTTGTAGTTGGGTATAATGTAACAACCGACTCCATTAATACCAATTCAATTCCCGAATTTATTTCTCTATGACATTTTATTGATTTATCGTGTTTGGGTGCGAGTGGTATTTTACATTTTACATTGGATTCGACCCGGCCAGCTTACTTGGACTGGTTGATTCATATTTATAGACTACCCTGGCTTGTTACATTGATACGTGCATTTAGTATAAACTGCATATTGACTATTATTTGGCATCACATATTTTACATATAACATTTTAGGTCATGTAAAATAAATTAAAATTGCATTTCATAGGCTGCATGATACCCCTAACCCCGTGGTAGCGTCCGCACATCTTGTTCTCGTCCCGTTTAGAGAAACAGACGTGTTTGGATGGCTACGCGCATGTACGTGCATCCGTTCTCGGGGGTATGCATTTTTATTAACTGAGCATTCATTTTGATATTTGGAAGTCGCTTATATTTTTCGTATTTAAAATCTGAAATTTTAGACCTGACCCGGACGCGTTTTGAAATATTTCTGTATCCGGCCAAAATTCATTTATTTAAAATTTTATAACTTAGTCGAATATTTTTAAAATAGTTCACAGAAATTTTTAAAACGAAATAAAATCTTTTTAAATATTTTAAATCTTAGTCCCAGCTTTTCCAGCCTTTTTTCCTCTCTATTTCCGCTGTCTCGTAGGCCCTCACATTTCTCTCTCCCTTTTTCTTTTTCTTTGTCTCTCTTTTCTTTACCCCTCTCTCTCCTCCCCTCTTCCTTTCTCTCTCCCCACATACTTCCAATTTCATATCTCCTCACTATTCACTTCTCTCTCTGTCTCTCCTCTCGATCTCTCTTTTCTCTCTATCTAGTTCCTCTCGCCTGCTCTCTCTCTCTTTCTCTCTCAGTCTATCTCTCCCCCTCTAAAATTTTAAAATCCCTTTCATTATTAATCACGTACTCTCTCTCTTCTCTCATCATCATCTTCTCCTTCTTTTATTTTCTAGAGACCACGAAACCCTAGCTTGCTCGCGCGCGTCGCCACCATCACCCTCGACCTCATCAGCCTCCCGTCACCGCTCTCATCTCTCTCGACCACCTCCCACCTCCAAAATAATCGCTGGGCCTTTCCTCCATTACTGCAGCGTCCTTCCGATCCTTGCACCCATATCTCCTCCCCTCGCTTGCCTCGCCGCGCTCGTCGTCGTCAACCCCACGACGTCGACAACCGCTCTCGACGAGTCCACCTCGCCATCACCATCGTCAACTCCTCGATCCACCTCACTTTCCTTCTCTCTCCCGACGCCTGCAATCCCAACATGAACCCATCGCCTGAACGACGTCGCCTCCGTTCTCCGCCCTCGTCATCGTATTCCCGTCTCCACCACCTCCATCTTCATCACCTGCTCCTTCTCATCATCTTCCTCACGTCACTCCTCCTCTCCTCGCCTTCTTCACCCGAGCAAACCCCCTGCACCACAAGCTTCCGGCCACCGCACCCACCCCCGCCTTGCCTTCGCAGACCTCCTTGTCACCTCCTCGGCCCAAAACTCCAGAACCCAAGACACCATCACCCACTTCCTCTCTTCTTCTTCTTCTTCTTCTTTTCTCTTCTCTTCCTCTTTCTTGATCTTGTACTTTTTTCGGTGATCACCGGAAACACATCATCGTCGCCTTCGTTTCCCTTGCTTCGCCTCTGTGCTCAAACACTAACCACAGAGCCAATATCCACAACCCATTCCTTCCTTCTTCTCTTCTCCCTCTTTCCTTTTTTCTTGCTTTCTTGAATCGGGTCTCGGCCGTCTCATCGGAGTCGTGCATGTCATCCACGATCCGGGCGACCCAGAAGACGTTCTCGTGCAGTGTGGTCACTTCTTGCATTGGTCGGTTCCGTTCCGGGCACGCGTGTGTGCATCGCAGCTTTTACCGACATTGGACGTTGCAGTGCGTATCAGTATCATGTTCCATCAGGAAAGTTAATCTTGCTACATGCTATCTAAATTATTTTATACCAATTTAAATATAGATTATATGAAGCGTAAATCTTATACCACATGTTTCATTTTATCATGTTTCGATGTTCCATTTGCAATCGCTTATATCATTTTAGATCAAGATCATGAAATTAATCTTGTTACACAGTAGATTACATTATAAGGCATCTATACCAATATTTATATCACATACTGCTTTGTTGTATAACCCACATTACCATTTGATAGTTCGTTATAATGTATCGGATACCATTTTACACCCATCTCTTTTAGAATATAGTTAATTGCATTGATAGATCATATTAAGACATAATCATGTGATATCAATATT
This sequence comes from Agapanthus africanus, assembly GCA_030015575.1. NCBI lineage: Eukaryota > Viridiplantae > Streptophyta > Magnoliopsida > Asparagales > Amaryllidaceae > Agapanthus > Agapanthus africanus. The sequence goes on along the minus strand of CM057339.1, from coordinate 468,051,983 downwards.
CCATGGTTAATAAAGTGCATCCAAATTATTATTGGAACTTTAACTTAACCCTAATCGATAACTATGTATCCATATGTTTTAATTTGTACCTATTTCCATACCACATCACAATGTTCCATTTTTATGGTTCCATTATTACCCCATACTTGTTTTGTATACCCATGCTTATTTTAGTTTGATTATGAGCACCCACGTGACATTTTGTGCACCCCGACATGACTTGATACACCAACTACTTGATGCGACTTGATACCGTGCACTTCTTGACATGATTGGAGTTATTTACACTACTTGACTTGACCTGATGTACCATCTCTTGACTTGTTACCTGATCTTGTTACTAATGACAACAGCCTTGACATGTTGTACCTACGGACATTTCCTGTTGTCTATCTAGACAAACCTAAACCTGCTTGATCTTATGATAGCATTAGCTCCAGATTTATCAATACCTGACTTGAACACATAACTTGGGGTTATGAGGAAATCAATGATGAAACCTGACTTGTAACTCGACAGTTCGATACCTTTTCTGATTAGTCTTACGGGCTAGGCCAGCCCCGGGGTGATGCTGCTGACATCACTCATCGTTACATACTACCCTTAAACTGCCTAGCGGCACGTCTCGGATTCAGCCCGAGAATCATCACCGTGGTCCCTGGCACGCACGGGACAGATTTGAGTTACATCAATCATTCATCAAATTGATTTCAAAGACATGAAAGTAGTTAACCCAGTAGACCAGTTTAGAATACTCACCGCACATCACTTGTGCCTTACCTTTTCACTGTCACTTATATATTACTGTTATACCTATTTTACTATTCATACACATACTTGTATGTCTTGCTACCCCTGTTTATTTTATTGCTTGATATTATAATGCACTGATGTCTAGGTTTTGCATGGCCCGGATCCTCTACATTTGTTGCAGACTGATCAGGAGTACTGCCGCTATTAGACCGAGCAGTGAGGATCCTGTTGGTATCCAGATTTACTTTCCAGGTGTTTAGTTTATGGATCTTTTGCTTTGGCATATTATATTATTTCTTGACTCATTTATTCTGGCTCATAGACATGTATTAGATAGTTTAGTTTACTTTAATGTTTTTTATATCTCTACAGCCGTAATGCGACTGTGGAAGGATATTTCCTATCCACTGGTAGCATGGTTTGCTATGTCACGTGTTTATCTTAGCATACTCTGGGAAGCAGGGAGTGACACAAGGATGCCTCATTCACCTCATGGAGCCTTTCTAGAGTCCGGGAAATTGATGATCGCAGTGAAGGGACATCAATTCGGAGCTTATGAAGCGAAAGAACGGACTACAAAGGTTATAATCCCTAATCTCTTAGTTGTAAAGTGTTACATTTTGTTTTAGTTTGATTCTCTAGTTAAAGATTCATGGTTAGGGTTATCTAGAACGGTAAAAATTTAAACTTGGAATGGATGATGCTACCCGAAACCATGCTACCGTCCCAGGTATCCGAACAGTGGTATCAGAGCCTAGCTAGAGCATTAGACGGATAAGTGTAGGATTACGAAATCGAAACAACTCCGAAACACCCGAATACGAACCCTAGTTTCTGTCTAAATTTTTCAGATGTCAAAATTATTTTTAAACAGTTGCAAAATGATGTATGAGATACATAATGAACACTATACAAAATTCACCCCGTTCCCTCGGAAAATGGCTGAGCACAACACTACCAAAACAGGCCAGATCGGCATCGAAGGGGTTGAAATTTTTACAGTGTTCATGGCTCTGGGTATTGGTACTTTAAGTGTTGTTTGTTTTTGATAATTTTGCATGTGATGTTATCTTTTAGCAAAGGCAATTCAGAATGTTTTGTATTCGTAATTCTAGGTTTCGTTTCGGTTATTTTAGACGGTGTTAAAAAGTTCGATCGGATATCAAATACCCACTTTCACCCTTGCCGAAAAATTTTCAAGTGTTGGATTTTTCTTTAGTTAAAGAACATTCAAATATCGTGCAAGTGATTCGGTGGACTCACTAGAATAATGAAATCTTAACTCGATTATGTGACCGTCAGAACTGCAACTAAACCCTAGGGTTTGTGGTAGTTCAGCGGTGCCACATGTGAGGCATTGGTTGACCCTTCAACGACTGGTTCATTGGTACTGTGGCATGTACTGAGTATTTTTAAACTACGCTCAAGTGTGGAGCTTTTAGGAATTTTTGGGTGTTTTTTGATTCGATCGGAATGTTTAACGTCGTCTAGATTTTTCTGTAATGTGATACAATATGTGGAATTCATATACTTAAGCATGAAATCCGTAATATGTGATATTTCAGGTTTACGATATCTAAAGTGATTGTGGATTCCAAATGTTGTAGTTTTTCACTTTCTTTTCTGCGACCATAAGTGTAATATGTGGTTGCAACATTTCAGAAAAATAAAATATTATATTTGGGAATTTTACAATTAAATATTGAATATAATAAACATTTTAATATTGTGGTATAATTAAATACCGATAAATGGGGAAAATTTGAAAATTTTTAGAAATTAATGAAATGAGAGTGTTTTATGTGAGTCAAGCAAATTATGAAAGTTTATGATTTATTTGATACTATTTTAGTGCTAATCGCGATTAAAAATCACTAATCAGGCTTTAAGCGTGTTTTGTGCACATGGCATGCACATATCATTTTTAATACTTGTTACATTTGCTTCATGGTTTCCTTCTCTTTATTCATGCATGGTTATTGATTTTAAGAAAAGAGAATGGATCATGAAAACAAAACAAAAGAAAAGAAAATGAAAGGAAAACATTAAAAAAAAGAGGTATAGGCAAGTGAGAGAGAGGTGAGGGGGTCAACCTTGATCTTGGCCCTTTGTTTCATTCACCATCTTCATCATTATCCTCTCCCTCTTCAACCCATGGCAGCACCTCTCCTCCCTTCTCTTCGAAACCCCCACTTCATCATCAATAACACCTAAAAACTTCATCCCCACTTCATTAAATTTGTGCACAGGCCTTCTAGCTACACTTTGGACCAAGAAAGGGTGGATCTTGAGCACTTGGGGCAACTTAAGAAAATTATTGAGTTGCCAAATGAGGTATTCTCTTAACCATTAGCATATTATTTCAATTGCTTTTACATCCATGTTTGTTTAGAACCGATTTGGTGTCGTTTAGTGAGCTTTGAAAATTTCTAGTTAGGGTTTATGGAATTCTTGTGTTGTGGTGTGTAATTGAGCTTAGTAGAGGCCACACAACCCCGTAGTGCTAGAATTCAGACCCAAACCAGAGACCAGAACCCCGTAATACGAACTTAGAAAACCACGATATCGGAGAATTTTGGATTCTGGGAGGGTATATTGACATCTGCTATCATCCGAGACACCTGAAAAATATTTAGCAAATACAAAGACACAAGCAGGCAACCTAGAACCTATACCCAAAACCCTGGACCCAACCACCACTTCCAGGCCCTAAATTTAACCGTTCTGGCTGCCATTTGCAGCCAGAGTAGGGACATTTTGGTCCGTGTTTGTTCTGTGGCTCCTTTATCAGTAAAATAGACCCTCCATATTTGCAAAATTGGCCAATTTGACCTAGGGTAAAATCTGGGACCATTTTCTTTAGTTGCTGCATTATTTTGCGACTTCGTTTTAATTTGGGATTTGGTATTTGATATTGTGTTTCCGTCGTGTGGCGTTTGAATGGCAACGACTAGGATTATTGGTTGTGTTTTGCATGCGAGACTATAGGTTTTGACCTATGAACGTTACGCGTGCCGATTTGGTTTTCGTGCGCGATTTCTATTTACAATGTCATGTGATACACATGTTGGTAACCTCGAGTGGACTCGGAGCAATAATGATGGGTGCGGCGACATCGACTCCGGGAAGCAAAGAGCAGGTGAGTAGATATATATCTACGGGGTAAGTCGGGTGAATGGCGTATAGCATCCCCGCAGTTCGATGTATAGTATGCTATATATATACTATATATATATATAATATCTTTTATGTGAGACATGGATATTCAAGATTTGGTTATGTGTTCATGGTTTAGCTTAGGGTAGTTAGAAGTAACTTAGTTTAACTTCATAGTCGCGAACCCTAGATTAGAGATTACACCCACACGCACACACACACATACATGTATTTTATTACCGTGCGTATATGGGGATATGTATATATATACACACATGGGTATGGGACTATGTGTGTGTGTGTGTGTATTTATATATATATATATATATATATATATATATATATATATATATACACACACGTATACATATACATGGATTATGAAGATAATGCTTGGGATTGGAGATGAGTCGAAGAGATTGGGCTTGAGGCCGTGAGATCGGTGATGTGACATAGTTTGTATTTAAGATACGACATGATATTTTAGCGGGTACTTTCGACGTGGTGTTTTCATACACACGCATGCATATACATTTGTTATCGGTATTCTACTTGATGTAGATCAGTACCCCGGATCATGATATTTTATAAAGAGGATACAAGATGAATATTGTGATAGATGTGACATTTGACCCGTACCCAGATTTGGGATGCCGTTCGACGGATTTACCATACGAGCTATACTGATGAAAGATCTGCACACTTGACTTGAGGATGTCATATTATAGATATTGTATCGTATGGGATACTATTAAGGCGGGATCACCGACTTTTATATTTATATATATACATATCGACTCAGATGTTTGGCGGTTTCCTTACCCTTCGATCAGCCTTTTAGTTTAGTCCTGTAGTTTACTTATAAATGATAGATTAGACTCGAGTAATACCTATTTCAAAACTAACGAATCGTGAGTATTTTAAAGACAGGCCAAGGGATTCTACGGATATTTCAAAGGACGCACATTTTCTTAAAAACACCGTAATCCCTATATTCTAAAACACACGATTCGTACTATTTCAAATGGCAAAACTGTACAACTCATATTTAGACATATGCAGATTCGTCATCATTGTATTTGATATTCAGCTCCCGCATATTCTGGCTGCTCGCATCGCATTGCGTGCTTATATTGTGTTTTCATATGTTAATATTGAAATCATGCTGTCAGGACACCAGCACTATTACCGATGATGCGTATGTTCTACATACACTTACTTGCCAGCTCACACACATCATCATTAGTAATTGCCATGTCACGTACACTTTAGAGAATATTAATTGATTGATATCGCCTGTTAGCTGATAGTCTCGACTTATCATTATTGTGTTAGTTTAGACATTGTATTCATTATTGTGATACTTCTTGCATATTAGTATTCATTGGTTCTGCAGTATTATGGAGTTTTATGCTGATATTCACTATTTACATGCTATTGATGATTGGATTTCGGATTTTCATGAGATTTCCTGGATTTGGGGGAAAACCGCAAGAATATATATAAACTTCCCTCTCTCTCTCTCTCTCTCATTAAAATGAAAAGTGCGGTTTTCTCGTGATGTATGAGTCGTGCCCCATGATGTTTTCTCGATTATGAGATGGATATCGAGACCCGATTCGAGGATTCGTATGAACCATCTCGGGTACATGGTGGACCCGGTATGGTATCCCGGGGCAAGAGTGATTTCATGGAGGATGATGAGCCCGGTAGGGGCGGACTGCCTACCGGTGATTTTACCTGGCGAGTCGAATATCCGGAGGATACCGTTCGTGTTCGTGTTATTGTTGATGTGGGCCGATCCAGAGTGACGGAGCCTTAGATATTGACAATTGAGACACAGAGATTTTGAGATTTGAGACATTGAGGTATTGAGATTTGATGATACATGCCAGTCCGGATAGCCGGAACCTGAGATATTGGATATTGAGATTTATGTTTTATGTCGATGCTAGACAATGATTTATATTGATTTATTGATGATACCTCATTTTAAATTACAGAAATCTCACTCATTTCACTACATTACATTCTTACCTCATACATATGATACATTGCTACCTGAAGCACTGACACGAGCACATGTGATTTCACTTATGTATAGATGTTTACCCTTTCCACCTTTTCATGCTTCAGACTTATCATTTTTAGGTTATATATATATTGATCGTATTGACCTAGGATTGTGTCACACATATGATTTCTGCTCAGTGATGTTTTCTACTCACGAGTTGGCAACTCACTCCCGTTGTGCCATAGTTTTTTGCAGGTTTGCCGTATAGGTTTCGTTACGGCTTTGCGGGCACAATGCTTCCATTCTGGGTGATTGCTTTGGTAGGTGGGTTCGCTTGTATCGTGACCGCCATTGTATTTATTTATATTCAGTTGTATCTAGAAACTCCATCAACCAGACATGTATATTTATTTCAGACTTAGAGACCAGTGATGTATATTATTTCGACCTAGAGTCGCGTGTTGTATTATTATGGTTTTCATTGATGTTTTGAGTTTCCTTTTGAGTTTTGATTCTCGCCCTTCGGTGTTGTATATTATATTTCTTGCGTGGTTGTGGCCGTCGATTGACGAAGAGCTAGCTCCCGCTTGGGGATGCCTTTTTTCATTCATGTACATATTTATCATGTTGTACTCCGTTCGGGGCCAGTATTTACAAAGAAACTCTGCCGAAATTTTCAGAAAAAACTTGATGTTTGAAAGGCGCATAATTTGGCTTATGCTATTAAAACCACTTGTTTTTAAACAAGTTTTCCTTCATTTATTATTTAAAATGGCTTTAGATTTCTGGGCATTTGGCTTACTTGATTTAGATGTGGTCCTATAGACTTCATCTGATTCATGGGCCAGTCATGTGCTATTTCGGGTCATGACAAAGTTGGTATCAGAGCGCTAGGTTAACCTTGGTTCGATTCTAGGTTTGACTATGCGGAGCTTAGGGCGTTTGTATATATACGGAATCTAGGCTTGACTTACGGAATATAGACTTAGTAGAGGGGGTATTAGATCCGAACTTTCGTCGCATTGGTTGACCTTGGTTGATGGAGTAGGTGATTTAAGGAGAGTGACGTACCGTGCGTATGTTCCGTGGCATACTTACGATACGCTACTCCGCTTAAGAAACCTAATGATGCACATTTCCTTGCACAACATTATATTCATTCATGATCTATCCTTTTCGATAACATTATATGGTTTTGCTGCCACGATTATACGGGCAGAGAGTGCTACGGCTAGAGTTGCGGTCAACATGAGCTCGTCATGGACGAGGACTGACCAGGGCATGATTCAAGGGACATACGATTGCATAGAGAGGGTTCGTTTTATTGTGTTTTCACTCCATGAGCGTTTGATGGGTCGCTTTTACGATATTACTCGGACGTGCAGATCAGCACCAGAGGATTGAGCCACTGATAGAGGCCAGCCAGAATGTGATGACCATTGATGTATCGCTTATTCATGATGATTGAGGCACTATTTAGCGTGTAAACGAATGAGCCAGTTGTTGTTGCGGACGACGAGATATCGCCCCAGATGTTGGAGCTATTGCAGTACGAGTTATACTCAGAGATATGATAGATAGTCACTAGTCATCCGAGGATGAATGACTAGGACAGGTGGTTCGTTCGCTTACCCCGATGCGAGACCATCAGATTGATTGATTCCAGCTTGAGAAGACTTCACACAGATACGTTGGGAGTCGATAGAGATGATCGAATGACAGAAACCTATTTTTCCAAGTTTAAAGTATTTAAAAAAAACATGCAAGTAACTCTAAGGATCCTCTAGAAGAATGAAACCCTAACTCGACATAATGACCATGTGAAAGCCTTTGAACCTTCTGGTTTGTGGCAGTTCCGCGGTGCCATTAATGAGGCTTGGGTTTGCCTTTCTACAGTAGGTCCATAAGTGTTGTGGAATGTACATGATATTATTAAACTGTACTCAAGATGTTGATCTCTTAAGGGATTATGAGGTTTTGATTAGTCGATCAGATGGTTTGACATCTTTCGGATATCATGTGATGGGATGCATTGCTTGGGAGACTCCAGATACCAGTATAGCCGTTAGAGCACAGTCCATGCAGCCACGAAGAGACGAGTCCAAAGCAGTCGACAGTAGAGAAAAGTGGAGTAAGAAGTGCGTACGAGATCTAGATGAGATGACGTCCCACTCCGCTGACATCAGAGATGTGATACGCATGCAGAGGCGTTGTACATGGATATATCTTTCAGAAGGAGTCGCGATGAGTTTGCAGTCGTTCCAGAACAGGAAACAGATATGGAAAGGGTGATAACATCCGGGAAGTTCGGAAGAAACGTGATTTGGGAGAGACCTCGGCAGGACCTTCGGGAATAAAGTACGAGAAGACATAGACCCAGGAGTGGTCATATTGTGCACACCCAGCAGGCCAGAGTTCGGAAACGTCGACGGTGAAGATGTTTCTACAGCACCACTACTAGGGTTTGGAAGTATCACACATGCTATATTAAAAAATTATAGGATGCTAGATAAACTATCCTATGGATCATACTAGAAAAGCTAAGGTAACAAGACTTTAACACAAGCACAAGTAGTAAAATGCTAGGATTTGAGAATAAAACCTTTGTAGCTCTCTACGCTAGACTCCTTGACCACTTGAGAGTTGAAAGAAGCTCGCTTGATATCGTCTAGGTCCACGACGATCCACCCGGATTCCACTTTGTCCAATCTTGCAGCTCCACTTGATCAAGAGAAGAAGTAGAAGCCAGCACTCAAAACTAATGGGCAAGAGTAGTGTAGAATGGTGATGTGGTTTGTTTTCTCACTTCAAAACCCTAACTTGATCACTCTTTTACTCACTAATGAAAGCTAGAGAGCAAGAGAGATGAGAAAGGAGATGATGGCAAATGAGAGCTCAAGAGGTAATGATCAAGATGATTAAAATAAGAAAGAAAAACATATATATATTTTCCTTCTCATCTTTAACCATAAGTTAATAAATATCTAGATATTTATTTTGGAGCACAAAACAAGTATAGAATGTTAACTCGTAGTTAGTGGAAAAGTTAATGGAGAGAAGAAAAATCAACCATGAATTATTCTATTTGTTTCCACTTAAAAATAAATATGTATATATTTACTAACATGTAAGTCTTATATTGCCACTATCAAGTGTATCAGCAACCGCGAAACATATGTGTATGCATGTATGTGTGCATGCACATCCAAATATGCATCAATGAGAATAAATGCATACATGCATGCATACAACAAAAGACAAGAAGGGTTTTGTCACGACCCGAAAGTACGGAACATGACCGGCACTTTTGTTAGTGTATATGCCCTAGAGGACATTACTGTATCATACTAGTTTGTATATTACTTGATATGAGCTTGGGATATTCACAGTTGTATAGACAATCTTGCTCAAAATGGTAGTATGCTACTTGGTTTGTTTCTACTTTAATGTCCGCATGTGTTTCTTTTAGCATATCGCCTATACACATTAGTGGAGCCCCTAGGATCTTTGCTTGATTACGAGCGTTGTGATGGCAGTCACACTAGTGGGGGCTGGGTAATCTACAAGCACATCCTTATCAGGTCTCTAGTCGTAGGATTATCGAGACGGGGCATCGATACTCCGGAGTAGACTAACGTATACGCTTCTCATCCCAGCAGGGGAAATGGTCTGTCCCACAGCCGTCAGTACGTCGTACTTGAGATAGTATGCGGGTACTCGTTAGGTTACGAGTACACTGGACATGACTCGTCGGGAACTGTTGGTTCGTACTATACCTATCATCAGTTATCAGTTCCCAGGTGACATGAGTACAGCTTAGTCCGCTGACTTGTCACTGTCACTTCGCCTCGAGCGTGTTCCCACTGTACTTTGATTACTACCCTACCACGGCTCAAAGGAGTCATGCAAACAGGTAGTAGTTGGGTGCAGTCCCGAAGCACTTGGAGGCAGTGACGGTTAGACAGGATTCGTCTCTCCCGGTATCGGGGGTTGATATCGCACTGTGTCTAAGAGAGATCTTACATGTAGTCGTCTCTAGCGAGGGCAAGCGAGATATACTGGTAGGTTTCCAGTATTATCTCAGGGTGTTCCGGGCTACACTCCGACATGACTTGTACCGCTATTAGAGGACTGACGTTTACCACCCCCTAGGCCTGTCATGCGATATTCTTAAACGAACAGACCGGACTGTACGGAGATTGTCACATACAGGCTCAGTAGGAGTTCGGATGGGTTCACCGCATCAGTCTTCTTATAGGCATCTACCTGCGGACCGTTACGTATAAGTAGTGCCGCTTGCGGTCTATGGTTAAACCCACTGCCATCGTAGTGTCGAGTCTTTAGAGTCCCACACAGAGTGTTATTCGCCTTTGGGCAAAACAGAGTAGAGGTCACATGGTTTTGCGAACGGGTTCGTTCACATCCACGCACTTGTGCACGTTTGGTGTCCGTACAGTTATTACTAGCGGGCTTCAGATTAAGACAGATCCTAGTATATGTTTTGGGATTGTTTTTATCTCATTGTATTCGTGTTCCTCGGAACATGGATACAGGTGTGTATGCACAGTTGACTGAGGCAGAGGCAGAGAATTCTCCTTAGGGTTGATGACTGTTGTCATTTTCCAAACCATAATGAATATGTGAAATATGATTAATAATATTAATTAAAGGAAATTGTGTTATGGTTATGGTTGTTGATGGTTGACTTGTTGATGGTAGACTTGTTGACCCAAGTTGAAATAATGACCATAATCATTTCATACAAAAGTTGTTCTTTGATCCTAGAAAAACTCATTAAATGTGAAATGATAATGGTCTCATCAAATGAACCATCACCTTTTTCTTTTGATTAATTTTGTTAATTCATTATTCACATATATGATAATATTGTTGCTATTATCTTCTCAATACTCTCATTCTCATTCTCTCTCATCCTCTTCCTCTCTCTGAAGGCAAAAATCTCTCATGAGTTGAGAACCATTTGCCATTGAGGTAAAACACCAAAATTACTCTCTACTCATCCTAAGGTTCAAGGTTTAGCCAACCTAACACTTTATTTACCTCAAATTTTAGGAAGGAGCTCAAGGTAGAGGCTCTCGGGTGGATCTTTCTTCGGCAAGAGAAGGTGACGAGGAGGAACCATTCAACCCACTCAAAAGAGAAGAAGAGAAGGAGTTCAAGACTAGGTATAACCCTCTAACCGAGTAGGTAAAGCTTGTAGTTAGTTGTTAGTGTGTTGTTTAGCAAAGATCTGGTTTCTAGTCCATGTTACCCTAGCCCTAGAAAATTGTTTTTTACCGTTTCCGCAACCCCGAAAGAACCGGGACGTGTAACATGGACTTACAGTGGTATCAAAGCCTAGCTAAACACAAACTAGCATGTTAGCAAAGTATCTAGAATTTCGATCGGGAAAAAAAATCGCAAAACACGTCCAAAATGTGAACTTTCTGCCGATTTTCAAATTTGTTCAAAAAATAATTTAACATAAACTAAAAATCGGCTCAGGGTTTTTAAAGAAAACACAAGAAAAATGACCCACTGACTCGGTCAACGCGCCGCGGAACCGCGGCGCGTTGATTCTTCGTGCCGCGGATTCGTGGCCGAGTTGACTCGGTCGTGGATTGTTTTTCCTGCAGTGTTCTTAGAATGGTGTTTTGGGCTTTTTAGAATATGTTGTTTCTGCCCATAATTTCCATAGAACAAATTTGTTTTTGGGGTGGTTACAAATCCGTATTTTGATCGAACTTCTGTGGACTTTTGCTAATGGGTTATATCTGTGATGTGATATATGTATTGAACGTCTGCTAATCGCTATACGTCGATTAGTGGGGGTTATACATATCTGTGATCTGTAATTTTGATGGTTTATGTATATGAATTCGTTGGATTGTCGCGGATGAATAGTCGGGGGGTTGTGAGATAAGAGTTTTATTTATCTTTCAATACATGTAATATGTAAATTGATGTAATATTATTTGTATGGCCGCACATCCGGGATGAGGTTGTAGCCGCCATTGTATTATTTTTTTTTACTGTTTTTGCTCCTAGGATAGACCTAAGGAGGGGTGCACAAACTACCAGGTACCTCGAAGTGCCGAGTGGCTTACTCACGTTGTTGAGGGAGGTTGCTTCGGTTCGGGTATTTGGCGGGTAGTTTGACGCACCCGTAGGGGTCTAGGGTTAGGTATTAGCTATTCATCGTGACTGTGTAATCCGTCTTTCGTTGCAGGCTCGAACGAAATACGGATTCCTAGTATATCCAAAGTGTTCATCTGTGATCTGGAATGGCTATCATTGCATCTGATGAATGTATATATCTATATATGATGTCTATTTAGGTGTTTCTTAGGTTTTGCATCCGCGCTAGTCCCGCCCCCGCTCCGTCGTTAGTTAAGTAACCTAACATGTGATGACGGGGCCTCGTGGCGAATGCGGATGGCATAAGCGTACGTCATATTTTCGTTGTTTTCTGTAATGGTAGGATTAAATTATGGGACGCATTAAAATTAATGCAAGAAAATAAACCAAAGTTAAGTCGTTGGAACACTTTCAAAACCACTCGGTTCTTTTCAAAAACCAACTTTTAAACGCGGAGCTTGAACCACTCATTTTAAAAGCTATCTCGTTCCATCGATTATATCAAGTTCACTACGTTCCCGGTTTTGCCAAAACCATTCATAGCCCTTCGTCATTTCATATGGATAGTCAATAGTATTCAAGCTGTGTTTGTTGGCCAAAGTCAAGACAAAGTGATTGGTAGCTATTGGATATTCATATGCAGCTTAGATAGATGTGTTTGTTTGGGACAGTCGTACTGCCTTGTTGGCCAAAGTCAAGGGTTGGTATGGGTGTGTTCAAATTAACCTGAAGAATGACAGGTAGAACTTCACATGTGACTTATGATTTCTTGGCCAAAGTCCAGGTCATAAGAGCATGGGGCAAAAATCCGCATCGGGAGTTTCTAAAGAAACTGAAACTTGCTTATGCTGCATACCATTTGGAGTGTGATGATTCTGGTAGAATTCCTTCAGTTTTATTGCAGGATGATATTTGGATCCCGATCCTACTGAGATTATATGCTACTCCTCGGGAAATTTCTCACTTAACGATCAATGCTATAAACCAAGTAGCTGTCTAGAAAGGTGTTAGCAGGGCTATGCCCCCAGGAAAAAGAGGTTCTTAAATTAAGGAACTTCGCGAAAGCGTTGGAAATACTCACTCGAAGTACCGACACTGGCCTGGCTGAACGGTTAAGCAAGTATTGTCCGGTGAGATTGATCCTGACTAATTCTTCCTTTTTGGTTTGAGGAGGGATTCGAGAGACAATGGGAGCCATCCTGTTTAGACAAACTAAAAACCACTCTGAACTTGCAAGAGCATCATGCTAAAGTGTTTCTTCTCTCTCTCCTAATTACAGCGACCAATCGTCATGACCGGACTTAAGTTACTACTACATAAAAATGTACTGACAGGGCCAAACTACAAAGATTGGCTCAGGAATGTCAAAATGGAAATCACTTATGACAAGTTGGGGTATCTCCTTACCACCAAAGTGTTGCGCCACGGCAGCGCCCCGGCCTCGTACTCGAGGCCAAAATGCGGAATCAAAATTTTTTCCTTACTCGGAAACCGGCGCTACCGCGGACAAAGAAAACCCGGATCGTAACCATTAACCTAATGCTAGCAATCAAGAGATAGGGTGAGAAGTATACCGAGTGATCCGAGTCCTCCGGTCTTCTCGTCATCGTCCCGATCTCCCGCGGAAAGTGTAGTCTCCATATCGTCGCCTCCTCGCCGGAAAGGGCACCACATCGCCTGCGTCTTTTACGGGCTCCCGCCTCAATACCGATGCAACTCGGGCATGAAGCCGGCAACTCGACATGCTCAAGATATGCTGTAGAATGTGTAGTGTAGAGGGTATGTCTCTTTTGGGGTTTGTTGCCATGGTGATGGAGGAATCAAGAATAGAAAAATGGTGCTTGCATTTTTCTAGCAAGAAAATGAGATCATGAATGAAACTCTCAAGATGAAGCTCTCTTCTTCTTCTTCTCTCTTTCTTTTTTTTTTCTTCAACCATCTCACTTATGAAAAACTTATCTCTCTCTCTTGAAATGGTGGAGGAAAAATAATATGAAGCAAGAGGGAGGTGAGTGTAGTGTAAAGCAAGTGGTGACCACATCCTAAACACAATGATCACTAAATCAACATCAAACCTCAAATCCATTTCAAATCCATTCTTATCATAAAGCATGACATGATGAAGGAAAAGAATGGAATAAAAAGATGCTCTCATCTTACAAATAAACCCTCCACAATGTGTTATTTGCAAACTTGCAAATAACACCCTCCATCGAAAAGTCCGGCCGGGAAAGAACAAAGGAAAACCGGCCGGAACGGAATGCAAACTGGCAACTCCAGAAAACTGGTCCCGTAATAAATTACAGGAAAACCCCGATACTGTGTATACACACCCGCATCTGTATTCCGACCGAATATAAATGCAATGAGACAAAATCTACACTGTACTAAACTAGGACCGGCTTAAGCCAAAGCCGGCTAGTAATATCCGTTCGATCCTGATCCGTGCAATACCGCACGTATCAGATCGAACCCTGCCATATAACTATACGACTACTAGTACAAACCGTCCGATCCTGATCCGTACAATACCGCACGTATCTGATCGGACCCTGCCATATCTCCATACGGCCTCTACAGCGTTTCGCCCGAAAGCTTGAGTAACTAAAAGTGTGGTGGACTCTAAAGACTCGTCAATACTATGGCTGTGGATTTAACCACTAGCACGTCAGAGGTATTAGCCAATACGTGACGGGCCACCAGCTATTGACCAAAAGGGACGTCGATGAGCGAACTCATCCTGACACCCTACTGAGCCTGTCAGTGACAATATCCGTACAGTCCGGTCCGTTCGTCTATGAGCATCGCATGTCGGGCCTAGGGGTTGGTAAAAGTCATACCCCCAAAAGCGGTACAAGTCGTGCCGGAGTGTAGCCGAGAACGCCCTGAGATACTACTGGAATACCTACCAGTAAATCTCCTACCTCGGCCGAGGGCTTTGCGTAATGGCTCTCCTAGACACAGCGCGACCTCACCCCCAATACCGGGAGAGACGAACCCCTGAAGATCCGCTCACTGCCTCCATGTGGCTCGGGACTGTACCCAACTAAAACCTGTTTGCACGACTCCTTTGAGCCGTGGTAGGGTAGTAATCAAAGCACAATGGGAACTCACACGAGACAAATGACGATCCTCAGGTCGATGAACTAACCTGTACACATGTCACCAGGGAACTGCTATCTGACGTCAGGTATAAGACCAACTAGCATGTTCCCGGCGAGTCCTGTCCGGTGTACTCATAACCCAATGAGCACCTGTATACATCTTAGGTGAACCAACTGACACCAGTGGCTTGTGAGACCGGCCACCGCCCCTCGTCGGGGTCTCGACTGTATACACTAGTCTACTAAAAGAGTATCGATGCCCTGTCTCGAAACTCCTACGACTAGGGACCTTTTAAGGATGTGCTTATAGACTACCAGCTCCCACGTATATGATCTCCATCATACTGCTGGTAGTCAAGCAAGAATCCTAGGGGCTCTGTCAACGTGTAATAGCGACATGCCAGGTCACCTAAAGCAGTATACGATGATAAAGATAAACCAGATAGCATACTATCATCTCGAGTAAGACTGTCCTACCGGGATAGGTCCTCCCTCAATCATTGCAATCACGTGCCTGTGATCCAATAATTGACTCTGAGGGTACTATCTCCAACAATCTCCCACTTGCACTCAAGGCTAATTATTGCGATGCCGTATACTCACAGCCCGTGTGATACCGAACACCCAACTCCTCTACTAGTCAGTCTCACAAAGCTCGTTTGCGAAACTATTGCGTTCGAGGAATAGCCTCAGTGAGTGGATCCGCTGTGTTGTTTCTTTCTATGTCTCAAGTTCACGGAGAAAACCATCTCCCGAAATGAGCAATACCTGTCTTAGAATGTCTGGATGTTTGATGGGACCTAGCTCATAAATGAACTCCAAATCCAAACTTCTTAGACTGTATCGTCAACTGAACTTAATCAGTATCCTGCGCCATGCCACCCTCAGTATTGCCTTGGACCACCTGTCCAAAATAGAGCTCCTCGTCGGAAGGAAAACTATAACTCTGACAACCTCCTTGTCGTCCATGACACCTTGGAAGCCTGGAATGATAACTGTCTTCCAAATGAGGCTGTCGTTATCATATCCCGAGAACATCCACTTATGTTCTAAGACTGCTTCCGACTGTTTCTCCAGGATTGGATCAATATCAACTTGTTGCATCTAGTGCAAGAACAATCATCTGGTGTGGTACTTGACATCTCATGATTGACTCAATTGCCTAAGCAAGTGATCTGCCAATCATGAGTATCCCTCTCCCCTTTAGTCTATAAGACACCTTTAGAGAGGGTGACTCCATCAACTACAGGTACACTACCGTGTCAGGAGTCGTCCATTCTAAATACTCATAGAATGCTGTCAAGGTACCCAGATTGGAAACCACCCAAATCTAGATGTAAAACCATAGATCTAGTAACCAGTATGTCTGATATAATATCCAAGTCCTGTGTAGAGAAACCACTGTGTGACAACCAAAGTATAACCGATTGTAGTATAGGAGTATCACTTCTTACTACCTTCTCAACAGATCCACCCCCTATTCTGATGACGTCAAACCTATGACTGTCACATCAGAAATAGATGATCTATCTCCGCTACATCTGCTTTAGTCTATAAATAGACATAAGCCTGATGTCCACCAATGCTTCCGCTGCTCCCACTGACTACGACAACCCTCTGGCAGAGTCATATAGACGTGCACTTCCAAAGCTAGTTTAGAACGACGCTATACTCATCCTCCTGCCGGGTCTCGCAGCCTGGAACAACAGCAATGGCAAGTGTGGGTAAACAAGAACTTCCCTGTCACCGTCCTTGAGGCTACCGGAGTACCTCTCGGGTGCCTGAAGTTACCCACCTTATCTGCGGAGTGGCCAATGGAATGTCAAACCAGATTGAATCTTTAGGTTCCTTATCAAATCTTCAGTAATCGTTTGCGGTTCTGGAATCACTTCCAGTTCTACCATACTCCCACTACTGATTTTCTGAAAAAAATTCCATTTTTAATAAAACTGTGGCGAGTCTAGAACAATATTGCTGTTGTTCATCCAGATGGTAGAAAGTCAACCCTCGTCATAGCCTGGGTCAACCCACAAACAGCCATTACAGAAACGTGCCTTGAGTTGTCCAGTGTCTGGTTTTAAGCATAAGCCGGACAACTCCCCGTACCTTAACAATGTCAAGATATGAACTGTTCTATATCCAATATAGAAACAGAGGCACTGATTTAATTGAACCAGATACAAATCATGCAGCTGTCTCCAGTGCATGTCAACTAAATGGAAGGAGGCCGATCAGCGTTTCTCAACTTAGGAATGCTTCCAATCATGAGTAACCTGAAAGAGAAGCAATTTCCCTTTATCATTACTATCAACTGAATACCATACACAAGTATCTACATCTTCGATCACTTTGAAGAATCCTGATACTTGCTATACCTAGTTCTCTACTCTATTCAAATACCTATAACTCCTCAAAACTTAGACCCTGTGTTTCCACGAAACACATGTCTAAGAACTAGAGAAGTTAAAAGTAAACAGAATATAGTATGAGGACCAACCCCTCTGTCCTAATGGACACTGGACAACATACAATACTCGGTATAAGTCCGCTGAGTCTAACAACTCTTTCACTGTGTGTCGTAGGTTGAAAACTGTACTTATGGTTAAGAAGAATTACACCGCTGTTTAATGCTCCTTACCTAACCATCCACTGATATAGGTAAATGTCATCGACATAATATCAAAAGGTATATCTCACTCTATGAAAATAGACGTACAGATACATCAATTTGAAATTGGTGCACAACAGCGGATATTCAAAACCAAATATTTGCCGACCGGCAAACAATCCAGGTGGCTTCCTCAAATATCACCAATTACAACGAATCCCGATTTAATGAGGATGGTCACCTAATTCCCAATAATTTACTCCCACTCAGCATCTGTAAAACCATACAGATGTGAGAATCCAACCTGGTAAATACATACCCTGGAGCAAGTGTCTAATCGGGAAATCAGTTTTCTTTTAACATCACACAGTGAAACTGAAACATTGAAATGTTTCGTCGGGGTATCCTGGTATTCCTAGTAATGCCTCTTCCATTATCCAGATTCACAACTGTAACCTTGTAATTCTTTGCCATCTTTCTAAATCCCTTTCTATG
This sequence comes from Agapanthus africanus, assembly GCA_030015575.1. Classification (NCBI taxonomy): domain Eukaryota; kingdom Viridiplantae; phylum Streptophyta; class Magnoliopsida; order Asparagales; family Amaryllidaceae; genus Agapanthus; species Agapanthus africanus. The sequence goes on along the minus strand of CM057339.1, from coordinate 468,033,715 downwards.
TCTTTAGTCATTACCTTCTGTACACCCCCTTAGGCCAAATGGTATTCTTCTTTCCCTACCGTTCGGCACCAGCCTATAGTTTGGAAGAAGACTATCCAAAAAGCATAAAGGGTGTACTGTCCCAATCCTAGGAATACTCGCAATGCGAGACAAGGTGAAGATAAAAGACACCTGAATGTACTTTATTCCTATTTCTCCTGAACCAGGATCCATCCCCGAACTGGAACAAGTTCCTTTCGAGTTCGTATATAACCATACGATGGATTATCCAATAAAATGGGATCTTCGTAGTGATACGGAGTGTCCTGGAGAAATACAAAGGTGATTGAGGATTGGCGAAGAAATACTTGGTTTGGTCGTGAATAGCAGTCGCAACTTACTTTGCCCTCTTACTAATCCCTTGCTTTGTCTTAACTTAATACCTTCTGTACACCGTTTAGGCTAACTGGTTTTCTTCATTCCCTACCGGTCGGCACCAGCCTATGGTTTGGAAGAAGACTATCCAATTTGCGTAATAGGTGTACTACTCCTAAACCAAGGAGTACTCGCAACCTGAGAGAAGGTGAAAAGAAAAGACAACTGAATAATCCTATTCGTTTTCTCCAGAACCAGAAACCATCCTCGAAGTCCTTCGAGTTCGTATCTAACCATACGATGGTTTTGTCCAATGGAAGTGGACGTTCGTAGTAATACGGGGTGTCCTGGAGAAAAGGGTAAAAGTAGGAGTGGCAATGAGGTCTGCAACTCTGACAATCCAAAAGCCTGTGTTAAGAAGGTTCGGTCAACTTGGTCACTGAGTCATAGTCCAGGGTCGGGTCAATGGTCGCTGCCAGAGAGAGAGAAAAGAAACACTCAGCGTGCACTCTAACCTAGATCAGAATGGTTATCACTTTATCTAATCTGGAAGCCTCCCACTGTACCTCAAATTCTCCTCCAAACCTGAAAGAAGAATTAGTCGGGATCACCCGAGGAGTAAACCACACTCCAGAAGGTATGCGCATGCCTGGCAAGTTTCAGTTCTTTTGAAACTCCCGATGTGATTTTTACCCCTAGGACCCAAGTGACCTTGACTGAGCCAACATATCAAAGGATCCTAGTCAAGTTCAACCCGTCATTATCTTGACTGCATTAGACCCACCTGCACGAGTCCTTGACTGAGCCAAAATGACCGTACGACTGTCCTAACCAATCACATATCCATGCAACAGAAAAGCACTACATAGCTACCGAACACTACGCCTCGGCTAAGCACGACATACGCAACACGAATACGAAGTAATACTAATCTGAAATGACGGAGGGCTACGACTGGTTTTTGGCGAAAAACCTTTAACGTAATGAACTTGATATCGTTGAAGGAACTGCACAACTTTTTATAAAATATAGTGACGAAAACCTTTACTAAAGAGGTCACTCCCGGTGAAGGGATCTCGGCTCTTTCCCCGTAGAATGAGGTGCAGGATATTCCAAATGAATACCACGATGCAAAGCAAAATTAATCGGCCATAGTGAAGTTAATGCCCTGATGCAAACTTTTTGTCCAAGGGGTCACTCCCGGTGAAGGGATCTCGGCCCTTGCCTTGTCGACTGAGGAGCAGGATATTCCAAATGAATACCACGATGCAAAACAAAAGTGAACGTCCTTGCAATAACAGCTTTTTGAAAAATGTTCCAACAACATCAGAATAGGCTTGTTTAGCTTGCATTGATCCGAATCAACGCAGTCCCAACATATGATCACACCAATAAAGAACGAAATATACTGATGTACGTATATGCCATCCGCATTCGCCACTGGGTCCCGTCATCACCCGTTAGGTTACTTAACTAACGACAGAGCGGGGACTGGACTAGCGCGGATGCAAAACATATACAACATCTACTAATATATATACCAATATATTATATTTCGCTCAAGGCGTGATAAGAAATGCAACATCACAGAAATGTACAGTATCACAGAACAATACAGATATCTGGAAGCCCCGGGTTTCACAGAGCCGCTGCTGAAACCCGACGTTCCCCTGGTCGTGTGGATAGCCTGTGCAATGAAATCCTAGACCCCTACGGGCGCGGCAAGTCACCCGCCAAAACCTGAAGCGAGGCAGCCCCCTTCAGCTCCGTGAATGGACCACCCAGCACTTCATGGAATCCGGTAACTTTGGCACCCCTCCTGGGTCAACCTGTACCCCCTACGAGTGCGGCGAATAGCCCGCCAATCCTAGAGCGAAGCCCCCTCCGTCTCAATGCCATGAGATGCGGGCCCGTTGCCCTCTAGAACCCGGCTATCCGTGCACCCCTCCGCGGGGTAATCCTAGTACAGAAAGTAAAATATACATACACCGGGTACATCGACCGCAACCAGGTCGTGCCCCAAAAGAATAATACAAACAGGCAGTGACGGCAGTCCACATGTCGGACGCTCGCCCCGCAATATCAAATGTACATAATACACCAAAACTGTACTAGCATTGCATCCAGGCTATCCCCCACGACCGATCCGCAATAACACAGCATAAACATAGAACATCAACGTGAAAATCACGTTCGCAAATCCGTCTAACCGGGCTATAGCAGTTAGACAGGATTTACCGATCAAGTGACATTCACGGTCGCAGATATAATGTAAACACTGTGAAATAATGTGTTTAAAAATATCCGATCGATCAAACAATTAACAAGTGGGCCCCAAGAAAAACTGTAGCACTCACAGAAATAATTGGCCCAAATTTAATATTCCAAAACCCACAAAATTAGCCCAGAAGGCCACTGTAAAATTTTGACAAGGTGAGCACAGTAGAGTGCGGCGGAACCGCGGCCCAAAGGGGGGTTTGGCCGCGGTTCCGCGCTCCACTGAACGACTGACACTGTCGAATTTTTACAATGGTCTTAGAATTTCCTGCACATTATTTTTCTGCAACCTGAAAAATTTTTAGACACCAAAAAATTCCAACAGAAAACTGATGCAAAGGAAAATGTGGTTTTTGGGATTTTGGTCGATCGGAAATGCAAAACACATTAGAACAAGCTAGGTAAGGTTAATGGCGTGGCTTTGATACCATGTTGCGCCACGGCAGCGCCCCGGCCTCGTACTCGAGGCCAAAATGTGGAATCAAAATTTTTTCCTTACTCGGAAACAGGCGCTACCGCGGACAAAAAAACCCGGATCGTAACCATTAACCTAATGCTAGCAATCAAGAGATAGGGTGAGAAGTATACCGAGTGATCCGAGTCCTCCGGTCTTCTCGTCATCGTCCCGATCTCCCGCGGAAAGTGTAGTCTCCATATCGTCGCCTCCTCGCCGGAAAGGGCACCACATCGCCTGCGTCTTTTACGGGCTCCCGCCTCAATACCGAGGCAACTTGGGCATGAAGCCGGCAACTCGACATGCTCAAGATATGCTGTAGAATGTGTAGTGTAGAGGGTATGTCTCTTTTGGGGTTTGTTGCCATGGTGTTGGAGGAATCAAGAATAGAAAAATGGTGCTTGCAATTTTCTAGCAAGAAAATGAGATCATGAATGAAACTCTCAAGATGAAGCTCTCTTCTTCTTCTTCTCTCTTTCTTTTTTTTTTCAACCATCTCACTTATGAAAAACTTATCTCTCTCTCTTGAAATGGTGGAGGAAAAACAATATGAAGCAAGAGGGAGGTGAGTGTAGTGTAAAGCAAGTGGTGACCACATCCTAAATACAATGATCACTAAATCAACATCAAACCTCAAATCCATTTCAAATCCATTCTTATCATAAAGCATGACATGATGAAGGAAAAGAATGGAATAAAAATATGCTCTCATCTTACAAATAAACCCTCCACAATGTGTTATTTGCAAACTTGCAAATAACACCCTCCATTGAAAAGTCTGGCCGGGAAAGAACAAAGGAAAACCGGACGGAACGGAATGCAAACTGGCAACTCCAGAAAACTGTTCCCGTAATAAATTACAGGAAAACCCCGATATTGTGCATACACACCCGCATCTGTATTCCGACCGGATACAAATGCAATGAGACAAAATTTACACTGTACTAAACTAAGACCGGCTTAAGCCAAAGCCGGCTAGTAATATCCGTTCGATCCTGATCCGTGCAATACCGCACGTATCAGATCGAACCCTGCCATATAACTATACGGCCACTAGTACAAACCGTCCGATCCTGATCCGTGCAATACCGCACGTATCTGATCGGACCCTACCATATCTCCATACGGCCTCTACAGCGTTTCGCCCGAAAGCTTGAGTAACTGAAAGTGTGGTGGACTCTAAAGACTCGTCAATACTATGGCTGTGGATTTAACCACTAGCACGTCAGAGGTATTAGCCAATACGTGACGGGACACCAGCTATTGACCAAAAGGGACGTCGATGAGCGAACTCATCCTGACACCCTACTGAGCCTGTCAGTGACAATATCCGTACAGTCCGGTCCGTTCGTCTATGAGCATCGCATGTCGGGCCTAGGGGGTTGGTAAAAGTCAGACCCCCAAAAGCGGTACAAGTCGTGTCGGAGTGTAGCCCAGAACGCCCTGAGATACTACTGGAATACCTACAAGTAAATCTCCTGCCTCGGCCGAGGGCTTTGCGTAATGGCTCTCCTAGACACAGCGCGACCTCACCCCCAATACCGGGAGAGACGAACCCCTGAAGATCCGCTCACTGCCTCCATGTGGCTCGGGACTGTACCCAACTAAAACCTGTTTGCACGACTCCTTTGAGCCGTGGTAGGGTAGTAATCAAAGCACAGTGGGAACTCACACGAGACAAATGACGATCCTCAGGTCGATGAACTAACCTGTACACATGTCACCAAGGAACTGCTATCTGACGTCAGGTATAAGACCAACTAGCATGTTCCCGGCGAGTCCTGTCCGGTGTACTCATAACCCAATGAGCACCTGTATACATCTTAGGTGAACCAACTGACACCAGTGGCTTGTGAGACCGGCCACCGCCCCTCGTCAGGGTCTCGACTGTATACACTAGTCTACTAATGGAGTACCGATGCCCTGTCTCGAAACTCCTACGACTAGGGACCTTTTAAGGATGTGCTTATAGACTACCAGCTCCCACGTATATGATCGCCATCATACTGCTGGTAGTCAAGCAAGAATCCTAGGGGCTCTATCAACGTGTAATAGCGACATGCCAGGTCACCTAAAGCAGTACACGATGATAAAGATAAACCAGATAGCATACTATCATCTCGAGTAAGACTGTCCTACCGGGATAGGTCCTCCCTCAATCATTGCAATCACGTGCCTGTGATCCAATAATTGACTCTGAGGGCACTATCTCCAACACAAAGCTCCCCCTATCCCCGGTCCCACCTCCAGCGTCGCGGATATAGAAATCCGTAAGACATGGGAGATCGACTGCGCGAAGGCCAAGTGCCTCGTGCTTGCCTCTATGGACAATGAACATCAGAGGAGGCACGAGAATATGGACCTAGAATCCATATTTCTCCATACTAAGGAACTATATGGAGAGCAATCCCGTATTGCTAGATACGAAGTCTCGAAAAAGTTGTTTTCGGAGAGATTGGCCGTCGGATCATCCGTAGCGGAACACGTGCTTAAGATGATTGGCTACAATGAAGAGCTCGCGGACCTAGGGACCACGTTAGAGAACAAGCTCTACACTGACTTGATTCTCCAGTCCCTTCCTTCCACTTACGATCAGTTTATCCTGAACTTCAACCTGCAAGGAAAAGAAGTTGAACTTCCGGAGCTCCTCAACATGTTAAGGAGTGCAGAGGGCACCCTACAGAATGGTAGGGAAACATCCACTTTGTTTGTTGGATGACCTTCCTCTTCTAGGTCCAAGGCGAAAGCCAAGGGAAAGAAGAAGAAAATCTCCACCAAACTAAGGTGCGGTGTTAGTAAAGTGGAAATGAAGGGAAAAGCAAAGGCAACAAAGATAGCGGGGCAGCTTGTGGGAAAAGAAGAGTGCTTCTCTTGTCATAAGAAAGGACACTGGAAAAAGGATTGCAGGGCTTGGAAGGCCATGAACCAGGACCCGAAGCAAGTTGTGGCTTCGGTTTCAGGTGTGTATGTTATTGAAAACTGTCTATCAATAAACTCTACTTCCTAGGTATTGGATACCGGATCAGGATCTCATATCTGGAATTCTTTCCAAGCACTAAGAAAGAATAGGTTTTTGAAGGCAGGTGATATGACCCTCAGAGTTGCAAACAGAGCTGGCATTGATGCTGAGTCCGTGGGGGACTATCACTTGGGATTGTCAGATGGACATGTTTTAGTTTTACGGAATTGTTATTTTGTACTCAATGCAACTTGTAATATCATATCTGTATCTTTGATGTCTAAAGAAGGTTATGAATTTGCATTTGTAAGCAATGTTGTAAACATTCACCTTAATCAAGTTCTGATTGGGTCGGGTACTTTAAGCAATGGTATATACGTATTAAACCAACCACAGATTTTCAATGTACAGAATACACACAAAAGAAAGTCTCCAGAACTAAATCATGCTTTCTTATGGCATTGTAGACTGGGTCACATCAATGAAAGAAGGTTGACTAAGTTACATACAGAAGGATATTTGGATCCGTTCGAATATCATTCATATGCAACTTGTCAATCATGTCTCAAAAGAAAGATGACAAAGACTCCGTTCACTGGACACGGTGTAAGAGCGAGCGAGCTCTTAGGGCTCGTATACAGCGATGTGTGCGGTCCAATGTCTACACATGCGCGAAGCGGTTATTCTTACTCCATTACTTTTACGGATGACTTTTCAAGATACGGATATGTCTTCTTAATGAAACATAAATCTGAAGCCTTTGAAAAGTTCCACGAATATAAGAATGAAGTAGAAAAACAAACAGGAAAAAGTATCAAGACACTGAGATCTGATCGAGGTGGTGAATACTTGAGTGCCGAGTTCCTGGATTACCTAAAAGAGAATAGAATTCTCTCTCAGCTTACTCCTCCATACACTCCGCAACATAACGGTGTATCGGAGAGACGAAACCGAACCCTATTGGATATGGTACGTTCCATGATGAGTAACGCCGAGTTGCCGCGATCATTCTAGGGATGTGCACTAGAATCAGCTGCATACCTTTTGAACCGAGTTTCAACTAAGACTGTGCCTACCACACCATATCAGATGTGGAGTGGGAAGAAACCCTATCTTAAGCACATTAAGACATGGGGATGTCTAGCTTTTGTCAAAAAGCAGCATGCGGACAAACTCGAGGCACGCTCAGTACAGTTCAAGTTTGTGGGATATCCAAAGAACTCCAAGGGATATTTTTTCTATTGCGAAGAGGAACAAAAGGTTTTTGTTTCTCGTCATGCCCACTTCATGGAAACTGAATTTTTGGAAAATCAGATAAGTGGGAGCGCAATAGAGCTGGAAGAAATTCCAGAACCACGAGTTATTACTAAAAGATCAGTAGAACCAGAGGGTTCGAAAGAAAGGACATTCCTACGCCGCTCCGTAGGAGTAGTAGGCAGTCTCATCCGCCCGAGAGATAGTACGGTTTTCTCATAGACGGGGATAGAGAGGATTGCATCATTGATAGTGATGAGCCAACTAGCTTCCAGCAGGCCATTCAGAGCGTTGACTCGGTAAAATGGCTGGATGCAATGCGGACCGAAATGAGTCCATGTACACCAACAAAGTATGGACTTTGGACGTTGCGCCAGAAGGGGTAAAACCCGTAGGATGCAAATGGATCTTCAAGAGGAAGATTGGTGTAGATGGGCAGGTTGAGACTTATAAGGCTAGACTTGTTGCAAAGGGTTTTCGTCAAAAACCTGGTTTGGACTATGACGAAACCTTTTCTCCAGTAGCTATGCTTAAATCTATTCGGATCGTTCTTGCCATTGCTGCCTTCCACGATTATGAGATTTGGTAGATGGACGTAAAGACTGCTTTTCTAAATGAAAATTTAGAGGAGTGTGTCTATATGGACCAGCCAGAGTGTTTCAATAAGAGTTAGAGCAGCGGAAAGGTGTGCAAGTTGCTTAAGTACATTTATGGACTAAAATAGGCATCGCGGAGTTGGAACATCTGTTTTGATGAGACGGTCAAAGATTTTGGCTTTATCAAAAATCCAGATGAACCATGCATCTATAGTAAAATTTTAGCACGAACTGTCGTATTCCCCGTTTTATACGTGGATGACATTCACTTGATAGGAAATGACATTCGTATGCCACAATCTGGCAAAGGGTTCTTATCACACAGGTTCTCCATGAAAGACCTAGGTGATGCCTCCTACATTCTGGGGATCCGGATCCATCGTGATAGATCTAAGAAGATATTAGGACTTTCCCAGTCCATGTAAATCGACACCATACTGAAAAGATTTAGTATGGAAGATTCCAAGCACGGTAATCTACCGAATTGTCACGGGATCACCCTCTCCAAAAAGATGTCTCCCAAGACTGATTTGGAAAGGGATCGCATGTCTATTATACCCTACGCTTCTGCGGTAGGCTCTATAATGTATGTGATGTTGTGTAACAGAACAGATGTAGCTTATGCACTTGGTGTGGTAAGCCGGTATCAGTCAAACCCTGGGGAGAAGCACTGGATAGCGGTAAAGAACATTCTCAAGTACTTGAGAAGGACTAAAGAGATTTTGCATAGTGTATGGCGGAGAAGACCTCCAGATCGAGGCCTTTGCTGACTCCAGCTTCCAGAGTGACAAGGATGATTCCAAGTCCATGTCAGGTTATTTCTTTACCCTCAATGGAGGGGTGGGTTGTTGGAAGAGTTCCAAACAGGAAACCGTTGCTAACTCGACGATGGAAGTGGAATATATCGCTGCTTCTGATGCCGCAAAAGAAGCCGTCTGGATGAGGAAGTTCTTGAAAGAACTTCAGGTGGTTCCATCCATTGTTGGTCCAATACCTCTGTATTGTGACAACAACGGGGCTATAGTTTTAGCGAAGGAACCCAGGTCCCATCAGAAATCCAGACACATCTTAAGGCGGTATCACCTGATCAGGGAGATCGTTGATCGCCAGGAGATCGAGGTTCGGAGGGTTGCTTCAGAAGATAACACTGCAGATCCATTCACGAAGGCCTTACCCCAGACTTAGTTCGAGCGGCTGATCGAGATGATAGGTCTTCGATACGCCAGTACATGGCCTTAGTGCAAGTGGGAGATTGTTAGTGTATATGCCCTAGAGGCCATTACTGTATCATACTAGTTTGTATATTACTTGATGGAAGCTTGGGATATTCACAGTTGTATAGACAATCTTGCTCGAAATGGTAGTATGCTACTTGGTTTGTTTCTAATTTAATGTGTGCATGTGTTTCTTTTAGCATATCGCCAATACACATTACTGGAGCCCCTAGGATCTTTGCTTGATTACAAGCATTGTGATGGCAGTCACACTAGCGGGGGCTGGGTAATCTACAAGCATATCCTTATACAGGTCCCTAGTCGTAGAATTATCGAGACGGGGCATCGATACTCCGGAGTAGACTAGCGTATATGCTTCTCATTCCCAGCAGGGGAAATGGTCTGTCCCACAGCCGTCGGTACGTCGTACATGAGATAGTATGCGGGTGCTCGTTAGGTTACGAGTACACTGGACAGGACTCGTCAGGAACTGTTGGTTCGTACTATACCTATCGTTAGTTATCAGTTTCCAGGTGACATGAGTACAGCTTAGTCCACTGACTTGACACTGTCACTTCGCCTCGAGTGTGTTCCCACTGTACTTTGATTACTACCCTACCACGACTCAAAGGAGTCGTGCAAACAGGTAGTAGTTGGGTGCAGTCCCGAAGCACTTGGAGGCAGTGACGGTTAGACATGATTCTTCTCACCCGGTATTGGGGATTGATATCGTGCTGTGTCTAGGAGAGCCATTACACATAGTCGTCCCTAGCCACGGCAAGCGAGATATACTGGTAGGTTTCCAGTGCTATCTCAGGGTGTTCTGGGCAACACTCCGACACGACTTGTACCGCTATTAGGGGACTGACGTTTAGCACCACCCTTAGGCCCGCCATGCGATATTCTAAGACGAACAGACCGGACTGTACGGAGTCACATACAGGCTCAGTAGGAGTTCGGATAGGTTCACCTCATCAGTCTTCTTATCGGGATCTATCTAGGGATCGTTACGTACAGCTAGTGCCGCTTGCGGTCTGTGGTTAAAACAACTGCCAGTGTAGTGTCGAGTCTTTAGAGTCCCATACAGAGGGTTATTGGCCTTTGGGCAAAACAGAGTAGAGGTCGCATGGTTTTACGACGGGGTTCGTTCTCATCCACACACTTGTGCACGTTTGGTGTCCGGACAGTTATTACTAGCGGGCTTTGGTTTAAGCCAGATCCTAGTATATGTTTTGGGATTGGTTTTATCTCATTGTATTCGTGTTCCTCGGAACATGGATGTGGGTGTGTATGCACAGTTGACTGAGGCAGAAGCAGAGGATTCTCTTTAGGGTTGATGACCGTTGTCATTTTCTAAACCCTAATGAATATGTGAAATATGATTGATAATATTAATTAAAGAAAATTGTGTTATGGTTGGGGCTGTTGACCATTTGACCATGGTTGACTTGTTGACCCAAGTTGAAATGTTGACCATAATCATTTCTCACAAAAGATGCTCTTTGATCCTAGCAATACTCATTAAATGTGAAATTATAATGGTCTCAACAAATGAACCATCACCCTTTTCTTTCGAATAATTTTGTTAATTCATAATTCACATATATTATAATATGGTTGCTATTTTCTTCTCAATTCACTCATTCACTTTCTCTCTCATCCTCTTCCTCTCTCTTGAGGAAAAAATCTCTCATGAGTTGAGAACCATTTGCCATTGAGATAAAACTTACTCTCTACTCATCTTAAGGTTCAAGGTTTAGCAAACCTAACACTTTAGTTACCTCAAGTTTGAGGAAGGAGCTCAAGGTAGAGGCCCTCGGGTCGATCTTTCTTCGGCAAGAGAAGGCGACGAGGAGGAACCATTCAACCCACTCCAAGGGGAAGAAGAGAAGGAGTTCAAGACTAGGTATAACCCTCTAACCGAGTAGCTAAAGCTTGTAGTTAGTTGTTAGTGTGTTGTTTAGCAAAGATACGGTTTCTAGTCCATGTTACCCTAGCCCTAAAAAATTGTTTTTTACCGTTTCCGCAACCCCGAAAGAACCGGGACGGGTAACATGGACTTACAACTTAAACTACGAAACATCTCGAGGCGTACGTAATCTAAGTAAGCCGAAAACACAGAAATCCAAACAAAGAAAAGTAGTAGAGTGAAGAAAAAACCAATTTAAATCAAATAGTTTGCAACCTATGCCGAAATATGCATTTTTAAAATCGCAAGTCTTTTCTAAAAATTTCGGCAGAGTTTCCTTTGTAAAAACTGACCCCAAATGGGTAAGAACCTGATAAAGCATATATATAATGAAAAATGCATCCCCAAGCAGGAGCTAGCTCTTCGTCAATCGACGGTCACAACCACGCAAGCAATATAATATACAACGCCGAAAGGCGAGTATCACACAGAAAAGGAAACTCAAAACAACAAGAAATCCGTAGAAATACAACGCGCGACTCTAAGGTCGAAAGAATAAACATCACTGGTCTCTATCTGAAATAAAAACATGTTTGGTTGATGGAACTTCTAGATACAACAGAATAATAATATACAAGGTATAATGATGGGTATGATACAAGTAAACCCATCGACTAGCAAGTCACCCGAAAAAGAAGCAGTGCCAGCAAAGCCGTAATGAAACCTGTACGGCAAAACCTGCAAGAAACTGTGGCACAACGGGGGGTGAGTTGCCAACTCGTGAGTAGAACACATCTACGAACATAAATCACATGAACAACCCAATTCTAAGTCATATGATCATAATATATCCTCAAATATAAAATCTTGAGCCTATAACAATGGCTAGGGTATACCTCTAAACAACGGTAATTCCAAGTGCTAGTGTCAGTACCTCAGGTAGCAATATATCATATGGATGAGGTATGAATGCATTAAAACAGAATACATGTAAATGAAGAAACTGCTTTCATAATTTAGTGAGATTTCTGTATTTTCAAAACGAGGTCTCATAAATGAAATCAGCATAAACAGTGTCTAGCATCGACAAAAAACATAAATCCCAATATCTCAATATCTCAATATCTCAAGCTCTGGCTATCCGGACTGGCCTGGATCATCAATCTTAGTACCTCGATGTCCCAAAATCTCAATGTCTCAATCTCACTATCTAGGGCGCCGTCAGTCCGGACCGGCACCTACCATCAATCTCAAGACCACGACGGTATCCTCCGGATATCCGACACGTCGGGTAAAATCACCGGTAGGTAGTTTTCCCCTGCCAGGCTCATCGTCTACTACTCGAACTTCTTGCCCCGGGGTACCTTAGCGGGTCCACTTTGTAGGGTTCCTAGGCACGCTTAAGAGGTCTCACAAGGCATCAACCATGCCAATTTCAAATTTTACGGGTGCCGAGAAACCCTAATACGGATCGTTGGCTAGAAGTTTAGGCGAAACAAGAAACTTGTTAACAATTTAACTAAGAGTTGAACGGAAATACAACCTTTGTAGATCCGGTGCTCCACCTCCATAGCTCCGTGATGATGTCTCCTCGCTGCGATCATAGGATCCCGGGCTCTAGCGTCGGCTTCATCGGAGAAAAGGCGGGCTAGGTCATCGACTACGATGCCGAAGATGATCTACGTCGAGGCATCACAAGATCAAGCTCCAACTTCACCAAGTCAAGAAACTTGTGAAGAAAACACCCTATACTACTTGGCAAGAGTTAGAAGATGAAGAAATAGGAGGTGGGTTCACTTTAGAATTGGATTTCTCTCTCATTTTCAAGAGTTGCCATTGTCGGTAGCAAGCTTCTTCTTGTTGAAGAAGAAGAAGAAGAAGAAGGAATATATTATGATAAGTTATTTTGCAAATGGAAAATAAATAAATACTTATCATAATCCAACCATGGTCAAGTGTAGAGAATGAACTAGGGTTAAGTGGAATGGTTAGGGTTAAGCATGAGACAAATATGGTCACTTAGTCAAAGCTTCATGAAGCTTCAAACTAGCATCCAAAGAAAGCCACCATTCATTTATTTTGCAAAATAAATAAACAAAAATAAATAAATAATAAAGAAAAAGAAAATCCTAACCATTATAGAACCATGGTTTAATCTTTACACAAACTCAAGTTAGCTTGTATCATCAAACATGATACAAACAAATGCACACAAAAATATACCACATATATAATGTGCACACCAAGTGAGAAAAACCTTTTAAAGTGAACCAATACTAGTTAATGTAAAGTAATATATCAAATATATAATTATACATTAAATCGTTAAATCAACACTTGATTTAATGATCCGGTCATATCGCATATAACCGACTAATATCAACAGTAGCAACTTATCGAATCAACACTTGATCCGATAACCCGGCTATATCGCATATAACCGATCAATGTCACAAATCGCGAGAATCGAATACAGTATCACATACTTGTATCATTCTCGGTCCCGCACATATCTCATATGCGCTCCTATTTCGTTTTGCTTGAGCCAGGAAACCTCTGTGTAGGACTCTAAAGACTCGTCAATACGCCGGTAACAGGTGATGATCATATCAAACACCCACAAGCCGCAAGCGGTCTGCTAAACGTAACGGCCACCCGGGTATTGAGAGATCAGAAGATCAACGAGCAAGCCCGCTCACACTCCTGTGAATCCAACCATTAACACTTACCGTACAGTCCGGTCTGTTCGTCTGATATGTCGCATATCTCGCCTAGGGGTGGTAAACGTCAGACCCCAATAGCTCGATAAGTCGTGTCGATATGAGGTCTATAACAATTTGAGAAACTACTGGTAACACTTACCAGTAAATCTCAGCAACCCTGGCCAGGGATTTCCGGTTATAGCCAATCGAACACAGCGCAACATCAACTCCCTATACCGGGAGAGACGAATCCCTTCCTATCGCTCATTGTCTCCATGTGATTCGAGACTGTACCCAAAAGCCACTGTTTTGAATGCCCTCTTGGATGTGGTAAGGTGGAAATCAAAGCACAGTGGGAATCACACAAGACTCTATAACGATCTCGGGTCAACAGACTACTCTGTACCAGTGTCACCAGAGAACTGCCATCTGACGTAAAGTATAATACCATCTGGGAGTTCTCGGCGAGTCCTTCCAGTGTACCAAGTCACCACTGAGCACCCGTATATCATCTCTGATGTCAAAAACCAATGGATATGGGATCATCCATCGCCCATCTGAATGGGTCGAGAATGTATACGCTAGTCTACTCTGGTATATCGATGCCCCGTCTCGATATACCCACGACTTGGGACCTTGAAGGATGTACTTATGGACTACCATGTCCCCACTAGTATGATCCGCATCATAGTCTAGGTAGTCAAGTACACATCCTAAGGGCTTTACCAACATGTAACAGAGAGACAATCAGTGTACACGTTAACGTAAAGAGTAACCAGATAGCATACTATCATGTCGAGCAAGAAAGTCCTCCCTATATATGTCCCAGCATCCACTACAATATACATCCTATGTATAGCAATGGCCTCTAGGGCGTACATATAACTAACAATCTCCCACTTGCACTAGGGCCATCTGATAGCAGTGGTTGTAGTATCTCATACTCAACCAACCCATAAAAGTTTCTCTCTAGGAAAAGGCCTTTGTGAGTGGATCCGCCGTATTTATCCTCTGAGTCAGCTCTCCTTACCTCGATCCCCTGGAGATCTACCATCTCCACGATCAGGTGAAACTGCCATAGAATATGTCTGGATCACTGATGGGACGGACGTTCCTTGGCATAAGCCACAACTCCATTGTCACACAATGGGAGGAACTAAGTTCATCTCATGAACTAATATACACCCAGACTTCCTCTTTGGTAGCATCTTAAGTAGCGATGTATCCAGCCTTTATCGTCTAGTATGCCACGGTATCTAGCTTGGAACTCTTCCAACATACCGTCCCTTTACTGAGGGTAAAGACAATGCCTGTGACTGACATTCAGTCATCTTTATCACCCTGGAACCCCTCCAGTGATTCTCCCCAGGATCGATTGATACTATCTCACTACATCTAGTGAGTATCCTAACATCCAATTACATCTATCTCATAGATGAAAACTCAGAATTTAGGAGGTATCACTTTGATCCTTTATGGAGAATCCAAGTGATAAGTGGAGATTGACCGAGCGTAGTATAGGAAACTCCTTCCCTATCAAGAGTATGTCATCCACGTACTCTACAAGGATCACCACCATACTCCCTACTACCTTTTTGTATATACAAGGTTCATCTACCATTTTGATGATGTCAAACTCTTCGACTTCCACATCAAAACAGATGTTCCAACTCCACGATACCTGCTTTATCCTATAAAGCATCTTGCACACGTTTCCGCTGCTCCCACTGTCTACGAAGCCCTCTGGCTGTGTACTTATAGACGCTCTCTTCCAAAACATCATTTAGAAAAGCAGTCATGACACCCAACCACCAGATATCGTAGTCATGGTATATAGCCGTAGCAAGTAGGATCTGGATGGACTTAAGCATAGATCTTTAGAAAAAGTTTCATCATGATCCACACCTGGTCAATGATGCAAACCTTTACCAAGTCTAGCTTTGAAAGTCTCAACTTTTCCATGTACACCAAGTAATCTTCTCAAGATATACTTGCTCCTGATGGGGATTTAACCCTTCAGATATAGCAACTAAAGTCCATACTTTGTTGGTGTATAAGGATTCCATCTCAGATCACTAAACATCCAGCCATTCTTATAGAGTCCCACTCCTGATGGCCAGCCCAAAATTAGTTGGGTCATCATCTCATGATGCAATCCTCGCTCCCACTGTCATAGAGGAACCGAAGTATCTCTCAAGTGGGTGAGGAACCCGACTAGAACGGCGGAGAGGCTGAGATTCGTTGGTTACTATTGAATCCTTCGGTTCTACCAAATCATCAGCTGCAGTTCGTATAGCCGGAACATTTCCAGTTCTATATAACAGATCTTGCCTCGAGCTTGTCCGGATTTTGCCTTTAGACATAGCCCGGACAACCCCAAATCCTAACTAACTTAAGATATGGGCTCTTCCGTTTCCATATCACATATGAAGCGGTAGGCAACTGATTAAAACCCTATTCAATAGGTATGTAACTTCATAAGTGCATAACTCCCAAAAGGAAATAGGTAACTCAGTAGTACTCATCATAGAGCGCACCTTATCATATAGGGTGTGATTGCTCCGCCCCGATATACAATCGTGCTATGGTGTATACAGAGGAATAATGCTGAGAGAGAATCTCATTCTCCTTTAGAATAGTCCATAAATTCCGTGCTCAAGTATTCTCCTCCTTGATCTCATCAAAGGACATAATACTTATACCCGTATTGGTTCTCTACTTCTAGCTTATATTCTGTGAATATCTCAAAAGGTTCGGACTTGTGTTTCAACAGGAACATATGTCTGAATCTGGAGAGATTATCAGAGAATGTAACGAAGTACAAAGAACCGGTCTTGGCATGTGTAGACAGGGGACCTTATATACATCAACATGTATCATCCCAAGAGTTTACTGACTCTTTCTCTGTTTCCAGTAAACAGAGCTATGGTCATCTTATCTTTGTGACATGACTGGCAAGTTTTCACAAGATGTAAATTCAAACTGATTTAAATATGCATCTAAATGTAACTTCAGCCAGTCGGGTCGCATTGATATGACCTAGTCTACAATGCCTCAAGAAGGATTCGTTCATTTCTGAACTCTTCCTCTTGTGTGTGTTCTGTATACTAGGAACTGTAGTTTGATTTAGAACGTCAATGCTTTTAGATAACATGCCTGAACCGATCAACTTTTGATATAGAAAATGTTCAAAACATTATCCAACAATACAAAATTTTATCATTTCTTTACTAATAAAGAGACTGATATGATTTTGTATATCAGGTTCGGTATCTAATAGCATTTGTTCAGAATCAATGTATTGGTAATACAGGGTGACAGTGACCAACAGACATAGCTGCAACTCTTGCCCCGTTTTCTGTCTCATGAAACTTATCACCCGTTTTCTGTTTTTCTACCTTTTTGTAGTCCTATGTAACAGATTGCATATCTGGGATCCTGATCCAGTATCATATACCCAGGATGCGAAGGATACTGAGAAACAGTTCTTTATAATGAACACACCCGAAGATGATGCATCAACATGCACTCTCTTCGTTTGGGCGGCACAGGAATTCTGGTAATTCCTAATTTCCTGCTCTGTCTTATAACAATTATAAGTTGGAGCGGGACCAACGTTCCCCAGCTCAGTATAACAAGCGGGTTCGGTCAATAATCCGTATTATTATCTTGATTAAGGCGTGATATGGTCGCTACCAGGAGAGAGAGAAGAAAACACTCAGCGTGCGCTCTTGCAATAATAGATTGGTTTTTATTTTATCTAATCATGATGGCTCCCACTGCTTTTTATCAAATCTTCCTTCAAACCCTAAAAGGAAAGACTAGCTGGGATTAATTACACACTACAAGTTCGCCAATCTTTCAGCCAGGCCAGTGTCGGTACTTTGAGGGAGGTCCCCCGTGCTTTCGCACGAACCTAATTAATGAAAACCTCGTTTTCCCAGAGGCGTAACCTCGTTGACACCTTTCTAGACACCTACTTGATCGGCTAATTGTAATGTGTAAAACTCTCCCAGGAGTAACAATTACTCGCAGCGGGTATCGGGATCCAACTATCTCATAGAAGGTATGCAATCTCATTGCAAATTTCAACACTTGAAATTCCCGATAATATTTTGCCCCTAGCGTGCTATGACCTTGACGGAGG
Source organism: Agapanthus africanus (assembly GCA_030015575.1). Lineage (NCBI taxonomy): Eukaryota > Viridiplantae > Streptophyta > Magnoliopsida > Asparagales > Amaryllidaceae > Agapanthus > Agapanthus africanus. The sequence continues at coordinate 468,015,849 of CM057339.1, read as the reverse complement.
CCAAACAACCCATAGTCCGCTAGTCAAGTTCAACCCGTCATTTCCTGATTGAATTAAACCCACCCGCACGACCCTTGACGGAGTCCAAACAACGCAGTACGAATACCTTAATCCAATCGCATCATATGCTAGCAGATAAGCACTAATTAGCTACCGTACACTACGCCTTGACGGAGGCCAAACAACCGCAGCACGAATACTAACTAGTACTTATCTGAAATGACGGAGGGTTACGACAGGTTTTTCTGAAAACCTATTGCGTAATGAACTTGATATCGTTGTAGAATCAAATGATTTTAGAAATGGAGTGTTTTTGAAGCTTTTCTAGTTTTGCTAAAGGAGTCACTCCCGGTGAAGGGATCGTCGGTCCTTTCCTCGTCGAATGAGGTGCGGGATATATCATATATATCACTGTGCAAAGCATAAACTATAGAAGCAATCAAAAGACAAACCGAGAGTTGTAGCATCTGCCAGTTATTGCTAAAGGAATCACTCCCGGTGAAGGGATCTCGGTCCTTTCCTCATCGAATAAGGTGCAGGATATATCACATATACCGCTGTGCAAAGCAAGAACTGTAGCAACCTGTTTTATTTTGAAATTCGATTCTACAACATCTTTAGGTTTCTTTTATTTCATTAATCACATTAATGAAGTCCCATCATTTAAGTACCTAAACATCACAGATAAATACGACGTACACTTATGCCATCCGCATTCGCCTCGATGTCCCCTCGTGCACCGTTAGGTTAGGAACTAACGGCAGAGCAGGGCAGGGCTAGCACGGGTGTAAAACATAAGTAACGCCTATATCCAATATTTCATATGTTTCTTCTGCTGCGATATCTGTGATGTGATCATGTGATGTTCTGTGATAGATACAGTATATATGATATATTATAAGCTTCATGAAGAATTGAATAATTGACCATTTTTGTTTTCTTCTCTTAACCTAACCATGCACCTAACCCTAGTTTGCTCTCTACACTTCACCATGGTTAGTATATGATAAGTAATGATATTATTCTCATTTTTAAATGAAGACTTATCATATTCTATCATAATATTATCATCATCTTCTTCTTCTTCTTCAAGAAGAAAACCTAGCTTCCATCAATGGCAACTTGAGCAAATGAGTGAGAAATCCAATTCTAAAGTGAACCCACCTCCTATTTCTTCATCCTCTACCTCTTGCCAAGTAGTATAGGGTGTTTCCTTCACAAGTTTTCATGGCTTAGTGAAGGTGGATCTTGATCTAGTGATGCCTCGACGTAGATCATCTTTGGCATCGTAGTCGATGACCTAGCCCGCTTTTTCTCCGATCAAGCCGATGCTAGAGTCATGGATTCGATTTGGACAGCGAGGAGACATCATCACGGAGCTTTGGAGGTGGAGCACCGGATCTACAAAGGTTGTATTTACGTTCAACTCTTAGTTAAGTTGTTAACTAGCTTATCGATTCGCCTAAAATTCTAGTTAACGATCCGTATTAGGGTTTCTCGGCACCCGTAAAATTTGAAATTGGCATGGTTGATGCCTTGTGAGACCTCTTGAGTGTGCCTAGGAACCTTACAGTGGTACCAGAGAACTGCCATCTGACGTAAGGTATAATACCATCTGGGAGTTCTCGGCGAGTCCGTCCAGTATACCCAGTCTCCACTGAGCACCCGTATATCATCTCTGATGTCAAACGCCAATGGATATGGGATGATCCATCGCCTATCTGTATGGTTCGAGAAGGTATACGCTAGTCTACTCTGGTATATCGATGCCCCGTCTCGATACACCCACGACTAGGGACCTTGAAGGATGTACTTATGGACTACCATGTCCCCACTAGTATGATCTGCATCATAGTCCAGGTAGTCAAGTACACATCCTAAGGGCTTTACCAACATGTAACAGAGAGACAATCAGTATACACGTTAAGGTAAAGAGTAACCAGATAGCATACTATCATGTCGAGAAAGAAAGTCCTCCCTATATATTTTTTTTTGTCCCAGCATCCACTACAATATACATCGAATGTACAGTAATGGCCTCTAGGGCATACATATAACTAACAATCTCCCACTTGCACTAGGGCCATCTGTAGCAGTTGTTGCAGTATCTCATACTCAACCATCCCATTAATGTCTCCCTCTGGGAATAGGCCTTCGCGAGTGGATCCGCCGTGTTGTCCTCTGAGTCAACTCTCCTGAACTCGATCACCCTGGAGATCAAAATGCGGGGTTTATAATTGTTATAGAGTCTTGTGTGATTCCCACTGTGCTTTGATTTCCACCTTACCATGTCCAAGAGGGCGTGCAAGACGGTGGCTTTTGGGTACAGTGCCGAATCATAAACCCCGCAATACTCTACGGTTTATAATTGTTGGCTAGAAACCCTAATACGGATCGTTGGCTAGAAATTTAGGCGAAACAAGAAACTAGTTAACAATTTAACTAAGAGTTGAACGGAAATACAACCTTTGTAGATCCGGTGCTCTACCTCCATAGCTTCGTGATGATGTCTCCTCGCTGCGATCATCGGATCCCGGGCTTTAGCGTCGGCTTCATCAGAAAAAGGCTGGCTAGGTCATCGACTACGATGCCGAAGATGATCTACGTCGAGGCATCACAAGATCAAGCTCCAACTTCACCAAGTCAAGAAACTTGTGAAGAAAACACCCTATACTACTTGGCAAGAGGTAGAGGATGAAGAAATAGGAAGTGGGTTCACTTTAGAATTGGATTTCTCACTCATTTTCAAGAGTTGCCATTGTTGGTAGCAAGCTTCTTCTTGTTGAAGAAGAAGAAGAAGAAGGAATATATTATGATAAGTTTTTTTGGAAATGGAAAATAAATGAATACTTATCATAATCCAACCATGGTCAAGTGTAGAGAATGAACTAGGGTTAAGTGGAATGGTTAGGGTTAAGCATGAGACAAATATGGTCACTTAGTCAAAGCTTCATGAAGCTTCAAACTAGCATCCAAAGAAAGCCACCATTCATTTATTTTGCAAAATAAATAAACAAAAATAAATAAATGATAAAGAAAAAGAAAACCCTAACCATTACACAACCATGGTTTAATCTTTACACAAACTCAAGTTAGCTTGTATCATCAAACATGATACAAACAAATGCACACAAAAATATACCACATATATAATGTGCACACCAAGTGAGAAAAACCTTTTAAAGTGAACCAATACTAGTTAATGTAAAGTAATATATCAAATATATAATTATACATTAAATCATTAAATCAACACATGATTTAATGATCCGGTCATATCGCATATAACCGAGTAATATCAACAGTAACAACTTATCGAATCAACACTTGATCCGATAATCAGGCTATATCGCATATAACCGATCAATGTCACAAATCGCGAGAATCGAATACAGTATCACATACTTGTATCATTCTCGGTCCCGCACATATCTCATATGCGCTCCTATTTCGTTTTTCTTGAGCCAGGAAACCTCTGTGTAGGACTCTAAAGACTCGTCAATACGCCGGTAGCTGGTGATGATCATATCAAACACCCACAAGCTGCAAGCGGTCTGCTAAACGTAACGGCCACCCGGGTATTGAGCGATCAGAAGATCGACGAGCAATCCCGCTCACACTCCTGTGAATCCAACCAGTAACACTTACCGTACAGTCCGGTCTGTTCGTCTGATATGTCGCATATCTCGCCTAGGGGTGGTAAACGTCAGACCCCAATAGCTCGATAAGTCGTGTCGATATGAGGTCTATAACAATTCGAGAAACTACTGGTAACACTTACCAGTAAATCTCAGCAACCCTGGCCATGGATTTCCGGTTATAGCCAATCGAACACAGCGCAACATCAACTCCCTATACCGGGAGAGACGAATCCCCTCCTATCGCTCATTGTCTCCATATGATTCGCGACTGTACCCAAAAGCCACCGTTTTGCACGCCCTCTTGGACGTGGTAAGGTGGAAATCAAAGCACAGTGGGAATCACAAAAGACTCTATGACGATCTCGGGCCAACAGACTACTCTGTACCAGTGTCACCAGAGAACTGCCATCTGACGTAAAGTATAATACCATGTGGGAGTTCTCGGCGAGTCCGTCCAGTGTACCCAGTCACCACTGAGCACCCGTATATCATCTCTGATGTCAAACACAAATGGATATGGGATCATCCATCGCCCATCTGAATGGGTCGAGAAGGTATACGCTAGTCTACTATGGTATATCGATGCCCCGTCTCGATATACCCACGACTTGGGACCTTGAAGGATGTACTTATGGACTACCATGTCCCCACTAGTATGATCCGCATCATAGTCTAGGTAGTCAAGTACACATCCTAAGGGCTTTACCAACATGTAACAGAGAGACAATCAGTGTATACGTTAAGGTAAAGAGTAACCAGATAGCATACTATCATGTCGAGCAAGAAAGTCCTCCCTATATATGTCCCAGCATCCACTACAATATACATCCTATTGTTAGTGTATATGCCCTAGAGGCCATTACTGTATCATACTAGTTTGTATATTACTTAATGGAAGCTTGGGATATTCACCTTGTATAAACAATCTTGCTCAATATAGTAGTATGCTACTTGGTTTGTTTCTACTTCAATGTATACATGTGTTTATATTAGTATATCACCTATACGCATTAGTGGAGCCCTTAGGATCTTTGCTTGATTACCAGCGTTGTGATGGCAGTCACACTAGTGGGGGCTGGGTAATCTATAAGCACATCCTTATACAGGTCCCTAGTCGTAGGACTATCGAGACAGGGCATCGTTACTCCGGAGTAGACTAGCGTATGCGCTTCTCATCCCAGTATGGGAGTTGGTCTGTCCCACAGCCATTAGTACGTCGTACTGGAGATAGTATACGGGTGCTCGTTGGGTTACGAGTACACTGGACAGGACTCGTCGGGAACTGACAGGTTGGTATTATACCTATCGTCAGTTATCAGTTCCCAGGTGACATGAGTACAACTTAGTCCGCTGACTTGACACTGGCACTTCGCCTCGAGTGTGTTCCCACTGCACTTTGATCACTACCCTACCACGGCTCAAAGGAGTCGTGCAAACAGGTGATGGTTGGGTGCAGTCCCGAAGCACTTAGAGGCAGTGACGGTTAGACATGATTCGTCTCTCCCGGTATTGGGGGTTGACATCGCGCTGTGTCTAGGAGAGCCATTAGACGAGTAGTCCCTGGCCAGGGCAAGCGAGATATACTGGTAGGCTTCCAGTGTTATCTCAGGGTGTTTTGGGCTTCACTCCGACACGACTTGTACCGCTATTAGGGGACTGACATTTTACCGCCCCCTAGGCCCGACATGCGATGTATTAGACAGACAGACCGGACTATACGGAGACTGTCACATTCAGACTCAGTAGGAGTTCAGATGGGGTTCACCTCGTCAGCCTTCTTATCGGCATCTACCTGGGGACCGTTACGCACAGCTAGTGCCGCTTGCGGTCTGTGGTTAAACCCACTGCCAGCGTAGTATCGAGTCTTTAGAGTCCCACACAGAGGGTATTAGCCTCTAGGCAAAACAGAGTAGAGGTCGCATGGTTTTGCGACAGGGTTCGTTCTCATTCGCGCACATGTGCACGTTTGGAGTCCGGACGGATATTACAGGCTGACTCTGGTTTGAGTCAGATACTGGTATATGTTTTGGGGTTGATTTTATCTCTTGGTATTCATGTTCCTTGGAACAAGAATGCGGGTGTGTATGCACAGTTGATTGAGGCGGAAGAAGAGGTTTTTCATTAGGGTTTCGGAACGGGTGCGTATGCACAGTTGACAGTCGTCTTTTTCCAAACCCTAATGGAATTATGATATATCAATTAATAATATTAATTAAATGAAATTGTGTCATGGTTGGATTTTGTTGACTTGTTGACCATGGTTGACTTGTTGACCATGGTTGAAGTTTTGACCATCATCATTACAAAAGAAAGATGCTCTTTGATTCTAGCAAAATTCATTTAATGTTTGAAATGATAATGGTCATTCCTAAACCTTCCATCAACTATTTCATTTTCATTATTATTATTAATTTGATAATTCTTTTTGCTTTTGTTATGGTTGCAAAAGAAAAAGAACCTCATTCTATCATAACCATTCTCTCTCCTCACTTGTTCTTCTTCCTCCTCTAGTTCAAGGAGAATCCTTCTCATGAGTTGAGAATCCCTCTCCTTGAGATAAAAACACCCCTTTGACACTCTCTACTCACTCTAGGATCAAAGGTTTAGCAAGCCGAAGATTCTAGTTCTCTCTAAGTTCGAGAAAGAGCCCGAAGGTTGAACCCTCAGGTGGATCCATCTTCGACGGAAGAAGGCAACGAGGAAAGCACCATCAACCTCTACTAGGATTCAAGAAGAAGGAGTTCAAGTTAGGTATAACCTCTTTGCCGAGTAGTCAAATCTCCTTTGCATGTTTGCTAGTTTAGTTTAGAAACGATCCCGACCTTGTTTAGTCCATGTTGCTCCTTACGCCAAAATTTGATTGTTATACCGTTCCGCCTCCCCACAAGAACCGGGGGTGGCAACATGGACTTACACCTATGTATAGCAATGGCCTCTAGGGCATACATATAACTAACACATTTTTTACCCGAAATGGTTCATCCAACTCCTTGAATCGGGTCTCGAAATCCATCAGCAAACTCATGGTGGACGACTCATACATTATGGGAAAACCGCACTTTTCATTTAAAAATAGAGAGAAAAGAAGTTTATAAACTTTTTTGTGGTTTACCCCAATTCCAGGAAATCTCATGAAAATCGGAATCCAAATCATCAATCACATGTAAACAGTGAATATAGGCAAAAAAATCCATGAATGCAGAATAACAGTGAATAATAACATGCATGAAGTAGCAAGTAATAACTACAATGGCTAAACTAGCATATAATGCAAGTACTCTAATATCATATCTACACTATTAGCTAACAAACTATGTCCATGTTAATTCCCGATGATGATGTGTGTGAGCCGGCAAGTAAGTGTACGTGGAACATACGCATCATCCGTAATGGTGCTGGTGTCCTAACAGCATGATATCAATAATGTTATATGAAACCACAATATAAGTATGCGATGCGGAGCAAACAGCAAAAATGTGCAGGAGCTAAATGATAAACACAATGATAACTAATCTGCGTTTAACATAATTATAAGTCATACAGTAGTGCCTTTTGAAATAACACGAATCGTGGTGTTTTGAAAATAAGGGCTACGGTGTTTTTAAGAAAAGATGCGTCCTTTGAAATATCCGTAGAATCCCTTGGCCTTTCTTTTAAAATACCCACGATTCGTTAGTTTTGAAATAGGTCGGAATCGAATCTAGTCTAACAACTACACTAACTATAGGGCTGGGCCAACAGGCTAAACGAAAGGTAAGGAAACCGCCTAACATCTGAGTCGATACACACATATATATAGCAGTCGGTGATCCCGCCTGAAAAGTATTACAGTCGATACAATATCTATAATATGATCTCCTCAAGTGAAGAGTGAGGATCTATCATCAATATATAGCTCGTACGTAAATCCGTCGTACGGTATCCCAATTCTCGGTACGGGTCAATATCACATTCATCATATTTTTCATCCGGTATCCTCTTTATCAACATCAAGATCCGGGGTACTGACCTACGTCTAGTGTAATACTTATACCATCTATGTATGCATGCATGTGTATGAAACGCTACGTCAAGGGACCCACTAAAACATCATGTCGTATCACACGTACGGACCCTGTCACATCAACGATCTCACGGCTTCAAATCCCAAACTCATCAACTCATCACATATCCCGAGTACTATCCTCAAATCCAGTACATGAACACATAATCCCATACCCATGTGTAAATATACACATCCCTATATACGCACAGAAAAAAGAAAGAATGTATGCAAGTATGTGTGTGCATGTGTGTGGGTGCAACCACTACTCCAGGGTTTCGCAACTAACACTAAACCAATCCAAGAACATCTGGAATCCATCTTTATCAACAATAAACTCAAATCAACATATAAATAATATATGTGTGTATACGTATTCGTATACGTCACCATGAACTGCGGGGGTGCTATACGCCATCCACCCGACTTCCCCCGTAGATATAATCTACTCACCTGATCTTCGCTCGCCGGTGCCGACGTCGCTACGCTCTTGCTTGTCGTCTCGAAGTCTACATAGGGTACGTACATATCATAACACACCGTATCGCATTAAAATCCGATTGATGACCAAAACGACACACGTATCCCACATAAGTCAAAACCTATGGTTTGCTCTCACAAATCAACCCAAAAACCCTCGACATCGGCGTACAAACGTCGATTGATCATGAAAAACACCATACATACCAATCATGGTTTCAAAACTCACTAACTATATTAGAAATAGGGTTTAATTCGTCAAAATCATAAAATTAAACCAATCGTTTTATTTACCAAAAACCTAGTTAGCACAAATTCCCATTTCGGTTCAAAACTTGATGTTTTAACCAATCTACAAATTTTAACAATTCAAATGGCCAAAATGCTCATTAAATAACATAATTAGGTCGTACAAATCACTTTCATAAATTAAACTCATCAATTTGTATAAATTCCAAATTCCTTGTTTGCAAAAAATACCGATTTTAACTCTTTTTAAAGTAAAATTCACAATTTTACAATTAAGCTTGGTTTTGCATATACTAAAATATTAAACCACAATTTATAATGTTAATAATGCAATGAAACCCTAATTAGAATTTTATCTCACCAAAATATATATATTTTTAAACCTAGTTTGCAATTTATATAATTGTCACAAATTTAAATTAACAAAAATTCAACTAGCAACTAGATTTGATTTAGCATAACATTAATATGTCAAAAACATCACACAACCATAATCTCACAACACAAGACCCTAACTTGCATTCAAAACCCATTCTTAAAAGTTAAATCTTTAATATCAAAACCACAAATAACTCCTAATTAGCTAGATTTGATGTAATTCAACAACAATTTTACAAAAGTTCAAGAATTGTACCTCACAATCCATAATCAAACACACAGCCTAGCCTCCAAAATGCTCTCTTTGCTCCAAGTATTCAAGTAGGATTACTCAAAGAATATTGGGTAAGGCTTGGAATTCGAATTAGAATAGAATTTGCATCGATTTGAAGTGATTTTTGTGGATTTTTGATACTAAATGGTGTTGGATTTGGGGGAGGGGCTGTTGCTGTTGGGGGGAGGGATTCTCGGCCTGAAGAGAAGGGGGAGGGGAGAGAGAGTAGTGAGGTTATGAAGTAAAGATTTGACCAAAGTCAACCAAGCCCATACCTATATATATTCTTTCATTTCCTTTTCTTTTCATATTGTTTCTTCCAAACTAAACTAGAAGTATGAGATGTGTGTGTGTGGGGCTGCCATGGGCTCGGCCAATAATGGAAAGTGGGGTTGTGTTAGTGTGGGGGGAAGGAAAATGATAATTGATATACCCCATCATCTATTTATACTAATTTCACTATTTAAGTCTTTTCCTTCGATATTTTCTAAACCTTTTGACAGCTTCACTTTATTTCAAAAACAACATGCTAAAATTTTGTTTAATTTGTTATGATGCACAAAATTTGTTTCCACCCATTCCAATTTGTAATTTTCCCTAATTAAATGTATTAGTGACGGCCTAAAATAATATTAAAATAATTAATTTCGGAAAATTTTTCAGAAAATTAGAAATTTTTCCAGTGGCTCAATAAACACAAAATACTAGCAATTACATAGCTAGAATACGTATATTTAATTTTATAATAAAGATATTTGTATTTTGACTTTTGCAGAAAACTCCCTTATTTTACCGATTTTTCTGAAATTTCACCGAAACGATTTTCAAAACGTTACAATATTCCCCCCTTAAAGAAATTTGGTCCCCGAATTTAAATTAAACCTCCCCCTAAATACTAAAACATCTAAGCAAAACCATCAATTCGTCGGTGCTCCGAAATCATAAATATATAAAACAAATCGTAGCGCAGCGCATGCGCATGAAAAATGAGCATATAACTCAAAATCAAAACTCCGTCAAGCATCCCGCAATCATCGGTCATGGGGAAGACATCAATGTCAAGATCCAATACGAAAAACATCATGATATACATCATTAAAACATCTTGAAGTAATGCATGCCAAACCTTTTTCAAATCGTCGTGCGATGTTCGCAACACTGTACAGTGGCGGACGTCTATTGTAAGAAAATAACTATATATATATATATATATATATATATATATATATATATATATCCTTTGTTTAATATGCACGTCCCACCGTTTTGAAAGCAATTTCAGAAGGGTTTCCTTTATAAAATGTTTCGTGTCATCTAGGACATGTAGGTAAATACTGAGACTATAGCTCTTCTTTGGAAATCCCTTCGATAACTATCAATGCACGAAAAAATATACTTAGGTACTGTCCTGTGACTAGTCCTGCTCAGTACTAAACTAAATAGAAAACATCATAAAATATACTGCTCTAACATAAATAAGTCCCAAATATATATATGAATGCCATGTGCGTCTGGTGCGCACGGAAATCGAAATCCATGAATGTGCCATACATATGCACAGAAACAACATCTACGTGCAACGGGTGTGCACGAAACATCTGTCAAAGACAACGTTTTTGCCTGACAGTAAAACCAGGTGCATCTGATATGCACGAAGAATCTCGATTTAGTGCATCTAGTATGCACCTAAATCGCATTAAGCGTCATAAGTATGCGCAAAATCCAAATAGAGTGCCCAATGTGCATGAAAACGAATATCGAATATCACACTCGAAATCGACGGTATATGATACATTTCAATCAAAATCCAAATCAGGTATACCGTGGTATAAAGTCTTACCATCCTATGCATCGGCGTGCACAAAAACAAATCAAATACCAAAAGTGCATGAAAACTATGTCGAAAGTATAAGTCAAATCATATGCATGCCCTAGGCAAGAAATCAAATATCATAAACTCGGTCGTCAAAACACAATCATGAAATAAATCACCCACAAATACTGAAATCGAATATGACGGATACGTGATAGTCAATTACAAAACCACAAATCAAAAATATTGTCGTCGATATGTCCGTCCTTAAAGTCGAGAACGTGTCGATGTATCCAATGCTAGCAGAGCAAGATATCTACTTGCCTTTTGATCATAGCATGTCTCCTAGTGCCCTTAGGTTCTCGTCTCTCACTGCCGATTGCTAAGTACATAGCTCCTCGGCTCAACGGTCCAATATAGAAACGATAACGGAAGTAGTCCGCTCTGACACATCTTCTAGATTCTCTGGTCAACCATCATTATTACTCATAACATGCCTCGTCAACGATGTCGAACTCTGGCCTACTGGGTGTGCGTCATATGACCGCTCCTGGGTCCAGGTCTTCTCGTTCAGTATTTCCAGAAAGGTCCTGTCGAAGTCTCTCCCAAGTCTCGTTTCTGCCGAACAGCCTGGAAGTTATCATCCTTTTACTATATCTATTTATTATTCCAGAACGGCTGCATACTTATCGCGACTCCTCCGGGAAGATATATTCATAGCCAACGCTTCCGCTTGCGTATCACATCTCTGATGTCGGCGGAGTGGAACGTCACCTCATCAAGATCTCGTACGAACCTCTTACTCCACTTTTCTCTAATGTCGACTTCTTTGGACTCGCCTCGTCATGGCTGCATGGACTGTGCTCCAACGGCTATACTCGTATCTGGAGTCTCCCAAGCAATGCATACCATCGTATAGCATCCGAATGAAGTCGAACCATTCGACCGATTCGTTAAAACCTCAAAATCCCCCAAGAGCTCAACATCTTGGGTACAGTTTAATAGTATCGAGTACATACCACAGCATCGATGGTCCAGCCGTAGAAGGGCAAACCAAAGCCTCACTAATGGCGCCGCGGAACTGTCGCAAACTCTAAGGTTCAAAGGCTTTCACACGGTCATTATGTCGAGTTAGGGTTTCATTCTTCTAGAGGGTCCATAGAATTGCCTGCATGTCTTTCCAAATACTTTAAACTTGGAATAATAGGTTTCTGACATTCGATCGCCTCTGTCGACTCTCAATGTCTCCGCGTGAAGTCGTCTCTAGCTAAAATCAATTTATCCGATGACCTCGCATCGGGGTAGCGAACGAACTACATGTCCTAGTCATTCACCCTCGGTGACTAGCGACCTTCTATCATCTCTTAGTACAACTCGTACTGCAATAGCACCAGCATATGGGGCGATATCTCGTCGTTCGCAGCAACAACTGGCTTACTCGTCTGCACGCTGAACAGTGCCTCAATCATCATGAATAAGAGATACTTCAATGGTCATCAAAATCCGGTTGGTCTTTATCAGTGGCTCAATCCTCTGGTGCCAATCAGCACATCCGAGTAACCTCATACAACGATCCATCCAACGCTCATGGCACAAAACATTATAAAAAGAGACATCTCTGCAATCGTGTGTCGCCAAATTTACGCCCTGGTCAGTCCTCGTTTGTGACGAGCTCGTGCTGACCGTAACTCTAGCCGTAGCTCACCCTGCCCGTAATCGTGGCAGCAAAACCATAACTGGTACGGATGAGGCTAGATCATAGGAATGAATATAATACTGAGCAAAGAAATGTACATTCTAAGGCATCTTAAGTGGAGTAGCGTATCGTAAGTTTGCCACGGAACATACATACGGTATGTCACTCTATTTTAGTCCCATACTCCATCAACCAAGGGTCATCCTACGCTCCGAAGGTAAAACCTAACGCACTGATACCAGCTTTGTCACAACCCGAAAGTACGGCACATGACCGGTACTTAAACTACGAAACGTCTCCAGGCGTACATAATCTAAGTAAGCTGAAAACCCAGAAATCCAAACCAAGAAAAGTAGTAGGGTGAAGGAAAAACCAATCTAAATCAAGTAGTTTGCAACCTATGCCGAAATATGCATTTTTAAAATCACAAGTTTTTTCTAAAAATTTCGGCAGAGTTTCCTTTGTAAAAACTGACCCCAAATGGGTATAAAACCTGATAAAGCATATATATAATGAAAAATGCATCCTCAAGCGGAAGCTAGCTCTTCGTCAATCGACGGTCACAACCACGCAAGAATTATAATATACAACATCGAAAGGCGAGGATCACACAGAAAAGGAAACTCAAAATAGCAATAAATCCAAAGAAATACAATGCGTGACTCTTAGGTCGAAAGAATAAACATCACTGGTCTCTATCTGAAATAAATACATGTTTGGTTGACGGAACTTCTTGATACAACAGAATAATAATATACAAGGTATAATGATGGGTACGATACAAGTAAAACCACCTACTAGCAAGTCACCCGAAAAAGAAGCAGTGCCAGCAAAGCCGTCATGAAACCTGTACGGCAAAACTTGCAAGAAACTGTGGCACAACGGGGTTGAGTTGCCAACTCGTGAGTAGAAAACATCTACGAACATAAATCGCATGAACAACACAATCCTAAGTCATACGATCATAATATATCCTCAAATATATAATCTGCAGCCTATAACAATAGCTAGGGTATGTTAGTTATATGTATGCCCAAGAGGCCATTACTGTACATAGGATGTATATTGTAGTGGATGCTGGGACATATATAGGGAGGACTTTCTTGCTCGACATGATAGTATGCTATCTGGTTACTCTTTACCTTAAAATTTGAAATTGGCATGGTTGATTCCTTGTGAGACCTTATTAGTGTGCTTAGGAACCCTAGAGTGGTGTCAGAGCCTAGCTAGAGCCTTAGGCGAAGTGTAGACGACGTTTGAAACCCGAACGAACCCGAAACCCTAAAATTTCACGCTCTCTGGAATTTTTTCAAAAACTGGGTTTTTACCATATTAAAAATGCTTAAAAAATTCAGCAGGGAATTATAAGAATTACGGTGCAAAATTTGACCAATGATGCCTCATACATGGGGCGGAACCGCGGCAGAAGCCTAGCTTCTGCGGCGGTTCCGCGGCCCTCTGATGACGTCAGCCCTCCATATTTGCACAGTAATTCCTCTTTCACAGTGCTGAGTTTTATGGGAATTTTTAATATTTATTCAAGAGTTGAATTTTCTGGGGTTGTTTTGGGGATTCGATGATTCGATCGGATTATCAGATTTTGTCTATGTGGATTCCGGATAACTTTAGAATATGTTAAAAAGTTCGACCGGATATAAATACCCAACTTTTCCCCTGCCGGAAAAATTTCCAAGTGTTGGATTTTTCTGTTGTTTAAGGACGTTCTGAGTAGTGCAAGTAACGCGATGGTCCCTCTAGAAAACAACAAACCTTAACTCAATTATGTGACCGTCTTGAAATGCCCTTTGATCCTTAGGGTTTGGGGCAGTACGGCGTGCCACATGTGAGGCGTTGGCTTGACCCTTCTACGGCTGGACCGTTGGTACTGAGGCATGAAGTGAACGTCTTTGAACTTATTTCATGTGTTGAACGGTTTCGGGAAAACTTGGGTGTTCGAATGTTCAATCGGAAAGTTTAATATTTTCTATTTATCCGGAATGGGATACAATAATTGGAATTCACAAACAGTTATGAGATAACTGAATGAATGTTATAAATCTAGCGGTTTAGTCTCACTTGATCGGTTGCCACGGAAATTTGATGTGATCAAATGTCCGTCGCAATCACGTAGTGTACGCGGATACTCGCCGGGTAAACTTAATAGACAGCTTCGCTCCATAGCCCCGACCAAGTGACTGTAGGAGAACCCCATCGCCGAAAGCATCCGTTTGGATGCTCGCGGCAGTGGTGTTCCACCTTGGTGCACTTCGTCGACGGCGTCGGGGGTGCAGCTGCCTACTAAAGTTTGCGACGAGCATTCGATCAGGATGTCGGGAATCATGTTGAATTGCCCCACTTGATATTGAAAAGAGTTTTCGATAATGAGACTAAAATGCGGGGTTTATAACTGTTAGGCATGCGATGTCTAAGGAATTCATTTGGCAAGGCATGCGATGTCTATGCAGGTTACGGATTCCAACTGTTGTAGTTTTACACTTTCTTTTCTGTGACCGTAAGTGTAATATGTGATATCCCCAGTTTCGTTGCTATATGTCAACGACAATTGGGATGCGCATATTTACTTACGTTGATGACATGTGATGTTATGTGTTGCTGGATATGTTATATTGGATCGTCGTGTTCGAATAGTCGGGGGTTTTTATGTGAGATGAGTGTTTTTCATTTTCATTCATGTAAAAACTTGTATGTAATATTTTTTTATTGGGGCACTTCCAGGTTGCGGAAGATGTCACCGTTTGTATATTATTTACTTTTCCGCACTAGGATAGACCCAAGGAGGGGAGCACAAGTAACCGAGTTCTAAGGTCCAGTGGGAGACCATCTCGAGGAGTCGAGTCCGGGTCTCCTTACCCTAGAATTGGTAGGGTTGCTTGCCGCTATCGTAGGGGTCTAGGGGCGTGGGTTTGGCTATTCATCACCACCGTGGAATCCGTGTTTTATACTGGCTCGTATTGAAAACACGGACGTCCTAGTATATCCAATATTTCATATGTTTCTTCTGCTGCAATATCTGTGATGTGATCATTTGATGTTCTGTGATAGATACAGTATATATTATATATGATATATTATATAGATGTTACTTATGTTTTTCACCCGCGCTAGTCCTGCCCTGCTCTGCCGTTAGTTACCTAACCTAACGGTGCACGATGGGACATCGAGGCGAATGCGGATGGCATAAGTGTACGTCGTATTTATCTGTGATGTTTAGGTACTTAAATGATGGGACTTCATTAATATGATTAATGAAAGAAAAGAAACCTATGATGTTGTGGAATCGAATTTCAAAATAAAACAGGTAGCTACAGTTCTTGCTTTGCACAGAGGTATATGTGATATATCCTGCACCTTATTCGATGAGGAAAGGACCGAGATCCCTTCACCGGGAGTGACTCCTTTAGCAATAACTGGAAGATGCTATACATTCGGTTTGTCTTTTGATTGCTTTTATAGTTTCTGCTTTGCACAGTGATATATATGATATATCCCGCACCTCATTCGACGAGGAAAGGACCGACGATCCCTTCACCGGGAGTGACTCCTTTAGCAAAAATAGAAAAGCCTCAAATGCACTCCATTTTAAAATCATTTGATTCTACAACGATATCAAGTTCATTACGCAATAGGTTTTCAGAAAAACCTGTCGTAGCCCTCCGTCATTTCAGATAAGTCATGTTTAGTATTCGTGCTGCGTTTGTTGACCTTGTCAAAGCGCAGTGTGCGGTAGCTAACCCGTATTTATCTGCTTATGCATATGATGCAGATTGGGTTAGGATAGTCGTGCGGCCTTGTTGACCTTGTCAAGGGTCGTGCGGGTGGGTTTGATTCAATCAAGAAATGACGGGTTGAACTTGACTTGCGGTCTATGGTTTGTTGACCTTGTTAAGGTCATAGATCGTTCGGGGCAAAATATTATCGGGAATTTCAAGTGTTGAAATTTGTAATGAGATTGCATTCCTTCTATGAGATAGTTGGATCCCAATACCCGCTGCGAGTAAGAGTTACTCCTGGGAGAGTTTTACACATTACAATTAGTCGATCAAGTAGGTGTCTAGAAAGGTGTCAACGAGGTTACGCCTCTGGGAAAACGAGGTTTACATTAATTAGGTTCGTGCGAAAGCACGGGGGACCTCCCTCAAAGTACCGACACTGGCCTGGCTAAAAGATTGGCGAACTTGTAGCGTGTAATTAATCCCGGCTAGTCTGTCCTTTTAGGGTTTGAAGGAAGATTTGATAAAAAGAAGTGGGAGCCATCCTAATTAGATAAAATAAAACCAATCTGATCTTGCAAGAGCGCACGCTGAGTGTTTTCTTCTCTCTCTCTCTCCTGGTAGCGACCATATCACGCCTTAATCAAGATAATAATACGGATATTGACCGAACCCGCTTGTTATACTGAGCTGGGGAACGTTGGTCCCACTCCAACTTATAATTGTTATAAGACAGAGCAGGAAATTGGGGAATACCAGATTTCCCGTGCCGCCCAAACGAAGAAAGTACATGATGATGCATCTTCTTCAGGTGTGTTCATTATAAAGAACTGTTTCTCAGTATCCTCCGCATCCTGGATATATGATACCGGATCAGGATCCTAGATATGTAATCTGTTACATAGGGCTACAAAAAGGTAGAAAAACTGAGAACGGTGATAAGTTTCATGAGACAGAAAACGGGGCAAGTGTTGCAGCCAAGTCTGTTGGTCACTGTCACCCTGTATTACTAATACATTGATTCTGAACAAATGCTATTAGATACCGAACCTGATATACAAAATCATATCAGTCTCTTTATTAATAAAGAAATGATAAAATTTTGTATTGATGGATAATGTTTTGAACATTTCCTATATCAAATGTTGATCGGTTCAGGCACGTTATCTAAAAGCATTGACATTCTAAATCAAACCACAGTTCTTAGTATACGGAACACACACAAGAGGAATAGTTCAGAAATGAAGGGATTCTTCTTGAGGCATTGTAGACTAGGTCATATCAATGTGACCCGACTGGCTGAAGTTACATTTAGATGCATATTTAAATCAGTTTGAATTTACATCTTGTGAAACTTACCAGTCATGTCACAAAGATTAGATGACCATAGCTCTGTTTATTAGAAACAGAGAAAGAGTTAGTAAACTCTTGGGATTGATACATGATGATGTATGTAAGGTCCCCTGTCTACACATGCCAAAACCGGTTCTTTTTACTTCATTGTATTCTCTGATAATCTCTCAAGATTCAGACATATGTTCCTGTTGAGACACAAGTCCGAACCTTTTTGAGATATTGACAGAATATGATTTAGAAGTAGAGAACCAAAATACGGGTATAAGTATTATGTCCTTTGATGTGATCGAGGAGGAGAATACTTGAGCACGGAAATCCTGGACTATTCTAAAAGAAAATGAGATTCTCTCTCAGCCTTACTCCTCCGTATACAGCATGGAATGATGGTATAACGGGGCGGAGTAATAGCACCCTATGTGATATGGTGTGCTCTATGATGAGTACTACTGAGTTTCCTATTTTCTTTTGGGAGTTATGCGCTTGAGAAGCTGCGTACCTATTGAATAGGGTTCCAATCAAATCAGTTGCCTACCACTTCATATGTGATATAGAAAGGGAAGAGCCCATATCTTAAGTTAGTTAAGATTTGGGGTTGTCCAGCCTATGTCTAAAAAGCAAAATCTGGACAAGCTCGAGGCAAGGTCAGTTATGTAGAACTGAAAAGGTTCCAGCTATACAATCTAAAGCTGATGATTTTGTAGAACCAAAGGATTCAATAGAATCCAACGAACCTCAGCCTCTCCGCCGATCTAGTAGGGTTCCTCACCCACCTGAGAATTTCTTCGGTTTCTCGATGACAGTGGGAGCGAGGATTGCATCATGAGATGATGACCCAACTAGTTTCGAGCTGGCCATCAGGAGTGGGACTCTGTAAGAATGGCTGGATGCTTAGCGATCTAAGATGGAATCCTTGTACACCAACAAAGTATGGACTTTGGTTGCTATATCTGAAGGGTTAAATCCCCATCAGAAGCAAGTATATCTTGAGAAGATTACTTGGTGTACATGGAAAAGTTGAGACTTTCAAAGCTAGACTTGTTAAATTTTTTCGTCATCGACCAGGCGTGGATAATGATGAAACCTTTTCCAAGTGGCTATGCTTAAGTCCATCCAGATCCTACTTGCCATGGCTACATACCATGACTACGATATCTGGTGGTTGGGTGTCATGACAGCTTTTCTAAATGATGTTTTAGAAGAGGGCGTCTATAAGTACACAGCCAGAGGGCTTCGTAAACAGTGGGAGCAGCGGAAACGTGTACAAGATATTTTATGTGATGAAGCAGGCATCGCGGAGTTGGAACATCTGTTTTGATGAGTTAGTCAAACAGTTTGACTTCATCAAAATGGTAGATGAACCTTGCATATACAAAAAGGTAGTAGGGTGTATGGTGACGATCCTTGTAGAGTACGTGGATGACATACTCTTGATAAGGAAGTATTTTCCTATGCTACGCTCGATCAATCTCCGCTTATCACATGGATTCTCCATATAGGATCAAAGTGATACATCCTAAATCCTGAGTATTCATCTATGAGATAGATGTTATTTGGGTGTTAGAATACTCACTAGCTGTAGTGAGATGGTATCAATTGATCCTGGGGAGAATCACTGGAAGGGTTCCAGGGTGATAAGGACGACTGAATGTCAGTCACAGGCATTGTCTTTACCCTCAGTAAAGGGATGGTATGTTGGAAGAGTTCCAAGCTAGATACCGTGGCACACTAGACGATAAAGGCTGGATACATCGCTACTTAAGATGCTACCAAAGAGGTTGTCTTGGTGTATATTAGTTCATGAGATGAACTTAGTTCCTACCATTGTGAGACAATGGAGTTGTGGCTTATGCCAAGGAACATCCGTCCCATCAGTGATCCAGACATATTCTAAGGCAGTACCACCTGATCATGGAGATAGTTGATCTCTAGGGTGATCGAGGTTAGGAGAGTAGACTCAGAGGATAAACACGGTGGATCCACTCACAAAGGCCTTTTCCCAAAGAGAGACTTTTATGGGATGGTTGAGTATGAGATACTACAACCACTGTTATAGATGGCCCTAGTGCATGTGCGAGATTGTTAGTTATATGTATGCCCTATAGGCCACTACTGTACATAGGATGTATATTGTAGTGGATGCTGGGACATATATAGGGAGGACTTTCTTGCTCGACATGATAGTATGCTATCTGGTTACTCTTTACCTTAACGTGTATACTGATTGTCTCTCTGTTACATGTTGGTAAAGCCCTTAGGATTTGTACTTGAATACCTGGACTATGATGCAGATCATACTAGTGGGGACATGGTAGTCTATAAGTACATCCTTCAAGTTCCCTAGTCTTGGGTGTATCGAGATGGGGCATCGATATACCAGAGTAGACTAGCGTATACCTTCTCGACCCATACAGATGGGCGGTGGATGATCCCATATCCATTGGTGTTTGACATCAGAGATGATATACGGGTGCTCAGTAGAGACTGGGTACACTGGACGGACTCGCCGAGAACTCCCAGATGGTATTATACCTTACGTCAGATGGCAGTTTTCTAGTGACACTGGTGCAGAGTAGTCTGTTGACCCGAGATCGTCATAGAGTCTTGTGTGATTCCCATTGTGCTTTGATTTCCACCTTACCACGTCCAAGAGGGCATGCAAAACGGTGGCTTTTGGCTACAGTCCCGAATCACATGGAGGCAATGAGCGATAGGAGGGGATTCGTCTCTCCCGGTATATGGAGTTGATGTTGCGCTGTATTCGATTGGCTATAACGGGAAATCCCTGCCCAGGGTTGCTGAGATTTACTGGTAAGTGTTACCACTAGTTTCTCGAACTGTTATAGACCTCATATCGACACGACTTATCGAGCTGCTGGGGTCTGACGTTTACCACCCCTAGGCGAGATATGCGACATATCAGACGAACAGACCAGACTATACGGTAAGTGTTACTGGTTGGATTCACAGGAGTGTGAGCGGGTTTGCTCGTCGATCTTCTGATCGCTCAATACCCGGGTGGCCGTCACGTTTAGCAGACCGCTTGCGGCTTGTAGGTGTTTGATATGATCATCACCTGCTGCCGGCGTATTGACGAGTCTTTAGAGTCCTACACAGAGGTTTCCTGGCTCAAGCGAAACGAAATAGGAGCGCATATGAGATATGTGCGGGACCGAGAATAATGCGTGTATGTGATACCGTATTCCATTCTCGCGATGAATGTATCGATTGGTTGTATGTGATATAACCTAGTTATCGATTCAAGGATTGATTCGATAAGCCGATACATTGGATACTAGTCGGTGATATGCGATATGACCGGATCGTTAAATCAAGTGTTGATTTAATGATTTAATGTATAATTATATATATGATATATTACTTTACATTAACTAGTATTGGTTCACTTTAAAAGGATTTTCTCACTTGATGTGCACAAGTTGTATATGTCATATACTTTTGTGCACTTGTTTGTATCATGTTTGATGATACATGCTCACTTGGGTTTGTGTAAAGTTTAAACCATGGTTGTGTAATGTTTAGGGTTTTCCTTTTTGTTATCTATTTATTTATTTATTATTCTTTTGGAAAAGATAAAGAGAAAATGAAATGGTGGCTTAGTTTGTTTTTGGTTGAAGCTTCATGAAGCTTTGAACAAGTCCACCATTCTTGTCTCAGGCTTAACCTTAACCATTCCACTTAACCATAGTCTATTCTGTACACATAACCATGGTTAGTATATGATAAGTATTCATATTATTTTCCTTTTTGAAAATACTTATCATAATACTAATCATATTCTTTCTTCTTCTTCTTCATCTTCAACAAGAAGAAAAGCTTGCCTTCATCAATGGCAACTTGAGCAAATGAGTGAGAAATCCAATTCTAAAGTGAACCCACATCCTATTTCTTCATCCTCTACCTCTTGCCAAGTAGTATAGGGTGTTTTCTTCACAAGTTTCATGACTTGGTGAAGTGGGAGCTTGATCTAGTGATGCCTCGACGTAGATCATCTTCGGCATCGTAGTCGATGACCTAGCCCGCCCATTTCTCCGATGAAGCCGACACTAGAGTCCAAGATCCGATTTGTACAGCGGAGGGACGTCTACGTGGAGCTAAGGAAGTGGAGAACCGGATCTACAAAGGTTGTAGCCTCTTTCTCTTAGTTAAGTTGTTAACTAGCTTCTTGTTTCGCCTAAAATTCTAGTTAACGATCCGTATTTGGGTTTCTCGGCACTTGTAAAATTTGAAATTGCCATGGTTGATGTCTTGTGAGACCTCATTAGTGTGCCTAGGAACCCTACAGGATAAACCTCTAAATAACGGTAATACCAACTGCTCGTGTCAGTGCCTCAGGTAGCAATATATCATATGGATGAGGTATGAATGCATGAAAACAGAATACATGTCAATGAAGAAACTGCTTTCATAATTTAGTGAGATTTCTGTACTTTCAAAACGAGGTATCATAAATGAAATCAGCATAAATAGTTTCTCGCATCGACACAAAACATAAATCCCAATATCTCAATATCTCAGGCTCCGGCTAACCGGACTGGCCTGGATCATCAATCTCAGTACCTCGATGACTCAAAATCTTAATGTCTCAATCTCACTATCTAGGACGCCGTCAGTCCGGACCGGTCCTTACCATCAATCTCAAGACCATGACGGTATCCTTCGGATATCCGACGTGTTGGGTAAAATTACTGGTAGGTAGTCTTCCCCTGCCAGGCTCATCGTCTACTACTCGATCTTCGAGTCCAGGGGTACCTTACCGGGTCCACCATGTACCCGAAACGGTTCATCCAACTCCTCGAATCAGGTCTCGAAATCCATCAGCAAACTCATGGTGGACGACTTATATATCATGGGAAAACCGCACTTTTAATTTAAAAAGAGAGAAAAGTAGTTTATAAATATTTTTGCGGTTTTCTCCCAATTCCTTGAAATCTCATGAAAATCCGAATCCAAATCATCAATAGCATGTAAACAGTGAATATAGGCATAAAAATCCACGAATGCGGCATAACAGTGAATAATAACATGCATGAAGTAGCAAGTAAAAACTACAATGGATAAACTAGCATATAAGGCAAGTACACTAATATCATGTCTAAACTATTAGCTAAGAAACTATGTCCATGAAATAGTATTTTCTAAAGTTTTCGTGACATGGCAATTACTGATGATGATGTGTGTGAGCCGACAAGTAAGTGTACGTGGAACATACGCATCATCGGTAATGGTGCTGGTGTACTAACAACATGATTTCAATAATGGTATATGAAATCACAATATAAGTTTGCGATGCGGAGCGAACAGCAAAAATGAGCGGGAGCTGAATGATAAACACAATGATAACTAATCTGCATTTAACATAAATATAAGTCATACATTAGTGCCTTTTGAAATAACACGAATCGTGGTGTTTTGAAAATAAGGGCTACGGTGTTTTTAAGAAAAGATGCGTCCTTTGAAGTATCTGTAGAATCTCTTGGCCTGTCTTTTAAAATACCCAAGATTCGTTAGTTTTGAAATAGGTAGGAATCGAATCTAGTCTAACAACTACACTAACTATAGAGCTGAGCTAACAGGCTAAACGAAAGATAAGGAAACCGCCTAACATCTGAGTCGATACACATATATATATATATAGCAGTCGGTGATATCGCCTCAAAAGTATTATAGTCGTTACAATATCTATAATATGATCACCTCAAGTGAAGAGTGCGGATCTATCATCAATATATAGCTCGTACGTAAATCCATCGTACGGCATCCGAATTCTAATTACGGGTCAATACCACATTCATCACATTATTCATCCGGTATCCTCTTTATCAACATCAAGATCTGGCGTACTAACCTACGTCTAGTATAATACTGATACCATCTATTTATTCATGCATGTGTATGAAACGCTATGTCAAAGGACCCGCAAAAACATCATGTCGTATCATACGTACGAACCCTGTCACATCACCGATCTCATGGCCTCAAATCCCAAACTCATCGACTCATCTCATATCCCGAGTACTATCCTCAAATCCAGTACATGAACACATAGTCCCATAGCCATGTGTAAATATACACATCCCTATATACGCACAGATAAAAGAAAGAATGTATGCAAGTATGTGTGTGCATGTGTGTCGGTGCAACCACTACTCTAGGGTTTCGCAACTAATACTAAACCAATCCAAGAACATCTAGAATCCATCTTTATCAACAATAAACTCAAATTAACATATAAATAATATATGTGTGTATACGTATTCGTATACCTCACCACGAACTGCGGCGGTGCTATACGGCATCCACCCGACTTCCCCCGTAGATATAATCTACTCACCCGATCTTCGCTCGCCGGTGCCGACGTCGCCACGCGCTTGCTTGTCGTCTCGAAGTCCACATGGGGTACCTACATATCATAACGCACCGGATGGCATTAAAATCCGACTCATTACCAAAACAACACATGAATCCCACATAAGTCAAAAACTATGATTTGCTTTCACAAATCAACCCAAAAACCATCGACATCGGTGTACAAGCGTCGATTGATCAAGAAAAACACCATACATACCAATCAAGGTTTCAAAACTCACTAACTGTATAAGAAATAGGGTATAATTCGTGAAAACCATAAAATCAAACCAATCGTTTTATTTTCCAAAAACCTAGTTAGCCCAAATTCCCATTTCGGTTCAAAACTTGATGTTTTAACTAATCTACAAATTTTAACAATTCAAATGGCCAAAATGCTCATTAAATAATATAATTAGGTCATACATTTTTACTTTCATAAATTAAACTCATCAATTTGTATAAATTCCAAATTCCTAGTTTGCAAAGATACCGATTTTAACTTTTTTTTAATGTAAAATTCACAATTTTACAATTAAGCTTGGTTTTGCATATACTAAAATATTAAACCATAATTTATAATGTTAATAATGCCATGAAATCCTAATTAGAATTTTATCTCACCAAAATATATATATTTTTAAAACCTAGTTTGCAATTTATATAATTATCACAAATTTAAATTAATAAAAATGCAACTAGCAACTAAATTTGAATTAGCATAACATTAATATGTCAAAAATATCACACAACCATAATCTCACAATACAAAATCCTAACTTTCATTCAAAACCCTTTCTTGAAAGTTAAATATTTAATATCAAAACCATAATTAATTCCGAATTAGCTAGATTTGAAGTAATTCAACAACAATTTAACAAAAGGACAAGAATTATACCTCACAATCCATGATCAAACACACAAGCTAGCCTCCAAAATGCTCTCTTCGCTCCAAGGATTCAAGTAAGATTGCTTAAAGAATAATGGGTAAGGCTTGGAATAGGAATTAGATTTGAATTTGCATGGATTTGAAGTGATATTTGTAGACTTTTGATGCAAAAATGGAGTGGGGTTGCTGCTGTTGGGGGAGGGATTCTTGGCCTGAAGAGAGGGGGGAGGGGGGAGAGAGTGGTGAGATTATGAAGTCAAGAATTGAACAAAGTTAACCAAGCCCATACCTATATATATTCTTTCAATTCCTTTTCTTTTCATATTGTTTTCTTTCAAACTAAACTAGAAGTGTGAGATGTGTGGGTGTGGGGCTGCCATGGGCTCGGCCAATGATGGAAAGTGGGCGTGTGTGAGTGTGGGGGGAAGGAAAATGATAATTGGTATACCCCAACATCCATTTACACAAATTTCACTATTTAAGCCTTTTTCTTCGATATTTTCTAAAACCGTTTGGCAGCTTCACTTTATTTCAAAAACAACATGCTAAAATTTTGTTTAATTTGTTATGATGCACAAAATTTGTTTCAACCCATTCCAATTTGTAATTTTCCCTAATTAAATGTATTAGTGACGGCTTAAAATAATTTTTAAAAAATTAATTTCGGAAAATTTTTCAGAAAATTAGAATTTTACCGGTGGCTCAATAAACACCAAATACAACCAATTACATAGCTAGAATATGTATATTTAATTTTATAATAAAGATATTTGTATTTTGACTTTTACAGAAAACCCCATTATTTAACCGATTTTTACGAAATTTCACCGAAACGATTTTCAAAACGTTACAGGTTTAAAGTGATAAAGCTAATGGTCAATGATAAATCGACACTTGATTTAGAAAACCAGTCATATCAAATACGACCCGACCAATAGAAAACCGCCCGATTAATATACGGTATCACATACGCACATTTAATCGGGTCGCCGCGCATATCTCATATGTGCACCACATCGTTTCGCATGGACTAGGTAACTCCATTGTGGGACATTAAGACTCGTTAATACGTCGGAAGTGGGTGAAGATCATATCAAGCACCCCCAAGCCGCAAGAGGTCAACTAAATGTAACTGCCATCCGGGTATTGAGCGATCAGAAGAAAACAAGTGAACCTATCACAACTCCCGTCGAGCCAACCAGCAACACTACCGTACAGTCCGGACTCTTCATCAGATATGTTGTATATCGAGTATAGGGATTGTAACGACGACCCCAATAACTCAATAAGTCCTGCCGATGAATGGTCTATAATAGATCGAGAAACTACTGATAACTCTTATCAGTAAATTCCAACAGCCCTGGACAGGGACTTACTGATATAGCCAATCATGCACAGCACAGCATCAACCCCCAATACTGGGAGTGACGAAACCCCTCTTATCGCTCATCGTGTTCGTGTGTCCCGGGACTGTACCCAAAAGCCATCTGTTTTCACGACTCAGTAGAGCCGTGGTATGGTGGTAATCAAAGTACAGCGGGAGAACACACAAGACTCTATGACGATCTCGGGTTTACAGACTAACTTGTACTAGTGTCACCTGAGAACTCCTATCCGATGATAGATATAATACAATATGGGAGTTCTCGGCGAGTCCGTCCAGTGTACCCAGTCTTCTCTGAGCACCCACATATGATCTCCATATCAAACATCATTAGATGTGGGAACATCCATTGCCAAGCATATGGGTCTAGTATCATATACGCTAGCCTACTCTGGTATATCGATGCCCTAGCTCGATAGACCTACTACTAGGGACATTTTAGGATATGCTTATGAACTATAGACGTCCCACCAGTATGATCTCCATCATAATCACAGTAGTCAAGGAAATATCCTCAGGGCTTTATCAACGTGTTTAAATGAATAAGAGCATGATCAAATGAATATGTCAGATAAAGAAGAACCAGATAGCATACTATCATGTCGAGCAAGAATGTACCCTAAATATATATATACATGTATAAATACATCCACTATCATATAATGGCCTCTAGGGCATACATATATCCAACAATCTCCCACTTGAACTAAGTCCAGTTATTGGCGTATCTCATACCCAACATCTCAAAATGCCGCTCATGCTGCAGCTGAGCAAGGGCCTTGGTGAATGGATCCGCATTGTTATTCTTTGTGTCTACTCTCTAATCTCGATCTCGCGGCAATCGACAATCTCCTAGATCAAATGAAAGCGCCTCAGGATGTGTCTGGACCGCTGATGGGATCTGGGCTCCATAGCTAACGCCAGAGCCCCATTAATATCACAATACAATGGTATTAGATCAATAATGGTTGGAACTACTCCTAACTCCAAGACGAACTTCTTCATCCAGACGGCTTCCTTGGTGGCATCATTCGCAGCAATGTACTCAGCTTCCATCGTAGAGGCTGCAACGGTATCCTGTTTGGAACTCTTCCAACTTATCGCCCTTCCATTGAGGGTAAATACAAACCCAGAGGTAGATTTTTCGTCATCCTTATCACTCTGGAAGCTCGAATCGGTAAAGGCCTCCATTTGGAGATCTCCATTACCATACACCAAGAACAATTCTATAGTCCTTCGCAAGTACTTAAGAATGTTCTTCATAGCTATCCAGTGATTCTCCCCTAGGTTGGATTGATACCTGCTTACTACACTAAGTGCATAAGCTACATCTGGGTGTGTACATAACATTGCATAGATTATAGATCCTACTGCCGAAGCATAGGGTATAATGCTCATGCGAGCTCTTTCTTCATCGATCTTTGGGCAAAAATCCTTAGAGAGAGTGACCCCATGGCAAGCGGATAAGGCACCCCTCTTGGAGCCTTCCATGCTAAACCATTTTAGTATGGTGTTGATGTACCTGGTTTAGGACAATCCCAATAATCTCTTGGATCTATCTCTATAGATCCTAATGCCCAGAATGCATGTGGCATCAACCTGGTCCTTCTTGGAGAACCTTGGTGATAAGAAAGATTTGACCGACTGTAGCATAGGAATATCATTTCCTATCAGAAGAATGCCATCAACGTATAATACAAGGAACGTGACAGCTCTCCCTACAGCCTTCTTATAAACACGAGGTTCATCTGGAATTTTGATGAAATCAAACTCTTTGATAACATCATCGAAACAGATGTTCCAACTCCGTGATGCTTGCTTTGATCCATAAATGGATTTAAGCAATCTACTTGCTTTCCCGCTGCTCCCACTGTCAATGAAGCCCTCTGGCTGATCCATATAAACGCATTCTTCTAAATCTCCTTTTAGAAATGATGTTTTCACATCCATCTGCCAGATTTCATAGTCGTAGTGAGCAGCGATAGCAGGTAGGATCCAAATGGATTTAAGCATGGCTACGGGAGAAAAAGTTTTATCATAGTCCAGACCTGGTTTTTGATGAAAACCCTTCGCCATAAGTCTTGCCTTATAGGTCTCTACCTGCCCATCTACACCAATGTTTCTTTTAAAGATCCATTTTCCCCCCATAGGTTTTACCCCAGGGGGTACAACGTCCAAATTCCATACTTTGTTGGTGTACATAGACTCCATTTCAGATCTGATGACATCCAGCCAGTTCACAGAGTCTCTACTCGTGATAGCTAGCTGAAAGCTGGTAGGATCATCATGCTCCATGA
Source organism: Agapanthus africanus (assembly GCA_030015575.1). Taxonomy (NCBI): domain Eukaryota; kingdom Viridiplantae; phylum Streptophyta; class Magnoliopsida; order Asparagales; family Amaryllidaceae; genus Agapanthus; species Agapanthus africanus. Next base: position 467,987,253 of record CM057339.1, on the reverse strand, counting down.
TGCTGTTTTCTCTATCACCATCAATGAGGAAACCGTTGTACCTCTCCGGTGGGTGAGAAGTCCTACCAGACCAATGGAATGGCCGAGGTTCTTCAGTTTCTATTGCAACAGCAGGTTCAACCAAGTCGTCATTTGTAATTTGTGTTTCTAGAACCACTTCTAGATCTACCACAATGCCATCAATATCATTTGTAAAAAAAACTCTTTTTCTAAAAATGTGACATGCTGAGAAACAAACACCTTCTGTTCCTCCTTGTGATAGAATAGATATCCATATGAATTCTTTCGATATCCTACAAAATTACACATGACTGACCTTGTCTCGAGTTTGTCCGGATTCTGCTTTTTAACATAGGCCGGGCAACCCCAAATTTTAATTCGTTTAAGAGATGGTCTGTTCCCTTGCCATATCTCATATGGCGTGGTAGACACAGTTTTGGTTGGGACCCTGTTCAGTAGAAACGTTACAGTCTCCAATGCAAGCCCCCAAAATGAGACGGGTAACTTAGCATCACTCATCATGGAACGGACCATATCTAATAGGGTCCGATTCCGTCGTTCTGACACACCGTTGTGCTGTGGTGTGCATAGAGGAGTGAGCTAAGAGAGAATCCCATTCTCTTTTAGGAAGTTTGCAAAATCTGTACTGAGATACTCCCCACCTCGATCTGATCGAAGCATTTTGATACTCAAGCCGGTTTGTTTTCTACTTCGAGTTTATATTCAGTGAATTTCTCGAAACCTTCGGATTTTTGTTTTAATAAAAATAGATGAGCGAATCTTGAGAAATCATCAGTGAAAGTAATGAAGTATGAAAAAGCGCCTCTAGCCTGTGTAGATATTGGCCCGCTTACATCACTATGTATGAGGCCTAAGACCTCAGTAGCTCTTTCTCCGTGTCCCTTAAACGGAGTTTTGGTCATTTTACCCTTGATACAAGACTGGCAAGTCGCATAAGATTTATATTCAAAAGGGTTTAAATATCAATCTTTGTGTAAGTTTTTTAGTCTTGTTACGTTAATATGACCAAGTTTACAGTGCCAAAGAAAAGCTTCATTTATTTCTGAAAGTTTTCTTTTATTAGTGTGTTGTATGCTGAAAACTGTGTTGATTTAGGACGTATATCCAATTATTAAGTGTACCATACCCAAAAACATTTGATTCAGGTGAATGTTAATTAAATTGTTCTGTAATACAAAATTATATCTTTCATTGTCTAGCAAAGAAACGGATATTATATTAGAAAGCATACTAGGTACATAATAACATGGGTTCAAAACCAAAATACATCTAGACGGCAACCCCAAGTGATACTCTCCCACTGCAACTGTATGTACAGTGGAACCATTTCCAACACGGAGTGGTCACCTGTCTTCAAAACCTTGCTATTTCTTAGCCCCTGCATGGAATTGCAAATGTGAGAACCTGAACCGGTATCTAATACCCAGGAAGCAGAGTTTATTGAAAAACAGTTTTCTGTCACAAACACACCTGAAGCGGAAACATCCTCATGCTTCTTCTTGAGATCTAAGTACTCCGTGTAGTTGCACCTTCAGTGTCCTGTTTTGTGGCAGTGATAACATTCCCCTTTCCCCGATTCCCCAGCCTTGGACTTGTCTTTCTCCTTAGCCATTTTGACTCCACCCTTAGGTTTGGTGGGTTTCTTCTTCATATTTCCCTTGGCCATAGCTTTCATACGAGAAGAAGAAGATGTCCTAACACTCAAAACGGGAGTCTTAATTGATTTCAGCGTGCTCTCTTCAATCCTTAACATATTAAGGAGTTCAGGTAGTTCCTTCTCCAAGTTGTGCATGTTGAAGTTATAGTTTTTCCCTCTGACGAGGGACAGTATTATGGACAGTTGGTCCAAGAGGATACTGTGGGATGCATGGTGCAGGATACTGATTAGATTCAGTTGACGATACAGTCTAAGAAGTTTTGAATTGGAGTTCATTTATGAACTAGGTCCCATCAGATATCCAGAAATATTCTAAAACGGGTATTACTCGATTCGGGAGATGGCTTTCTCCGCGAACTTGAGATTAAGAGAGACATAGAAAGAAACATCGCGGCGGATCCACTCATTAAGGCTATTTCTCGAACACAAGAGTTTTACAAACGGGCTTTGTGAAACTGATTAGTAGAGGAGTTGGGTGTTCGGTATCACACGGGCTGTGAGTATACGACATCGCAATAATTAGCCTTAAGCGCAAGTGGGAGATTGTTGGATATAGTGCCCTCAAAGTCAATTATTGGATTGCAAGTACGTGATTGCAATGATTGAGGAGGACCTATACCGGTAGGACAGTCTTACTCAAGATGACAGTATGCTATCTGGTTTGCCTTTATCATTCATGTACAGGTTTAGGTGACTGATCACTATTACATGTTGATAGAGCCCTAAGGATCTTGCTTGACTACCAACAGTATGATGACGATCATATACATGAAAGTTGGGTAGTCTATAAGCATATCCTTAAAGGTGATCCTTAGTCGTGGGTGTTTCGAGACAAGGCATCGATACTCCGAAGTAGACTAGTGTATACTGTCGAGACCCCGACGAGTGGCGGAGGCCGGTCTCACAAGCCACCGGTGTCAGTTGGATCACCTAAGATGTATACAGGTACTCATTGGGTTATGAGTGCACCGGACAGGACTCGCCGGGAACCTGCTAGTTGGTTTTATACCTATAGTCAGATAGAAGTTCCCTGGTGATATGTGTACAGGTTAGTTCATTGACTTGAGGTCGTCATTTGTCTCGTGTGAGTTCCCACTGTGCTTTGATTTTTACCCAACCATGGCTCAAAGGAGTCGTGCAAACAGGTATTTTTTGGGTACAGTCCCGAGCCACATGGAGGCAAGTGAGCGGATTGGCAGAGGATTCGTCTCTCCCGGTATTGGAGGTGAGATCGCGCTGTGTCTAGGAAAGCAATTACACTAAGTCCTTGACCAAGGCAGGTGAGAATTACGGGTATGTATTCCTGTAGTTTCTCACGCTATTCAGGGCTTGTCTCCGACACAACTTATACCGCAATTGGGGGTCTGACGTTACCAGCCCCCTAGGCTCGATATGCGATACTCATAGAAGAACGAACCGGACTGTATGTATATTGTCACTGTTAGGCTCAGTTGGGTTCCAGGATGAGTTCGCTCATCGGCTTCCCTTGAGGTCAGTACATGGGCAGCCGTTATGCACAGCTAGTACCGCTGACGGCTTATGGTTAAACCTACTGCCAGGGTACTGATGAGTCATTAGAGTCCACCACAGATAGTTTCCCAAGTTCGGGAGAAACGTTGTAGAGGCCGTATGGTTTTATGGCAGGGTTCAGAAAATGCACGTGCATTTACGCACGTGTTATATTTCGGGCTGATAATACTGGTGGGCTTTGGTTTAAGCCGGATCCATGTATTATATTTTGTAGATATAATATATTTGTCTCAGTTGCATTTGTATTCAGTCGTAATACAAATGCTGGTATGTTTATACTGTTACGGGGTTATCCTGAAATTCATTTCGGGATCGCTTTTGGAAGTTGCCAGTTTTCTATCACCCGTCTTAAACAATTGGTTTAATACGGATTTATCTTTCCTTCATGAGGGTGAGTCATGAGAGTGCTTCTAGAAGATGGGGAGGTGTTTATGTGTGTCACCATTTTGCATTAATGGTTGATGACTAGGATTAGTCATTCGTTGTATGGATTAAATGATTAATGAGGTGTCATTAGTGAGTCATTCTTTGCTTTAATGATTCTTGTTCTTGCTAAGATCTTTTGTGAGGATATTATTTCATTATGGTCACCCCTAGCTCCTACACTCACCTCCCTCCTCTTCTTATAGCGGCCGGCCTCTCATTGAAAGGATGATGGTTGTTGATTAAAAAGATTATGGATTTTGGTTCATGGAAATATGATAATTCATTTCTCATTTCATTCCATTCAAAAGGCAACTTCAATAACCGTTCATCCATGGTTTTGGATGAAGCGAGACAATGTGTTCTACTCATTCTCTACATCAATCTTGGACATGTCGGCTAGCAAATTCATGTCCGAGTTGCCTCGGTTTAGAGGTGGGAGCCCGTTTAAAGATCCGTAGATGTGCTGCCACCTCGACAAGGGGCTAGGAGATCGGAGCAGCCGCAATGGAGCGTGGGATGATGGCTAAAGACCGAAGGACTCGGATCGTTCGGTATAGCTTTTCTACCCACTTTACAGTTAGTTAGTTTAGCGTTAATGGCAAGATCCGGGTTATAGTATGTGATTGCGCCAATTATAAAAGTTTTTATTTCGCATTTGGCGTCTGAAAGACGGCCGGGGCGCTACCATAGACTTACAAGAAGAAGGACTTGAAGCTTTAATCTTCAAACATAGTAGTTACTGTTGGGTTTCCTCACCACCTCATCTAGGGTTTGGAAGAACCACATATGCCTTAATTAAAGTTTATGAGGTGCTAAGTGAACTAACCTAGGATCTCAACTAGAATTTTAGGGTAACAATCAATAAGAATCACATGCAAGAAGCAATTTAACACTAAGTGAAGAGATTACAACCTTTGTAGACTTACCTTGGTGACTCCTTGGCACTTTAACAGTTTGAAACGGATCGATGGAGGCCTTCCTAGTCCACGATGATCCACCCGATGTCCCTTTATCCAAAGCTCCTTGCTTTACTTGATCTTTGAAAGAAGTGTAGCAAACACCCTACAAAAATGGGCTAAAGAAGTATAGAGTGATGATGTGGTTTCTTTTCTTTATTCAAAACCCTTTCATTTTTACTAGTTCACTCTATGTAAACCTCAAGAGAGAAAGAGAATGAGGAAGAAGAAGATGGCAACTCAAGAGCTCTTTTGTTTGTTGTGATGAATAATAAAAATGAGAATGAATATATATATATATATATATATATATATATATATATATATATATATATATATAAAATCCTTCTCACTTCAAACAATGGGTTAATAAATATCTAGATATTTATTTTGGAGTAATTAGAGCCATAGAAAATTAACTCATGGTTAATGCATGGTTATGTGAAAAATGAAGAATAAATCTCAACCATGAATTAATTCTATTTGCATTAACTCAAAAATAATTATATAGATAAATACTTCCATGTGAGTCTTGCATTGCCACCGCATGTGTATCATCAACCATGATACAATGTATGCATGTATGTATGCAAGCACATCATCATGTGCATCAACATAAACATATGCATACATGCATGCATACAAAAAAGAAAAGGGTTTAATAAAGAAATAAGCTAAAAGTCAAATGTTAAATCAACACTTGATTTAACAAACCGGTCATATCACATACGACCCGACTAATAGAAAAAAGCCCGATTAATATACAGTTTCACAGACATGTATTTAATCGGGTCCCCGCACATATCTCATATGCACACCACATCGTTTCGCCTGAGCTAGGAAACTCCTTTGTGGGAAGCTAAGACTCGTCAATACGCCGTCAGTAGGTGATGATCATATCAAACACCTACAAGCCGCAAGCGGTCAGCTAAACGTAACAACCACCCGGGTGTTGAGTGGTCAGAAGAAAACCAGCGAAGCAGTCAAAACTCTCGTCGAGCAAACTGGAAACACATACTGTACTGTCCGGTCTCTTTGTTAGATATGATGCATATCGAGTCTAGAGATGGAATCGTCGACTCCAATAACTCAGTAAGTCATGCCGGTGTATGGCTCAGAACAGATCGAGAAATTACTGATAACACTTATCAGTAAATCTCAGCTGCCCTGGCCAGAGATTTCCTGTTATAGCCAATCGAGCAAAGCACAACATCAGCCCCCAATACCGGGAGAAACGAAACCCCTCCTATCTCTCATTGACTCCATGTGTAGTGTTCCTAAGCACACTAAGGAGGTCTCACAAGGCATCAACCACTCCAATTTCAAATTTTACGGGTGCCGAGAAACCCTAATACGGATCGTTAACTAGATTTTAGGCGACAAAGTGAAACTAGTTAACAATTTAACTAAAAGTGAGTGGCTACAACCTTTGTAGATCCGGTGCTCCACCTCCATAGCTCCGTGATGATGTCTCCTCGCTGCGATCATCGGATCCCGGGTTCTAGCGTCGGCTTCATCGGAGAAAAGGCGGGCTAGGTCATCGACTACGATGTCGAAGATGATCTACGTCGAGGCATCACAAGATCAAGCTCCCACTTCACCAAGTCATGAAACTTATGAAGAAAACACCCTATACTACTTGGCAAGTCGTAGAGGATGAAGAAATAGGAAGTGGGTTCACTTTAGAATTGGATTTCTCACTCATTTTCACAAGTTGCTATTGATGGAAACTTGATTTTCTTCTTGAAGAAGAAGAAGAAGATAATATTATGATAAGTTATTAGAATAGAATAGAAAAATCAATTCTTATCATAATTTTAACTATAGTTATGTGTAGAGAATTGACCAAGGTTAAAGGAATGGTTAGGGTTAAGGAGATGCAGACAAAATGGTTACATTGGTCAAAGCTTCATGAAGCTTCAACAAGCTTCGTGAAGAAAAGCAACCTTTTGTTTTCATTTCTCATTCATTTAATCCAAAAATAAATCGATAAATGAATGAATAATCAAATAAAAACCCTAACCATTTATTTAACCAAGGTTTAATTCTTTATACAAACCCTAGCAATCATGTATCATCAAATATGATACAATCAAATACACAAAAATATATCACATATACAATGTGCACATCAAGTGAGAAAATTCATTTAAAGTGAACCTATACTAGTTAATGCAAAGTAATATATCAAATATATAATTATGCATTAAATCATTAAATCAACACTTGATTTAATGATCCGGTCATATCGCATATAACCGACTAATATCAACAGTAACAACTTATCGAATCAACACTTGATCCGATAATCCGGCTACATCGCATATAACCGATCAATGTCACAAATCGCGAGAATCGAATACAGTATCACATACTGGTATCATTCTCGGTCCCGCACATATCTTATATGCACTCCTATTTCGTTTTGCTTGAGCCAGGAAACCTCTGTGTAGGACTCTAAAGACTCGTCAATACGCCGGCAGCAGGTGATGATCATATCAAACACCCACACGCTGCAAGCGGTCTGCTAAACGTAACGGCCACCCGGGTATTGAGCGATCAGAGGATCGACGAGCAAGCCCGCTCACACTCTTGTGAATCCAACCAGTAACACTTACCGTACAGTCCGGTCTGTTTGTCTGATATTCGCATATCTTGCCTAGTGGTAAACGTCAGACCCCAGCAGCTCGATAAGTCGTGTCGATATGAGGTCTATAACAGTTCGAGAAACTACTGGTAACACTTACCAGTAAATCTCAGCAACCTTGGGCAGGGATTTCCGGTTATAGCCAATCGAACACAGCGCAACATCAACTCCCTATACCGGGAGAGACGAATCCCCTCCTATCGCTCATTGCCTCTATGTGATTCGGGACTGTACCCAAAAGCCACCGTTTTGCACGCCCTCTTGGAGGTGGTAAGGTGGAAATCAAAGCACAGTGGGAATCACACAAGACTCTATGACGATCTCAGGTCAACAGTCTACTCTGCACCAGTGTCACCAGAGAACTGCCATCTGACGTAAGGTATAATACCATCTGGGTGTTCTCGGCGAGTCCGTCAAGTGTACCCAGTCTCCACTGAGCACCCGTGTATCATCTCTGATGTCAAACACCAATAGATATGGGATCATCCATCGTCCATCTGTATGGGTCGAGAAGGTATACGCTAGTCTACTCTGGTATATCGATGCCCCGTCTCGATATACCCACGACCAGGGACCTTGAAGGATGTACTTATGGACCACCATGTCCCCACTAGTATGATCCGCATCATAGTCCAGGTAGTCAAGTACACATCCTAAGGGCTTTACCAACATGTAACAGAGAGACAATCAGTATACACGTTATGGTAAAGTGTAACCAGATAGCGTACTATCATGTCGAGCAAGAAAGTCCTCCCTATATATGTCCAAGCATCCACTACAATATACATCCAATGTACAGTAATGGCCTCTAGGGCATACATATAACTAACAATCTCCCACTTGCACTAGGGCCATCTGTAGCAGAGGTTGCAGTATCTCATACTCAACCATCCTATAAAAGTCTCTCTTTGGGAATAGGCCTTCGTGAGTGGATCCGCCGTGTTGTCCTCTGAGTCTTCTCTCCTAACCTCGATCCCCTGGAGATCAACTATCTCCATGATCAGGTGATGCTGTCTCAGAATACATCTGGGTCACTGATGGGACCAGGGTTCCTTGGCCAAAGCCACATTTCCATTGTCACATAATGGTAGGAACCTAGTTCATCTCATGAACCAATATACACCCAAACTGCCTCTTTGGTAGCATCTTAAGTAGCGATGTATCCAGCCTTTATCGTCTAGTATGCCACGGTATCTTGCTTGGAACTCTTCCAACATACCGTCCCTTCACTGAGGGTAAAGACAATGCCTGTGACTGACATTCAGTCGTCCTTATCACCCTGGAAACCTTCCAGTGATTCTCCCCAGGATCGATTGATACCATCTCACTACATCTAGTGAGTATCCTAATATCTAATTACATCTATCTCATAGATGAAAACTCAGAATTTAGGCGGTATCATTTTGATCCTATATGGAGAATCCTTGTGATAAGCGGAGATTGACCGATCGTAGCATAGGAAACTCCTTCCCTATCAAGAGTATGTCATCCACGTACTTTGCGAGGATCACCATCATACTCCCTACTACCTTTTCGTTTATACAAGGTTCATCTACCATTTTGATGATGTCAACTTCTTTGACTAACACATCAAAACAGACGTTCCAACTCCGCGATGCCTGCTTCATCACATAAAACATCTTGCACACGTTTCCGCTGCTCCCACTGTCTACGAAGCCATCTGGCTGTGTACTTATAGACGTTCTCTTCCAAAACATCATTTAGAAAAGCAGTCATGACACCCAACCACCAGATATCGTAGTCATGGTATGTAGCCGTGGCAAGTAGGATCTGGATGGACTTAAGCACAGATCCTTTAGAAAAAGTTTCATCATGATCCATACCTGGTCAATAATGCAAACCTTTAACAAGTCTAGCTTCGAATGTTTCAACTTTTCCATGTACACCAAGTAATCTTCTCAAGATATACTTGCTCCTGATGGGGATTTAACCCTTCAGATATAGCAACCAAAGTCCATACTTTGTTGGTGTATAAGGATTCCATCTCAGATTGCTAAGCATCCAGCCATTCTTACAGAGTCCCACTCCTTATGGCCAGCTCGAAACTAGTTGGGTCACCATCTCATGATGCAATCCTCGCTCCCACTGTCATAGAGGAACCGAAGTATCTCTCAGGTAGGTGAGTAACCCTACTAGATCGACGTAGAGGCTGAGGTTCGTTGGTTACTATTGAATCCTTTGGTTCTATCAAATCAGCAGCTGCGGTTTGTATAGCTGGAACCTTTCCAGTTCTACATAACAGAACTTGCCTCGAGCTTGTCCGGATTATGCTTATAGGCCTAGGCCGGACAACCCCAAATCTTAACCAACTTAAGATATGGGATCTTCCCTTTCCATATCACATATGAAATGGTAGGCAACTGATTTGATTGGAACCCTATTCAATAGGTATGCAACTTCTCAAGTGCATAACTCCCAAAAGGAAATAGGAAACTCAATAGTACTCATCATAGAGCACACCATATCACATAGGGAGCAATTGCTCCGCCCCGATATACCATCGTGCTATGGTGTATACGGAGGAGTAATGCTGAGAGAGAATCTCATTCTCCTTTTAGAATAGTCCATTAATTCCGTGCTCAAGTATTCTCCTCCTTGATCTCATCAAAGGACATAATACTTATATCCGTATTGGTTCTCTACTTCTAAATCATATTCTGTGAATATCTCAAAAGGTTCGGACTTGTGTTTCAACAAGAAGATATGTCTGAATCTTGAGAGATTATCAGAGAATGTAATGAAGTAAAAAGAACCGGTCTTGGCATGTGTAGACAGGGGACCTTACATACATCAACATGTATCATCCCAAAAGTTTACTAAGTCTTTCTCTGTTTCCAATAAACAGAGCTATGGTCATCTTATCTTTGTGACATGACTGGCAAGTTTTCACAAGATGAAAATTCAAACTGATTTAAATACGCATCTAAATGTAACTTCAGCCAGTCGTGTCGCATTGATATGACCTAGTCTACAATGCCTCATGAAGGATTCGTTCATTTCTGAACTCTTCCTCTTGTGTGTGTTCCATATACTAGGAACTATAGTTTGATTTAGAACATCAATGCTTTTAGATAACGTGCCTGAACCGATCAACTTTTGATATAGGAAATGTTCAAAACATTATCCAACAATACAAAATTTTATCATTTCTTTTCTAATAAAGAGACTGATATGATTTTGTATATCAGGTTCGGTATCTAATAGCATTTATTCAGAATCGATGTATTGGTAACACAGGGTGACAGTGACCAACAGACTTGGCTACAAAACTTGCCCCATTTTCTGCCTTATGAAACTTATCACCCGTTCTCAGTTTTTCAACCCTTTTGTAGCCCTATGTAACAGATTACATATCTGGTATCCTGATCCGGTATCATATACCCTGGATGCGGAGGATACTGAGAAACAGTTCTTTGTAATGAACACACCCGAAGATGATGCATCAGCATGCACTCTCTTCGTTTGGGCGGCACGGGAATTCTGGTAATCCCCAATTTCCTGCTCTGTCTTATAACAATTATAAGTTGGAGCGGGACCAACGTTCCCCAGCTCAGTATAACAAGCGGGTTCGGTCAATAATCCGTATTATTATCTTGATTAAGGCTTGATATGGTCGCTACCTGGAGAGAGAGAAAAGAAAACACTCAGCGTGCGCTCTTGCAAGAATAGATTAGTTATTATTTTATCTAATCAGGATGGCTCCCACTGCTTTTTATCAAATCTTCCTTCAAACCCTAAAAGGAAAGACTATCCGGGATTAATTACACACTACAAGTTCGCCAATCTTTTAGCCAGGCCATGTCGGTACTTTGAGGGAGGTCCCCCGTGCTTTCGCACGAACCTAATTAATGAAAACCTCGTTTTCCCAGAGGCGTAACCTCGTTGACACCTTTCTAGACACCTACTTGATCGGCTAATTGTAATGTGTAAAACTCTCCCAGGAGTAACTCTTACTCGCAACGGGTATCGGGATCCAACTATCTCATAGAAGGTATGCAATCTCATTGCAAATTTCAACAATTGAAATTCCCGATAATATTTTCCCCCTAGCGTCCTATGACCTTGACGCAGGCCAACAAACCATAGTGCGCTAGTCAAGTTCAACCCGTCATTTCCTGATTGAATTAAACCCACCCGCACGATCCTTGACGCAGGCCAACAAAGTTGTATGACTACCCTAATCCAATCTGCATCATATGCATAAGAAGATAAATAATAGTAAGCTACCACACACTACGCCTTGATGCAGGCCAACAAACGTAGCATGAATACTAACTACTACTTATCTGAAATGACGGAGGGCTACGACAGGTTTTTCTGAAAACCTATTGCGTAATGAACTTGATATCGTTGTAGAAGCAAATGATTTTAAAATGGAGTGCTTTTGTGGCTTTTCTAGTTTTGCTAAAGGAGTCACTCCCGGTAAAGGGATCGCCGGTCCTTTCCTCGTCGAATGAGGTGCGGGATATATCTTATATATCACTGTGCAAAGCATAAACTATAGAAGCAATCAAAAACAAACCGAGTGTGTAGCATCTGCCAGTTATTGCTAAAGGAGTCACTCCCGGTGAAGGGATCTCGGTCCTTTCCTCATCGAATAAGTTGCAGGATATATCACATATACCGCTGTGCAAAGCAAGAACTGTAGCTACCCTTTTTTATTTAAAATTTGATTCCACAACATCTTAGGTTTCTTTTCTTTCATTAATCACATTAATGAAGTCCCATCATTTAAGTACCTAAACATCACAGATAGATATGACGTACACTTATTCCATCCGCATTCGCCTCGATGTCCCCTCGTGCACCGTTAGGTTAGGTAACTAACGACAGAGCAGGGCAGGGCTAGTGCGGGTGCAAAACATAAGTAACGTCTATATAATATATGATATATACTATATACTGTATCTATTACAGAACATCACATGATCACATCATAGATATCGCAGCAGAAGAAACGTATGAAACATTGGATATACTAGGACGTCCGTGTTTTCAATACGAGCCAGTATAAAACACGGATTCCATGGTCGTGATGAATAGCCAATCCCACACCCCTAGACCCCTACGAGAGCGGCAAGCAACCCTACCAATTCTAGGGTTAGGAGACCCGGACTCGACTCCTTGAGATGGTCTCCCACTGGACCCTAGAACCCGGTTACTTGTGCTCCCCTCCTTGGGTCTATCCTAGTGCAGAAAAGTAAATAATATACAAACGGTGACATCTTCCGCAACCTGGAAGTTCCCCAATAAAAGAATATTACATACAAGTTTTTACATGAATGAAAATGAAAAACACTCATCTCACATAAAAACCCCCGGCTATTCAAACACGATGATCCAATATAACATATCCAGCAACACATAACAGCACATGTCATCAACGTAAGTAAATATGCACATCATAATTGTCGTTGACATATAGCAACGAAACCGGCGATATCACATATTACACTTACGATCACAGAAAAGAAAGTGTAAAACTACAACAGTTGGAATCCGCAACCTCTTTAGACATCGCATGCCTAAGCAAATGAAATACTTAGACATCACATGCCTAACAATTATAAACTCCGCATTTTAGTCTCCTTATCGAAAACCCTTTTCAATATTAAGTTGAACAATTCAACAAGATTCCCGACAACCTGATCGAATGCTCGTCACAAACTTTAGTAGGCGGCTGCACCCCCGACGCCGTCGACGAAGTGCACCAAGGAGGAACACTGCTACCGCGAGCACCCGAACGGATGCTTTCGGCGACGGGGTTCTCCTACAGTCACTTGGTCAGGGCTATGGGGTGAGGCTGTCTATTAAGATTACCCGGCGAGTATCCGCGTACGCTATGTGATTGCGACGGACTTTTGATCACATCAAAATTCCGTGGCAACCGATCAAAATAGAGACTAAACTGCTATGTTTATAACATTCATTCAGTTATCTCATAACTGTTTGTGAATTCCAATTATTGTATCACATTCCAGATAAATAGAAAATGTTAAACTTTCCGATCGAACAATCGAACACCCAAGTTTTCCCGAAACAGCTCAACACATGAAATAAGTCTAACAACATTCAGTTCGTGCCTCAGTACCAACGGTCCAGCCGTAGAAGGGTCAAGCCAACGCCTCACATGTGGCATGCCGTACTGCCCCAAACCCGAAGGTTCAAAGGGCAGTTCAAGACGGTCACACAATCGAGTTAAGGTTTGTTGTCTTCTAGAGGGACTATCGCGTTACTTGCACTACTATGAACGTCTTTAAACCACGGAAAAATCCAACACTTGGAAATTTTCAGGAAGGGGAAGAGTTGGGTATTTATATCCGGTCGAACTTTTTAACATATTCTAAAATTTCCGGAAAATCACTAAGGCAAAGTCTGATAATCCGATCGAATCTACGAACTCCCAATACAACCCAGAAAACTCAACTTTTGAGTGATATTTAAAAATACCCAGAGAACTCAGCACTGAATAAAGGAAGTTACTGTGCAAAATTGAGAGGGTGACGTCACACTATGCCCGCGGAACCGCCGCAGAAGCCAGGCTTCTGCCGCGGTTCCGCCGCACTTTGGAGGAATCATGGGCACGTGTTGCACAGAAATTCTTAAGATTCCCTGCTGATTTTTCTGCATATTTTTAATCTGGAAAAAACCTAGTTTTTGAAAAAAGTCCAGAGAGCATGATCGGGTTAGGGTTTCGGTTCGATCGGACTTCTAACTCCGTCTACGCATCGCCTAAGGCTCTAGCTAGGCTCTAATACTACTGTAGGGTTCCTAGGCACACTAAGGAGGTCTCACAAGGCATCAACCATGCCAATTTCAAATTTTACGGGTGCCGAGAAACCCTAATACAGATCGTTAACTAGATTTTAGGCGACATAGTGAATCTAGTTAACAATTTAACTAAAAGTGAGTGGCTACAACCTTTGTAGATCCGGTGCTCCACCTCTATAGCTCCGTGATGACGTCTCCTCGCTGCGATCATCGGATCCCGGGCTCTAGCGTCGGCTTCATCGGAGAAAAGGCGGGCTAGGTCATCGACTACGATGCCGAAGATGATCTATGTCGAGGCATCACAAGATCAAGCTCCCACTTCACCAAGTCATGAAACTTGTGAAGAAAACACCCTATACTACTTGGCAAGTGGTAGAGGATGAAAAAATAGGAAGCGGGTTCACTTTAGAATTGGATTTCTCACTCATTTTCACAAGTTGCTATTGATGGAAACTTGATTTTCTTCTTGAAGAAGAAGAAGAAGATAATATTATGATAAGTTATTAGAATAGAATAGAAAAATCAATTCTTATCATAATTTTAACTATAGTTATGTGTAGAGAATTGACCAAGGTTAAAGGAATGGTTAGGGTTAAGGAGATGAAGACAAAATGGTTACATTGGTCAAAGCTTCATGAAGCTTCAACAAGCTTCGTGAAGAAAAGCAACCTTTTGTTTTCATTTCTCATTCATTTAATCCAAAAATAAATAGATAAATGAATGAATAATCAAATAAAAACCCTAACCATTTATTTAACCAAGGTTTAATTCTTTATACAAACCCTAGCAATCATGTATCATCAAATATGATACAATCAAATGCACAAAAATATATCACATATACAATGTGCACATCAAGTGAGAAAATTCATTTAAAGTGAACCTATACTAGTTAATGTAAAGTAATATATCAAATATATAATTATGCATTAAATCATTAAATCAACACTTGATTTAATGATCCGGTCATATCGCATATAACCGACTAATATCAACAGTAACAACTTATCGAATCAACACTTGATCCGATAATCCGGCTATATCGCATATAACCGATCAATGTCACAAATCGCGAGAATCGAATACAGTATCACATACTGGTATCATTCTCGGTCCCGCACATATCTCATATGCACTCCTATTTCGTTTTGCTTGAGGCAGGAAACCTCTGTGTAGGACTCTAAAGACTCGTCCATACGCCGGCAGCAGGTGATGATCATATCAAACACCCACAAGCCGCAAGCGGTCTGCTAAACATAACGGCCACCCGGGTATTGAGCGATCAGAAGATCGACGAGCAAGCCCGCTCACACTCCTGTGAATCCAACCAGTAACACTTACCGTACAGTCCGGTCTGTTCGTCTGATATGTCACATATCTCGCTTAGGGGTGGTAAACGTCAGACCCCAGCAGCTCGATAAGTCGTGTCGATATGAGGTCTATAACAGTTCGAGAAACTACTGGTAACACTTACCAGTAAATCTCAGCAACCCTGGCCAGGGATTTCCGGTTATAGCCAATCGAACACAGCGCAACATCAACTCCCTATACCGGGAGAGACGAATCCCCTCCTATCGCTCATTGCCTCCATGTGATTCGGGACTGTACCCAAAAGCCACCGTTTTGCACGCCCTCTTGGACGTGGTAAGGTGGAAATTAAAGCACAGTGGGAATCACACAATACTCTATGACGATCTCGGGTCAACAGACTACTCTGCACCAGTGTCACCAGAGAACTGCCATCTGACGTAAGGTACAATACCATCTGGGAGTTCTCGGCGAGTCCGTCCAGTGTACCCA
The DNA here is from genome assembly GCA_030015575.1 of Agapanthus africanus. NCBI lineage: Eukaryota > Viridiplantae > Streptophyta > Magnoliopsida > Asparagales > Amaryllidaceae > Agapanthus > Agapanthus africanus. The sequence continues at coordinate 467,971,424 of CM057339.1, read as the reverse complement.
GTCTCCACTGAGCACCCATATATCATCTCTGATGTCAAACACCAATGGATATGGGATCATCCATCGCCCATCTATATGGGGTCGAGAAAGTATACACTAGTCTACTCTGGTATATCGATGCCCCGTCTCGATATACCCACGACTAGGGACCTTGAAGGATGTACTTATGGACTACCATGTCCCCACTAGTATGATCCACATCATAGTCCTGGTAGTCAAGTACACATCCTAAGAGCTTTACCAACATGTAACAGAGAGACAATTAGTATACACGTTAAGGTAAAGTGTAACCAGATAGCGTACTATCATGTCGAGCAAGAAAGTCCTCCCTATATATGTCTAAGCATCCACTACAACATACATCCACTGTACAGTAATGGCCTTTAGGGCATACATATAACTAACACCGTGTGTCTCGGGACTGTACCCAAAATCCACCTGTTTGCACGACTCAGTAGAACAGTGGTAGGATGGAGATCAAAGTACAGTGGGAGGACACACAAGACTCTATGATGATCTTGGGTCTACAGACTAATTTTTACAAGTGTCCCCTGAGAACTGCTATCCTACGATAGATATAACATTATATAGGAGTTCTCGTCGAGTCCATTTTGTGTACCCATTCTCTACTGAACACCTGTATACAATCTTTGGTGTCAGCACACCAGATGGATATAGGATGATCTATCGCCCATCATATGGGACAAGAACGATATACGCTAGTCTACTATGGAATATCGATGCCCCGTCTCGATACACCCACGACTAGGAATAGTTAAAGGGTATGCTTATAAACTAGACGTGTCCCATTAGTAGATCTGCATCATAGTCGCAGCAGTCAAGCAAATATCCTATGGGCTTTATCAACAAGTACCAAATGAGTAAGATGCATGATCAAATGAACTTTTCAAGATAAAGTAAACCAGATAGCATACTATCATGTCGAGCAAGAAGTCATCGATATACATATATACATGTCCAAGCGTCCACTATATATATAATGGCCTCTCGGGAATACATATATCCAACAATCTCCCACTTGCACTAAGGACAATTATTGGCGTATCTCATACCCAACATATCAAAAAGTCGCTCATGCTGCGGCTGTGGAAGGGCCTTGGTGAGTGGATCCGCGGTGTTATTCTTTATATCTACTCTCTGAATCTCGATCTCATGGCGATCTAATATCTCCCGGATCAAATGATATAGCCTCAGGATGTGTCTGGACTTCTGATGGGACCTGGGTTCTTTGGCTAACGCCATAGCTCCATTATTATCACAATACAATGGTATTGGATCAACAATAGTTGGAAATACTTCTAGTTCTGCGACAAACTTCCTCATCTAGACGGCTTCCTTGGCAGCATCATTTGCAGCAATATACTCAGCTTCCATCGTGGAGTCTGCAACGGTATCCTATTTGGATCTCTTCCAACTAACCACCCCTCTATTGAGGGTAAACACAAACCCTAAGATAGATTTGTTGTCATCCTTATCAATTTGGAAGCTGGAATCGATAAAGTCCTCCATTTGGAGATCCCCATTACCTTACACAAAGAACAATTCTTTAGTCCTTCGCAAGTACTTAAGAATGTTCTTCACTGCTATCCAATGTTTCTCCCCTGGGTTCGATTGGTACCTTCTTACTACAGCTACTGCATAAGCTACATCAGGGCGAGTACACAACATCGTATACATTATAGATCCTACGGCTGAGGCGTAGGGTATAATGCTCATGCGAACTCTCACTTCACCGGTCTTCGGATAGAAGTCCTTAGAGAGAGTGATTCCATGACAAGCGGGTAAGGCACCACGCTTAGAATCTTCCATACTAATCCTTTTTAGGGTGGTTTCAATGTACTTTGATTGGGACAATCCCAATAACCTCTTGCATCTATCTCTATAGACCCTAATGCCCGAAATGCAAGAGGCATCACCCAGGTCCTTCATGGAGAACCATTGTAATAAGAATAGTTTGACTGATTGTAGCATAGGAATATCATTTCATATCAGGAGAATGTCATCCACGTACAATACGAGGAATGTGACAGTATTCCCTACAATCTTCTTATAAATGCATGGTTCATCTATATTTTTGACAAAATCAAACTCCTTGATTGTATCATCAAAGCAGATGTTCCAGCTCTGTGAGGCCTTCTTTAATCCATAAATGGATTTAAGCAACCTACAAGCCTTCCCGCTCCTCCCACTATCAAAGAAGCCCTCTGGCTGATCCATATAAACGCATTCTTCTAAATCACCATTTAGAAATGCAGTTTTTGTAAGTCCATGCTACCTCTCCCGGTACTTACGGGCATGCGGAGTTTGACAAAAACGATTTTTATAGAGTTGGTAACATGGACTTAGAACCCGGATCTTGGTTAAACATCTAACTAACAACCTAACTATGAGTTGCTAACTACTCGGTTAGGGGGTTATACCTTGCTTGTCTCGAACTCCTTCGTCTTCAAACTCCAATGAAGGTCCGGATCGGCTTCTTCCCATCGTCTCCTTACGCCGAAGATAGATCCACCTGAAAGCTCCAACCTTTGGCTCCTTCTTCGTTCTTTGAAGAAACTAGTTCACTCGGTTTGCTAAACCTTGTGAACTAGAGTGAGTAGAGAAGAGTTTGTATGGGATTTTATCTATGGTTCTTGATTCTCAACTCATGAGACAAGAGAACCATAGAGTCAAGAGAGGGAGCAAGAGGAAGTGGATGAGAGCAAAAGTATGAGAGCTCAAAAACAAAGAGAGAGAATGAGCAAGTGAGAATGAGCCTTTCTTTTGTCTTTCACCCTCTCATAATCCAAAACCATCATAACTCATTATACCAAATCAAGTGTTATGTGATGGTTGAAGCAACCATAACCATATCATTTCATGCACTCATTTTGCACAAATGAGCAAGCAAGCAAAAGTCTTTGCCATGAAATGATGGCTATGGTTATCATGATGGTCAACTAATCAAGCCTAGTCAACCGGTCAACAAAGTCAACAAAGTCAACAAAAGTCAACAACCATGTCACCATAATACTTAATTAATATAATAGTTAATCACATATCATATTCTCATTAGGGTTGAGCAAAAAGTCAATGCTCAACGGTCAACTGTCAACAACCCTAATAAGAATCCGCTGCCTCTGTCTCCCCATCAACTGTGCATACACACCCGCATCCGTGTTCCGAGGAACACGAATGCAAACTGGATAAATCCAATCCCAATACGTACACTAGGATCTGGCTTAAACCAAAGCCCGCTAGTGCAAACTGTCCGGACACTGTACGTGCACAAGTGCACGGATGTGACCGAACCCTGTCGCAAAATCATGCGAGCTGTCGCAAAACCATGGGACCTCTACTCTTTTGCCTAAAGGCGAAAAGCTTTCTGTGTTGGACTCTAAAGACTCGACACTACGCTGGCAGTGGGTTTAACCACAGACCGCAAGCGGCACTAGCTGTGCGTAACGGTCCCCAGGTAGATGCCGACAAGAAGACTGACGAGGTGAAACCCATCTGAACTCCTACTGAGCCTGAATGTGACATTCTCCGTACAGTCCGGTCTGTTCGTCTGATACATCGCATGGCGGGCCTAGGGGGCAGTAAACGTCAGTCCCCCAATAGCGGTACAAGTCGTGCCGGAGCGAAGCCCAAAACACCCTGAGATAACACTGGAAGCCTACCAGTATATCTCGATTGCCCTGGCCAGGGACTACTCGTGTAATGGCTCTCCTAGACACAGCGCGATGTCAACCCCCAATACCGGGAGAGACGAATCCTGTCTAACCGTCACTGCCTCCAAGTGCTTCGGGACTGCACCCAACTACTACCTGTTTGCACGGCTCCTTTGAGCCGTGGTAGGGTAGTAATCAAAATGCAGTGGGAACACACTCGAGGCGAAGTGACAGTGTCAAGTCAGCGGACTAAGCTGTACTCATTTCACCTGGGAACTGATAACTGACGATAGGCATAATACCAACTAGTCAGTTCCCGACGAGTCCTGTCCAGTGTACCCGTAACCTAACGAGCACCCGCATACTATCTCAAGTACGACGTACTGACGGCTGTGGGACAGACCGTCTCCCACACTGGGATGAGAAGCGCATGCGCTAGTCTACTCCGGAGTATCGATGCCCTGTCTCGATAGTCCTGGGACCAGGGACCTGCATAAGGATGTGCTTATAGATTACCCAGCCCCACTAGTGTGACGGCCATCACATCGCTGGTAATCAAGCAAAGATCCTAAGGGCTCCACTAATGTGTATAGGCGATATACAAAAATAAACACATGTACACATTGAAGTAGAAACAAACCAAGTAGCATACTACTATTTTGAGCAAGATTGTATATACAAGGTGAATATCCCAAGCTTCCATTAAGTAATATACAAACTAGTATGATACAGTAATGGCCTCTAGGGCATATAAACTAACAATCTCCCACTTGCACTAAGGCCGTGTACTGGCGTATCGAAGACCTATCATCTCGATCAGCCGCTCGAACTGAGTCGGGGGCAGGGCCTTGGTGAATGGATCTGCAGTGTTATCTTCTGAAGCGACTCTCCGAACCTCGATCTCCTGGCGATCTACGATCTCCCTGATCATGTGATACCGCCTCAAGATGTGTCTGGATCTCTGATGGGACCTGGGTTCCTTCGCTAAAGCTATAGCCCCGTTGTTGTCACAATACAGAGGTATTGGATCAACAATGGACGGAACCACCTGAAGTTCTTTCAAGAACTTCCTCATCCAGACGGCTTCTTTTGCGGCATCAGATGCAGCGATGTATTCCGCTTCCATCGTCGAGTCCGCAACGGTTTCTTGTTTGGAACTCTACCAACACACCGCCCCTCTATTGAGGGTAAAGACAAAAACCGACATGGACTTGGAATCATCCTTGTCACTCTGGAAGCTGGAGTCAGCAAAGGCCTCGATCTGGAGGTCTTTTCCGCCATACACCAAGAACATCTCCTTAGTCCTTCTCAGGTACTTGAGAATGTTCTTTACCGCTATCCAGTGTTTCTCCCCAGGGTTTGACTGATACCGGCTTACCACACTCAGTGCATAAGCTACATCCGGTCTGGTACACAACATCGCATACATTATAGAGCCTACCGCAGAAGCATAGGGTATAATAGATATGCAATCCCTCTCCAAATCAGTCTTGGGAGACATCTCTTTAGAGAGGGTGATCCCGTGACAAGCCGGTAGGTTACCGCGCTTGGAATCTTCCATACTGAATCTTTTCAGTACGGTGTTGACGTACCTAGACTGAGAAAGTCCTAATATTCTCTTGAATATATCACGATGGATCCGGATCCCCAGGATGTATGAGGCATCACCCAGGTCTTTCATGGAGAACCTGTGTGACAAGGACCCCTTGACAGATTGTAGCATAGGAATGTCATTTCCTATTAAGAGAATGTCATCAACGTATAAAATGAGGAATACTACAGTTCTTACTACAAATCTACTATAGATGCATGGTTCATCTGGATTTTTGATAAAGCCAAATTCCTTGACCGTCTCATCAAAACAGATGTTCCAACTCCGCGATGCCTGCTTTAGTCCGTAGATGGACTTAAGCAACTTGCACACCTTTCCGCTGCTCCCACTCTGAATGAAACCCTCTGGCTGGTCCATATAGACACACACCTCTAAATTTCCATTTAGAAAAGCTGTCTTTACGTCCATCTGCCAATTCTCATAATCGTGGAAGGCAGCAATGGCAAGAAGGATCCGAATGGATTTCAGCATGGCTACTGGAGAAAAGGTTTCGTCATAGTCCAAGCCAGGTCTTTGACGAAAACCCTTTTCTACCAGTCTAGCTTTATAGGTCTCAACCTGCCCATCTACACCAATCTTCCTTTTGAAGATCCACTTGCATCCTACGGGTTTTACCCCGTCTGGAGCAATGTCCAACGTCCATACTTTGTTGGTGTATATGGACTCCATTTCGGTCCGCATTGCATCCAGCCATTTCACTGAGTCAACGCTCTGAACGGCCTGCTGGAAGCTAGTAGGCTCATCATAATCTATGATGCAATCCTCTCTATCCCTGTCTATGAGAAAACCGTAGTATCTCTCGGGCAGATGAGTCTGCCTACTACTCCTGCGGAGCGGCGTAGGAATTTCCTGTTCTTTTGAACCCTCTGGTTCCACTAAACTTTCAGTAATAGTCCTTGGTTCTGGAATTTCTTCCAGTTCTACCGCGCTCCCACTGATTTCCTTTTCTAAGAACCGGTGTTCTAGACAGTGGGCATGACGAGAAACAAGAACTTTTTGTTCCTCTTCGCAGTAGAAGAAATATCCCTTGGAATTCTTTGGATATCCCACAAACTTGCACTGTACTGAGCGTGCCTCGAGCTTGTCCGCATGCTGCTTTTTGACAAAAGCTGGACTCCCCGAAGTCTTAATGTGATTAAGATGGGGCCTCTTCCCACACCACATCTCAAATGGTGTGGTAGGCACAGTCTTAGTGGGAACTCGGTTCAAAAGGTATGCAGCTGATTCTAGCGCATACCCCCAGAATGATCACGGTAACTCAGCGTTACTCATCATGGACCGCACCATATCCAATAGGGTGCGGTTCCGTCTCTCCGATACACCGTTATGTTGCAGAGTGTATGGAGGAATAAGCTGAGAGAGAATTCCATTCTCTTTTAAATAGTCTAGGAACTCGGCACTTAAGTATTCTTCACCTCGATCCGATCTTAGAATCTTAATACTTTTGCCGGTTTGTTTTTCTACTTCATTCTTATACTCCTGGAATTTTCCAAAGGCTTCGGACTTATGTTTCATTAAGAAGACATAACCGTACCTTGAGAAGTCATCCGTAAAAGTAATGAAGTAAGAATAACCGCTTCGCGCATGTGTAGACATTAGACCGCACACATCACTGTGTACGAGTCCCAAGAGCTCGCTCGCTCTTACTCCATGTCCAGTAAACGGAGTCTTTGTCATCTTTCCTTTGAGACAGGATTGACAAGTGGCATACGATTGATATTCGAACGCATTCAAATATCCTTCTGTATGTAACTTCGTCAACCTTCTCTCATTGATGTGACCCAATCTACAATGCCACAAGAAAGTCTGATTTATTTCCGGAGACTTTCTTTTGTGTCTATTCTGGACATTGAAAATCTGTGGTTGGTTTAATACGTATATACCATTACTCAATGTACCTGACCCAATCAGAACTTGATTAAGGTGAATGTTTACAACATTGCTTACAAACGCAAATTCATAACCTTCTTTAGAAACTAAAGATACAGAAATGATATTACAAGTTGCGTTGGGTACAAAAAAGCAATTACGCAAAACCAAAACATGTCCATCTGACATTCCCAGGTGATAGTCCCCCACGGCGTTAGCATCCATGCTAGCTCCGTTCGCAACTCTGAGGGTCATGTCACCTGCCTTCAAAACCCTACGGTTTCTCAACGCCTGCAAAGAATTACAGATATGAGATCCTGATCCGGTATCCAATACCCAGGAAGTAGAGTTTATTGAAAGACAGTTTTCAATAACATACACACCTGAAGCTGAAGCTGCAACCTGCTTCAATTCCTGTGTCCTGGCTTTCCAAGCCCTGCAATCATTCTTCCAGTGACCTTTCTTATGACAATAGAAGCATTCTTCCTTATCCACAAGCTTCCCCGCGTTCTTTGTTGCTTTTGCTTTTCCCTTCGTATCCACATTACTAACACCGCCCCTTTGTTTGGCGGGGGCCTTCTTCTTCTTTCCCTTGGCTTTCGCCTTGGACCTAGAAGAAGATGATCCTCCTACAAACAAAGTGGATGTTTCCCTACATTTCTGTAGGGTGCCCTCTGCGCTCCTTAGCATGTTGAGGAGCTCTGAAAGTTCAACCTCTTTTTCTTGTAAGTTGAAGTTCAGTACAAACTGGGCGTAAGTGGAAGGAAGGGACTGGAGAACTAAGTCTGTATAGAGCTCACTCTCCAATGTGGTTTCCAGGTCCGTGAGCTCCTCAATGTAGCCGATCATCTTTAGCAAGTGCTTTGCTACTGATGATCCGACGGCCATCCTTCCCGAAAATAACTTTTTCGACGCTTCGTATCTTGCGATACGAGATTGCTCTCCATACAGTTCTTTTGTATGGAGAAATATGGATTCAAGGTCCATATTCTCGTGCCTCCTCTGATGTTCGTTGTCCATCGAGGCAAGTACGAGGCACTTGGCCTTCGCGCTATCAATCTCCCAAGTCTTGCGGATTTCCTTATCCGCGACGCTGGAAGTAGGACCAGGGACAGGGGGAGCTTTGGTGGTAAGAAGATACCCCAGCTTGTCGTAAGTGATTGCCATTTTGACATTCCTGAGCCAATCTTTGTAGTTTGGCCCTATCAGTATGTTTTTATCTAGAAATAACTTAAGTCCAGTGATGTCGATTGGTCGCTGCAATTAAGAGAGAGAAGAAGAAACACTCAGCATGATGCTCTTGCATGTTTAGAGTGGTTTTTAGTTTGTCTAAACAGGATGGCTCCCACTGTTTCTCGAATCCCTCCTCAAACCATAAAGGAAGAATTAGTCGGGATCAATCCCACCGCACAATACTTGCTTAACCGTTCAGCCAGGCCAGTGTCCGTACTTCGAAGGAGGTTTTCCAACAATTTCGCGAAGTTCCTTAATTAAAGAACCTCTTTTCCCTGGGGGCGTAGCCCCGCTAACACCTTTCTAGGCACCTACTAGGTTTATAGCATTGATCGTTAAGTGAGAAATTTCCCGAGGAGTAGCATATACTCACAGTAGGATCGGGATCCAAATATCATCGCGTAACGAAACTGAAGGAATCCTACCAGAATCATCACACTCCAAATGGTATGCAAATCTAGCAAGTTTCAGTACTTATGAAACTCCCGATGTGGATTTTTGCCCCATGCTCTTATGACCTTGACTTTGGACAAAATATCATAAGTAACATATCAAGTTCTACCCGTCATTATCCAGGATAATTTGGATCCATCCGTACCTACCCTTGACTTTGGCCAAAATGGTAGTACGACTGTCCCAAACCAACGCATCTATCTATGCTACACATGAACACCCAATAGCTACCAATCACTATGCCTTGACTTTGGCCAACATACATAGCTTGAATACTATTGACTATTCATGTGAAACGACGGAGGGCTACGAATGGTTTTGGCAAAACCGTGAACGTAGTGAACTTGATATAGTCGATGGAACGAGATAGCTTTTAAAAGGAGTGGCTCAAGCTCCGCATTTAAAAGTTGGTTTTGAAAAGAACCGAGTGGTTTTTCGAAAGTGTTCCAACGACTTTAACTTGGTTTATTATCTTGCATTAGTTCTTTTAATGCGTGATATTCTTGCATTAGTTCTTTTAATGCGTCCCATCAATTAATCCTACCATTGCAGAAAACAACCAAAATATGACGTACGCTTATGCCATTCGCATTCGCCACTGGGCCCCGTCATTACCCGTTAGGTTACTTAATTAACGACAGAGCGGGTGCTGGGCTAGCGCGGCTGTAAAACATAAGCAACGCCTAAATAATATCATATATAGATATACTGCAATGATAAACATTTCAGATCACAGATAAATACATTGGATATACTAGGAACCTGCAATTCGTACGAGCCTGTAACGAAAAGCAGATTACACGGTCGCGGTGAATAGCCAAAACCCCACCCAAGACCCCTACGGGTGCAGAAAACTACCCGCCAAGTACCCGAAGCGAAGCAACCTCCCTCATCTCCATGAGTAGGCCACTCGGCACTTCGGCATACCCGATAGTTTGTGCACCCCCTCCATGGGTCTATCCTAGGAGCAAACACAGTAAAAAGAAAATATACAATGACGGCTACAACCCTGACCCGGTTGTGCGGCCATACAAATAATTATTACATCAATTTACAAATTTACATGAATTGAAAGAAAAGAAAACTCTCGTCTCATAACCCCCGGCTATTCACCCGCGATAATCCAACATATTCATATACACATTCCAGCAACATTACAGATCACAGATTTGTATAACCCCCACTAATCAACATATAGCGATTAGCAGACGTTTAATACAAATATCACATTACTGAAAAACCCGTTAGCTTAAGTCTTTTAGAAGTTCGATCAAAAATACGGATTTTCGGGACCCCAAAAATAAAATTTTCGTTCTGGAAAATCTGGGCAGAAAATATATATATCAAAAATCCCAAAACAACCCCAGAATAACACTGCACCAAAGATGGACCTCAGCCAAGTCAACTCGGCCGCGGATCCGCGGCGGGAGCGTGCTCCCGCCGCGTTTCCGCGGTGCTTTGACTCGATCGTTGGACCATTTTTGGTGGTTATTCTAATAAAATCCTGAGCCGATTTTAGAGATGAAAATAATCAACTTTTGAACAGTATAAAAATCGACAGAAACTTGAAATTCTCGGGTTCGTTTTCGGGACTTTTTCTTTGATCGATCTTCTAGTTACTTGCAAACATGTTAGATAGAGTTTAACTAGGCTCTGATACCACTGTAAGTCCATGCTACCTCTCCCGGTACTTACGGGCATGCGGAGTTTGACAAAAACGATTTTTATAGAGGTGGTAACATGGACTTATAACCCGGATCTTGGTTAAACAGCTAACTAACAACCTAACTATTAGTTGCTAACTACTCGGTTAGGGGGTTATACCTTGCTTGTCTCGAACTCCTTCGTCTTCAAACTCCAATGAAGGTCCGGATCGGCTTCTTCCCGTCGTCTCCTTACGCCGAAGATAGATCCACCTGAAAGCTCCAACCTTTGGCTCCTTCTTCATTCTTTGAAGAAACTAGTTCACTCAGTTTGCTAAACCTAGTGAACTAGAGTGAGTAGAGAAGAGTTTGTATGGGATTTTATCTATGGTTCTTGATTCTCAACTCATGAGACAAGAGAACCATAGAGTCAAGAGAGGGAGCAAGAGGAAGTGGATGAGAGCAAAAGTATGAGAGCTCAAAAACAAAGATAGAGAATGAGCAAGTGAGAATGAGCCTTTCTTTTGTCTTTCACCCTCTCATAATCTAAAGCCATCATAACTCATTATACCAAATCAAGTGTTATGTGATGGTTGAAGCAACCATAACCATATCATTCCATGCACTCATTTTGCACAAATGAGCAAGCAAGCAAAAGTCTTTGCCATGAAATGATGGCTATGGTTATCATGATGGTCAACTAGTCAAGCCTAGTCAACCGGTCAACAAAGTCAACAAGTCAACAAAAGTCAACAAGTCAACAAAGTCAACAAAAGTCAACAACCATGTCACCATAATACTTAATTAATATAATAGTTAATCACATATCATATTCTCATTATGGTTGAGCAAAAAGTCAATGGTCAACGGTCAAGTGTCAACAACCCTAATGAGAATCCGCTGCCTCTGTCTCCCCGTCAACTGTGCATACACACCCGCATCCGTATTCCGAGGAACAAGAATGCAAATTGGATAAATCCAATCCCAATACGTACACTAGGATCTGGCTTAAACCAAAGCCCGCTAGTGCAAACTGTCCGGACACTGTACGTGCACAAGTGCACGGATGTGACCGAACCCTGTCGCAAAACCATGCGACCTCTACTCTTTTGCCTAAAGGCGAAAAGCTTTCTGTGTGGGACTCTAAAGACTCGACACTACGCTGGCAGTGAGTTTAACCACAGACCGCAAGCGGCACTAGCTGTGCGTAACGGTCCCCAGGTAGATGCCGACAAGAAGACTGACAAGGTGAAACCCATCTGAACTCCTACTGAGCCCGAATGTGACATTCTCCGTAAAGTCCGGTCTGTTCGTCTGATACATCGCATGACGGGCCTAGGGGGCGGTAAACGTCAGTCCCCCAATAGCGGTACAAGTCGTGCCGCAGCGAAGCCCAAAACACCCTGAGATAACACTGGAAGCCTACCCGTATATCTCGATTGCCCTGGCCAGGGACTACTCGTGTAATGGATCTCCTAGACACAGCGCGATGTCAACCCCCAATACCGGGAGAGACGGATCCTTTCTAACCGTCACTGCCTCCAAGTGCTTCGGGACTGCACCCAACTACTACCTGTTTGCACGGCTCCTTTGAGCCGTGGTAGGGTAGTAATCAAAGTGCAGTGGGAACACACTCGAGGCGAAGTGACAGTGTCAAGTCAGCGGACTAAGCTGTACTCATGTCACCTGGGAACTGATAACTGACGATAGGCATAATACCAACTAGTCAGTTCCCGACGAGTCCTGTCCAGTGTACCCATAACCTAACGAGCACCCGCATACTATCTCAAGTACGACGTACTGACGGCTGTGGGACAGACCGTCTCCCATACTGGGATGAGAAGCGCATGCTCTAGTCTACTCCGGAGTATCGATGCCCTGTCTCGATAGTCCTGCGACCTGAGACCTGCATAAGGATGTGCTTATAGATTACCCTGCCCCACTAGTGTGACGGCCATCACATCGCTGGTAATCAAGCAAAGATCCTAAGGGCTCCACTAATGTGTATAGGCGATATACAAAAATAAACACATGTACACATTGAAGTAGAAACAAACCAAGTAGCATACTACTGTTTTGAGCAAGATTGTATATACAAGGTGAATATCCCAAGCTTCCATTAAGTAATATACAAACTAGTATGATACAGTAATGGCCTCTAGGGCATATACACTAACAGTTTTAACGTCCATCTGCCAGATTTCATAGTCGTAGTGAGCAACAATAGCAAGTAGGATCTGAATGGATTTAAGCATTACTACTGGAGAGAAAGTTTCATCATAGTCCAGTCCCGGCCTTTGACGAAAACCTTTCGCTACAAGCCTTGCTTTAAAGGTCTGCACATGTCCATCTATACCAACCTTTCTCTTAAAGATCCATTTGCACCCTATGGGTTTTTTACCAGGAGGTGTAACGTCCAAAGTCCATACTTTGTTGGTGTACATGGACTCCATTTCTGATCTCATGGCATCCAACAACTTCACTGGGTCACCACCCGTGATATCTTGCTAAAAACTAGTAGGATCATCATCATCAATGATGCAATTTTCTCTATCACCATCAATGAGAAACCCATAGTATCTCTCTGGTGGGCGAGAAGTTCTACTAGATCTCCGGAGCGGTTGAGATTCTTGAAGTTCTACTGCAACATCAGTTTCAACCAATTCGTCCTGAGTAATTTGTGTCTCTAGAACCACTTCTAGTCTACCGCATCGCCATCAGTACTTTTTGTAAAAAATTTATTTTCTAAAAATGTGGCATGTTGAGAAACAAACAGCTTTTGTTCTTCCTTGTGGTAGAATAGATATCCATATGAATGTTTTGGATATCCCACAAATTTACACATGACCGATCGTGTCTCGAGTTGTTCTGGATTCGGCTTTTTGAAAAAAGTCGGACAACCCCATATCCTAACTCTTTTAAGAGATGGTCTCTTTCCATACCATCTCTCATATGGAGTGGTAGATACGGTCTTGGTAGATCCGATCGTGTCCCTGTTTAACAGATATATTGCTTTCTCCAAAGTGTGTCCCCAAAAAAAAAGCGGTAACTCAGCATCACTCAACATGGACCTTACCATATCAAATAGGGTACGATTTCTCCGCTCTGACACAGCGTTGTGCTGTGGTGTGTAAGAGGGAGTAAGCTGAGAGAGAATCTCATACTCTTTTTAGAAGTCTGAAAACTCTATACTCAAATACTCTCCACCTTGATCCGATCGAAGTTTCTTGATGCTCAATCCTGTTTACTTTTCTACTTCAAGTTTATATTCCTTGAATTTCTCGAAAGCTTCAGATTTATGCATTAACAAAAATATGTGTCCGAAACTTGAGAAATCATCAGCAAAAGTAATGAAGTATGAAAAACCGGCTCTTGCATGTGTAGACATCGGTCCGCATACATCACTATGTATGAGGCTTCAGAGTTCACAGCTCTATCTCCGTGCTGAGTAAACGGAGTTTTGGTTATTTTACCCTTGATACAGGACTGACAATTCGCATAAGATTTATATTCAAAAGGATATAAATATCCATCTTTATATAGTTTGTTTAGTCTTGTTTCATTAATATGGCCAAGTCTGCAATGCCAAAGAAAAACTTCATTTATATCTGAAAATTTTCATTTGTTAGTAAGTTGTATATTGAAAACTGTGTGTTGCTTCAGGACGTAAATACCGTTATTTAGTGTATCATACCCGATCAACTGTTGATTCAAGTTAATGTTCATAACATTATTCTGCAACAAAAAATTATATCCTTCATTGTCCAATAAAGAAATTGATATTAAATTACATAGCATACTTGGTACATAATAATAAGGGTTCGAAACCAAAATACAACCCAATGACAACCCCAGATGATACTCTCCTACGGATTCAACATGTACATTGGAACCATTTCCAACCCGCTGAGTATGGTCACCAGTCATCAAAACAATACTATTTCTCAATCCATGAGGCGTAATCATCACTATGCTTCTTCTTCTTAATATCAACAAGATACAGCGCACAGTTGTGTTTCCAATGTCTCGACTTGTGGCTGTAAAAACATTCTCCTTTTCTACATCCCGCGGGCCCAGATTTGTCTTTCCCCTTCGCCTTTTGAACTCCACCTTTCGCTTTGATGGGTTTCTTCTTCTTCTTTCCCTTGGCCTTAGCTTTTGGGACGGAAGAGGAAGATGGCCCAGTAAACAGAGCGGGAGTTTTCGCTGTTTTAAGCATGCTCTCTGCACTTCTCAACATATTGAGAAGTTCAGGGAATGACTTCTCTAAATCGTTCATATTGAAATTCACAATGAACGGAGCAAAGGCAGGGGGAGAGACTGTAGAACAATATCTCTATATTGCTCATTATCCATTGTCCATCCCAGTTCCTCAAGTTCTTCTATAAGACCAATCATCTTCAGAACATGTTTTCCAACTGATGTGCCAGGGTCCATCCGCATCTGGAACAACTTTCGTGATGCCTCGTATCGAAAAGTCCGAAATTGCTCTTCGTACAACTCCTTTGTATGAAGAAGGATGGATTGAATATCCATCTTCTCGTGTTGCTTCTGATCTATACTGTCCATAGAAGCAAGCACGAGGCACTTGGCCGTGTTACAATCAATATCCCATGTTTTTCGGATCTCTATATCCGAAACAGATGATTCAAGACATGGGACGGGTGGGGCTTTGGTAGTGAGGACATATGATACTTTATCATATGCGAGTGTAATGTTCAAGTTCCTCAACCATTCTTTATAATTCGGTCCTGTTAGTTTGTTTTCTCTAAAAGAAGCTTAAGTCCCGTCATCAGTATCTGCCATTAGGAGTGAGAAAAGAAAAACACTCAGCGAAATGCTCTTGCAAAGATTTAGATTGGTTATTATCTTATCTAATCAATGTCTCCCACTGCTTTAATCAAATTTTCTTTCAAACCTAAAAAGAAAACAAGCCAGGATTAATTACATTCTACAGTTTCGCTAACCGGTCAGCCAGGATAATGTCGGTACTTTAAGTGAGGCTCCCCGTGCTTTCGCATGGACCTAATTAAAATAAATCTCGTTTTTCCATAAGTCAAACCCCGTTGACACCTTTCTAGACTCCTACTGGATTAACTAATTGTAAAGTGAAAAGCTCTCCTGGGAGTAACTCTTATTCGCAGTGGGATCGGGATCCAACTATCATATAGATGGTATGCAATCTCATTGCAAATTTTACCTCTTGAAACTCCCGATATGGTTTTTACCCCTAGCTTCATATGACCATAGCTATGGTCAACATATCATAAGCACTAGTCAAGTTCTACCCGGTATTTCGTGATTAAATAGACCCACCCATATGACCCTTGACTATGATCAACATAATCACATGAATGTCCTAACTTATCGCATCATATGCTCTGTAGGAAGACATCACTTAGCTACCATACACTACGCCTTGACTATAAGCAACATAAGTAGCACGAATACTAAGTACTCTGCTTCCTAAAATGACGGAGGGTTGCGGATGGTTTTATGAAAACCTTTAACGCTTTGAACTTTATCTCGTTATAGAATGAAAATAGTTTAGAAAAGGAGTGGCTTAAGCTCCACATCTTTTGAAACTTGCATTTTTCATAAAAAGGCCGAGTGGGTTTCAAATCCGATTCTACAACATCTTTAGGTTTCTTTTTCTTTACATTAATCTTATTAATGTAGTCCCATCATTTAAGTTCCAACGCCACACAAAAAGGAAACGAAAATAGAACGTACACTTATGCCATCCGCATTCAACACAGTGTCCCGTTATGAACCGTTAGGTTACTTAACTAACGGCATAACGGGGCGGGACTTGCGCGGGTGTAAAGCATAAACAACGTTTATTATATATCATATTTCTAATAATAATCCATTCATCTCAGATATTAAGTAATCACATCACAGAATATCAACAGCAGAAGCATATATGAAAATAAAAGGATATCTAGGAGATCCGTTTTTTGTATTCAGCCAAGAATAGAAAATACGGATTCCACGGTCGTGATGAATAGACAAGTCCACACCCCTAGACCCCTACGAGAGTGGCAAGTGACCCTACCAATTCTAGAGTTTAGGAGACCCGTTCTCGACTCCTCGAGATGCCTCCCACTGAACCCTAGAACCCGGTCACTTGTGCTCCCCTCCTTGGGTCTACCCTAATGCGGGAAAGTAAATAATATACAATGATGGTGACAACATTCTCAACCCGGAATTGCCCCAAATAAAAGAATATTACATACATTTGATTTTTTACATGAATGAAAATAATGACTCTCATCTCACATAAAACTCCCGGCTATTCCATCACGATAATCCTGCACATCATATCTCAGCAACACATAATATCACATATCATCAACGTAAGTAAGTATGCGAACCTCGATTGTCGTTGATGTAGCAATGAAACCAGCAATACACCACATACTACACTTTCGGTAACAGAAAAGAAAAATGAAAAACTACAACAATTGGAATCATAACCGCCCTTAGACAACACAAACCCGGGATATCACATATCAAAGATTTCATGCCCAATAATGTAAAGCTCACATTTAGGTCTCACCCATGAAAACATCTTTTCCAAATAAGTCGGATAATTCAACAAGATTTCCGATTACACCCGAGACCGAAATGTTAGATCTTCACACAACAAATATATTTGTAGATTCCAATTATTGTATCACATTCTCATATACTAGGAGCAGTTAAAACATTCGATCGAACGATCAATCACCTAAAGAATTCTTATAAAGCTCAACAATTAAGAAGTTTTAAAATATACCAGAGACCGTTGTTAGCAAATACGGGCCAGCACAAGAAGGTACAGTCCAAGGCTCACCAACGGCGCCGCGGAACTGCCGCACAAAGAGCCTTTCGGCCGCGGTTCCGCGGTAGTTAAGTCGAGTTAGGGCTTCGTTCTTCTTGTGAGCCCATACAGTACTCTGCATGATTTTCTAAGTAT
The DNA here is from genome assembly GCA_030015575.1 of Agapanthus africanus. Lineage (NCBI taxonomy): Eukaryota > Viridiplantae > Streptophyta > Magnoliopsida > Asparagales > Amaryllidaceae > Agapanthus > Agapanthus africanus. The sequence continues at coordinate 467,953,982 of CM057339.1, read as the reverse complement.
TTTTAATGTGAAAAAATCCAACTTTTTGAAAAATTTACAGTGACCATTATTCGGGCGTCGAGTTTTTTAACGCCATCTAGGTTACTCTAAAGCTCTAGTTTGGCTCTGATACCACTGTTGGGTTTCCTCAACACCTCATCTAAAGTTTGGAAGAATCACACATGCTATAATTAAATTTATGAGGTGCTAAGTAAACTAACATAGGATCTCAACTAGAATTTTAGGGTAACAATAAATAAGCATCATATGCAAGAAGCAATTTAACACTAAGTGAAGAGATTACAACCATTGTAGAGATCCCTTGGTGACTCCTTAGCACTTTTAGAGTTTGAAACAGATCGATGGAGGCCTTCCTAGTACACGATGATCCACCTGAAGTCCCTTTATCCAAAGCTCCTTGCTTTACTTGATCTTTAGAAGAAGTGTAGCAAACACCCTAGACAAATAGGCTAAAGAAGTGTATAATGATGATGCGGTTTCTTTTCTCTATTCAAAACCCTTTCTTTTTTACTAGCTCACTCTATGGAAATCTCAAGAGAGTAAGAGAATGAGGAAGAAGAAGATGGAAACTCAAGAGCTCTTTTGTTGTGATGAATATTAAAAATGAGAATGAAATATATATATATATATATATATATTAAATTTTTTCACTTCAAATCATGGGTTAATAAATATCTTGATATTTATTTTGGAGTAATTAGAGCCATGGAAAATTAACTCATGGTTAATGCAAGGTTAAGTGAAAATGAAGAATAAATCTCAACCATGAATTAATTCTATTTGCATTAACCCGAAAATATTTATATAGATAAATACTTCCATTTGAGTCTTGCATTTCCACCACATGTGTATCATCAACCATGATACAATGTATGCATGTATGTATGCATGCACAAGATCATGTGCGTCAACATAAACATATGCATACATGCATGCATACAAAAAAGAAAAGGGTTTAATAATGAAATAAGCTAAAAGTCAAATGTTAAATCAACACTTAATTTAACAAACCGGTCATATCACATACGACCCGACTAATAGAAAAACGCCCGACTAATATACCGTATCATATACATGTATTTAATCGGGTCCCCGCTCATATCTCATATGCACACCACATCGTTTCTCCTGAACTAGGAAACACCTTTATGGGACTAAGACTCATCAATACGCCGGTAGTAGGTGATGATCATATCAATCACCTACAAGCCGCAAGCGGTCAGCTAAATGTAACGGCCACCCGGGTATTCAGCGATCAGAAGAAAACAATGAAGCTGTCAAAACTCCAGTCGAGCCAACTGGTAACACTTACTGTACAGTCCGGTCTCTTTTTCAGATATGCTGCATATTGAGTCTAGGGATGGAATCGTCGACCACAATAACTCAATAAGTCATGCCGGTGCATGGCTCATAATAGATCGAGAAACTACTGATAACACTTATCAATAAATCTCAGCATCCCTGGCCAGGGACTTCCTGTTATAGCCAATCGAGCATAACACAACATTAACACCCAATACCGGGAGTGACAAAACCCTCCTATCGCTCATTGACTCAATGTGCCTCTATCTGTTTACACGACTCAGTAGAGCCGTGGTATGGTGGAGATCAAAGTACAGTGGGAGGACACACAAGACTCTATGACGATTTTGGGTCTACAGGCTAACCTGTACCAGTGCCATCTGAGAACTGCTATCTAACGATAGATATAATACCATATATGAGTTCTCGATGAGTCCGTTCTGTATACCTAGTCTCCACTGAGCACCCGTATACAATCTTTGGTGTCAGCACACCAGATGGATAGGGGATCATCCATCGCCCATCATATGGGACAAGAACGGTATACGCTAGTTTACTCTGGAATATCGATTCCCTGTCTCTATACACCCACGACTAGGAGCAGTTAAAGGATATGCTTATAAACTAGACGTTTCCCACTAGTATGATCTGCATCATAGTCACAGTAGTCAAGCAAATATCCTATGGGCTTTATCAACATGTAGCAAATGAGTAAGATGCATGATCGAATGAACTTGTCAAGATAAAGTAAACCAGATAGCATACTATCATGTCGGGCAAGAAACTCATCTATATACATATATACATGTCCAAGCATCCACTATACATATAATGGCCTCTAGGGCATACATATATCCAACAGTTACAACTCCTAGTTAGTTTGTTAGTTAGAGTTTAGCAAAGATCCTTATGCATAGTCAATGTTACCTTGTAAGAAAAAATTGATTTTTTCCTATTCCGCCTCCCCGTTAACTAGCGGGGTGAGTGACATTGACTTACAAGTTTAACTCCTAAAAAAAATTTATATAAAATAATAAATCTTTCTTTTAAGGTGTACAACTCCCAGTGCAGGGGCCAAGCCCCTTTGTCATCTTTGTCAGGAGTTCAACTCCAAAAGTCAATCGGGAGTACAACTCCCAGTGTAGGGGCTAAGCCCCTTTTCCTGCTGATGCCCAGTGCCCGCGTGCCAAGCACGTGGGGCGCTGGCGCCCACGTTTCCTTTGGACGCTATTTTCCATTTTGTATATACATACAGACTTTCCCTGTTAGAAAAAAATTCTAACGGGGTGTTTCCCAACACCACGCAAGTGGGCTGCTAACACCCTTGAACCCCAGCCCGGTATTGTTAGTTATATGTGCAGGGTTCCCTAGCACGGCAGCAAGGTTTCGGAAGGCATCGTCTAGGCCAAATTCAAAAAATTGCCATTATAGCTAACCCTAAATTAGAATCGTTAATTAGAAAAAGCAACGGAATAAAATGCAAACGACTTTGCAAGTAAAGTGAACAAGGAATACAACCTTTGTAAACTGGTCCTTCATTTCATTAGCTCCTTGTAGTAGTCCTTTCACTGCGATCATGAAGTCCCGGACTCTAGAGACGCTCTCTCGAAGAAACGAACATGCTTGCTTCGAAGTCTTCGAGGCCGAAGATGATCTACGTCGAGAAGACACTAACCCAAGATATCTCTTCACTAATTGTGAAATTAGTGAAGAAAACACCCTTTACTAAATGGTAAGTAGTAGAGGATAATGAAGTAGGAAGTGGGCTCAATTTAGAATTGATTTTCTCACATTTTTCCTCACATCTCCATTGAAGCTAGAAAGCTTTGCGGAAAAAGAAGAAGAAAATATCTCATGATAATTATCCATTGGATAATAGCAACCCTAGGTGATTTAGTATCATATACTAACCTTTGTAGAGAGTTAACCATGGCTAGGTTTAATTGGTTGGGTTAACAAATATCTTAGGCAGAACAAAAGAGTGGACTTGGTCAATGAAGACTACAAGCTTCTACAAGCTATTTGTCTTGAAAAAATGCCACCATTTGTAATTACCAAAATAATTAAAAACCCTAGCAATTAAACCAAGCATGGTGTAAGTCATACACACACCGAAGTTGCATGTATCATCAAGCATGACACAAAATTATGTACACGAATATATATCACATATATACTTATGCACAAAGTGAGAAAAAGAAATCATAAGTAAGCTTAATATTAGTTTAAGTATTGTAATATATCAAATATATATTATACATTAAATTATTAAATCAACTCTTAATTTAATAATTCGTCTATATCACATATAACTGGCTAATATCATATGTAACAACTTTTCGAATCAATACTTGATCCGATAACCCGGCTATATCACATAAAACCGACTGAAGACACAAGTCGCGAGAATAGATTACGGTATCTCATATCGTATTAATCTCGGTCCGGCACATATCATATATGTGCTCCTACTCCGTTTCGCTTGAGCCAAGAAACCTCTGTATAGGACTCTAAAGACTCGTCGATACGCCGGCAGTATGTGAGGATCATATCAAACACCCACAAGCCTCAAGCGGTCTGCTAAACGTAACGGCCACCCAGGTATTGAGCGATCAGAAGATCAACAAGCAAGCTTTCTCACACTCCAGTGATTCCAATCAGTAACACTACCGTACAGTTCGGTCTCTTTGGATGATATGTCACATATCTCGTCTAGGGGTGGTAAACGTCAGACCCCAGTAACTCGATAAGTCATGCTAATATGAGGCTCATAACGGGTCGAGAAAATACTGATAACTCTTACCAGTATATCTTTGAAGCTGCCCTGACCAGGGACTTCCTGTTATAGCCAATCATGCATAGTGCAACATCAACCCCCAATACCGGGAGAGACGAAACCCCTTCTATCGCTCATTGCCTCCATGTGATTCTGGACTGTACCCAAAAGCCACCGTTTTCCACGTTCTCTTGATCGTGGAAAGGTAGAAATCAAAGCACAGTGGGAATCACACAAGACTCTATGACGATCTCGGGTCTACAGACTAACTTGTACCAGTATCACCAGAGAACTGCTTTTTGATGATAGGTATAATACCATCTAGGAGTTCTTGGCGAGTCTGTTCAGTGTACCCAGTCTCCACTAAGCACCCATATACTGTCTCTGATGTCAAACACCAACGGATATGGGATCGTCCATCGCCCATCTACATGGGTCGAGAAGCTATACGCTAGTCTACTCTTGTATATCGATGCCCTGTCTCGATACACCCACGACTAGGAACAATTGAAAGATGTACATAGAGACTACGATGTCCCAATAGTATGATCTGCATCATAATCCTGGTATTCAAGTACTCATCTTAAGGGCTTTATCAACATGTAACATAGAGACAATCAGTGTACATGTTAAGATAAAGAGCAACCAGATAGCATATTATCATGTCGAGCAAGAAAGTTCCCTTTTTATATTTCCAAGCATCCACTACAATATACAACATATGTACAGTAATAGCCTCTAGGGCTCACATATAACTAACAATCTCCCACTGGGACTAGAGCCATCTGATGTAGTATCCCATACCCAATATTCAGCAGCGGTTGAAGTATCTCATACTCAACCATCCCATAAAAGTCTCTCCTGGGAAAAAGGCCTTTGTGAGTGGATCCGCCGTGTTGTCCTCTGCAGTCTACTCTCCTATCCTCGATCTCCCCGGAGATCAACCATCTCCTTGATCAGGTGATACTTCCTAAGAAAATGTCTGGATCACTGCTAGGACGAGGGTTCCTAGGCATAAGCGACAACTCCATTGTCATACAATGGTTGGAAAGAGGTTCATCTCATGATCTAATATTCACCCAGACTACCTTTTTGGTAATATCCATGGTAGCAATGTATCCAGTCTTTATCGTCTAGTTTGCTACGGCATCTAGCTTATAACTCTTCCAACATACCGTCCCTCCACTGAGGGTAAAGACAATGCCTGTGACTGACATTCAGTCGTCCTTACCACCCTGGAATCTATCAAGTGATTCTCCCCAGGATCTGTTGATACCGTCTCACTACAAGTAGTGAGAATCCTAACATCCACTTAGATCGATCTCATAGATCCAAAACCCAGGATTTAGGAGGTATCACCTTGATCCTATATGGAGAATCCTTATTATAAGATGGGATTGACCGAGTGTAGCATAGGAAACACCTTGCCTATCAAGAGTATGTCATCCACATGCAATACAAGGATCACCACCACACTCCCTAGTACCTTTTATATATACAAGGATTATCTACCATTTTGATGAAGTAAAACTCTTTGACTACCAAATCAAAACAGATGTTTCAACTCCGCGATGCCTGCTTTAACTTGTAAAGCAACTTGTACACGTTTCCGCTGCTCCCACTATTTCCGAAACCCTCTCGGTGTGTACTTATAGACGCTCTCTTCTAAATCACTATTTAGAAAAGCAGTAATGACACCCAACTGCCAGATATCGTAGTCATGGTATGTAGCAATGGCAACTAGGATCCGGATGGACTTAAGCATAGCTTCTGGGAAAAAGGTTTTATCATAAGCCACACCTGATCGATGACGAGAACCTTTTACAATAAGTTTACCACTGAAAGTCTCAACTTTTCCATGTACACCAACTAATCTTCTCATGATATACTTACATCTGATGGGGATTTAACCCTTCAGATAAAGCAATCAAAGTCCATACTTTGTTGGTGTATATGGATTCCATCTCAGATCGCTTAGCATCCAGCCATTCTCACAGAATCGCCACTCTTGATGGCCTGCTCGAAACTAGTTGGGTCATCATCTTATGATGCAATCCTCACTCCCATTATCATAGAGAAAACCGAAGTGTCTCGCAGGTGGGTCAGGAACCCTGCTAGATCGGCGGAGAGGCTGAGATTTGTTGGGAACTATTGAATCCTCCAGTTCTAGCAAATCATCAGCTGTAGTTTATATAGGTGGAACTCCTTCCAGTTCTACCCCATGACCGCTAATTTCTTCACAAGAAATCCTTTTCTAAAAAGGTGGCATGCCGAGAAATAAAACTCCTTTTGTTCCTCGGTGTGGTAGAAGATATTCCCTTGCGAATGCTTGGGATATCCAACAAACTTACATAAAACTGACCTTTCCTCGAGCTTGTCTAGATTTTTCTTTTAGTATAGGCCAGACAACCCCAAATCATAACATCCTTAAGAGATGGGCTCTTCCCATACCATATCACATATGGAGTGGTAGGCACCTGATCTGATAGCAACCCTATTCAATAGGTATGCAGCTTCTTTAGTGCATAACCCCCAAAAGGAAATAGAAAACTCAGTAGTACTCATCATAGAGCACACCATATCATATAGGGTGCAATTGCTCCGCCCCGACACACCAACATGCTGTTGTGTATACGGAGGAGTAATGCTGAGAGAGAATCTCATTCTCTTTTCGAATAGTCCAGGAATTCCGTGCTCAATTATTCTCCCCCCTGATCTTATCAAAGGACATAATATTTATACCTGTTTTGGTTCTCTACTTCTAATTTATATTCATTGAATTTCTAAAAAGCTTTAGACTTGTGTTTCAACAGGAACATATGTCTGAATCTTGAGAGATCATCAGTGAATGTAATGAAGTACAAAGAACCGGTTCTGGCATATATAGACAGGGGATGTACATACATCATCATGTATCAATCCCAAGAGTTCACTAAATCTTTTTCTGTTTCCAAAAAATGGAGATATGGTCATCTTATCTTTGTGACATGACTGGTAAGTTTCATAAGATGTAAATTCTAACTGATTTAAATATGCATCTTTATGTAACTTAGCTGGTCAGGTCGCATTGATATGACCTAGTATAGAATGCCTCAAGTAAGATTCGTTCATTTCTGACCTCTTTTTCTTTTGTGTGTTCTGTACGTTAAGAACTATAGTTTGATTTAGAACGTATATGCTTTTAGATAATGTGCCTGAACCGATCAACTCCTGATATAGGAAATGTTCAAAACATTATCCAACAATACAAAATTATATCATTCTTTACTAATAAAGAGAGTGATATGTTGTTGTATATCAGGTTCGGTATCTAATAACATTCGTTCAGAATCAATGTATTGGATAATACAAGGTGATAACTGCCGACAGACTTGGCTGCAACAATTGCACCGTTTCTATCTCTTAAAAATTATTACCCATTCTCAGTTCTCTACCTATTTATAGCCCATGTAACTGATTACATATATGGGATCCTGATCCGGTATCTCATACCCAGGACGTAAAGGATACTGAAAAACAATTCTCTGTAATGAACACACCCGAAGAAGATGCATCATCATGCACTTTCTTCTTTTGGGCGGCACGGGAATTATGGTAATCCCCTATTTTCTGCTCGGTCTTATAACAATTATAAGTTAGAGCAGGACCAACGTTCCTTAGCTCAGTATAACAAGCGGGTTTGGTCAATACATTTGTATTATTATCATGATTAAGGCGTGACATGTTCGCTACTTGGAGAGAGAGAGAAGAAAACACTCAGCATATGCTCTTGCAAGATTAGATTGGTTATTAATTTATCTAATCAGGATGGCTCCCACTGTTCTAGTCAAATCTTCCTTCAAACCCTAAAAAGAAAGACTAACCGGGATTAAATACACCCTACAAGTTCGTCAATCTTTCAGCCAGGCCAGTGCCGGTACATTGAGGGAGGTTCCCCATGCTTTCGCACGGACCTAATGAAAATAAACCTCGTTTTCCCAGGGGCGTAACTCTGTTGACACCTTTCTAGACACCTAGTTGATCGGCTAATTGTAATGTGTAAAAACTCTCCCAGGAGTAACTCTTACACGCAGTAGGTATCGGGATCCAACTATCTCATAGAAGGTATGCAATCTAATTTTAAATTTCAACACTTGAAATTACCGATAATATTTTGCCCCGAGCGATCTATAACCTTGACAAGGTCAACAAACCATAGACCGCAAGTCATGTTCAACCCGTCATTTCCTCATTGAATTAAACCCACCCGCACGACCCTTGACAAGGTCAACATGGTCGCACTTCTATCCTAAAACAATCGCATCATATGCTAGCAGATCAGCACTAATCAGCTACCGCACACTATGCCTTGACAAGGTCAACAAACGCAGCACGAATACTAACTATTACTTAGCTGAAATGACGGAGGGCTACGACAGCATTTTAAGAAAACCTTTTGCGTAATGATCTTGATATCGTCGTAGAATCAAGTGATTTAAAATGGAGTGTTTTTTATGCTTTTACTAGTTTTGCTAAAGAGGTCACTCCCGGTGAAGGGATCTCGGCTCTTTCAGTCACGACCCGAAATTGGCACGTGACAGCCTTAATACTACGCAACGTCAACAGGCATAGCGCAGTAAAAGAAAGCTAAAACCCAGAAATCTAAAGCAGTAAAAGATAAGAAACATTGTTCAAAATTCTTTGAAATCAGAACCCAAATTCTTTAAAAGTCCAACTTTATTTCTTTTAAAATTTTGGGATTTCCTCCTATGTAAAAGCAAGCCCCAAAAAAGCGTACAACATAAATATAAAGTAAAATATCCCCAACAAGTGCAACTCCACACCCAAAGGCGGAAAACAACCACCACAACAAATATACGACGCCGTAGCGAAGAAATAAAAGACGGTAGAAAGGAAACTGTATAAAAGACAACAAGTCACAAATAATATACAATATCGTCCTCACCAAGTCTCTAAGTCAACAAGAAAATATTAGATGGAGAGTACAGGGATACAACGAATACACAATACAACGAATAACCACATAACCCACCTAAGCAAACTGTACACTGTGAGCTGATGCGGTATCCGTAGCAAAAGATGATAAGATGTGTGATAATAGCCTGCCTCTGACTATCCTGAGGAACACCTGCAAACACTGTGGCACAACGGGGGTGAGTTGCCAACTCGTGAATAGTAAATAACATATGTAGGTAATCACGAGTATGCACGTATAGCGTGAATCTAGCATGTGCAATTAATAGCAATAAAAAGTCATATGAATGCAATAATAATGAAAGGTACACTAACAGGTACAACTAATACATGAAAAAATGATATGAATAAAGGTATGTAAACGCAACAGTCATGAAAGGTACTCTAACAGGTACACTAATGCATGAAGCAGTGCATAAACAGTAAATGTAGAGTATGGAATGAAATATGTCATTTCCACGGAATCCTGACATCGTGGTAGGATCAAAATCTATCAAGACAATTCAAATCCCAATTTCCTCAAATCAGCCCCCAATTCGGCTATCATATCAAGTAAGTCTCACATATCCTTAATGTACAATAAGTAGATCTCACATATCCCGTATGTACAATATCAAGTATATCTCACATACCCCGAATGTACAATATCAAGTAGATCTCACATATCCCGAATGTACAATATCAAGTAGATCTCACATATATCATGTAATCAATATCAAATAAATTCTCAAATGTCCTAAATCCAATGTCAATGAGCCCTTTACATTCTAGGTATATTTGCATGAATAAATATGATGATGTATATAATTTAATGTGAAGACACGTATATTAGTGTCCCATTCCACTAATATTGGTGTAAGGGCATATATAACAGCGGCCTAAACCCTTGTTATATATACAAAGGAGTAAAAAGAAATATCATGAAGCCAATGTGTCAAGTATCGACACAGAAATGCAGGTCTATCAGGTGCTGTCACTACGACTGGCACCCTGATAGGTACGTATCATACTCTATCCCGAGAGCTCGAGTGCCTAGCTCTGACCGTCGCCTCTCGACGTATCTTTGCGTACATGACTCCCGTCGGTATCCCCATGATAACCGCTGAGTCATTGGTAATATCACCAGATGGTATGGTTCCCCCACTAACTCATCGTCTGCTCCACGACTCTTGCCCCGGGGTACCTCCGGGCCCCACCATGTACCCGCACACGGACCCCTCCGTTGCTTGCGTGGGGTATATATATCCGAACCGATAAATCTCATGGTGGCTGCTGAAATATCATATTCAGGGAAACCGGGTTTTTCAAATAATGCATAATTTCATGAACTCCCACGGTCCCCAAATCCATAAAACATCATGAAAAATCTATATCTCAATGCGAAAATCCATGAATATAATATACGCATCATAAATCTGATATGCGAACATATAAAGGAAAAGCAGCAATTAACTGTAACAAGTTTATATAATATCATGCGATTCCTAATCTCTCCAATTATAAAATAACATCAAGTAAAGGTAAACATGTAGCTATAACCTGATATATGTGCAACATAAAGGTATAGCAAGATATATGTAGCTACCTATAAGTAAATGATGTAGTATACCCCTTGGGTATAAGCGAAATAGGTGTGCAAGGTATACCTGTAGCTATGTCGTAAAGTGTGCATATACCTATCACTAATGGTACGATACTCTATAGGTATACATGTAACTAGCATGTAAGTATGTCAGAACATATGTGTAAGCATGTAGGTATACATGTATGCTATAAGTCAATGCGCAAAGAAATATGAATCAAAATCTCAATGTCCATAACCAAGCAATATTATATCTATAAGTGGGTTATGCGTGACATGGCAATTATTGACGGTGTGTGTAGCATACAATCAGTGCTCGTTCAACATGAATCGTCAATAATATGTGCAGTGTCCTAAGGATACTAGTCCAAGCACAACAATATCTATATAATAGGGTAAATGCGCAATTCTAAATATGACATAGAATATGCGAAAGAAAAAACATCTCTAGCCCAGACGCATAACGCCATGCGGGCGATTCCCCTGGAGTTCTTAAATCTACTCACTAACGCTCCTGGTTAAGTGAAGCCTACCACCTGTTTTCCCTTGTCGTAGCGTCAGAAGCCCCCGCTTGCGAACCTAAAATTTCACAAACACAACACATAAGCAAATATCCTAAATCGAAGAAAAGTCATCGAAACGCAAGAATAATGCCCTGAAAATTACACTGCGCGCTTAGCGCATCTATTGCGCACGACATCGGCCAAAAACCCTAATTGGGGTCGCTAACCTACAAAACACAAGTCTAGACCCCGATCATCCCGATCGCGCAACACAACACAAAAATTACGAGGAATACAATAGATATAACCTCGCAACGACTAATCGAAACCACGTCGGAAAAACCCCGAAATCTAGTAAGCAACCTATCGCAATATTACACACTTGTATCAAGCTAACGCATATCTAGCGATTATAAACACCTTAAAATAACTTAACTAAGCTATAAAAACCATTTCTATATTTTTAACACTTGCTAAATAAATTTTAACAAAAACCTAGTAAACAAAATTGTATAATTAAACAAAATGTTCATTAGCAAAAATTAACATTTTCTACTAGGTTAATCTTCTCCAAAACACAAATTAACACTTCAAATAAACATTAAACACATAAATCAAGTTTTACCCTAACTAGATTATCATAAAAATCAAGTCTTGAATTTCAAACATGAAATTAAAAGCTTAAATAAACAATTAATATACTAGTTAGAAATTTAGAAACAACAAAAAGAATTAGGGTTAGGGTTTTATACCTCCAAAAAAGATCAAAACCAAGAAACCAAACTCAACATCTTTTCCTTCAAAATGATGTTTTGAATGAAGATCCAAGCTAGCTTTGAGTTCTAGAATGAAGGAAAATGAATATATTTGAGTTTTTGTGATTTTATTTTGATTTTTCATGCTTTATTTGATGCAAAATGAGTTGAAAAAGAGTCGGAATGGTAAGGGGCAGCAAGGGGAAGGGAAGGGCTGGCCAAGGGGGTGTAGGGGGTATTTTTGTGAATTTCTGTGAAGAAAATACTAGGAAAAAGAGTAATAAATGCTAATAAATGTTATATGCCACCTTTACACATTTTATTTTCTTTTTAAAATAAAACCTTTTGCACTCCAAAAATATCTAGATATTCAAAAAGAAGTTTCCAAAATATTCTAGTGACAAAAAAATAATTTATTCTCAAGAAAAGAAATTTCCCGATTTACGTGCACCAAATACCGCTTGAAATAATATTTTATTTGGAAAAAATTCTATCCGAACAAAAACCTCCCAAATACCCCTAAAGTTCGCGCACAAGCTTTATTTTAACTAAAAAAGGGTGCCGGCAGGCTTATACGGACGTTTGATCGAAATCGGGTTAAAACGGAAAATACCGACAATTTTGCCCTAAAACGGGAAAATTCGCAAAATTATTTCTGAAACGTTACAATCTCCCCCCTTATAAAAATTCGTCCCCGAATTAAAATTTATTTACTAAGCATACCTTCAAAGAGAGGATTACTAAACTCTCATATCTCGTTCACAGCCTCCCAAGTGATTACCTCACTATACGGCTACGTCCTAGAAAAACCCTTCACTGATGGCAAGACCCTTGACCGAAGTTTCTCCACCCTCCTAGCCATTAACACAATTGGCTGCTGGTGAACGAAAGATCGCGTCCAAGCTAAATGGTCTGGTGCTGAATCATGTGAGAAAGGTCATGAAGGTAATTGTAAAGTATCGACCAAGGAATACAGGGTGAATACTCAATAATCTGGGCGTCTGCCAAATTAAAGGCAACGGAACTAACTCACTTTAAGAATCTCGAAAGGACCTATAATTCTGGGTAAGCTTCCCAAAACTCAACATGTCCTTCTGCAACCCTTCGAAAATCGTTTAGGCAGTTTTTCGGTAATCTGCTAATTTTTCGGCTTTTTCCGTAAAAAGTCAAAATAGATATTTTTCATTGTAAACCTAATTATACAAAATTTAGATAAGATATTACTATAATTTTTTCACTAAAATGTCACTTAAAATTTTCTAGTTAAATAAAAAAAATTTCTCGTAATTAATTATTAATTTTTTTTATTTTAAGCTTTTAAAAATACATTAAATTAGTGATAAATACAAATTTAATTAGGTAAATTTCATAATTAGGAGTCTTTATAAGCTAAAATATGGTGTTAATAAAATTGTATCATGACTTGCAAGATTTTGGTTTTAGGGTTGGAAATTTAATGAAAAAAATGATGTAAAATAAGGTTTTTTTTGTAAAATGTTGATATGAAAGCATTAAATGAGAACATGGGGTGATTTTGGACATGGAAACTTCTCCAAAAATCCCACAACACCCTCCCTTACCTCCTGGCCGACCCCATTCTGCAGCAAATCCCTCTCTTCTCACTTCATTTTAGCTTCAAATTTCATGCCAAAATTCATAAAAAATCCACAATTTCATTAACCCATTCAATTGTAAACCCTAATCCACTCTCTCCTCAACCAAATTTAGTTCAAAACTAGGAGAAAGGAGACTTCCTTGGTGGCTTGATCATGCTAGGGTTCCACTTGTGAGGTAAAATCCTAAACTAGTTTGCTAACTTGTAGTTAATATGTGCTAAAATTTAATTTTGAAGTATTAATTTAGTTGTAAATTCTTGTTCATGAAAATCAAGAATGGGATTTGATATTGAACTAGGGTTTGAAGCATGGTTGATGGATTAAGTTAGGGCTTTGGTTACCTATTTGGTTAGAGTGGTTAATTGCGTAAGGTTACGCTTGCTAAATCGTTAAATTGCGACGTTTGCATCGAATCGGTTTGAAATTTGCTTACTAGATTTTTACAAAAATTAGAATGCGATCAAATTGCGTTATTTTAGCGATACAATTAGTTTCGTATAGGACTATTAGAGTGCGCGAATGCGGGGTTTTGTCTAGTCGGGTTTTAGTTTTGTCGAATTCCCCGAAATGACGATTCTAGTTAAAGATTAGCGATTTTCGTGCGTTTTCCCGCGCACCGAGTGCATGCTATGTTTAATTCGAGAGCGTCGATAATTGTATATTGTGACTTGCATCGTTTTAGGTTTTGTAATCTTATGCTTGCTGTTGTACAAATATAGGATCGGTCGGGGAAACATCGGACACGGCGCTTAAAGGCAAGGCGGTGGCCGGATCGAATTAGCGGGGATTTCAGGTGAGTAGATGTATTCATCTATGGGGGAAATCGTATGGATGGCGCGATGCGCCCCCTAGTTAGGATTACCCTACTTTATGCAAGATTTATATTGTTAGCTAGCTTATCCATTTATGTACATTGCATACCCTTATAGCTAACCGTATATTAGATCGCATGGACATTCATCTACACTTATGCGATATCACTTCGTAGGACACGAACACCATTACCATTGGCATCTGTTGCACGCGCACTATTCATGTGACACACACGCCTTTGGTAATTGCCATGCCACGTGCACTGTAGAATCTGTTTAACTTAATATCGCCTTTTGCATTCATACATGATATATGAAATTGCATAGCATGTATATACCTCGCATTATCATCATATTTACATAGATTCTATCCAAAATTCACATCATATACATTGATATCATAGACATTTATCATATTTAACATGTGGACACTATGATTTTCTTGAGGATTTCAGTTTTTCTGTGATTTCTGGATTTTGGGGAAAACCGCAAGAATTTAACAAAAGCTTATATTTATCATTTTTAAAAACAAAGTTGCGGTTTTCTCGTGATGTATGTGTCGTCCACCATGAGTTTTCATGTTTTCTGTTGGATTTCGAGACCCGATTCGAGGAGTGGATGAACCGTCTCGGGTACATGGTGTGCCCGGTATGGTACCCCGGGGCAAGAAGATCGAGTTGTAGACGATGAGCCTGGCAGGGGAAGACTACCTACCGGTGATGTCTGGCGCGGAGGATATCCGGAGGATACCGACCGTTGTCGTGAGATTGATGATATGGGCCGATCCGGACTGACGGAGCCCGATATTTGAGACATTGATACAGTGAGATATTGAGACAGATATGATTCATCTTTGGTGTCGATGCTTGATACGGGTTTTCAGATGATTTCTTGATGGTACTTAGCTATTATACAGATATTCATTTTCTAAAGTTAAGAACGCAGTACCCTTAGCATTTAAAACACTTAAAGAGTTAGAAATGACATTGCATACATGTGCATGGATACTAGAGCTATTATATCACATATGGACATGCATGTTGTGGTACATTGCGTGCATTCTTACGATTGCCTTACTAGATGTTATATTTACTCACGAGCTGGCAACTCACCCCTGTTGTGCCACAGTGTCTTGCAGGTCGGACTCATCAGCCTTGTAGCGGCGGCTATCTTATCATCAGCTCCTTTTACGCAGACTCGTGACATCGCCCGTAGGTGGGTTGCGAGCACACTTTATTTCTTTTGCTTTATCATTGTATCTAGTATTCTCCATCTACCACTTTATATTGTATATGCGACCTGGTGATGAGACTGAGAGATTTGTATATTTGTGATTTCTTTTGAGTCGAGCTCACTTGAGCCGGCGTTGTGTTTTCTGATATTTTGCGTTTCTTATATGCTCTTTTCTTGATATTGCTATTATATTGCATGTGGTTGTGATCCGCCTTGGGCGAAGAGCTAGCTCCCGCTTGGGGATGCCATTTTATGATTACAGGTTTATTATCTTGTTGTACCCATTTTGGGGGATAGAAAATACAGGGGAGACTCTGCCGAAATTTTCGGAAGTTTTTGATGTTTTAAAAAAAGGATTCTATGCAACTTAAATGATTTAAAAACCGTCTTCATTAAAGGTTTTCCTTCATTCGCTTTGATTTTTGTTTAGATTTTTCTGGGCTTTGGCTGACTTAGGTTACGTTACGCCTTTAGACGTCTCGTAATCTAAGTGCCAGTCACGTTCCGTACTTTCGGGTCGTGACACCTTCATCGGAAAAATCCGTAGGAATACATGATCTCCCACAGCTAACTCGAGCCTGCGATCACCATGGTCGGCATAAGACCTCTGTCCGCACAGGACTGTCATCATCCTCACCTGAAACAGCTGGATCATTTTCGAAGTCTGTAGAATAGCTGGGGTCCAAAAATCCTACTACGCAGTGTCAGAAAAACAGACTGGAGATCGACACCACCTAATAAACAAAACTTAAAGGTTGCCAATTGGAATGTCTTCTGATAACTGCTATCGAAGGAGAGTCCTAACAATGGCAAGTGACGATCCCAACTGCCAACAACAATTAGTACGTATGCACGAGTATAACCTCTAGAGTCAGTATTGCGCGCTCTCACAAAACCATCATCCTGCGGATGGAAAGACGGAGCTAAAGCTCAACCAGTACCCAAGGCTTCCTGAAGCTCCTGCCCAAGACGGCAAGCGAACAGGGTGCCTTCATTGGATACGACCCATGAAGGAACTCCGTGCAACACACAAACTTAACAAAGAACAACTGAGCAAACTGAGTATAACCGAACAACAAGCATCCGAATGGAGTCACACCCTGACTAAACCTGGGTATACGCCATAACGAATATTCATGGAGATCTGCTCCCATTCCCACTTCGAAACGGTTTAAGGTTGCAACTCTCCAGCCGGTCTCAGATGCTCAACCAAAACACACAACAAGACAACACCTTGAAACGAAATCCGAAACTTCTCTTTACATCCTTGCCCACCCGTAACTATCTCACAAGTCACGTCAAATGCTGGTGGAACTTGAATGAGTACAGAGAGTTGACAGATGTGCATGCTCTAGGATTTCACGTCTCTACTCAATAGTATCAGGTACACAAACGCATCCCTAAACTCATCACACCCTTGTCACAAATCAAGGACTCCGAATCATTACCCAGCCAAGTATGCTCAAGTATTTCTGACGAACGAGCATCGGTGGGCAGTGTCTCGCGAAAGCGATTAAGGAAAAGTGGTAAGGCGCGGACATGAGCAAGCTGTCCCCTCAGTAGAGACGAGCTTAAGCTGTGCTCCACGATCGCACAAGAACTTTGAATCTGCAGAAGACTATCTCAACAATCAAAATCTGCTGCAGGAAGGTGTACATTAAGCTCTGATAGTCCGTGAAAATCTGACACGACTCTCGAATAAGTAGTGCCTCCAAATCTCCAACGCAAGACCACCGCGGCTATCTCCAGATCGTGAGTAGAATATCCTGCTAGTACTTCCTCCAAATGTAGGGAAGCAAAAGCGATAACTCTATAGTGTCACCTCAGTACACAATCGAGCCCCACTCGCGAAACATCACAGAACAAAGTCACCCGAACCAAAAAGCAAGAGGAACTGGTGCAGTTGTTAACCGAATCACCAACTGCTGAAAAACTCCGCACGCATGCATCAGTCCAAAGAAAAAGAAACCTCCATTCAGGTCAGTCCAGTCAACGGTGCAGCACTACACTAGCAATCCTGCATGAAACGGCGGTAAAAACCTGCTAAGCCCAAAATCTGCGGACTTCCGTCGCGTATACAAGTCTGGGCCAAAGCTGTATGGCCTCCATCTTCCTCGCAACCATACGAAAACCGTCTCCCGTAACTACCAGACCTAGGAGTCAACACAACAAGCCTGTAGGAACACTCCGAGAATCTAGCAAACCGCTGGGGCTCTCCCAGTATCTGCAAATCAAATCCTCAAGTGCTGCTCCTGTCTCTTAAGACACATTAAATAGACCAAAATGTCGTAAATAACACAAAAATAACTGGTCGAGGAACGGCTTGAAGAAATCCGGTTCATCACATCTACGAATGCTGCTAGGGCATTGGTGAGTCCAATGACACACCAGCACACACAAGGCCCGTAGCATACACAAAGCAGTCTTCGGAATGTCATCACTCCGAACCCGCAACAATGATGACCTGATCCCCAAACAAACCTAGAAAAAAATGTCTCGTACTTAGGAGCTGATCGAAGAAATCGTCAATGCGAGGTAAAGGATACCTGTCCACACCGTAAGCTGGTTCAATTGACGATCCATCAGACACAACCACAAACTGTCGTCTTCCTCCTTGACGAACAGAAATAGGAGATCCCCAATGCGAAACGCTCAGACGCACAATCCCCCAACAAACAACTCTACACCTGATCTATAAGCTCCCTAAGCTCCGCCGGCTCATCTGGAACAATGTCGGATAACTCTCGCACGATAATAACCCGGTCCAACAAACCCACTGTGGCTCCGGTATCATAAATGAACGCCAAGAATCCTCGACATCCTCTCCTAAAAAGCCGACTAGCGAAAAATGCTGAATTCGAGCTGTGAGAGGCGGCACTACTGTCCCCCTGCACAATAAGAACTGACTTGCCGGAAAAACAAACCTGACTGTTTCCTCGCGGTAGTCCACAGACGCCTAGCATGTAACTAACCAGTCCATGCCCAGGAGAATGTCAAATCCAACATCTCTAGAAGGATCAAGTGACGGATGAATCTCCTAACGATTGGCATATGACTGAAATACGTGTCGCGCAACAAAAGAATCGCTGACAGAAGTTAACACAACAAACAGATGATCTAGCTAACACGAATCCCCTCGTCCCAAACCTCTGCTACTCCCGCAACGGTCACGAAACCTATCTCGACGACTAGTCCTCTGTCTCTGGGTTGGTACATCGGTTCGAGTCCTCCTCTGTTCCGGAACTCTCAGAGTCTCTGGAATACGTGTCTTGTAAACTAGGGCAGCATCCACTGGTGCTATGTAGGTGACGGAATACTGTGTGCTGATCGCAAGGAACAACTGGGTAGCAGGTTGGAAAACCTCCTGTCGCTGCGCTCGAATGTCCTCAACCAATGAACTCATCGTCTGGCGCATGTTCTGCATCTCTGCCACAAGCCTAGCGATACTATTTGTCGAAGGCGGATCCGTCTACACCTGTGCAACGAACGTGCCATCCTGGTCAGTCCTTGACCCACCCGAGTCAACTCTGACCTCAGCCCTCGCTGCACCTAACTGATTCCCCATAGTCGTCGGCGGCAAAGGCTATAAATAGGGATAAGATTCGATATGAACACGGAAATTGAATCACAAGAATTTGAATCATCAAGGAAGGAATTTCAAGTAATTGTACTTAGGTCACTTTAGGCGGAGTACTGCATCGTGAGTATGCTGCAGACATACACACACTACGTTACTCTGCTTATGCTACCTACTCCATCATATCAAGGTCATCCTACACTCCGTAAGGTAAAAACCTAGCGCTCTGAGACTTTGTCACGACCCGAAATTGGCACGTGACGGCCCTAATACTACGCAACGTCAACAGGCGTAACGCAGTAAAAGAAAGCCAAAACCCAGAAATCTAAACCAGTAAAAGACAAGAAAAGATAAGAAACATTGTTTAAAAGTCTTTGAAATCACAACCCAAATTCTTTAAAAGTCCAACTTTATTTCCTTTAAAATTTTGGCAGCACCTCCATTGTAAAAGCTAGCCCCAAAAATGGGTACAACATAATTACAAAGTAAAGCATCCCCAACGGGAGCAAATCCACACCCAAAGGCGGAAAACAACCACCACAACAAATATACGACGCCGTAGCGAAGAAATAAAAGACGGTAGAAAGGAAACTGTATAAAAGACAACAAGTCACAAATAATATACAATATCGTCCTCACCAAGTCTCTAAGTCAACAAGAAAATATTAGATAGAGAGTACCGGGATACAACGAATATACAATACAACGAATAACCACAAAACCCACCTAAGCAAACTGCACACTGTAAGCTGATGCGGTATCCTTAGCAAATGATGATAAGATGTGTGATAATAGCCTGCCTCTGACTATCCTGAGGAACACCTGCAAACACTGTGGCACAACGGGGGTGAGTTGCCAACTCGTGAATAGTAAATAACATATGCAGGTAATCACGAGTATGCACGTACATCGTCAATCTAACATGTGCAATTAATAGCAATAAAAAGTCATATGAATGCAATAATCATGAAAGGTACACTAGCAGGTACAACTAATACATGAAGAAATGATATGAATAAAGATATGTAAACGCAACAGTCTTCGAAGGTACTCTAACAGGTACACTAATGCATGAAGCGGTGCATAAACAGTAAATGTAGAGTATGGAATGAAATATATCATTTCCATGGAATCCTGACATCGTGGTAGGATCAAAATCCATCAAGACAATCCAAATCCCAATTTCCTCAAATCAGCCCCCAATTTGGCTATCATATCAAGTAAGTCTCACATATCTTTAATGTACAATAAGTAGATCTCACATATCCCGTATGTATAATATCAAGTATATCTCACATACCCCGAATGTACAATATCAAGTAGATCTCACATATCCCGAATGTACAATATCAAGTAGATCTCACATATATCCCGTAATCAATATCAAATAAATTCTCAAATGTCCTAAATCCAATGTCAATGAGTCCTTTACATTCTAGGTATATTTGCATGAATAAATATGATGATTTATATAATTTAATGTCAATACACATATATTAGCGTTCCATTCCACTAATATTGGTGTAAGGGCATATATAACAGCGGCCTAAACCCCTGTTATATATACAAAGGAGTAAAAAGAAATATCATGAAACCAATGTGTCAAGCATCGATACAGAAATGAAGGTCTATCACGTGCTGTCACCACGACTGGCATCCTGATAGGTACGTATCATACGCTATCCCGAAAGCTCGAGTGCCTAGCTCTGACCCTCGCCTCTCGACGTATCTATACGTACATGACTCCCGTCGGTATCCCCATGATAACCGCTGAGTTATTGGTAATGTCACCGGATGGTATGGTTCCCCCACTAACTCATCGTCTACTCCACGACTGTTGCCCTGGGGTACCTCCGGGCCCCACCATGTACCCGCACGCGGACCCCTCCGTTCCTTGCGTGGGGTATATATATCCGAACCGATAAATCTCATGGTGGCTGCTGAAATATCATATTAAGGGAAACCAGATTTTTCAAATAATGCATAATTTTATGAACTCCCACGGTCCCTAAATCCAGAAAACATCATGAAAAATCCATATCTCAATGCGAAAATCCATGAATATAATATACGCATCATAAATCTGAAATGCGAACATATAAAGGAAAAGCATCAATTAACTGTAACAAGTTAATATAATATCATGGGATTCCTAATCTCTCCAATTCTAAAATAACATCAAGTAAAGGTAAACATGTAGCTATAACCAGATATATGTGCAATATAAAGGTATAGCAAGATATATGTATCTACCTATAAGTAAATGATGTAGTATACCCCCTGGGTATAAGTGAAATAGGTGTGCAAGGTATACCTGTAGCTATGTCGTAAAGTGTCCATGTACCTATCACTAATGGTACAATACTCTATAAGTATACAGATAACTAGCATGTAAGTATGTCAGAACATATATGTAAGCATGTAGGTATACATGTATGCTATAAGTCAATGCGTAAAGAAATATGAATCAAAGTCTCAATGTCTCTAACCAAGAAATATTATATCTATAAGTTGGTTATGCGTGACATGGCAATTATTGACGTTGTGTGTAGCATACAATCAGTGCTCGTGCAACATGAATCGTCAATAATATGTGCAGTGTCCTAAGGATACTAGTCCAAGCACAACAATATCTAAGTAATAGGGTAAATGCGCAATTCTAAATATGACATAGAATATGCGACAGAAATAACATCTCTAGCCCAGACGCATAACGCCATGAGGGCGATTCCCCTGTAGATGTTAAATCTACTCACTAACGCTCCTGGCTAAGTGAAGCCTACCACCTATTTTCCTTTGTCGCAGCGTCCGAAGTCCCCGCTTGCGAACCTAAAATTTCACAAACACAACACATAAGCAAATATGCTACATCGACGAAAAGACATCGAAACGCAAGAATGACGCCCTGAAAATTACACTACGCGCTTAGCGCATCTATCGCGCACGACATCGGCCAAAAACCCAAATTGGGGTCGCTAACCTACAAAACACAAGTCCAGACCCTGATCGTCCCGATCGCGCAACACAACACAAAAAATATGAGGAATACAATAGATATAACCTCGCAACGACCAATCGAACCGACGTCGGAAAAACACCGAAATCTAGTAAGCAACCTATCGCAATATTACGCACTAGTTTCAAGCTAACACATATCTAGCGATTATAAACACCTTAAAATAGCTTAACTATGCTATAAAAACCATTTCTATATTTTTAACACTTGCTAAATAAATTTTAGCAAAAAACCTAGTAAGCAAAATTGCATAATTAAACAAAATGTTAATTAGCAAAAATTAACATTTTCTACTAGGTTAATCTTCTCCAAAACACAAATTAACACTTCAAATAGATATTAAACACATAAATCAAGTTTTACCCTAACTAGATTATGATAAAAATCAAGTCTTGAATTTCAAACATGAAATTAAAAGTTTAAATAAACAATTAATATACTAATTAGAAATTTAGAAACAACAAAAAGGATTAGGTTAGGGTTTTATACCTCCACAAAAGATCAAAACCACGAAACCAAACTCATCATCTTTTCCTCCAAAATGATGTTTTGAATGAAGATCCAAGCTAGCTTTGAGTTCAAGAATGAAGGAAAATGAATATATTTGAGTTTTTATGATTTTATTTGGATTTTTCATGGTTTATATGATGCAAAATGAGTTGAAAAAGAGTGGGAATGATAAGGGGCAGCAAAGTGAAGGGAAGGGCCGGCCAAGGGGGTGAGGGGGGTATTTTTGTGAAGAAAATGCTAGGAAAAAGAGTAATAAATGCTAATAAATGCTATATGCCACCTTTACACATTTCCTTTTCTTTTTAAAAAAAAAACCTTTTGCACTCCAAAAAATATCTAGATATTTAAAAAGAAGTTTCCAAAATATTCTAGTGACAAAAAAATAATTTATTCCCAAGAGAAGAAATTTCCCGATTTACGTGTACCAAATACCGCTTGAAATAATATTTTATTTGGGAAAAATTCTATCTGAACCAAAACCTCCCAAATACCCCTAAAGTTCGCGCACAAGCTTTATTTTAGCTAAAAAAAGGTGCCCGCAAGCTTATACGGACGTTTGATCGAAATTGGGTTAAAACGAAAAATACCGACAATTTTGCCCTAAAACGGGAAAATTCGCAAAATGATTTCTGAAACGTTACACTTGTTAGTTGTATGTATGCCCTAGAGGCCAGTATTATACAGATGATGTATATTATATTGGATGCTTGGACATATATAGAGATGACTTTTTGCTCGATATGATAGTATGCTATCTGGTTGCTCTTTATCTTAACATGTATACTTTTCTTTTTATACTATCTTATGGTTACATGTTGGTAAAGCCCTTAGGATGTGTACTTGACTACCTGAACTATGATGCGGATCATACTAGTGGGGACATGGTAGTCCATAAGTACATCCTTCAAGGTCCCTAGTCGTGGGTGTATCGAGACAGGGCATCGATATACCAGAGTAGACTAGCGTATACACTTCTCGACCCATGAGATGGGCGATGGATGATCCCATATCCATTGGTGTTTGATATCAGAGATGGTATACGGGTGCTCAGTGGAGACTGGGCACATTGGACGGACTCGCCGAGAACTCCCAGATGGTATTATACCTCACGTCAGATGGCAGTTCTCAGGTGACACTTGTGCAGGTTAGTCTGTAGAACCGAGATCGTCGTAGAGTCTTGTATGATTCCCACCGTGCTTTGATTTCCACCATACCATGCCCATGAGGGCGTGCAAAACGGTGGTTTTTTGGGTACAGTCCCGAGTCACATGGAGGAAATGAGCGATCGGAGGGGTTTCGTCTCTCCTGGTATTGGGGGTTGATGTTGCGCTGTGCTCGATTGGCCGTAACAGGGAAGTCCCTGGCCAGGGCTGATTCAGAGATTTGCTGGTAAGTGTTACCAGTAGTTTCTCATCCCGTTATGAGCCTCACATCGGCACGACTTATCGGTTATTGGGGTCTGACGTTTACTACCCCTAGACTTGATATGCGACATATCAGACGAGGAGACCAGACTGTACGGGTAGTGTTGCCGGTTGGCTCGACGGGAGTTGTAGCAGGTTCACTTGTTTTCTTCTGATCGCTCAATACCCGGGTGGCCGTTACTTTTAGCTGACCGCTTGCTGCTTGGGGGTGCTTGATATGATCATCACCAACTGCCGGCGTATTTACGAGTCTTAGAGTCCTACAAAGGAGTTACCTAGTCCAGGCGAAACGTTGTGGTGCGTGTATGCGATATGCGCATGGACCTGATTAAAATGCGCGTATAGGATACCGTATATTGATCGGGCGGTTTGCTTTTGGTGGGGTCTGTTTTACCGTTTCCGCAACCCCGAAAGTACCGGGAGAGGTAACGTGGACCTAACAGTGGTATCAGAGCCTAACTAAACACAAACTAGCTAAGTAGTAAAGTGTAACGAAGTTTCAAAACCGGAAAATCGAAAAACCAAACTCGCAAAACCCCGAGTTTCTGTTAATTTTTTTTTCTGGTCAAAATAAAATTTGTTATACACCAAAAATTATCTCAGGGTTTTGTGTAGAAAACCACCAAAGACGAACCAGAGAGGCGACCAAAGGGCCGCGGATCCGCGGCAATAGGAAGCTATTGCCGCGGAAGCGCGGCCGTCTTGTCCCCTCTCTGCATCGATTTTGGTGCAGTGAGTTTCTGTGTTGGTTTTGGGATTTTTAGGATATTTATATGTGCCCAGATTTTCCAGAACTGAAATTTACTTTTGGGGGCCTATAAATCCGTATTTTTTCGGAACTTCACTACACTTTAACTATATCGGTTATATCTGTGATGCTTGTATGTATTGAACGTCGGCTAATCGCTATAAGTCGATTAGTCGGGGTTATACATCTCTGTAATCTGTGATTGTTATTGGTTTGTGGATATGAATGGATTGGATTGTCGCGGGTGAATAGCCGGGGTGGATGTGAGATGAGCGTTATTTTTCTTTCATTCATTTGTAACATGTAAATTGATGTAATAATATTATTTGTATGGCCGCACAACCGGGTCGGGGTTGTAGCCGTCATTGTATAATTCTTTTTACTGTTTTTGCTCCTAGGATTGACCCATGGAGGGGGTGCACAAACTACCGGGTATCTCGAAGTGCCGAGTGGCCTACTCACGGTGGTGAGGGAGGTTGCTTCGCTTCGGGTGCTTGGCGGGTAGTTTGCCGCACCCGTAGGGGTCTTGGGAGGGGTTTTGGCTATTCACCGCGACCGTGTAGTCCGCTTTACGTTGTAGGCTCGAACGCATTGCGGATTCCTAGTATATCCAATGTATTCATCTGTGATCTGTAATGTCTATCATTGCTATATATTTATATATAATAACTATTTAGGCGTTGCTTATGTTTTACAGCCGCGCTAGCCCAGCCCCCGCTCTGTCGTTAGTTAAGTAACCTAACGGGTGATGACGGGGCCCAGTGGCGAATGCGAATGGCATAAGCGTACGTCATATTTTGGTTGTTTTCTGCAATGGTAGGATTAAATGATGGGACGCATTAAAAGAACTAATGCAAGAAAATAAACCTAAAAGACGTTGTTGGAACAATTTTTCAAAAAGCTGTTATTGCAAGGACGTTCATTTTTGTTTTGCATCGCGGTATTCGGTTGTGAATGCCCAGCACCTCAGTCGACGAGGCAAGGGCCGAGATCCCTTCACCGGGAGTGACCCCTTGGACAAAAGTTTGCGTCAGGGTAATAACTTCACTATAGTCGATTATTCTTGCTTTGCATCGAGGTATTCAATTTGGAATATCCTGCACCTCATTCGACGAGGAAAGAGCCGAGATCCCTTCACAGGGAGTGGCCTCTTTAGCAAAAAGTTTTCGCCACTATATTTTCAAAAACCCTGTATCATGTTCCTTCAACAATATCAAGTTCATTACGTTAACGGGTTTTTCGCCAAAAACCCAGCCGTAGCCCTCCGTCGTGTCTTATAAGTTATACTTAGTATTCGTGCTGCGTTTGTTGACTGTGTCAAGGCGCAGTCAACGGTAGCTAAGTGTTGCTTATTTGCTGGATACAATGTGATTGGTTAGGAAATTTGTGTAAACTTGTTGACTATGTCAAGGGTTATGCAGGTGGGTTTAATGCAATCAAGACAACGACGGGATGAACTTGACTAGGACTCTTTGATTTGTTGACTGTGTCAAGATCACTTGGGTCCTAGGGGCAAAAACCACATCGGGAGTTTCAAAAGAACTGAAACTTGCAGATTTAGCATACCTTCTGGAGTGTGGTGACTAGAGTGGATTCCATCTATGTTATCACACAATGACAGTTGGATCCCGATCTCACTGATGAGTTGGATTACTCTCGGGAGATTATTTCACTTAACAATCAATGCTATAAACCTAGTAGGTGTCTAGAAAGGTGTTAGCGGGGTTATGCCCCTAGGGAAAAGAGGTTCTTTAATTAAGGAACTTCGCGAAAGCGTTGGAAAACCTCCCTCGAAGTACCGACACTAGCCTGGCTGAAAGGTTAAGCAAGTATTGTGACATGAATTAAAACCCGGCTAGTTCTTCTTTTAAAAGGTTTTAAGAAGAATTTGAGTAAACAGTGGGAGACATCCTGGTTAGATAAATTAATAAACCAATCTAATCTTGCAAGAGCATACGCTGAGTATTTCTTTTCTCTCTCTCCAAGCAGCAACCTTTTCACGCCCTAATCAAGATAATAAAATGTATCGCTTGACCGATCCGGATTCTTATTCGGGACTGGGGAAAGCTGGTTCAGCTCTAACTTGTGACAACAGTCATGAGTATGAGAATGGGAAAGAAGAAAGTATGGATTTCCAGGATACCCAGTTGAAGAAGAAGCATGGTTTTGCATCTACTTCAGGTGTTCTTGTAATTGAGAACTTTTTTACGGTCAGCCCTACCTCCTGGGTACTTGATACCGGATCAGGATCTCATATCTGTAATTTATTGTAAGGACTGAGAAAAAGTAGGAAAGTTGCACCGGGTGATATGTCGCTCAGAGTAGCGAACGGAGCACAAGTTAATGCGGCAGCCGTCGGTGAATATCACTTAGTCTTGCCAAATGGCAAGACTATGATTTTGAACGATTGCTACTATGTACCCTCCATGGTTTGCAACATCATATCAGTTTCTTTACTCGATAAAGATGGATATAACTTTGTTCTTGAAAAGAATATCATGAACATTTACCTTCATAAGGTACTAGTTGCAGAGGGTACACTGTGTAATGGTATCTACGTTCTAAATCAGAATACAGTTCTCAATATACAAAACACACGCAAGAGGAAGAATTCAGATACGAATGAATCCTACTTGTGGCATTGTAGACTTGGTCATATCGGAGAGAAAAGACTGAGTAAGTTGCATAAAGATGGACTCTTGGATGCGTTCGAATTTTCATCTTATGAAACTTGTCAGTCTTGTCTCAAAGGGAAGATGACCAAATCTCCGTTCACCGGACATGGAGAAAGAGCAGCAGAGCTCTTGGGACTCGTACATAGTGATGTATGTGGTCCGATGTATATACATGCAAGGGGTGGGTTCTCGTACTTCATCACATTCACTGACGATCTCTCTAGGTTCGGATATGTGTATCTGATGAAACACAAATCTGAAGCTTTTGAGAAATTCAGGGAATTTAGAAACGAAGTAGAGAACCAGATAGGCAAAAGTATCAAGATCCTCCGGTCTGACAGGGGAGGGGAGTACTTAAGCACGGAATTCCTAGATTACTTAAAAGAGAATGGTATTCTCTCTCAGCTTACTCCTCCTTATACACCACAGCACAACGGTGTATCGGAGCGGAGGAATCGTACCCTATTGGATATGGTTCGCTCCATGATGAGCAGTGTTGAGTTACCTCTTTCATTCTGGGGATATGCACTTCAAACTGCAGCACATCTATTGAATCAAGTTCCATCCAAATCCGTGCCTAAGACTTCGTATGAAATATGGAGTGGTGAGAGTTTGTATCTTAAACGTGTTATGATTTGGGGTTGCCCAGCTTATGTCAAAAAGCAGAACCCAGACAAACTTGAGGCACAGGCAGTTTTGTGTAAGTTTGTGGGATACCCAAAAGATTCAAGTGGGTATCTGTTCTACCATGCAGAGGAACAGAAGATAATTGTTTCAAGAAATGCCAAATTTTTAGAAAAAGAATTTCTTGTTAAAAACAGTAGTGGCAGCACGGTCGAACTGGATGAAATTCTATAAACACAAACTTTAACAAAAGATTTGGTAGAACCGCTAGATTCAATAACCCCAAACGAACCTCAGCCACTCCGCAGATCTGGTAGGATTTCTCATCCGCCCGAGAGATACTACGGTTTTCACATTGACGGGGATCGAGAGGATTGCATCTTGGAAGAAGATGACCCTACCAGTTTCAGGCAGGCCATTATCAGTAGGGACTCTGATAAGTGGCAGGAAGCAATGCAATCCGAAATGGAGTCCATGTACGCCAATAAAGTGTGGACCTTGGATATTGCTCCACCTGGGGTAAAACCTGTTGGATGCAAATGGATCTACAAAAGGAAACTTGGTGTAGATGGGCAGGTGGAAACCTATAAAGCTAGACTCGTTGCAAAAGGTTTTCGTCAAAGACCTGGTTTGGACTATGACGAGACTTTTTCTCCGGTGGCTATGCTCAAATCCATTCGGATCCTACTTGCCATTGCTGCCTTCCATGACTATGAAATCTGGCAGATGGATGTTAAAACGGCTTTCCTAAACGGTTGTTTGGAAGAGTGCGTTTACATGGATCAACCAGAAGGTTTCGTAGATAGTGGGAGCAGCGGAAAGGTGTGCAAGTTGCTTAAATCCATTTATGGATTAAAGTAGGCATCGCGGAGCTGGAACATCTGTTTTGATGAGGCAATCAAGGAATTTGATTTCATCAAGAACGAAGATGAACCCTGTGTATATAAGAAGATTGTAGGACGAACTGTCGTATTCCTAGTCTTGTACGTGGACGACATTCTTTTGATAGGAAATGATATTCCTATGCTACAATCTGTCAAGCTATTTTTGTCACAAAGGTTCTCCATGAAGGACCTGGGTGATGCCTCGTACATTCTGGGGATCAAGATCTATAGAGATAGATCCAAGAGACTAATGGGACTTTCGCAATCCAGGTACATAGAGACCGTGCTAAAAAGATTTAGTATAGAGGATTCCTAGCGCAGTAGCATACCCGCATTGCACGGAATTACCCTCTCCAAGAAGATGTCTCCTAAGACTGACGAAGAGAGGGTTCGCATGAGCACTATACCCTAAGCTTCGGCGGTAGGATCTATAATGTATGCGATGCTATGTACAAGACCAGATGTAGCTTACGCATTGAGCGCGGTAAGCCGGTATCAGTCAGACCCAGGGGAGGACCACTCGACAGCAGTGAAGAACATTCTCAAGTACCTAAGAAGGACTAAGGAGATGTTCCTGGTTTACGGTAATGGAGACCTCAGGGTCGAGTCCTTTACCGATTCAAGCTTCCAGAGTGACAAAGATGACAGCAAGTCTGTCTCGGGTTTTGTGTTTACCCTCAACGGAGGGGCGGTATGTTGGAGGAGTTCTAAGCAGGATACCGTCGCAGACTCGACGATGGAGGCTGAATACATTGCTGCAAGCGATGCCGCAAAAGAGGCGGTCTAGATGAAGAAGTTCATTAGTGAACTTCAGGTGGTTCCGTCCATTGTTGACCCAATACCTTTATATTGCGATAACAATGGGGCTATAGCTTTAGCGAAGGAACCAAGGTCCCATCAGAAATCCAGGCACATCTTAAGGCGGTATCACCTGATCAGGGAGATCATTGATCGACAGGAGATCGAGGTGCGGAGAGTGGACACAAAGGACAACACTGCGGACCCATTCACGAAGGCTTTACCCCAGACTCAGTTCGAGCGGCTGATCGAGATGATAGGTCTTCGATACGCCAGTACATGGCCTTAGTGCAAGTGGGAGATTGTTAGTGTATATGCCCTAAAGGCCATTACTATATCATACTAGTATGTATAATACTAGATGGAAGCTTGGGATATTCACAGTTGTACAGACAATCTTGCTCAATATAGTAGTATGCTACTTGGTTTGTCTCTGCTTTAATGTGTACTTGTGTGTTTATTTATTATATCACCTATACGCATTAGTAGAGCCCTTAGGATCTTTGCTTGATTACCGGCGTTGTGATGGCGATCACACTCGTGGGGGCTGGGTAATCTACAAGCACATCCTTATACACGTCCCTAGTCGTAGGAGTATCGAGATAGGGCATCGAAACTCCGGAGTAGACTAGCGTATGCGCTTCTCATCCCAGCACGGGAGACGGTCTGTCCCACAGCCGTCAGTACGTCGTACTTGAGATAGTATGCGGGTGCTCGTTAGGTTACGAGTACACTGGACAGGACTCGTCGGGAACTGATGGTTGGTATTATACCTATCGTCAGTTATCAGTTCCCAGGTGACATGAGTACATCTTAGTCCGCTGACTTGATACTGTCACTTCGCCTCGAGTGTGTTCCCACTGTTCTTTAATTACTACCCTACCACGGCTCTACTGAGTCGTGCAAACAGGTAGTAGTTGGGAGCAGTCCCGAAGCACTTGGAGGCAGTGACGGTTAGATAGGATTCGTCTCTCCCTGTATTGGGGGTTGACATCGCGCTGTGTCTAGGAGAGCCATTACACGAGTAGTCCTTGGCCAGGGCAAGCGAGATATACTGGTAGGTTTCCAGTGTTATCTCAGGGTGTATTGGGCTTCACTCCGACACGACTTGTACCGCTATTAGGGGACTGACGTTTACCGCCCCCCTAGGCCCGCCATGCGATGTATCAGACGAACAGACCGGGCTGTACGGAGATTGTCACATACAGACTCAGTAGGAGTTCCGATGGGTTCACCTCATCAGTCTTCTTATCGGCATCTACCTGGGGACCGTTACGTACAGCTAGTGCCGCTTGCGGTCTGTGGTTAACCCCACTGCCAGCGTAGTGTCGAGTCTTTAGAGTCCCACACAGAGGGTTACTCGCCTTTGGGCAAAACTGAGTAGAGGTCGCATGGTTTTGCGACAGGGTTCGTTCGCATCCGCGCACTAGTGCACGTTTGGTGTCCGGACAGTTACTACTAGCGGGCTCTGGTTTGAGCCGGATCCTAGTATATGCTTTGGGGTTAGTTTTATCTCATTGTGTTCATGTTTCTCGGAACATGAATGCGGGTGTGTATGCACAGTTGTTTGAGGCGGAGGAAGAGTTTGATCATTAGGGTTTTGGAACGGGTGTGTATGCACAGTTGACAGTCGTCTTTTTCCAAACCCTAATGATCTTGTGATTTATCAATTAATAATATTAATTAAATGAAATTGTGTCATGGTTGGGTTTGTTGACTTGTTGACCATTGTTGACTAGTTGACTAGGTTTGAAATATTGTTTAGTTAGGCTTTGATACCACTATTAGGTCCACGTTACCTCTCCCGGTACTTTCGGGGTTGTGGAAACGGTAAAACAAAATTTTTTCTGAACTTTGTAACATGGACCGTAAAAGCCGGATCTTTGCTAAACAATATACTAGCATCCTAACTTGAGATGTTATCTACTCGGTTAGGGGTTATACCTCAACTTGAACTCCTTCTCTTCTTGTTGTTCTTCTTCTTTCTTGCTCTTTGTGGTAGCTTGAATGGCTTCCCCTCCTCGTCTCCTCTTTGCCGAAGATAGATCCACCTGAGGGCTTCATCCTTGGGCTCCTTTCTCGATCTTGAGAGAACTAAGGTACTCGTCTTGCTAAACCTTCTACCTTAGAGTGAGTAGAGTGTGCTTTGGAGTGTTTTATCTTCAAGGAGATGATTCTCAACACATGAGATTTTCTCTCCTTGAACTAGAGGAGGAAGAAGATGAAGTGAAGAGAGAGAAAACAAAATGATAGAATGATATGGTATTTTTACAACCATAACATATATGTGATTTTCTAATAATAATATTAATTCAAAATGAAAAAGGTGATGGATGGATTGAAGAGACCATTATCATATCACAATAAATGAATTTTGCAAAGAACAAAGAGCATCTAAAAAGGTAATGATGATGGTCAATATTTCAAACCTAGTCAACTAGTCAACCATGGTCAACAAGTCAACAAACCCAACCATGACACAATTTCATTTAATTAATATTATTAATTGATAAATCACAAGATCATTAGGGTTTGGAAAAAGACGACTGTCAACTGTGCATACACACCCGTTCCAAAACCCTAATGATCAAACTTTTCCTCCGCCTCAAACAACTGTGCATACACACCCGCATTCATGTTCCGAGAAACATGAACACAATGAGATAAAACTAACCCCAAAGCATATACTAGGATCCGGCTCAAACCAGAGCCCGCTAGTAGTAACTGTCCGGACACCAAACGTGCACAAGTGCGCGGATGCGAACGAACCCTGTAGCAAAACCATGCGACCTCTACTCAGTTTTGCTCAAAGGCGAGTAACCCTCTGTATGGGACTCTAAAGACTCGACACTACGCTGGCAGTGGGGTTAACCACAGACCGCAAGCGGCACTAGCTGTACGTAACGGTCCCCAGGTAGATGCCGATAAGAAGACTGATGAGGTGAACCCATCCGATCTCCTACTGAGTCTGTATGTGACAATCTCCGTACAGTCCGGTCTGTTCGTCTGATACATCGCATGGCGGGCCTAGGGGGCGGTAAACGTCAGTCCCCTAATAGCGGTACAAGTCGTGTCGGAATGAAGCCTAATACACCCTGAGATAACACTGGAAACCTACCAGTATATCTCGCTTGCGCTGGCCAGGGACTACTCGTGTAATAGCTCTCCTAGACACAGCGCGATGTCAACCCCCAATACCGGGAGAGACGAATCCTGTCTAACCGTCACTGCCTCCAAGTGCTTCGGGAATGCTCCCAACTACAACCTGTTTGCACGACTCAGTAGAGCCGTGGTAGGGTAGTAATCAAAGAACAGTGGGAACACGCTCGAGGCGAAGTGACAGTGTCAAGTCAGCGGACTAAGCTGTACTCATGTCACCTGGGAACTGATAACTGACGATAGGTATAATACCAACCATCAGTTCCCGACGAGTCCTGTCCAGTGTACTCGTAACCTAACGAGCATCCGAATACTATCTCAAGTACGACGTACTGACGGCTGTGGGACAGACCGTCTCCCGTGCTGGGATGAGAAGCGCATACGCTAGTCTACTCCGGAGTTTCGATGCCCTATCTCGATACTCCCACGACTAGGGACGTGTATAAGGATGTGCTTGTAGATTACCCAGCCCCCACGAGTGTGATCGCCATCACAACGCCGGTAATCAAGCAAAGATCCTAAGGGCTCTACTAATGCGTATAGGTGATATAATAAATAAACACACAAGTACACATTAAAGCAGAGACAAACCAAATAGCATACTACTATATTGAGAAAGATTGTCTGTACAACTGTGAATATCCCAAGCTTCCATCAAGTAATATACATACTAGTATGATACAGTAATGCCTCTTGGGCATATACACTAACAGGGTCATATGTGATATTGCCGGATTGATAAATCAAGTGTTGATTTATCATTTAACCATTAGTTTTCTCACTTAAAATCTTTTCTTGTACATGATGGATGTATGTATGCATGTATGCTTTCTTTCTTTCAGTTTCATGGACATATGGATGTATATACATACATACATACATACATCATCTATCATGGTTGATTACACATGGAAAATGGTGGCAATATAACACTCATACCCTGGATTAAATATATGGATAATTATTTAATTTGTGTTAAAAACAAAATGGAAAAAGAAAGGATAATTCATGGCTAGTTTCTACATCCTTCTTTAACCTGACCATCCTCACCTACCCTTAACCATGAATTAAACATTCCTTCTATGTTTTAAACTCTAATTAAATAATAACACCAACATTTAACCATGGTTTGAGATGAGAGGAAATAAATATATAAGGATATATTTTCATTTCTTTTCATGGGTTATCTTTTTACTCTTGTTAAAAAGAAAGCCATCATCTTCTTCCTCCTTCTTCCTTTGCTCTCTAGTTTTTATAGTGAGCAAAACACACATCAAGAAAGGTTTTTGAAGTGAGAATTAGAACCACAACAACATTCTACACAAGTTTAGCCTACTTGTTTTGAGTGTTATCTTCATTTCTTCTCTTGAAAAGTGAAGTTGCAAGCTTGGACTAGGAGCTTCGGGTGGATCGTCGTGGACACTAGGAGACTTCAAGCGAACCCTCCTCCAACCCTCAAGTGGCCAAGGAGTCTAGCGCAGGGAGCTACAAAGGTTGTACTCTCAAAACCCTAGCATTTCTTTCATGTGATGAAGTATAGTATATGAAACCCTAATTTTTCTAGGATCGATCCTTTGTATTTTAACTTAGCACCCTAAAAATTCAATCTTTGGTACATGTGATGCTTCCAAACCCTTCATGAGGTGCTAGGTTAACCCTTCATTGGTATCATAGCGGACCTAGAACATTAGGCGACACTTTTACAAAGTAAAAATCCCGATCGGATCAAAATACGACATTTCGGGACCTTCTCTGGTCATTTTTTAAAATCTGACATTTTTCAGAATTAAAAATACTTAAAAAATACTGCAGGAAAAACTAAGAAACAATGTGAAATTCGAAGCCCTGATCCTTACAAATAGCCGCGGAACCGCGGCAAATACTTGCTTAGGCCGCGGCTCCGCGGCCGTACAGAGGCATCATTACTTCAAATTTGCACAGTAATTCTTATAACTTCTTGTATAGAGTTTTAGGTATGTTTAATCTGAATATAGTACTGTATTTTCTGGAGATGGTTTTGGACTTGTCGATTCGATCGGAATTTTCATTTCGTTGCTTTTCCGAGTAAATTAGAAAGTATTGAAGTGTTTGAACGAGTATCATTTGCTCATTATTCACAGGGTTTAAATACTTTGGAGATACGTGCATGTTTTGTGGTGGACCCTCTAGAAGACAACAAATCTTAACTCGATTATGTGACCGTCTTGAACTGCCCTTTGAACCTTAGGGTTTGGAGCAATACGGCGTGCCACATGTGAGGCGTTGGCTTGACCCTTCTACGGCTGGACCGCTACTACTGTGTCACACTCCAGGTTTTTGAACTCTGCTCAAGTGTTGAGCTTCAGTAAATCTTGGGTATTTGATCGTTAGTTCGAAAACTTTAATACTGTCTGTTTATCTGAAATGTGACGCAATGTATGGAATTCATGTTAAGACATGAAATACGAAATATGTGATATTTCGCATTTACGATGTCTGAAGAGAATGTGGATTCCAGATATTGCAGTTTTGCACTTTCTTTTCTGTGACCATAAGTGTAGTATGTCGATATCGCCGGTTTCGTTACTATACATCAACGACAATTGGGATACGCATACTTACTTACGTTGATGGTATGTGATATTATGTGTTGCTAAGATATGATGTGCAGGATTGTCGCGATCGAATAGCCGGGGGGTTTTTAAGTGAGATGAGAGTTTTATATTTTCATTCCTGTAAATTCAAATGTAATGTAATATTCTTTTTTTTGGGCCACTTCCGGGTTGAGGTCGATGCCACCAGTGTTGTATATTATTTACTTTTCCGCATTAGGATGGACCCAAGGAGGGGAGCACAGGTGACCGGGTTCTGGGGTTCAATGGGAGGCCATCTCGAGGAGTCGAGACCGGGTCTCCTAAACTCCAGAATTGGTAGGGTCGCTTGCCGCTCTCGTAGGGGTCCAGGGTGTGGGCTTGGCTATTCATCGTGACCGTGGAATCCGTATTTTCTATTATTGGCTAAATACTAAATACGGACGTCCTAGTATATCCCACATTATATCTATGTTTTTGCTGCGATATCTGTGATGTGATCATTAGATATGTTCTGTGATGGATACATTATATAGTATATATGATATATTATATAGACGTTACTTATGTTTTACACCCGCACTAGCCCTGCCCTGCTATGTCGTTAGTTACCTAACCTAACGGTGCATGAGGGGACATCGAGGCGAATGCGGATGACATAAGTGTACGTCGTATTTATCTGTGATGTTTAGGTGACTTAAATGATGGGACTTCATTAATGTGATTAATGAAAGAAAAGAAACCTAAAAGATGTTGTAGAATCAAATTTTCAAATAAAAGGGTAGCTACAGTTTTGCTTTGCATAGCGGTATATATGATATTCCCTGCCCCTTATTCGATGGGGAAAGAGCCGTGATCCCTTCACCGGGAGTGACCTCTTTAGCAAAACTGGCAGATGCTACAAAACTCGGTTTGGTTTTTGATTACTTTTGGAGTTTTACTTTGCACAGTGATGTATATGATATATCACGCACCTTATTCGATGAGGAAAGAGCCGAGATCCCTTCACCGGGAGTGACCTCTTTAACAAAACTAATAAAAGCTTCAAAATCACTCCATTTCAAAATTTCATTTGATTCTACAACGATATCAAGTTCATTACGCAATAGGTTTTCAGAAAAACCTGTCGTAGCCCTCCGTCATTTCAGATAAATCCTACTTAGTATTCATGCTACGTTTGTTAGCCTGCGTCAAGGTGTAGTGTGTGGTAGCTAACTAGTATTTATCTGTTGATGCATATGATGCAGATTGGATTAGGGTAGTCGTGCGACTTTGTTGTCCTGCGTCAAGGGTCGTACGGGTGGGTTTAATTCAATCAAGAAATGACGGGTTGAATTTCACTAACGCACTATGGTTTGTTGGCCTGCGTCAAGGTCATAGGACGCTAGGGGCAAAATATTATTGGGAATTTCAAGTGTTGAAATTTGCAATGAGATTGCATACCTTCTATAAGATAGTTGGATCCCGATACCCACTGCGAGTAATTGTTAGTCCCGGAAGAGTTTTACACAGGACAATTAGCTGATCAAGTAGGTGTCTAGAAAGGTGTCAACGGGGTTACGCCTCTGGGAAAACGAGGTTTACTTTAATTAGGTCCGTGCGAAAGCACGGGGAACCACCTCAAAGTACCGACACTGGCCTGGCTGAAAGATCGGCGAAGTTGTAGGGTGTAATTAATCCCGGCTAGTCTTTCCTTTTAGGGTTTGAAGGAAGATTTGATAAAAAACAGTGGGAGCCATCCTGATTAGATAAGATAATAACCAATCTGATCTTGCAAGAGCATACGCTAAAGTGTTTTCTTCTCTCTCTCTCTCCAGCTAGCGACCATGTCATGCCTTAATCAAGATAATAATATGGATGTATTGACTGAACCCGCATGTTATACTGTGCTGGGGAACGTTGGTTCCGTTCTTTCTTGTAAGAGTTATAGAACTGGGCAGGACATAGGGGAATACCAGGATTCCCATGCCACCCGAATGAAGAAAGTACATGATGATGCATTTCCTTCGGGTGTGTTCGTTACAGAGAATTGTTTCTCCTTTTGCCCTACGTCCTGGGTATTAGATACCGGGTCTGGATCCCATATATGTAATCAGTTACATGGGCTTAGGAAAGGTAGAGAACTTGGAGAAGGTGATAAAGACATAAGAGTTGGAAATGGTGCAATTGTTGCAGCTAAAACTGTCGGGGAATATCACCTTGCATTACCAACTGTTAATACATTGGTTCTGAATGAATGGTATTACATGCCGAACTTGATATGCAACATTATATCGATTTCTTTGTTGAGTAAAGAGGGATATAATTTTGTATTACAGGATAA
This sequence comes from Agapanthus africanus, assembly GCA_030015575.1. Classification (NCBI taxonomy): domain Eukaryota; kingdom Viridiplantae; phylum Streptophyta; class Magnoliopsida; order Asparagales; family Amaryllidaceae; genus Agapanthus; species Agapanthus africanus. The sequence continues at coordinate 467,916,121 of CM057339.1, read as the reverse complement.
TGTTATGAACATTTTCCGTTATCAAAAGTTGGTTGGATCAGGCACGTTATGCAATGGCATTTATATTCTAAATCAATCAACAGTTCTGAGCATAACAAACACACACAAGAGGAAGGGTTCAGAACTGAACGAATCTTTCTTGTGGTATTGTAGACTGGGTCACATCAATGTGACACGACTAGCTAAGTTGCATAAAAATGGATATTTGAATCCGTTTGAATTATCATCTTATGACACTTGCCAGTCATGTCTCAAAGGCAAGATGACCAAAACTCCGTTTACGGAACACGGAGAAAGAGTTACGGAACTCTTGGGATTGGTGCATAGTGATGTATGCGGTCCAATGTCTACACATGCCAGGAATGGTTCTGCGTACTTCATTACATTCACTGACGATCTCTCTAGATTCGGATATGTGTTCCTGATGAAACACAAATCGGAAGCTTTTGAGAAATTTAGAGAATATAAACAAGAAGTCGAGAACCAAACCGAGAAAAGTATTAAAATCCTTCGATCTGATCGAGGAGGTGAATACTTGAGCATTGAATTCCTGGACTTCCTAAAAGAGAATGGGATTCTCTCTCAGCTGACTCCTCCATATACAGCACAGCACAACGGTGTATCAGAACGGAGGAACCGCACCCTATTAGATATGGTGCGCTCTATGATGAGCACAGCTGAGTTACCTATTTCCTTCTGGGATATGCACTGGAAACAGCTGCAGAACTATTGAATATGGTTCCCACCAAATCCGTGCCAACCACTCCATATGAGATATGGAAAGGAAATAGACCATGTCATAATTATGTTAAGATATGGGGTTGTCCGGCATATGTAAAAATGCAAAATCCGGACAAACTCGCGGCAAAGTCCATTCTGTGTAAGTTTATTGGATATCCCAAACATTCGCGCGGGTATATCTTCTACCACACCGAGGAACAAAAGGTGTTTGTTTCTCGACATGCCACCTTTTTAGAAAAGGAATTTCTTGAAAAAGAGATTAGTGGCAAGGAGGTAGAACTGGAAGAGGTTCCAGCAATACAGACTACGACAGAAGATTTGGTTGAACCAGAGGATTTGGGAGTTACCAACGAACCTCAGCCTCTCCGTCGATCTAGTAGGGTTCCTCTCCAACCTAAGAGATACTACGGTTTTCTCATGGATGGTGGCACCGAGGATTGCATCATGGAGGATGATGACCCAACTAGCTTCGAGCAGGCTATCACGAGTGGGGAGTCAGTGAAATGGCTGGATGTTATGCGGTCCGAGATGGAATCCATGTACACCAACAAAGTATGGACTTTGGAAGATGCTCCTGAAGGGGTAAAGCCCATTGTGAGCAAGTAGATCTTCAAGAAAAAACTTGGTGTAGATGGGAAAGTGGAGACTTTCAAAGCTAGACTTGATGCAAAGGGTTTTCGTCAAAGACCAAGTGTGGACTATGACGAAACATTTTCTCCAGTAGCTATGCTTAAATCCATCCGGATCATGCTTGCCATCGCTGCATATCATGATTACGAAATTTGGCAAATGGATGTTAAGACTGCCTTTCTAAACGGTGATTTAGAAGAGTGCGTGTACATGACTCAGCCAGAGGGCTTCGTAGACAGTGGGAGCAGCGGGCAGGTGTGCAAGCTGCTTAAATCCATTTATGGATTAAAGCAAGCATCGCGGAGTTGGAACATCTGCTTTGACTTCATTATCAAAGAGTTCAATTTCGTCAAAAACGTAGATGAACCTTGTATCTACAAGAAGGTGGCAGAGAATAAGGTTGTCTTCCTCGTATTGTACGTAGACGACATACTCTTAATAGGAAATGGCATTCCTATGCTGCAATCGGTCAAGCTCTTCTTATCACAAAGATTCTCAATGAAAGATCTTGGTGATGCCTCCTGCATATTGGGAATTAGGATCTATAGAGATAGATCCAAACGGCTATTGGGATTGTCCCAATCCAGGTACATTGACACCATACTAAAGAGGTTTAGTATGGAAGAATCCAAGAGTGAGAACTTACCCACGATCGCTGGAGTCACTCTCTCCGAAGAGATGTCTCCCAAGACTGATTTGGAGAGAGCTCGCATGCAAGGGATACCCTATGCTTCGGCTGTAGGCTCTATCATGTACGGATGCTATGTACCAGACTCGATGTAGCATACTCACTAAGTGTAGTGAGCAGGTATCAAGCTGATCCTGGAGAGAGTCACTGGACAGCTGTGAAGAGCATTCTCAAGTACTTACGAAGGACTAAAGAGATGCTCTTGGTGTATGCTAACGGAGAACTCCAAGTGGAGTCCTTTACCGATTCAAGCTTCCAGAATGGTAAGGACGACTCTAAGTCGCAGTCGGGATTTGTCTTTACCCTTTACGGAGGGGAGGTTAGCTGGAAGAGTTCCAAGCAGGAAACCGTGGCAGACTCGACGATGGAGGCTGAATACATCGCTGCCAACGATGCTGCCAAAGAGGCTGTCTGGATCAAGAAGTTCATTACTGAACTTGGAGTGGTTCCGTCCATTGAGCATCCAATACCTTTGTATTGCGATAACAATGGAGCGATGACTTTGGCCAAGGAACCCAGGTCCCATCAGCGATCTAGGCACATTCTGAGGCGGTATCACCTGATCCGGGAGATAGTTGATCGCCGGGAAATCGAGGTCAGGAGGGTTGACACGAAGAATAACACAGTGGATCCACTCACGAAGGCCATTCCCCAGATACAGTTTGAGAGACTCTTCGGGATGCTCGGTATGCGATACTACAGCAGCTGGCCTTAGTGCAAGTGGGAGATTGTTAGTTGTATGTATGCCCTAGAGGCCAGTATTGTACAGATGATGTATATTATATTGGATGCTTGGACATATATAGAGATGACTTTCTTACTCGATATGATAGTATGCTATCTGGTTGCTCTTTATCTTAACATGTATACTTGTCTCTTTATACTGTCTTATGATTACATGTTGGTAAAGCCCTTAGGATGTGTACTTGACTACCTGGACTATGATGCGGATCAAACTAGTGGGGACATGGTAGTCCATAAGTACATCCTTCAAGGTCCCTAGTCGTGGGTGTATCCAGATAGGGCATCGATATACCAGAGTAGACTAGCGTATACGCTTCTCGACCCATGAGATTGGCGATGGATGATCCCATATCCATTGGTGTTTTACATCAGAGATGGTATATGGGTGCTCAGTGGAGACTGGGTACATTGGACGGACTCGCCGAGAACTCCCAGATGGTATTATACCTCACGTCAGATGGCAGTTCTCAGGTGACACTTGTACAGGTTAGTCTATAGACCCGAGATCGTCATAGAGTCTTGTGTGATTCCCACTGTGCTTTGATTTCCACCTTACCACGTCCATGAGGGCGTGCAAAACGGTGGTTTTTTGGGTACAGTCCTGAGTCACAGGGAAGCAATGAGCGATAGGAGGGGTTTCGTCTCTCCCGGTATTGGGGGTTGATGTTGTGCTGTGCTCGATTGGCCGTAACAGGGAAGACCCTGGCCAGGGCTGATTCAGAGATTTGCTGGAAAGTGTTACCAGTCGTTTCTCGACCCGTTATGAGCCTCACATCGGCACGACTTATCGGTTATTGGGGTCTGACATTTACCACCCCTAGACTTGATATGCGACATATCAGACGAGGACCCCGGACTGTACGGGTAGTGTTGCCGGTTGGCTCGACGGGAGTTGTAGCAGGTTCGCTTGTTTTCTTCTGATCGCTCAATACCCGGGTGACCGTTTCATTTAGCTGACCGCTTGCGGCTTGGGGGTGCTTGATATGATCATCACCCACTGCCGGCGTATTGACGAGTCTTAGAGTCCCACAAAGGAATTACCTAGTCCAGGCGAAACGTTGTGGTGCGTGTATGCGATATGCGCATGGACCCGATTAAAATGCGCGTATAGGATACCGTATATTGATCGGGCGGCTTGCTTTTGGTGGGGTCATAAGTGATATGGCCGGATTGATAAATCAAGTGTTGATTTATCATTTAACCATTAGTTATCTCGCTTAAAATCTTTTCTTGTACACGATGGATGTATGCATGCATGTATGCTTTCTTTCTTTTAGTTTCATGCACATATGGATGTGTATACATACATACATACATACATACATCATCTATCATGGTTGATTACACATGGAAAATGGTGGCAATATAAGACTCACACCATGGATTAAATATATGGATAATTATTTAATTTGTGTTAAAAACAAAATGGAAAAAGAAAGGATAATTCATGGCTAGTTTCTACATCCTTCTTTAACCTAACCATCCTCACCTACCCTTAACCATCGATTAAACTTTCCTTCTATATTTTGAACTCTAATTAAATAATAACTCAAACATTTAACTATGGTTTGACATGAGAAGAAATAAATATATAAGGATATATTTTTATTTGTTTTCATGGGTTATCTTTTTACTCTTGTTAAAAAGAAAGCCATCATCTTCTTCCTCCTTCTTCCTTTGCTCTCTAGTTTTTATAGTGAGCAAAACACACATCAAGAAAGGTTTTTGAAGTGAGAATTAGAACCACAACATCATTCTACACAAGTTTAGCCCACTTGTTTAGAGTGTTATCTTCATTTCTTCCCTTGAAAAGTGAAGTTGCAAGCTTTGACTAGGAGCTTCGGGTGGATCGTCGTGGACACTAGGAGACTTCAAGAGAAACCTCCTCCAACCCTCAAGTGGCCAAGGAGTCTAGCGCAGGGAGATACAAAGGTTGTACTCTCAAAACCCTAGCATTTCTTTCATGTGATGAAGTATAGTATATGAAACCCTAATTTTTCTAGGATCGATCCTTTGTATGTTAACTTAGCACCCAAAAAATTCAATATTTGGTACATGTGATGCTTCCAAACCCTTCATGAGGTGCTAAGTTAACCCTTCAACACTTTCCTAATCGAATATGGTGCAGGATATTTCATAAATACCACTATGCAAAGCAAAAATTATAGAAGCAATCAAAAGAAAAACCGAGGGTTGTATCATCTGCCGGTTATTGCTAAAGAGGTCACTCCCGGTGAAGGGATCTCGGCTCTTTCCTTACCGAATAAGGTGCTGGATATTCTACTAGGAATACTGCTATGCAAAGCAAGAACTAGAGTCACCTATTTTTGAAAATTCTATTCCACAACATCTTAAGGTTTATTGTCATGACCTGAAATATTAGCACGTGACCGACACTTAAATCATGCCACGTCTAAAAGCATAACGTAATTCAAGTAAGCTGAAAACCAGAAATCTAAACCTTTTTAAGAAAATAAAAGAGCTGAAGTTTTGAAATAAAGGTTTGATGAAATCAAATGTTTTCTTAAATGCATAGAAAAGGGAACAAGAAAAATGCAAGTTTATTTTACTAGTTGAAAACCAAGTTTCGTCTTTTAAAAATTTGGGCAGCACCACCTTTGTATATTTTTGTCCAAAACCACAAATACATAATAATGATAAAGGCATCCCGAAGCGGGAGCTAGCTCTTCGCCAAACGGCGGATTAACAACCACGCAAGACTATATATATATATACGGCGCCCACCGGCGAAGATGACCACAAAAGTTAAAGAAAGGCAAGACATCAACCCCAAAATAGCGAACATATCCCATCGCTCAAAGTCTCGCAACCACAAGTCTTGCTAAATCTTACTACATATACAATTACTAGTTTTGATTGATGGATTAAATAGATACAATAGAAATAATAATACAATAGGGGTACGATCCAATATGTACCACCTACCAAAGCAAAACACCCGAATGCAACAGTGTGCCAGCAATGCCGCTACTGATCCAAGCAGTCAACCAGCAAGAACTGTAGCACAAAGGGAATGAGTTGCCAACTCATGAGTAGAAAACATTATCAGGTAGAAATCGAATAAAATAACGATTTCCTAGGTCAACTGTATCATAAATGTAATACTATGATATCTAGGGCGACCGCATCTGCATAGGTACCAATAATATACTCAATGTCTATATGTATGTGGATATTGTCCAACCATGTAATCAATGCATGTATGCATGTCGATCTCGTCCACGTGTCAACCAATGACACAACAAAATCATGCATGTAAATATCATAAAAGCATATGCATGAAGGTATGAGGATATAAATCAACGTGTGTCCTTCGCGACACATCAAAATCATGGAACCTGAGTGTCTAGCATCGACACTCAAAACATCATGAAACCCGTGTCCAGCATTGACACGTAAATCCTCATATCTCGGACTCCGTCAGTCTGGATCGGCCCTCGGGCTCCGTCTGCGGGATCGGCCCGCGAGCGACAGCAGAACATGTCGGCCCATATCCATCTCTCGACTCCGGTCGGTATCTTTCGGATAACCGCCAGGTCCAAACAATCACTGGTAGGTAGTAGTCCTTCTGTCAGGCTCATTGTCTACTTCACAGCCATTCATTCTCGCACCGGGGTACGATACCGGGTCCACCATGAACCCGCAAATGGATCATTCAACCGCTCGAATCCGGTTTCATATATCACACGTCTCAGAACCGAGAAAATATATGGTGGACGCACTGAAATATCATATCAAAAGAAACCAGATTTTTAAAGCAATACATACTTTCTTTTGAAATAACCACAGTTCTCAAATCCAGAAATCACATGAAAACATCAAATCTCAATTCGTATAATCGTAAAGCATGATGTATGCGACATATAACAGAATATAAGCATATCAGTATATCATGCAACATGGAACAGTGATGTAAGCATGGGCATATCATCATAATGTGAACATAGCAATATAATAGAATGATGTAGCAATTCTACTGTGTGGGTGACATGGCAATTATCGATGATGAAGTTTGTGAGTCGGCCAATCTATGTAAGTGTAACATACGCATCATCGATAATAGTTTAGGTGTACTAGCACAGGTAGATGAAATGAAATGAGAGTGACATGAACGTAGCATAAAGTAAGTCATATGCGAATGCTGACAAGGATACGTATCTAACATGACCGAGTCACTGAATCTATCAATCGGCATCCGGCCTCACAACATCGCATACGGTATGATCCATCGTACGGCATCCTCAAGTCATGGGTATAGGTCCATCATCAAGTACAACTCATCACGTACGGTATCCATCGTACGACGGCATTAAACAATTAGGGATCCTATCAACCTATATGGCAATGAGGGTACTGACCTAATATCTCGTACTGTTAGTTGTATGTATGCCCTAGAGGACAGTATTGTATAGATGATGTATATTATATTGGATACTTGGACATATATAGAGAGGACTTTCTTGCTCGATATGATAGTATGCTATCTGGTTGCTCTTTATCTTAACATGTATACTTGTCTCTTGATACTGTCTTATAGTTACATGTTGTTAAAGCCCTTAGGATGTGTACTTGACTACCTGGACTATGATGTGGATCATACTAGTGGGGACATGGTAGTCCATAAGTACATCCTTCAAGGTCCCTAGTCATAGGTGTATCGAGACGGGGCATCGATATACCAGAGTAAACTAGCGTATACCTTCTCGACCCATATAGATGGGCGATGGATGATCCCATATCCATTGGTGTTTGACATCAGAGATGATATACGGGTGCTCAATGGAGACTGGGTACACTGGACGGACTCGCCGAGAACTTGCAGATAGTATTATACCTCACGTTAGATGGCAGTTCTCTGGTGACACTTGTGCAGGTTAGTTTATAGACCCGAGATCGTCATAGAGTCTTATGTGATTCCCACTGTGCATTGATTTCCACCTTACCACGCCCAAGAGGGCGTGCAAAACGGTGGTTTTTGGGTACAGTCCCGAGTCACATGGAGGCGATGAGCGATAGGAGGGGTTTCGTCTCTCCCGGTATTGGGGGTTGATGTTGCACTGTGCTCGATAGGCCATAATAGTGTCACGTCCCAAGTTTGGATGTGACAGGCACTCAGATTATATCATATCTAAAGATATGCACAATCCAAGTAAGCCAAAAACCAAGATCAAAATACCTTATTTCGGAATTATTTATGAAAATTTAGTTTTTAAATAAAAATCTCAAGTTATGAAGTTTATTCATTAAACAATTAATAAAGCTTAAGTTTGGTTGTATTCCGGGTTGGAATCAACAATGTTAACAATAAACATGAATATAAACGTATAGAACATCACTGAATCTCATAAAGAAAGAAGCTATGAAACTGATCAACAGATCTCAACTGTACATATATATACCATCTCTCCTTTCTAAGTCAAAATACAGTCTGATGGAGTCTTTCTAGATACAAAAGTACAAAACTCAAAAGGGAGGTTACTACACATGTAACCTACCGATCAAAAGATGAAATACGACCGCAAAAGTGATCCTGCCTCGCAGCTACCCGTCCACTCTATCCCTGTAAGGAACTGTGGCACAACGGGGATGAGTTGCCAACTCAGTGAATACGACTAACATATAACGGCGAATAAAGTAAATATGACAATCATGCTACTGAATATGAATCAATATGATATATGAGTATATGTGAAATCCAACAATAAATCTCATTATACTTCTGAAATCACAACTCATGTAAATCATTTCTCGGTGTCCATCAACGACACAAATTCTTCATTTCTTATAGGCATCATTCCCCGAATGATCCTATACTCATAATATCGGTCGTTATCCTCTAGATACACGCCGTATTTCTATAACCAACTCTGGTATCGAGTAACCTCGCTAGGCTCCCCCGTCTCAATACGGCTATCCTGCCCCTCGGCCTCGACCGGGTCCACCCTGTATCCAACTGTATATCTCCCCCACTCAGTATGGATAACGTAAATCCGCGACCGTATATCTCCCCCACTCGGTCCGGAATAAAACCAAAAACAGAAATCATCTCAGGGTGGACATGTCACATCAATCATGAAAAACTGGATTTATGTAGTAGTATTCAAAACTCAAAATCATAAATCCTCAATTCCGCATCTATCTCATATCCAACATGGAAGTACACATAAATCAACAGGATGTAATTAATGAATTCTACCAATATACTTGACATATGAACTACAATATAATCCATGTTAATAAGTATGATATTTAAGTGTATGTGACATGGCAATATCGACGAGGTGTGTGTAGCATATAAGAGGTGCACGTGGCATGACTCGTCGATACTTGTGAAGTGTTCTAACAACTAAGCAATATACACATATTTTAATGCATGAAATTCTAACATTTAAACATGATGATATGAATATCACATTAAGTAAAACCATGGGCGAAACACGCCATCTTTACTAAATTCCCCGGTAGATGTTTAGTCTACTCACCGGAAAAGTCGAATCTACTCCGGAATCGCTAATCCTTTCCCTTTCCTCGCGGCTTCCGTATTTCTCGTATTAGAGTCTAATCATGCAAAATAACTTATATAAGCAACTAGGTATTCCGATATAGCGGAAATAGAAAACACGCTAATCCCCATAAGTTATATACTATCTGACCTTTTCAAGTTATTAAACACTTAGTCTTACTGGATTTTAGCCTAAATCTGTACCGGTTCAGAATTTAAAACGCGACTTGATTTCATCGTGTCGTATTTAGCGTTTTACGATTCCCTTTCCGATATATCATTCCAGATTTAAACTACAGTGAAACTAATTTAATTCAACAGTGCCAAATTAGCCTAAATTGAACACTGTAGACTACCCAATTGGCCAAACCCCCAAAACTTCCCCCATGGCCGGCGACGCCGGCCAAACCCCTTCTGTCGCCGGCCCAAAACCGGCCCCCTCCTGTCGTTTTCTTATGGTTCACTCTATTTGTTACCTACATCATTTCTACTCTGTTGAATTTATTTAATTATTTTCCAGATTAAAGCAGATTTTAACAGACTATAAGTTTTGCTAAAACACCATATTATGTGACATGTTAAATCGATTTTTAACTAATCTACAGAGCTTAATTATCTACTGTGATTAAGAAATTTACCCTCCTATTTTGCTGTAGGAATAACCCCCAAGGATCTACAAGCTCCTCCTAGCTTGAAGATGAACCAACTCCAAGAACAAGCTTCATCTTCTTCTCTTTCCTCTTGTTCTTCTTGTTCTTTCTTTTCTCTCTTTATTTTTCTTTTCTTTTGATTTTCTTTTTCAGTTCATTTGAAGTTTTAATCTGTTGTTTAACTGAAATTGAGCTATTTAAGTGAAGGTATAAAGAGATAAGGGAAGTAGGAGGTGTCTTAAGCTAATGTGTGCATGTTTCATGCAAGAAGGAGGTGGAAGTGAGAGGTTAATTGAAGCATGAGGTGTTTTTGGTGATTATCTCCCATTTTTCCCTTTTGTTTTATTTTGAATTTATTTTCAGATCTGAAATGATATTCTTTTATTCACTTAAACCCTTGACAAAAACCTATTTGCATAAAATCTAACTTTTTACAATTTAACCCCTCACAACTTACTTATTATAAAACACATCTTTTGTTAAAAATGAAGCTAAATTTTCCATTAAAACCCTTATAACTTATTTAATTTACATTCAAAATTTCTAATTTAAATTGTATTACATATAACTTATAAAGATTGACATATTTGATTTTAACCATTTTGTGATTTATCAGCTTATTCTTATTTTAATTAAATTTATTTATTTCTAGGTTTTTCCTAAATGTTACAATATTCCCCCCTTAAGAAAATTCGGTCCCCGAATTTAAACTAATTACTATACATACCTAAGAAAAGATGTGGAAATTTCTTCTGCATCGCGTCCTCCGTCTCCCAAGTAATCTCCTCGCGATCCTTTCCTTGCCAGAGAACCTTTACAGATGGCAGTGTCCTTGATCATAGTTGCTTTGCCTGTCTGTCCAGAATAGCGACTGGCTGTACTGTGAAGGATAGATCTGGCTCAAGCTGTAGAGTCTGATGATGGATCGCATGAGATGGATCGTGAAGATATCTGCGTAGCATCGAAACATGAAACACCGGATGTACGTCGGGAAAACCAGGTGGAAGTGCTAACCGATAAGCCACAGCGCCCACTCTTTCTAAAATCTCATAAGGTCCAACATATCTGGGGCTGAGCTTCCCTTTCTTCCCGAAGCGCATCACACCCTTTATTGGAGATACTCGAAGGAACACATGATCTCCCACATCAAACTCCAGTTTGCGTCGTCTTCGATCTGCATATGTCTTCTGTCTGCTTTGAGCCGCTTCCATTCTATCTCGTATCAAGTGAATCTTCTCTGTAGTTTCCTGTACTATTTGCGGTCCCACTATACAACTCTCACTAAGTTCTGTCCAGCAAACAGGTGATCTACATTTCCTTCCATACAAGGCTTCAAAGGGTGCCATCTGGATCGTCTCTTGAAAACTGTTGTTATATGAGAATTCTACCAAAGGTAGGTGACGATCCCAACTACCACCGAAATCTAGGCTACAAGCCCGAAGCATATCCTCTAGTATCTGAATGGTCCGCTCCGACTGACCGTCTGTCTGTGGGTGGAAAGCTGTACTAAAACTCAGTCGTGTACCAAGAGCGTCCTGAAGTTTCTGCCATAGCCTGCTCGTGAACTGGGTACCTCGATCTGATACTATGCATGTCGGCACTCCATGTAGACGTACAATCTCATCGATATAAACCTGTGCATACTGAGCAAATCCATATGTCGTCTTCACTGGAAGAAAATGAGCGGCCTTCGTCAGCCTATCTACAATCACCCAAATGGAATCGTACCCTCTGCTAGTCCTGGGTAGACCCACCACAAAATCCATGGAAATCTGTTCCCATTTCCACTCTGGAATGGGTAAGGGTTGCAGCCCCCCGGCTGGCCTCTGGTGTTCTGCTTTAACTTGCTGACAAGTCAGGCATCGAGAAACAAAATCCGTAACATCCTTCTTCATCCCTTCCCACCAATAATTATCCTTCAAACCACGATACATTTTGGTGGAACCAGGATGAATACTGTATACTGACCTGTGGGCATCCTCCAAAATCTCACGCCTCAATCCGTCAGAATCTGGCACACAGAGACGAGTCCTAAAACGTAACACTCCATAATCATCAATCACGAACTCCGTCTCCTTGCCCCGCCTAACATGATCCATAATCTCCATCAAGCGAGTATCGGTAGGCTGCGCATCTCGAATACGATCCAATAGCTGAGGTCTGGTGCGAACATGTGCTAGCTGACCTCCTGCCGATGTGAACTCAAACTGTATACGGCTATCACATAAGATCTGCCAGTCTGTAGAAGACTGTCTCTGCAAAAGACTCAAATGTGATAATTTACCTCCAGGCCTCCGACTCAAGGCATCTGCTACAACATTTGCTTTGCCTGGATGGTACAAAATCTCACAGTCGTAATCTTTCACCAATTCCATCCATCTATGCTGCCTGAGATTCAAATCCTTCTGTTGAAAGATATACTTTAAACTTTTATGATCTGTGAAGATTTGACACGTTTCTCCATACAAGTAATGTCTCCAAATCTTCAATGCGAATACTACCGCAGCCATCTCTAGATCATGAGTGGGGTAGTTTTGTTCATGCCTCTTCAACTGTCGAGAAGCTTATGCTATAACTTTGCCGTGTTGCATCAACACACAGCCTAAGCCCACTCTAGAAGCATCGCAATACACTACGAAACCCCTGACCCGGAAGGTAAAGATAATACAGGTGCAGTCGTCAAACGCGTCTTTAGTTGTTGGAAACTCTGCTCACACGCATCTGTCCACTGAAATGGAACTTCCTTCCTAGTCAATCCTGTCAAAGGTGCCGCTATCCTTGAGAACTCCTGTACGAAGCGTCTGTAATAACCTGCCAGACCTAAGAAACTCCGAACCTCTGTAACTGACATAGGCCTGGGCCAGTGTTGTACCGCTTCAATTTTCTTTGGGTCAACGCATATACCTTGTCTTGTAACTATGTGACCCAAGAACTCCACACTATCGAGCCAAAAAGCACACTTAGAAAACTTTGCATACAATTTATGCTCCTTCAAAGTCTGCAACGTGATACGTAAATGCTGCTCGTGCTCCGTCTGACTCCGAGAGTATACAAGAATATCATCTATGAATACTATAATAAACCGATCAATAAATGGTCTAAAGATACGGTTCATCATATCCATAAAAGCTGCTGGAGCATTGGTGAGTCCGAACGACATCACCAGAAATTCATAATGCCCATATCTCATACGAAACGCTGTCTTCGGAATATCGTCCTTCCGAACCCTCAACTGATGATATCCTGACCTCAAGTCAATCTTTGAGAAGAATCCGGCTCCTTGCAACTGATCGAACAAGTCATCTATTCGTGGTAATGGATACCTGTTTCGCACCGTGACGCGATTCAGCTGTCGGTAGTCGATGCACATTCTCATACTACCGTCCTTCTTCTTTACAAATAATACAGGAGCTCCCCACGGTGAAACACTAGGACGTACAAGTCCTCTATCTAACAACTCTTGCAACTGGCCTTTGAGTTCTTTTAATTCCGTCGGTGCCATTCGATATGGTGGTATAGAAATAGGCCCTGCACCCGGAATCAAATCGATACAGAATTCAATATCTCGATCAGGTGGCAATCCTGGTAACTCAGCAAGAAATGCCTCAGGAAATTCTCGTATGATCGGAATTTGGTCAAATGGAACTTCAGCGACCCCTATGTCCTGAATAAAAGCCAAGAACCCAAGACAACCCTTTTTCAATAGCCGGCCCGCACAAAGAGCAGAAATCATGTTGACAGGGGTTAACTTGCAGTCCCCCTGCACAACAAACACCGGTTCTCCTAGAAAACAGAATCTAACCGCTTTTCCTCTACAATCTACATAGGCATGACAAGCGGCTAACCAATCCATCCCAAGAAGTATATCAAAATCCAACATATCCAAGAGAATCAGATCAACTAGCGGGTCTCTATTACCAATACGCACCGAACACGATCTAAATACGTGTCGAGCTATAAAGGAATCTCCAACTGGAGTAATCACTACCAACGGTAACTCTAATAATGACGACTCCTTCCCCAACAAAAGTGCGAATCGTGACGATACATAAGAATGTGTAGAACCGGGATCAAATAAAACATGTGCCTCAACTGAGCATACTGTAAGAGTACCTGTCACGACTGCATTTGATGCCTGGGCATCCTGTGGAGTCAGTGCAAAAACCCGTGCCTGGCCCCTGCCCGCATCCTGTCGTCCTCTACCTCTATCTCCTCTACCTCTCTGAGCACATCCCGTATAGCCTCGACCTCGTGGTGCAACTGCCTGGCGTGTAGCGCCAACTGGGGGAGGAAGTAAAGCCATCGGTGTAGGAGAAGGATGGGATAAAGCAGCCTGTGGAGTAACGGTCCCGCCCTGAGATCTACAATCTCTCGCAAAGTGTCCGGGAAGTCCACAACTATAACAGGTAGATGGTGGTCTCTGATCACCAGGATAAGAACTAAACATCTGTCCCTGTGTCCAATCTCATCCAACACTGCGGCCTGGAATATATCTGCCTGGATAAGACCCTCTACCTCGGCCAAACTGTCTATTTGTCGGCACGAATGGTCTACTCCACATTGGCTCCGGAACTACTCCTGACCGGCTCAAACGCTCCTCTACTCGAATCGCCGCATCCATGGCCTGTGCATATGTATCAAAATGCTGGGAGCCTATCGCCAGATACAACTGTGTGTCAAAACTCCTTAGGAACCTTTTCACCCGAAGCTCCTCTGTAGGTACTAAGTATGGGGCATATCGCGATAGCTGGGTGAATCGTAAGTCATAATCTGCTACTGACATACTTGCTGATTTCTTCAGTGCTTCGAAACTGCTAGCTCTAGCATCCCTCACACTCTCGGGAAGAAATCTGGCAAGAAAAACTGTAGAAAACTCGGTCCACGTCATCGGAGGAAGATTCGTAGCTCGCCCTCTCTCCATCGACTCACACCACTCCTGTGCAAGTCCCTCCAAACGAAAACTAGTCAGCTCAACTGACCTTGCATCAGAACATCGTAATGATCTGCCTATCCTCGCCATTCTATCAAGAAAAGACTGAGGATCTTCCGCCACATCGGTCCTTGTGAATACCGGTGGTCTCAATCTCATAAACTCCGCAAGTGATACCTCCATCACTCTCGTATCTACTGGTGCTGCCGTCTGTGTAGGCTGTACCTCGGACTCTGCTACGGTCGGTGCTGGATCTGATCTCAAAGCTCGAGTGGTCTCAGCTAACTGTCCTACCACTCGCTGTAATCCCAACATACCCTCCTCGATCCTAGTCATGCGATCTGGAGGAGGAGGATCAGCATGCTCATGCACCTCCTGCACGTCCGGTGTACCAGTCCTCGTCACAGGCGGACTCGCCCTAGCTGCATTCCTGGCTGCGGCTTGCCTAGCCCGCGTAGCCATAGCAAATGGAACAAGAAACGAGAGTTGATAAGGTGTGGGAACAGAAGCAATCGATAACGGAAAATCAACGGAAGAATAGATCAAGATAAACATCCTAAGGTTAGTTAGGCTGAATACGATAACGTAAATATGCCGCGGAACATACGTACGGTACTGCATTCGTCCTAATTCACCTACTCCATCAAACTAAAGGTCATCCTAACTCTCAGACTTACATCAACCTATTGAAATCCCGTACTGAATTCCGTAAGGTTACTCCTAAGCTCTGATACCAACTTTGTCACGACCCAAGTTTGGATGTGACAGGCACTCAGATTATATCATATCTAAAGATATGCACAATCCAAGTAAGCCAAAAACCAAGATCAAAATACCTTATTTCGGAATTATTTATGAAAATTTAGTTTTTAAATAAAAATCTCAAGTTATGAAGTTTATTCATTAAACAATTAATAAAGGTTAAGTTTGGTTGTATTCCGGGTTGGAATCAACAATGTTAACAATAAACATGAATATAAACGTATAGAACATCACTGAATCTCATAAAGAAAGAAGCTATGAAACTGATCAACAGATCTCAACTGTACATATATATACCATCTCTCCTTTCTAAGTCAAAATACAGTCTGATGGAGTCTTTCTAGATACAAAAGTACAAAACTCAAAAAGGAGGTTACTACACATGTAACCTACCGATCAAAAGATGAAATACGACCGCAAAAGTGATCCTGCCTCGCAGCTACCCGTCCACTCTATCCCTGCAAGGAACTGTGGCACAACGGGGATGAGTTGCCAACTCAGTGAATACGACTAACATATAACGGCGAATAAAGTAAATATGACAATCATGCTACTGAATATGAATCAATATGATATACGAGTATATGTGAAATCCAACAATAAATCTCATTATACTTCTGAAATCACAACTCATGTAAATCATTTCTCGGTGTCCATCAACGACACAAATTCTTCATTTCTTATAGGCATCATTCCCCGAATGATCCTATACTCATAATATCGGTCGTTATCCTCTAGATACACGCCGTATTTCTATAACCAACTCCGGTATCGAGTAACCTCGCTAGGCTCCCCCGTCTCAATACGGCTATCCTGCCCCTCGGTCTCGACCGGGTCCACCCTGTATCCAACTGTATATCTCCCCCACTCAGTATGGATAACGTAAATCCGCGACCGTATATCTCCCCCACTCGGTCCGGAATAAAACCAAAAACAGAAATCATCTCAGGGTGGACATGTCACATCAATCATGAAAAACTGGATTTATGTAGTAGTATTCAAAACACAAAATCATAAATCCTCAATTCCGCATCTATCTCATATCCAACATGGAAGTACACATAAATCAACAGGATGTAATTAATGAATTCTACCAATATACTTGACATATGAACTACAATATAATCCATGTTAATAAGTATGATATTTAAGTGTATGTGACATGGCAATATCGACGAGGTGTGTGTAGCATATAAGAGGTGCACGTGGCATGACTCGTCGATACTTGTGAAGTGTTCTAACAACTAAGCAATATACACATATTTTAATGCATGAAATTCTAACATTTAAACATGATGATATGAATATCACATTAAGTAAAACCATGGGCGAAACACGCCATCTTTACTAAATTCCCCGGTAGATGTTTAGTCTACTCACCGGAAAAGTCGAATCTACTCCGGAATCGCTAATCCTTTCCCTTTCCTCGCGGCTTCCGTATTTTTCGTATTAGAGTCTAATCATGCAAAATAACTTATATAAGCAACTAGGTATTCCGATATAGCGGAAATAGAAAACACGCTAATCCCCATAAGTTATATACTATCTGACCTTTTCAAGTTATTAAACACTTAGTCTTACTGGATTTTAGCCTAAATCTGTACCGGTTCAGAATTTAAAACGCGACTTGATTTCATCGTGTCGTATTTAGCGTTTTACGATTCCCTTTCCGATATATCATTCCAGATTTAAACTACAGTGAAACTAATTTAATTCAACAGTGCCAAATTAGCCTAAATTGAACACTGTAGACTACCCAATTGGCCAAACCCCCAAAACTTCCCCCATGGCCGGCGACGCCGGCCAAACCCCTTCTGTCGCCGGCCCAAAACCGGCCCCCTCCTGTCGTTTTCTTATGGTTCACTCTATTTGTTACCTACATCATTTCTACTCTGTTGAATTTATTTAATTATTTTCCAGATTAAAGCAGATTTTAACAGACTATAAGTTTTGCTAAAACACCATATTATGTGACATGTTAAATCGATTTTTAACTAATCTACAGAGCTTAATTATCTACTGTGATTAAGAAATTTACCCTCCTATTTTGCTGTAGGAATAACCCCCAAGGATCTACAAGCTCCTCCTAGCTTGAAGATGAACCAACTCCAAGAACAAGCTTCATCTTCTTCTCTTTCCTCTTGTTCTTCTTGTTCTTTCTTTTCTCTCTTTATTTTTCTTTTCTTTTGATTTTCTTTTTCAGTTCATTTGAAGTTTTAATCTGTTGTTTAACTGAAATGGAGCTATTTAAGTGAAGGTATAAAGAGATAAGGGAAGGAGGAGGTGTCTTAAGCTAATGTGTGCATGTTTCATGCAAGAAGGAGGTGGAAGTGAGAGGTTAATTGAAGCATGAGGTGTTTTTGGTGATTATCTCCTATTTTTCCCTTTTGTTTTATTTTGAATTTATTTTCAGATCTGAAATGATATCCTTTTATTCACTTAAACCCTTGACAAAAACCTATTTGCATAAAATCTAACTTTTTACAATTTAACCCCTCACAACTTACTTATTATAAAACACATCTTTTGTTAAAAATGAAGCTAAATTTTCCATTAAAACCCTTATAACTTATTTAATTTACATTCAAAATTTCTAATTTAAATTGTATTACATAGAACTTTTGAAGATTGACATATTTGATTTTAACCATTTTGTGATTTATCAGCTTATTCTTATTTTAATTAAATTTATTTATTTCTAGGTTTTTCCTAAATGTTACAAATAGGGTTGTCCCTGTCCAGGGATGATTTAGAGATTTACTGGTAAGTGTTACTAGTAGTTTCTCGACCCGTTATGATCCTCACGTCGGCATGACTTATCGGTTATTGGGGGTCTGACGTTTACCACGCTTAGACTTGATATGCGACATATCAAACGAGGGAACCAGATTGTACGGGAAGCGTTATCGTTTGGCTTTTACAGGAGTTGGAGCGGGCTTGCTTGCTGATTTTCTGATCGTTCAATACCCGGGTAGCCGTTACGTCCAGCTAGTACCGCTGACGGCTTGTAGATGCTTGATCTGATCAACACATACTGCTGGCGTATTGACGAGTCTTTAGAGTCCTACATAGAGGTTTTACTGGCTCAGGCAAAATGAAATAGGAGCGCATATGTGATATGTGCAGGACCGAGAATAATGCATGTATATGATACCGTATTCTATTCTCGCGACTTTCTGTATCGGTCGGTTATATGTGATATAGCCGGGTTATCGAATCAAGTGTTGATTCGATAAGTCGATACATTGGATATTAGTCGGTTATATGAGTTATGACCGGATAATTCATTCAAGTGTTGATTTAATAATTTATTGTATAATTGTATATTGGATATACTAATTTATATTAACTAACATTTGTTCACTTAAGGGTTTTTCTCACATGTGCACAACTTTAATATATATGTGATATATATTAAAATGTGTTTTCTTTTTGTATCATAGTTGATGATACACTTGACATGGGTGTGTAAGACATGCACCATTCGATTTATTATTGTGGGTTATAATTATTTAAGGTAATTACAAAATTAGTGGAATTTTGGAAAGAGCATGAAGCTTGTAGAAGCTTGCTTTGCTTTGACAAAGTCCACTAGCTTTGTCTTTACTTTAGATTTTTGTTAACCTAACCATTTGGATTAGCCATGGTTATGTCTCTTCATGAGTAAGTATATGATACTCACTAACCATGGTTAGCTCACCCACTTGATCATTATCTTCATCTTTTCCTTTGTTTATCTTCTTCTTCTTTGAGCAAAAGAAAAGCTAGCTAGGGTTTTCAAGAGAGAGTGAAACATTGTGAGAAAATAAATTCTAAAGTGAACCTACTTCCAATTTCTCCATCCTCTACCAGACTAGCACTTTAGTTTAGGGTGTTTGCTTCACTAATTCTCTAGTTAGTGAAGTAGAAGCTTGAGTTGATATTCCCTCGACGTAGATCTCCTTCGGCCTCGAAGACTTCAAGAAAGGACGCTTCTTTCGCCTCGTGAAGCCATGCAAAAGCCCGGGAGAACCACGTGTTAGTTGTATGTATGCCCTAGAGGCCAGTATTGTATAGATGATGTATATTATATTGGATGCTTGGACATATATAGAGATGACTTTCTTGCTCGATATGATAGTATGCTATCTGGTTACTCTTTATCTTAACATGTATACTAGTCTCTTTGAACTGTCTTATAGTTACATGTTGATAAAGACCTTAGGATGTGTACTAAACTACCTGGACTATGATGCAGATCATACTAGTTGGGACATGGTAGTCCATAGGTACATCCTTCAAGGTCCCTAGTCGTGGGTGTATCGAGACGGGGCATCGATATACCAGAGTAGACTAGCGTATACGCTTCTCAACCCATGAGATGGGCGATGGATGATCCCATATCCATTGGTGTTTGACATCAGAGATGGTATACGGGTGCTCAGTGGAGACTGGGTACACTGGACGGACTCGCCGAGAACTCCCAGATGATATTATACCTCACGTCAGATGGCAGTTCTCAGGTGACACTTGTACAGGTTAGTGTGTAAACCCGAGATCGTCATAGAGTCTTGTGTGATTCCCACTGTGCTTTGATCTCCACCTTACCACGTCCATGAGGGCATGCAAAACGGTGGTCTTTGGGTACAGTCCCGAGTCACATGGAGGCAATGAGCGATAGGAGGGGTTTCGTCTCTCCCGGTATTGGGGGTTGATGTTGCGCTGTGCTCGATTGGCCGTAACAGGGAAGTCCCTGGCCAGGGCTGATCAGAGATTTGATGGTAACTGTTACCAGTAGTTTCTCGACCCGTTATGAGCCTCACATCGGCACGACTTATCGGTTATTGGGGTCTGACGTTTACCATCCCTAGACTTGATATGCGACATATCAGACGAACAGACCGGACTGTACGGTAAGTGTTACTGGTTGGATTCACAGGAGTGTGAGCGGGCTTGCTCGTCGATCTTCTGATCGCTCAATACCCGGGTGGCCGTTACGTTTAGCAGACCGCTTGCGGCTTGTGGGTGCTTGATATGATCATCATCTGCTACCGGCGTATTGACGAGTCTTTAGAGTCCTACATAGAGGTTTCCCGGCTCAAGCGAAACAAAATAGGAGCGCATATGAGATATGTGCGGGAGCGAGAATAATGCGTGTATGTGATACCGTATTCCATTCTCGCGATGAATGTATCGATTGGTTATATACGCTATAACCTAGATATCGAATCAAGGATTGATTCGATAAGCCGATACATAGGATACTAGTCGGTTATATGCGATATGACCGGATCGTTAAATCAAGTGTTGATTTAATGATTTAATGTATAATTATATATTTGATATATTACTTTGCATTAACTATTATTGGTTCATTTTAAAAGGATTTTCTCACTTGATGCACATTGTATATGTGATATATTTTTGTGCACTTATTTGTATCATGTTTGATGATACTTGCTCACTTGGGTTTGTGTAAAGATTAAACCATGGTTATATGAATGGTTAGGGTTTTGTTTATTTACTTATTTATTTATTTATTTATTCATTTTGGAAAATAAATGAGAATGGTGGCATATTTTGTTTGTATGTTGAAGCTTCTTGAAGCTTTGAACAAGTCCACCATCGTTATCTCATCCTTAACCCTAACCATTCCAACTAACCTTAGTTTATTCTCTACACCTAAATATGGTTAGGATATGATAAGGTTTCTTATTAGTTTCTTTTTTAAATAAGAAAACTTATCATATTCTTCATATTCACCTTCTTCTTCTTCAAGAAAAACCTTGTCTTCCACAATGGCATCTTGAGCAAAAGTGTGAGAAATCCAATTCTAAAGTGAACGCACCTCCTATTTCTTCACCCTCTACCTCTTGCCAAGTAGTATAGGGTGTTTTCTTCACAAGTTTCATAATTTGGTGAAGTTGGAGCTTGATCTTGTGTAACCTCGACGTAGATCATCTTCGGCACGAAGCCGACGACCTTGCCCGCCCATTTCTCCGATGAAGCCGATGCTTGAGTCCAGGATTCGAGATGGACAGCGAGAGGACATCTACATGGAGCTAAGGAAGTGAAGAACCGGATCTACAAAGGTTGTAGCCTCTCTCCTTTAGTTAAGATGTTAACTAGTTTAATGTTTCGCCTAGAATTCTAGTCGACGATCCTTATTAGGGTTTCTCGGCACCCATAAAATTTGAAATTGGCATGGTTGATGCCTTGTAAGACCTCTATAGTGTGCCTAGGAACCCTACAGTGGTATCAGAGCCTAGCTAGAGCCTTAGGTGAAGTGTAGACGACGTTTGAAACCCGATCGAACCGAAACCCTAATTCCCGATATACTCTCTGGACTTTTTCTAAAATCTGGGATTTTTCCATATTAAAAATGCTTAAAAAATTCAGCAGGGAATTCTAAGAATTACGATGTAAAAATTATCCCATGATCTGCTAAGGGCGCGGCGGAACCGCGGCAGAAGCCTGGCTTCTGCGGCGGTTCCGCGGCCATCTGATGACATCATCTGTCCATTTTTGCACAGTAATTCCTATTTTATTATGCTGAATTTTCTGGGAATTTTTAATTTGACTCAAGAGTTGAGTGTACTGGGGTTGTATTGGGAATCGACGATTCGATCGGATTATCAAATTTCGTCTATGTGTTTTTCCGGATAATTTAAGAATATGTTAAAAAGTTCGACCGGATAAAAATACCCAACTTTTCCCCTGCCGGAATATTTCCAAGTGTTGGATTATTCTATGGTTTAAAGACGTTCTGAGTAATGCAAGTAACGCGATGGTCCCTTTAGAAGACAACAAACCTTAACTCGATTATGTGACCGTCTTGAACTGCCCTTTGAACCTTCGGGTTTAGGGCAGTACGGCGTGCCACATGTGAGGCGTTGGCTTGACCCTTCTACGGCTGGACCGCTGGTACTGAGGCATGAAGCGAATGTCCTTGAACCTATTTCATGTTTTGAACGGTTTCGGGAAAACATGGGTGTTCGAATGTTCGATCGGAAAGTTTAATATTTTTTATTTATCCGGAATGGGATACAATAATTGGAATTCACAAACAGTTATGAGATAACTGCATGAATGTTATAAATCTAGCGGTTTAGTCTCATTTGATATTGAAAAGAGTTTTCGATAATGGGACTAAAATGCGGGGTTTATAATTGTTAGGCATGTGATGTCTAAGTATTTCATTTGATTAGGCATGTGATGTCTAAAGAGGTTGCGGATTCCAACTGTTGCAGTTTTACACTTTCTTTTTTGTGACCGTAAGTGTAATATGTGATTTGCCGGTTTCGTTGCTATATGTCAACGACAATTGGGATACGCATATTTACTTACGTTGATGACATGTGATGTTATGTGTTGCTGGATATGTTATATTGGATCGTCGTGTTTGAATAGCCGGGGGTTTTTATGTGAGATGAGTGTTTTTCATTTTCATTCATGTAAAAACTTGTATGTAATATTCTTTTATTTGGGGCACTTCCAGGTTGCGGAAGATGTCACTTTTTGTATATTATTTACATTTCCGCATTAGGATAGACCCAAGGAGGGGAGCACAAGTAACCGGGTTCTAGGGTTCAGTGGGAGACCATCTCGAGGAGTCGAGTCCCGGTCTCCTAACCCTAGAATTGGTAGGGTTTCTTGCCGCTCTCGTAGGGGTCTAGGGGTGTGGGATTGGCTATTCATCACGACCGTGGAATCCGTGTTTTATACTGGCTCGTATTGAAAACACAGACGTCCTAGTATATCCAATGTTTCATATGATTCTTCTGCTGCGATATCTGTGATGTGATCATGTGATGTTCTGTGATAGATACTGTATATGGTATATATGATATATTATATAGACGTTACTTATGTTTTGCACCCACACTAGCCCTGCCCTGCTCTGTCGTTAGTTACCTAACCTAACGGTGCACGAGGGGACATCGAGGCGAATGCGGATGGCATAAGTGTACGTCATATCTATCTGTGATGTTTAGGTATTTAAATGATGGGACTTCATTAATGTGATTAATGAAAGAAAAGAAACCTAAGATGTTGTAGAATCAAATTTTAAACAAAACAGGTAGCTACAGTTCTTGCTTTGCATAGCGGTATATATGATATACCCTGCACCTTATTCGATGAGGAAAGGAACGAGATCCCTGCACCGGGAGTGACTCCTTTAGCAATAACTAGCAGATACTACACACTCGGTTTGACTTTTGATTGCTTCTATAGTTTTTGCTTTGCACAGTGATATATATGATATATCCCGCACCTCATTCGACGAGGAAAGGGCCGACGATCCCTTCACCGGGAGTGACCCCTTTAGCAAAACTAGATAAGCCTCAAAATCACTCCATTTCAAAACTTCATTTCATTCTACAACGATATCAAGTTCATTACGCAATAGGTTTTCAGAAAAACCTGTCGTAGCCCTCCGTCATTTCAGATAAGTAGTAGTTAGTATTCGTACTACGTTTGTTGGCCTGCGTCAAGGCTTAGTGTGCGGTAGCTAACTATTATTTATCTGCTTATGCATATGATGCAGATTGGATTAGGGTAGTCGTGCGACTTTGTTGGCCTGCGTCAAGGGTCGTGCGGGTGGGTTAAATTCAATCAGGAAATGACGGGTCGAACTTGACTAGCGCACTATGGTTTGTTGGCCTGCGTCAAGGTCATAGGACGCTAGGGGCAAAATATTATCGGGAATTTCAAGTGTTGAAATTTGCAATGAGATTGCATACCTTCTATGAGATAGTTAGATCCCGATACCCACTGCGAGTAAGAGTTACTCCTGGGAGAGTTTTGCACACTACAATTAGCCGATCAAGTAGGTGTCAAGAAAGGTGTCAACGGGGTTACGCCTCTGGGAAAACGAGGTTTACTTTAATTAGGTCCGTGCGACAGCATAGGGAACCTCCCTCAAAGTACCGACACTGGCCTGGCTGAAAGATCGACGAAGTTGTAGGGTGCAATTAATCCCGGCTAGTCTTTCCTTTTAGGGTTTGAAGGAAGATTTGATAAAAACCAGTGGGAGCCATCCTGATTAGATAAGATAATAACCAATCTGATCTTGCACGAGCATACGCTAAAGTGTTTTCTTCTCTCTCTCTCCAGGTAGCGACCATTTCATGCCTTAATCAAGATAATAATATGGATGTATTGACCGAACACGCATATTGTACTATGCTGGGGAACGTTGGTTCCGTTGTTTCTTATAAGGGTTATAGGAATGAACAGGACATAGGGGAATACCAGGATTCCCATGCCACCCGATTGAAGAAAGTACATGTTGATGCATTTTCTTCAGGTGTGTTTGTTACAGAGAACTGTTTCTCCATTTGCCCTACGTCCTGGGTATTAGATACCGGGTCAGGATCCCATATATGTAATCAGTTACATGGGCTTAGAAAAGGTAGAGAACTTGGAGAAGGTGATAAAGACATTAGAGTTGGAAATGGTGCAATTGTTGCAGCTAAAACTGTCGGGGAATATCACCTTGTGTTACAAACTGGTAATATATTGGTTCTGAACGAATGCTATTACATGCCGAACCTGATATGCAACATTATATCGGTTTCTTTATTAAGTAAAAAGGGATATAATTTTGTATTACAGGACAATGTTATGAACATTTTCCGTAACCAAAAGTTGGTTGGATCAGGCACGTTGTGTAATGGCATTTATGTTCTAAATCAAACAACAGTTCTGAGCATAACTCACACACATAAGAGGAAGAGTTCTGAACTGAACGAATCCTACTTGTGGCATTGTAGACTGGGTCACATCAATGCGACACGACTACCTAAGTTGCATAAAGATGGATATTTAAATCCGTTTGAATTTTCATCTTATGAAACTTGCCAGTCAAGTCTCAAAGGTAAGATGACCAAAATTCCGTTTACGGGACACGGAGAAAGAGTTACCGAACTCTTGGGACTGATACGTAGTGATGTATGCGGTCCCATGTCTACACATGCCAGGGATGGTTCTTCGGACTTCATTACATTCACTGACGATCTCTCTAGATTCGGATATGTGTTGCTGATGAAACACAAATCAGAAGCTTTTGAGAAATTTAGAGAATATAAACAAGAAGTCGAGAACCAAACCGGAAAAAGTATTAAAACCTTCGATTTGATGGAGGAGGTGAATACTTGAGCAATGAATTCATGGACTTCCTAAAAGAGAATGGGATTCACTCTCAGTTGACTCCTCCCTATACACCACAGCACAACGGTGTATCAGAACGGAGGAACCGCACCCTATTAGATATGGTGCGCTCTATGATGAGCACAGCTGAGTTACCTATTTCTTTCTGGGGATATGCACTGGAAACAGCTGCAGACCTATTGAATATGGTTCCCACCAAAACCGTGCCAACCACTCCATATGAGATATGGAAAGGAAAGATACCATGTCTTAATTATGTTAAGATATGGGGTTGTCCGGCATATGTAAAAACACAAAATCCGGACAAACTCGCGGCAAGGTCCATTCTGTGTAAGTTTATTGGATATCCCAAACATTCGCGCGGGTATATCTTCTACCACACCGAGGAACAAAAGGTGTTTGTTTCTCGACATGCCACCTTTTTAGAAAAGGAATTTCTTGAAAAGGAGATTAGTGGCAAAGAGGTAGAACTGGAAGAGGTTCCAGCAATACAGACTACAACAGAATATTTGGTTGAACCAGAGGATTCAGTAGCTCCTGATGAACCTCAGCCTCTCCGCCGATCTAGTAGGGTTCCTCGCCCACCTGAGAGATACTATGGTTTTCTCATGGATGGTGGGAGCGAGGATTGCATCATGGAGGATGATGACCCAACTAGCTTCGAGCAGGCCATCACGTGTAGGGACTCAGTGAAATGGCTGGATGCTATGCGGTCCGAGATGGAATCCATGTACACCAACAATGTATGGACTTTGGAAGTTGCTCCTGAAGGGGTAAAACCCATCGGGAGCAAGTGGATCTTCAAGAAAAAACTTGGTGTAGATGGGAAAGTGGAGACTTTCAAAGCTAGACTTGTTGCAAAGGGTTTTCGTCAAAGACCAGGTGTGGACTATGACGAAACCTTTTCTCCAGTGGCTATGCTTAAATCCATCCGGATCATGCTTGCCATCGCTGCATATCATGATTACGAAATCTGGCAAATGGATGTTAAGACCGACTTTCTAAATGGTGATTTAGAAGAGTGCGTGTACATGACTCAGCCATAGGGCTTCGTAGACAGTGGGAGCAGCGGGAAGGTGTGCAAGCTGCTTAAATCCATTTATGGATTAAAGCAAGCATCGTGGAGTTCGAACATCTGCTTTGACGTCGTTATCAAAGAGTTTGATTTCGTCAAAAACCTAGATGAACCTTGTATCTACAAGAAGGTGGCAGAGAGTATGGTTGTCTTCCTCGTATTGTACGTGGACGACATACTCTTGATAGGAAATGATATTCCTTTGCTGCAATCGGTCAAGCTCTTCTTGTCACAAAGATTCTCAATGAAAGATCTTGGTGATGCCTCCTGCATATTGGGAATAAGGATCTATAGAGATAGATCCAAACAGATATTGGGATTGTCCCAATCCAGGTACATTGACACCATACTAAAGAGGTTTAGTATGGAAGAATCCTAGCGTGGGAATTTGCCCACGATCTCTGGAGTCACTCTCTCCAAAGAGATGTCTCCCAAGACTGATTTGGAGAGAGCTCGCATGCAAGGGATACCCTATGCTTCGGCTGGAGGCTCTATCATGTACGCGATACTATGTACCAGACTCGATGTAGCATACTCACTAAGTGTAGTGAGCAGGTATCAAGCTGATCCTGGAGAGAGTCACTGGACAGATGTGAAGAGCATTCTCAAGTACTTACGAAGGACTAAAGAGATGCTCTTGGTGTATGCTAACGGAGAACTCCAAGTGAAGTCCTTTACCGATTCGAGCTTCCAGAGTGATAAGGACGACTCTAAATCGCAGTCGGGCTTTTCCTTTACCCTTTACGGAGGGGCGGTTAGCTGGAAAAGTTCCAAGAAGGAAACCGTGGCAGACTCGACGATGGAGGCTGAATACATCGCTGCCAATGATGCTGCCAAAGTGGCTGTCTGGATGAAGAAGTTCATTACTGAACTTGGAGTGGTTCCATCCATTGAGCATCCAATACCTTTGTATTGCGATAACAATGGAGCGGTGACTTTGGCCAAGGAACCCAGGTCCCATCAGCGATCCAGGCATATTCTGAGGCGGTATCACCTGATCCGGGAGATAGTTGATCGCCGGGAGATCGAGGTCAGGAGGGTTGACACGAAGAACAACACGGCGGATCCACTCACGAAGGCCATTCCCCAGATACAGTTTGAGAGACTCTTCGGGATGCTCGGTATGCGATACTACAGCAGCTGACCCTAGTGCAAGTGGGAGATTGTTAGTTGTATGTATGCCATAGAGGCCAGTATTGTACAGATGATGTATATTATATTGGATGCTTGGACATATATAGAGATGAATTTCTTGCTCGATATGATAGTATGTTATCTGGTTACTCTTTATCTTAACATGTATACTAGTCTCTTTGAACTGTCTTATAGTTACATGTTGATAAAGCCCTTAGGATGTGTACTTGACTACCTGGACTATGATGCAGATCATACTAGTGGGGACATGGTAGTCCATAGTTACATCCTTCAGGGTCCCTAGTCGTGGGTGTATCGAGATGGGGCATCGATATACCAGAGTAGACTAGCGAATACGCTTCTCGACCAATGAGATGGGCGATGGATGATCCCATATCCATTGGTGTTTGACATCAGAGATGGTATACGGGTGCTCAGTGGAGACTGGGTACACTGGACGGACTCGCCGAGAACTCCCAGATGGTATTATACCTCATGTCAGATGGCAGTTCTCAGGTGACACTTGTACAGGTTAGTCTGTAGACCTGAGATCGTTATAGAGTCTTGTGTGATTCACACTGTGCTTTGATCTCCACCTTACCACGTCCATGAGGGCGTGCAAAACGGTGGTTTTTTGGGTACAGTCCAGAGTCACATGGAGGCAATGAGCTATAGGAGGGGTTTCGTCTCTCCCGGTATTGGGGGTTGATGTTGCGCTGTGCTCGATTGGCCGTAACAGGGAAGTCCCTGGCCAGGGCTGATCAGTGATTTGCTGGTAACTGTTACAAGTAGTTTCTCGACCCGTTATGAGCCTCACATCGGCACGACTTATCGGTTATTAGGGTCTGACGTTTACCACCCATAGACTTGATATGCGACATATCAGACGAACAGACCGGACTGTACGGTAAGTGTTACTGGTTGGATTCACAGGAGTGTGAGCGGGCTTGCTCGTCGATCTTCTGATCGCTCAATACCCGGGTGGCCGTTACGTTTAGCAGACCGCTTGCGGCTTGTGGGTGCTTGATATGATCATCATCTGCTACCGGCGTATTGACGAGTCTTTAGAGTCCTATACAGAGGTTTCCTGGCTCAAGCGAAAAGAAATAGGAGCGCATATGAGATATGTGCGGGAGCGAGAATAATGCGTGTATATGATACCGTATTCCATTCTCGCGATGAATGTATCGATTGGTTATATGCGATATAACCTAGATATCAAATCAAGGATTGATTCGATAAGCCGATACATAGGATACTAGTCGGTTATATGCGATATGACCGGATCGTTAAATCAAGTGTTGATTTAATGATTTAATGTATAATTATATATTTGATATACTACTTTGCATTAACTAGTATTGGTTCATTTTAAAAGGATTTTCTCACTTGATGCACATTGTATATGTGATATATTTTTGTGCACTTGTTTGTATCATGTTTGATGATACTTGCTCACTTGGGTTTGTGTAAAGATTAAACCATGGTTATATGAATGGTTAGGGTTTTGTTTATTTACTTATTTATTTATTTATTTATTCATTTTGGAAAATAAATGAGAATGGTGGCATATTTTGTTTGTATGTTGAAGCTTCTTGAAGCTTTGAACAAGTCCACCATTGTTATCTCATCCTTAACCCTAACCATTCCAACTAACCTTAGTTTATTCTCTACACCTAACTATGGTTAGGATATGATAAGGTTTCATATTAGTTTCTTTTTTAAATAAGAAAACTTATCATATTCTTCATCTTCTCCTTCTTCTTCTTCAAGAAAAACCTTGTCTTCAACAATGGGATCTTGAGCAAAAGTGTGAGAAATCCAATTCTAAAGTGAACCCACCTCCTATTTCTTCACCCTCTACCTCTTGCCAAGTAGTATAGGGTGTTTTCTTCACAAGTTTCACAATTTGGTGAAGTTGGAGCTTGATCTTGTGTAACCTCGACGTAGATCATCTTCGGCACGAAGCCGACGACCTTGCCCGCCCATTTCTCCGATGAAGCCGATGCTTGAGTCCGGGATTCGAGACGGACAGCGAGAGGACGTCTACATGGAGCTAAGGAAGTGGAGAACCGGATCTACAAAGGTTGTAGCCTCTCTCCTTTAGTTAAGATGTTAACTAGTTTAATGTTTCGCCTAGAATTCTAGTCGACGATCCGTATTTGGGTTTCTCGGCACCCATAAAATTTGTAATTGGCATGGTTGATGCCTTGTAAGACCTCTATAGTGTGCCTAGGAACCCTACACTACGATTGCAGCGAGGAGACTTCAACAAGGAGCTAATGAAGTGATGAACCGATCTACAAAGGTTGTATTTCGTATTCATTTAGTCGTAATTGTCTTTTACTAGCATGTGAAACCCTGATTTTCTAGCAACGATCTTGCTCAGGGTTATTCGGCACGGCTAAAATATTAAACGGGCATGGTTGATGCATTGTAGAACCTTATTAGAGTGCCTAGTAATCCTACAGTGGTATCAGATCCTAGCTAGAACATTAGGCGACGAGTATACGAATTTAAAACTCCGATCGAACCCGTAAACGTCAATTTAACCCCCTCTCTGTACATTTTTTAAAAACTGTGTTTTTTCTGACTTAAAAATACCTAAAAAATCAGCAGGGAATTCTAAGAATTACCACAAAATTCGAGCCTCTAATTCCGTACAGCGGCCGCGGAACCGCAGTCCCACCCCAATTTAGGCGGCGGTTCCGCGGCAGTAAATGTGAGCTGTGGGCAGAATTTTGTGCTGTAATTTCTGTAGCTATTCCTTATATTTTATGGGTATTTTTTTTCTGACTCAAGTGTTGAGTGTTTTGGGGTTTATTTTGTAATCGTTGATTCGATCGGAAAATTTAAATTCGTTATTGTTTTCCGGATAATTTAGAAAGTATTAAAATGTTCGAATGGATATCATTAACTCATTTTTTTCCGGCACGAAAAACATTCAAGTGTTGAATTTTTCTTGGGTTTAAATCTTTCGGAAAAACAAGCAAGTAATGTGATGGACCCTCTAGAAGAACACAAATCTTAACTCGATTATGTGACCGTCTTGAACTGCCTCTAAACCTTAGGGTTTGGGGCAGTATGGCGTGCCACATGTGAGACGTTGGTTTGACCCTTCTACGGCTGGACCATTGCTACTGTGACGTATTCTGGAATTTTTGAAATCCGCTCAAGTGTTGAGCTATTTAGGAAATCTTGGGTATTTGATTATTCGATCGGAATGTTTAATACTGTCTATTTATCTGGAATGTGATACAATATGTGGAATTCATATAGTTAGGCATGAAATGCGAAGTATGTGATATTTCGGATTTACGTTGTCTAAAGAGAATGTGGATTCCAAATGTTGTAATTTTACACTTTCTTTTCTGCGACCGTAAGTGTAATATGTGATATCGCCGGTTTCGTTGATATATGTCAACGACAATTGGGATACGCATATTTACTTACATTGATGACATGTGATGTTATATGTTGCTGGATATGTTATATTGGATCGTCGCGTTCCAAATAGCAGGGGGGTTTTATGTGAGATGAGAGTTTTTTATTTTCATTCATGTAAAATTAAATGTATGTAATATTCTTTTATTGGGGCACTTCCGGGATGAGGTTGATGTCACCATTTGTATATTATTTACTTTTCCGCACTAGGATAGACCCAAGGAGGAGAGCACAAGTAACCGGCTTCTAGAGTCCAGTGGGAGACCAACTCGAGGAGTCGAGTCTGGGTCTCCTAACTCTAGAATTGGTAGGGTTGTTTGCCGCTCTCGTAGAGTTCTATGGGTGTGGGTTTGGCTATTCATCGCGACCGTGGAATCCAAGTTTTAAAGAGGCTCAAAATAAAATACGGACATCCTAGTATATCCAATGTTTCATATGTTTCTTCTGCTTCGATACCTGTAATGTGATCATTTGATATGTTGTGATAAATACTGTATATAGTATATATGATATATTATATAGACGTTACTTATGTTTTACACCCGCGCTAGCCCTGCCCCGCTCTGTCGTTAGTTACCTAACCTAACGGTGCACAAGGGGACATCGAGGCGAATGTGGATGGCATAAGTGTACGTCGTATTTATCTGTGATGTTTAGGTGACTTAAATGATGGGACTTCATTAATGTGATCAATGAAAGAAAAGAAACATAAAAGATGTTGTAGAATCAAATTTTCAAAAATTAAGATTTAAGATTAAGTACGACCGGAAATAGCACGTGACTGGCCTTAAATCATATGAAGTCTATAGGACCCCATCTAATTCAAGTAAGCCAAAGCCCAGAAATCTAAAACCATTTTTAAGGAGTAAATAAGGAAAATTAGTTTTAAGAAACGAAGAAAACACGTTTTTTTAAAAACAAGGTTTTTAAATAAGTAAGCCGAGTATGCATTTTCAAAATCTAAAGTCTTTTCTGAAAATTTCTGTAGAGTTTCCATTGTAAATACTGGCCCCAAACGGGATAAAACAAGAATAGTATATATACAATGATAAAAGGCATCCCCAAGCGGAAGCTAG
This sequence comes from Agapanthus africanus, assembly GCA_030015575.1. Lineage (NCBI taxonomy): Eukaryota > Viridiplantae > Streptophyta > Magnoliopsida > Asparagales > Amaryllidaceae > Agapanthus > Agapanthus africanus. The sequence continues at coordinate 467,883,572 of CM057339.1, read as the reverse complement.
CTCTTCACCAATTGACGGTCACAACCACGCAAGCAGTATAATATACAACGCCGAATGGCGAGGATCAAAATTCAAAGAGGAAACTCAAAATCAGCAAGAAAAACATAATACTACAACGCACGACTCTAAGGTCGAAATAATACATAACTGGTTTTCTAAGTCTGAAACAATATACATGTTTGGTTGATGGAATTACTAGATACAACTGAACAAAATAAATACAAGTGTGGTCACGATGCGAGTGAACCTACCAATGCAATCACCTAAAAAGGAAGCAGTGTTCCAGAAAAGCCATAATGAAATCTGTACGGAAAAACCTGCAAGAATTGTGGCACAACGGGGTGAGTTGCCTACTCGTGAGTAGAAAATATCACAGAGCAGAAATCGTATGTATGATGTAAGTCCACGTTACCCTTCCCCGGCTCTTTGGGGTTGCGGAAATAGTGAAAAATGATTTTTTTCAAGGGTGTTAACATGGACTCATAATACGGATCTTTGTTAAACAACTACATAACAACCTAACTAGGAGTTTTACCTACTCGGTTAGGGGGTTATACCTTTCTTGAACTCCTTCGTCTTCAACTCTTGTGGTGTACGGACCGGCCTCCCCTCGTCGTCTTCTCACTCCGAAGATGGATCCACCCGAAAGCTTCTACCTTTTGGCTTCTTCTTTGAACTTGAAGAAACTAGAACACTTGGCTTGCTAGGCCTTGTGAACTAGGATGAGTAGAGGATTGTTTTGGTGTTTTTATCTCTAAGGCAATGGTTCTCAACTCATGAGAGGGGTTTGCCTTGAGCTAGAGAGAGCAAGAGGAAGAGGGAGAGCTTGAGCAAGTGATGGCAAGATAGAGAAATTAAATGAGAGAATAAATAATCCTTTTGCTATCCAAGCTCTCATAATCCAAAATCATCATAACATTGTAATAATAATTGAGTATATTGTAATGGTTGTTATCATGACAAACGACACTATCATTTCTTGCATTAAATGCAAATGGTGAACAAAACAAGCAAGCATAAGTCAATGCAACCAAATGATGGCTATTATCATGATGGTGGTCAACAAGTCCAACCTAGTGAACCAGTCAACAAGGTCAACCTTTCAACCCTAACCATGTCACTATAATACTCAATTAATATTATTGTTAATCATATTTCTAATTCTCATTAGGGTTTAGCAAAAGTCAACAGTCAACAACCCTAATGAGAATCTTCTGCCTCTGTCTCTGTCAACTGTGCATACACACCCGTATCCACGTTCCGGGGAACACGAATACAAACAAGATAAAACCATTCCCGAAACGTATACTAGGATCTGACTTAAACCAAAGTCCACTAGTAATAACCGCCCGGTCACTAAACGTGCACAAGTGCACGGATGTGACCAAACCCTGTCGCAAAACCATGCGACCTGTCGGAAAACCATGCGATCTCTACTCTTTTGCCTAAAGGCGAATAGCTCTCTGTGTGGGACTCTAAAGACTCGACACTACGCTGGCAGTGGGTTTAACCACAGACCAAAAGCAGCACTAGCTGTGCGTAACGGCCACCAGGTAGATGGCGATAAGAAGACGGACGAGGTGAAACCCATCTGAACTCCTACTGAGCCTGAATGTGACAATCTCTGTAGAGTCTGGTCTGTTCGTTTGAGTACATCGCATGGCGGTCCTAGGGGGCGGTAAACGTTAGTCTCCTAATAGCGGTACAAGTCGTGCCGGAGTGTAGCCCAGAACACCCTGAGATAGCACTGGAAACCTACTAGTATATCTCGCTTGCCCTGGCCAGGGACTACTTGTGTAATGGCTCTCCTAGACACAGCGCGATGTCAACCCCCAATACCGGGAGAGACGAATCCTGTCTAACCGCCACTGCCTCCAAGTGCTTCGGGATTGCACCCAACTACTACCTGTTTGCACGACTCCTTTGAGCCGTGGTAGGGTAGTAATGAAAGTACAGTGGGAACACACTCGAGGCGAAGTGACAGTGTCAAGTCAGCGGACTAAGCTGTACTCATGTCACCTGGGAACTGATAACTGACGATAGTTATAGTACCAACCAATCAGTTCCCGACGAGTCATGTCCAGTGTACTCGTAACCTAACGAGCACCCGCATACTATCTCAATTACGACGTACTGATGGCTGTAGGACAGACCGTCTCCTCTGCTGGGATGAGAAGCGCATGCGCTAGTCTACTCCAAAGTATCGATGCCCTGTCTCGATAGTCCTACGACTAGGGACCTGTATAAGGATGTGCTTGTGGATTACCCAGCCCCCACGAGTGTGACTGCCATCACAACGCTGGTAATCAAGCAAATATCCTAAGGGCTCTACTAATATGTATAAGCAATATGCTAAAAGAAACACATGCACATATTAAAGTATAAGCAAACCAAGTAGCATACTACTATTTTGAGAAAGATTGTCAATACAAGGTGAATATCCCAGGCTTCCATTAAGTAATATACAAACTAGTATGATACAGTAATGGCCTCTAGGGCATATACACTAACAATCTCCCACTTGCACTAAGGCCACGTACTGGCGTATCGAAGACCTATCATATCGATCAGCCGCTCGAACTGAGTCTGGGGTAAGGCCTTTGTGAGTGGTTCAGCAGTGTTATCTTCCATAGCAACCCTCCGAACCTCGATATCCTGGCGATCCACGATCTCCCCGATCAGGTGATACCGCCTCAAGATGTGTCTGGATTTCTGATGGGACCTGGGTTCCTTCGCTAAAGCTATAGCCCCGTTGTCGTCGCAATACAGAGGTATTGGATCAACAATGGATGGAATCACCTGAAGTTCTGTTAAGAACTTCCTCATCCAGACAACTTCTTTTGCGGCATCAGCAGCAGCGATGTATTCCGCTTCCGTCGTCGAGTCTGCAATGGTTTCCTGTTTGGAACTATTCTAACACACCGCCCCTCCATATATGGGAAAAGAAAAAACCCGATATGGACTTGGAATCATCCTTGTCACTCTTGAAGCTGGAGTCAGCAAAAGCCTCGATCTGGAGGTCTTTTCCGTCGTACACCAAGAACATCTCCTTAGTCCTTCTCAGGTACTTGAGAATGTTCTTTACCGCTATCCAGTGTTTCTCCCCAGGGTTTGACTGATACCGGCTTACTACACTCAGTGCATAAGCTACATCTGGTCTGGTACACAACATCGCATACATTATAGAGCCTACCGCAGAAGCGTAGGGTATAATAGACATGCGATCCCTTTCCAAATCAGTCTTGGGAGACATCGAGAGGGTGATCCCGTGACAAGCCGATGGGTTACCGTGCTTGGAATCTTCCATACTGAATCTCTTCAGTATGGTGTCGATGTACCTGGACTGCGAAAGTCGTAGCATCCTCTTGGATCTATCACGATGGATACGGATCCCCAGAATGTAAGTGGCATCACCCAGGTCTTTCATGGAGAATCTGTATGACAAGAACCCCTTGATAAATTATAGCATAGGAATGTCATTTCCTATCAGAAGAATTCATCCACGTATAGAACGAGGAATACGACATTTCTTGCTACAAATCTACTATAGATGCATGGTTCATCTGGATTTTTGATAAAGCCAAATTCTTTAACTGTCTCATCAAAGCAGATGTTCCAACTCCGCGATGCCTGCTTTAGTCCATAGATGGAATTAAGCAACTTGCATACCTTTCCGCTGCTCCCACTCTGAATGAAACCCTCTAGCTGGTCCATATAGACACAATCCTCTAAATTTCCATTTAGAAAAGCGGTCTTTACGTCCATCTGCCAAATCTCATAATCGAGGAAAGCAGCAATGGCAAGAAGGATCCGAATGGATTTCAGCATAGCCACTGGAGAAATTGTTTCATCATAGTCCAAACCAGGTCTTTGACGAAAACCCTTTGCAACAAGTCTAGCCTTATAGGTCTCAACCTGTCCATCTACACCAATCTTCCTTTTGAAGATCCACTTGCATCCTGCGGGTTTTACCCCATCTGGAGCAATGTCTAACGTCCATACTTTGTTGGTGTACATGGACTCCATTTCGGTCCGCATTGCATCCGGCCATTTTACCGAGTCAGCGCTCTAAACGGCCTGCTGGAAGCTAGTAGGCTCATCATAATCAATGATGCAGTCCTCTCTATCCCCGTCTATGAGAAAACCGTAGTATCTCTCGGGCGGATGAGACTGCCTACTACTCCTGCGGAGCGGCGTAGGAATGTCCTGTTCTTTTGAACCCTCTGGTTCTACTAAGCTCTCAGTAATAGCTCGTGGTTCTGGAATTTCTTCCAGTTCTACTACGCTCCCACTTATCTGGTTTTCCAAAAACTCTGTTTCCAAGAAGCAGGCATGGCGAAAAACAAAAACCTTTTGTTCCTCTTTGCAATAGAAGAAATATCCCTTGGAGTTCTTTGGATATCCCACGAACTTGCACTGTACTGAGCGTGCCTCGAGTTTGTCCGCATGCTGCTTTTTGACAAAAGCCGGACATCCCCGTGTCTTAATGTGCTTGAGATAGGATTTCTTCCCAGACCACATCTGATATGGTGTGGTAGGCACAGTCTTAGTTGGAACTCGTTTCAAAAGATATGCAGCTGATTCTAGCGCATATCCGCATAATGATCACGGTAACTCAGCGTTACTCATCATGGAACGTACCAAATCCAATAGGGTCCTGTTCCGTCTCTCAGATACACCGTTATGTTGCGGAGTGTATGGAGGAGTAAGCTCAGAGAGAATACCATTCTCTTTTAGGTAATCCAGGAACTCGGCACTCAAGTATTCTCCACCTCGATCAGATCTCAGTGTCTTGGTACTTTTGCCGGTTTGTTTTTCTACTTCATTCTTATGTTCCTGGAATTTTCCAAAGGCTTTGGATTTATGTTTCATCAAGAAGACATATCCGTACCTTGAAAAGTCATCCGTAAAAGTAATGAAGTAAGAATACCCGCTTCGCGCAAGTGTAGACATTGGACCGCACACGTCGCTGTGTACGAGTCCCAAGAACTCGCTCGCTCTTACTCCGTGTCCAGTGAACGGAGTCTTTGTCATCTTTCCTTTGAGACAGGATTGACAAGTTGCATATGATTGATAATGGAATGGATCCAAATATCGTTCTGTATGTAACTTAGTCAATCTTCTCTCATTGATGTGACCCAGTCTACAATGCCATAAGAAAGCCTGATTAGTTTCCGGAGACTTTCTTTTGTGTGTATTCTGGACATTGAAAATCTGTGGTTGGTTTAATATGTATATACCATTGCTTAATGTACCTGACCCAATCAGAACTTGATTAAGGTGAATGTTCACAACATTAGTTACAAATGCAAATTCATAACCTTCTTTAGATATTAAAGATACAGAAATGATATTACAAGTTGCATTGGGTATAAAATAGCAATTACGCAAAACCAAAACGTGTCCATCTGACAAGCCCAGGTGATAGTCCCCCACGGACTCAGCATCCATGCCAGCTCTGTTTGCAACTCTGAGGGTCATATCACCTGCCTTCAAAACCCTATGCTTTCTCAGTGCCTGCAATGAATTACAGATATGAGATCCTGATGGAATCCTACCAGAATCATCACGCTCCAAATTCTATGCAGCGCTAGCAAGTTTCAGGTTCTTTTGAAACTCCCGATGTGGATTTTTGCCCCATGCTCTTATGACCTTGACTTTGGCCAATAAATCATAAGTCACATGTCAAGTTCTACCCGTCATTCTCCAGGTTAATTTGAACCCAGCTTTACCTACCCTTGACTTTGGCGAACAAGGCGGTACGACTGTCCCAAACCAACGCATCTATCTATGCTGCACATGAATACCCAAAAGCTACCAATCACTATGCCATGACTTTGGCCAACAAACATATCTTGAATACTATTGACTATTCATGTGAAATGACGGAGGGCTATGAATAGTTTTGGTGAAATCGTGAACGTAGTGAACTTGATATAATCGATGGAACGAGATAGCTTTTAAAAGGAGTGGCTCAAGCTCCGCATTTAAAAGTTGGTTTTTGAAAAGAACCGAGTGGTTTTGAGAGTGTTCCAACGACTTTACTTTGGTTTATTTTCTTGCATTAATTTTTTTTAATGCGTCCCATCATTTAATCCTACCATTGCAAAAAACAACCAAAATATGACGTACGCTTATACCATCTTCATTCGCTACGGGGCCCCGTCATTACCCGTTAGGTTACTTAACTAACGACAGAGCGGGGGTTGGACTAGAGCGGATGCAAAACATAAGCAACGCCTAAATAATATCATATATAGATATATTGTAATGATAGCCATTTCAGATCACAGATGAACACATTGGATATACTAGGTATCCGCAATTCGTACGAGCCTGTAACGAAAAGCGGATTACACAGTCGCGGTGAATAGCCAATACCCCACCCAAGACCCCTACGGGTGCGGCAAACTACCCGCCAAGTACCCGAAGCGAAGCAACCTCCCTCAACACCGTGATTAGGCCACTCGGCACTTCGAGATACCCGGTAGTTTATGCACCCCCTCCATGGGTCTATCCTAGGAGCAAAAATAGTAAAAGAAATTATATAATGACGGCTACAACCTCATCCCGGTTGTGCGGCCAAATAAATAATATTACATCAATTACAAATTTCATTAATTGAAAGAAAAGAAAAAACTCTCATCTCACAACCCCCGGCTATTCACCCGCGACAATCCAATGAATTCATATACACATTCCATCAACATTACAGAACACAGATATGTATAACCCCCACTAATCGACGTATAGCGATTAGCAGACATTCAATACATATAACACATCACCGATATAAACCCGTCAGCTTTAGTCTTTAGAAACTCGATCAAAATACGGTTTTTTAAGCCCCAAAAACAAATTTTGCTTTCTGGAAAATCTGGGTTGAAAAAACATTCTCCAAAAATCCCAAAATTCCCCATAGAGTATACTGCAGTGAAACCGATCCACGACCGAGTAAACTCGGCCGTTGATCCGCGGCAAGAAGCTGTTCTTGCTGCGGAACCGCGGTGAGTTGGCCGGCTCTGTGGATCATTTTTCTGCAGTATACTATAAAAACCCTAAGTCGATTTTTGGTATATGTCAAATAATTTTTACAGCACTTTAAAAATCGATAGAAAGTTTGAGTTCCGGGTGTATTTCGCGACTTTTTCTCCGATCGAATTTCCAGTTACTTTGCTAACATGTTAGATAGTGTTTAACTAGGCTCTGATACCACTGTAAGTCCACGTTACCCTTCCCTGGTTCTTTGGGGTTGCGGAAATAGTGAAAAACGATTTTTTTCTAGGGTGGTAACATGGATTCATAATACGGATCTTTGTTAAACAACTACCTAACAACCGAACTAGGAGTTTTACCTACTCGGTTAGGGGGTTATACCTTTCTTGAACTCCTTCATCTTCAACTCTTGTGGTGTACGAACCGGCCTCCCCTCGTCGTCTTCTCGCGCCGAAGATGGATCCACCCAAAAGCTTCTACCTTTTGGCTTCTTCTTCGAACTTGAAGAAACTAGAACACTTTGCTTGCTAGGCCTTGTGAACTAGGATGAGTAGAGGATTGTTTTGGTGTTTTTATCTCTAAGGCAATGGTTCTCAACTCATGAGAGGGGTTTGCCTTGAGCTAGAGAGAGCAAGAGGAAGAGGGAGAGCTTGAGCAAGTGATGGCAAGAGAGAGAAATGAAATGAGAGAATGAATAATCCTTTTGCCATCCAAGCTCTCATAATCCAAAATCATCATAACAATGTAATAATAACTGAGTATATTGTAATGGTTGTTATCATGACAAATGACACTATCATTTCTTGCATTAAATGCAAATGGTGAACAAAACAAGCAAGCATAAGTCAATGCAACCAAATGATGGCCATTGTCATGATGGTGGTCAACAAGTCCAACCTAGTCAACCGGTCAATAAAAAGTCAACAAGCCAACAAGGTCAACCTATCAACCCTAACGATGTCACTATAATACTCAATTAATATTATTGTTAATCATATTTCTAATTCTCATTAGGGTTAAGCAAAATTCAACAGTCAACAACCCTAATGAGAATCCTCTGCCTCCGTCTCTGTCAACTGTGCATACATCCCCGTATCCGCGTTCCGGGGAACACGAATACAAACGAGGTAAAACCAATCACAAAAAGTATACTAGGATCTGGCTTAAACCAAAGCCCACTAGTTCTAATCGCCCGGTCACTAAACGTACACAAGTGCACGGATGCGACCGAACCCTGTCACAAAACCATGCGACCTGTCGCAAAACCATGCGACCTCTACTCTTTTGCCTAAAGGCAAATAGCTCTCTGTGTGGGACTCTAAAGACTGGACACTACACTGGCAGTGGGTTTAATCACAGACCGCAAGTGGGAGATTGTTAGTTATATGTATGCCCTAGAGGCCATTACTGTACATTGGATGTATATTGTAGTGGATGCTGGGACATATATAGGTAGGAATTTCCTGCTCGACATGATAGTACGCTATCTGATTACTCTTTATCTTAACATGTATAGTTGTCGTCTCTCTATTACATGTTGATAAAGCCCTTAGGATATGTGCTCGACTTCCAGGACTATGATGCAAATCATCTTAATGGGGCCTGGGTAGTCCATGAGTACACCCTTCAGTGTTCCTAGTTATGGGAATATCGAGACGGGGCATCGATATTCCAGAGTAGACTAGCGTATATCTTCTCGACCCATGTGATGGGCGATGGATGATCCCATATCCATTGGTGTTTGACATCAGAGATGGTATGCGGGTGCTCAGTGGAGACTGGGTACACTGAACGGACTCGCCGAGAACTCCCAGATAGTATTATACCTCATGTCAGATGGCAGTTCTCTGGTGACACTGGTACAACTTAGTCTGTTGACCTGAGATCGTCATAGAGTCTTGTGTGTCTCCCGCTGTGCTTTGATTTACACCCTACCACGGCTCTACTGAGTCGTGCAAACAGGTGGTTTTTGGGTACAGTCCCGATTCACATGGAGGAAATGAGCGATAGAGGCGATTCGTCTCTCTCGGTATTGGGGGTTGATGTTGTGCTATGCTCGACTGGCCATAACTGGAAATCTCTGGCCAGGTTTGTAGTGATTTACTGGTAAGAGTTATCAGTAGTTTCACGCTTGTTATGGAGCTTACATCGGCATGACTTATCAAGCTACTGGGGTCAGAAGTTCACCACCCCTAGGCGAGATATGCGACATACCAGACGAACAGACCGGACTGTACGGTAAGTGTTACTGGTTGGATTCACAGGAGTGTGAGCGGGCTTGCTCGTTGATCTTCTGATCGCTCAATACCCGGGTGGCCGTTACGTTTAGCAGACCGCTTGCGGCTTGTGGGTGTTTGATATGATCATCACCTACTGCCGGAGTATTGACGAGTCTTTAAAGTCCTACACAGAGCTTTCCTGGCTCAAGCGAAACTAAATAGGAGCGCATATGAGATATGTGCGGGACCGAGAATAATATCAGTATGTGATACTGAATTCTATTCTCGCGATTAGTATCATCGGACGGTTATATAAGATATAGCCGGGTTACCGAATCAAATGTTGATTCGATATATTGATACACTTGATATTTGTCGGTTATATGCAGTATGACCGGATCATTAAATCAAATGTTGATTTAATGATTTAATGTATAATTATATATTTGATATATTAATTTACATTAACTAGTATTGGTTCACTTAAGATTATTTTTCTCACTTGATTGTGCACATAGTATATATGATATTTGTTTGTGCACGCGTTTGTATCATGTTTGATGGTACATGCAAACTTGGGTGTGTGTATGCTTTAAACCATGTTTAGGTTAATGGTTAGGATTTTAACTTATTTATTTATTTTTGGCAAAAATAAAATGGTGGATTGCTTTGATTTATTCTTGAAGCTTCATGAAGCTTTAAAAGTCTTAACCATTATGTTTTTTCCTTAACCTAACCATTACACCTAAACCCTAGTTTATTCTCTACATGTGTTAACTTCACCCATGGTTGCATTATGATAAGATTCACTTGAATTTTCTTTTAGAAATAATCCTTTTTCTTTTCTTCTTCTTCATCTTCTTCATGAAGAGAAGAAAACCTTGCTAGAAAATTCCAAGTGATGAATCCAAGTGAGAAATCCAAATTCAAAGTGAACCCACTTCCTATTTCTTCATCCTCTACCACTTGCCATGTTGTATAGGGTGTTTTCTTCACAAGTTTCATGACCTAGTGAAGATGGAGCTTGAGTTTGAGTCGCCTCGACGTAGATCATCTTCGGCATCGAAGTCAACGACCTAGCCCGCCCATTTCTCCGATGAAACCGACGCTAGAGTCCGGGATTCCGATGATCGCAGCGGAGGGACGTCAACACGGAGCTAGAGAAGTGGAGGACCGGATCTACAAAGGTTGTAGTCTCTTTCACATAGTAGCAAAGTAGTTTGCTTGCATTTATTTTAGCCTTAGGTCTAGTTAACGATCTAGTATAGGGTTCTTTGGCACATGGAAAAATTTGATTTTGGCATGGTTGATTAGTTGTAGAACCTCATGGGTATGCCTAGGAACCCTACAGTGGTATCAGAGTCTAGCTAGAGCTTTAGGCGAAGTGTAGACGAAGTTAGAAACCCGATCGAACCCCGAAACCCTAAGCGCAACCCCTCTCTATACATTATTGAAAACAGTGGATTTTTCGAAATTAAAAATATCCAAAAAATATAGTAGGGTTTTATTGGTATTACTGTGAAGCACGTCACCATAACTCCATCAATGAGCCGCGGAACCGCGGCGCCACCCTGCCTTGCGCGGCGGTTCCGCGGCTATACTGTAGCCTTATTTGTCACGGTTTGCACAGTAATGTTAATCTGAATTTCCTGTGTTTTCTGGGAATTTTTAAATTATTCTCAAGAGTTGAGTTTTCTGGGTTGTTTTGGGGACTCGATGATTCGATCGGACTGTTTAACTTTGTCGATGTGTTTTTCCGGGTAATTTTAGAACATGTTAAAAAGTTCGACAGGATATAAATACTCATTTTTCCCCCTGCCGGGAAATTTCCAAGTGTTGGATTTTTCCGTAGTTTCAGAACATTCTAAGTAGTGCAAGTAACGCGATGGACCCTCTAGAAGACAACAAACCTTAACTCGATTATGTGACCGTCTTGAACTGCCCTTTGAACCTTAGGGTTTGGGGCAGTACGGCGTGCCACATGCGAGGCGTTGGCTTGACCCTTCTACGGCTGGACCTTGGGTACTGTGGCATGAAGTGAATGTTTTTAAACTTATTTCATGTGTTGAGTTATTTCGGGAAAACTTGGGTGTTTGATTGTTCGATCGGAAAGTTTAACATTTTCTATTTATCTGGAATGTGATACAACATTTGGAATTCATAAGTAGTTATGAGATAACTGAATGGATGTTATAAACATAGCAGTTTAGTCTCTCTTGATCGGTTGCCATGGAATTTTGATGCGATCAAAAGTCCGTCGCAATCACGTAGCGTACGCGGATACTCGCCGGTAAACTTAATAGATAGCCACGTCCCACAGCCCCGACCAAGTGACTGTAGGAGAACCCCGTCGCCGAAAGCATCAGTTCGGGTGCTCGCGGCAGCAGTGTTCCGCCTTGGTGCACTTCGTCGACGGTATCGTGGGTGCGGCCGTCTACTGAAGTTTGTGACGAGCATTCGATCAGGATGTCGGGAATCTTGTTGAATTTCCCGACTTTGTATTGAAAAGTGTTTTCGATTTTGAGACTGAAATGCGGGGTTTATAATTGTTAGTCATGCGATGTCTAAGGAATTCATTTGGTTAGGCATGCGATGTGTAAAGAGTTTGCGGATTCCAACTGTTGTAATTTTATACTTTCTTTTCTGTGATCGTAAGTGTAATATGTGATATCGCCGGTTTCGTTGCTATATGTCAATGACAATTGGGATGGGCATATTTACTTACGTTGATGACATGTGATGTTATGTGTTGCTGGATATGTTATATTGGATCGTCGTGTTTGAATAGCCGGGGTTTTTTTTATGTGAGATGAGTGTTTTTTCTTTTTCATTCATGTAAAAACTTGTATGTAATATTCTTTTATTGGGGCACTTCCGGGTTGAGGATGATGTCACCATTGTATATTATTTACTTTTCCGCATTAGGATAGACCCAAGAAGGGGAGCACAAGTAACCGGGTTCAAGGGTCCAGTGGGAGACCATCTCGAGGAGTCGAGTCTGGGTCTCCAAACACTAGAATTGGTAGGGTTGCTTGCCGCTCTCGTAGGGGTCTAGGGGTGTGGGATTGGCTATTCATCACGACCGTGGAATCCGTGTTTTATACAGGCTCAAAATAAAACACGGACGTCCTAGTATATCCAATATTTCATATGATATTTTCTGCTGCGTTATCTGTGATGTGATCATGTGATATGTTCAGATGGATACTGTATATACTATATATGATATATTATATAGACGTTGCTTATGTTTTACACCCGCACTAGCCCTGCCCCGCTCTGCCGTTAGTTACCTAACCTAACGGTGCAGACGGGACATCGAGGCGAATGCGGATGGTATAAGTGTACGTTGTATTTATCTGTGATGTTTAGGTGGACTTAAATGATGGGACATTGATTAATGAGATTAATGAAAGAAAATAAACCTAAAATATGTTGTGGAATCGAATTTTCAAAAACCGGTAGCTACAGTTCTTGCTTTGCATCGCGGTGTTCCTTATAGAACATCCTGCACCTTATTCGATAAGGAAAGGGCCGAGATCCCTTCACCGGGAGTGACCCCTTAAGCAATAACTGGCAGATGCTACAATCCTCGGTTTGTCTTTTGATTGCTTCTATAGTTTTTGCTTTGCACAGCGGTATATACGATATATCATGCACCTTATTCGATGAGGAAAGGGCCGACGATCCCTCCACCGGGAGTGACCCCTTTAGCAAAACTAGAAAAGCCAAAAAAACACTCCATTTAAAAACCATTTGATTCCGCAACGAGATCAAGTTCAAAGCGTTAAAGGTTTTCTTAAAAACCATCCGCAGCCCTCCGTCATTTTATGAAGTAGAGTACTTATTATTCGTGCTACGTTTGTCGACCATAACCAAGGCGTAATGTGCGGTAGCTAAGTGATGTCTTCCTACAAAACATATGATGCAATTAATTAGGACAGTCATGTGACTTTGTTGACCTTATCCAAGGGTCAGGTGGGTGGGTCTAATTAATCACGAAATTGTAAGTGCACGGCGGCGCCCCGGCCGTCAATCCGACGGCCAAACGCGGAAACGGTGGTAAACTTAAAATTTTGCGGACTTAGCAAACCGGCACCACCGTGCACTAAACCCCGGATCGTGCCATTAAACTAGTCTAAGCTAACTAACAAGATAGTGTTAGAGATGTACCGACGATCCAAGTCCTCCGGTCTTCATCTCCACTCCGATCTCCTCGCGGGATCTCCGTCCGTCTCCTCCTCGTCGGAAAGGGCACCACGAAGCCGGGTACTTTTACGGGCTCCCACCTCTATACCGAGGCAACTCGCGCATGAAGCCGGCTACTCGACATGCTCAAGATATGCTGTAGGGAGTGTAATGTAGAATGTATGTCTCACTTTGGGGTTGGTTGCCATAGATGGAGGAATGGTGTATAGAAAATTGGTGCTTTCAATTTTCTAGCAATGGAATGAGATGAAGAATGATATACACAAAATGAATCACTCTCATTTTTCTTCCTCTCAAAGATGAAGCTCTCATTTTCTTCTCTTTTCTTCTTCTCTCTTTCTTTTTTACAACCATGATAATAATCTCTCTCTTTTAGAAATGGTGGAGGATAATAATATGAAGTAAGAAGGGAGGTGAGTGTAGTAAAAGGAGGAGGGTGACCACATCCAAACATAATCATCACTAAACTTTACATCAACCTCAAATCATTTCTAATCTCATCAAATCATGAAAAGCAAAGATGCTTATCATATCAACCCTTATGCAAATAAGTCCCCCACAAATTGTTATTTGCAAAACTGCAAATAACCCCCTCCATCGGAAAAGTCCGGCCGGGAAAGAACAAAGAAAAACCGGCCGGAACGGAATGCAAAATGGAAACTCTAGAAAACTGGTCCCGTAATAAATTACAGGAAAACCCCACACTGTGCATACACACCCGCATTTGTATTCCGTCCGGATACAAATGCAATGAGACCAAATCTACACTGTACTAAACTAGGACCGGCTTAAGCCAAAGCCGGCTAGTAATATCCGTCCGATCCTGATGCGTGCAATACCGCACGTATCTGATCGAACGCTGCCATATAACTAGAAAACCGTCCGATCCTGATCCGTGCAATACCGCACGTATCTGATCGGACCCTGCCATATCTCCATACGGCCTCTACAGCGTTTCGCCCGAAAGCTTGAGTAACTGAAAGTGTGGTGGACTCTAAAGACTCGTCAATACTATGGCTGTGGATTTAACCACTAGCACATCAGAGGTATAAGCTAATACGTGACGGGCCACCAGCTATTGACCAAAAGGGACGTCGATGAGGAAGCTCACCCCGACACCCAACTGAGCCTGTCAGTGACAATATCCGTACAGTCCGGTCCGTTCGTCTATGAGCATCGCATGGCGGGCCTAGGGGGTTGGTAAAAGTCAGACCCTCAAAAGCGGTACAAGTCGTGTCGGAGTGTAGCCCAGAACACCCTGAGATACTACTGGAATACCTACCAGTAAATCTCCTGCCTTGGCCAAGGTCTTTGTGTAATGGCTCTCCTAGACACAGCGCGACCTCACCCCCAATACCGGGAGAGACGAACCCCTGAAGATCCGCTCACTGCCTCCATGTGGCTCGGGACTGTACCCAACTAAAACCTGTTTGCACGACTCCTTTGAGCCGTGGTAGGGTAGTAATCAAAGTACAGTGGGAACTCACACGAGACAAATGACGATCCCCAGGTCGATGAACTAACCTGTACACATGTCACCAGGGAACTGCTATCCGACGTCAGGTATAAGACCAACTAGCATGTTCCCGGCGAGTCCTGTCCGGTGTACTCATAACCCAATGAGCACCTGTATACATCTTAGGTGAACCAACTGACACCAGTGGCTTGTGAGACCGGCCACCGCCCCTCGTCGGGGTCTCGACTGTATACACTAGTCTACTCTGGAGTATCGATGCCCTGTCTCGAAACTCCCACGACTAGGGACCTTTTAAGGATGTGCTTATAGACTACCAGCTCCCACGTATATGATCGCCCTCATACTGCCGGTAGTCAAGCAAGAATCCTAGGGGCTCTATCAACGTGCAATAGTGATCTGTCATGTCACCTAAAGCAGTACACGATGATAAAGGTAAACCAGATAGCATACTATCATCTCGAGTAAGACTGTCCTACCGGGATAGGTCCTCTCTCAATCATTGCAATCACGTGCCTGTGATCCAATAATTGACTCTGAGGGCACTATCTCCAACAATCTCCCACTTGCACTCAAGGCTAATTATTGCGATGTCGCATACTCACAGCCCGTGTGATACCGAACATCCAACTCCTTTACTAGTCAGTCTCACAAATCCCGTTTGTGAAACTATTGCGGTCGAGGAATAGCCTCAGTGAGTGGATCCGCCTAGAAGTTTCATTCTATGTCTCTCTATATTTCTCAAGTTCTCGGAGAAAACCATCTCCCGAAATGAGCAATACCTGTCTTAGAGTGTCTGGATGTCTGATGGGACCTAGCTCATAAATGAACTCCAAATCCAAACTTCTTAGACTATATCGTCAACTGAACTTAATCAGTATCCTGCGCCATGCCACCCTCAGTAATGCCTCGGACCACCTGTCCAAAATACTGTCCCTCGTCAGAGGGATAACTATAACTCTGACAACCTCCTTGTCGTCCAGGTCACCTTGGAAGCCTGGAATGATAACTGTCTCTCGAATGAGGCTGTCGTTATCATATCCCTAGAACAACCACTTATGTTCCAAAACTGCTTCCGACCGTTCCTCCAGGATTGGATCAATATCAACTTATTGCATCTAGTGCAAGATCAACATCTGGTGTGGTACTTGACATCTCATGATTGACTCAATTGCCTAAGCAAGTGATCTGCCAATCATGCACATCCCTCTCTACTTTAGTCTATAAGACACCTTTAGAGAGGGTGACTCCATTACCTGCAGGTATACTACCGTGCCAGGAGTCGTCCATTCTAAATACTCTTAGAATGCGGTCAAAGTACCCTGATTGGGAAACCACCCAAATCTAGATCTAAAACCATAGATCTAGTAGCCAGTATGTTTGATATAATGTCCAAGTCCTTTGTGGAGAAACCACTGTGTGTCGACCAAAGTATAACCGATCGTAGTATAGGAATATCACTTCCTACTACCTTCTCAACAGATCCATCCCCTATTCTGATGACGTCAAACCTATGACTGTCACATCAGAAATAGATGATCTATCTCCGCTATATCTGCTTTGGTCTATAAATAGACATAAGCCTGATGTCCACCAATGCTTCCGCTGCTCCCACTGACTACGACAACCCTCTGGCAGAGTCATACAGACGTGCACTTCTAAAGCTAGTTTAGAACGACGCTATACTCATCCTCCTGCCGGGTCTCGTAGCCTGGAACAACAACAATGGCAAGTGTGGGTAAACAAGAACTTCCCTGTCACCGTCCTTGAGGCTACCGGAGTACCTCTCGGGTGCCTGAAGTTACCCACCTTATCTGCGGAGTGGCCAATGGAATGTCAAATCAGATTGAATCTTTAGGTTCCTTATCAAATCTTCAGTAATCGTTTGCGGTTCTGGAATCACTTCCAGTTCTACCATACTCCCACTGCTGTTTTTGAAAAAAAAATCCATTTTTAATAAAACTGTGGCGAGTCTTGAACAATATTTCTATTGATCTCCCAGATGGTAGAAAGTCAACCCTCGTCATAGCCTGGGTCAACCCACAAACAGCCATTACAGAAACGTGCCTATGAGTTATCCGGAGTCTGGTTTTAAGCATAAACCGGACGACTCCCCGTACCTTAACTTCGTTAAGATATGAACTGTTCTATATCCAATATAGAACCAGAGGCACTGATTTAATTGAACCAGATTCAAATCATGCAGCTGTCTCCAGTGCATGTCAACCAAATGGAAGGAGGCCGATCAGCGTTACTCAGCTTAGGAATGCTTCCAATTATGAGTAACCTGAAAGAGAAGCAATTTCTCTTCATCATTACTATCAACTGAATACCATTCACAAGTATCTACATCTTCGATCACTTTGAAGAATCCCGATACTTGCTGTACCTGGTTCTCTACTCTATTCAAATACCTATAACTCCTCAAAACTTAGACCCTGTGTTTCTACGAAACACATGTCTAAGAACTAGAGAAGTTAAAAGTAAACAGAATATAGTATGAGGACCAATCCCTCTGTCCTAATGAACACTGGACAACATACAATACTCTGTATAAGTCCGCTGAGTCTAACAACTCTTTCACTGTGTGTCGTAGGTTGAAAACTGTACTTATGGTTAAGAAGAATTACACCGCTGTTCAATGCTCCTTACCTAACCATCCACTGATATAGGTAAATGCCACAGACATAATTTCAAAAAGGTATATCTCACTCTATGAAAATAGACGTACAGATATATCGATTTGAAATTGGTGCATAACAGCGGATATTCAAAACCAAATATTTGCCGACCGGCAAACAACGCAGGTAGCATCCTCAAATATCACCAATTACAATGAGGATGATCACCTAATTCCCAATAACTTACTCCCACTCATCATCTGTAAAACCATACAGATGTGAGAATCATACCTGGTAAATACATACCCTGGAGTAAGTGTCTAATCGGGAAATCAGTTTTCTTTTAACAGTACACAGTGAAACTGAAACATTGAAATGTTTCGGTGGGGTATCCCGGTATTCTTAGTAATGCCTCTTCCATTATCCAGATTCACAACTATAACCGTATAATTCTTTGCCACCTCTCCAAATCCCTTCATATGTCTTTAGTCATTACCTTCTACACACCCCTTTAGGCCAAATGGTTTTCTTCCTTCCCTACCGTTCGGCACCAGCCTACGGTTTGGAAGAAGACTATCCAAAAAGCATAAAGGGTGTACTGTCCTAATCCTAGGAGCACTCGCATCGCGAGAGAGGGTGAAGATAAAAGACACCTGAATGTACTTTATTCCTATTTCTCCTGAACCAGGATCCATCCCCGAACTGGAACAAGTTCCTTTCGAGTTCGTATATAACCATACGATGGATTATCCAATAAAATGGGATCTTCGTAGTGATACGGAGTGTCCTGGAGAAATACAAAGGTGATTTAGGATTGGCGAAGAAATACTTGGTTTGGTCGTGAATAGCAGTCGCAATTTACTTTGCCCTCTTACTAATCCCTTGCTTTGTCTGAACTTAATACCTTCTGTACACCGTTTAGGCTAACTGGTTTTCTTCATTCCCTACCGGTCGGCACCAGCCTATGGTCTGGAAGAAGACTATCCAATTTGCGTAATGGGTGTACTACTCCTAAACCAAGGAGTACTCGCAGCCTGAGAGAAGGTGAAAAGAAAAGACAACTGAATAGTCCTATCCGTTTTCTCCAGAACCGGAAACCATCCTCGAATTCCTTCGAGTTCGTATCTAACCATACGATGGTTTAGTCCAATGGAAGTGGACGTTCGTAGTAATACGGGGTGTCCTGGAGAAAAGGGTAAAAGTAGGAGTGGCAATGAGGTCTGCAACTCTGACAATCCAAAAGCCAGTGTTAAGAAGGTTCGGTCAACTTGGTCACTGAGTCATAGTCTTAGGGTCGGGTCAATGGTCGCTGCCAAAGAGAGAGAAAAGAAACACTCAGCGTGCACTCTAACCTAGATCAGAATGGTTATCACTTTTTCTAATAAGGAAACATCCCACTGTACCTCAAATTCTTCTCCAAACCTGAAAGAAGATTTAGTCGGGGTCACCCGAGGAGTAAACCAACTCATCAGTGGGAATCGGGATCCAACTCTCATCGCATGACAACGTGACGGAATCCGCTCACGGTATCACACTCCAGAAGGTATGCGCATATCTGGCAAGTTTCAGTTCTTTTGAAACTCCCGATGTGATTTCTGCCCCATGCTCTTATGACCTTGGCGAAGGTCAACAAATCATAAGTCACATGTCAAGTTCTACCCATCATTATCCAAGTTAATTTGAATCCACCCGTACAAGCCCTTGACGAAGGTCAACAAGGCTATACGACTGTCCCAAACCAACGCATCTACCTATGCAGCAGAAAAGTAACAAGCAGCTACCATGCACTATGCCTTGACGAAGGTCAACAAACATAGCATGAATACTACGTGCTACCCGTCTGAAACGACGGAGGGCTACGAATGGTTTCTGGCGAAAACCTTTAACGTAATGAACTTGATATCGTTGAAGGAACGGATAGCTTTTTAGAAAATATAGTGACGAAAACCTTTACTAAAGAGGTCACTCCCGGTGAAGGGATCTCGGCTCTTTCCCCGTAGAATGGGGTGCAGGATATTCCAAATGAATACCACGATGCAAAGCAAAAGTAATCGGCTATAGTGAAGTTAATGCCCTGACGCAAACTTCTGTCCAAGGGGTCACTCCCGGTAAAGGGATCTCGGCCCTTGCCTCGTCGACTGAGGAGCAGGATATTCCAACTGAATACCACGGTGAAAAACAAAAGTGAACGTCCTTGCAATAACAGCTTTTTGAAAAGTGTTCCAACAACATCAGATTAGGTTTGTTTTTAAACTTGCATTGATCCGAATCAATGCAGTCCCATCATTTGATCACACCAAAAAGAACGAAAATATACTGATGTACGTATATGCCATCCGCATTCGCCACTGGGTCCCGTCATTACCCGTTAGGTTAGCTAACTAACGACAGAGCGGGGACTGGACTAGCGCGGATGAAAAACATATACAACATCTACTAATATATATACCAATATATTATATTCGCTCAAGGCGTGAATAAAATGCAACATCACAGAAAAGTACAGCATCACAGAACAATACAGATATTTGGGATCCCCGGGTTTCACAGAGCCACTACTGAAACCCGACGTTCCCCAGGTCGTGTGGATAGCCTGTGCAATGAAATCCTAGACCCCTACGGGCGCGGCAAGTCACCCGCCAAAACCTGAAGCGAGGCAGCCCCCTTCAGCTCCGTGAATGGACCACCCAGCACTCCACGGAATCCGGCAACTTGGGCACCCCTCCTGGGTCAACCTGTACCCCCTACGAGTGCGGCGAATAGCCCGCCAATCCTAGAGTGAAGCCCCCTCCGTCTCAATGCCATGAGATGCGGGCTTGTTGCCCTCTAGAACCCGGCTATCCGTGCACCCCACCGCGGGGTAATCCTAGTACAGAAAGTAAAATATACATACAACGGGTACATCGACCGCAACCAGGTCGTGCCCCAAAAGAATAATACAAACAGGCAGTGACGGCAGTCCACATGTTGGACGCTCGCCCCGCAATATCAAATGTACATAATACAACAACACAGTACTAGCATTGCAACCAGGCTATCCCCACGACCGATCCGCAACATCACAGCATAAACATAGAACATCAACGTGAAAGTCACGTTCGCAAATCCGTCTAACCGGGCTATAGCAGTTAGACAGGATTTACCGATCGAGTGACATTCACGGTCGCAGATATAATGTAAATACTGTGAAAAATGTGTTTAAAATATCCGATCGATCAAAAATTAACAAGTGGGCCCTCAATCAAAACTGTAGCACTCACAGAAATCCTGGGCCCAATTTTAATATTCCAAAACCCATATTTTAAGCCCAGAAGGCCTCTGGAAAAATTTGGTGATGTGATGTGAATAGTGCGCGGCGGAAGGGCCGCACGAGGGGGGGTTTCGCGGCGCTTCCGCGCTCCCACTGTGGAGTTACATCGTCAAATTTTTACAGAGCTCTTAGATTTCCTAGTACATCAATATTTTACAACCTGAAAAATTTTCCGAGACCAAAAATTTTCAACAGAAACTGATTCGAACTAAAATGCAGTTTTGGAACATTCGATCGATCGAAACAGAAAAACACATTACACCAAGCTAGACTATGTTAATGGCGAGGCTCTGATACCAATGTAAGTGCACGGCGGCGCCCCGGCCGTCAATCCGACGGCCAAACGCGGAAACGGTGGTAAACTTAAAATTTTGCGGACTTAGCAAACCGGCACCACCGTGCACTAAACCCCGGATCGTGCCATTAAACTAGTCTAAGCTAACTAACAAGATAGTGTTAGAGATGTACCGACGATCCAAGTCCTCCGGTCTTCATCTCCACTCCGATCTCCTCGCGGGATCTCCGTCCGTCTCCTCCTCGTCGGAAAGGGCACCACGAAGCCGGGTACTTTTACGGGCTCCCACCTCTATACCGAGGCAACTCGCGCATGAAGCCGGCTACTCGACATGCTCAAGATATGCTGTAGGGAGTGTAATGTAGAATGTATGTCTCACTTTGGGGTTGGTTGCCATAGATGGAGGAATGGTGTATAGAAAATTGGTGCTTTCAATTTTCTAGCAATGGAATGAGATGAAGAATGATATACACAAAATGAATCACTCTCATTTTTCTTCCTCTCAAAGATGAAGCTCTCATTTTCTTCTCTTTTCTTCTTCTCTCTTTCTTTTTTACAACCATGATAATAATCTCTCTCTTTTAGAAATGGTGGAGGATAATAATATGAAGTAAGAAGGGAGGTGAGTGTAGTAAAAGGAGGAGGGTGACCACATCCAAACATAATCATCACTAAACTTTACATCAACCTCAAATCATTTCTAATCTCATCAAATCATGAAAAGCAAAGATGCTTATCATATCAACCCTTATGCAAATAAGTCCCCCACAAATTGTTATTTGCAAAACTGCAAATAACCCCCTCCATCGGAAAAGTCCGGCCGGGAAAGAACAAAGAAAAACCGGCCGGAACGGAATGCAAAATGGCAACTCTAGAAAACTGGTCCCGTAATAAATTACAGGAAAACCCCACACTGTGCATACACACCCGCATTTGTATTCCGTCCGGATACAAATGCAATGAGACAAAATCTACACTGTACTAAACTAGGACCGGCTTAAGCCAAAGCCGGCTAGTAATATCCGTCCGATCCTGATGCGTGCAATACCGCACGTATCTGATCGAACGCTGCCATATAACTATACGGCCACTAGTACAAAACCGTCCGATCCTGATCCGTGCAATACCGCACGTATCTGATCGGACCCTGCCATATCTCCATACGGCCTCTACAGCGTTTCGCCCGAAAGCTTGAGTAACTGAAAGTGTGGTGGACTCTAAAGACTCGTCAATACTATGGCTGTGGATTTAACCACTAGCACGTCAGAGGTATAAGCCAATACGTGACGGGCCACCAGCTATTGACCAAAAGGGACGTCGATGAGGAAGCTCACCCCGACACCCAACTGAGCCTGTCAGTGACAATATCCGTACAGTCCGGTCCGTTCGTCTATGAGCATCGCATGGCGGGCCTAGGGGGTTGGTAAAAGTCAGACCCCCAAAAGCGGTACAAGTCGTGTCGGAGTGTAGCCCAGAACACCCTGAGATACTACTGGAATACCTACCAGTAAATCTCCTGCCTTGGCCAAGGTCTTTGTGTAATGGCTCTCCTAGACACAGCGCGACCTCACCCCCAATACCGGGAGAGACGAACCCCTGAAGATCCGCTCACTGCCTCCATGTGGCTCGGGACTGTACCCAACTAAAACCTGTTTGCACGACTCCTTTGAGCCGTGGTAGGGTAGTAATCAAAGTACAGTGGGAACTCACACGAGACAAATGACGATCCCCAGGTCGATGAACAAACCTGTACACATGTCACCAGGGAACTGCTATCAGACGTCAGGTATAAGACCAACTAGCATGTTCCCGACGAGTCCTGTCCGGTGTACTCATAACCCAATGAGCACCTGTATACATCTTAGGTGAACCAACTGACACCAGTGGCTTGTGAGACCGGCCACCGCCCCTCGTCGGGGTCTCGACTGTATACACTAGTCTACTCTGGAGTATCGATGCCCTGTCTCGAAACTCCTACGACTAGGGACCTTTTAAGGATGTGCTTATAGACTACCAGCTCCCACGTATATGATCGCCCTCATACTGCCGGTAGTCAAGCAAGAATCCTAGGGGCTCTATCAACGTGCAATAGTGATCTGTCATGTCACCTAAAGCAGTACACGATGATAAAGGTAAACCAGATAGCATACTATCATCTCGAGTAAGACTGTCCTACCGGGATAGGTCCTCTCTCAATCATTGCAATCACGTGCCTGTGATCCAATAATTGACTCTGAGGGCACTATCTCCAACAGAAATGACGGGTAGAACTTGACTAGTGCTTATGATTTGTTGACCATAGCCAAGGTCATAAGTGTTAGGGGTAAAAACCTTTATCGGGAGTTTCAAGTGTTGAAATTTGCAATGAGATTGCATACCTTCTATATGATAGTTGGATCCCGATGCCCACTGCGAGTAATTGTTACTCCTGGGAGTGTTTTACACTTTACAATTAGCCGATCAAGTAGGTGTCTAGAAAGTTGTCAACGGGGTTACTGTTAGAGATAGTGCCCTCAGAGTCAATTATTAGTTCACAGGCACATGATTGCAATGATTGAGGGAGGATCTATCCCGGTAGGACAGTCTTACTCGAGATGATAGTATGCTATCTGGTTTATCTTTATCATCGTGTACTGCTTTAGGTGACCTGACAGGTCACTATTGCACGTTGATAGAGCCCCTAGGATTCTTGCTTGACCACCAGCAGTATGAGGGCGATCATATACGTGGGAGCTGGTAGTCTATAACCACATCCTTAAAAGGTCCCTAGTCGTGGAAGTTTCGAGATAGGGCATCGATACTCCAGAGTAGATTAGTGTATACAGTCGAGACCCCGACGAGGGGCAGTGGCCGGTCTCACAAGCCACTGGTGTCAGTTGGTTCACCTAAGATGTATACAGGTGCTCATTGGGTTATGAGTACACCGGACAGGACTCACCGGGAACATGCTAGTGGGTCTTATACCTGACGTCAGATAGCAGTTCCCTGGTGACATTTGTACAGGTTAGTTCATCGATCTGGGGATCGTCATTTGTCTCGTGTGAGTTTCCACTGTACTTTGATTACTACCCTACCACGCTCAAAGGAGACGTGCAAACAGGTTTTAGTTGGGTACAGTCCCGAGCCACATGGAGGCAGTGAGCGGATCTTCAGGGGTTCATCTCTCCCGGTATTGGGGGTGAGGTCGCGCTGTGTCTAGGAGAGCCATTACACGAAGCTCTCGGCCGAGGTAGGAGATTTATTGGTAGGTATTCCAGTAGTATCTCAGGGTGTTCTGGGCTACACTCCGACACGACTTGTACCGCTTTTGGGGGTCTGACTTTTACCAACCCTCTAGGCCCGCCATGCGATGCTCATAGACGAACGGACTGGACTGTGCGGATATTGTCACTGACAGGCTCAGTAGGGTGTCAGGATGAGTTCGCTCATCGACGTCCCTTTTGGTCAATACTTGGTAGCCCGTTACGTATTGGCTTATACCTCTGATGTGCTAGTTGTTAAATCCACAACCAAGGTGTTGACGAGTCTTTAGAGTCCCCCACATTCAGTTACTCAAGTTTCGGGCGAAACGCTGTAGAGGCCGTATGGAGATATGGCAAGGTCCGATCAGATACGTGCGGTATTGCACGGATCAGGATCGGACAGTTAGTACTAGAGGCCGTATGGATATATGGTTGGGTTCGATCAAATATGTGCGGTATTGCATGGATCAGGATCGAACGGATAATACTAGCCTGCTTTGGTTTAAGCCGGACCCTAGTATAGTACAGTGTAGATTTTGTCTCATTGTATTTGTATTTTGGTCGGAATACAGATGCGGGTGTGTATACACAGTATCGGGGTTTTCCTGTAATTTATTACGGGACCAGTTTTCTGGAGTTGCCAGTTTGTTTTCCGTTTCGGCCAATTTCCTTTGTATCGTTCATTGGCAGAAGAATGGTGGAGGAGGGCTTATTTGCATTTGTGCAAATAAGTATTAGTGGAGGGGGTTCTTTGCATTTTGTTGCTTCATGATATCTCTTGTTGACCTTGACTTGTTCACTTCATCATTGCTTGACTTTTGGAAGTCATCATGTTTGATGATCGTTGTGGTTGAGTGTGAATGTGTTTGTGATCATGTTCTTTCATGATTTCTTTTGATTCCCTCATGCATTATTGTGTTGCCTCTCTCATTTTTTGATACACACTCTCATTCTCACTCTCCCCTCACTATGCATGGCCGGCTACATCCTCAAGTGGGCTGTCCCATTTTTTTGTGGAGGGATTTCATCTCTTTTGGCTTGTAAAAAATCCCATAGCTCCACAAAAAATCCCTCCACCAAATGGCAACCTCCATGAAACCCAAATGAGACATATAGATCTTCAAATATTCTACAGCAAACCTTGGGCACGTCGGCTAGCCAACTTCGTGCCCGAGTTGCCTCGGTATAGAGGTGGGAGCCCGTAAAAGAAGCAGGCGACGTGGTGCCCTTCCGGCGAAAAGAAGGAGACCGGAGCTTCCGCGGGAGATCGGGACGACGACGAGAAGACCGGAGGACACGGATCACTCGGTATATCTCTCTTCCCTTCTTGTAGTTAGCTAGGACTAGTTAATGGCCCGATCCGGGTATTTAGTGCGCGGTGGTGCCGGTTCATAAAAAATTAAAGCAAACCATCGGTTTCGCATTTGGCCTCGGGATGGAGGCCGGGGCGCCACCGTGCACTTACAGTTACGCCCCTGGGAAAACGAGGTTTATTATAATTAGTTCCATACAAAACCATGGGGAACCTCCCTCAAAGTACCGACACTGGCCTGGCTGAAAGATTGGCGAACTTGTAGAGTGTAATTAATCCCGGCTAGTCTTTCCTTTTAAGGTTTGAAGGAAGATTTGATAAAAACAGTGGGAGCCATCCTGATTAGATAAAATATATAACCAATCTAATCTTGCAAGAGCGCACGTAGAGCGTTTTCTTCTCTCTCTCTCCAGGTAGCGACCATATCACGCCTTAATCAAGATAATAATATGGATGTATTGACCGAACCCACTTGTTATACTGCGCTGGGGAATGTTGGTCCCCTCCAACTTTTAATTGTTACAAGACCGAGCAGGAAATAGAAGAATACCAGGATTCCCATGCCGCCCAAACGAAGAAAGTGCATGAGATGCATCTCCTTCGGATGTGTTCATTATAAAGAACTGTTTCTCAGTATCCTCTTCGTCCTAGGTATTAGATACCTGATCAGGATCCCGCATATGTAATTTGTTACATGGGCTACAAAAGGTAGAGAACTGAGAACGGGTTATAAGTTTCATGAGACAGAAAACGGTGCAAGTGTTGCAGCCAATTTTGTTGGTCACTGTCACCCTGTATTACCAATACATTGATTCTGAACAAATGCTATTAGATACCGAACCTGATATACAAAATCATATCAATTTCTTTATTTATTAAAGAAGGATATAATTTTGTATTGTTGAACATTGTTTTGAACATTTCAAAAGTTGATTGGTTCAGGCACGTTATCTAAAAGCATTGACGTTTTAAATCAAACTACAGTTCCTAGTATACAGAACACATACAAGAGGAAGAGTTCAGAAATGAACGGATCCTTCTTGAGGCATTGTAGACTAGGTCATATCAATGTGACCCGACTAGCTTAATTTACATTTTAGATGCATATTTAAATCAGTTTGAATTTACATCTTGTGAAACTTGCCAGTCATGTCACAAAGATAAGATGGCCATAGCTCTGTATATTGGAAACAGAGAAAGAGTTAGTAAACTTTTGGGATTGATACATGTTGATGTATGTAAGGTCCCCTGTCTACACATGCCAAGACCGGTTCTTTGTACTTCATTACATTCTCTGATGATCTCTCAAGATTCAGTCATATGTTCATGTTGAAACATAAGTCCGAAGTTTTTGAGATATTCATAGAATATAAGTTAGAAGTAAAGAACCAAAAACCGGGTATAAGTATTATGTCCTGTGATTAGATCAAGGAGGAGAATACTTGTGCATAGAATTCCTAGACTATTCTAAAGAAGAATAAGATTCTCTCTCAGTATACTCCTCTGAATATACCACAGCACAACGGTGTATCAGGGCGGAGCAATAGCACCCTATATGATATGGTGTGCTCTATGATGAGTATTACTGAGTTACCTGTTTCTTTTAGGGGGTTATGCACTTGAGAAGCTGCATACCTATTAAATTGAGTTCCAATCAAATCAGTGCCTACCACTCCATATAAGATATGGTATGGGAAGGGCCTATCTCTTAAGTAAATTAAGATTTGGGATTGTCTGGTCTATGTCAAAAGCATAATCAGGAAAAGATCGAGGCAAGGTCAGTTCTATAGAACTGGAAAGAGTTCCAGCTATACAAACTACAGCTGATGATTTGATAGAACCAAAGGATTCAGTAGTCTCCGATGAACCTCACCCTCTCCGCCGATCTAGTAGGGTTCCTCATCCGCCTGAGAGATACATCGGTTTCTCGATGACAGTGGTGTTCATACAAGAATATTACATTTTATACCGCCCATTCTTACACTCGTTTGGTTATAGGCAGGTGCTTTTAATCAGTGTTTGCTACATATTTACAGGATACTGGTTCTCAGCTCTGTACCGTGAAATTCATGGAAAAGTATGTCAAATTCCGGATTACTGCCAACAACAGATAAAACACGGGTCTCCGCTCTCTATCTGTATGTTGCCACATACCAATTTAAGGGACAAAATGGCAAATCGATTGTCATTTTCATGCACAAAGCTCAATGTCAACACAAGATCCAAGAAATCTATGCGGAGTTCGAGAAAATCGTGGCAAAAGATCCACATCACATCACCTTTTGATCTACTGAAATTCTGGAAAAATTATGAAGAGTTTCTGAGAAAAGTCATATACCACTCAGAAGAGAACCACAAAACAGGGGATACGACAAAAGATGAAGGAACAAGCTCTTTAAATGGCCGCGGTTCCGCGGCATAAACGTGCTTAGGCCGCTGAACCGCGGCCGTATAGGCTCTTCAGTGTACAAAATTTCAGGGGCTGTTTGGTAATTACATGTAGTGCCAGAATGTTGCCCTAGGTTCTCTGTTCCTTGCCTATAAATATCCCAGAACTTGCCAAGCCAAAGGAGTTCATTCTTAAGCCTCTTTTTTTGATTAGTTTTTAGTCTTCTTCTTCTTCTACTTCATTCTCTCCTCCATGAAAATGTAGTGAGAGCATTGAGTGGAAGTTAAATGAAGATGAGGGTTTTTGTATCATTCTTTTTGCTAAGCTTCCCCCTTGAGCTCTCTACCTTAACTTGATCTTGCAACCTCTTAAGTGAGCTTGCAAGTTTAAGCTTTGGTCTTTGATCTCAAAGGGGTTGTATCATTTTGTTTTCTCTTTTGTACTTCATTTCACATGAGTTCTTTACCCTTTTCTTGATCTTGCAACCTCTTGATTGAGCATGCAAGTTTAAAGGTTGGCTATTGATCCCATGGCTGGTCTTGAGTTCTATGGTTCTTAGTGTTACTTTCTTGCTTATTTCTTTCTTGCATTTTTCATTCTTGTCTTTTATTACTTGCAATTTATAGCCATGCACTTTAATTACTTGCTTGTAATCTTTTTTTTTCTTTGTTTATTTTTTTGTTCTTTCTTTTTGGTTCGTTTTGTGAATGGTTGTAATTATTGTTGTTAAGAATAAATACGATATTGTAAGTTAATGTTTCTTTGCTCATTTCCTTTTCCCGTTATTTTCCATTGAACTCCGCCCAAACGATACGCAAGCTCTCCGTTAGGCACCCTACCCTACCAAGGTAACGGTGATTCCTAACTGCGACCGGTTGCGTTCGGTTTGGCCGGAGGTGAAAGCAAGAGATAAGAACGGAAGGACAAGGGTGAATAAGCCGGATTCCACGAATACCGTGCTTAAATCTCCTAATCCACGTTGTTGCCGATTGCTCTAGCTTCAATTGGTCAAGACTCGGCTCAAAGGTTTGTGAGTGCGGATTTCCTTAGCTTACACTTTCGTATCTTTTTCTTAACAACTTTATACTTGCATATAAAACACATAAGTTAGAACTGAACAAACATATACTCATTCTTTATAGACTCGTCTAAGACAAGAACGGACATACAACCATCTCCCTGTGGATCGACCCGTGCTCAACCGGCTAGCTGCAAAGCGACACCGTCCTGATCGCGGTTATAACTTTAGAACTATGAACATCCGACACACCAAAAGCGTGCGATCAAGTGGGAGCGAGGAATGCATCATAAGATGATGAACCAACTAGTTTCGAGATGGCCATCGTGAGTAGGGACTCTGTAAGAATGGCTGGATGCTTAGCGATCTGAGATGGCATCCATGTACACCAACAAAGTATGCACTTTGGTTGCTATATCTGAAGGGTTAAATCCCCATCAGGAGCAAGTATATCTTGAGAAGATTACTTGGTGTAGATGGAAAAGTTGAGACTTTCAAAGCTAGACTTGTTAAAGGTTTTCATCATCGACCAGGCGTGGATAATGATGAAGCCTTTTCCAGGGACTATGCTTAAGTCCATCCAGATCCTACTTGCCATTGCTACATACCATGACTACGATATCTGGTGGTTGGGTGCCATGACTACTTTTCTAAATAATAATTTGGAAGAGAACGTCTATAAGAACACAGCCAGAGGGCTTCGTAAACAGTGGGAGCAGCGGAAACATGTGCATGTTGCTTTACAGGATAAAGCAGGCATCGCGGAGTTGGAACGTCTGTTTTGATGTGATAGTCAAAGTGTCTGACTTCATCAAAATGGTAGATGAACCTTGTATATACAAAACGGTAATAGAGAGTAAGGTGGTCATCCCCGTATTGTACGTGGGCAACATACTCTTGATAGGAAAAGAGTTTCCTATGCTACGCTCGGTCAATCTCCTCTTATCACATTGATTCTCCATATAGGATCAAAGTCATACCTCCTAAATCCGGGGTTTTGGATCTATAAGATAAATCTAAAGGGATGTTAGGGTTCTCACTAGGTTTAGTGAGATGGTATCAATCGATCCTGGAGAGAATCACTGGAAAGGTTCCAGGGTGATAAGGACGACTGAATGTCAGTCGCATGCATTGTCTTTACCCTCACTGGAGGGACGGTATGTTGGAAGAGTTCCAAGCTAGATACCGTGGCAAACTAGACGATAAAGGATGGAAACATCGTTATTAAAGAAACTACCAAAGAGGCAGTTTGGGTGTATATTGGTTCATGAGATGAACTAGGTTCCTACCATTGTGTGACAATGGAAGTGTGGCTTTGGCCTAGGAACCCGGGTCCCATCAGTGACCCATACATATTCTGAGGGAGCATCACCTGATCATGGAGATAGTTGATCTCCAGGGTGATCGAGGTTAGGAGAGTATACTCAGAGGATAACACGGCGGATCCATTCACAAAGGCTTTTTCCCAGAGAGAGACTTATATGGGATGGTTGAGTATTAGATACTCCAACCACTGCTACAGATGGCCCTAGTGCAAGTGGGAGATTGTTAGTTATATGTATGCCCTAGAGGCCATTACTGTACATTGGATGTATATTGTAGTGGATGCTGGGACATATATAGGTAGGACTTTCTTGCTCGACATGATAGTACGCTATCTGGTTACTTTTTATCTTAACATGTATACATGCCGTCTCTCTATTACATATTGATAAAGCCCTTAGGATATGTGCTCGACTTCTAGGACTATGATGCAAATCATACTAGTGGGGCCTGGGTAGTCTATGAGTACACCCTTCAATGTTCCTAGTCGTGGGAGTATCGAGATGGGGCATCGATATTCCAGAGTAGACTAGCGTATATCTTCTCGACCCATGTGATGGGCGATGGATGATCCCATATCCATTGGTGATTGACATCAGAGATGGTATGTGGGTGCTCAGTGTAGACTGGGTACACTGAACGGACTCGCCGAGAACTCCCAGATGGTATTATACCTCACGTCAGATGGCAGTTCTCTGGTGACACTGGTACAGCTTAGTCTATTGACCCGAGATCGTCATAGAGTCTTGTGTGTCTCCCACTGTGCTTTGATTTCCACCCTTCCACGGCTCTACTGAGTCGTGCAAACAGGTGGTTTTTGGGTACAGTCCCGATTCACATGGAGGCAATGAGCGATAGGAGGGGATTCGTCTCTCCCGGTATTGGGGTTGATGTTGTGCTATGCTCGACTGGCCATAACTGGAAATCCCTGGCCAGGGTTGCTGTGATTTACTGGTAAGAGTTATCAGTAGTTTCAAGCTTGTTATGGACCTTACATCGGCATGACTTATCAAGCTACTGGGGTCTGACCTTCACCACCCCTAGGAGAAATATGCGACATATCAGACGAACAGACCGGACTGTACGGTAAGTGTTACTGGTTAGATTCACAGGAGTGTGAGCGGGCTTGCTCGTTGATCTTCTAATCGCTCAATACCCGGGTGGCCGTTACGTTTAGCAGACCGCTTGCGGCTTGTGGGTGTTTGATATGATCATCTCCTACTGCCGGAGTATTGACGAGTCTTTAGAGTCTTACACAGAGCTTTCCTGGCTCAAGCGAAACGAAATAGGAGCGCATATGAGATATGTGCAGGACCGAGAATAATATCAGTATATGATACTGAATTCTATTATCGCGATTAGTATCATCGGAAGGTTATATAAGATATAGCCGGGTTACCGAATCAAATGTTGATTCGATATATTGATACACTTGATATTAGTCGGTTATATGCAGTATGACCGGATCATTAAATCAAGTGTTGATTTAATGATCTAATGTACAATTATATATTTGATATATTACTTTACATTAACTAGTATTGGTTCACTTAAGATTATTTTTCTCACTTGATTGTGCTCATAGTATATATGATATATGTTTGTACACTAGTTTGTATCATGTTTGATGGTACTTGCAAACTTGGGTGTGTGTATGCTTTAAACCATGTTTTGGTTAATGGTTAGGGTTTTAACTTATTTATTTATTTTATTTATTTATTTTTGGCAAAAATAAAATGGTGACTTGGTTTGTTTTATTCTTGAAGCTTCATGAAGCTTTAAAAGTCTTAACCATTTTGTTTTTTCCTTAACCTAACCATAACACCTAAACCCTAGTTTATTCTCTAAATGTGTTAACTTCACCCATTGTTGCATTATGATAAGATTCACTTGAATTTTCTTTTAGAAATAATCCTTTTTCTTTTCTTCTTCTTCATCTTCTTCATGAAGAGAAGAAAACCTTGCTAGAAAATTCCAAGTGATGAATCCAAGTGAGAAATCCAAATCCAAAGTGAACCCACTTCCTATTTCTTCATCCTCTACCACTTGCCATGTTGTATAGGGTGTTTTCTTCACAAGTTTCATGACCTAGTGAAGATGGAGCTTGAGTTTGAGTCGCCTTGATGTAGATCATTTTCGGCATCGAAGTCAACGACCTAGCCCGCCCATTTCTCCGATGAAACCGACGCTAGAGTCCGGGATTCCGATGATCGCAGTGGAAGGACGTCAATACGGAGCTAGAGAAGTGGAGGACCGGATCTACAAAGGTTGTAGTCTCTTTCACTTAGTAGCAAAGTAGTTTGCTTGCATTTATTTTCGCCTTACCTCTAGTTAACGATCTAGTATAGGGTTCTTTGGCACATGGAAAAATTTGATTTTAGCATGGTTGATCAGTTGTAGAACCTCATGGGTGTGCCTAGGAACCCTACAGCACTAGCTGTGCGTAACGGCCCCCACGTAGATGCCGATAAGAAGACGGATGACGTGAAACCCATCTGAACTCCTACTGAGCCAGAATGTGACAATCTCCGTACAATCCGGTTTGTTCGTCTGAGTACATCGCAAGGCGGGCCAAGGGGGCGATAAACATCAGTCCCCTAATAGCGGTACAAGTCGTGCCGGAGTGTAGCCCAGAATACCCTAAGATAACACTGGAAACCTACAAGTATATCTCGCTTGCCCTGGCCAGGGACTACGTGTGTAATGGCTCTCCTAGACACAGCGCGATGTCAACCCCCAATACCGAGTGAGACGAATCCTGTCTAACCGTCACTGCCTCCAAGTGCTTCGGGACTGCACCTAACTACTACCTGTTTGCACGACTCCTTTGAGCCGTGGTAGGGTAGTAATCAATGTACAGTGGGAACACACTTGAGGCGAAGTGACAGTGTCAAGTCAGCGGACTAAGTTGTACTCATGTCCACTGGGAACTCATAACCGACGATAGGTATAGTACCAACCAATCAGTTCCCGATGAGTCCTGACCAGTGTACTCGTAACCTAACGAGCACCCACATACTATCTCAAGTACGACATACTGACGGCTGTAGGACAGACCGTCTCCCCTGCTGGGATGAGAAGCGCATACGCTAGTCTACTCCAGAGTATCGATGCCCTGTCTCGATAGTCCTACGACTAGGGACCTGTATAAGGATGTGCTTGTAGATTACCCAGCCACCACGAGTGTGACTGCCATCACAACGCTGGTAATAAAGCAAAGATCCTAAGGGCTCTACTAATATGTAAAAGCAATATGCTAAAAGAAACACATGCACATATTAAAACAGAAACAAACCAAGTAGCATACTACTATTTTGAGCAAGATTATCAATACAAGGTGAATATCCCAAGCTTCCATTAAGTAATATACGAACTAGTATGATACAGTAATGACCTCTAGGGCATATACACTAACATATGACACAATCCTAGGTCAATACGATCAAATATATATAAAAATCAAATGAATATGTCAGAAGCATGATAAGGTGGCAATTGTTAGTTATATATATGCCCTAGAGGCCATTACTGTACACTGGATGTATATTGTAGTGGATGCTGGGATATATATAGGTAGGACTTTCTTGCTCGACATGATAATACGTTATCTGGTTGCTCTTTATCTTAACATGTATACTTTCTGTCTCTCAGATTACATGTTGATAAAGCCCTTAGGATGTGTACTCGACTTCCAGGACTATGATGAAGATCATACTAGTGGGGCCTGGGTAGTCAATGAGTACATCCTTCATTGTTCCTAGTCGTGGGAATATCGAGACGGGGCATCGATATTCCAGAGTAGACTAGCGTATATCTTTTCGACCCATGTGATGGGCGATGGATGATCCCATATCCATTGGTGATTGACATCGGAGATGGTATGCGGGTGCTCAGTGGAGACTGGGTACACTGAACCGACTCGCCGAGAACTCCCAGATGGTTTTATACCTCACGTCAGATGGCAGTTCTCTGGTGACACTGGTACATCTTAGTCTGTTGACCCAAGATCGTCATAGAGTCTTGTGTGTCTCCCACTGTGCTTTGATTTCCACCCTACCACGGCTCTATTGAGTCGTGCAAACAGGTGGTTTTTGGGTACAGTCCCGATTCACATGGAGGCAATGAGCGATAAGAGGGGATTCGTCTCTCCCGGTATTGGGGGTTGATGTTGCGCTATGCTCGACTGTCCATAACAGGAAATCCCTGGCCAGGGTTGCAGTGATATACTGGTAAGAGTTATCAGTAGTTTAACGAATGTTATGGACCTCACGTCGGCATGACTTATCGAGCTACTGGGGTCTGACGTTTACCACACCTAGGCGAGATATGCGACATATCAGACGGACAGACCGGACTGTACGGTAAGTGTTACTGGTTGGATTCACAGGAGTGTGAGCAGGCTTGCTCGTCGATCTTCTGATCGCTCAATACCCGGGTGGCCGTTACGTTTAGCAGACCGCTTGCGGCTTGTGGGTGCTTGATATGATCATCATCTGCAGCCGGCGTATTGACGAGTCTTTAGAGTCCTACACAGAGGTTTCCTGGCTCAAGCGAAACGAAATAGGAGCGCATATGAGATATGTGCGGGACCGAGAATAATTCATGTATGTGATACCGTATTCCATTCTCGCGATGAATGTATCGATTGGTTATATGCGATATAACCTAGTTATCGAATCAAGGATTGATTCGATAAGCCGATACATAGGATACTAGTCGGTTATATGCGATATGACCGGATCGTTAAATCAAGTGTTGATTTAATGATTTAATATATAATTATATATTTGATATATTACTTTACATTAACTAGTATTGGTTCACTTTAAATGGATTTTCTCACTTGAATATCACAAGTTGTATATGTGATATACTTTTGTGCACTTGATTGTATCATGTTTGATGATACATGTTTACTTGGTTAAGTGTAAAGAATTAAACCATGGTTAAGTTAATGATTAGGGTTTTCTTTTTCTTACTTATTTATTTAGTTATTTATTTTGAAAAGATAAGAAATGAAATGGTTGCTAGTTTTGTTTTTCTTTGAAGCTTCTTGAAGCTTTGACTATAGTGACTATTTTGTCTCATACTTAACCCTAACCATTCCATTTAACCTTCGTAAGTTCTCTACACTAAGCCATAGTTAAAGATATGATAAGTATCATTTTATTTTTTATTTTAAATATACTTATCATATTATCATCTTCATTTTCTTCTTCTTCTTCAAGAATAAAAGTTATGCCACCATCAATGGCAACTTGAGAATAAGAGTGAGAAATCCAATTCTAAAGTGAACCCACATCCTATTTCTTCATCCTCTACCTCTTGCCAAGTAGTATAGGTTGTTTTCTTCATAAGTTTCATGACTTGGTGAAGTGGGAGCTTGATCTTATGATGCCTCGACGTAGATCATCTACGGCATCGAAGACGACGACCAAGCTCGCCCATTTTTCCGATGAAGCCGACGCTAGAGTCCGGGATCCGATTTGGACAGCAGAGGGACATCATCACGGAGCTTAGGAAGTGGTGGACCGGATCTACAAAGGTTGTAGCCCCTTTCCTTTTAAGTTAAAGTCGTTAACTTGCATCGCATAGTCTATAAATCTAGTTAACAATCCGTATTAGGGTTTGTAGGCACATGTAAAATTTGAATTAGCCATGTTTGATACCTTGTGAGACTTCATTAGTGTGCCTAGGAACCCTACAGTGGTATCAGAGCCTAGCTAGAGCCTTAGGCGATGCATAGACGGAGTTAGAAATCCGATCGAACCGAAAACCTAACCCTAATATTGCTCTCTGTACATTTTTGAAATTCATGTATTTTTGTGAATTAAAAATATGCAGAAAAATCAGCAGGAGATTGTAAGGGTTACTGTAAAATTCGATGGCCTAATTCCTTAAAGGCGCCGCAGTTCCGCGGCACGAGCATGTCTCGTGCGGCGGTTCCGTGGCCATTTTGTCTTGTGCATCGAATTTTGTACAGTAATTCTTAGAGCGCAGTGCTGGTTTTCCTGGGAATTTTTAATATTTATTAAAGAGTTGAATTTTCTGGGTTGTATTGGAGACTCGGTGTTTCGACCGGATTGTCTAATTTTGTCAGTGTGTGTTTTTCCGGGCAATTTTAGAATATGTTAAAAAGTTCGACCGGATATAAATACCCACTTTTTCCCGTGCCGGAAAATTTCCAAGTGTTGGATTTTTCCGAGGTTTAAGGACGTTCTGAGTAGTGCAAGTAACGCGATGGTCCCTCTAGAAGACAACAAACCTTAACTCGATTATGTGACCGTCTTGAACTGCCCTTTGAACCTTAGGGTTTGGGGCAGTACGGCGTGCCACATGTGAGGTGTTGGCTTGACCCTTCTACGGCTGGACCGTTGGTACTGAGGCACGAACTGAATGTTTTTAGACTTATTTCATGTATTGAGCTGTATCGGGAAAACTTAGGTGTTCGAATGTTCGATCGGAAAGTTTAACATTTTCTGTTTATCCGGAATGTGATACAACAATTGGAATTCACAAGTAGTTATGAGATAACTGAATGAATGTTATAAATCTAGCGGTGTAGTCTCACTTGATCGGTTGCCACGGAATTTTGATGTGATCAAAAGTCCGTCGCAATCACGTAGTGTACGCGAATACTCGCCGGGTAAACTTAATACACAGCCTCGCCCCATAGCCCCGACCAAGTGACTGTAGGAGAACCCCGTCGCCGAAAGCATCCGTTCGGGTGCTCGCGGCAGCGGAGTTCCGCCTTGGTGCACTTCGTCGATGGCATCGGGGGTGTGGCTGCCTACTAAAGTTTGCGACGAGCATTCGATCGGGATGTCGGGAATCTTGTTGAATTGCCCGACTTGATATTGAAAAGAGTTTTCGATAATGAGACTAAAATGCGGGGTTTATGATTGTTAGGCATGCGATGTCTAAGTATTTCATTTGATTAGGCACGCGATGTCTAAGTATTTCATTTGATTAGGCAAGCGATGTCTAAAGAGGTTGCGGATTCCAACTATTGTAGTTTTACACTTTCTTTTCTGTGACCGTAAGTGTAATATGTGATATCGCCGGTTTCGTTGCTATATGTCAACGACAATTGGGATACGCATGTTTACTTACGTTGATGACATGTGATGTTATGTGTTGCTGGATATGTTATATTGGATCGTCGTGTTTGAATAGCCGGGGTTTTTTATGTGAGATGAGTGTTTTTCCATTTTCATTCATGTAAAAACTTGTATGTAATATTCTTTTATTGGGGCACTTCCAGGTTGCGGAAGATGTCACCCATTGTATATTATTTACTTTTCCGCATTAGGATAGACGCAAGGAGGGGAGCAGAAGTAACCGGGTTCTAGGGTCCAGTGGAAGACCATCTAGAGGAGTCGAGTCCGGGTCTCCTAACCCTAGAATTGGTAGGGTTGCTTACCGCTCTCGTAGGTGTCTAGGGGTGTGGGATTGGCTATTCATCACGACCGTGGAATCCGTGTTTTATACTGGCTCGTATTGAAAACACGAACGTCCTAGTATATCCAATATTTCATATGTATCTTCTGCTGTGATGTGATCATGTGATGTTCCGTGACAGATATCGTATATAGTATATATGATATATTATATAGACGTTGCTTATGTTTTACACCCGCGCTAGCCCTGCCTCGCTCTGGCGTTAGTTACCTAACCTAACGGTACAGACGGGACATCGAGGCGAATGCGGATGGCATAAGCGTACGTTATATTTATCTGTGATGATTAGGTGGACTTAAATGATGGGATATTCATTAATGAGATTAATGAAAGAAAATAAACCTAATTGATGTTGTGGAATCGAATTTCAAAATAAAACAGGTAGCTACAGTTCTTGCTTTGCATCGCGGTGTTCATTATAGAACATCCTGCACCTTATTCGATGAGGAAAGGACCGAGATCCCTTCACCGGGAGTGACTCCTTTAGCATTAACTGGCAGATGCTACACACTCAGTTTGTCCTTTGATCGCGTCTATAGTTTCCGCTTTGCACAGTGATATATATGATATATCCCGCACCTCATTCGACGAGGAAAGGGCCGACGATCCCTTCACCGGGAGTGACCCCTTTAGCAAAACTAGAAAAGCATCAAAAACATTCCATTTAAAAACCATTTGATTCCGCAACGAGATCAAGTTCAAAGCGTTAAATGTTTTCATAAAAACCATTCGCAACCCTCCGTCATTTTAGGAAGTAGAGTACTTAGTATTCGTGCTGTGTTTGTTGACCATAGTCAAGGCACAGTGTACGGTAGCTAAGTGATGTCTTCCTACACCGCATATGATGCGATTAGTTAGGACAGTCATGTGGCTTTGTTGACCTTAGCCAACGGTCATGTGGGTGGGTCTAATTAATCACGAATTGACGGGTAGAACTTGACTAGTATCTATGATTTGTTGACCTTAGCCAAGGTCATAGGTGCTAGGGGTAAAAACCATTATCGGGAGTTTCAAGTGTTGAAACTTGCAATGAGATTGTATACCTTCAATATGATAGTTGGATCCCGATACCCACTGCGAGTAATTGTTACTCCTGGGAGAGTTTTGCACTTTGCAATTAGCCGATCAAGTAGGTGTCTAGAAAGGTGTCAACGGGGTTATGCCTCTGTGAAAACGAGGTTTACTGTAATTAGGTCCGTGCGAAAGCACGGGGAAGCTCCTTCAAAGTACCAACACTGGCCTGGCTGAAAGATTGGCGAACTTGTAGAGTGTAATTAATCCCGGCTAGTCTTTCCTTTTAGGGTTTGAAGGAAGATTTGATAAAAACAGTGGGAGCCATCCTGATTAGATAAAAATAAATAACCAATCTGATCTTGCAAGAGCGCACGCAGAGTGTTTTCTTCTCTCTCTCTCCAGGTAGCGACCACATCACGCCTTAATCAAGATAATAATATGGATGTATTGACCGAACCCGCTTGTTATACGAGCTGGGGAACGTTGGTCCCGCTCTAACTTATAATTGTTATAAGACAGAGCAGGAAATAGGGGAATACCAGAATTCCTATGCCACCCAAACGAAGAAAGTGCATATGATGCATCTTCTTCGGGTGTGTTCGTTACACAAAACTGTTTCTCAGTATCCTCTGCATCATGGGTATTTGATACCGGATCAGGATCCCAGATATGTAATATGTTACATAGGGCTACAAAAAGGTAGAAAAACTGAGAACGGTTGATAAGTTTCATGAGACAGAAACCGTGGCAAGTGTTGCAGCCAAGTCTATTGGTCGCTGTCACCCTGTATTACCAATACATTGATTCTGAACAAATGCTATTAGATACGGAACCTGATATATAAGATCATATCAATCTCTTTATTAGTAAAGAATGATATAATTTTGTATTGTTGGATTATGTTTTGAATATTTCCTATATCAAAAGTTGATCGGTTCAGGCACGTTATCTAAAAGCATTGACGTTCTAAATCAAACTACAGTTCCTAGTATACAGAACACACACAAGAGGAAGAGTTCAGAAATGAACGAATCCTCCTTGAGGCATTGTAGACTAGGTCACATTAATGCGACCCGACTGGCTGAAGTTACCTTTTAGATGTATATTTAAATCAGTTTGAATTTACATCTTGTGAAACTTGCCAGTCAATGTCACAAAGATTAGATGACCATAGCCCTGTTTATTGGAAACAGAGAAAGAGTTAATGAACTCTTGGGACTGATACATGATGATGTATGTAAGTTCTCCTGTCGACACATGCCAGGACCGGTTCTTTATACTTCATTATATTCTCTGATAATCTCTCAAGATTCAGTCATATGTTTCTGTTGAAACGTAAGTCCGAAGCTTTTGAGGTATTCACAGAATATAAGTCAGAAGTAGAGAACCAATACGGGTATTAGTATTATGTCCTTTGATGAGATCAAAGAGGAGAATAATTGAGCACGGAAATCCTGGATTATTCTAAAGGAGAATGAGATTCTCTCTCAGCATTACTCCTCTGTATACACCATAGCACGATGGTATATCGGGGCGGAGCAATAGCACACTCTATGATGATTACTACTGAGTTTCCTATTTCCTTTTGGGTGTTATGCGCTTGAAAAGCTGCATACCTATTGAATAGGGTTCCAATTAAATCAGTAGCCTACCGCTTCATATGTGATATGGAAAGGGAAGAGCCCAAATCTTATGTTGGTTAAGATTTGGGGTTGTCCGGGCTATTTCTAAAAGCATAATCCGGACAAGCTCGAGGCAAGATCAGTTATGTAGAACTGGAATGGTTTCAGCTATACAAACTGCAGCTGATGATTTGGTAGAACCAAAGGATTCAATAGTTTCCAACGAACCTCAACCTCTCCGCCGATCTAGTAGGGTTCCTCGCCCACCTGAAAGATACTTCGGTTTCTCTATGACAGTGGGAGCGAGGATTGCATCATGAGATGATGACCCAACTAGTTTCGAGCTGGCAATCAGGAGTGGGACTCTGTAAGAATGGCTGGATGCTTAGTGATCTAAGATGGAATCCTTATACACCAACAAAGTATGGACTTTGGTTGCTATATCTGAAAGGTTAAATCCCCATCAGGAGCAAGTATATCTTGAGAAGATTACTTGGTGTAAATGGAAAAGTTGAGACTTTCAAAACTAGACTTGTTAAAGGTTTTTCGTCATCAACCAAGTATGGATAATGATAAAACCTTTTCCAGGGACTATGCTTAAGTCCATCCAGATCCTACATGCCACTGCTACATACCATGGTGTTCAGACTATGATATTGCATTATTCATTCCCCTATTTCTTTCTCTTTTATAAATAAACAGGTACTCTTGACGCATGTTTGTTGCATAATACAGGTTACAGGTTTCTGGAGCAAATACAGTGAAAGAGACACAAAACAACAGAAAAAGGGACTTTTGACCAACTGTTAGACGGATCCTAGTCTAGCCTAGATGAAGAACAAGGCAAAGTTGAAAATGTTAAAGCAAACGGTCAAAAGATACTTACAAGTGTTCACTGAAACATCTGGAGGAAAACCAGAAGCCCAACAGAGAAACTGCATATGGAAACAGAAGCCCAAACAGTCAAGGAAAAAGCCCAGAAAATAACAGAGCCCAACTCCCTTGTTTGGCCGCGGAACCACGGCCAAACCCATCCTGGAGCCGCGGTTCCGCGGCCATCAAGAACACGTGTCGGCGCAGTTTTTCTGTGACGGTGCGCTGTTGTGGGTGTTGTGATTTCGAGTGGGCAAATCAGTAATTGCGCGTGCGCGAGAGTCTGTAACCCTAGCTTCACTAGTTACTTATAAATTGTAATTTAGATCTTGAAAAATGTATGCCTCTTGATAATCAATAAAAAGTGAGATTTGTTGAAGAATTGGGAGCATCACTTTTACTTGTAAGTTTTTAGTTTTATTTAATTCTTGCCTTAGTATAATCTTTTACTTGCCCTAGTTAGTTAATTCTTGCTCTAGTGTAATCCTCATTAATCTGCACCAAGTAGTTAACCTTTAAAACATAAACATAAAAATTTCTCTTTGCAACAATTCCCTAATGAGCGAATAAAATCCTCGCTCGTTAGGGTTAGGAACAAGGGAGTAAGTGAGAGATGGATGTCTCTCACCTCCTTCAACGCCAACTTATTTTTAAAATGAAATCTTCATGCATTCATATATGATCCGCCCCCTACGGCACCCTACCTACAAGGTAACGGTGAACCTTAGTATAAAAGGCCGGACTTATATGACATCCATGAAGATCACAACAACTAATAGGAAAGGACGGACAAGGATCTAGAGGAAGAAACTTTGTTTCTTCCCGATCATCCTAATCCCCTTTGCTAATAATTGTTGTGATATTTCTAAAAAGCTTAAATCATGGCATTGAAAGAGGTGAAAACATAGATCTCAACACCCCTACCTTCGACCTAACCCTAACGAGTCCTTTCTTATCACATAAATTCATCTTGAACTTAATCAATAAAAAAAACCAACCACAATTTGAATCAACTCGTTATAACACAAAATTAGAAATTAACACATCCCTGCGGATCGACCCGTATTCACCGGCTCGCTGCGAAGCGACGCCGTTTCTGATTACGGTAAACTACAATTTTTGGATTAATCAAATGGTTACCGTAATCAGAAACGGCGTCGCTTCGCAGCTAGCCGGTGAATACGGGTCGATCCGCAGGGATGTGTTAATTTCTAATTTTGTGTTATAACGAGTTGATTCAAATTGTGGTTGGTTTTTTTTATTGATTAAGTTCAAGATGAATTTATGTGATAAGAAAGGACTCGTTAGGGTTAGGTCGAAGGTAGGGGTGTTGAGATCTATGTTTTCACCTCTTTCAATGCCATGATTTAAGCTTTTTAGAAATATCACAACAATTATTAGCAAAGGGGATTAGGATGATCGGGAAGAAACAAAGTTTCTTCCTCTAGATCCTTGTCCGTCCTTTCCTATTAGTTGTTGTGATCTTCATGGATGTCATATAAGTCCGGCCTTTTATACTAAGGTTCACCGTTACCTTGTAGGTAGGGTGCCGTAGGGGGCGGA
Organism: Agapanthus africanus; assembly: GCA_030015575.1. Taxonomy (NCBI): domain Eukaryota; kingdom Viridiplantae; phylum Streptophyta; class Magnoliopsida; order Asparagales; family Amaryllidaceae; genus Agapanthus; species Agapanthus africanus. Next base: position 467,840,631 of record CM057339.1, on the reverse strand, counting down.
TCATATATGAATGCATGAAGATTTCATTTTAAAAATAAGTTGGCGTTGAAGGAGGTGAGAGACATCCATCTCTCACTTACTCCCTTGTTCCTAACCCTAACGAGCGAGGATTTTATTCGCTCATTAGGGAATTGTTGCAAAGAGAAATTTTTATGTTTATGTTTTAAAGGTTAACTACTTGGTGCAGATTAATGACGATTACACTAGAGCAAGAATTAACTAACTAGGGCAAGTAAAAGATTATACTAAGGCAAGAATTAAATAAAACTAAAAACTTACAAGTAAAAGTGATGCTCCCAATTCTTCAACAAATCTCACTTTTTATTGATTATCAAGAGGCATACATTTTTCAAGATCTAAATTACAATTTATAAGTAACTAGTGAAGCTAGGGTTACAGACTCTCGCGCACGCGCAATTACTGATTTGCCCACTCGAAATCACAACACCCACAACAGCGCACCGTCACAGAAAAACTGCGCCGACACGTGTTCTTGATGGCCGCGGAACCGCGGCTCCAGGATGGGTTTGGCCGCGGTTCCGCGGCCAAACAAGGGAGTTGGGCTCTGTTATTTTCTGGGCTTTTTCCTTGACTGTTTGGGCTTCTGTTTCCATATGCAGTTTCTCTGTTGGGCTTCTGGTTTTCCTCCAGATGTTTCAGTGAACACTTGTAAGTATCTTTTGACCGTTTGCTTTAACATTTTCAACTTTGCCTTGTTCTTCATCTAGGCTAGACTAGGATCCGTCTAACAGTTGGTCAAAAGTCCCTTTTTCTGTTGTTTTGTGTCTCTTTCACTGTATTTGCTCCAGAAACCTGTAACCTGTATTATGCAACAAACATGCGTCAAGAGTACCTGTTTATTTATAAAAGAGAAAGAAATAGGGGAATGAATAATGCAATATCATAGTCTGAACAAATACCCCCAAACTTACCTTTTGCTCGTCCTCGAGCAAACTTATTATTTTATTCTCTAAAAAAAATCCTAACCGCACTTTCGCAGGGAAACGCGATTGCACTGAGCACGTGCAACAAGCCGTTAAACCTCTAGGTGTCCCTAGTAGGAGGAGTGTTGTCTCCTGAGGGTTTTCAGCGGATTACACCCACAAAATCCTATCAACTTGGTTTCTCGACTTTTGTTCTCCATTTAGGTTTTCTAACAAGGAAATCTATTATCGTTGACCCGCAAATTATCCACCCATATTCTTCACGCTTGCTCATTGTTTAACTTAAGATTACACATATCTTGTAGAATTACCTAGCTTTCAGCATTTCTTAAGTTTTCCTTCTAGAGTTCCATCTCCACTTAGGAATTTCTATCAACTCTATTAAAGATACAAGTTCTATTCTTCATTCCTTTCTCTTATCTAAACTCTAATCACATATCCCCACGTGTGTGTAAATATCACCCCTACACTTGAAAATTCAAATCAAGCAATCATACTCCAGCCCATTGTCCAAAGCACTTGTGAGACTTCGCTTTCACATCCTTCATGCGATTGTTAATACTTCTTGAGGTACCAACAACCGATTACCAGATGCGTTAGCACTTTAAGGCGTACTTCCTAGTTTTGCAACACCCAAGGCTTTTAGCACCTTCGCTAAATATTTTTCTATTTTCTTTTTTTTTTTTTTTAGCCTTAAGTAATCACAAAAACCAGTGTCCATTTTTTTTTTTTTTTTCTTTGTGCTAAGGACGTTAGACATGAGTATTTCAAGGTCTCTTCTACTAATCCAAGTTTCAAGGTGTGTTTGTGCAATTTGTAGGGTATACATTTTCAGAATCCAGACTTAAGTTAGGGACTATTTTTCAAACTTATACTCTAATAAGAGTTTTAATACTTTTCCTTCGTTTCGACTTAGCCCAAGAACTGAACCCAAAATTTGCCTATTTCTAAATAACCTACAAAGACATATGCTTTCCACAGTTAAACTTTAAGGAAGGTTATTTTTAGGGTTTTTAATTTGCTAAGTCTAAGATTTAGTTTTTTCCTAGCCAGTTAACCTATTTATCAAACTCAAGTCAATTAACCAGAATTGAATACATTAATTTTTATATTTTTTTTTTGAAATTTTTCAGTTTTTTTTTATGGGTTTTTTTTTTTTTTTTTGTTTTCTAATTTTTTTTATTTTTCAAAATCTTCAAATTTTTATGATTTTTTTTTATAAAATGCAATGCAGAAATTAAATATGCAAAAAGGAAAAAATATATACAATATGCTATGCAAGGATAACTATATACATCACCTCTAATACCCCCAAACTTGAACCAAGCAGTGCCCTCACTGCCCGGCCCCACGTCGCGCTCGTGAGCGTGAACGTGATCTCTCCCCCCTAGCCAATAGTGTCTGTATCCCCCTCTCAATCTCCGTCAACCGACGGTCGTGCTCTCGGGCCGTTGCCCGAAACTCATCCCTCAAAGAATCAATCCCTCTCACTGCCCTCCGCATCTATCGCGCATGCTCTTGTGGGGTTAGCTCTTCCCCGCTCGAAGTCGAGCTTGAGCTCGGGGTGCGTGCAGGTACATGTTCTGCCGGGTCGGTCCGTGTCCAAATATCTGTTAGTCTAGAGTAGGACGACGAGATGCCCTCTAAAAGTGGTCGGACCGGGGTATCGTTTATCAAGTATGAGTCAAATTCCTCAGCTGGGAGGAAATAACGGCAGAGCTGGGTAACTAGCATGGGGCAGGGGTGTACAGGACCTCGTTTACCCGAACCTATGGAGTAAAGCAAAACTGTACACATGTCGAATCTAGGGTTTTTCGTCATTAAGGTATGAACGACATGTAAGGAAGGGGTGAAAAAGGTTGTATTGTGAGAACTCCCAAAAATATTGTTTTGTGCCCACCGGCACACAGTTAAAACATTTGCGAATAGGGTCCGTGCTTGGATCCCCTTGCGCGGTTCTCGCGCACAGTCATTACCCATTAAAGGAAGATAATCTTCAAAACGAAGGGGTTGTTCGTGTGCGGGGACACGAGGTATGAGTGTAACCTCGTGTATCATGCCCCTGTCGATGCGAATTTCTTGAGTTCCCCAATTCAATTTAATATAACCTAAATTGTCTAGGCTATTCTCTTCCATTGACTCATAAAATTGGGTGACTAAGCTAGGGACAGCAAATGCAGATCCATGGTTATAGAGGAGGAAATTCCATCCTCTCTGTGCAATTTCGTGTGGGAAGTATGATCCATAGATCTCGTGTGCAAACACAGGGGAAAAGTCTCTCTCGTACTGCATTTTATGGGCCATTACAGAGAAAAGTCTATGCAGAAACAGAGAGTATGGGTTCAGGTTTACCTCCCCTGAAAATTTCAGGGGGTGAAGAGGCAGATCGGCGGTGGTTGGGCGGTGGGAGACGGCAGTTGCGGCGGTTCCGCGGTGCTCTGGTGGCGGCGCGTCTCGAGATTTCTGCAGAGGACAGGGGCGGCGCCTAGGGTTTTTATGAGGGGAAAATGATTTAGGGTAAACAGAGGAAAGGGCTCGGTTCCATTATATAGGTGTTAGAAAGGGTTATTTGCAAAAGACACCCTCAAGGGTGAGGGTTTTATTTGTAAAAACATTGTGTAATCTCCAAATTTGCTATTTGGTCCAAATTATTTTTATTATTTATATTTTTATTTATTTTTATGTATTTTTTTTTGGTATTTTGGAAATATACATACAGGTGATATACACACCCCCAAACTTATTTGAAATAGTGTCACTGGGAAACAAAGTTTGGGGGTGAAAGCGGAGGAAGATCAATCAGTGTAAATCGGCTCCTGCAAAAACAGGAGCTCCTCCGAGGGATCCGCAGTAAAGAACGGTTTTAGTCGATGCCCATTTACCTTAAATAAGGTACCGTCTTCAGGGTTCTCAAGATCTACCGCACCGTGCGGATAGACGGTGCGGACCACAAAAGGTCCTCTCCATCTGGACCTGAGCTTACCAGGATGCAAGTGTAACCGAGTGTCATAAAGTAGAACCTGTTGACCAGGTTCAAAAGTTTTTCGTAAAAGGTGTTTATCGTGGAACACCTTGGCTCGGTTTTTAGCAGTTATGGCATTGTCATATGCCTCATCCCTTAGCTCCTCCAACTCATTCAGTTGCAGCTTTCTGTTGCTGCCCGCATCTCCTAAAGACAAATTTAGCTTTTTGATAGCCCAGAAAGCTTTGTGCTCGATCTCCACTGGGAGGTGGCAAGCCTTCCCGTACACAAGCCGGTATGGAGACATACCCAGATCAGTCTTATATGCAGTACGGAAAGCCCATAGTGCATCTATCAATTTAAGCGACCAATCCTTACGGTTTTTAGAAACCGTTTTCTCCAAAATTTGCTTTATTTGCCGATTCGAAACCTCGGCTTGCCCACATGTTTGGGGGTGATATGGCATTGACAATTTGTGGGTGATAGAATATTTACGCATCAAGGACTCGAAAGTCCTATTGCAGAAGTGAGAACCATTATCACTTATAATTGCCCGAGGGTGCCCGAATCGAGAAAATATGTGTTCTTTAAGGAATCGAACGACAACTTTATTATCGTTCGTTCGACTGGGCACAGCCTCGACCCACTTAGAAACGTAGTCAACCGCCAACAGAATATACACATTTCCAAAAGAGTTAGGAAATGGTCCCATAAAGTCTATACCCCAAACATCAAAAATGTCCACCACCAAAATGGGTTGGAGTGGCATTTCGTTTCTCCGCGAAATCCGGCCCAAATGTTGGCACCGGGAGCAAGTTTTGCAGTATTCAAATGCATCCTTGAAGAGTCGTGGCCAATAGAAACCACACTGCAAAACCTTTTCGGCTGTCTTCTTTGGGCCAAAGTGCCCGCCACATGCTTGATCGTGGCAGAAAGACAGCACGCTCTTGACCTCACTCTCGGGCACACACCGACGAATGATTTGGTCGGAACAGTATTTGAAAAGATAGGGTTCATCCCAGTAAAAATGCTTTACTTGGGACAAAAATCGAAGCTTATCCTGTTTCGACCAATCATTAGGAATCAGGCCGGTGGCTAAATAATTTACAATATCGGCGAACCATGGTTCGCAAGAAACAGTCAAGAGCTGCTCGTCGGGAAAAACGTCAGAGATTGGAAGATCGAGCGTGGGCGAAGAAGGAAGTCGTGATAGGTGATCAGCTACTACGTTTTCACATCCCTTTTTGTCCTTAATGACAAGATCAAATTCTTGCAATAAAAGGATCCAACGTATTAGCCTTGACATAGCATCCTTCTTCGCAAAAAGGTGGCGAAGAGCCGAGTGATCAGTATAAACAACGACTGGAGAGCCGATTAAATAAGGCCGGAATTTTTCGAGTGCGAACACAACAGCTAAAAACTCTTTCTCTGTTGTTGTGTAATTAAGTTGGGCCTCATTTAGTGTTCGGCTAGCATAATAAATCACGTGCGGCATCTTATTAATGTGCTGTCCAAGAACAGCTCCAATTGCAAAGTCTGATGCGTCGCACATGATTTCAAAAGGGTGCGTCCAGTCGGGAGATGAGAGGATGGGTGCAGTGATGAGTGAATGTTTTAAAGACACAAATGCTTCAGTGCATGTGGAGTCAAAAGCGAAGGTCGTGTCCTTGGCCAGTAGGAGGGTCAAGGGTCTAGCAATCTTGCTAAAGTCCTTGATAAACCGTCTGTAAAAACCGGCGTGGCCAAGGAAGGCTCTAATATCTTTGACGCATTTTGGGGGAGGTAGGTTAGAAATCACTTCGATTTTAGCCCTGTCTACCTCGATGCCGTTTTGCGAAATGACATGTCCTAGGACAATGCCCTCTTGCACCATGAAATGGCACTTCTCCCAATTTAATGTTAGGTTCTTATCCCTGCAGCGGGTAAGAACAGCGTCAAGATGGCGTAAACACTCGTCGAAGGAGTCGCCAAAGATGGAGAAATCGTCCATAAAAATCTCCAAGAACTTTTCGACCATGTCTGAAAAGATCCCCATCATACACCGCTGAAATGTCGCGGGTGCGTTGCATAACCCAAAGGGCATGCGACGATAAGCAAAAGTGCCAAAGGGACAAGTGAATGTTGTCTTGTCTTGGTCCTCTTTGGCGATGGGGACTTGATTGTAACCGGAATAGCCATCAAGAAAACAATAGAACTCGTGCCCTGCCAATCGCTCGAGCATTTGGTCAATGAAAGATAAGGGAAAGTGGTCCTTCCTTGTTGCGGCATTGAGTTTCCTATAGTCTATGCAGACTCGCCACCCAGTTTGGGTGCGAGTGGGAATCAACTCATTTGCCTCGTTTGTAATGACCGTAATGCCCGATTTCTTGGGCACGACGTGGATTGGGCTAACCCATTGGCTATCCGAGATAGGGTAAATGATACCGCTATCCAGACATTTGACAATTTCCTTCTTAACAGCCTCTTTCATGATGGGGTTGAGGCGCCTTTGTGGATCTCGTGCTGGCTTGGCATCATCCATTAAGTGTATATGATGTTCGATTATGAGGGGACTAATCCCCTTAATGTCCGCCATAGACCAGCCGAAGGCTTGCCGATTATTAAGTAAGACCATCAAGAGAGCCTTCTCTTGCTCAAGAGCTAGAGAGGCTGATATAATGACAGGTAAGGTCTCATTATCACCTAGATATGCATATTTTAGGTGTGTCGGCAAAAGCTTTAATTCGAGTTTAGGAGGTGAAACAATAGATGGTAGCAAAGGGGTAATTGTTTCAAACTCGAATGATTCCATCAAAGGTTCGTACCGAGTGTACGCAACAGTGTCGGATGGTTCTACTAACTCATCCGCAAAAGCAAAAGACTCCAAATCAGGTGATGAGTCTTCGAAGTCGTCGACGAATGTAAAACATTCAAAATCATTATCCGCCGCGAAAACTGAGTCGGATTCTAGGAGGAACGCACTAGTGGCGTTAACATTGCTGTGGTCGAATAAAAAATTCTCGAACTCACAGTCCTCCTCCGCGATCTCATTGATCGAACAAACGTCTAGTACGCTAGCATTGGGCTCAGCAGGCTGACTTCCTAACTTGAAAATATTGAGCTCAATTGTCATATTGCCGAAAGATAGGTTCATTGAACCATTACGACAATTGATCACTGCGTTGGAAGTAGCCAAAAATGGTCGACCTAGAATTACCGGAATTTGGTTCCGGGGGTTTGCAACAGGTTGTGTATCCATCACTATAAAGTCAACGGGGAAAATGAAATCCCCTACTCTTATTAACACATCCTCCAGCTCTCCCCTAGGATGGGTTATTGACCGGTCGGCCATTTGGAGAGTACAGTGAGTGGGCTTAAGCTCTCCAACGCCCAATTGCTCGTACACAGAATAGGGTAGCAAATTGACGCTCGCGCCAAGATCTAAGAGTGCTCTATTGATATTCTTGTCCCCAATTGTTATCGAAATGGTAGGACACCCGGGGTCCTTTTGTTTTGGGGGAAGGGAATTTACAAGAGCATCACTAATAGCACTGGCCACAAAAACTTTCTTTGGCACTTGCGACTTCCTCTTTTTGGTGCACAAGTCCTTTAAAATTTTGGCATATGAAGGAACTTGCTGAATTGCATCCAAAAGAGGGATGTTTATGCTAACCTGTTTGAACAACTCGACAATCTTTTCCATTTGAGGAGTTGGTTTATTTGATCTCAACCGATTAGGAAAAGGAACATTTTGAAAGGTGGTTGAGTCCAATTTTTGTGGATCAGATTGTCGAGTTGGAACGGTACCTCGTGTAGATGTGTTCATGTCGTGAGAATTAGGTCCGTTCAAGCTAGAAGAGGTAGAGCCATGTGAAGGGTGGAGAATAGGCTCTAAAGAAGAAGATGGTGAAGAAGATGAAGAAGACCCACCGGCAGGGGTGTCATTGTTAATGCCCACATTGTTCCGCAACACTTTTCCCGATCTCAACGTGGTCACTGCATTTACATTATGATTTTGCTGATTGTGTGCAGCATGTGCGTGACCGGGGTTGGGCAACGGTTGAGACGGGAGTTTTCCTTTTTCGCGCTCGCTCAAAGCTGCATTGAGTTGTGCAATTTGTGCCTCTATAGATTTGATACTCTGATCATGGAAGGCACTATTTTGCACTAAAGTTTGAATAGAAGTCTCAAGTCTTGCTGTAGACTGTGTAGATTGCTTAAGGAACGCATCTAGACTTCTTTCGAGCGAGCTAACCTTATCATTATTAGGTTGAACATAATTATTTGGCTGGTACGCATTGTTCGGCACAAAGTTGTTCACCTGATTAGGGTAAGGTTGTTGTTGAAATTGTTGCGGTTGATATTGAGTTTGCGAGGGTGCTTGTTGTTGTTGTGGTGGAGGAGGTCTTTGAAAATTATTATTATTTCCTTGGAATTGTTGATTTTGGTTCCAAGCGAAATTTGGGTGACTCCTCCACCCCGGATTATACGTTGAAGAATACGGATCGTTCCTTTGTCGTTGCTGGAATGCAGCATTGACTTGATCCTGTCCTTGTGTAGATGCATTATAAGGACATTCTTCAGTCAGGTGCGATGGATCCGCACAACAAGCACAGACAGTACGTGGGGGCATAGCAGGGGCAGGAGAAGACGAGGAGATTTTGGTCTCGATCGCTTCTAGCTTTTTCGTAAGAGCGGCCATCTCGGCCTTCATAGCAATCGACATCTCTATTTGATGTATGCCTCCCCTAGATTGACCACTAGAAGCTGATATGGTCTTTGTGCTCTCCCACTGTATTGTCTGTTCACTAAGATCCTCGAGAAACTGCCACGCCTCATCATTAGACTTAGAGAGAAAATGACCTTGACAGATTGTTTCTAGCAACTGCTTCGTTGCCGAGTTCAATCCCTCATATAATGTTTGGCAAAGTTGCCAACTTTCTATACCATGGTGAGGGCATTGAACTAATAGGTCCTTGAATCTCTCGAAGCACTTCCAGAAAGGTTCGGAAGGCAGTTGTGAGAATTGAATTATTTCATTTCGAATTCTGGCAGTTTTATGGTGAGGATAGAACTTTTTTAGAAAAGCCTTCACAAACTCATCCCAATTTCTTATGGAATGTGATGCGGTGCTATATAGCCACTTCTCGGCTAGGTCACATAAGGTGAAAGGAATGACCCTTAGCCTTATAGCGTCATCACTCAATTGGGTTGTTTTCATCATAGCGCACACATTTTGGAATTTATTAATAAAGATATAAGCGTCTTCAGTTTCCAAACCGTGAAATTTCGGCAGCATATTGATGAAATGTGGTTTAATCTCAAAATTGTCCCCATTTGCCGGTGGGGGTGAAAGACAAGTGGGTAAAGAAGTGCGGATGGGGTAGAAGAGGTCCTGGAGCGCAACTCGTGCGGGCGCTTCAACAGGCGGCTGGTTCGGGTTATTCGCACCTGGTGGAGGTGGAATCATTCCCGTCTGCAAGGTATTATTGGGGTTGAATCCCGACATACCTTCGGTGGAAGAAATTAAAGGTGAAGGTAAGAAAGTGGACGGATTATCGACTTCGGTGTCGAAGGGTTCGTTGGTCGGTACCAACGAAACGCGGACTAATCGGGCGTCTGTATCCCTAGTCCAAAGTGGCATACACTAAAAGGGATAGTGCAGTCAGAAAAAAAGAAAAACAGAATGTGGGGGTAAGATAACGTCAATGAAGGAGAGATGGTGGAAATGAGGTGCAAGTTTTCTTAGCGGCAAGTTGCAAGTTTTGAAAAGATTTTTCTTTATTTTTTTTTTATTTGTGTGTGAGTTTTGCAAAGAGGTTTTTGAAAACGGACTCGTGACACAATTGTATCAACCACACATGCACAATCAGGCCTAGATCTAGGGTCGCCTAGGTCTACTAGACAGCTCCTAACTAGGGCTAGAAATAGACCTCAAACCGCCTCTTCACGGACAAATACGGCCAGGTAAGTGGGAAGGAACCACCACTACAGTGGGCCTAATTAATAACCACTAGCCTAGACACCGCAATGTCGGTTAGGATAAACGGCCGATGCCTACCCTAGTCCTTTTCCTATTGAGCTCGCTGTCCTTAGGTCTGAGTCTAATCTTTTTTAATTAAAGGTGGTCGATGCAAAATGCTTTAGGTGTTTTCTGGGGTCCTGGAAGGGTGATGAAATCCCCACCCAATCTGAGTTTGGTCAAATAGCCCCTTAAGTCCGATTAAAATATGCAAAACAAATAAAATCACTTGCAAACAATTTTAGCGCGGCGCAAAGAAGCCTGCAGAAATCTGTTATTTAGAAGGGGGAGAAAGACTCTTACGCAAAGAATTCCTGCAGAAAATTTTCACAGACAGAGATATGGAGGTTTCAGAGGGAAGAGAGAGAGAACAAACCAAAAAACTTCAGGTGCTGACGTGTCACTAGGAGCGCGGTTCCGCGGCTGGAGTCCCCCTTATGCGGCGGAAGAGCGGCTAAGTGGAGAGATCGGCCTCTGGAAAAAATTCTGTGGTTCTTTACCTTCAGTTCCTCTCTGTTTTTATGCACCAATTTTTGTTTTCCTCTCTGTAAAATTCCAGATCTGAAAGTTCTTGTCGTTCCTACAAGATTCACACGAGAAACCCTTCAAACAGATAAAAATGATCAAAAGAATATTTTTTGTATTTTGTATTTTCAGATTTTTATAATTTTCAAATTTTATATCAACCCGAAATCATACAAAAAGAGAAAATTACGCCATCCCCGGCAACGGCGCCATTTGATTAATCCAAAAATTGTAGTTTACCGTAATCAGAAACGGCGTCGCTTCGCAGCTAGCCGGTGAATACGGGTCGATCCGTAGGGATGTGTTAATTTCTAATTTTGTGTTATAACGAGTTGATTCAAATTGTGGTTGGTTTTTTTTATTGATTAAGTTCAAGATGAATTTATGTGATAAGAAAGGACTCGTTAGGGTTAGGTCGAAGGTAGGGGTGTTGAGATCTATGTTTTCACCTCTTTCAATGCCATGATTTAAGCTTTTTAGAAATATCACAACAATTATTAGCAAAGGGGATTAGGATGATCGGGAAGAAACAAAGTTTCTTCCTCTAGATCCTTGTCCGTCCTTTCCTATTAGTTGTTGTGATCTTCATGGATGTCATATAAGTCCGGCCTTTTATACTAAGGTTCACCATTACCTTGTAGGTAGGGTGCTGTAGGGGGCGGATCATATATGAATGCATGAAGATTTCATTTTAAAAATAAGTTGGCGTTGAAGGAGGTGAGAGACATCCATCTCTCACTTACTCCCTTGTTCCTAACCCTAACGAGCGAGGATTTTATTCGCTCATTAGGGAATTGTTGCAAAGAGAAATTTTTATGTTTATGTTTTAAAGGTTAACTACTTGGTGCAGATTAATGAGGATTACACTAGAGCAAGAATTAACTAACTAGGGCAAGTAAAAGATTATACTAAGGCAAGAATTAAATAAAACTAAAAACTTACAAGTAAAAGTGATGCTCCCAATTCTTCAACAAATCTCACTTTTTATTGATTATCAAGAGGCATACATTTTTCAAGATCTAAATTACAATTTATAAGTAACTAGTGAAGCTAGGGTTACAGACTCTCGCGCACGCGCAATTACTGATTTGTCCACTCGAAATCACAACACCCACAACAGCGCACCGTCACAGAAAAACTGCGCCGACACGTGTTCTTGATGGCCGCGGAACCGCGGCTCCAGGATGGGTTTGGCCGCGGTTCCGCGGCCAAACAAGGGAGTTGGGCTCTGTTATTTTCTGGGCTTTTTCCTTGACTGTTTGGGCTTCTGTTTCCATATGCAGTTTCTCTGTTGGGCTTCTGGTTTTCCTCCAGATGTTTCAGTGAACACTTGTAAGTATCTTTTGACCGTTTGCTTTAACATTTTCAACTTTGCCTTGTTCTTCATCTAGGCTAGACTAGGATCCGTCTAACAGTTGGTCAAAAGTCCCTTTTTCTGTTGTTTTGTGTCTCTTTCACTGTATTTGCTCCAGAAACCTGTAACCTGTATTATGCAACAAACATGCGTCAAGAGTACCTGTTTATTTATAAAAGAGAAAGAAATAGGGGAATGAATAATGCAATATCATAGTCTGAACACATGGCTACGATATCTGGTGGTTGGGTGCCATGACTACTTTTCTAAATGATTTTTTAGAAGAGAACGTCTATAAGTACACAGCCAGAGGGCTTCGTAAACAGTAGGAGCAGCGGAAACGTGTGCAAGTTGCTTTACAGAATAAAGCAGGCATCACGGAGTTGGAACGTCTGTTTTGATGTAATAGTCGAAGTGTTTGACTTCATCAAAATGGTAGATGATCCTTATATGAACAAAAAGGTAGTGGAGAGTAAGATAGCCATCCTCGTAATGTACGTGGACAACATACTCTTGATAGAAAAAAGTTTCCTATACTACGATCGGTCGATCTCCTCTTGTCACATGGATTCTCCAATAGGATAAAGGTGATACCTCCTCGATCCTGGGAGAATCATTGGAAAAGTTCCAGGGTGATAATGACGACTGAGTGTCAGTCGCAGGCATTGTCTTTACCCTCGGTAAAGGGAAGGTATGTTGGAAGAGTTCCAAGCTAGATACCGTAGCAAACTAGACGATAAAGGCTGGTAACATCGCTATTAAAGATACTACCAAAGATGTAGTTTGGGTGTATATTGGTTCATAAGATGAACCAGGTTCCTACCATTGTGTGACAATGGAAGTGTGGCTTTGGCCCTGGAACCCTGGTCCCATCAGTGACCTAGACATATTCTGAGGCAGCATCACCTGATCATGGAGATAGATGATTTCCAGGGTGATCGAGGTTAGGAGAGTAGACTAAGAGGACAACACGGCGGATCCACTCACGAAGGCCTTTTCCCAAAAAGAGACTTTTAGGGGATGGTTGAGTATTAGATACTACAACTACTGCTACAGATGGCCCTAGTGCAAGTGGGAGATTGTTAGTTATATGTATGCCCTAGAGGCCATTACTGTACATTGGATGTATATTGTAGTGGATGCTGGGACATATATAGGTAGGACTTTCTTGCTCGACATGATAGTGCGCTATCTGGTTGCTCTTTATGTTAACATGTATACTTTCTGTCTCTCTGATTACATGTTGATAAAGCCCTTAAGATGTGTACTCGACTTCCAGGACTATGATGAAGATCATACTAGTGGGGCCTGGGAAGTCAATGAGTACATCCTTCATTGTTCCTAGTCGCGGGAATATCGAGACGGGGCATCGATATTCCAAAGTAGAATAGCGTATATCTTCTCGACCCATGTGATGGGCGATGGATGATCCCATATCCATTGGTGTTTGACATCGGAAATGGTATGCGGGTGCTCAGTGGAGACTGGGTACACTGAACGGACTAACCGAGAACTCCCAGATGGTATTATACCTCACGTCAGATGGCAGTTCTCTGGTGACACTGGTACAGCTTAGTCTGTTGACCCAAGATCGTCATAGAGTCTTGTGTGTCTCCCACTGTGCTTTGATTTCCACCCTACCACGGCTCTACTGAGTCATGCAAACAGGTGGTTTTTGGGTACAGTCCCGACTCACATGGAGGCAATGAGCGATAAGAGGGGATTCTTCTCTCCCGGTATTGGGGGTTGATGTTGCGCTATGCTCGACTGGCCATAACAGAAAATCCCTGGCCAGGGTTGCAGTGATATACTGGTAAGAGTTATCAGTAGTTTCACGAATGTTATGGACCTCACGTCGGCATGACTTATCGAGCTACTGGGGTCTGACGTTTACCACCCTTAGGCGAGGTATGCGACATATCAGACGGACAGACCGGATTGTACGGTAAGTGTTACTGGTTGGATTCTCAGGAGTGTGAGCTGGCTTGCTCGTCGATCTTCTGATCGCTCAATACCCGGGTGGCCGTTACGTTTAGCAGACCGCTTGCGGCTTATGGGTGCTTGATATGATCATCATCTGCTGCCGGCGTATTGACGAGTCTTTATAGTCCTACACAGAGGTTTCCTGGCTCAAGCGAAACGAAATAGGAGCGCATATGAGATATGTGCGGGACCGAGAATAATTCGTGTATGTGATACCGTATTCCATTCTCGCGATGAATGTATCGATTGGTTATATGCGATATAACCTAGTTATCGAATCAAGGATTGATTCGATAAGCCGATACATAGGATACTAGTCGGTTATATGCGATATGACCGGATCGTTAAATCAAGTGTTGATTTAATGATTTAATGTATAATTATATATTTCATATATTACTTTGTATTAACTAGTATTGGTTCACTTTAAATGGATTTTCTCACTTGAATATCACAAGTTGTATATGTGATATACTTTTGTGCACTTGATTGTATCATGTTTGATGATACATGTTTACTTGGTTAAGTGTAAAGAGTTAAACCATGGTTAAGTTAATGATTAGGGTTTTCCTTTTCTTACTTATTTATTTATTTTGAAAAGATAAGAAATGAAATGGTTGCTAGTTTTGTTTTTCTTTGAAGCATCTTGAAGCTTTGACTATAGTGACCATTTTGTCTCATACTTAACCCTAACCATTCCATTTAACCTTAGTAAGTTCTCTACACTAAACCATAGTTAAAGATATGATAAGTATCATTTTATTTTTTATTTAAAATATACTTATCATATTATCATCTTCATCTTCATCTTCTTCTTCAAGAATAAAAGTTATGCCACCATCAATGGCAACATGAGAATAAGAGTGAGAAATCCAATTCTAAAGTGAACCCACTTCCTATTTCTTCATCCTCTACCTCTTGCCAAGTAGTATAGGGTGTTTTCTTCACAAGTTTCATGACTTGGTGAAGTGGGAGCTTGATCTTGTGATGCCTCGACGTAGATCATCTTCGGCATCGAAGCCGACGACCAAGCTCGCCCATTTTTCCAATGAAGCCGACGCTAGAGTCCGGGATCCGATTTGGACAGCGGAGGGACATCATCACGGAGCTTAGGAAGTGGTGGACCAGATCTACAAAGGTTGTAGCCCCTTTCCTTTTAAGTTAAAGTCGTTAACTTGCATCACATAGTCTATAAATCTAGTTAACGATCCGTATTAGGGTTTGTAGGCACATGTAAAATTTGAATTAGCCATGTTTGATGCCTTGTGAGACTTCATTAGTGGGCCTAGGAACCCTACAGCAAGGTAACATCTATACATGAGTGTAGTGCCAAGTGCTCGTGCCAGTGCTTTAGGTAATAACATATCATAAATATGAGGTATGATCATTGTCGACTATATCATGAAGTCTATGAATATGTGGATATCATCCAACTTTGTGATCAATGCCATCAATGTCAACTACATGTATATCGAAATCGTCCATGTGTCACACAATGACAATAAGCATCATGCATGTAAATATCATAAAGCATATGCATGGAAATATTAGGATGAAAATCAACATGTGTCGCTCGCGACAAATCAAAATCATGGAACCTGAGTGTGAAGCATCGACACTCGATAACATCATGAAATCCATGCCCAGCATCGGTTCATAAATCCTCATATACATAGGGCTCCGTCAGTCCGGATCGGCCCGTCTCATCTCTCAACTCCGGTCGGTATCCCCCAGATATCCGCCGAGCTCAAATACTATCACCGGTAGGTAGTACTCCCCTACCGGGCTCAACGTCAAACATAATACGTGCCATCTTGCCCCGTGGTGCCTCACCGGGTCCACCATGTACCCGCAGACGGTGCCTACCTCTCCTCGAATCAGGTTTCACATGTCGCTCTCAGAACCGAGAAAACACATGGTGGACACACTGAAATATCATATCATGGGTAACCGGGTTTTCTTAAAACAATACATACTCTCTTTTGAAATACCCACGGTTCCCAAATCCAAAAATATCATGGAATCAACATATCTCAATGTGCAGAATCATAAGGCATGATATATGCGACATGTAAAAGAAATATAAGCACATCAGTATATCATGCAACATGGAATAGTAGTATGCACATCTTGAGGGAAACCGCTCTTTTAACTGAATCAGTTTTGAAGAGTATCTCGCGGTTTCTTATTTTCTTGAAATCAAGTCAATATCATCCATGTATGTAACATGTGCGCAAGTATGTAGATATCAATATATGGGTGCTCTGGTATGAATATACAGTGTGCATGCGCGCAAGTATGAAGATACCAATATATGTGTGCATTGTTATGAATATACAGTGTGCATGTGAGCAAGTATGAAGATATCAATATATGTGTGTACTGGTGTGAATATACAGTGTGCATGTGCACAAGTATGAAGATATCAATATATGTGTGCACTGGTGTGAATATACAGTGTGCATGTGCACAAGTATGAAGATATCAATATATGTGTGCACTGGTGTGAATATACAGTGTGCATGTGCGCAAGTATGAAGATATCAATATATGTGTGCACTGGTGTGAATATACAGTGTGCATGTGCGCAAGTATGAAGATATCAATATATGTGTGCTTGTGCGCAAGTATGAAGATATCAATATATGTGTGCACTGGTGTGAATATTCAGTGTGCATGTGCGCAAGCATGAAGATATCAATATATGTGTGCACTGGTGTGAATATTCAGTGTGCATGTGCGCAAGCATGAAGATATCAATATATGTATGCACTGGTGTGAATATTCAGTGTGCATGTGCGCAAGCATGAAGATATCAATATATTTGTTGAATGATGTGAATATACAGTGTGCATGTGCGCAAGTATGAAGATATCAATATATGTGTGCACTGGTGTGAATATAGAGTGTGCATGTGCGCAAGTATGAAGATATCAATATATGTGCGCACTGGTGTGAATATACAGTGTGCATGTGCGCAAGTATGAAGATACCAATATATGTGTGCCCTGGTATGAATATACGACAAATGAATAATAACACAACAATGTAGAATCTACATCAATGTATCTATGTCATACTGTCTTGCCATTAAAGAAGACAAATCGGGGTTATTAGGAAAATAAGGGCTACGGTGTTTTTAAGAAAAGATACGTCTTTTGAAAATATCCATAGAATCCCTTTGCCTATCTTTAAAATACTCCCGATTCATTAGTTTTTGGAATAGGTATGTTATCGGCTTTGCCTAACATTTACTAGCAAGACTACAGCTCTAACTAACAGGCCAATCAGGAGCGGTATGGAAACCACCTAAATCTAAGTCGATATGTGTGTGTGTGTGTGTGTGTGTGTGTGTGTTTATATATAATTATAATAGTCGGTGATCCCGCCTCAAACGTACTGTGTACGATACAATATCATATGACATCATCGATTCATCAGCGCGGATCTATCATTAATATAAAGCTCGTATGGTAAATTATCGTACCGCATCCCAAAACCTGGGTACGGGTCATATCACATTCATCTCATCAATTATCTAGTATCCTTATCGTCATATTTCATGATCTGGAGTACTGATATAAGTCTAATACAAATCGATAACATCTATATAAATATAAATGCGTGTGTGAAACACACGTCCGAAGGCCCGCTAAAATCTCATGTCGTATTTGTTGGAGATAGTGCCCTCAGAGTCAATTATTGGATCACAGGCACGTGATTGCAGTGATTGAGAGAGAACCGATACTGTTAGAACAGTCTTGCTCAAGATGATAGTATGCTATCTTGTTTATCTTTATCATCGTGTACGGCATTAGATGACCTTATAAGTCACTATTACACGTTGATAGAGCCCTTAGCATTCATGCTTGACTACCAGCAGTATGAGGGCGATCATATACGTGGGAGCTGGGGTCTATAAGCACATCCTTATAAGGTCCCTATTCGAGGGAGTTTCGAGACAGGGCATCGATACTCCAGAGTAGACTAGTGTATACAGTCGAGACGCCGACGAGAGGCGGTGGCCGGTCTCACAAGCCATTGGTGTCAGTTGGTTCACCTAAGATGTATACAGGTGCACATTGGGTTATGAGTACACCGGACAGGACTTGCCGGGAACATGCTAGTTGGTCTTATACCAGACGTCAAATAGCAGTTCCCTGGTGACATGTGTACAGATTAGATCATCGACCTGAGATCGTCATTTGTCTCGTGTGACTTCCCACTGTACTTTGATTACTACCCTACCACGCTCAAAGGAGACGTGCAAACAGGTTTTAGTTGGGTACAGTCCCGAGCCAAATGGAGGCAGTGAGCGGATTTGCAGGGGTTCATCTCTCCCGGTATTGGGGGTGGGGTCGTGCTGTGTCTAGGAGAGCCATTATACGAAGTCCTTGGCCAAGGCAGGAGATTTACTGGTAGGTATTCCAGTAAAATCTCAGGGTGTTCTGGGCTACACTCCGACACGACTTGTACCGCTTTTGGGGGTCTGACTTTTACCACCCCCCTAAGCCCGCCATGCGATGCTCATAGACGAACGGACCGGACTGTACAGATATTGTCACTGACAGGCTCAGTAGGGTGTCAGGATGAGTTCGCTCATCGACGTCCCTTTTGGTCAATACCTGGTAGCCCGTTACGTATGGCTAATACCTCTGACGT
This sequence comes from Agapanthus africanus, assembly GCA_030015575.1. Taxonomy (NCBI): domain Eukaryota; kingdom Viridiplantae; phylum Streptophyta; class Magnoliopsida; order Asparagales; family Amaryllidaceae; genus Agapanthus; species Agapanthus africanus. The sequence goes on along the minus strand of CM057339.1, from coordinate 467,822,200 downwards.
GCTAGTGGTTAAATCACTATCAAGGTGTTGACGAGTCTTTAGAGTCCCCCACAGACAGTTTCTCAAGTTTTGGGCGAAACGTTGTAGAGGACGTATGGAGATATGACAGGGTTCGATCAGATACTTGCGGTCTTGCACGGATCATGATCGAACGGATAATACTAGCGGGCTTTGGTTTAAGCCGGATCCTAGTATTGTACAGTGTAGATTTTGTCTCTTCGCATTTGTATTCGGTCGGAATAAAAATGCGGGTTTGTATATACAGTCGCGGGGTTTTCCTTTAATTTATTATGGGATCAGTTTTTAGAGGTTGCCAGTTTGCATTCCGTTTCGGCCATATTTACTTTGCTCCTTCATGGCCGGATTTCTGTGATGGAGGGGTTTATTTGCAAGTGTGCAAATTTGATTAGTGGAGGGTGTCATTTATAAATGTGGCTTCATGATAATTCTAGCATCTTATGATGCTTTTCTTTTGATCATTTCTTTAGCATTAATTGAGATGGACATGTGATGGGATTTGATATGGCTTTGGAGTGACTCTTTTCCTCATTATCATTCCATTTCTCCACTTGCTTTATGCTAGTATTTTTGCTCCACCATTTTTAGAGGGGCCGTCCACTACTAGGAAATGAGAGGGAATTCATTTTTGTGAGTGGGGAAATTCTTGTTCTCATTTTAGCTTACACAAAAATTTCTAAGCATATCTCCATTGTTCATTTCCTCCATCAAACTCATGGCAACTTCACAACCCCATGAGATATATCATTCTAAACATAGCCTACAGCATCCTTGGACACGTCGACTCGCCAATTTCATGCCCGAGTTGCCTCGGTCCAGAGGTACGAGCCCGTAAAAGAACCCGAGGGTGTGGTGCCCTTTCCGATGAGGGGATGAAGACCGGAGATTCCGCGAAGAGATCGGAGTGGAGGCCGAAGACCGAAGGACACGGATCGCTCGGTATAGCATTCTACCCTTTCTCGTTTTTGCTAGCATTAGGTTAATGGCCCGATCTGGGTTTCTGCGCGGTAGTGCCGGTTTACAAGTTTTGTAAACGTTTAGTTTACGCATTTTGGCCTCGGAATGACGGCCGGGGCGCTGCCGTGCACTTACAATATCCCAAATACGAATCACATTATATCACCAATCTCATGGTACTATGCCCAATCTCATCGACTCACCTCCAAATATTATACATTAACCTCATCATCCGGGTATAAGTATAACAAGTAAGCATGTGTGTGCGTGTGGGTGTAAACCTATTCTAGGGTTCGCAACTAGGAAACTATTTTAGTTTACTTCTAATCCCTAATCTAATCATAGTACGCCTAATCTCATTTGATATAACCATATCACGCATAACGCTATCATACACATAAATGTATATAGTACATACATAGTATACTAATCATCGAACTGAGGGGGTGCTATACGCCATCCACCCGAATTCCCCTGTAGATATAATCTACTCACCTTGCATCCGGGGTGTCGGTGTCGATGTCGCTTTCATCTTTTTCACCGTATGAAGCCCTCGAGAAACCACCTACAAGATAGCACAATCGCAATGCACATTAACATCACATCGAAAAATCAAAACGACACACTAAGGCCTATAGGTTAGAACTTATGGACTACGTTTTCAAAACCTTCAAACAACCCTCGATATCGTCGTACAAACATCAAGTGATTGAGGTAAAACACAAATACGCAAATCCAAAATTTAAAATACGCAAAACGAAACTCCGAATCAAAAAAGCAACTTAGGAAAAAGGTCCCAGATTTTACCCTAGGTCGAATTGGACAATTTTGCATATGCCAAAGGTCTATTTTAATAATGAGTGGACCACAGAACCAACATGAACCAATCCCACCTTGGTCAGGCCACAAATTGCGGCCAAAAAGACTAAATTTGCGGCCAAGGTTGAGGGTTAGGGACCAGGGTTTTGGTGGTAGCTTCCTCGGTGCCTACACGTATCACTATCCTTGCAAAAATATTTTCAGAGTCTCGGGGTGATAGCAGATTCCATTTTACATCACAGAATTCACAATTTTCTGATACCGTCTTTTCTAAATCCGTATTCCGGGGTTCTAGTCTCTGTTTTATCCCTGAATTCTAGCACTAGGGGGTTTGCATGGCCTCTACTAAGCTCAAATACCCAACACAACTCAAGAATCCCAAAACCCTTGACTAAAATTTTCCTACCCTCACTAAACATCACTATATCGGTTTAAAGTTAACATGGATGTGAAAGCAAATGGAAAAACTAAGATAATGGTTTAGAAAATACCTCAATTGGCAACTCAAAAATTTTCTTGAATTGCCCGAAGTGCCCAAAATGCAAGCTTTCTGGGTCCAATGTGTTGCTTGTGAGCTTGTGCATCTATTTTTTTAAGTGGGGAAGATGTATAGGTGTAGTTTTTAATGGAGTTTTGGGGGTTGTAGTGGAGGAGGAGGAGGGTGCTGCCATGGGGCTGAAGAGGGAAAGAAGATGATGAAGATAATGAAGGGAGAATGAGCCAAGACTAATGGTTTCTTTTTCTTTTGTTTTCTTTTGTTTTATATTTTTATCACATAATAAAACCCAAACCATGCAAGATAAAAGAGAAGGCATGAAAGAAAAATGTCAAATGCTAAAAATGACTTAGTGCATGTTTTGCACAAAAAAAACTTAAAATCCGATTAGCGATTTTTAATCGCAATTAACACTAAATTAGCATATAACTAATAATAAAAACGTAAAAATTGCATAATTCCATAAAACACCATCCTTTTAGTAATTTACATAATTTTTAAAAAAATTCCCAATTTTATCGATATTTAATTATACCGTCTTATTAAAATATTAAATATTTTATTATTAAATTATAAAAATTCTCCAAAAATAATATTTTATTTTTTTGAAATGTTATATTAAGGATTAAAGTAAGAAATTATACCTTAACAAGAACAAACTTTAGCACAAGATTTCATCAACTTAGCCACCAAAAAAACATACTTTGTTGAAGAACCAAGCAAGTTTAGTAAAAGGAATTGATGGTTTAATTTTTATTTAGAAAATTTTGGATTTAATTTAGAAAATTTTGTAGCATTTTGTGAACAAAATGATGAAGAAATGAGCTAGTAAAATAAATGGTGCGGAAATGGGGAATGAGGCTCGGCCAAAGGTGAAAGGGGGGTGTATTTGTGTGATAAAAATGAAGAAGTTTCAAGCAAAATGCAATAAATGGATCATTAAATGCAATATTGCCACCATTTATTTCATTTCTTTTTCTTTTAAAATTTAAATCCTTTTGCACTAAAAAATCTAGATATTTTGAGGAGAAACTTCTAAAATAATTGTAGTGATGATTTCCAATAATTCTCATTTAGAAGAAATTTCCCGATTTATGTGCATAATTTACCACTTTAAATAATATTGTATTTGGGAAAAATTCTATCTGAAGAAAAACCTCCAATATACCCCTAAAGTTCGCGAACTCGCTTTATTTTAGCAAAAATAGGTGCAGGCAAGTTTCTACGGAAGTTTGATCGGTATCGGGTTAAAACGAAAAACAATGACTATTTTGCCCTAAAATGGAAAAATTCGCAAAATGATTTCTAAAATATTACAATTTTCCCCCTAAAAGAAATTCGGTCCCCGAATTAAAATTCATTTATGCATACCTTCAAGAAAATGAGTACAAAACTCCCAAATCTCGCTCGTTGCTTGCCATGTGATCACCTCACTATACAGCTACGCCAAAGAACCCTCACAGACGACAAGACCCTTGACCGAAGTTCCTCCACCTGCCGATCCACTATAACTATCGGCTGCTGATTAACGAAAGATCGCGTCCAAACTAGTTGGTATGATGCTGAATCATGTGAAAAAGGTCATGAAGGTAATTGCGAAGTATCGACATAAGGAATACGGGTGAATACTTAAAAATCTGGGTGGAAGTGCCAAATTATAGGCAACGGAACCAACTCGCTTCAAGGATCTCAATAGGACCTACAATCCTGGGATACTTCCCAAAACTCAACACGTCATTCGTTGGAAAATTCCGTAGGAATACATGATCTCCCACTTCAAACTCAAGTATGCGACAACTATGGTCGGCATAAGACCTCTGTCTGCACTGGGCTACTCTCATCCTGACCTGAAGCAACTGGATCATATCCGAAGTCTTTAGACTAGCTAGGGTCCAAAAATCCGACTTACACAGAGTCAGAAAAACAGAATGGTGATTGACACGACCTAACAACTAAACTTAAAGGTTGCCAATTGGAGTGCCTCCTGATAACAGATATCGAAGGAGAACCTTAACAATGGCAAGTGACGATCCCAACTGCCCACAAACACTTAGTACGTACGCACAAGCATATCTTCCAGAGTCTGTATAGCCCGCTCTCTCAAACTCTCGTCCTGCGGATGGAAAAGCGGAGCTAAAGCTCAGCTAGTACCCAAGGCTTCCTGAAACTTCTTCCCAAGACGGCAAGCAAACAGGATGACGCTATTGGATACAACACATGAAGGAACTCCGTGCAAACTCACAACTTAACAAAGAACAACAGAGCAAATTGAGCAACAAACATCCAAATGGAGTCACAACCTGTCTAGACCGGGGTAGACACCACAACAAAATTAATGGAGATCTGCTCTCATCCCCACTCCGGAACAGTTAAAGGTTGCTACTCTCCAAAACGATTAAGGAAAAGTGGACGGGCGCGGACATGAGCAAGCTGTCCCCAGTGTAGAGGAAAACTCAAGCTGTACTCAACGATCGCACAAAAACTATGAATCTGTAAAAGACAGTCTCAACAATCAAAACCCGTTGTAGGAAGATATACATTAACCTCTGGTTGTCCGTGAAAATCTGACACGACTGTCCGAACAAGTAGTGTCCTTAGATCTTCAACGCACGACCACAACGGCCATCTCCAGATCTTGAGTGGGATATCCTGCTCATACTTTCTCCAACTGTCTGGAAGCATAAGCAATAACTCTATAGTGCCACATCGGCGCAAAATCGAGCCCCACTCGCGAAACATCACAGTTAAACAACAAAGTCGCCCGAACCTGAAAGCAAAGAATGAACTGGTGCAGTTGTCAACCGAATCTCCAACAGCTGCAAACTCCGCACGCATGCCTCAGTCCAAAGAAAAGAACCTCTTTTCCGGTCAATTCAGTCAACGGTGCAGCGATACACAAGCAATCATGCATGAAACGGCGGTAAAAACCTGCTAAGCCCAAAAATCTGCGGACCTCCATCCCATACACAAGTCTGGGCCAAAGCTGTACGGCCTCGATCTTCCTCGGGACCATACTGTTGGATATAGTGCCCTCAAAGTCAATTATTGGATCGCAGGTACGTGATTGCAATGATTGAGGCAGGACGTATAACTATATGACAGTCTTGCTCGAGATGATAATATGCTTTCTGGTTTGTCTTTATCATCGTATACATGCTTTAGTTCACTATTGCATGATGATAGAGCCCATAGGATTCTTGCTTGACTTCCAGCAGTATGATGGCGATCATATACGTGGGAGCTGGGGTCTATAAGCACATCCTTAAAGTGTCCCTAGTCATGAGAGTTTCGAGATAAGGCATCGATACTCCAGAGTAGACTAGTGTATACAGTCGAGACCCCGACGAGGGGCAGTGGCTGGTCTCACAAGCCATTGGTGTTAGTTGGTTCACCTAAGATGTATATAGGTGCTCATTGGGTTATGAGTACATCGGACAGGACTCGCCGGGAACCTGCTAGTTGGTATTATACCTAGTGTCAGATAGCAGTTCCTTGGTGACATGTGTAAAGGTTAGTTCATCGACCTGAGGTCGTCATTTGTCTCGTATGAGTTCCCACTGTGCTTTGATTTCTACCCTACCATGGCTCAAAGGAGTGATGCAAACATGTATTTTTTGGGTATAGTCCCGAGCCACATGGAGGGAAGTGAGCGGATCGACAGGGTATTCATCTCTCCCGGTATTGGGGGTGAGATCGCGCAGTGTCTAGGAGAGCCATTACACAATGCCCTCGGCCGAGGCAGGAGATTTACTGGTTTGCACTCCAGTTGTATCTCAGGGTGTTCTGGGCTACTCTCTGACACGACTTATACCGCTACAGGGGTCTGACGTTACCAGCCCTCTAGGCCGATATGCGATAATCATAGACGAACGGACCGGACTCTATGTATATTGTTAGTGTTAGGCTCAGTATGATTTCTGGATGTGTTCGCTTGTCAGCTTCCCTTCCAATCAATACATAGGCAACCGTTACGTACAGCTTGTACCTCTAACATGCTAGACGTTATACCCAGTGCCAGTGTGTTGATGAGTCATTAGAGTACCCCACAGACAGTTTCCCAAGTTCGGATGAAATGTTGTAGACACCGTATGGTTTTATGGCAGGGTTCGGAAAATGCACGTGCGTTTTCGCACGTGTCATATTTCGGGCAGATAATACTGGTCGGCATTGGTTTAAGCCGGATCCGAGTATTACAATGTATAGATATAATATCTTTTTCTCAGTTGCATTTGTATTCGGTCGTAATACAAATGCGAGTATGTTTATACTGTTACGGGGTTATCCTGAAATTCGTTTCAGGATCACTTTTGGAAGTTTCCACTTTCCAGTTTTTCTATCACCCGTCTTTATCATTCGGTTAAAGACGGATTTATCTTTTTCTTGGGGTGATTCATGAGAGTGTGGAAGGTTCTAGAAGCATCTAGATGATGACTAGGATGATGAGGTGGCTAGTCACTCATTTGTGGCATTAATTAGATGATGACCAAGGGTTATGATTCATTGTTTGCCATTAATGATTTATGCTAGGTGTTTAAATGACTCAACCTCTTCATTATTATTATGGTTACCTCTTCCACTCCTACACTCGCCCCCCTCCTCACATATATGTGGCCGGTCCCCTCTTGAAGAATGAGAAGAATTTTTTGGTTAAATACGATGATAGTTTTGGTGCATAGAAATTAGATGTGATCAGTTTCTCATTTCACCCGATCCAAAAGGCAACTTCATTAACCGTTCTTCCATAGCTTTGGATGTAACGAGACAAAGTGTTATACTCATTCTCTACATCAATATTGGTCATCTCTTTTAGCAAACTTGATGATTGAGTTGCCTCATTTCAGAGGCGGGAGCCCGTTTAAAGATCCGTTGACGTGGTGCCACCTGGACAAGAAGACTGGAGATCGAGCAGATCAGAGCAGCCTCTGTTAGGTCCACGTTACCTCTCCCGGTACTTTCAGGGTTGCGGAAACGGTAAAACAAAATTTTTTCTGGACTTTGCAACATGGACCGTAAAAGCCGGATCTTTGCTAAACAATACACTAGCATCCTAACTAGAGATTTATCTACTCGGTTAGGGGTTATACCTCAACTTGAACTCCTTCTCTTCTTGTTGTTCTTCTTCTTACTTGCTCCGAGGCTTGATACGGACTTTGGTCACTTCCGCGTCCTCCTTGAGTCGAAGACGATCCACCCGAGAGATGTACACCGAGCTCCACCTCGAGCCGAGGTAACTAGGGCAAAGAGATTGCTAATCTAGAAGCCCTAGGTTGTGTAGAAGTGATGAAGGGATGGTTTTGTCTTTATGGGATCTTTATCTCTCAACACATGAGATCAAAATATGAATCAAGAGGAGGAAGCAGAAGGAGGAGCAACAACCATAGTTCATTTCTTTTTCTTCTCACTTGAAAAAGCAAGAGAGAGAATGAGAAAGAAAATTATGAACTAAAGAAAAGTAACCATGGTTGCAATAATGCAAAAACAACATCATTACTAATCCCATCAAGATAAAGTTTGATGGCTACATTGAAATGACTATTATCATAATCCAAAAGAAAAAGAAAAAGAAAAGAAGAGTGTAGATCCCTCTTGAAAGTCAATGGTCAACACGGTCAACCAGTCAACAAAGTCAAGAAAGGTCAACGGGGTCAAATGGTCAATGCAATTAGCCATCATAAAATTATCACTAAAAGGATTAGTAAATGATGTCCGCAGCTCATAATGGTTTTGACCAAACGAACTGTCAAAACCCTAATGAGTCCGCCTCAAAATGGTTTTGACCGAATCAACTGTCAAAACCCTAATGAGCCTGCCACATAACGGTTTTGGCGGAACCAACGCCAAAACCCTGATGAGGCACCTCCTTCTTCATCGCTCCGGAAAGTAGTGCATACACAAGTGCATCCGCATTCCGTAGAATGCGGATGCACAGAAGACAAAACAAATCCATCCGTGCAATACTAGGATCTGGCTTAAACCAAAGCCCACTAGTACTGCATGCCCGAACACCACACGCACACAAGTGTACGTAACTGATCGCAGCACTGCCGTAAAACCATACGGCCTCTACACGTTTCACTCAGTGCAGGGAAACTCTCTGTGTGGGACTCTAAAGACTCGACACTACGCTGGCAGTGGGTTTAACCACAGACCACAAGCGGCACTAGCTGTACGTAACGGTCCCCAGGTAGATGTCGACAAGAAGGCAGATGAGGTAAACCCATCCGAACTCCTACCGAGCCTGTATGTGACAATCTCCGTATAGTCCGGTCTGTTCGTCTGATACATTGCATGGCGGGCCTAGAGGGGCGGTAAACGTCAGTCCCCTAATAGCGGCACAAGTCAAGTCGGAGTGAAGCCCAGAACACCCTGAGATAACACTGGAAACCTACCAGTATATCTCGCTTGCCCTGGCCAGGGACTACTCGTGTAATGGCTCTCCTAGACACAGCGCGATGTCAACCCCCAATACCGGGAGAGACGAATCCTGTCTAACCGTCACTGCCTCCAAGTGCTTCGGGACTGCTCCCAACTACTACCTTTTTGCACGACTCAGTAGAGCCGTGGTAGGGTAGTAATCAAAGAACAGTGGGAACACACTTGAGGCGAATTGACAGTGTCAAGTCAGCAGACTAAGCTGTACTCATGTCACCTGGGAACTGATAACTGACGATAGGTATAATACCAACCATCAGTTCCCGACGAGTCCTGTCCAGTGTAGTCGTAACCTAACGAGCACCCGCATACTATCTAAAGTACGGCATACTGACGGCTGTGGGACAGACCGTCTCCCGTGCTGGGATGAGAAGCGCATACGCTAGTCTACTCCGGATTATCGATGCCCTGTCTCGATAATCCAATGACTAGGGACGTGTATAAGGATGTGCTTTTGGATTACCCAGCCCCCACGATTGTGATCGCCATCACAACGCCGGCAATCAAGCAAAGATCCTAAGGGCTCTACTAATGCGTGTAGATGATATAAAGAAACACACATGTACACATTTAAGCAGAGACAAACCAAGTAGCATACTACTATATCGAGCAAGATTGTCTGTACAACTGTGAATATCCCAAGCTTCCATCAAGTAATATACATACTAGTATGATACAGTAATGGCCTCTAGGGGATATACACTAACAGCCGCAACAAAGCGTGGGATGATGGTTGAAGACCGAAGGACTCGGATCGTTCGGTATAACATTTCTACCCACTTTGTAGTTTGTTAGTTTAGCAATAATGGCAGATCAGGGTTATAGTACACGATAGCGCCAGTTTGTAAAAAGTTTTTGTTCCGCATTTGGCGTCTGTTAGATGGCCGGGGCGCTACCGTGGACTTACACATACGAAACCGTCTCCCGCAACAACAAGACCTAGGAGTCAACACAATCAAACCTGAAGGATCACTCCGAGAATTTAGCAAACAGCTAGGGCTTACCCAATGTATTCAAAGCAAATCCTCAAGTGCTACTACTGTTCCTCACGACATATTGGAATAGACCAGAATGCCATCAATGAAACAACAATAAACCGGTTGAGGAACGAACTGAAGAAAACAGGTTCATCATATCCACAATTGCTGCTAGGGCACTGGTGAGTCTAACGACACCACTAACACACATAAAGCCCGTAGCACGCATAAAGCAGTCTTCAGAATGTCCTCACTCTGAACCAGCAACAAATGATTAACCGATCCCAAACAAACATAGAAAATGTCGCACACTCTGGAGCTGATCGAAGAAGTCGTCAATGCGAGGTAAAGGATACCTATCCGCACCTTAAGCCGGTTCAATTGACGATCAATCAATAAACAACCTCAAACTGCCGTCTTTCTCCTTGGTGAACCGAAATAGGAGCTCCCCAATGTGAAACACTCAGACACACAAGCCCTACCTATCTAGAAACTCTGCAGCAGATCCTTATGCTCCCTATGTTAGTTATGCATATGCCCTAGAGGCCATTGTTGTACATATGATGTATATTATGATGGATGCTTGGATATACACAAAGAGGACTTTCTTGCTCGTCATGATAGTATGCTATTTGGTTTCACTTTATCTTAACATGTTGACTTGTATTGGTTTACTGTCTTTCTCTCACACGTTGATAAAGCCCTTAGGATCTGTACTCGACTACTGGGATTATGATGAGATCATACTAGTGGGGCAACGGTGGTCGATGAGTACATCCTATAAATGTTCCTAGTCGAGGGTATATTGAGACGGGGCATCGATACACCAGAGTAGACTAGCGTATACGAATCTTGACCCATATGATGGGCGATGGATGATCCCATATCCATCGGTGTTTGACATCAAGGATGGTGTACGGGTGCTCAGTGGAGACTGGGTACACTGGACGGACTCACCGAGAACTCCCAGATTGTGATATACCACACGTCAGATGGCAGTTCTCTGGTGACACTGGTACAGGGTAGTCTGTACACCCGAGATCGTCATAGATTCTTGTGTGATTCCTACTGTGTTTTGATTTCCACCTTACCATGTCCAAGAGGGCGTGCAAAACGGTGGCCTTTGGGTACAGTCCCAAATCATATGGAGGCAATGAGCGATAGGAGGGGATTCGTCTCTCACGGTATAGGGAGTTGATGTTATGCTGTGTTCGATTGGCTATAACTGGATGTCCCTGGCCAAGGCTGATATAGAGATATACTGGTAGGTGTTACCAGTAGTTTCTCGACCTGTTATGAGCCTCACATTGACACGAATTATCGGTTACTGGGGTCTGACGTATACCACCACCTAGACTTGATATGCGACATATCAGACGAACAGACCGGACTGTACGGGAGTGTTACTGATTGGATTCACAGGAGAACGGACAGGGTTGCTTGTTGATCTTCTGATCGCTCAATACCTGTGTGGCTGTTACGTTTGGCTGACCGCTTGCAACTTATGGGTGTTTGATATGATCATCACCTGCTACCGGCGTATTGACGATTCTTTAGAGTCCTACACAGAGGTTTCTTGGCTCAGGCAAAATGGAGTAGAGGCACATATATGATATGTGCAGGACCGAGGATAATGTGATATGAGATACCGTATTATATTCTCGCGATATTTAAATATGAACCGGGTCATCGGATCAAGTGTTGATTCGATGAATCGGTACATGATATATTAGTCGGTTATATTCGATATAGCCGGATCGTCGGATCAAGTGTTGATTCGATGATTTAATGTATAATGATATATATGATATATTGTATTACATTATCTAATATTGGCTCGCTTTATTATTTCATTTTCTCACCGGATTAATACATTGATATATATGCGATATATGTTAATTGTATTATTTTCTTTTGTTACAAATATATGATATATATGTGATATATATTATTGTGACATGACATGATTTATTATGAAACATGATTAGGGATGATAAAAAGGGATTAGGGTTTGATTAGGGTTAGCTCTTTCTAGAAAGATTCTCTTTTGTCTTGTATAAGATATTATGCTATGACTCATTACTTAACCTAACCAAACCCTAGCTCTAGTTTATTCTCTACAAAGGTTAAACATATCATCCTTGACCATGGTTCCATACCAATCATATATTCTTATCTACTATTCATCACAAAAGGATTATCTTTTTGATTCATCATCTTCTTCTCCCTTAGCTTGGTGAAAGCTTGCTAGTTATTTCTTTTGTGATGATTTCTTGTAAGAAAATGATATTAAAAGAAAGCATAAATACTACTCCATCATCCTCATCTAATCTAGCCCCTTAGATTAAGGTGTTCACCTCATTAGAGTGAGAGAGCTTGAGCTATTGCAACTTCGACGTAGATCATCGGAGAAAAGGAATACGACAAGCTATCATGGATCGTTTGAGTCGTAGGGTCTCTCTTGAGTCCGGGAGATCATGGATCGTGGCGAAGGGACTTCTACTCGAAGCTTGGGAAGCGAAGGAGCGGACTATAAAGGTTGTAATCCCTCACACTTAGTATTAAAGATGTTATCTTGCATGTTAAACCCTAATAATCTAGCAAAGATCCCGGCTTTGGGTTGTTCGGCACATCTAAAATTTTATTTGGGCATGTTTGATGCTTTATGAACCTTCACAACAGTGCCTAGGAACCCTACAGTGGTATCAAAGACTAGCTAGAGCATTTGGCGACGTGTTTATGAAGGTAAAACTCCGATCGAACCCGAACCGACAAAAATGAACAACTCTCTCTGGACTTTTTCTAAAAACTATGATTTTTCAGAATTAAAAATTCATAAAATTACCGGCAGGAAAATATATGCATCTACCTGAAACACGAGTCAACGATCCGCACATTGCGCCGCGGAACCGCGGCAATACCTTGCTCCTGCCGCGGATCCACGGTCGTAAAGTCATATTGTTGACTTGTTTTTCAATGGTTATAACCGTAGGTGATTATTTATTTTTCTGGGTACTTTTAATCTGGCTCAAGTGTTGAGTGTTCTGGGGTTTATTTTGTAATCGTAGATTCGATCGGAATATTTAAATTCGTTATTTTTTCCGTATATTTAGAATCTGTTAAAATGTTCGAACGGATATCATTAACTCAATTTTTCCCGGCACGAAAACTTTCAAGTGTTGAATTTTTATCGGGTTTAAATCTTTCGGAGATGCGTGCAAGTTCTGTGGTGGACCCTCTAGAAGACAACAAACCTTAACTCGATTATGTGACCGTCTTGAACTGCCTTTTGAACCTTCGGGTTTGGGGCAGTACGGCGTGCCACATGTAAGGCGCTGGCTTGACCCTTCTACGGCTGGACCGCTACTACTGTGACACATTCCGGATTATTTGAACTCCGCTCAAGTGTTGAGCAATTTGGGAAATTTTGAGTATTTGATCATTCGATCGGAAAGTTTAATACTGTCTATTTATCTGGAATGTGATACAATATGTGGAATTCATAGAGTTAGACATGAAATGCGAAGTATGTGATATTTCGGATTTACGATGTCTAAAGTGATTGTGGATTCCAAATATTGTAGTTTTACAAATTTTTTTCTGTGACCGTAAGTGTAGTATGTAGTTGTATTGCCGGTTTCCGTTGCTCTATGACAACGACGATCGGTTTATGCATACTTACTTACGTTGATGATATGTGATATTATGTGTTGCTGTGATATGTTATATTGGATCGTCGTGTTCTAAATAGCCGGGGGTTTTATGTGAGATGAGGGTTTTTATTTTCATTCATGTAAAATTCATTTGTATATAATATTCTTTTATTGGGGAAATTCTGGGATGAGGTTGATGTCACCCTTGTATATTATTTACTTTTCCGCATTAGGTAGACCCAAGGAGGGGAGCACAAGTAACCGGGTTCTAGGGTCCAGTAGGAGGCCATCTCGAGGAGTCGAGAGTGGGTCTCCTAACCCTAGAATTGGCAGTGTTACTTGCCGCTCTCGTAGGGGTCTAGGGATGTGCGTTTGGCTATTCATCGCGACCGTGGAATCCGTGTTTAATACAGGCTCGTATTGAAAACACGGACGTCCTAGTATATCCAATATTCCATATATGTTCTTCTGCTGCAATGTTCTGTGATGAGATCATATTACTGCCTAAGACGAATACTTATACTATATATATATATGCTGATATATAAATATTACTGCTTTCGTTTCTTCTGTGATGCATAGGAAGCATATGCTGATGGGATTTTTTATTAATGAGATTAATAAAAAGAAAAGAAACCTAAAAGATATTGTAGAATGAAAACTTTATAAAAAAGGGTAGCTACAGTTTTGCTTTGCATAGTGGTATATATGATATACCCTGCACCTTATTCGATGAAGAAAGAGCCGAGATCCCTTCATCGGGAGTGACCTCTTTAGCGAAACTGGCAGATGCTACAAAACTCGGTTTGTCTTTTGATTGCTTTTAGAGTTTTGTTTTGCACAGTGATATATATGATATGTCCTGCACCTTATTTGATGAGGAAAGAGCCGAGATCCCCTCACCGGGAGTGACCTCTTTAGCAAAACTAATGAAAGCCTAAAAAACACTCCATTTCAAAATTTCAGATGATTCTACGACGATATCAAGTTCGTTACGCTCATGGTTTTCTGAAAAACCTGCGTTACCCTCCGTCATTTCAGATAAAGACTAGTTAGTATTCGTGCTACGTTTGTTGACTATATTAAGGCGTAGTGTGCGGTAGCTAATTAGTACTTATCTGCTAAAACATAAGATGTGATTGGATTAGAGTAGTTGTACGACTTTGTTGACTCTGTTAAAGGTCGTGCAGGTGGGTTTAATTCAATCGGGAAATGACGGGTTAAACTTGGCTAGCAATTATGATTTGTTGACTTTGTTAAGGTCATAAGTTGCTAGGGGCAAAATATTATCGGGAATTTCAAGTGTTGAAATTTGCAATGAGATTGCATACCTCCTATGAGATAGTTGGATCCCGATACCCGCTGCGAGTAAGAGTTACTCCTGGGAGAGTTTTACAGAGGACAATTAGCCGATCAAGTAGGTGTCTAGAAAAGTGTTAACGGGGTTACGCCTCTGGGAAAACGAGGTTTATTTTAATTAGGTCCGTGCGAAAGCACGGGGAACCTCCCTCAAGTACCGACACTGATCTGGCTGAAAGATTGAAGAAATTGTAGGGTGTAATTAATCCCGGCAAAACTTACCTTTTAGGGTTTGAAGGAAGATTTGATAAAAACAGTGGGAGACATCCTGATTAGATAAGATAATAACCAATCTAATTTTTCAAGAGCATACGCTAAAGTGTTTTCTTCTCTCTCTCTCCAGGTAGCGACCATGTCAGGCCATAATCAACATAATAATATGGATGTATTGACTGAACCCGCTTATTATATTGAGCAGGGGAACGTTGGACCCGTTCTTTCTTATAAGAGTTATAAGACTGAACAGGGAATAGGAGAATATCTGGATTCTCAAGCCGCCCAAAAGAACATGTATGTTTATGCATCTTCTTCAGGTGTGTTAGTTATTGAGAACTGTTTCTCAGTTCACCCTACGTCCTGGGTATTAGATACCGGATCAGGATCCCACATATGTAAATTGTTACATGGGCTACGAAAAGGTAGAGAACTGGAAAAAGGTGATCATTCCGTTCAAGTAGGAAACGGTGCAAGTATTGCAGCCAAAGCAGTTGGCGAATATCACCTTGTATTGCCAAGTCATAATACACTGATTCTAAATGAGTGCTATTATATACCGAACATGATGTGCAACATTATATCAGTTTCTTTATTAAGTAAAGAAGGATATAATTTTGCAGTAAAGGATAATGTTATGAACATATTCCTAGATCAAAAGTTGATTGCATCAGGCTCGTTACATAATGGCATATTCATTCTACATCAGAATACAGTCCTCAATATACAAAACACACACAAGTGGAAAAATTCAGAAATGAACGAATCCTTCTTGTGGCATTGTAGACTTAGTCATATCAATGCGACACGACTGGCTAAGTTACATAAGGTTGGTTATTTGAATCCGTTCGAATTATCATCTTATGATACTTGCCATTCATGTCTCAAAGGAAAAATGACCAAACCTCCGTTTAGTGGACACGGAGAAAGAGTTACTGAACTCTTAGGACTGGTACATAGTAATGTATGCGGTCCCATGTCTACGCTTTCCAGGAACGGTTCTTCCTACTTCATTACATTCACTGATGATCTCTCTAGATTCGGACATGTTTTCCTGATGAAACACAAGTCTGAAACTTTTGAGAAATTCAGAGAATATAAGCATGAAGTAGAGAATCAAACGGGCAAAAGTATTAAGATTCTTCGATCTGATCGAGGAGGTGAATACTTATGCAATGAGTTCCTAGATTATCTAAAAGAGAATGGGATTCTCTCTCAGCTTACTCCTCCTTATACACCACAGCACAACGGTTTATCGGAACGGAGGAATCGCACCCTATTAGATATGGTGCGCTCTATGATGAGCGAGGCTGAGTTGCTTATTTCCTTCTGGGGTTATGCGCTTGACATAGCAGCATACCTAATGAATCAAGTTCCGTCTAAATCTGTGCCTACCACACCATATGAGATATGGAGTTGGAAGAGACCATATTTTAAACGAGTTAAGATATGGGGTTGTCCGGCCAATGTCAAAAGGCAAAATCCAGACAAACTCGAGGCACAGTCTGTTCTTTGCAAGTTTGTTGGATATCCTAAGAATTCCCAAGGATATTTTTTCTACCGCGCTGAAGAACAAAAAGTGTTTGTTTCTCAATATGCCACCTTTTTGGAAAAGGAATTTCTTGCAAAAGAAATTAGTGGCAAAGAGGTAGAGCTGGAAGAGCTTCCAGAAACACAAATTGCAACTGAAGATTTAGTAGGACCAGAGGATTCGGTAGTACCCGACGAACCCCAGCCTCTCCGCCGATCTAGTAGGGTTTCTCATTCACCTGAGAGATACTACGGTTTTCTCATTGATGGTGGAAGCGAGGATTGCATCATGGAAGATGATGACCTAACTAGTTTCGAGCAGGCCATCACGAGTGGTGACTCAATGAAATGGCTGATGCAATGCGATCTGAGATGGAATCCATATACACCAATAAAGTATTGATTTTGGAAAATACTCCTGAAGGGGTAAAACCTATTGGGAGCAAGTGGATTTATAAAAAGAAATTTGGTGTAGATGGAAAAGTTGAGACTTTCAAAGCTAGACTTGTAGCAAAGGGATTTCGTCAACGACCAGGTGTGGATTATGACGAAACCTTTTCTCCAGTGGCTATGCTTAAGTCCATCCGGATCTTACTTGCCATTACTGCATACCATGACTATGAAATCTGGCTAATGGATGCTAAGACCGCCTTTCTAAATGGTGATTTAGAAGAGTGCGTATACATGACTCAGCCAGAGGGCTTCGTAGATAGTGGAAGCAGCGGAAAGGTGTGCAAACTGCTTAAATCCATTTATGGGTTAAAGCAAGCATCGCGGAGTTGGAACATCTATTTTGATGTTGTAGTCAAAGAGTTTGACTTCATCAAAAATATAGATGAACCTTGTATTTATAAAAAGGTAGCAGAGAGTAAGGTTGTCTTCCTCGTATTGTACGTAGATGACATACTCTTGATAGGAAATGATATTTCTATGCTACAATCAGTCAAGCTCTTCTTATCACAAAGATTCTCAATGAAAGATCTAGGTGATGCCTCCTGTTTATTGGGGATTAGGATCTATAGAGATAGATCCAAACGGATACTGGGATTGTCCCAATCCAGGTACATTGACACCATACTAAAGAGGTTTAGTATGGAAGAATCCAAGCGTGGGAACCAACCCATGATCTCTGGACCCACTCTCTCCAAAGAGATGTCTCCCAAGACTGATTCGGAGAGAGCTCGCATGCAAGGGATACCCTATGCTTCGGCAGTAGGCTCTATCATGTATGCGATGCTATGTACTAGAACCGATATAGCATACTCACTAAGTGTAGTGAGTCAGTATCAAGCAGATCCTGAAGAGAGTCACTGGACAGCTGTGAAGAACATTCTCAAGTACTTACGAAAGACTAGAGACATGTTCTTGGTGTATGGTAACGGAGAACTCCGGGTGGAGTCCTCTACCGATTCCACTTCCAAAGTGATAAGGACGACTCTAAGTCGCACTCGGGATTTGTCTTTACCCTCAATGGAGGGGCGGTATATTGGAAGAGTTCCAAACAGGATACCGTTGCAGACTCGACGATGGAGGCTGAACACATCGCTGCCAACGATGCTGCCAAAGAGGCTGTCTGGATGAAGAATTTCATTAGTGAACTTGGTGTGGTTCCATCCATTGAGCATCCAAAACCTCTGTATTGCGATAACAATGGAGCTGTGGCTTTGGCCAAGGAACTCAGATCCCATCAGAAGTCCAGACATATTCTGAGGCGGTATCACCTGATCAGGGAGAAAGTTGATCGCCGGGAGATTGAGGTCAGGAGAGTAGATACGAAGGACAACACTGCGGATCCACTCACGAAGGCCATTCACCAGATAAAGTTTAAGAGATTATTCAGGATGCTAGGTGTGAGATACTACAGCAGCTGGCCTTAGTGCAAGTGGGATATTGTTAGTTATGTATATGCCCTAGAGGACATTGTTGTACATATGATGTATATTTTGATGGATGCTTGGATATATACAGAGAGGACTTTCTTGCTCGTCATGATAGTATGCTATTTGGTTTCACTTTATCTTAACATGTTGACTTGTAATGGTTTACTGTCTTACTCTCACATGTTGATAAAGCCCTTAGGATCTGTACTCGACTACTGGGATTATGATGAGATCATACTAGTGGGGCCACGGTAGTCGATGAGTACATCCTATAAACGTTCCTAGTCAAGGGTATATCGAGACGGGGCATCGATACAACAGAGTAGACTAGCGTATACGCATCTTGACCGATATGATGGGCGATGGATGATCCCATATCCATCGGTGTTTGACATCAAGGATGGTGTACGGGTGCTCAGTGGAGACTGGGTACACTGGACGGACTCGCCGAGAACTCCCAGATGGTGATATACCACACATCAGATGGCAGTTCTCTGGTGACACTGGTACAGGGTAGTCTGTAGACCCGAGATCGTCATAGAGTCTTGTGTGATTCCCATTGTGTTTTGATTTCCACCTTACCACATCCATGAGGGCGTGCAAAACGGTGGCTTTTGGGTACAGTCCCGAATCACATAGAGGCAATGAGCGATAGGTAGGGATTCGTCTCTCCCGGTATAGGGAGTTGATGTTATGCTGTGTTCGATTGGCTATAACTGGAAGTCAATGGCCAGGGCTGATATAGAGATATACTGGTTGGTGTTACCAGTAGTTTCTCGACCTGTTATGAGCCTCTCATCGACAAGAATTATCAGTTACTGGGGTCTGACGTATACCACCCCTAGACTTGATATGCGACATATCAGACGAACATACCGGACTGTACGGGAGTGTTACTGATTGGATTTACAGGAGAACGGACAGGCTAGCTTGTTGATCTTCTGATCACTCAATACCTGGGTGGCTGTTACGTTTAGCTGACCGCTTGCAGCTTGTGGGTGTTTGATATGATCATCACCTGCTACCGGCGTATTGACGATTCTTTAGAGTCGTACACAGAGATTTCTTGGCTCAGGCAAAACGGAGTAGAGGCACATATGTGATATGTGCAGGACCGAGGATAATGCGATATGAGATACCGTATTATATTCTCGCGATATTTAGATATGAACCGGGTCATCGGATCAAGTGTTGATTCGATGAATCGGTACATGATATATTAGTCGGTTATATTCGATATAGCCGGATCGTCAGATCAAGTATTGATTCGATTATTTAATGTATAATGATATATATGATATATTGTATTACATTATTTAATTTTAGCTCGCTTTATTATTTCATTTTCTCACCGGATTAATACATTGATATATATACGATATATGTTAATTGTAATATTTTCTTTTGTCGCAAATATATAATATATATGTGATATAAATTATTGTGACATGATATGATTTATTATGAAACATGATTAGGGATGATAAAAAGGGATTAGGGTTTGATTAGGGTTAGCTCTTTCTTGCACTTTCTAGAAAGATTCTCTTTTGTCAAGTATAAGATATTATGCTTGATATTATCTTATGACTCATTACTTAACCTAACCAAACCCTAGCTCTAGTTTATTCTCTACAAAGGTTAAACCTATCATCCTTGACCATGGTTCCATATCAATCATATATTCTTATCTACTATTCATCACAAAAGGATTATCTTTTTGATTCATCATCTTCTTCTCTCTTAGCTTGGTGAAAGCTTGCTAGTTATTTCTTTAGTGATGATTTCTTGTGAGAAAATGATATAAAAAGAAAGCATAAATACTACTCCATCATCCTCATCTAATCTAACCCATTAGATTAGGGTGTTCACCTCATTAGAGTGAGAGAGCTTGAGCTATTGCAATATCAAAGTAGATCATCGGAGAAAAGGAATACGACAAGCTATCATGGATCGTTCGAGTCGTGGAGTCTCTCTTGAGTCCGGGAGATCATGGATCGCGGCGAAGGGACTTCTACTCGGAGCTTGTGAAGCGAAGGAGCGGACTACAAAGGTTGTAATCCCTCACACTTAGTATTAAAGATGTTATCTTGCATGTTAAACCCTAATAATCTAGCAAAGATCACAGCTTTGGGTTGTTCGGCACGTCTAAACTTTTATTTGGGCATGTTTGATGCTTTATGAACCTTCACAAGAGTGCCAAGGAACCCTACATCCTAAGCTCCGCCGGCTCATCTGGAACAACGTCGGAAGACTCTCGCACGAAGGGAACCCGGTCTAACAACTCACCGTTGATCCGGTAACACGAATGAATGCCAACAATCCTCGACATCCTCTCCCCAAAAGCCGACTAGCGAAAAAGGATGAATTCAAGCTGGGAGAGGCGACACTACTGTCCTCCCATGCACAATAAGAACTGACTCGCCGGGAAAACAAAACCTGACTGTTTCCTCATGACAGTTCACAGACGCCTAGCAGATTGCTAACCAGTCCATGCTCAGGAGAACGTCAAATCCAACATCTCTAGAATGATCACAACGACGGACGAAACTTTATCTCCTATCCAATTGGCACACGACTGAAATACGTGTCGCGCAACAAAAGAATCGTTGACAGAAGTTAGCACAACAAACGGCTGATCTAGCTAACACGACTCTCGGCCCAACCACGACACAAAGTGTGTAAAACAAACAAGTACATCAAAGAACATACGAATTTAGAATACCTGAAAACTCTGCATTGGACTCCCTCACGTCCCGATGAGTAGAAACAAACTCTCGTGTCTGCCCTCTACCCGCAACTGACTGATATCCACCTCTGATAACCTGTCCCCTCTGAGCGAACCCTTCACGACTACGACCTCTCCGAGCATGAATCTGACGCGGTCCTAAGGAACAATTCCTCATGAGGTGATGAATGCTCCCGCATCAGAAATATCCACGCGACGACTGCTGGCCCTCATAGAGATAAGAGCTGAACGATTGACCTCTTCCTAAGCCTCCGTTACTCCCGTGATGTGCCCGATATCTGTCTCGATGACTAAGCCTCTGTCTCTGAGCTGGTACATCTGTACGAGTCCTCTACTGTTCCGGAACTCCCAAAGTCTCAGGAAGACATGTCTCGTCAACTAGGCCTGCATTCATAGGTGCTATGTAGGTGACGGAATGCTGTTTACTGACCGCAAGGAACAACTGGGTAACAGGGGTGACAACCTCCTTTCGCTGCGCTCGAATGGCCTCAACCAATGAACTCATCGTCTGGCGCATGTCCTGCATATCTGCCACAAGCCAAGCAAGATGATCTGTCGAAGGTGGATCCGTCTACTCCTATGCAACGAGCGTGCCATCATTGTGAGTCCTCGTACCACCCGAGTCTACTCTAACCTCGGCCCTCGCCACATCACTCTGAGTCCCCATTGTCATCTGCGGCAAAAGCTATAAATGGAAATAAGATTTGATAAAAACAGGGAAATCGAATCACAAGAATGTGAATCATCAAGGAAGGAATTTCAAGCAATTAGTACTTAGGTCACTTTAGGCGGAGTACCGCATCGTGAGTATGCGGCGGACAAACACACACTACGTTACTCTGCTTAAGCCACCTACTCCATCATACCAAGATCATCCTACACTCTGAAAGGTAAAGCTAGCGCTCTGATACCAACTTTGTCACGACCCGAAATTTGCACGTGACAGCCCTAATACTATGCAACGTCAACAGGCGTAACGCAGTAAAAGAAAGCCAAAAGCCAGAAATCTAAACCATAAAAAGATAAGAAACATTGTTTAAACTTTTGAAAATCTCAACTATAAATTCTGTAAGTCCAATTTACTTTCTTGAAAATTTCTGTAGCACCTCATATGTAAAAACCAACCCGAAAAATGGGTACAACATAAATATAAAGTAAAGCATCCCCAACGATAGCAAATCCACGCCAAAAGGCGGAAAACAACCACTACAACAGATATACGACGCTGTAGCGAAGAAATAAAAGACGATATAAGTAAAAACTGCATAAAAGATATCCAAGTCACTAAAATATATAATATCGTTCTCACATCAAGTCTCTAAGTCATACACGATAATGGTCGATGGAGAGTACATGATACAACGAATATACAATAAACGTGAACGGATAACTACAAAACCTACCTAAAGCAAAACTGCACACTATGAGCCGAAGCGGTATCCGCAACAAAAGATGACGTGATAGATGAATAGCCTGCTTCCACTACTCTGGGGAACAACCTGCAAAACAAACTGTGGCACAACGAGGTTGAGTTGCCAACTCGTGAATAGTAATTAACTTATGCAGGTAATCACAAGGATGCACGTACAGCGCGAATACAACATATACAATTAATTGCAATAAAAGGTCATATGAATGCAGTAATCATGAAGGGTACACTAGCAAGTACAAGTAAATAAGAATCAATAATATGACAATTGGTATGCATTAATCATGCGATAATGATTTGAAAAGGTGTATATGCAACAGTCCTGAAAGGTACACTAACAGGTACAACTAACACATTAAGCAATGCATATAAAATGAAGTATGTAAATGAAACATATCATTTCCACGGATTCCTGACGTCGTTGTAGGAACAAAGTCCATCAAGACAATCCAAATCCCAATTCCTCAAATCAGCCCCCAATATGGTTCTCATATCATGTAGGTCTCACAAATCCGGAATGTACAATATCAAGCAAATCTCAAATATCCCGTATCCAATATCAAGTGAATCTCTTATAATCTAAGTATATTTGCATGAATAATTATGATGATGTATAAGAATTGATATGTATACATATATATTAACGTCCCATTTCAGTAATATATATGCATATGTATATATAACAGCGTCCAATTACACTGTTATATATACTTTGGAGTAAAAAGAAATATCATGAAAACCTGTGCCAAGCATCGACACATAAATGTTGATCTATCATGTGCTGTCACCAAAATTGGCACCCTGATAGGTACGTATCATACGGCATACCGAAAGCTCGAGTACCTAGCTCTGACCTTCGCCTCTCGATGTATCTATACGCACATGATCCCCGTCGATATCCCCATGATAACCGCCGAGTCATAGGTAATGTCACTGGTAAGTATGGTTGCCCCACTAACTCATCTCCTCACTGAGATTCTTGTCCCGGGGTACCTCCGTGCCCCACCATGTACCCGCACACGAACCCCTCCTTTTCTCGCATGGGGTATATATATATCAGAACCGATAAATGTCATGGTCGATGCTGAAATATCATATCAAGAGAAACCGGGTTTTCCAAATAATGCATAATTTCATGAAACTACCACGGTCCTCAAATCCACAAAACATCAAGAAAAATCCAAATCTCAATGCGAAAAAATGCATGAATATAATATATGCAACATAAAACTGTAGTGTAAGTATATAAAGGAAAAACCGCTATTTAACTGCAACAAGTTAAAATATATATATGCGGTTCCTAATTTCTCCAAGTCTATATAATATCAAATAAAGGTAAACATGTAGCTATAGCGAGATACGTGTGTATATGTATCTACCTATCAATAATGGTGTAATATACCCTCCAGGTATAAGTGAAGTATGAATGCAAGGTATCCATATGGCTATATCATTAAGGGTGTATGTATCTATCGCTAATGGTATAATACCCTGTAGGTATACAGGTAACTACCATATAAGCATGTCAAGGCATATGTGTAAGCATGAAGGTATACAGGTATGCTACATGTCATATGCGTAAAGAAATATGAATCAACGTCTCAATGTCCCTAACCAAACAATATCATATCTATAAGGGTGGTGTGCATGACATGGCAATTATTGACGGTGTGTGTGGCATACAATTAGTGCTCGTGCAACGTGAGCCGTCAATAATATGTGCAGTGTCCTAAGGGTACTAGTCCAAGCACAACAAGTAACTAAGTAAAAAGGTGTATGCGCAAGTATATATATGAAATAGAATATGCGACAAATCAAATCATCTCTAGACTAGACGTATAACGCCATACGGGCGATTCCGCAGTAGATGTTAAATCTATTCACCAACGCTCCCGGCTAAGTGAAGCCTACCACTCGCTTCCCCTCTTCGCAGCGTTCGAAATCCCTGCCTACGAACCTAAAATTTCACAAACATATCACATAAGCTAAATATCCTACATCGACGAAAAGACAATGAAACGCAAGGATAAACTACGAAACACAACGTCTAGATTCCGATCGTCCCGATCGCGCAACACAAAACCATTAAATACGCGGAATATAATAAATATAACCTCGCAACGAACAATCGAACCCACGTCGGAAAAATCCCGAAACCTAGTAAACAACTTATCGCAATATTTCACACTAGAATCAAGCAAACACATTTCTAGTGACTTCAAACATCATATAATAGCTTAACTAAGCTATCCAAACCATTTTCTTTATTTTTAACACTTGCCAATTATGTTTTAGCAAAAACCTAGTAAGTAAAAACCCTTAACTAAACAAAGTAGTAATTAACAAAAATTATCATTTTCTTCTAGGTTATGCTTTTTCTAATCACAAATTAACACTTCAATTAACATTAAACACTTAAATAAAGCTTTAATCTTAACTTGAATTTCTGAAAAATTATGAATAATGAATTAATCAAGAGTTTTTAAAGCTATATTAAACATATAATTAGCTAACTTAAATAGGTAGATTAAGATTTAAAAAAATAATTAAGTATTAAGGTAAGAAATTATACCTTAACAAGAACAAACTTTAGCACAAGATTTCATCGAGTTAGCCACCAAAAAAACATACTTTGTTGAAGAACCAAGCAAGTTTAGTAAATGAAATTGATGGTTTATTTTTTATTTAGGAAATTTTGGATTTATTTTTGGACTTTTGAAGCATTTTGTGAACAAAATGATGAAGAAATTAGCTAGGAAAAGAAATGGGGCAGAAATGGGGAATGAGGCTCAGCCAAAGGTGATGGGGGGGGGGTATTTGTGTGATAAAAATGAAGAAGTTTTTAGCAAAATGCAATAAATGGATCATTAAATGCAATACTGCCACCTTTCATTTATTTTCTTTTTCTTTTAAAATTTAAATCCTTTTGCTCTAAAAAATCTAGATATTTTGAAGTGAAGCTTCCAAAATGATGATTTCCAATGATTCTCATTTAGAAGAAATTTCCCGATTTACGTGCATAATTTACCGCTTAAAATAATATTTTATTTGGAAAAAATTCTATCTAAACCAAAACCTCCCATATAACCCCAAAGTTCGCGCACCAGCTTTACTTTAGCTAAATTAGGTGCCGGCAAGTTTTTACGGATGTTTAATCGAAATCGGGTTAAAACGGAAAATACCGACTATTTTGCCCTAAAACGGAAAAATTCGCAAAACGATTTCTAAAACGTTATAATGACGCCTTGCTTTGTCATCTCGAAATCTATGTGAAGGTACCTACAATAATACGCGATCACAATCGCTATTAAAATCGAATCCGAAAAACCGATACGGCACACGGTGCGCTCATAGGTTAGAACTTATAACCTACGCATTCAAAAACAACAAAAAAAACCCTTGTTGTTGATGTACCAACGCCCAACAACTAAATAACAATCCAAACATCATAACCAAGCATTCCAAAATACGGAAAACATAACCAAAAACACTCCAATATGCTCCCAGATTTTGACTCAGGTCAATTGGTGAAAAACTAGCAAGTATAGGGTGTTGTATGAGGGGTATGTAAGTTACTGGAACAACCTAGACCCCAACCATCACAATTTGGCCGGCCACATAGCCCTCAAATCCGGCAAGCTCGACCAAATGGTGAGGGAACGGGCTCAAACTTTCAAGGTGTAACACCTTAGAATGTATTTTGTAGCTCGAAATTAGCTAGGGTTAGGGCTCGAACTTGCAGGGTGTAACGCCTCTCACAGCTTGAATTCAGCCTTTTTCGCTAGTCGGCTACTGAGGAGATGTCGTGGATACTTGCCGTTCATTCATGATACCGGAGCCACAGTGGGATTGTTGGACCGGGTTCCTTTGGTGCAAGAGTTTTTCCGACGTTGTTCCGGATAAGCCGGCGAAGCTTAGGGAGCTTAAGGATCAGCTGCAGAGTTGTTTGTTTGGGGAGTTTTGTGTGTCCGAGTGTTTCACTTTTGGAAGCTCCTATTTCTGTTCGTCAAGAAGAAAGACGGCAGTTTAGGGTTGTGTATCGACGGATCGTTAATTGAACCGGCTTACAGTGCGGATAGGTATCCTTCACCTCGCCGTGACGATTTCTTCGATCAGCTCCAGTGTGCGAGACATCTTCTAAGTTTGCTCGGGATTAGGTTATCATTATTGCGGATTCGGGGTGATGGCATTCCGAAGACTGCCTTGTGCGTGCTACAGGCTTTGTTTGTTTTGGTGAGTCGTTGGATTCGCTGATGCTCTGGCAGCATTTGTAAATGTGATGAACCAGATTTCTTCAGGCCGTTCCTCGACCAGTTTTGTTGTGTTATATACGACATTCTGGCCTATTTAATGTGTCTTGAGGGATAGGAGTAACACTTGGGGATTTGTATGCAGATACTGGGAGTGCACCAGCAGTTGCTAGATTCTTGGAGTTTTCCTTCAGGCTTGTTTTGTTTGACTCCTAGGTCTTGTAGTCACGAGAGACGGTTTCGTATGGTTCCGAGGGAGATCGTAGCCGTACAGCTTAGGTCCAGACTTGTGTGCAGGACGGAGATCCGCGGATTGTTAGGCTTAGCAGGTTTTACCGCCGTTTCATGCAGGATTGCTAGAGTAGTGCTGCACCGTCGACTGAATGGACCGGAAGGGAGGTTTCTTTTCTGTGTACGGAGTTTTCGGCAGTTGGAGATTCGGTTAACAACAGAATCAGTTCCTTCTTAGCCTTTGGTTCGGGCGACCTTGTTGTTTAACTGTAATGTTTCTTGAGTGGGCTCGAATGTGTACTGAGGTGACACTATAGAGTTATCGCTTTTGCTTCCTTACATTTGGAGGAAGTACGAGAAGGATATTCCACTCATGATCTGGAGATGGCCGCGGTGGTTTTGCGTTGGAGATTTAGAGACACTACTTGGTTGAGAGTCGTGTCAGATTTTCCACGGACTACCAGAGCTTAATGTATATCTTCCTGCAGTGGATTTTGATTGTTGTGATAGTCTTCTGCAGATTTACAGTTCTTGTGTGATCGTCGAGTACAACTTTAGTTTATCTCTACGGAGGGGACAGTTTGCTCATGTCCGCGCCCGACCACTTTACTTAAATCGTTTTCGCGAGACATTGTCCGCCGATGCTCGTTCGTCAGAGATACTTGAGCATACTCGGCTGAGTAATGATTCGGAGACCTTGATTTGTGACAATGGTGTGCTAAGTTAGGGACGCGTTTGTGTACCTGGTATCATCGGGTAGAGACGTGTAATCCTAGAACATAGACATCTTTCAACTCTCTGTATGCATTCAAGTTCCACCAACATTTAGCGTGACTTGTGATATAGTTACGGGTGGACAGGGATGTAAGGAGAAGTTTCAGATTTCGTTTCAAGGTGTCTGTCTTGTTGTGCGCTTGGGTCGAGCATCTGAGGCCGGATGGAGAGTTGCAACCTTTAACCGTTCCGAAGTAGGAATGGGAGCAGATCTCCATGAATTTCATTATGGTGTCTACCCAGGTTAGTCATGTTGTGGTTCCAAACGGATTCTTGCCGTCCGGTTATACTCAATGTGCATTGTTGTTTCTTGTTAATTTGTGTGTTTGTTTTGATTGTTGTCAGCAGTTGGGGGATCGTCACTTGCCATCGTTAGGGTTCTTCTTCGATAGCTGTTATCAGTAGACACTCCAATTGGCCACCTTTAGGCTTAGGGGTTAGGTCGTGTCGATCACCAGTCTGTTGTCTTTCTGACTCTGCGTATGTAGGACTTTGGACCCCAGCTAGTCTAGAGACTTCGGAGATAGTCCAGTTGTGTTAGGTCAGGATGGAAATTGTCTATTGCGAACTGAGGACTTATGCCGACTGTGTTGGTAATAGACTCGAGTTCGCAGGGACAGGTTATGTATTCCTACGGACTTTCCGATGAATGACGTGTTGGATTTTGGGAAGCTTGTCCCAGGATTTAGGTCCTTCTAATACCCAATAAGCGAGTTAGTTTCGTTGCCTTTAATTTGGCACTTCCGCCCAGATTATTAGATTTTCACCCCGTATTCCTTGTGATGATACTCTACAGTTACCTTCTTGACCTTTCTCACATGATTTGGCACCAGACCATTTATCTTAGACGCGATCTTTCGTTCACCAGCAGCCAATTGTGTTAATGGCTTGGCAGGTGGAGGAACATCGGTCAAGGGTCTTGCTATCTATAAAGGGTTTTCTTGGGCGTAGCCGTATAGTGAGGTAGTCACTTGGGAGGCTGCGAGCGAGATTTGAGGATTTTAATCTTATCTTTGAAGGTACGAGTAGCAGTATATTTTTAAATTCAGGGACGAATTTCTTTTAAGGGGGGAGATTATAACACCTTAGAATGTGTTTTGTAGCTAATTATATTTTAATGTATGGTTTTTAATAAAAAGTTTACCAAATTGGGTTTTAAATATTTTATACTATTTAATGAGTATTTTATTAGAATTTTTATAGGCACAAACACACTTGTGCATGTAAACTAGGGTGTTAAGTGTGATTTAACCATTACATAATCTAGTTTTATGTTTTGTTTAGGTGCTTTTGGGTTTTATTTGTTCATGGTTGTTTTAAAATGAAAATGAATTTGAAAAAGGTTTTAATATTGGTTTTATTATTCATGGTTGACCAAGGAGAGAGAGAGATGGGCATGGGGCTACATCGCTTGTGCCATGGCCATTTAATGAAGAAAGAGAAAGAGAAAGTTGTGTGTGTGTTTGTTGTTCTTATTTTCCTTTCTCACTCTCATTCTATCATTCTCTCTCTCTCAAAAGCCCATATTTCAGCTCCAGCAGAAGCAGCAGCCCTAGAAATCAGCAGCAGCAACACCAGCATTCATCATCAGCAACAGCATCATCAACATCAGCAGCAGCAACAGCATCATCAACATCATCAGCAGCAGCAGCCGGAGCAGCAGGCAGCAACAGCAGTAGCAGGAGCTCCAGCAACCTACAACAGCTCTTCTCCACTTCTTCACCTGCTCTCTAGGGTTCTTTAGGGTATATTTCTGAACCCTTTCCCTAGATTGCTTAGCTTGTGTGTTATTTAGCTTCGATTAGTGTTAAATTAGCTAGTTTAGAGCTAATTAAGGTGATTTGTGTGGAATGTTGTTTAAGTGATGATTTTGTTGGTTAACCTAGATTATTTGAGTGTTATTAGGGTCACTTCAACTGAGTTTAACACAGATTTCACTAAAATACCTTAGGGTTTGCCTTTTGTGCTAAATTGTCGTTTTTATGCGATATATTGGCTATCTGTGATCTGCTTTTGGCCCGGACCTTTCAGGACAAAATTGAGGAAACTGGAACATGCTACCTAGGTCTAGACACCTCCACCAGAACACGAGCCCCTCTCCCCCAATCATAGCCGTAGATTTAATCCTATTGGCCGAAATTTGCGGCCAAGTAGGGGGCTGAGGTGTTGAGTTTTTGTGTGGGGTAGTCTGTTGTGTTCTATAGTGTTTTGGTATTTCTAGTTTTGTAAGATTTGACCTGTAGGAAAATATTGGATCAAATACCGTATTTCTAGTTTGTTGTGTTTGCGCGATACTCGTGATACGTGAGAGGGTTCTGCGATCCAGCGTATCACCGCGTGTCTCGATGGTTTTAGACGCGTATACACACGATTTAGCGTATCGTGCATAAGCGCGTTTAGTTCGCGACGCGAGTTTCTCGTTTGGGTTCGATATCGTGTTTTGCGAGATATCTAGCTTATATGTGATTTCCATGTCTTATTTGCAGGTTTGCAGGCGGGGACTACGGGCACTGCTACAGGGGTGAGCAGATGGTAGGATTCACCTAGCGTGGAGCGTAGGTGAGTAGATTTAACATCTACAGGGGAATCGCCCGCTTGGCGTTATGCGTCTGGGCTAGGATTCAATACTTGTCGCATATTCTACTTCATTGATAGAATTGCGCCTTTACCCTTTTTACTTAGATATAGTTGTACTGTGACTAGTAGCCGTAGGGCACTGCACCTATTATTGACGGTTCATGTTGCACGAGCACGGATTGCATGCTACACACACACCGTCAATAATTACCATGTCACACACTAACCATTATAGATTCTATTGCTTATCACACATGACATCTAGCTTATCGGTATACCTATAGTGTATTATACCTTTAGTGATAGGTACATATACACCTTGCGATACAGCTACAGGTATACCTTGCACATATTTTACTTATACCGAGGGGATATCCTATATATTTTACTTATACCCAGGGGGGTATAGGACATCAGTTCTTATAGGTAGATACCTATACATTGCTACACCTGTATGTTACACACATATTCAGTTGCAGCCACAGATTTACCTTTACTGATGTTACTTAGCTGTACCTTATTAGTTTCGCATACATGTGGTTTCAGCTACATATTCTCAGTTATATGTTCGCATTTCAGATATATCGTATATATTTATTCCTGGATTGCGCATTCTTATTATTTGGATTTTACATGATGTTTTCTGGATTTGAGAACCGCGGGAGTTCATGAAATTATGCATACATTGAAAAACCCGGTTTCCTTGATATGATATTTGCGCATCCACCATGGGTTTTATCGGTGCTGATTATATATACCCCTACGAGGAGGCGTCGAGGCCGTAATGGGTACATGGTGGGGCCCGGAGGTACCCCGGGGCAAGAAAGGAATGTCGATGTGCTATGAGCCGATAAGCCCGGCCGGGGAACCATACCATCCGGTGACAGTACCAATGACTCGGCGGGGGTCATGGAGACACTGTTGGGAGTCATGCACGTATGCATACGTCGAAAGGCGAGGGTCCGAGCTAGGCACTCGTGCTTTCGGGACAGCGTATGATACGTTCCTATCAGGATTTCTGTGTCGATGCTTGGCACATTGTTTTCATGATATTTCTTTTAAACACCTTTGTATATATAACAGGGGATTAGCCGTTGTTATATATACCCTTACACCAATATTAGTGGAATGGGACGCTAATATACGTGTATTGACCCCATCACATTCATTTCTGCATATATACATATACTTAGGATGCTAGAAACTTACTTGAGAATTTGACTTTGGATATCAGGTGATTCATTGAGATTGGACATACATATGGGATTATTGATTTGTACATTTGGGATATAGGAGATTACTCGATATTGTATATTGAGGAAATGTGAGACTTATATGATATGAGAGCCTGACTTAGGGGCTGATTTGAGGAATTATGGATTTGAGTATCTTGATGGACTGTGATCCTGCCACGATGTCATGTTTCCGTGGAAATGACATATTCCACCCTATACCTCACACTTATCTATTTTATGCACAGTTTCATATATTGGTAGTACCTGTTAGTGTACCCTTATGATATTTGCATATTTACATTCTCATATCCCTATTGCATGGTTATTGCATACTATTGTCATGTTACTATCGCTTCACATATTAATTGTACCTGCTAGTGTACTTTCCTTTATTCAGCATTTGCTCGACATGTTATTACTGTAGTCACATATCTTAGATACATGTTGTACGTGCATTCCTGCGATTACCTGCATATGTTATCTACTATTCACGAGTTGGCAGCTCACCTCCGTTGTGCCACAGGTGTTTCAGGTTGTTCCCCAGAGTAGTCGGGGCAGGCTATTGAGCTATTCCGCTTTTCAGCTATCATCTTTTACTACAGATACCGCGTCAGCTCACAGTACTATTTTGCTTAGGTGGGTTTTGGTGGTTATCTGTATTTTGTATTGTACATTCGTTGTATCTTGTACTCTCCATCTACTATTATGTTGTTGACTTAGAGGCTTGGTGAGGACGTTACCGAATATTATTTGTGTATTTGTTGTCTTTTATATACAGCTTTCTCTCTATTGTCTTTATTTCTTCGCTGCAGCGTCATATTTTTGTGTTGCATTCATCTTGGTTAGTTTTTACAAAAGGGGGTGTTGTTAAAATTTTAAAGAAGGAAAGTTGGACTTTTAAAGAATTTGGGTTGCGATTTCAAATGTTTCAAAAACTTATATTATCTTTTTCGTATTTTTATGGTTTAGATTTCTGGGTTTTGGCTTTCTTTTACTACGTCACGTCTTAGGGCGGTGCGTAGTACTTGGGCCGTCACGGGCCAATTTCGTGTCGTTACAAAGTTGGTATTAGAGCGCTAGGTTTTACCTTTCGGAGTGTAGGATGACCTTAGTATAATGCAGTAGGTAGCTTAAGCAGAGTAACATAGTGTGTGTGTCTGCAGCATACCCACGGTGCGGTACCTTGCATTAAGTAACCTAAGTAAATTTTCTTGAAATTCCTTCCTTGATAATTCATATCGTTGAGATTCGATTCCTTAATCTTATCGAATCATATATCTATTTATAGCCTTGCCGCCGATGACTATGGGGACTCAGAGTGATGCAGCGAGGGCCGAGGTCAGAGTTGGCTCGGGTGAGACGAGTACTGACCAGGATGGCACTCTAGTTGCAAAGGTGCAGATGGATCAGCCTACGACATATATTATTGATAGACTTTTGGCAGAGATGCAGGACTTCCGCCAGACGATGAGTTCATTGGTTGAGGTCGTTCGGGAGCTACGACAGGAGGTTGTCACCCTTGTTACTCAGTTGTCACTTGCGATAAGCATGCAGCAGTCCGTCACCTACATAGCACCAGTAGTTGCAGCTCCAATTGATGAGGCAATATTCCAGGACTGTGGAGGACTCGTACCAGCCCAGAGGTTTGGTCGCCGAGACAGATTTCGTGGCCGTCGTGGGAGTAGCAGAGGCTTAGGACGAGGACAGTCATTCATCTCTCTTCCCCAGGATGGTCAACAGTCAACGCGTGGATGTTTTCGATGCGGAAGCCTTCAGCATTTCGTCAGGGATTGTTCCTTAGCACCTCGTCAGGATCGTACTCAGAGAGGCCATGGACGTGGAAGATTTGCTCAGAGGACACAGTCTACCAGAGGAGTTCATCCAGCTGTGAGTAGAGGTCAGACACAGGTGTTTGCTTCTACTCATCGGGACGTGCAGATGTCCAATGCAGAGTTTTCAGGTATCCTTATTTCGCATGTTTTTTTGATGTGTTCATTTGTTTTTCATTCTTGTACCGTGGTTGGGTAGATTAGTCGTAGTTGTGCTAACTTCTGTCAGCTATTCTTTTGTTGCGCGACACGTGTTTCAGTTGTGTGCCAATCGGATAGGAGATAGATTTTCGTCCGACGTTTTGATCCTTCTAGAGATGTTGGATTTGACATTCTCCTGGGCACGGAATGATTAATTACGTGCTAGGCATCTGTGGACTACCGTGAGGAAACAGTCAATTTTGTTTTCCCGGCAGGTCAGTTCTTGTTGTGCTGGTGGATAGTTGTGCCGCCTGTCACAGCTTGAATTCAGCCTTTTTCGCTAGTCGGCTACTGAGGAGATGTCGTGGATTCTTGGCGTTCATTCGTGATACCGGAGCCACAGTGGGATTGTTTGACCGGGTTCCTTTCATGCGAGAGTTTTTCCGACGTTGTTCCGGATATGCCGGCGAAGCTTAGGGAGCTTAAGGATCAGCTGTAGAGTTATTTGTTTGGGGAGTTTTGTGTGTCCGGGTGTTTCGCTTTTGGAAGCTCCTATTTCTGTTCGTCAAGAAGAAAGACGGCAGTTTAGGGTTGTGTATCGACGGATCATTAATTGAACCGGCTTACGGTGCGGATAGGTATCCTTCACCTCGCTGTGACAATTTCTTCGATCAGCTCCAGAGTGCGAGACATCTTCTAAGTTTGCTTGGGATCAGGTCATCATTATTGCGGATTCGGGGTGATGGCATTCCGAAGACTGCCTTATGCGTGCTACGGGTTTTGTCTGTTTTGGTGAGTCGTTGGATTCACTGATGCTCTGGCAGCATTTGTAAATGTGATGAACCAGATTTCTTCTGGCCGTTCCTCGACCAGTTTTGTTGTGTTATATACGACATTCTGGCCTATTTAATGTGTCTTGAGGGACAGGAGTAACACTTGGGGATTTGTATGCAGATACTGGGATTGCACCAGCAGTTGCTAGATTCTTGGAGTGTTCCTTCAGGCTTGTTTTGTTTGACTCCTAGGTCTTGAAGTCACGGGAGACGGTTTCGTATGGTTCCGCGGGAGATTGTGGCTTTACAGCTTAGGTCCAGAATTGTGTGCAGGATGGAGATCCGCAGATTGTTGGGCTTAGCAGGTTTTACCGCCATTTCATGCAGGATTGCTAGAGTAGTGCTGCACCGTCGATTGAATGGACCGGAAGGGAGGTTTATTTTCTGTGGACTGAGGCATGTGTACGGAGTTTTCGGCAGTTGGAGATTCGGTTGACAACTGCATTAGTTCCTTCTTTGCCTTTGGTTCGGGCGACCTTGTTGTTTAACTGTAATGTTTCTTGAGTGGGCTCGAGTGTGTACTGAGGTGTAACAATAGAGTTATCGCTTTTGTTTCCCTACATTTGGAGGCTGTACGAGAAGGATATTACACTAATGATCTGGAGATGGCCGCTGTGGTTTTGCGTTGGAGATTTAGAGACACTACTTGGTTGCGAGTCGTGTCAGATTTTCCACGGACCACCAGAGCTTAATGTACATCTTCCTGCAGCGGATTTTGATTGTTGTGATAGTTTTCTGCAGATTTACAGTTCTTGTGTGATCGTCGAGTACAGCTTTAGTTCATCTCTACGGAGGGGACAGCTTGCTCATGTCCGCGCCCGACCACTTTCCTTAAATCGTTTTCACGAGACACGGCTGGGTAATGATTCGGAGACCTTGATTTATGACAATGGTGTGGTAAGTTAGGGACGCGTTTGTGTACCTGGTATCATCGGGTAGAGACGTGTAATCCTAGAACATGCACATCTGTCAACTCTCTGTATGCATTCAAGTTCCACCAACATTTAGCGTGACTTGTGAGATAGTTACGGGTGGACAGGGATGTAACGAGAAGTTTCAGGTTTCGTTTCAAGGTGTCTGTCTTTTTGTGTGCTTGGGTCGAGCATCTGAGGCTGGCTGGAGAGTTGCAACCTTTAACCGTTCCGAAGTTGGAATGGGAGCAGATCTCCATGAATTTCGTTATGGTGTCTACCCAGGTTAGTCAGGGTGTGGCTCCAAACGGATTCTTCTCGTCCGGTTATACTCAATGTGCTCAGATGTTTCTTGTTAAGTTATATGTTTGTTTTGATTGTTGTCAGCAGTTGGGGGATCGTCACTCGCCATCGTTAGGGCTCTCCTTCGATAGCTGTTATCAGGAGACACTCCAATTGGCCACCTTTAGGCTTAGGGGTTAGGTCGTGTCGATCACCAGCCTGTTGTCTTTCTGACTCTGCGTAAGTAGGACTTTGGATCCCAGCTAGTCTAGAGACTTCGGAGATAGTCCAGTTGTGTTAGGTCAGGATAGAAATTGTCCATTGCGAACTGAGGACTTATGCCGACTGTGTTGGTAATAGACTCGAGTTCGCAGGGACAGATCATTTATTCCTACGGACTTTTCGATAAATGACGTGTCGGATTTTGGGAAGCTTGTCCCTGGATTTAGGTCCTTCTAAGACCGAATAAGCGAGTTAGTTTCGTTGCCTTTAATTTGGCACTTCCGCCCAGATTATTAGATTTTCACCCCGTATACTTTGTGATGATACTCTACAATTACCTTCTTGACCTTTCTCACATGATTTGGCACCAGACCATTTAGCTTAGACGCGATTTTTCGTTCACCAGCAGCCAATTGTGTTAATGGCTCGGCAGGTGGAGGAACATCGGTCAAGGGTCTTGCTATCTGTGAAGAGTTTTCTTGGGCGTAGCCATATAGTGAGGTAGTCACTTGGGAGGCTGCGAGCGAGATTTGAGGATTTTAATCTTCTCTTTGAAGGTACGAGTAGCAGTATATTTTTAAATTCGGGGACGAATTTCTTTTAAGGGTGGGAGATTGTAACACCTTAGAATGTGTTTTGTAGATAATTATATTTTAATCTATGGTTTTTATTTAAAAGTTTACCAAATTGGGTTTTAAATATTTTATCCTATTTAATGAGTATTTTATTAGAATTTTTCTAGGCTCACACACACTTGTGCATGTAAACTAGGGTGTTAAGTGTGGTCTAACAATTGCTTAATCTAGTTTTATGTTTTGTTTAGGTGCTTTTGGGTTTTATTTGTTCATGGTTGTTTTAAAATGAAAATGAATTTGAAAAAGGTTTTAATATTGGTTTTATTATTCTTGGTTGACCAAGGAGAGAAAGAGATGGGCATGGTGCTACATGGCTTGTGCCATGCCCATTTAATGAAGAAAGAGAAAGAGAAGGGTGTGTGCGTGTTTGTTGTTCTCATTTTCCTTTCTCACTCTCATTCCCTCATTCTCTCACTCTCAAAAGCCCAAATTTCAGCTCCAGCAGAAGCAGCAGCCCCAGAAATCAGCAGCAGCAACACCAGCATTCATCATCAGCAACAGCATCATCATCATCAGCAGCAACAGCATCATCATCATCATCATCAGCAGCAGCAGCAGCAGTATCAGGCAGCAACAGCAGGAGCAGGAGCTCCAGCTACTTACAACAGCTCTTTTCCACTTCTTCACCTGCTCTCTAGGGTTCTTTAGGGTATATTTCTGAACCCTTTCCCTAGATTGCTTAGCTTGTGTGCTAATTATCTTCGATTAGTGTTAAATTAGCTAGTTTAGTGCTAATTAAGGTGATTTGTATGGAATGTTGTTTAAGTGATGATTATGTTGGTTAACCTACATTATTTTAGTGTTATTAGGGTCACTTCAACAGAGTTTAACCCAGATTTCACTAAAATACCTTAGGGTTTGCATTTTGTGCTAAATTATCGTTTTTATGCAATATATTGGCTATCTGTGTTCTGCTTTTGGCCCAGACCTTTCAAGACAAAATTGAGGAAACTGGAACATGCTACCTAGGTCTAGACACCTCCACCAGAACACGAGCCCCTCTCCCCCAATCATGGCCGCAGATTTAATCCTATTGGCCGAAATTTGCGGCCAAGTAGGGGGCTGAGGTATTGGGTTTTTGTGTGGGGTAGTCTGGTGTGTTCTATAGTGTTTTGGTATTTCTAGTTTTGTAAGATTGGACCTATAGGAAAATCTGGGATCAAATATCATATTTCTAGTTCGTTGTGTTTGCGCGATACGCGTGATACGTGAGAGGGTTCTGCGATCCAGCGTATCGCGGCGTGTCTCGATGGTTTTAGACGCGTATACATACGATTCAGCGTATCGTGCACACGCGCGTTTAGTTCGCGACGTGAGTTTCTCGTTTGGGTTCGATATCGCGTTTTGCGAGATATTTGGCTTATATGTGATTTTCATGTCTTATTTGCAGGTTTGCAGGCAGGGACTACGGGTACTGCTACAGGGGTGAGCAGATGGTAGGATTCACCTAGCGTGGAGCGTAGGTGAGTAGATTTAACATCTACAGGGGAATCGCCCGCATGGCGTTATGCGTCTGGGATAGGATTCAATACTTGTCGCATATTCTACGTCATTGATAGAATTGTGCCTTTACCCTTTTTACTTAGATATAGTTGTACTGTGACTAGTAGCCGTAGGGCACTGCACCTATTATTGACGGTTCATATTGCACGAGCACGGATTGCATGCTACACACACACCGTCAATAATTGCCATGTCACACACTAACCATTATAGATTCTATTGCTTATCACACAGGACATCTAGCTTATCGGTATACCTATAGTGTATTATACCTTTAGTGATAGGTACATATACACCTTGCGATACAGCTACAGGTATACCATGCACGTATTTTACTTATACCGGGGGGATATCCTACATATTTTACTTATACCCAGGGGGTATACGACACCAGTTCTTATAGGTAGATACCTATACATTTCTACACCTGTATGTTACAACACATATTCAGTTGCAGCCACATATTTACCTTTACTGATGTTACTTAGCTGTACCTTATTAGTTTCGCATACATCTGGTTTCAGCTACATAATCTCTGTTATATGCTCGCATTTCAGATATATCGTATATATTTATTCCTGGATTGCGCATTCTTATTATTTGGATTTTACATGATATTTTCTGGATTTGGGAACCGCGGTAGTTCATGAAATTATGCATACATTGAAAAACCCGCTTTCCTTGATATGATATTTGCGCATCCACCATAGGTTTTATCGGTGCTGATTATATATACCCCTACGAGGAGGCGTCAAGGCCGTAGAGGGTACATGGTGGGGACCGGAGGTACCCCGGGGAAAGAAAGGGATGTCGATGTGCTATGAGCCGATGAGCCCGGCATGGGAACCATACCATCCTGTGACAGTACCAATGACTCGGCGGCGGTCATGGAGACACCGTTGGGAGTCATGCACGTATGCATACGTCGTAAGGTGAGGGTCAGAGCTAGGCACTCGTGCTTTCGGCACAGCGTATGATACGTACCTATCAGGATTTCTTTGTCGACGCTTGGCACATTGTTTTCATGATATTTCTTTTAAACACCTTTGAATATATAATAGGGGATTAGCCGTTGTTATATATACCCTTATACCAATGTTAGTGGAATGGGACGCTAATATATGTGTATTGACCCCATCATATTCATTTCTGCATATATACATATACTTAGGATGCTAGAAACTTACTTGAGAATTTGACTTGGGAAATCAGGTGATTCATTGAGATTGGACATAAATATGGGATTATTGAATTGTACATTTGGGATATAGGAGATTACTCGATATTGTACATTGAGGAGATGTGAGACTTATATGTGTTAGGTCCACGTTACCTCTCCCGGTACTTTCGGGGTTGCGGAAACGGTAAAACAAAAATTTTTCTGGACTTGGTAACATGGACCGTAAAAGCCGGATCTTTACTAAACAATACACTAGCAACCTATCTAGAGATTTATCTACTCGGTTAGGGGTTATACCTCAACTTGAACTCCTTCTCTTCTTGTTGTTCTTCTCCTTGCTTGCTCTTTGTAGTAGTTTGAATGGCTTCCCCTCCTCGTCTCCTCTTTGTCAAAGATAGATCCATCTGAGGGCTTCATCCTTGGACTCCTTTCTCGATCTTGAAAGAACTAAGGTATCCGGCTTGCTAGACCTTCTACCTTAGATTGAGTAGAGTGTGCTTTGGGGTGTTATATCTTCAAAGGGATGATTCTCAACACATGAGATTTGCTCTCCTTGAACTAGAGGAGGAAGAAGAGGAACTGAAGAGAGAGAAACAAAATGATAGAATGATATGGTATTTTTACAACCATAACATATATGTGATTTTCTAATAATAATATTAATTCAAAATGAAAAAGGTGATGGATGGATTGAAGAGACCATTATCATATCACAATAAATGAATTTTGCAAAGATCAAAGAGCATCTAAAAAAGGTAATGATGATGGTCAATATTTCAAACCTAGTCAACTAGTCAACCATGGTCAACAAGTCAACAAACCCAACCATGAAACAATTTCATTTAATTAATATTATTAATTTATAAATCACAAGATCGTTAGGGTTTGGAAAAATACGACTGTCAACTGTGCATACACACCCGTTCCAAAACCCTAATGAACAAACTCTTCCTCCGCCTCAATCAACTGTGCATACACACCCGCATTCATGTTCCGATGGACATGAACACTATGAGATAAAACTAACCCCAAAGCATATACTAGGATCCGGCTCAAACCAGAGCCCGCTAGTAATGACTGTCCGGACATCAAACGTGCACAAGTGCGCGGATGTGAACGAACCCTATCGCAAAACCATGCGACCTCTACTCAGTGTTGCCCAAAGGCGAGTAACCCTCTGTGTGGGACTCTAAAGACTCGACACTACGCTGGCAGTGGGGTTAACCACAGACCGCAAGCGGCACTAGCTGT
This sequence comes from Agapanthus africanus, assembly GCA_030015575.1. Classification (NCBI taxonomy): domain Eukaryota; kingdom Viridiplantae; phylum Streptophyta; class Magnoliopsida; order Asparagales; family Amaryllidaceae; genus Agapanthus; species Agapanthus africanus. The sequence goes on along the minus strand of CM057339.1, from coordinate 467,781,837 downwards.
ACGTAACGGTCCCCAGGTAGATGCCGATAAGAAGACTGATGAGGTGAACCCATCCGAACTCCTACTGAGTCTATATGTGACAATCTCCGTACAGTCCGGTCTGTTCGTCTAATACATTGCATGGCGGGCCTAGGGGGCGGTAAACGTCAGTCCCCTAATAGCGGTACAAGTCGTGTCGGAGTGAAGCCCAGAACACCCTGAGATAACATTGGAAATCTACCAGTATATCTCGCTTGCCCTGGCCAGGGACTACTCGTGTAATGGCTCTCCTAGACACAGCACGATGTCAACCCCCAATAACGGGAGAGACGAATCCTGTCTAACCGTCACTGCCTCCAAGTGCTTCGGGACTGCTCCCAACTACTACCTGTTTGCACGACTCAGTAGAGCCGTGGTAGGGTAGTAATCAAAGAATAGTGGGAACACACTCGAGGCGAAGTGACAGTGTCAAGTCAGCGGACTAAACTGTACTCATGTCACCTGGGAACTAATAACTGACGATAGGTATAATACCAACCATCAGCTCCCGACAAGTCCTGTCCAGTGTACTCGCAACCTAACGAGCACCCGCATACTATCTCAAGTACGACGTACTGACGGCTGTGGGACAGACCGTCTCCCGTGCTGGGATGAGAAGCGCATACGCTAGTCTACTCCGGAGTATCGATGCTCTATCTCGACACTCCCACGACTAGGGACGTGTATAAGGATGTGCTTGTAGATTACCCAGCCCCCACGAGTGTGATCGCCATCACAACGCCGGTAATCAAGCAAAGATCCTAAGGGCTCTACTAATGCGTATAGGTGATATAATAAATAAACACACATGTACACATTAAACTAGAGACAAACCAAGTAGCATACTACTATATTGAGCAAGATTGTCTGTACAACTGTGAATATCCCAAGCTTCCATCAAGTAATATACGTACTAGTATGATACAGTAATGGCCTCTAGGGCATATACACTAACAATCTCCCACTTGCACTAAGGCCATGTACTGGCGTATCGAAGACCTATCATCTCGATCAGCCGCTCGAACTGAGTCTGGGGCAAGGCCTTCGTGAATGGATCCGCTGTGTTGTCCTTCGTGTCCACTCTCCGCACCTCGATCTCCTGGCGATCAATGATCTCCCTAATCAGGTGATACCGCCATAAGATGTGCTTGGATTTCTGATGGGACCTTGGTTCCTTCGCTAAAGCTATAGCTCCATTGTTATCGCAATACAAAGGTATTGGGTCAACAATGGACGGAACCACCTGAAGTTCACTAATGAACTTCTTCATCCAGAACGCCTCTTTTGCGGTATCGCTTGCAGCAATGTATTCAGCCTCCATCGTCGAGTCTGCGACGGTATCCTGTTTGGAACTCCTCCAACATACCGCCCCTCCGTTGAGGGTAAACACAAAACCCGAGACAGACTTGCTGTCATCTTTGTCACTCTGGAAGCTTGAATCGGTAATGGACTCGACCCTGAGGTCTCTATTACCGTATACCAGGAACATCTCCTTAGTCCTTCTTTGGTACTTGAGAATGTTCTTCACTACTGTCCAGTGGTCCTCACCTGGGTCTGACTGATACCGGCTAACCGCGCTTAGCGCGTAAGCTACATCTGGTCTTGTACATAGCATCGCATACATTATAGATCCTACCGCCGAAGCGTAGGGTATAGTGCTTTTGCGAACCCTCTCCTCGTCAGTCTTAGGAAACATCTTCTTGGAGAGGGTAATTCCGTGCAATGCGGGTATGTTACCGCGCTTGGAACCCTCCATACTAAATCTCTTTAGTACGGTCTCTATGTACCTGGACTGCGAAAGTCCCAATAGTTTCTTGGATCTATCTCTATAGATCTCGATCCCCAGAATGTACGAGGCATCACCCAGGTCCTTCATGGAGAACCTTTGTGACAAAAATAGCTTGACCGATTGTAGCATAGGAATATCATTTCCTATCAAAAGAATGTCGTCCACGTACAAGACTAGGAATACGACAGTTCGTCCTACAATCTTCTTATAGACACAGGGTTCATCCTCGTTCTTGATGAAATCAAATTCCTTGATTGCCTCATCAAAACAGATGTTCCAGCTCCGCGATGCCTGCTTTAATCCATAAATGGATTTAAGCAACTTGCACACCTTCCCGCTGCTCCCACTGTCTACGAAACCTTCTGGTTGATCCATGTAAACGCACTCTTCCAAACAACCGTTCAGGAAAGCCGTTTTAACATCCATCTGCCAGATCTCATAGTCATGGAAGGCAGCAATGGCAAGTAGGATCCGAATGGATTTGAGCATAGCCACCGGAGAAAAAGTTTCGTCATAGTCCAAACCAGTCTTTGACGAAAACCTTTTGCAATGAGTCTAGCTTTATAGGTTTCCACCTGCCCATCTACACCAAGTTTCCTTTTGTAGATCCATTTGCATCCAACGGGTTTTACCCCAGGTGGTGCAATATCCAAGGTCCACACTTTATTGGCGTACATGGACTCCATTTCGGATTGCATTGCTTCCTGCCACTTATCAGAGTCCCTACTGATAATGGCCTGCCTGAAACTGGTAGGGTCATCTTCTTCCAAGATGCAATCCTCTCGATCCCCGTCAATGAGAAAACCATAGTATCTCTCGGGCGGATGAGAAATCCTACCAGATCTGCGGAGTGGCTGAGGTTCGTCTGGTGTTATTGAATCCTGAGTTTCTGTCAAATTTTCAGTTTCAGTTTGTGGTCGCTGAATTTCTTCCAATTCTACCGTGCTCCCACTAATTTCTTTTGCAAGAAATTCCGTTTCTAAGAAAACGGCATGCTGAGCAACAAACACCTTCTGTTGCTCGGTGTGGTAGAATAGATATCCATAATAATTCTTTGGATATCCCACAAACTTACATAAGACTGACCGTGCCTCTAGTTTATCTAGTTTATGCGTTTTAAAATAAGCCGGACAACCCCATATCTTAAATCTTTTAAGATATGGCTTTTTTCCATTCCATATCTCGAATGGATTCTTAGGCACTGATTTAGACGGAACATCATTCAATAAGTATGCTGCTTTCAATAGCACATGTCCCCAAAATGAAAGAGGCAACTCGGCATTACTCATCATGGAGCGAACCATATCCAGTAGGGTACGATTCCTCCGCTCCGATACACCGTTGTGCTGTGGTGTATAAGGAGGAGTGAGCTGAGAGAGAATACCATTCTCTTTTAAGTAATCTAGGAATTCCGTGCTTAAGTACTCCCCTCCTCTATCAGACCGGAGGATCTTGATACTTTTGCCAGTCTGGTTCTCTACTTCGTTTCTCAATACCTTGAATTTCTCAAAAGCTTCAGATTTGTGTTTCATCAGATACACATATCCGAACCTAGAGAGATCGTCAGTGAATGTGATGAAGTACGAGAACCCACCCCTCACATGTATAGACATCGGACCGCATACATCACTATGTATGAGTCCCAAGAGCTCTGCTGCTCTTTCTCTATGTCCGGTGAACGGAGATTTGGTCATCTTCCCTTTGAGACAGGACTGACAAGTTTCATAAGATGAAAACTCGAACGCATTCAAGAGTCCATCTTTATGAAACTTACTCAGTCTTTTCTCTCCGATATGACCAAGTCTACAATGCCACAAGTAGGATTCATTCGTATCTGAATTCTTCCTCTTGTGTGTGTTTTGTATATTGAGAACTGTATTCTGATTTAGAACGTAGATACCATTATACAGGGTACCCTCTGCAACCAGTACCTTATGAAGGTAAATGTTCATGATATTCTTGTCAAGAACAAAGTTATATCCATCTTTATCGAGTAAAGAAACTGATATGATGTTGCAAACCATGGAGGGTACATAGTAGCAATCGTTTAAAATCATAGTCTTGCCATTTGGCAATACTAGGTGATATTCACCGACGGCTGCCGCATAAACTTGTGCTCCGTTCGCTACTCTGAGCGACATATCACCCGGTGCAACTTTCCTACTTTTTCTCAGTCCGTGCAATAAATTACAGATATGAGATCCTGATCCGGTATCAAGTACCCAGGAGGTAGGGCTGACCGTAAAACAGTTCTCAATTACAAGAACACCTGAAGTAGATGCAAAACCATGCTTCTTCTTCAACTGGGTATCCTGGAAATCCATACAATCCCCTTTCCCATTCTCATACTCATGGCTGTTGTCACAAGTTAGAGCTGAACCAACTTTCCCCAGCCCAGAATAAGAATTCGGATCGGTCAAGTGATACATTTTATTATCTTGATTAGGGCGTGAAATGGTTGCTACCTAGAGAGGGAGAAAAGAAACACTCAGCGTATGCTCTTGCAAGATTAGATTGGTTTATTAATTTATCTAACCAGGATGTCTCCCACTGTTTCCTCAAATTCTTCTTAAAACCTTTTAAAAGAAGAAGTAGCCGGGATTTAATTCACGTCACAATACTTGCTTAACCTTTCAGCCAGGCTAGTGTCGGTACTTCGAGGGAGGTTTTCCAACGCTTTCGCGAAGTTCCTTAATTTAAGAACCTCTTTTCCCTGGGGGCGTGACCCCGCTAACACCTTTCTAGACACCTACTAGGTTTATAGCATTGATTGTTAAGTGAAATAATCTCCCGAGAGTAATCCAACTCATCAGCGGGATCGGGATCCAACTATCACTGTGTGATGACCTAGATGGAATCCACTCTAGTAACCACACTCCAGAAGGTATGCTAAATCTACAAGTTTCAGTACTTTTGAAACTCCCGATGTGGTTTTTGCCCCTAACGGTTCATGAACTTGTCTAGGTCAACAAGCCAAAAACAGTTAGTCATGTTCTACCCGTCATTATCCTGATTGCATTAGACCCACCCGTACGTGCCCTTGACTAGGTCAACAAGGTCGCACGACTGTCCTAACCAATCACATTTGCAATCCACAGAAAAATATTATTTAGCTATCGTTCACTACGCTTTGACTAGGTCAACAAACGCAGCACGAATACTAAATAATATTAATCCGAAACGACGGAGGGCTACAGCTGGGTTTTTAGAGAAAAACCCGTTAACGTAATGTACTTGATATCGTTGAAGGAACATGATTGCCCTTTTTGAAAATATAGTGGCGAAAACTTTTGCTAAAGAGGTCACTCCCTGTGAAGGGATCTCGGCTCTTTCCTCGTCGAATGAGGTGCAGGATATTCCAAACTGAATACATCGATGCAAAGCAAGAATAATCGACTATAGTGAAGTTATTACCCTGACGCAAACTTTTGTCCAAGGGGTCACTCCCGATGAAGGGATTTCGGCCCTTGCCTCGTCGACTGAGGTGCTGGGCATTCATTACCGAATACCTCGATGCAAAACAAAAATTGAACGTCCTTGCAATAACAGCTTTTTGAAAAACTTGTTCCAACAACGTCTTTTAGGTTTATTTTCTTGCATTAGTTCTTTTAATGCGTCCCATCATTTAAATCCTACCATTGCAGAAAACAACCAAAATATGACGTACGCTTATGCCATTCGCATTCGCCACGGGGCCCCGTCATCACCCGTTAGGTTACTTAACTAACGACAGAGCGGGGGCTGGGCTAGCGCGGCTGTAAAACATAAGCAACGCCTAAATAGTTATTATATATACATATATAGCAATGATAGACATTACAGATCACAGATGAACACTTTGGATATACTAGGAACCCGCGATTCGTTCGAGCCTGCAACGAAAGGCAGATTACACGGTCGCGATGAATAGCTAAAACCCCACCCAAGACCCCTACGGGTGCGGCAAACTACCCGCCAAGTACCCGAAGCGAAGCAACCTCCCTCATCGCCGTGAGTAGCCACTCGGCACTTCGAGATACCCGGTAGTTTGTGCACCCCCTCCATGGGTCAATCCTAGGAGCAAAAACAGTAAAAAGAATTATACAATGACGGCTACAACCCCGAGCCGGTTGTGCGGCCATACAAATAATATTACATTAATTTACAAATTTATTACATGAATGAAAGAAAAAGAAACTCTCATATCACATCCACCCCGGCTATTCATCCGCGACAATCCAACGAGTTCATATACACAAACCATCAGCATCAATCACAGATCACAGATATGTATAACCCCGACTAATCGACATATAGCGATTAGCCGACGTTCAATACATATGAACATCACAGATATAACCTTTATAGTCAAAGTGTATTGAAGTTCGGAAAAATACGGATTTATAGGCCCCCAAAAACAAATTTCTATTCTGGAAAATCTGGGCATATATAAACCATCTTAAAAATCATAAAACCAAGTCAGAAATACACTGCACCAAATTCGACCCTGTGACTCACCAAGATGGCCGCGGTTCCGCGGCAATATCTTGCTATTGCCGCGGAACCGCGGCTCTTTGGTCGAGTTACTGGCTCGTTTTTGGTGGCTTTCTTCTAAAAACCCTGAGATGATTTTTGGAGTATGACAAATTTTGTTTTGACCAGAAAAAATTTTAACAGAAAACTAGGGTTTTGACATTTTGGTTTTTCGATTTTTCCGATTCGAACTTCGATACACTCTACTACCTAGCTAGTTCATGTTTAATTAGGCTTTGATACCACTGTTAGGTCCACGTTACCTCTCCCGGTACTTTCGGGGTTGCGGAAACGGTAAAACAAAATTTTTTCTGGACTTGGTAACATGGACCGTAAAAGCCGGATCTTTACTAAGCAATACACTAGCAACCTAACTAGAGATTTATCTACTCGGTTAGGGGTTATACCTCAACTTGAACTCCTTCTCTTCTCGTTGTTCTTCTCCTTGCTTGCTCTTTGTAGTAGTTTGAATGGCTTCCCCTCCTCGTCTCCCCTTTGTCAAAGATAGATCCACCTGAGGGCTTCATCCTTGGGCTCCTTTCTCGATCTTGAGAGAACTAAGGTATCTGGCTTGCTAGACCTTCTACCTTAGAGTGAGTAGAGTGTGAATTGGGGTGTTATATCTTCAAGGAGATGATTCTCAACACATGAGATTTGCTCTCCTTGAACTAGAGGAGGAAGAAGATGAAGTGAAGTGAGAGAAACAAAATGATAGAATGATATGGTATTTTTACAACCATAACATATATGTGATTTTCTAATAATAATATTAATTCAAAATGAAAAAGGTGATGGATGGATTGAAGAGACCATTATCATATCACAATAAATGAATTTTGCAAAGATCAAAGAGCATTTAAAAAAGGTAATGATGATGGTCAATATTTCAAACCTAGTCAACCAGTCAACCATGGTCAACAAGTCAACAATCCCAACCATGACACAATTTCATTTAATTAATATTATTAATTGATAAATCACAAGATCATTAGGGTTTGGAAAAATACGACTGTCAACTGTGCATACACACCCGTTCCAAAACCCTAATGAACAAACTCTTCCTCCGCCTCAATCAACTGTGCATACACACCCGCATTCATGTTCCGAGAGACATGAACACTATGAGATAAAACTAACCCCAAAGCATATACTAGGATCCTGCTCAAACCAGAGCCCGCTAGTAATGACTGTCCGGACATCAAACGTGCACAAGTGCGCGGATGTGAACGAACCCTGTCGCAAAACCATGCGACCTCTACTCAGTTTTGCCCAAAGGCGAATAACCCTCTGTGTGAGACTCTAAAGACTCGACACTACGCTGGCAGTGGGGTTAACCACAGAACGCAAGCGGCACTAGCTGTATGTAACGGTCCCCAGGTAGATGCCGATAAGAAAACTGATGAGCTGAACCCATCCGAACTTCTACTGAGTCTATATGTGACAATCTCCGTACAGTCCGGTCTGTTCGTCTGATACATCGCATGGCGGGCCTTGGAGGCGGTAAACGTCAGTCCCCTAATAGCGGTACAAGTCGTGTCGGAGTGAAGCCCAGAACACCCTGAGGTAACACTGGAAACCTACCAGTATATCTCGCTTGCCCTGGCCAGGGACTACTCGTGTAATGGCTCTCCTAGACACAGCGCGATGTCAATCCCCAATACCGGGAGAGACGAATCCTGTCTAACCGTCACTGCCTCCAAGTGCTTCCGGACTGCTCCCAACTACTACCTGTTTGCACGACTCAGTAGAGCCGTGGTAGGGTAGTAATCAAAGAACTGTGGGAACACACTCGAGGCGAAGTGACAGTGTCAAGTAAGCGGACTAAGCTGTACTCATGTCACCTGGGAACTGATAACTGACGATAGGTATAATACCAACCATCAGTTCCCGACGAGTCCTGTCCAGTGTACTCGCAACCTAACGAGCACCCGCATACTATCTCAAGTACGACGTACTGACGGCTGTGGGACAGACCGTCTCCCGTGCTTGGATGAGTAGCGCATACGCTAGTCTACTCCGGAGTATCGATGCCCTATCTCGACACTCCCACGACTAGGGACGTGTATAAGGATGTGCTTGTAGATTACGCAGCCCCCACGAGTGTGATCGCCATCACGACGCCGGTTATCAAGCAAAGATCCTAAGGGCTCTACTAATGCGTATAGGTGATATAATAAATAAACACACATGTACACATTAAAGTAGAGACAAACAAAGTAGCATACTACTATATTGAGCAAGATTGTCTGTACAACTGTGAATATCCCAACCTTCCATCAAGTAATATACATACTAGTATGATACAGTAATGGCCTCTAGGGCATATACACTAACAATATGATATGAGAGCCCGACTTGGGGGCTGATTTGAGGAATTGTGGATTTGAGTGTCTTGATGGATTGTGATCCTGCCACGATGTCAGGTTTCCGTAGAAATGACATATTCCACCCTATACCTCACACTTATCTATTTTATGCACAGTTTCATATATTGGTAGTACCTGTTAGTGTACCCTTATGATAGTTGCATATTTACATTCTCATATCCCTATTGCATGGTTATTGCATACTATTGTTATGTTACTATCGCTTCACATATTGATTGTACCTGCTAGTGTACTTTCCTTTATTCAGCATTTGCACGACATGTTATTACTGTAATCGCATATCTTAGATTCATGCTCTACGTGCATTCCAGCGATTACCAGCATATGTTATCTACTATTCACGAGTTGGAAACTCACCCCCGTTGTGCCACAGGTGTTTCAGGTTGTTCCCCCAGAGTAGTCGAGGCAGGCTATTCAGCTATTCCGCTTTTCAGCTATCATCTTTTGCTACAGATACCGCATCAGCTCACAGTACTATTTTGCTTAGGTGGGTTTTAGTGGTTATCTGTATTTTGTATTGTACATTCGTTGTATCTTGTATTCTCCATCTACTATTATGTTGTTGACTTAGAGACTTGGTGAGGACGTTGCTGTATATTATTTGTGGATTTGTTGTCTTTTATATACAGCTTTCTCTCTATTGTCTTTATTTCTTCGTTACCGCGTCATATTTTTGTGTTGCATTCATCTTAGTTAGTTTTTACAAAAAGGGGGTGTTGCAAAAATTTTAAAGAAGGAAAGTCGGACTTTTAAAGAATTTGGGTTGCTATTTCAAAAACTTATTTTATCTTTTCCGTATTTTTATGGTTTAGATTTCTGGGTTTTGGCTTTCTTTTACTACGTTACGCCTTAGGGCGATGCGTAGTACTAGGGCCGTCACGGGCCAATTTCGGGTCGTGACAAAGTTGGTATCCGAGCGCTAGGTTTTATCTTTCGGAGTGTAGGATGACCTTAGTATGATGGAGTAGGTAGCTTAAGCAGAGTAACATAGTGTGTGTGTGTCTGCAGCATACCCACGGTGCAGTACCTTGCATTAAGCAACCTAAGTACAATTTGCTTGAAATTCCTTCCTTGATGATTCATATCATTGAGATTCGATTCCTTATTATTATCGAATCTTATATCTATTTATAGCCTTGCCGCCGATGACTATGGGGACTCAGAGTGATGCAGCGAGGGCCGAGGTCAGAGTTGGCTCGGGTAAGACGAGTACTGACCAGGATGGCACTCTAGTTGCACAGGTGCTGACGGATCAGCCTACGACATATACTATTGATAGACATTTGGCAGAGATGCTGGAATTCCACCAGACGATGAGTTCATTGGTTGAGGTCGTTCGGGAGCTACGACAGGAGGTTGTCACCCCTGTTACTCAGTTGTCACTTGCGATCAGCATGCAGCAGTCCGTCACCTACGTAGCACCAGTGGTTGCAGATCCAGTTGATGAGGCACATATTCCAGGACAGTGGAGGACTCGTACCAGCCCAAAGGTTTGGTCGTCGAGACAGATTTCATGGCTGTCGCGGGAGTAGCAGAGGTTTAGGACGAGGACAGTCGTTCAGCTCTCATCCCTAGGATGGTCAGCAGTCAGCACGTGGATGTTTTCGATGCGGAAGCCTTCAGCATTTCGTCAGGGATTATTCCTTAGCACCTTGTCAGGATCGTATTCAGAGAGGCCATGGACGTGGAAGATTTGCTCAGAGGGCTCAGTCTACCAGAGGAGTTCATCCAGCTGCGAGTAGAGGGCAGACACAGGAGTTTGCTTCTACTCATCGGGACGCGTAGACGTCCAATGCAGAGTTTTCAGGTATCCTTATTTCGCATGTTTCTTTGATGTGTTCGTTTGTTTTTCATGCTTGTACCGTGCTTGGGTAGATTAGTCATAGTTGTGCTAACTTCTGTCAGCGATTCATTAGTTGCGCGACACGTGTTTCAGTTGTGTGCCAATCGGATAGGAGATAGATTTTCGTCCGTCGTTTTGATCCTTCTAGAGATGTTGGATTTTACGTTCTCCTGGGCACAGACTGATTAATTACGTGTTAGGTGTCTATGGATTACCGTGAGGAAACAGTCAGTTTTTTTTCCCGGCAGGTCAGTTCATGTTGTGCAGGTGGATAGTTGTGCCGCCTCTCACAGATTGAATTCAGCCTTTTTCGCTAGTCGGCTTCTGAGGAGATTTCGTGGATTCTTGGCGTTCATTCATGATACCGGAGCCACAGTGGGATTGTTGGACCGGGTTCCTTTCGTGCGAGAGTTTTTCCGACGTTCTTCCGGATAAGCCGACGAAGCTTAGGGAGCTTAAGGATCAGCTGCAGAGTTGTTTGTTTGGGGAGTTTTGTGTGTCCGAGTGTTTCGCTTTTGAAAGCTCCTATTTCTGTTCCTCAAGGAGAAAGATGGCAGTTTAGGGTTGTGTATCGAAAGATCGTTAATTGAACCGGCTTACGGTGCGGATAGGTATCTTTCACCTCGCCGTGACGATTTCTTCGATCAGCTCCAGAGTGCTAGACATCTTCTAAGTTTGCTCGGGATCAGGTCATCATTATTATGGATTCGGGGTGACAGCATTCCGAAGACTGCCTTGTGCATGCTACGGGCTTTGTGTGTTTTGGTGAGTCGTTGGATTCACTGATGCTCTGGCAGCATTTGTAAATGTGATGAACCAGATTTCTTCAGGCCGTTCCTCGACCAGTTTTGTTGTTTTATATACAACATTCTGGCCTATTTAATGTGTCTTGAGGGACAGGAGAAACACTTGGGGATTTGTATGCAGATACTGGGAGTGCACCAGCAGTTGCTAGATTCTTGGAGTGTTCCTTCAGGCTTGTTTTGTTTGACTCCTAGGTCTTGTAGTCACGGGAGACGGTTTCGTATGGTTCCGAGGGAGATCGTGACCGTACAACATAGGTCCAGACTTGTGTGCAGGACGGAGATCCGCAGATTGTTGGGCTTAGCAGGTTTTACCGCCGTTTCATGCAGGATTGCTAAAGTAATGCTGCACTGTCGACTGAATGGACCGGAAGGGAGGTTTCTTTTCTGTGGACTGAGGCAGATGTACGGAGTTTTTTGCAGTTGGAGATTTGTTTAACAACTGCATCAGTTCCTTCTTTGCCTTTGGTTCGGGCGACCTTGTTGTTTAACTGTAATGTTTTTTGAGTGAGCTCGAGTGTGTACTGAGGTGACACTATAGAGTTATCGCTTTTGCTTCCCTACATTTGGAGGAAGTACGAGAAGGATATTCCACTCATGATCTGGAGATGGCCACGGTGATTTTGTGTTGGAGATTTAGAGACACTACTTGGTTGAGAGTCGTGTCAGATTTTCCACGGACCACCAGAGCTTAATATACATCTTCCTGCAGCGGATTTTGATTGTTGTGATAGTCTTCTGCAGATTTACAGTTCTTGTGTGATTGTCGAGTACAGCTTTAGTTCATCTCTACGGAGGGGACAGCTTGCTCATGTCCGCGCCCGACCACTTTCCTTAAATCGTTTTCATGAGACACTGTCCGCCGATGCTCGTTCGTCAGAGATACTTGAGCATACTCGGCTAGGTAATGATTCGGAGACCTTGATTTGTAACAATGGTGTGCTAAGTTAGGGACGCGTTTGTGTACCTGGTATCATCGGGTAGAGACGTGTAATCCTAGAACATGCACATCTGTCAACTCTCTATTTGCATTCAAGTTCCACCAACATTTAGCGTGACTTGTGAGATAGTTACGGGTGGACAGGGATGTAAGGAGAAGTTTCAGGTTTCGTTTCAAGGTGTCTATCTTGTTGTGTGCTTGGGTCGAGCATCTGAGGCCGGCTGGAGAGTTGCAACCTTTAACCGTTCCGAAGTAGGAATGGGAGCAGATCTCCATGAATATCGTTATGGTGTCTACCCAGGTTAGTCAGGGTGTGGCTCCTAACGGATTCTTGTCGTCCCGTTATACTCAATGTGCTCAGTTGTTTCTTGTTAAGTTATGTGTTTGTTTTGATTGTTGTCAGCAGTTGCGGGATCGTCACTCGCCATCGTTAGGGTTCTCCTTCGATAGCTGTTATCAGGAAACACTCCAATTGGACACCTTTAGGCTTAGGGGTTAGGTCGTGTCGATCACCAGTCTATTGTCTTTCTGACTCAGCGTAAGTAGGACTTTGGACCCCAGCTAGTCTAGAGACTTCCGAGATAGTCCAGTTGTGTTAGGTCGGATGGAAATTTTCCATTGCGAACTGAAGACTTATGCCGACTGTGTTGGTGATAGACTCGAGTTCGCAAGGACAGATCATGTATTCCTACGGACTTTCCGATGAATGACGTGTTGGATTTTGGGAAGCTTGTCCCAGGATTTAGGTCCTTCTAAGACCCAATAAGCGAGTTAGTTTCGTTGCCTTTTAATTTAGCACTTCCGCCCAGATTCTTAGATTTTCACCCCATATTCCTTGTGATGATACTCTACAATTACCTTTTTGATCTTTCTCACATGATTTGGCACCAGACCATTTAGCTTAGACGCGATCTTTCGTTCACCAGCAGCCAATTGTGTTAATGGCTCGGCAAGTGGAGGAACATCGGTCAAGGGTCTTGCTATCTGTGAAGGGTTTTCTTGGGCGTAGCCGTATAGTGAGGCAGTCACTTAGGAGGCTGCGAGTGAGATTTGCGGATTTTAATCTTCTCTTTGAAGGTACGAGTAGCGGTATATTTTTAAATTCGGGGACGAATTTCTTTTAAGGGGGGAGATTGTAACACCTTAGAATGTGTTTTGTAGCTAATTATTTTTTAATGTCTGGTTTTTAATAAAAAGTTTACCAAATTGGGTTTTAAATATTTTATCTCGTTTAATGAGTATTTTATTAGAATTTTTCTAGGCACACGCACACTTGTGCATGTAAACTAGGGTGTTAAGTGTGGTTTAACCATTGCTTAATCTAGTTTTATGTTTTGTTTAGGTGCTTTTGGGTTTTATTTGTTCATGGTTGTTTTAAAATGAAAATGAATTTGAAAACGATTTTAATATTGGTTTTATTATTCATGGTTGACCAAGGAGAGAGAGAGATGGGCATTGGGCTACATGGCTTGTGCCATGCCCATTAAATGAAGAAAGAGAAAGAGAAGGGTGTGTGTGTGTTTGTTGTTCTCATTTTCCTTTCTCACTCTCATTCTCTCATTCTCTCACTCTCAAAAGCCCACATTTCAGCTCCAGTAGAAGCAGCAGCCCCAGAAATCAGCAGTAGCAACACCAGCAGTCATCATCAGCAACAACATCATCATCAGCAGCAGCAACAGCATCATCAGCAGCAGCAGCAGAAGGAGCAGCAGGCAGCAACAGCAGTAGTAGGAGCTCCAGCAACCTACAGCAGCTCTTCTCCACTTCTTCACCTGCTCTCCAGGGTTCTTTTGGGTATATTTCTGAATCCTTTCCCTAGATTGCTTAGCTTGTGTGTTAATTAGCTTCGATTAGTGTTAAATTAGCTAGTTTAGTGCTAATTAAGGTGATTTGTGGGGAATGTTGTTTAAGTGACCATTTTTTTAGTTAACCTAGATTATTTTAGTGTTATTAAGGTAACTTCAACTGCGTTTAACCCAGATTTCCCTAAAATACCTTAGGGTTTGCCTTTTGTGCTAAATTGTCGTTTTAATGCGATATATTGGCTATCTGTGATCTGCTTTTGGCCCGGACCTTTCAGGACAAAATTGAGGAAATTGGAACATGCTACCTAGGTCTAGACACCTCCACCAGAACACGAGCCCCTCTCCCCCAATCATAGCCGCAGATTTAATCCTATTGGCCGCAATTTGCGGCCAAGTAGGGGGCTGTGGTGTTGGGTTTTTGTGTGGGGTAGTCTGCTGTGTTCTATAGTGTTTTGGTATTTCTAGTTTTGTAAGATTTGACCTGTAGGAAAATCTGGGATCAAATACCGTATTTCTAGTTCGTTGTGTTTGCGCGATACGCGTGATACATGAGAGGGTTCTGCGATCCAGCGTATCACGGCGTGTCTCGATGGTTTTAGACGCGTATACACACGATTCAGCGTATCGTGCACACACGCGTTTAGTTCGCGACGCGAGTTTCTCGTTTGGGTTCGATATCGCGTTTTGCGAGATTTGGCTTATATGTGATTTCCATGTCTTATTTGTAGGTTTGCAGGCGGGGACTACGGGCACTGTTACAGGGGTGAGCAGATGGTAGGATTCACCAAGCGTGGAGCGTAGGTGAGTAGATTTAACGTCTACAGGGGAATCGCCCGGATGGTATTATGCGTCTGGGCTAGGATTCAATACTTGTCGCATATTCTACGTCATTGATAAAATTGAGCCTTTACCCTTTACTTAGATATAGTTGTACTGTGACTAGTAGCCGTAGGGCACTGCACCTATTATTGACGGTTCATGTTGCACGAGCACGGATTGCATGCTACACACACACCGTCAATAATTGCCATGTCACACACTAACCATTATAGATTTTATTGCTTATCACACATGACATCTAGCTTATCGGTATATCTATAGTGTATTATACCTTTAGTGATAGGTACATATACACCTTGCGATACAGCTACAGGTATACCTTGCACATATTTTGCTTATACCGGGGGGATATCATATATATTTTAATTATACCCAAGGGGTATACGACATCAGTTCTTATAGGTAGATACCTATACATTGCTACACCTGTATGTTACACACATATTCAGTTGCAGCCACATATTTACCTTTACTGATGTTACTTACCTGTACCTTATTAGTTTCGCAAACATCTGATTTCAGCTACATATTCTCTGTTATATACTCGCATTTCAGATATATCGTATATATTTATTCCTGGATTGCGCATTCTTATTATTTGGATTTTACATGATGTTTTCTGGAATTGGGAACCACAGGAGTTCATGAAATTATGCATACATTGAAAAACCCGGTTTCCTTGATATGATATTTGCGCATCCACCATGGGTTTTATCGGTGCTGATTATATATACCCCTACGAGGAGGCGTCGAGGCCGTAGAGGGTACATGGTGGGGCCCGGAGGTTCCCCGGGGCAAGAAAGGGATGTCGATGTGCTATGAGCCGATGAGCCCGGCAAGGGAACCATACTATCCGGTGACAGTACCAATGACTCGGCGGGGGTCATGGAGACACCGTTGGGAGTCATGCACGTATTCATACGTCGAAAGGCGAGGGTCAGAGCTTGGCACTCGTGCTTTCGGGGCAGCGTATGATACGTAGCTATCAGGATTTCTGTGTCGATGCTTGGCACATTGTTTTCATGATATTTCTTTTAAACAACTTTGTATATATAATAGGGGATTAGCCGTTGTTATATATACCCTTACACCAATGTTAGTGGAATGGGACGCTAATATATGTGTATTGACCCCGTCATATTCATTTCTGCATATATACATATACTTAGGATGCTAGAAACTTACTTGAGAATTTGACTTGGGATATCAGGTGATTCATTGAGATTGGACATACATATGGGATTATTGATTTGTACATTTGGGATATAGGAGATTACTCGATATTGTACATTGAGGAGATGTGAGACTTATATGATATGAGAGCCCGACTTGGGGGCTGATTTGTGGAATTGTCGATTTGAGTGTCTTGATGGATTGTGATCCTGCCACGATATCAGGTTTCCGTGGAAATGACATATTCCATCCTATACCTCACACTTATCTATTTTATGCACAGTTTCATATATTGGTAGTACCTGTTAGTGTACCCTTATGATAGTTGCATATTTACATTCTTATATCCCTATTGCATGGTTATTGCATACTATTGTCATGTTACTATCGCTTCACATATTGATTGTACCTGCTAGTGTACTTTCCTTTATTCAGCATTTGCACGGCATGTTATTACTGTAATCACATATCTTAGATTCATGCTGTACATGCATTCCTGCGATTACCTGCATATGTTATCTACTATTCATGAGTTGGCAACTCACCCCCGTTGTGCTACAGGTGTTTCAGGTTGTTCCCCAGAGTAGTCGAGGCAGGCTATTCAGCTATTCCGCTTTTCAGCTATCATCTTTAGCTACAGATACCGCGTCAGCTTACAGTACTATTTTTCTTAGGTGGGTTTTGGTGGTTATCTGTATTTTGTATTGTACATTCGTTGTATCTTGTACTCTCCATCTACTATTATGTTGTTGACTTAGAGACTTGGTGAGGACGTTACTGTATATTATTTGTGGATTTGTTGTCTTTTATATACAGCTTTATCTCTGTTGTCTTTATTTCTTCGCTACAGCGTCATATTTTTGTGTTGCATTCATCTTGGTTTGTTTTTACAAAAAGACGGTGTTGCTAAAATTTTAAAGAAGGAAAGTAGGACATTTAAAGAATTTGGGTTGCGATTTCAAATGTTTCAAAAACTTATATTATCTTTTCCGTATTTTTATGGCTTAGATTTCTGGGTTTTGGCTTTCTTTTACTACGTTATGTCTTAGGGCGTTGCGTAGTACTAGGGCCGTCACGGGCCAATTTCGGGTCGTGACACAGGGTGGCTTCCTATTGGTCCCACTAGGTCTCAAGTATTGTTTCTTTTTCTCAGAAACTCTTCGGGTCATCCCAGATTCCCTGTAGTCACGCTAAAGTTACAAAACCGATACGAAACAATTCCTAAGCTTGTGTATCGGGTTCTATACACTGGTCCAGGTCAAGAATCACCTCTAAAGTCTTGTAAACAGCATCCACATCACCACATCCACACAATTACCCAAACCCTTCTCTAGAATTTTTCATACATCACATAACTTAACCAAATCAACTTCTAAGCAAACTAGGATATAAAGAAACTTAAAGAAACTAAATGGAAGAAGATATACCTCATTTGGGAAACTCAAGAAAAACCTAACCTCATTTGGGAAACTCAAGAAAAATCTAACTTACCAATGTCATCAAAATCCAACTTTTCTTGGTCCAATGTGTAGAGGTTGAAGTGGGGATCATCTTTTGTGAAGGGGGTATAGGGTTTTGACAAGGTTTTTGAGATGGTTCATGGAGGTGAAGGTGGAGGGAAGTGAGGAAGAAGAAGATGATAGTAAATAAGGGGGAGGAGAATGTGTGGCTTCCCCCCACTCTTTTTTATTCTCACCCTCACACTCATGCCTCATTCTCTCTTTCCATTCATTCTCTTTTAACCCCTTTTTCTTTTTTTACAAAACCAAATACAATAAGAAAACAACAAACACAAATGAACCACATGCAACCAAATGCAACATGCCATGGTGCACTAGCCATGAAAAACTGTAGAAACACGGATTTGGCTTAATCGCGATTAGTAGTGCACTAATCGATTTTTATCCAAACTGCATATAATAAATTATAAAAATGCCATATCCGATAAATATATTTTTAAATTAATAAATCATTTTAATCCCTAATTATTTCACAAATATTGGTATATAATCATAACTTTTTACGAAAACCCCAATTTCGCAAATCGGGTAGTTATCGCGAAATATATTATTTTAATATTAAATTCCAAAAATAATATTTTATATTTTCTGAAATTTTACGATCTTCCGCCCTTAAATAATTTCGGTCCCCGAATTTAAATTTAAACACCTAAATACTAAAACATTTCAATAATCAACTCAAATCAACGGGGCTCCGAAATCAGGGGAGATACAAAAATACTACAGCGCATTGCGTGCACCTGAAAACGAGTGCGAAACTCAAAGTCGAACTCCGTCAAGCGTCACGGAAATCATCGGATTTGCACGCATATCCTCGGAGTTACAATGGAGATATAGATCTAGAAATCCACTACTGCAATCCAATATGCACTAGTCAAATACTATAATACATATATAGTACGCATCCTTGGAAAAACTTTCAAAAACTGAATAAAACACATGCAAAATCTTTTCTGAATAGCCGCGTGTTGCGTAACTCATGGCATAAGTGACGGACGCTTATTTGTAAAGTAATATATATATGTTCATATAGGTTTTGCTAAAATATATGTTCCGCCCTTTTTAAAATATCCCAAAAGGAATTTCTTTGTAACGTTTGTGTCGCTCACGGACACATAGGAAATAGCGAGACTAGAGCTCCCTTTTCGAAAACCACTTGGTAAACACTTTATGAATGCAAAATACTCAGGTACTCTCCTCAGATCGGTCATGTTCGGCTACTACAGAATATAGTGCCCATCATGAAAGCAATGTGCTCAAAAGAAAAATCAGCCTCAAAAGGCGTATCCAATAATCACGTGTGTCTGGTGTGCACGGAAATCAAATCCAAATACAAGTGCTACGATATGCACGAAAGTAAAAACTAAGTGCAACGGGTGTGTACGAAAGCATCTGTCCAGTGCAACGGGTGTGCACGACAACAACATCTAGTGCATCTATAGTGCACGAAAACCTCAATCTAGTGCAACTAACATGCACGAATGAAAATCCCAATCGAGTACATCCGGTGTGCATAAAATCACATCTCATATCACGCACCCAACATGCGAGAAAATCCAAATCAAGTGCATCCGTCATGCACAAATGAAATCTAAATCAAGTGCATCCAACATGCACGAATAAAATCTAAATCAAGTGTATCCAACATGCATAAAATCCAATATCAAGTGCCGAATATGCACAAAAATCCAATCCAAGCGCGTCAGTCAGATAAATGCCCAGTGCGGTAAAGAGAACGAAAAACGAACGTCAAGTGCAACGCGCACGAAAACATAAGTCTAGCGAAACAAATGCTCAAATACATAAATCGGCATAACCAATGTACGGAGTATAAATCCAATGCTACAAATGCACGAAATATAAATCTGGTACAGCAAATGAATGAATACAATTCCGGTGCATCCAGTGCATGAAAACTCATCAATAACTCAAATGCGTATAAAAGGCAATACCGCGTATACTGATTGAAATGATTTAGGATGTGTAGTATGAAAATTATGTAGAAATCACAGCCAAAAATATTTTGACCACAATCAATAACGGTGTCGAATGTAGCGCGTTAGTAAGTGCGGATCGTCCACAGGGAAAGTATAATCGTTCGTGTTTCGAATTAGATGAGTCGAAACATTAAAGAAAAGAAAACAAACAATTCAAGATTTGTAATTGACTTTCAAGAATTAGAAAAATCTAGATCTAAGAGAACATTAGAAATCAAGAATTGAGAATTTGATGATTTTCCAAACCAAATATCAAGAATCGAAGTGAGGCTCGTAGGAATCGATCGGATCTATAGATGTGATGAAATCTAGCGATTACGTAGTCTTATCCATCGATGAATTGATACTAGATCGATGATGATCGACGAAAATTAGGGATTTCTAGTGAAACTAGGGTTTCAACATTTATCCCTTGTTCCTTCGTCGATATCATTCACATTCTAGCCTCTAGTAAATTTAAGAATCGATCGGGGATCCCTAATTTCGAGCGATCACAATCAAGAAAGAATCGCAACGAAACTAGGTCGTCGATTCTTCAATTTGCTAGGGTTTACAAAACTCGTAGGACTTAAAAATTGTTTTAAGATTTGTTACATCATCATTCTATTGATCGTCTCGACTCCTTTACGAGCGGAGTTTTAGTCAAACATCACAACAAGAACCACAATCACAAATTGAGATCTAATCATGATGCAAGAATTTAAAGAAAGCAAGATTAAAGAATTTCACCTTTTATTTATATCAACAATTCCGTTACAATCGCTCAAGAACTACAAGAGGCAGAACTCAATCGTCGATTTGGCTTCGCTCGTCTCCTTGAGTTGCGGATCGGCTTGGATCACTTGCTCGATTGAAGATCGGCTCCGCTCCTAAAAGGTTGAAGTCTTCTTGCTTGACTTGGTACTCGGGATCTTGAATTTGGATTGGAATTAGGGTTAGGGTTTCACACAAGTTATGTCACTCAACTTGTGGATGGAAGATGAAGAGAAAATGAAGAGAAAATGATGAGAAATTGAACTAATGATGAACAACCTCAACCCTTAGATCTAGACTCCTTTTTATAGACCTCAAAACCTTAGATCTAGGATTTCAAATTTTAATTTCCCTCCAAAAGTTTGTTAGCAAGAGATTTGAATTTCCATCCAAAAGTTTGTTATAGGGAGAAGCTTCTAGAAGCAGTTAGTTAGGAGGGAGCTTCTAGAAATAGTTTGTTAGGAGCTTAATCATGATTAGCTAGCTTAATGATCTTTGCTGATCTGGCAGAAGCTTCAAGAGTAATCTGGAATTTGACGTGTCTTGATGAGTTGTACCCACCGAGAGAAGAATTATGCACTGAATTTGGTGTGATGACGTGGTAACTACACCACGGATCCGCGGCGCAAGCAGGCTGAAGCCTTGTGGCTTTATCTCTTCTGGTATTTATTGGGCTGATATTTGGGCCTTTTTGCGATATGTTGAATTGTGTAATTCCCTCTGTATAAATGCATGATCAAAAATCATAGACTTGGGGCAATTTTGATCAGCTCTTTTCCCAATTTTTGGCTTTGCTACTGGAATTTCCTGCATAGACTTCAAGACAAGAGTTGCACTATACAAGAATGATGCGATGCCATGATAAACACACAATTTCCCTAAAAGTGCCGGCTTTAAAGTCTAACACATGTAATCTGTTATTTCAGGGATGTTTTCCTAATATGTACAATATGAATACCGAACACTTCTAGATGAATGCAAAAGATAGGGAAATTGCCGTGTTAAAAAAGCAGTATTTTCGACTGATCAAATTCCCCCAATCTTATTTTTGATCTTCTCGAGCGAACTATTTTATTAAAAAGAGAAGGAGAAAATAAAGAAAGAGAAAAACTAAGTAGCACATTTTCGTAGGCAACACGATTGCACTGAGCACGTGCAACAAGCCTTTAAACCTCTAGGTGTCCCTAATAGGAGGAGTGTTGCCTCCTGAGGGTTTTCAGCGGATTGCACCCACAAAATCCAATAATAAAAGGAAGATCACGAATATTACATTTAAAGACAAGAATTGTAAAAGAAAAGCCTTGAAAATTAGGGTTTCCAACTAAGCTAGCTTTTCGGTTGTCATGAGCCCTATCTTAATGGTCATGAAAAGATGTCAGAAATCAGGTCCTCACTCAATAAAACATCATCTTATTTTCATTCCTATCTTTCTTCCAAACATCGATCATATAAACCTGCGTGAGTGTAAAGGACATCTCTACACCCGGAGAATTCAATTCAAGCTATCATACTCTTGCCCATCAGCCTCAGTACTTTTTAATTAATGAATATTTAGCTGAATTTGCTCACACACTTTCATGCGACCGTTAATGCTTATTGAGGTACTAACCGACCGATTACTCATGTGCTTGCTTATTTGGTGTATTTTCCTCGTCTTGCACCACCTCAGGCATAGCAGTGACTCCCAGACCAGTTGGCCTTAGGGCACTAGGTGAAGAGCCACCCTCGCTATATATTTTTTATTGCCCTTTGCGATAACAAAACCAGTGTCGATTTTTCTCACCATTTTATATTTTCTTTATTTTTTTATTTCCTTCATACTTTTGGCTTTAAGACAAGAGCATTTCAAGGTATCCTCTACTATCCCGGGCTTCAAGACGCGTGTAAGTGCGAATAGCAGGGTATCAACGTTCAAAATGTTTGGCTTCCAGAATAGGAACTATTTTTCAGACTTATTTTTATCTTCAGATTAGTGACTTATTTCATCTTACTAACCCTTGGGACAATAGCTCATAACTACTTATTACTAGTTCGTATAAGAAAACTTCTAATTTTCTTAGTTTTTTTAAATTTTTCTAATCTCATGGAAGTAATTTTTCACTATCTAATCTTTTATTATCTTCTTTATGTACAAAAATATTTTTATTTTTGAAAATTTTTAAATTTTTATGGGTTTTGAAAAATGTTTTGTGCTTATGCAAAATGATGTGAATGATGCGAAAATAAGCACAAATCTCCTCCAAACTTGTTCTCAACAGTGTCCTCACTGTTGCCATCTGCTAAATCTCGAAAAACCTGTAAGCTTTGTTGGAATTTATTAGTAGGGGCAAAATATTTAAGTGAAGATCCTCCCCCAAACTTATTTTTGGCTCATCATTTTGTAAAAATTTTCTTTTCAAGAGCCAGAAAAAATGCCCCCCCAAACTTGAGTTAAGCAATGTTAAACTTTGAAAATCACATGAGGGGGTCAAGAATCATTGGTCGATGCCAAGCTTTGCAAAGACCGAAGGTTAACACCAACCATTCAAAAATTTTATCAATGCAGTGCTCTGATTGGTGGAAGAAGAAGTGGGGAATGGTTAAGTGGTGGAATAGAATGTGTGCGTGTCTCATTTTGGAGAGACGATGTAGTGAATGTGATGGATTGCTCGCATTCTTTTTACAATTCAGAAGAAGGGGTGGAGGTTCAATTTCATTGATTGGGACATGATTCATCTCAATGCCCGTGTCATTCAAAAATGCGAGTTCATCAGCGAAGATCTCCTCAAAAGTTCCATCAATACCCCGATGAATAATGTCATCACAAAGCGCGGGGTGATCTTCAGACTCTAAGAACGGTTCATAATCAGTGTTAGTTGTTGACCCGGACATCTCGGTGGAAGAGTCCATATGTGTTTGATACATAGTTGGGTCAAACAATAACGTATGAAAAGAGTCAAGATCGGTATCATGAGGATCATCAAATTCGCTGCTGTCGACATCCATTAAGTCGACAGAACATACCTGAGTAGTAGGTTCGGAGGGTACACTTCCCAACTTAAAAATGTTCAGCTCTATTGACCTATTCCCGAAAGATAGGGTCATTGAGCCATTATGACAGTTGATGATAGCATTGGTAGTGGCCAAAAAGAGGCGACCTAAAATCACCGGAATTTGATTCCGTGGGTTCGCTACAGGCTATGTATCAAGTACAATAAAGTCCATAGGGAATACAAATTCACCGATTTTTATTAACACATCCTCCAGTTCACCCCTAGGTTTGGTGATTGATCGGTCAGCCATCTGAAGAGTTATGCTCGAGGGCTTTAACACTCCGATACCTAGTTGCTCATAAACTGAGTATGGAAGCAAGTTAACACTGGCGCCAAGGTCTAGTAGAGCACGGTTGATGTGTTTTTCCCCGATAGAAATGGAAATAGTAGGACGGCCAGGGTCCTTACGTTTCCTCGGGACTTGTTGGGGGAAGGCCGTGTCTACTGTCTTTGCCATAAAAATCTTCTTGGGCACTTGAGTCTTCCTCTTCCTAGTGCACAAGTTCTTAAGAGTTTTCGCATAGGACGGAACTTGTTGGATGGCATCTAGGAGAAGGATGTTGATGTTAATTTGCTTAAACATATCCATAATCTTCTCCATATATGGACTCGATTTGTTAGCCCTTAACCGATTAGGATAAGGTGCTTTCGCAATAAGCGTTGGGTCCATCATAGGAGAAGGAAGTGTGTGTGGACCCGATCCAAAAAGAGAAGTGGGGATCATCTGTAGAGAACTAGAAGATGTGGGTTGAGGTGGCGGGCCTTGTGGGAAACGAAGAATAGGCTCGCAAGAAAGTGGTGGGGTAAAAGAACAGGGGTCAGAATTAGAAGTAGAAGTGGAAGAAAGGTCTCAGCCGGGGTATCATCGATTGATTTATCAGTATCATCAAACTCTTCCCCAACGTGATTGTCAAGCACTCTTCCAGATCATAACGTGATAGCATCCACATGATGTGAATAGCCAGGATTGGGTAAGGGTTGAGCTGGAAGTTTTTCTTTCTATCTTGCACTCATTTCGACTTTTAGTTGTGCAATTTGTGCTTCCATCGATTTGATATTCTCATTTTGAGAGACAATGATCATCATCACATTCTCGACGGAAGATTGCAAACTTGCCGTTGTTAGTGTATATGCCCTAGGGGCCATTATTGTATCATACTAGTTTGTATAATACTTAATGGAAGCTTGGGATATTCACATGTATATAACAGTCTTGCTAAACATGGTAGTATGCTACTTGGTTTTTCTATCTTAATATGTGAGTATACGTATTGATAGAGCTCTTAGGATCTTGCTTGATTACCAGCGTTGTGATGGCAGTCACACTAGTGGGGGCTGGGTAGTCTACAGGCACATCCTTATTCAGGTCCCTGGTCGTAGGATTATCGAGAAAGAGCATCGATACTCAGGGGTAGAAAAGTGTGTACGCTTCTAATCCCAGTTGGGGAGATGGTCTGTCCCACAGCCGTCAGTACGTCGTACTGGAGATAGTATACAGGTACTCGTTGGGTTACGGGTACACCGGACAGGACTCACGGGGAACTGTTGGTTGGTTTTATACCCATCGTCGGTTAACAGTTCCCAGGTGACATGAGTGTAAGTCGATGTAGTACACCCCAGTACTTATGGGGAGGCGGAATTTACAAAAACGATCAAGTTTAAACAACGAACATCGACTAACCGCTTGAATCGAAGCTAAACTCTAAATAACCGTATTCTAAAGTTTCATCTCACAAGAGATTAGGGATTATACCTAATGAAACCGGTCCTTCTTCTTTACGTCCTCCTTTGTTCTCCTCGACCTTCTCTAGGTAGTAGACGATCCACCCGAGAGCAAAACACCAAGCTAAACCTCTAACTTGAGGTAACTAATCAACTTTGATTGCTAATCAAAGATGATAGGATGATATAGAGTATAGGTTATGGATTGTTTAGTCTAACTAAACCTTTGATCTCAACACATGAGGATTAAGGATTAGTATCTTGAAGATGAGAGCTTGAGGAGAGAGAATGTGTGATAAGATAATGAGAGAAGAGAGAGAGTGTATCATAATATTATGAAGCATTCTTATTATCAAATAATCAATAATGGAAATGAATAAGCATGCTTCACAAAATATCTTGTGATGATTCATTAACATGAGTCATTAAGCAATAAATGTGCATTAATGAAGTGAATGAATCACCACTATGACTCACTCTCTTTCCAAAACAAACCTCCTTAGTCACATCTTCTAGAAGCTTCTCGAGTAATTACGAGAACGCCCCTCCGATCCGTAAAAATACGGAAAAACTTTAGACTGTAAAAATCCAATAACCGGATACCAGTAACTGGCTTAAACCAAAGCCGACTGGTAAAATCTGTCCGAAAGTCGTACGTGCGTAAACGCACGTATGCGTCCGAACCCTTTGTCGCAAAACCATGCAACCTCTATATCGTTTCGCCTGGAGTAGGAAACTCTCTGTGTGGGACTCTAGAGACTCGACTACTACGCTGGCAGTGGGTTTAACCACAGACCGCAAGCGGCACTAGCTGTACGTAACGGTCCCCAGGTAGTTGTCGATAAGAAGGCCGATGAGTAAACCCATCCGAACTCCTACTGAGTCTGATGTGACAATCTCCATACAGTCCGGTCCGTTCGTCCATGACTATCGCATATCGGGCCTAGGGGGGCGGCAAGCGTCAGTCCCCTAATAGCGGTATAAGTCGTGTCGGAGTGAAGCCCATTACACCCTGAGAAACTACTGGAACCTACCAGCAAATCTCGCTTGCCCTGGCCAGGGACTTTGCGTAATGGCTCTCTGACACAGCACGATATCTACTCCCAATACCGGGAGGGACGAATCCTGTCTAACTGCCACTGCCTCCAAGTGCTCGGGACTGCACCCAACTGCTACCTGTTTGCACGACTCCTTTGAGCCGTGGTAGGGTAGCAATCTAAGAACAGTGGGACACACTCGAGGCGAAGTAGCAGTGTCAAGTCTGCGGACTACGCTGTACTCATGTCACCTGGGAACTGTTCACTGACGACTGGTATCAAACCAACCAACAGTTCCCTTTGAGTCCTGTCCGGTGTACCCGTAACCTAACGAGCACCTGTATACTATCTCCAGTACGACGTACTGACGGCTGTGGGACAGACCATCTCCCCAACTGGGATGAGAAGCGTACACACTAGTCTACTCCGGAGTATCGATGCTCTGTCTCGATAATCCAACGACCAGGGACCTGAATAAGGATGTGCTTGTAGACTACCCAGCCCCCACTAGTGTGACTGCCATCACAACGCTGGTAGACAAGCAAGATCCTAAGAGCTCTATCAATACGTATACTCACATATTAAGATAGAAAAACCAAGTAGCATACTACCATGTTTAGCAAGACTGTTATATACATGTGAATATCCCAAGCTTCCATTAAGTAATATACAAGCTAGTATGATACAGTAATGGCCTTCTAGGGCATAAACACTAACAATCTCCCACTTGCACCAGGGCCATGTACTGGCATATCGCAGACCAATGATCTCGAGTAGCCTCTCGAACTGAATCTGAGGAAGGGCCTTCGTGAATGGATCAGCAATGTTCTCTTCTGAAGCAACTCTCCGAACCTCGATCTCCTGACGATCAATGATCTCCCTGATCAGGTGATACCGCCTCAAGATGTGTCTGGACTTCTGATGGGACCTTGGTTCCTTCGCTAAAGCTATAGCTCCGTTGTTGTCGCAATACAGAGGTATTGGATCAACTATGGTAGGAACCACCTGAAGTTCTGTTAGGAACTTCTTCATCCAGACTGCTTCTTTTGCGGCATCGCAAGCAGCTATATACTCCGCTTCCATCGTCGAGTCAGCAACGGTGTCCTGCTTGGAGCTCTTCCAGCACACCGCCCCTCCATTGAGGGTAAAGACATAACCCGACATGGACTTGGAATCGTCCTTATCACTCTGGAAGCCGGAATCGGCAAAGGCCTCCAACCTGAGGTCTTTTCCGCCGTAAACCAAGAACATCTCCTTAGTCCTCCTCAGGTACTTGAGAATGTTCTTTACTGCTATCCAGTGTTTCTCCCCTGGGTCTGACTGATACCGGCTTACCACGCTCAGTGCGTAAGCTACATCTGGTCTGGTACACAACATCGCATACATTATAGAGCCTACCGCAGAAGCGTAGGGTATAATAGACATGCGTTCCCTTTCCAAATCAGTCTTGGGAGACATCTCTTTGGAGAGGGTGATTCCGTGACAAGCCGGTAGATTACCGCGCTTAGAATCTTCCATACTGAATCTTTTCAGTACAGTGTCGATATACCTGGACTGCGAAAGTCCCAACATCCTCTTGGATCTATCACGATAGATCCGGATCCCCAGAATGTAAGAGGCATCACCCAGGTCTTTCATGGAGAACCTGTGTGACAAGAATCCTTTGACAGATTGTAGCATAGGAATGTCATTTCCTATCAATAGAATGTCATCCACGTACAAGACGAGGAACACGACACTTCTGGCCACAACTTTACTATATATGCACGGTTCATCTGGATTTTTGATAAAGTCATATTCTTTGACTGTCTCATCAAAACAGATGTTCCAACTCCGCGATGCCTGCTTTAGTCCATAAATGGACTTAAGCAGCTTGCATACTTTCCCGCTGCTCCCACTCTGATTGAAACCCTCTGGCTGATCCATATAGACGCTCTCTTCTAAATTTCCATTCAGAAAAGCCGTCTTTACGTCCATCTGCCAGATTTCATAATCATGGAAGGCAGCAATAGCAAGAAGGACCCGAATGGATTTGAGCATAGCCACTGGAGAAAAAGTTTCGTCATAGTCCAAACCAGGTCTTTGACGAAAACCCTTTGCAACAAGTCTAGCCTTATAGGTTTCCACCTGTCCATCTACACCAATCTTTTTCTTGAAGATCCATTTGCATCCTATGGGTTTTACCCCATCTGGAGCAAAGTCCAAAGTCCATACTTTGTTGGTGTACATGGACTCCATTTCGGTCCGCATTGCATCTAGCCATCGTACCGAGTCGCCGCTCTGGATGGCCTGCCTGAAGTCAGTAGGTTCATCATCATCTATGATGCAATCCTCTCTATCCCCGTCAATGAGAAAACCGTAGTATCTCTCAGGCGGACGAGACGGCCTACTACTCCTGCGGAGGGGTGCGGGAATGTTCTGTTCTTCTTGAACCTCTGGTTCTACCAAACTTTCAGTAGTAGTTTGTGGTTCTGGAATTTCTTCCAGTTCTATTTCGCTCCCACTCTTCTGATTTTCCAAAAATTCAGTTTCTAAGAAGCGGGCATGACGAGAAACAAAAACCTTTTGTTCCTCTGCGTAATAGAAATAATATCCCATAGAGTTCTTTGGATATCCCACAAACTTACACTCTACTGAGCGTGCCTCGAGCTTGTCCACATGCTGCTTTTTAACAAAAGCTGGATATCCCCATGTTTTCAGGTACTGAAGACAGGGTTTCTTCCCACTCCATATCTGATATGGTGTGGTAGGCACAGTTTTGGTTGGAACTTTGTTCAAAAGATATGCCGCCGATTCTAGCGCATAACCCCAGAAAGATCGCGGTAACTCAGCATAACTCATCATGGATCGTACCATATCCAATAGGGTTCGATTCCGTCTCTCCGATACACCATTATGCTGTGGAGTGTACGGAGGAGTAAGCTGAGAGAGAATTCCTTTCTCTTTTAGGTAACCTAGGAACTCGGCACTTAAGTATTCTCCACCTCGATCAGATCTTAGTGTCTTAATACTTTTGCCTGTTTGGTTTTCCACTTCACTCTTGTATTCCTTGAATTTCTCAAAGGCCTCGGATTTATGCTTCATTAAGAAAACATGTCCATACCTAGAGAAATCATCTGTAAAAGTAATGAAGTAGGAATAACCACCTCTTGCATGTGTAGACATTGGACCGCATACGTCACTGTGTATGAGTCCTAAGAGCTCGCTCGCTCTTACTCCTTGTCCAGTGAATGGAGTCTTTGTCATCTTTCCTTTGAGACAAGATTGACAAGTGTCATAAGTTTGATATTCGAACGTGTCCAAATATCCTTCTCTATGCAACTTAGTCAACCTTCTTTCATTGATGTGACCCAGTCTACAATGCCATAAGAAAGCTTTATTTAAATCTGGAGACTTTCTTTTTAGTGTGTTCTGGACATTGAAAATTTGGAGTTGGTTTAACACATATATGCCGTTATTTAGAGTACCGGACCCAATCAAACCATGATTAAGGTGGATGTTGACAACATCTCTTACAAACGTGAAATCATAACCTTTATTTGATAACAAGGAAACTGATATGATATTACACGTTAAGCTGGGTACAAAATAACAGTTATGTAAAACCAAAATGTGTCCACTCGTCAATCCTAGGTGATAATCCCCGACGGACGCAGCTCCCACGCTAGCTCCGTTAGCAACCCTGAGGATCATATCACCATCCTTTAGCACTCTACGGTTTCTCAGTGCCTGCAATGAATTGCAAATATGAGATCCTGACCCGGTATCCAATACCCAGGAAGTAGAGTTGATCGACAGACAATTCTCAATTACAAACACACCTGAAGTCGAAGCCACAGCTTGCTTCGGTTCCTGGTTCTTGGCGTTCCACGCCTTGCAATCCTTCTTCCAGTGCCCTTTCCTGTGACAATGGAAGCACTCATCCAGGCCAACTACCGGTGCTGCTTTCTTTTTCTTTCCCTTCCCTCCCACCTTACTAACACCTCCTCTAGGTCTGGGTGCGGCCTTCTTCTTCCTTCCTTTGGCCCTAGCCTTGGACCCGGAAGAAGATGAACCGCCAACAAACATAGCGGGTGTTTCCCTTGCCTTCTGCAAGGTGCCCTCTGCACTCCTTAACATGTTCAGGAGTTCCGCAAGTTCAACTTCTTTTCCTTGAAGATTGAAGTTGAGGATAAACTGGGCGTAGGTGGGAGGAAGGGACTGGAGAACAAGGTCTGTATAGAGCTCATTATCCAAAGTCGTCCCAAGGTCTGCGAGCTCTTCTATATAGCCAATCATCTGTAGGACATGTTCACCTACCGATGACCCGACAGCCAACCTCGCTCGAAACAATTTCTTTGAGGTCTCGTATCTTGCTATACGAGATTGCTCTCCATAAAGTTCCTTTGTATGGAGAAATATGCCATCTAAGGACATATCCTCGTGCCTCCTCTGATGTTCATTGTTCATTGAGGCAAGCACGATGCACTTGGCTCTCGCGCAATCTAAATCCCAGGTTTTGCGGATTTCCTTATCCGCACTGCTGGATTTGGGACCAGGGACAGCAGGTGCCGTAGCGGTGAGGACGTACCCCAGTTTGTCATAGGTCAAAGCCATCTTGACATTCCGCAGCCAATCTTTATAGTTTGGCCCCGTCAGTATATTTTTCTCTAAAAGTAACTTAAGTCCAGTCATTTTCAGGGTCGCTGCAATTAGGAGAGAGAGAAGAAAACTCTTTAGCATGATGCTCTTGCAAGTTTAGAGTGGTTTTTAGTTTATCTAAACTGGATGGCTCCCACTGTTTCTCGAATCCTTCCTCAAACCATAAAAGAAGAATTAGCCAAGACTATTCTCACCGTACAATACTTGCTTAACCGTTCAGCCAGGCCGGTGTCGATACTTCGAGGGAGGTTTTCCAACGCTTTCGCGAAGTTCCTTAATTAAGTAACCTCTTTTCTCTGGGGGCGTAACCCCGCTGACACTTTTCTGGACACCTACTAGGTTTATAGCATTGATCGTTAAGCGACGAATATCCTGATAAGTAGCATTTACTCACAGTAGGATCGGGATCCAAATATCATCGTATGATAATGTTGAAGGAATCCTACCAACATTCATCATACTCCAAATGGTATGCATCTCTTTGCAAATTTCAGTTTCTTTAGAAATTCCCGATATAAGTTTTTGCCCCATGCTCTTATGACCTTGACGAAAGCCAACAAATCATAAGTCACATGTCAAGTTCTGCCCATCATTATCTTGTTAATTTGAACCCACCCGTATATACCCTTGACGAAAGCCAACAAGGTAATGCGACTGTCCCAAACCAACACATCTATCTATGTAACAAATGAATACCCCAGCAGCTACCAAACACTATGTCTTGACGAAAGCCAACAAACATAGCTTGAATACTACTGACTATCCATAAGAAATGACGGAGGGCTACGACTGGTTTTGGCGAAACCGTGAACGTAGTGAACTTGATATAACCGAAGGAACCTGATAGCTTTTAAAAGGAGTGGTTAAAGCTCCGCATTTAAAAATATCTGTTTTAAAAATAACCGAGTGGTTTCTTTCAAATTGTTCCAACGATTTAAACTTTGGTTTGTTTTACTTTGCATTATAGATAATGCGTCCCATCATTAACCTATCATTGCAGAAAACAACGAAAATATAACGTCCTCTTATGCCA
Source organism: Agapanthus africanus (assembly GCA_030015575.1). Classification (NCBI taxonomy): domain Eukaryota; kingdom Viridiplantae; phylum Streptophyta; class Magnoliopsida; order Asparagales; family Amaryllidaceae; genus Agapanthus; species Agapanthus africanus. The sequence continues at coordinate 467,749,992 of CM057339.1, read as the reverse complement.
TCCACATTCGCCACGGGGTCCCGTCATCACCCGTTAGGTTACTTAACTAACGACAGAGCGGGGGCTGGGCTAGCGCGGGTGTAAAACATAAGTGACGTCTAAATAGCTATAATAAATATAGATATTTTACATTCGTCTGACGCAATGATATTCATTCCAGAACACAGATAAACAATATTGGATTTGCAAGCAATCTGTATTTCTTTTGAGCCTGCAAGAAAAGACAGATTACACAGTTGTGATGAATAGCCGTTTACCCCACCCTCGACCCCTACGGGTACGACAAACTACCCACCCGGCAGTCTGTGTACCCCACCTTGGGTCAGTCCTAGGAGCAAAAACAGTAAAATGAAATAATACAACGGTGGCTACGACCGCAACCTGGAAGTGCCCCGCGAAAATAATATTACAACAAATTACATTTACAACAAATGAATTAATCAACAACCCATTGCTAACCCCGGCTATACACCACAACAGTCCAATACAGTTTATATGCACAAACAGATAAAACCATTTCAGAAATGTGCAACCCCCTGCCAACCGACATACTAGCAGTTGGGGGAGGTTTACGAACACATCAAACAATCACAGATATAATCCAAAACGCAAATACTGTATTTTTCGATCGAATAAACAACTTCAATATTGCTCCAAAATCTGCTCTGTTAAACAGTAACCTGAGCAATAATTAAATATTCCAGAAAACCCCAAATGTCACAGGGGACCCACACAAGAAAGACGAGTCCATGACTCGGCCAAAGCGCCGCGGAAGCGCGGCAGATCCCACCGATCCGCCGCGGTTCCGCGGCCGAGTTGCCGATTCATGGGCTCGAATTTCTTGGGTGTTCTCCTGGATCCCTTTCTAGCTCTCTGAACACTCCAGAAAAATTTTAGGACTTCATTTTCAGTTCGACAGAAACTTAACAGAACTAGGGTTTTCCGGCTTCGTTTTTTCGTTCGAAATTCGTACAAATTTGCGATTAAGTTATTTAGTGTTTAGCGAGGCTCTGATACCGCTGTAAGTCGATGTAGTACACCCCAGTACTTATGGGGAGGCGGAATTTACAAAAACGATCAAGTTTAAACAACGAACATCGACTAACCGCTTGAATCGAAGCTAAACTCTAAATAACCGTATTCTAAAGTTTCATCTCACAAGAGATTAGGGATTATACCTAATGAAACCGGTCCTTCTTCTTTACGTCCTCCTTTGTTCTCCTCGACCTTCTCTAGGTAGTAGACGATCCACCCGAGAGCAAAACACCAAGCTAAACCTCTAACTTGAGGTGACTAATCAACTTTGATTGCTAATCAAAGATGATAGGATGATATAGAGTATAGGTTATGGATTGTTTAGTCTAACTAAACCTTTGATCTCAACACATGAGGATTAAGGATTAGTATCTTGAAGATGAGAGCTTGAGGAGAGAGAATGTGTGATAAGATAATGAGAGAAGAGAGAGAGTGTATCATAATATTATGAAGCATTCTTATTATCAAATAATCAATAATGGAAATGAATAAGCATGCTTCACAAAATATCTTGTGATGATTCATTAACATGAGTCATTAAGCAATAAATGTGCATTAATGAAGTGAATGAATCACCACTATGACTCACTCTCTTTCCAAAACAAACCTCCTTAGTCACATCTTCTAGAAGCTTCTCGAGTAATTACGAGAACGCCCCTCCGATCCGTAAAAATACGGAAAAACTTTAGACTGTAAAAATCCAATAACCGGATACCAGTAACTGGCTTAAACCAAAGCCGACTGGTAAAATCTGTCCGAAAGTCGTACGTGCGTAAACGCACGTATGCGTCCGAACCCTTTGTCGCAAAACCATGCAACCTCTATATCGTTTCGCCTGGAGTAGGAAACTCTCTGTGTGGGACTCTAGAGACTCGACTACTACGCTGGCAGTGGGTTTAACCACAGACCGCAAGCGGCACTAGCTGTACGTAACGGTCCCCAGGTAGTTGTCGATAAGAAGGCCGATGAGTAAACCCATCCGAACTCCTACTGAGTCTGATGTGACAATCTCCATACAGTCCGGTCCGTTCGTCCATGACTATCGCATATCGGGCCTAGGGGGGCGGCAAGCGTCAGTCCCCTAATAGCGGTATAAGTCGTGTCGGAGTGAAGCCCATTACACCCTGAGAAACTACTGGAACCTACCAGCAAATCTCGCTTGCCCTGGCCAGGGACTTTGCGTAATGGCTCTCTGACACAGCACGATATCTACTCCCAATACCGGGAGGGACGAATCCTGTCTAACTGCCACTGCCTCCAAGTGCTCGGGACTGCACCCAACTGCTACCTGTTTGCACGACTCCTTTGAGCCGTGGTAGGGTAGAAATCTAAGAACAGTGGGACACACTCGAGGCGAAGTAGCAGTGTCAAGTCTGCGGACTACGCTGTACTCATGTCACCTGGGAACTGTTCACTGACGACTGGTATCAAACCAACCAACAGTTCCCTTTGAGTCCTGTCCGGTGTACCCGTAACCTAACGAGCACCTGTATACTATCTCCAGTGCGACGTACTGACGGCTGTGGGACAGACCATCTCCCCAACTGGGATGAGAAGCGTACACACTAGTCTACTCCGGAGTATCGATGCTCTGTCTCGATAATCCAACGACCAGGGACCTGAATAAGGATGTGCTTGTAGACTACCCAGCCCCCACTAGTGTGACTGCCATCACAACGCTGGTAGACAAGCAAGATCCTAAGAGCTCTATCAATACGTATACTCACATATTAAGATAGAAAAACCAAGTAGCATACTACCATGTTTAGCAAGACTGTTATATACATGTGAATATCCCAAGCTTCCATTAAGTAATATACAAGCTAGTATGATACAGTAATGGCCTTCTAGGGCATAAACACTAACAATGAGTACAGCTTAGTCCGCAGACTTGACACTGCTGCTTCGCCTCGAGTGTGTTCCCACTGTTCTTAGATTGCTACCCTACCACGGCTCAAAGGAGTCGTGCAAACAGGTAGCAGTTGGGTGCAGTCCCGAAGCACTTGGAGGCAGTGGCGGTTAGATAGGATTCGTCTCACCCGGTATTTGGGAGTTGTTATCGCGCTGTGTCAGAGAGCCATTACGCAAAGTCCCTGGCCAGGGCAAGCGAGATTTGCTGGTAGGTTCCAGTAGTTTCTCAGAGTGTAATGGGCTTCGTTCCGACACGACTTTTTCCGCTATTAGGGGACTGACACTTGCCGCCCCCCTAGGCCGGATATGCGATGGTCTTAGACGAACAGACCGGACTATACGGAGATTGTCACAGCAGGCTCAGTAGGAGTTCGGATGGGTTTCCTCATCGGCCTTCTTATCGACAACTACCTGGGAACCGTTACGTACAGCTAGTGCCGCTTGCGGTCTGTGGTTAAACCCACTGCCAGCGTAGTAGTCGAGTCTCTAGAGTCCCACACAGAGAGTTTCCCACTCCAGACGAAACGATATAGAGGTCGTATGGTTTTACGACAAAGGGTTCGGACGCATACGTGTGTTTACGCACGTACGACTTTCGGACAGTTTTTACCAGTCGGCTTTGGTTTAAGCCAGTTACTGGTATCCGGTTATTGGATTTTTACAATCTAAAGTTTTTCCGTATTTTTGCGGATTGGACGGGCGTTCTCGTAATTGTGCGAGAAGCTTCTAGAAGATGGTGACTAAGGAGGTTTAGGTGTCATATGCATTAAATGGGTTTAGTGAGTCATGAGAGTGATTCATCCATATCATTAATGCACAATAAATGCTTAATGAGTCATGGTTATGAATCACCATTAGATATTTATGAAACTTGATTATTCATAATTTGTTTTTCTTTTATTGATGAATTTTAAAGTTTCATATATATTATGATAACTTACTATTCTCACTTGAAAAAAATATATTCACATTCTCTCTCCTCAAGCTCTCTCTCTTCAAACCCTAATCCTCACCTCTCATGTGTTGAGAACAAGGATTAGTTAGACTAAACAATCCATAACTCTCACTCTATCACATCTATCTTCTTTGATTAGCAATCCAAGAAGGTTAGTTGCCTCAAGTTTAGAGGCTAAGCTTGGAGTTTTGCTCTCGGGTGGATCATCTACTACATCGAGAAGGCCGAGGAGGACGAGGAGATCGTAAAGCCGAAGGACTTGGTTCGATAGGTATAATCCCTAACCATAGTAGTTTAGAAATACTATGTGTACGGTTATTTATCGTTTAGCTTCGATTTAAGCGGTTAGTCGATGTTCGTTCACTAAACAAGTTCGTTTTTGAAAATTCCGCCTCCCCACAAGTATTGGGGTGTAGTACATCGACTTACAGTGGTATCAGAGCCTCGCTAAACAATAAATAACTTAATTGCAAATTTGTACGAATTTCGAACGAAAAAAACGAAACCGGAAAACACCGAACTGTCAAGTTTCCGTCGAAATTTAAATGAAGTCTAAAAATTTTTCAGGGATGTTCAGAAAGCTTGAAAAGCATCCTGGAGAACACCTAAGAAAATTGGGCCCATGACTCGTCTAAAGCGCCGCGGAAGCACGGCGGATCCCACCGATCCGCCGCGGTTCCGCCGTCGAGTTGCTAAGTCATGAACCCAAATTTCTTGTGTGGGTCCCCTGTGATGTTTGGTATTTTCTGGAATTTTTAATATTTGCTCAGGTTTCAGTTTTACAGAGAAGTAATGGAGCAATATTAAATACGTTTAATCGATCGAAATTGTACAGTATTTGCATATTGGATTATATCTGTGATTGTTTAATGTGTTCGTAAACCTCCCCTAACTGCTAGTATGTCGGTTGGCAGGGGGTTGCACATTTTTGTAATGGTTTTATCTGTTTGTGCATATGAACTGTATTGGACTGTTGTGGTGTATAGCCGGGGTTATGCAATGGGTTATTATTTAATTCATTTGTTGTAAATGTAATTTGTTGTAATATTATTTTTGCGGGGCACATCCAGGTTGTTGTTGTAGCCACCGTTGTATTATTTCATTTTATTTTTTCTGCTCCTAGGACTGACCCAAGGTCGGGTACACAAACTGCCGGGCGGGTAGTTTGCCGTACCCGTAGGGGTCGAGGGTGGGGTAATGGCTATTCATCACAACTGTGTTATCCATCTTTCTTGCAGGCTCAAAAGAAATACGGATTGCTTGCAAATCCAATTAAGTTCATCTGTGTTCTGGAATATATATCATTGCGTCAGACAAATGTAAAATATATATATATATATATATATATATGATAGCTATTTTAGACGTCACTTATGTTTTACACCCGCGCTAGCCCAGTCCCCGCTCTGTTGTTAGTGAAGTAACCTAACGGGTAATGACGGGACCCAGTGGCGAATGCGGATGGCATAAGAGGACGTCATATTTTCGTTGTTTTCTGAAATGATAGGTTAATGATGGGACGCATTATCTATAATGCAAAGAAAATAAACCATGTTTAAATCGTTGGAACAATTTAAAAGAAACCACTCGGTTATTTTTAAAACAGATATTTTTAAATGCGGAGATTTAACCACTCCTTTTAGAAGCTATCAGGTTCCTTCGGTTATATCAAGTTCACTACGTTCATGGTTTCGCCAAAACCAGTCGTAGCCCTCCGTCATTTCATTTGGGTATTCAGTAGTATTCAAGCTATGCAGTTTTGGCCAACGTCATGGCATAGTGTTTGGTAGATGCTGGGTATTCATTTGTTGCATAGATAGATGAGTTGATTTGGGACAGTCGTATTATCATTTGGCCAACGTCAGGGATATATACGGATGGGTTCAAATTAACAAGATAATGATGGGTAGAACTTGACATGTGACTTATGACATTTTGACCAACGCCAAGGTCATAAGAGCATGGGGTAAAAACTTATATCGGGAATTTCTAAAGAAACTGAAATTTGCAAAGAGATGCATACCATTTTGAGTTTGATGAATGTTGGTAGCATTCCTACAACATTATCAGACAATGATATTTGGATCCCGATCCTACTGTGAGTATATTCTACTTATCAGGATATTTGTCACTTAACGATCAATGCTATAAACCAAGTAGGTGTCCAGAAAGGTGTCAGCGGGGTTACGCCCCCAGAGAAAAGAGGTTATTTCATTAAGGAACTTCGCGAAAGCGTTGGAAAACCTCCCTCGAAGTATCGACACTAGCCTGGCTGAACGGTTAAGCAAGTATTGTACGGTGAAAATAGTCCTGGCTAATTCTTCTTTTATGGTTTGAGGAAGGATTCGAAAAACAGTAGGAGCCATCCAGTTTAGATAAACTAAAAACCACACTAAACTTGCAAGAGCATCATGCTAAAGTGTTTTCTTCTCTCTCTCCTAATTGCAGCGACCCTGAAAATGACTGGACTTAAGTTAATTTTAGAGAAAAATATACTGACGGGGCCAAACTATAAAGATTGGCTGCGGAATGTCAAGATGGCCTTGACCCACGACAGATTGGGGTATGTCCTCACCACTAAGGCACCTGCTGCCCCAGGTCCAAAATCCAGCAATGCGGATAAGGAAATCCGCAAAACCTGGGATTTAGATTGCGCGAAAGCCAAGTGCATCGTGCTTGCCTCGATGGACAATGAACATCAGAGGAGGCACGAGGATATGGAACTAGATGCCATATTTCTCCATACAAAGGAACTTTATGGAGAGCAATCTCGTATAGCAAGATACGAGACCTCAAAGAACTTGTTTCGAGCGAGGTTGGCTGTCGGGTCATCGGTAGGAGAACATGTCCTAAAGATGATCGGCTATATAGAAGAGCTCACAGACCTTGGGATGACTTTGGATAATGAGCTCTATACAGACCTCATTCTCCAGTCCCTTCCTTCCACTTACGCCCAGTTTATCCTGAACTTCAACATTCAAAGAAAAGAAGTTGAACTTCCAGAACTCCTGAACATGTTAAGGAGTGCAGAGGGCACCTTACAGAAAGTAAGGGAAACACCCGCTATGTTTGTTAGCGGTACATCTTCTTCCGGGTCCAAGGCTAGGGCCAGAGGAAGGAAGAAGAAGGCCGCCCCCAAACCTAGAGGAGGTGTAAGTAAGGTGGGAGGGAAGGGAAAGAAAAAGTTGCCGGTACCAGTAGTGGCTCAGGATGAGTGCTTCCATTGCCATAGAAAGGGGCACTGGAAAAAGGATTGCAAGGCGTGGATCGCCAAGAACCAAGGACCGAAGCAAGCTGTGGCTTCGACTTCAGGTGTGTTTGTAATTGAGAATTGTTTGTCAATCAACTCTACTTCCTTGGTAATGGATACCGGATCAGGATCTCATATTTGCAATTCATTGCAGGCACTGAGAAACCGTAGAGTGCTGAAGGAAGGTGATATAATCCTCAGGGTTGCTATCGGAGCTAGCGTGGGAGCTGCGTCCGTCGGGGATTATCACCTAGGATTGACGAGTGGACCTATTTTGGTTTTACATAACTGTTATTTTTTACCCAGCTTAACGTGTAATATCATATCAGTTTCCTTGTTATTAAATAAAGGTTATGATTTCACATTTGTAAGAGATGTTGTCAACATCCACCTTAATCATGGTTTGATTGGGTCCGGTACATTAAATAACGGTATATATGTTTTAAACCAAATCCAGATTTTCAATGTCCAGAACACACTAAAAAGAAAGTCTCCAAATTTAAATAAGGCTTTCTTATGGCATTGTAGACTAGGTCATATCAAAGAGACAAGGTTAACTAAGTTACATAAAGAAGGATCTTTGGACTCGTTCGAATATCAAACTTATGCCACTTGCGAATCATGTCTCAAAGGAAAAATGACAAAGACTCCATTCACTGGACATGGAGTAAGAGAGAGCGAGCTCTTAGGACTCGTACACAGTGATGTATGCGGTCCAATGTCTACACATGCGAGAGGTGGTTTTTCCTATTTCATTAATTTTACGGATGATTATTCAAGGTTCGGATTCATTTATCTGATGAAACATAAATCCGAAGCTTTTGAAAAATTCCAAGAGTATAAGAATGAAGTAGAAAACCAAACAGGCAAAAGTATTAAGACACTGAGATCTGATCGAGGTGGAGAATACTTAAGTGCCGTGTTCCTAGGTTATCTAAAAGAGAAAGGAATTCTCTCTCAGCTTACTCCTCCATACACTCCACAGCATAACGGTGTATCGGAGAGACGGAATCGAACCCTATTGGATATGGTACGATCCATGATGAGTAATGCTGAGTTACCGCGATCTTTCTGGGGATATACGCAAGAATCAGCGGCATATATTTTGAACAGAGTTCCAACCAAAACTGTGCCTGCCACACCATATCAGATGTGGAGTGGGAAGAAACCCTATCTTCAGTATATGAGGATTTGGGGATGTCCAGCTTTTGTCAAAAAGCAGTTTGTGGACAAGCTCGAGGCTCGATCAGTAAAATGTATGTTTGTGGGATATCCAAAGAACTCCAAGGGATATTGTTTCTATTACGCAGAGGAACAAAAGGTTTTTGTTTCTCGTAATGCCCATTTTCTAGAACAGCAAGTTTTAGAAAAGGATACTAATGGGAGCGAAATAGAACTGGAAGAAATTCCAGAACCACAAACTACTGCTGAAAGTGTGGTGGAACCAATAGTTTAAGAAGAACAGGACATTCCCGCACCCCTCCGCAGAAGTAGTAGGTCGTCTCGTCCGCCTGAGAGATACTACGGTTTTCTCATCGATGGGGATAGAGAGGACTGCATCATAGATGATGATGAACCTACTAGCTTCCAGCAGGCCATCCAGAGCGGCGACTCGGTACGATGGCTAGATGCAATGCGAAGCGAAATGGAGTCCATGTACACCAACAAAGTATGGACTTTGGACTTTGCTCCAGGTGGGGTAAAACCCATAGGATGCAAATGGATCTTCAAGAAAAAGATTGGTGTAGATGGACAGGTGGAAACCTATAAAGCAAGACTTGTTGCAAAGGGTTTTCGTCAAAGACCTGGTTTGGACTATGACGAAACTTTTTCTCCAGTGGCTATGCCCAAATCCATTCGTATCCTTCTTGCAATTGCTGCCTTCCATGATTATGAAATCTGGTAGATGGACGTAAAGACGGCTTTTCTAAATGGTAATTTAGAAGAGTGCGTCTATATATATCAGCCAGAGGGTTTTGATCAGAGTGGGAGCAGCGGGAATATGCAAGTTGCTTAAGTCTATTTATGGACTAAAGCAAACATCGTGGAGTTGGAACATCTGTTTTGATGAAACAGTCAAAGAATATGACTTTATCAAAAATCCAGATGAACCGTGCATATATAGTAAAGTTGTAGCAAGAAGTGTCGTATTCCTCGTATTATACGAGGATGACATTCTACTTATAGGAAATGATATTCCTATGCTACAATCCGTCAAAGGATTCTTGTCACACAGGTTCTCCATGAAAGACCTGGGTGATGCCTCTTACATTCTGGTGATCCGGATCTATCGTGATAGATCCAAGAGGATGTTGGGACTTTCGCAGTCCAGGTATATCGACACTATACTGAAAAGATTCAGTATGGATGATTCTAAGCGCGGTAATCTACCGGCTTGTCACGGAATCACTCTATTCAAAAAGATGTCTCCCAAGACTGATTTGGAAAGGGATCGCATGTCAATTATACCCTACGCTTCTGCGGTAGGCTCTATAATGTATGCGATGTTGTGTACCAGACCAGATGTAGCGTACGCACTCAGCGTGGTAAGCCGGTATCAGTCTGACCCAGGGGAGAATCACTGGATAGCAGTAAAGAACATTCTCAAGTACCTGAGAAGGACAAAGGAGATGTTACTAATTTACGGCGGAAAAGACCTCAAGTTAGAGGGCTTTGCCGATTCTGGCTTCCAGAGAGATAAGGACGATTCCAAGTCCATGTCGGGTTATGTCTTTATCCTCAAAGGAGGGGCGGTGTGCTGGAAGAGCTCCAAGCAGGACACCGTTGCTGACTCGACTATGGAAGCGGAGTATATAGCTGCTTGCGATGCCGCAAAAGAAGCAGTCTGGATGAAGAAGTTCCTAACAGAACTTCAGGTGGTTCCTACCATAGTTGATCCAATACCTCTGTATTGCGACAACAACGGAGCTACAGCTTTAGCGAAGGAACCAAGGTCCCATCAGAAGTCCTGACACATCTTGAGGCGGTATCACCTGATCAGGGAGATCATTGATCGTCGGGAGATCAAGGTTCGGAGAGTCGCTACTGAAGAGAACATAGCCGATCCATTCACAAAGGCCCTACCTCAGATTCAGTTCGAGAGGCTACTCGAGATCATCGGTGTACGATACGCCAGTTTATGGCCCTAGTGCAAGTGGGAGATTGTTAGTGTATATGCCCTAGGGGCCATTATTGTATCATACTAGTTTGTATATTACTTAATGGAAGTTTGGGATATTCACATGTATATAACAGTCTTGCTAAACATGGTAGTATGCTACTTGGTTTTTCAATCTTAATATGTGAGTATACGTATTGATAGAGCTCTTAGGATCTTGCTTGATTACCAGCGTTGTGATGGCAATCACACTAGTGGGGGCTGGGTAGTCTACAAGCACAACCTTATTCAGGTCCCTGGTCGTAGGATTATCGAGAAAGAGCATCGATACTCTGGAGTAGACTAGTGTGTACGCTTCTCATCCCAGTTGGGGAGATGGCCTGTCCCACAGCCGTCAGTACGTCGTACTAGAGATAGTATACAGGTGCTCGTTGGGTTACGGGTACATCGGACAGGACTCATGGGGAACTGTTGGTTGGTTTTATACCCATCGTCAGTTAACAGTTCCCAGGTGACATGAGTACAGCATAGTCCGCAGACTTGACACTGCTGCTTCGCCTCGAGTGTGTTCCCACTGTTCTTAGATTGCTACCCTACCACAGCTCAAAGGAGTCGTGCAAACAGGTAGTAGTTGGGTGCAGTCCCGAAGCACTTGGAGGCAGTGGCGGTTAGATAGGATTCGTCTCTCCCGGTATTTGGGAGTTGTTATCGCGCTGTGTCAGAGAGCCATTACGCAAAGTCCCTGGCCAGGGCAAGCGAGATTTGCTGGTAGGTTCCAGTTGTTTCTCAGGGTGTAATGGGCTTCGCTCCGACACGACTTATTCCGCTATTAGGGGACTGACGCTTGCCGCCCCCCTAGGCCGGATATGCGATGGTCTTAGACGAACAGACCGGACTGTACGGAGATTGTCACAGCAGGCTCAGTAGGAGTTCGGATGGGTTTCCTCATCGGCCTTCTTATCGACAACTACCTGGGGACCGTTACATACAGCTAGTGCCGCTTACGGTCTGGGGTTAAACCCACTGCCAGCGTAGTAGTCGAGTCTCTAGAGTCCCACACAGAGAGTTTCCTACTCCAGGCGAAACGATATAGAGGTCGTATGGTTTTACGAAAAAGGGTTCGGACGCATACGTGTGTTTACGCACATACGACTTTCGGCAGTTTTTACCAGTCGGCTTTGGTTTAATCCAGTTACTGGTATCCGGTTATTGGATTTTTACAGTCTAAAGTTTTTCCGTATTCTTGCGGATTGGAGGGGCGTTCTCGTAATTGTGCGTGAAGCTTCTAGAAGATAGTGACTAAGGAGGTTTAGGTGTCATATGCATTAAATGGGTTTAGTGAGTCATGAGAGTGATTCATCCATATCATTAATGCACAATAAATGCTTAATGAGTCATTGTTATGAATCACCATTAGATATTTATGAAACTTGATTATTCATCATTTGTTTTTCTTTTATTGATGAATTTTAAAGTTTCATATATATTATGATAACTTACTATTCTCACTTGAAAAAATATATTCACATTCTCTCTCCTCAAGCTCTCTCTCTCTTCAAACCCTAATCCTCACCTCTCATGTGTTGAGAACAAAGATTAGTTAGACTAAACAATCCATAACCCTCACTCTATCACATCTATCTTCTTTGATTAGCAATCCAAGAAGGTTAGTTGCCTCAAGTTTAGAGGCTAAGCTTGGAGTTTTGCTCTCGGGTGGATCATCTACTACATCGAGAAGGCCGAGGAGGACGAGGAGATCGTAAAGCAGAAGGACTTGGTTCGATAGGTATAATCCCTAACCATAGTAGTTTAGAAATACTATGTGTACGGTTATTTATCGTTTAGCTTCGATTTAAGCGGTTAGTCGATGTTCGTTCACTAAACAAGTTCGTTTTTGAAAATTCCGCCTCCCCACAAGTATTTGGGTGTAGTACATCGACTTACAGCCGTCCCTTGGATGGATTGTTTCATGAAAGTATCCAAGGTTTGTGCTAGTGCATAGGTATTATCTGTACCAGTCAATTGCAAAGAGTTTTCATGTGGTGCAAAAGTGTTGGCCGGATTTTGGAAGTTTTGTGATTGGTAGGGGTGATGACTCAATTGAAGTGGTGGTTGCTGTTGTGGCGGAGGGACCCTTTGGAAATTGTTTTGGGTTGGAACCGTGTTTTGAGATTGTGATTGGTTCCAAGCAAAGTTAGGGTTATTCCTCCAACCCTGATTATATGTGGAAGAAAATGGATCGTTTCTAGGTCTTTGAAATGCGGCATTGGTATGCTCGTGACCTTGAAACGGAGAATTTCGTGGACATTCTTCCGTCAAATGAGAAGGATCAGAACATCATCCACATACAGTTTTGGAGAGTGACATTTGACTTAGGGCGGCGGCTAAAAATTTATTTTCCATAGTCTCGAGTTTCTTATTAACAGCTGAAATTTCAGCTCTAACTCCTATGGAAACTTCCGATTGGTTATTGCCAGCCCTAAACGATTGACTCACACCCTCCCACTGTAATGATTTTTCAGCGAAATCTTCTAGAAATTTCCTGGCTTCCCCATCATCTTTTGTCATGAAGTTGCCTAGACACATTAATTCAAGGGTCTGTCTTGTGTTAGGATTAATGCCCTCATATATGATTCTGCACAGTTCCCATCTATGGTTCCGTGATGTGGACATTGGACTAACAGATCCTTGAAGCGTTCAAGACATTTTGAAAATGGTTCATTTGGAAGCTGGGTGAATTGATTTATTTCGTTACGGACTCGAGCTGTCTTGTGATGTGGGTAGAATTTCTTAAGGAATGATTTGACGAATTCTTCCCAATTTGAAATGGAATGTGTAGTTGTGTTATACAGCCACTTCTCGGCTATATCGCACAAGGTAAATGGGAGAAGACGAAGATGCATAACATCCATAGAAAGCTGTGAAGTACCCATCATTGCGCATACATTTTCAAATTTGGTGATAAAGGCATATGCGCCTTCAGACTCGAGAACGTGGAATTTTGGTAGAAGGTTGATGTATTGGGGTTTAATCTAAAAATTGTCCCCGTTGGCTGGTGGAGTGGAAAGACAGGTGGAAAGGGGGCCTCGTGTAGGATAGCACCTCTCTTGGAGAGAGATGCGGGGTGGATTCTGCGCACCAACGGACGGCGGCAGAGTAGTGGCAAAGAAGTTCGATGGAGACGGATCCATCGATGTGGATGTGGTGGTGGGTAAAGAAAAGGTGAATGTAGAAATACCGACTTTTGGGTCGATCGGGGGAACGCGGACTTAACGGGCACTAGAACCCCGTGTCCAGCCTATCTTGCACTAAAAATGGTTAGTACAAGTGGCAGCGTGACTTATAATTAGGGGAAAGAATGAATGTGATTGGTGTTTGTTTTAAAAAATATACGGATTTTTTAAAAAATGATGCGATCACAACAAATGCAACAAGCAAAACCCTAATTCTATGGTCGCCTAGGTCAAAGCTCTAGACCGCTCCTAACTGCCAAAAGACAAGTCGCAGGATAAAATCCTCCACTGCCTCTTTGTCTCCCTGTGGCCAGGTAAGTGCCAGGTAAGTGGGAAGGTACTCCACTACGTAAGTAGTGGGCCTAATTAATAACCACTAGCCTTAGACATGTTGGTGTATATGCCTTAGGGGCCATTATTGTATCATACTAGTTTGTATATTACTTAATGGAAGCTTGGGATATTCACATGTATATAACAGTCTTGCTAAACATGGTATTATGCTACTTGGTTTTTCTATCTTAATATGTGAGTATACGTATTGATAGAGCTCTTAGGATCTTGCTTGACTACCAGCGTTGTGATGGCAGTCATACTAGTGGGGGCTGGGTAGTCTACAAGCACATCCTTATTTAGGTCCCTAGTGGTTGGATTATCGAGACAGAGCATCGATACTCCGGAATAGACTAGTGTGTACGCTTCTCATCCCAGTTGGGGAGATGGTCTGTCCCACAGCCGTCAGTACGTCGTACTGGAGATAGTATGCAGGTGCTCATTAGGTTACGGGTATACCGGACAGGACTCACAGGGAACTGTAGGTTGGTTTTATACCAGTCGTCAGTGAACAGTTCCTAGGTGACATGAGTACAGCATAGTCCGCAGACTTGACACTGCTACTTCGCCTCGAGTGTGTCCCATTGTTCTTAGATTGCTACCCTACCACGGCTCAAAGGAGTTGTGCAAACAGGTAGCAGTTGGGTGCAGTCCCGAGCACTTGGAGGCAGTGGCGGTTAGACAGGATTCGTCTCTCCCGGTATTGGCAGTTGATATCGCGCTGTGTCAGAGAGCCATTACGCAAAGTCCCTGGCCAGGGCAAGCGAGATTTGCAGGTAGGTTCCAGTAGTTTCTCAGGGTGTAATGGGCTTCCCTCCGACACGACTTATACCGCTATTAGGGGACTGACGCTTGCCGCCCCCTAGGCCCGATATGCGATAGTCTTAGACGAACGGACCGGACTGTTCGGAGATTGTCACATCAGACTCAGTAGGAGTTCGGATGGGTTTCCTCATCGGCCTTCTTATCGATATCTACCTGGGGACCGTTACGTACAGCTAGTGCCGCTTGCGGTCTGTGGTTAAACCTACTGCCAGCGTAGTAGTCGTGTCTCTAGAGTCCCACACAGAGAGTTTCCCTACTCCAGGAGAAACGATATAGAGGTCGTATGGTTTTACGACAAGGGTTCGGACGCATACGTGTGTTTACGCACATACGACATTCGGACAGTTTTTACCAGTCGGCTTTGGCTTAAGCCAGTTACTGGTATCCGGTTATTGGATTTATACAGTCTAAAGTTTTTCCGTGTTTTCACGGTTAGGAGGGGCGTTCTCGTAATTGCGCGAGAATCTTCTAGAAGATGGTGACTAAGGAGGTTAAGGTGGCATATACATTGAATGGGATTAGTGAGTCATATGGGTAATTCATCCATGCCATTAATGCATCATAAATGCTTAATGACTCATGGTAATGAATCACCATTAGATATTTATGAAGCATGATTATTCATCATTTGTTTTTCTTTTCTTGATAAAACTTAATGCTTCATATATATTATGATAACTCATTTTCTCATATCAATGTTTATGTTCATCTTCTCTCTCCTCAAGCTCTCCCTCTTCAAACCCTGATCCTCCCCTCTCATGTGTTGAGTACAAGGTTTAGTTAGACTAATTAAACCAAAACCCTCACTCTATTTCACCTAGCTTCTTTGATTAGCACTTAAAGAAGTTTAGTTGCCTCAAGTTTAGAAGCTAAGCTTGGAGTAAAGCTCTCGGGTGGATCGTCTACTACTTCGAGAAGGCCGAGGAGGAGGTGGAGTTCGCAAAGTCGAAGGACACGATTCGTTAGGTATAATCCCTAAACATAGTAGTATAGAACTTCTATGTTTGTAGTAAGTTATCGTTTAGCTTCGATTCATGCGGTTAGTCGATGTTTAGCATAAAAATAAAATCGTTTTTCATATTTCCGCCTCCCCGCAAGTTGTGGGGTGTTGTACATCGACTTACAGTGGTATCAGAGACTCGCTAAACAATAAATAACTTACTTGCAAACTTGTATGAATTTCGAACGGAAAAAACGAAACCGGAAAAACCCGAAATCACAAGTTTCTGTCGATTTTTAAATGAGGTCCAAAAATTTTTTCAGGGATGTTCAGAAAGCTTGAAAAGACAGAAGAAGAACACACAAGAAAATTGGGCCCCTGAATCGCCTAAAGCGCCGCGGAACCACGGCGGATCCCATCGATCCGCCACGATTTCACCGCCGAGTTGGCAATTCAGGAACCCAATTTTCCTGTGTTGCTTCTCTGTGATATTTGGTATTTTCTGGATATTTTTTATTTTTGCTCAGGTTTCAGATTTACAGAGAAGTATTGGATCAAAATTAAAAGTGTTTAATCGATCGAAATTATACAGTATTTGCTTGTTGGATTATATCTGTGATTGTATAATGTGTTCGTAAACCTCCCCTAACTGCTAATATGTCGGTTGGCAGGGGGCTGCACATTTCTGAAATGGATTTTATCTGTTTGTGCATATGAACTGTGTTGGACTGTTGTGATGTTTAGCCGGGGTTATGTGATGGGTTATTATTTAATTCATTTGATGTAAATGTAATTTGTTGTAATATTATTTTGCGGGGCACATCCAGGTTGCGGTTGTAGCCACCGTTGTATTATTTCATTTTACAGTTTTTGCTCCTAAGACAGACCCAAGGAGGGGTGCACAAACTGCCGGGCGGGTAGTTTGACGCACCCGTAGGGGTCTTGGGTGGGGTAATGGCTATTCATCACAACTGTGTAATCCGTCTTTTGTTGCAGGCTCAAAACAAACACGGATTGCTTGCAAATCCAATTAAGTTCATCTGTGATCTGGAATGAATATCATTGCATCAGACGAATGTAAAATATCTATATATATGATAGCTATTTTAGACGTCACTTATGTTTTACACCCGCACTAGCCCAGTCCCCGCTCTGTCGTTAGTTAAGTAACCTAACGGGTGATGACGGGACCCAGTGGCGAATGTGGATGGTATAAGAGGACGTCATATTTTCGTTGTTCTCTGCAATGATAGGTTAATGATGGGACGCATTATCTATAATGCAAAGAAAATAAACCAAAAGTTTAATCGTTGGAACAATTTAAAAGAAACCACTCGGTTAATTTTAAAAACAGATATTTTTAAATGCGGAGCTTTAACCACTCCTTTTAAAAGCTATCAGGTTCCTTCGGTTATATCAAGTTCACTACGTTCACGGTTTCGTCAAAACTATTCGTAGCCCTCCATCATTTCATTTGGGTATTCAGTAGTATTCAAGCTATGGATTTTGGCCAAAGTCAAGGCATAGTGTTTGGTAGCTGCTGGGTTTTCATTTGTTGCATAAGATAGATGAGTTGGTTTGGGACAGTCGTATTATCATTTGACCAAAGTTAGGGGTATATACGGATGGGTTCAAATTGACAAGATAATGACGGGTAGAACTTGACATGTGACTTATGACATTTTGACCAAAGCCAAGGTCATAAGAGCATGGGGCAAAAACTTATATCGGGAATTTCTAAAGAAACTGAAATTTGCAAAGAGATGCATACCATTTGGAGTTTGATGAATGTTGGTAGCATCCCTTCAACATTATCATACGATAATATTTGGATCCCGATCCTACTGTGAGTATATGCTACTTATCAGGATATTCGTCACTTAACGATCAATGCTATAAACCAAGTAGGTGTCAAGAAAAGTGTCAGCGGGGTTACGCCCCCAGAGAAAAGAGGTTCTTTAATTAAGGAACTTCGCGAAAGCGTTGGAAAACCTCCCTCGAAGTATCGACACTAGCCTGGCTGAATGGTTAAACAAGAATTGTACAGTGAGAATAGTCCTGGCTAATTCTTCTTTTATGGTTTGAGGAAGGATTCGAGAAACAGTAGGAGCCATCCAGTTTAGATAAACTAAAAACCACTCTAAACTTGCAAGAGCACCATGCTAAAGAGTTTTCTTCTTTCTCTCCTAATTGCAGCGACCCTGAAAATGACTGGACTTAAGTTACTTTTAGAGAAAAATATACTAACAGGGCCAAACTATAAAGATTGGCTGCGGAATGTCAAAATGGCTTTGACCTATGACAAATTGGGGTACGTCCTCACTGCTACGGCACCTGCTGTCCCTGGTCCCAAATCTAGTATTGCGGATAAAGAAATCCGCAAAACCTGGGATTTTGATTGCGCGAAAGCCAAGTGCATCGTGCTTGCCTCGATGGACAATGAACATCAGAGGAGGCACGAGGATATGGAACTAGACGCCATATTTCTCCATACAAAGGAACTTTATGGAGAGCAATCTCGTATAGCAAGATACGAGACCTCAAAGAACTTGTTTCGAGCAAGGTTGGCTGTCGGGTCATCGGTAGGAGAACATGTCCTAAAGATGATCGGCTATATAGAAGATCTCCCAAACCTTGGGACGACTTTGGATAATGAGCTCTATACAGACCTTATTCTCCAGTCCCTTCCTTCCACCTACGTCCAGTTTATCCTGAACATCAACATTCAAAGGAAAGAAGTTGAACTTCCGGAACTCTTGAACATGTTAAGGAGTGCAGAGGGCACCTTGCAGAAGGCAAGGGAAACACCCGCTATGTTTGTTAGCGGTGCATCTTCTTCCGGGTCCAAGGCTAGGGCCAAAGGAAGGAAGAAGAAGGCCGCCCCCAGACCTAGAGGAGGTGTAAGTAAGGTGGGAGGGAAGGGAAAGAAAAAGTTGCCGGTACCAGTAGGGCTCAGGATGAGTGCTTCCAGTGTCATAGGAAAGGGCACTGGAAGAAGGATTGCATGGCGTGGATCGCCAAGAACCAAGGACCGAAGCAAGCCGTGGCTTCGACTTCAGGTGTGTTTGTAATTGAGAATTGTCTGTGATCAACTCTACTTCCTGGGTATTGGATACCGGATCAGGATCTTATATTTGCAATTCATTGCAGGCACTGAGAAACCGTAGAGTGCTGAAGGAAGGTGATATGACCCTAAAGGTTGCTAACGGAGCTAGCTTGGGAGCTGCGTCCGTCGGGGATTATCACCTAGGATTGACGAGTGGACACATTTTGGTTTTACATAACTGTTTTTTTGTACCAAGCTTAACATGTAATATCATATCAGTTTCCTTGTTATCAAATAAAGGTTATGATTTCACGTTTGTAAGAGATGTTGTTAACATCCCCCTTAGTCATGGTTTGATTGGGTCCGGTACACTAATTAACGGTATATATGTTTTAAACCAACTCCAAATTTTCAATGTCCATAACATACTAAAAAGAAAGTCTCCAGATTTAAATAAAGCTTTCTTATGGCATTGTAGACTGGGTCATATCAATGAGAGAAGGTTGACTAAGTTGCATAGAGAAGGATATTTGGACTCGTTCGAATATCAAACTTATGACACTTGTCAATCTTGTCTCAAAGGAAAGATGACAAAGACTCCATTTACTGGACAAGGAGTAAGAGAGAGCGAGCTCTTAGGACTCATACACAGCGATGTATGTGGTCCAATATCTACACATGAAAGAGGTGGTTTTTCCTATTTCATTACTTTCACGGATGATTACTCAAGATACGGATTCATTTATCTGATGAAACATAAATCCGAAGCTTTTGAGAAATTCCAAGAGTATAAGAATGAAGTAGAAAACCAAACCGGCAAAAGTATCAAGACACTTAGATCTGATCGAGGTGGTGAATACTTGAGTGTCGAGTTCCTAGGTTACCTAAAAGAGAAAGGAATTCTCTCTCAGCTTACTCCTCCATACACTCCACAGCATAACGGTGTATCGGGGAGACGAAATTGAACCCTATTGGATATGGTACGATCCATGATGAGTAATGCTGAGTTACCGCGATCTTTTTGTGGTTAAGTGCTA
This sequence comes from Agapanthus africanus, assembly GCA_030015575.1. Classification (NCBI taxonomy): domain Eukaryota; kingdom Viridiplantae; phylum Streptophyta; class Magnoliopsida; order Asparagales; family Amaryllidaceae; genus Agapanthus; species Agapanthus africanus. The sequence continues at coordinate 467,730,309 of CM057339.1, read as the reverse complement.
GAATCAGCAGCATATCTTCTGAACAGGGCTCCTACCAAGACTGTGCCTACCACTCCATATCAGATGTGGACTGGGAAGAAACCCCATCTTCAGCATATGAAGATTTGGGGATGTCCAGCTTTTGTTAAAAACCAGCATGTGGACAAGCTCGAGGCACGATCAGTAAAATGTAAGTTTGTGGGATATCCAAAGAACTCTGAGGGATATTATTTCTATTACGCAGAGGAACAAAAGGTTTTGTTTCTCGTAATGCACATTTTCTAGAACATCAGTTTTTAGAAAAGGAAATAAGTGGGAGCGAAATAGAACTGGAAGAAATTCCAGAACCATAAGCTGCTACTGAAAGTTTGGTAGAACCGGCAGTTCAAGAAGAACAGGACATTTCCGCACCCCTCCGCAGGAGTAGTAGGCCGTCTCATCCGCCTGAGAAATACTACGGTTTTCTCATAGATGGGGATAGAGAGGACTGCATCATAGATGATGATGAACCTACTGACTTCCAGCAGGCCATCCAGAACGGCGACTTGATACGATGGCTAGATGCAATGCAGACCGAAATGGAGTCCATGTACACCAACAAAGTATGGACTTTGGACATTGCTACAAATGGGGTAAAACCCATAGGATGCAAATGGATCTTCAAGAAAAAGATTGGTGTAGATGGACAGGTGGGAACCTATAAGGCTAGACTTGTTGCAAAGGGTTTTCGTCAAAGACCTGGTTTGGACTATGACGAAACTTTTTCTCCAGTAGCTATGCTCAAATCCATTCGGGTCCTTCTTGCTATTGCTGCCTTCCATGATTATGAAATCTGGCAGATGGATGTAAAGACGGATTTTCTGAATGGAAATTTAGAAGAGTGCGTCTATATGGATCAGCCAGAGGGTTTCAATCAGAGTAGGAGCAGCGGGAAAGTATGCAAGCTGCTTAAGTCCATTTATGGACTAAAACAGGCATCGCGGAGTTGGAACATCTGTTTTGATGAGACAGTCAAAGAATATGACTTTATCAAAAATCCAGATGAACCGTGCATTTATAGTAAAGTTGTAGCCAGAAGTGTCGTATTCCTCATCTTGTACGTGGATGACATTCAATTAATAGGAAATGACATTCCTATGCTACAATCTGTCAAAGGATTCTTGTCACACAGGTTCTCCATGAAAGACCTGGGTGATGCCTCTTACATTCTGGGGATCCGGATCTATCGTGATAGATCCAAGAGGATGTTGGGACTTTCGCAGTCCAGGTATATCGACACTGTACTGAAAAGATTCAGTATGGAAGATTCTAAGCCCGGTAATCTACCGGCTTGTCACGGAATCACCCTCTCCAAAGAGATGTCTCCCAAGACTGATTTGGAAAGGGAACGCATGTCCATTATACCCTACGCTTCTGCGGTAGGCTCTATAATGTATGCGATATTGTGCACCAGACCAGATGTAGCTTACGCACTGAGCGTGGTAAGCCGGTATCAGTCAGACCCAGGGGAGAAACACTAGATAGCAGTAAAGAACATTCTTAAGTACCTGAGAAGGACTAAGGAGATGTTCTTGGTTTACGGCGGAAAAGACCTCAGGTTGGAGGCCTTTGCTGATTCCGGCTTCCAGAGTGATAAGGACGATTCCAAGTCCATGTCGGGTTATGTCTTTACCCTCAATGGAGGAGCGGTGTGCTGGAAGAGCTCCAAGCAGGACACCGTTGCTGACTCGACTATGGAAGCGGAGTATATAGCTGCTTGCGATGCCGCAAAAGAAGCAGTCTTGATGAACAAGTTCCTAACAGAACTTCAGGTGGTTCCTACCATAGTTGATCCAATACCTCTGTATTGCGACAACAACGGAGCTATAGCTTTAGCAAAGGAACCAAAGTCCCATCAGAAGTCCAGACACATCTTAAGGCGGTATCACCTGATCAGGGAGATCATTGATCGTCAGGAGATCGAGGTACGGAGAGTTGCTTCTTAAGAGAACATTGCTGATCCATTCACGAAGGCCCTACCACAGATTCAGTTCGAGAGGCTACTCGAGATCATCGGTCTTCGATATGCCGGTAGATGGCCCTAGTGCAAGTGGGAGATTGTTAGTGTATATGCCCTAGGGGCCATTATTGTATCATACTAGTTTGTATATTACTTAATGGAAGCTTGGGATATTCACATGTATATAACAGTCTTGCTAAACATGGTATTATGCTACTTGGTTTTTCTATCTTAATATGTGAGTATACGTATTGATAGAGCTCTGAGGATCTTGCTTGACTACCAGCGTTGTGATGGCAGTCACACTAGTGGGGGCTGGGTAGTCTACAAGCACATCCTTATTCAGGTCCCTAGTCGTTGGATTATCAAGACAGAGCATCGATACTCCGGAGTAGACTAGTGTGTACGCTTCTCATCCCAGTTGGGGAGATGGTCTGTCCCATAGCCGTCAGTACGTCGTACTGGAGATAGTATGCAGGTGCTCGTTAGGTTATGGGTACACCGGACAGGACTCACAGGGAGCTGTAGGTTGGTTTTATACCAGTCGTCAGTGAACAGTTCCCAGGTGACATGAGTACAGCATAGTCCGCTGACTTGACACTGCTACTTCACCTCGAATGTGTCCCACTGTTCTTAGATTGCTACCCAACCACGGCTCAAAGGAGTCGTGCAAACAGGTAGCAGTTGGGTGCAGTCCCGAGCACTTGGAGGCAGTGGCGGTTAGACAGGATTCGTCTCTCCCGATATTGGGAGTTGATATCGCGCTGTGTCAGAGAGCCATTACGCAAAGTCCCTGGCCAGGGCAAGCGAGATTTGCTGGTAGGTTCCAGTAGTTTCTCAGGGTGTAATGGGCTTCCCTCCGACACGAATTATATCGCTATTAGGGGCCCGATATTTGATAGTCTTAGACGAACGGACCGGACTGTATGGAGATTGTCACATCAGACTCAGTAGGAGTTCGGATGGGTTTCCTCATCGGCCTTCTTATCGATATCTACCTGGGGACCGTTACGTACAGCTAGTGTCGCTTGCGGTCTGTGGTTAAACCCACTGCCAGCGTAGTAGTCGAGTCACTAGAGTCCCACACAGAGAGTTTCCCTACTCGAGGCGAAACGATATAGAGGTCGTATGGTTTTATGACAAGGGTTCGGACGCATACGTGTGTTTACGCACGTACGACTTTCGGACAGTTTTTACCAGTCGGCTTTGGTTTAAGCCAGTTACTGGTATCCGGTTATTGGATTTATACAGTCTAAGGTTTTTTCGTGTTTTCACGGATAGGAGGGGCATTCTCGTAATTGCGTGAGAAGCTTCTAGAAGATGGTGACTAAGGAGGTTAAGGTGGCATATACATTGAATGAGATTAGTAAGTCATATGGGTGATTCATCCATGTCACTAATGCATCATAAATGCTTAATGACTCATGGTAATGAATCACCCTTAGATATTTATGAAGCATGATTATTCATCATTTGTTTTTCTTTTCTTGATAAAACTTAATGCTTCATATATATTATGATAACTCATTTTCTCATATCAATGATTATGTTCATCTTCTCTCTCCTCAAGCTCTCCCTCTTCAAACCCTAATCCTCCCCTCTCATGTGTTGAGTACAAGGATTAGTTAGACTAATTAAACCAAAACCTTCACTCTATTTCACCTAGCTTATTTGATTAGCACTTAAAGAAGTTTAGTTGCCTCAAGTTTAGAGGCTAAGCTTGGAGTAAAGCTCTCGGGTGGATCGTCTACTACTTCGAGAAGGCCGAGGAGGAGGTGGAGTTCGCAAAGACGAATGACACGATTCGTTAGGTATAATCCCTAAACATAGTAGTATAGAACTTCTATGTTTGTAGTTAGTTATCGTTTAGCTTCGATTCATGCGGTTAGTCGATGTTTAGCATAAAAACAAGATCGTTTTTCATATTTCCGCCTCCTCGCAGGTTGTGGGGTGTTGTACATCGACTTACAAGACACACTTGTCTTAGACACCATAAAGAAACACGGATAAGCAATGAATTACCCGTGGCCTTCTCTTGTACTAAGTGTGCGCGACGGTCCTTAGAGTCATCTCTAGATCTTTTTTAATTAATGAGGGTAAATGCGGATGCAAGTTTGTGATTTTTGGGGCTTAGGAAGGCTAATGAACTCCCCACCTAATCTGGATTTGGTCGTGCCCCTTAATATCCGTATTAATATGCAAACAACCAAAAATTAAAATACTCACAATTTATTTTGCTTTTGCGGCGTTGCGAATTTTGCAAAGAAACCTGTAGCAAATTGTTAGTCGGAGCAGATTTAGGAAGAGATAAGAAAGTTAGAAGCTCACAGAGCAAATTTGGTACAATGAAGAAGCATGGAAGCCGCGGAACCGCCGCAGGAGGTGGGTCTTTGCCGCGGAATCGCAGTGGGGGAAAGAGATCACTGCACGGAATTTTAGGACAATGCTTCTGTTTCTCCCTTTAGCTATCTGGAATATTCAGAAAAAATTTTCTCCAGCTCCAATAATTCCAGATTTCCTCGCAATCAAATCACAACAACACGTATTAGTGTTTGCATGGATTTTGATCTAAAAAATTGTAATGGAATATACTTTTCAACTCAAATTTGAAAATACGAACAATTAGCGCACTATCCCCGTCAACGGCGCCATTTGATTTGAACGATTTCGGATGTGTAGTATGAAAATTATGTAGAAATCACAACCAGAAATATTTTGGCCGCAATCAATAACGGTGTCGAATGTAGCGCGTTAGTAAGTGCGGATCGTCCACATGGAAAGTGCAATCATTCGTGTTTCGAATTAGATGAGTCGAAACTTTAAAGAAAAGAAAACAAACAATTCATGATTTGTAAATTGAAGTTCAAGAATTAAAAAAATCTAGTTTAAATCAAGAAACATTAAAAATCAAGAATTGTGAATTTGTGATGATTTCCAAATCAAATATCAAGAATCGAAGTGAGGCTCGTAGGAATCGATCAGATCTATAGATGTGATGAAATCTAGCGATTACGTATTCTTATCTATCGATGAATTGATACTAGATCGATGATGATCGACGAGAATTAGGGATTTCTAGTGAAACTAGGGTTTCAACATTTATCCCTTGTTCTTTTGTCGATATCATTCACATTCTAGACTCTAGTAAATTTAAGAATCGATCGTGGATCCATAATTTCGAGCGATCACAATCAAGAAAGCATCGCAACGAAACTAGGTCGTCGATTCTTCAATTTGCTAGGGTTTACAAAACTCGTAGGACTTAAGAATCGTTTTAAGATTTGTTACATCATCATTCTATTGATCGTCTCGACTCTTTTATGAGCGGAGTTTTACTCAAACATCACAACAAGAACCACAATCACAAATTGAGATCGAATCATGATGCAAGAATTTAAAGAAAGCAAGATTAAAGAATTTCACCATTTATTTATATCAACAATTCCATTACAATTGCTCAAGAACTGCAAGAGGAAGAACTCGATCATCGATTTGGCTTCGCTTGTCTCCTTGAGTCGCGTATCGGCTTGGATCACTTGCTCGATTGAAGATCGTCTCCGCTCCTAAAAGGTTGAAGGCTTCTTGCTTGATTTGGTACTCCGGATCTTGAATTTGGATTGGAATTATGGTTAGGGTTTCGCACAAGTCGTGTCACTCAACTTGTGGATGGAAGATGAAGAGAGAATGATGAGAAATTGAACTAATGATGAACAACCTCAACCCTTAGATTTAGGCTCCTTTTTATAGGCCTCAAAACCCTAGATCTAGGATTTCAAATTTAAATTTCCCTCCAAAAGTTTGTTAGCAAGAGATTTGAATTTCCCTCCAAAAGTTTGTTATAGGGAGAGGCTTCTAGAAATAGTTAGTTAGGAGGGAGCTTCTAGAAATACTTTGTTAGGAGCTTAATCATGATTAGCTTGCTTAAAGATCTTCGCTGATCTGGCAGAAACTTCGAGAGTAATCTAGAATTTGACGTGTCTTGATGAGTTGTATCCACTTTGAGTAGAATTATGCACTAAATTTGGAGTGATGACGTGGCAACTACACCACGGATTCGCGGCGCAAGCAGGCTCCCGCCGCGGATCCGCGGCGCTCTTGAAGCCTTATGGCTTGATCTCTTCTGGTATTTATTGGGCTAATATTTGGGACTTTTTGTGATATGTTGAATTGTGTAATTCCCTCTGTATAAATGCCAGATCAAAAATCATAGACTTGGCGCAATTTTGATCTGCTATTTTCCCAATTTTTGGCTTTGCTTCTGTAATTTCCTGCATAGACTCCAAGACAAGAGTTGCACTATACAAGAATGATGCGATGCCCTGATAAACACACAATTTCCCTAAAAGTGCCGGTTTTAAAGTCTAACACATGCAATCTGGTATTTTAGGGATGTTTTGCTAATATGTGCAATATGAATACCGAATACTTCTAGATGAATGCAAAAGATAGGGAAATTGCCGTGTTAAAAAAGCAGTATTTTCGACTGATCATGTGCCAAGGTGTATAAAAATCATAAATGTGTGCAAATGCCGGCACAAAACACATATCAATGCACATCAAGCACATGTAAGCTATACCGAGTGCATGAATCAAATCGAGTGCGTACCACATGCACAAAATCAAATCAACCGTATGAAATCCATGAAATCATAAATACGTGCAGCCAAGGCACAAAACCGATCTCAAGTGCAATAAATATGCACAAATCATAAATCAACACAACGGTGTATAAAGCATATCTCAAGTGCAATAACTATGCACAACATATAAATCCCCAGCAGGAGCAGCCATGGTGCACGGAAACAATATCATGAAACTCAATCATCAATACTCAAATCCAAGCGATATAAGCGTGATACTCGGATCACAAAAGCAAATCGTAGCAAATGACATTGAGGTACACCTCCTACAATGTTGAAAAATGTCGGTGCGCCAAAAAATGGCACAGCAAGAACATCCGCTTGCTTCCTGCTTACGGTCTGGCGTCCTCTGTCTCTGGGTCCTCATTTCACTGTGGTTTACCAATCTCGCGATCCATCAGTTCATCGGCTCAGTCGGGTGTTCTAACGGAAACGATTCCGCTCTGGCACTTCTCTGGTCAACTCTCGGCCAATTAGTATGACCAATTATAAAGCAACACGTCACTAGCGTCGGTCTCTGGCCCTCTGAATACACATGACACAACTGATCCTTGGTGCAACTCTTATCACGTCAGTGTCCTGGAAGGAACCTGCTCAAGGTCTTTTCTGATCTCGCCTATGCCAAACTACACAGAGGCTGGTACTCTTGCATAATCCTTTCTTTTTTTCTGGACATCTGCGTTCTCAGCATAACATTTTCTTGGGAACTGGCCGCATCCCAACACCTCTGTTTGCATATCAGATCTCTAATCTCGACGGGGAGTAACAACAACTCGTCAGCATCTCGCACCAACCTCTAGTTCCACTTGTCTTTATCATCGTCCACTTCGACGACATGTCAAGCTATCTGCGTACTGCAATTCGCCCTCGGCTACAGTCAATCCGCAGTCTCTCGCACGGACTCAAAATTACGAACTAGATATCTTCATCACTCTGTAGAAGATATCTACCCGATCACGTCCTCGGGAACTCGTCCCAACCATCGGAGGAATACTCCATACTCGTCCGTTCTTGATCAACTCACAACGGATCTGGGTGAGGTCCTATATCTGAAGTTGGTCAACTTACTGGTCTCCTATCACATGATATACGGACGATGTTAAAATTTTCGATCGATTCATCAAACTCCCATAATTCCCCGAGAGTTCAATACTTGAGCACAGTTTAATAATATCCAGTACATACCACTGTACCTATAGACCAGACGTAGAAGTTAAGACCCAAGCCTCACTAATGGCACCGCTGAACTGCCACAAACCTTAAGTTTCAAAAGCGGTTCCATGGTCATTATATCGAGTTAGGGTTTCATTCTTCTAGAGGGTTCACAGAATGGATGCATGCTCATAAGAAGAAACAACATCAATGAGATTATGATCATGGAAACGAATAGAATCAAGGATCTCAAATGGATATATAATCATGGGTACGAAGAGAAACACAAATCTCAAAATATGTACATCCTAAGGTTTCTTAAGTGGAGTATCGTATCGTAAATATGCCGCGGAACATACGTGCGGTATGTCACTCTACTCAAGCTACCTACTCTATAAATAAGGGTAAGCCTTTGAAACGAAAGTTCGGGTCTAATACCACCTTGTTCAAGTCTAAGTTCCATAAGGTCAAGCCTAGGTTCCGAAATATTTATACGCCCTAGACTCCGCATAGTCAAACATAGACTCGAAACAAGGCTAAACCTAGCGCTCTGATATCAACTTTATCATGACCCGAAATATTAGCTCGTGACCGGCACTTAAATCATGCCACGTCTAAAGGCGTAACGTAATTCAAGTAAGCCGAAACCCAGAAATCTAAACCTTTTTAAGAAAATAAAAGAGGTGAAGTTTTGAAATAAAGGTTTGATGAAATAAAATGTTTTTTTAAATGCTTAGAAAAAGGAACATGAAAAATGCAAGTTTATTTTACTAGTTGAAAACCATGTTTCGTCGATTAAAAATTTGGGCAGCACCTCCTTTGTATATTTTAGTCCAAAACCACAAATACATAATAATGATAAAGGCATCCCCAAGCGGGAGCTAGCTCTTCTCCGAACGGCGGATTCACAACCACGCAGGATAGTGTGTGTGTGTGTGTATATATATATATATATATACACGACGCCCACAGGCGAAGATCACTATAAAGGATAAAGAAAGGCAAGACATCAACCCAAAAATAGGGAACACATCCCATCGCTCAAAGTCTCGCAACTACAAGTCTAGCTAAGTCTTACTACATATATAATTACTAGTTATGATTGATGGAGTGACTAGATACAATAGAAATAATAATACAAGAGGGGTACGATCCAACATGTACCATCTACCAAAGCAAAACACCCGAATGCAGCTGTGTGTCAGCGATGCCGCTACTGATCCATGCAGTCAACCTGCAAGAACTGTGGAACTACGGGGGTGAGTTGCCAACTCGTGAGTAGAAAACATCATCAGGTAGAAATCGAATAAAATAACGAATTCTTAGGTTAACTGTATCATAAAGGTAATACTATGATATCTCGGGTGACCGCATCTGCATATGTATCAGTAATATACTCATTGTCTATATGTATGTGGATATTGTCCAACCATGTAATCAATGCTTGCATGCATGTCAGTCTCGTCCACTTGTCAACCAATGACGCAACAACATCATGAATGTAAATATCATAAAAGCATATGCATGAAGGTATGACGATATAAATCAACGTGTGTCCCTCGCGACACATAAAAATAATGGAACCTGAGTGTCCAGCATCGACACTCGAAACATCATGAAAACCGTGTCCAGCATCGACACGTAAATCCTCATATCTCGGGCTCCGTCAGTCCGGGTCGGCCTTCGGGCTCCTTCTGCGGGATCGGGCCGCGGGCTACGGCAGAACCGGTCGGCCCATATCCATCTCTCGACTCCATTCGTTATCATCTGGATAACCGCCAAGTCCAACCTATCAACTGTAGGTAGCAGTCCCTTTGCCAGGCTCACCATCTAATGCACAGCTATCCATTCTAGCCCTGGGGTAGCATACCTGGTCCACAATGAAGCCGCAAACGGTTCATCCAACTCCTCGAATCGGGTTTCACATATCACACGTCTCAGAAACGAGAAAACACATGGTGGACGCACTGAAATATCATATCAAGAGAAACCGAGTTTTTAAAACAAAGCATAATTTCTTTTGAAATAACCACGGTTCTTAAATCCAGAAATCTCATGAAAACAGTATATCTAAATGCGTATAACAGAATGCTAGCTTATCCGTATATCATGCAACATGGAACCGTGATGTGAGCAAGGGCATATCATCATAATGTGAACATAGCAATATAATTCCATGATGTAGCAATTCTACTGTGTGGGTGACACAGCAATTATCGATGATGAAGTGTGTGAGCTGGCCAATCTGTGTAAGCGTAACATACGCATCATCGATAATGGTGTAGGTGTACTAGCACATGTATATGAAATGCAATGAGAGTGACATGAACGTAGCATAAAGTAAATCGTATGCGAATGCTGACAGGTATACGTATCTTACATGATCGGCATCCAACCTCACAGCATAACGTACGGTATGATCCATCGTACGACATTCTCTAGTCAAGGGTATAGGTCCATCATCAAATACCACTCATCACATACGGTATCCATCGTACGGCGGCATTAAACAATTAGGGATCGTAACAACCTATATGACAATGAGGGTAAGGAACTAATTGTAAGGTTTACCTAGCACCCAATGAAAGGTTTGGAAGCATCACATGTACCAAAGATTAGATTTTTATGGTGCTAAGTAAGCATACAAAGGATCTATCATAGAAAATTAGGGTTTCAAAACTTTAACCAACATCATAAGTACCAAGACTAGGGTTTTGAGAGTACAACCTTTGTAGCTCCCTACGCTAGACTCCTTGGCCACTTGAGTGTTGGTGAACGGTTAGCTTGAAGTCTTCTAGTGTCCACGACGATCCACCCGAAGCTCCTTTGTCCAAGCTAGCAACTTCACTTTATCAAGAGAATGAAATGAAGCTAACACTCTAAACAAGTGGGCAAGACTTGTGTAGAATGGTGTTGTGGTTCTTTTTCTCACTTCAAAATCCTATCTTGTTGAGTATTTTGCTCACTTGAAAGATCTAGAGAGCAAAAGAGCAAGGTTGAAGAAAATGATGGCTTTTTAAGAAGAAGAGAAAAGATAATCTCATGAAAGAAAAATAGAAAATATATGTATATATATTTTCCTCTTCTCATCTCAAACCATGGTTAAATGATAAGGATATTATTTAATTTGAGTTAAAACATAAAAGGAAAGTTTAATCCATGGTTAAAAGTAGGTGAGCATGGTTAGGTCAAAGAAGAGTGTAGAAACAAACCATGAATTATCCTTTCCTTTTTCATTTGTTTTAACACAAAATAGAAATAATTATCCATATAAATAACCAAGGTGTGAGTCTTATATTGCCACCATTTTCTATGTATAAACAACCATGATAGAATGATGTATGTGTGCATGTGTGCATGCACATCCTTATGTGCATGAAAAAGAATGAATGCATACTTGCATGCATACATCCAAAAAGAACAAGAAAGGATTTCTAGTGAGAAGCTAATGGTTAAATGATAAATCAACACTTGATTTATCAATCCGGCCATATCACATACGACCTAACCAAAAGCAAGTCGCCCGATTAATATACGGTATCTCATACGCGTATTTTAACCGGGTCCATGCGCATATCGCATACGCGCACCACAACATTTCGCCTGGACTAGGTAACTCCTTTGTGGGACTCTAAAACTCATCAATACGCCGGCAATGGGTGATGATCATATCAAACACCCCAAGCCGCAAGCGGTTAGCTAAAAGTAACGGCCACCCGGGTATTGAGCGATCAGAAGAAAATAAGCAGACCTGCTACAACTACCATTGAGCCAACCGGCAACACTACCGTACAGTCCGGTCTCTTCATCAGATATGCTGCATATCGAGACTAGGGATGGTCACGTCGACCCCAATAACTTAATAAGTCATGCCGATGAATGGTCTATAACAGATTGAGAAACTACTGATAACACTTATCAGTAAATCACAGCAGCCCTGGCCAGGGACTTACTGATATAACCAGTCGAGCACAGCACAGCATCAACTCCTAATACCGGGAGAGACGAAACCCCTCCTATCGCTCATCGCCTTCGTGTGTCTTGGGACTGTACCCAACGGCCATCTGTTTGCACGACTTAGTAGAGCCGTGGTAGGGTGGTAATCAAAGTACAGTGGGAGAGCACACAAGACTCTATGACGATCTCGGGTTTACAGACTAACCTGTACCAGTGTCACCTGAGAACTGCTATCCGACGATAGATATAATTCAATATAGGAGTTCTCGGTGAGTCCATCCAGTGTACCCAGTCACCACTGAGCACCCGTATATGATCTTGATGCCAAACATTGATGAATGTGGGAAAATCCATCGCCCATCATATGGGTCTAGTATCATGTACGCTAGTCTACTCTGGTATATCGATGCCCCATCTCGATACACCTACGACTAGGGACATTTCAGGATATGCTAAAAAGCTACAGATGTCCCACTAGTATGATCTCTATCATAATCACTGCAGTCAAGCCAATATCCTCAGGGCTTTATCAACATGTATGAATGAATAAAAGCATGATCAAATCAACATGTCAGATAAAGAAGAACCAGATAGCATACTATCATGTCGAGCAAGAATGTATACTGAATATATATATATATATACATGTATAAAAACATCCACTATCACATAATGGCCTCTAGGGCATACATATATCCAACAATCTCCCACTTTCACTAAGGCCAGTTATTGGCATATCTCGTACCCAACATCTTGAAAAGTCGCTCATGCTGCGACTGAGGGAGGGCCTTGGTGAGTGGATCCGCGGCGTTATTCTTTTTGTCTACTCTCTTAATCTCGATCTCGCGGCGATCTACAATCTTCCGGATCAAATGAAAACGCCTCAGGATGTGTCTGGACCGCTGATGGGACCTGGGCTCCTTGGCTAAGGCCTAGCCCCATTATTATCACAATACAATGGTATTGGATCAATAATGGTTGGAACTACTCCAATCTCCGAGACGAACTTCCTCATCCAGACGGCTTCCTTGGCGGCATCATTCGCAGCAATGTACTAAGCTTCCATCGTAGAGTCTGCAACAGAATCCTGTTTGGAACTCTTCCAACTTACCGCCCCTCCGTTGAGGGTAAATACAAACCCAGAGATAGATTTGCTGTCATCCTTATCGCTATAGAAGCTCAAATCGGTAAAGGCCTCCATTTGGAGATCTCCATTACAATACACTAAGAACAATTCTTTAGTCCTTCGCAAGTACTTAAGAATGTTCTTCACAGCTATCCAGTGATTCTCCCCTGAGTTGGATTGATACCTGTTTACAACACTAAGTTCATAAGCTACATGTGGGCGTGTACATAACATCGCATAGATTATAGATCCTACTGCCGAAGCATAAGGTATAATGCTCATGCGAGCTCTCTCTTCATCGGTCTTTGGACAAGAATCCTTGTAGAGAGTGACTCCAATGCAAGCGGGTAAGGCACCCCGCTTGGAGTCTTCCATACTAAACCTTTTTAGGATGGTGTTGATGTACCTGGTTTGGGACAATCCCAATAACTTTTTGGATCTATCCCTATAGAACCTTATGCCCAGGATGTATGTGGCATCACCCGGGTCCTTCATGGAGAACCTTAGTGATAAGAAAGATTTAACCAACTGTAGCATAAGAATATCATTTCCTATCAGAAAAATGTCGTCAACGTACAATACGAGGAATATGACAGCTCTCTCTACAGCCTTCTTATAAACACAACGTTCATCTGGATTTTGATGAAATCAAACTCTTTGATGACATCATCGAAACAGATGTTCCAACTCCGTGATGCCTGCTTTAACCCATATATGGATTTAAGCAATCTACATGCTTTCCCGCTGCTCCCACTGTCAATGAAGCCCTCTGGCTGATCCATATAAACCCATTCTTCTAAATCTCCATTTAGAAATGCAGTTTTAACGTCCATCTGCCAGATTTCATAGTCATAGTGAGCAGCAGTAGCAAGTAGGATCCGAATGGATTTAAGCATGGCTACGGTCGAAAAAGTCTCTTCAAAGTCCAAACCTGGTCTTTGACAAAAACCCTTCGCCACAAGTCTTGCCTTGTAGGTCTCTACCTGCCCATCTACACCAATCTTTCTTTTAAAGATCCATTTGCATCCCACAGGTTTTACCGCAGGGGGTACAACGTCCAAAGTCCAAACTTTGTTTGTGTATATAGACTCCATTTCGGATCTCATGGCATCCAGCCACTTCACAGAGTCAGCACTCGTGATAGCTTGCTGAAAACTGGTAGGATAATCATCCTCCATGATGCAGTCTTCTCTGTCACCATCAATGAGGAAACCGTAGTACCTCTCCGGTGGGCGAGAAGTCCTACCAGACCTACGGAGTGGCCGAAGTTCCTTAGATTCTATGGCAACAGCCGGTTCAACCAAGTCGTCATTTGTAGTTTGTGTCTCTAGAGCCTCTTCTAGATCCACCACATTGCCATCATCTTTATCTATGAAAATCCTTTTTTCCAAGAATGTGTCATGCTGAGAAACAAACACTTTTTGTTCCTCCTTGTGGTAGAATAGATATCTATATGATTTCTTTGGATATCTCACAAAGTTATACATGACTGACCGTGTCTCGAGTTTGTCCGGATTCTGCTTTTTAACATAGGCCGGGCAACCCCAAATTTTAATTCTCTTAAGAGATGGTCTCTTCCCATGCCATATCTCATATGGCGTGGTAGACACGGTTTTGGTTGGAACCCTGTTCGAAAGAAACGCTGCAGTTTCCAGTGCATGCCCCCAAAATGAGACAGGTAACTCAGCATTACTCATCATGGAACAGACCATATATAATAGGGTCCTATTCCGTCATTCAGACACACCGTTGTGCTGTGGTGTGTAAGGAGGAGTGAGTTGAGAGAGAATCCCATTCTCTTTTAGGAAGTTTGCAAATTCTGTACTGAGGTACTCCCCACCTCGATCTGATCGAAGCATCTTGATACTCAAGCCGGTTTGTTTTTCTACTTCTTGTTTATATTCAATGAATTTCTCGAAAACTTCGGACTTGTGCTTTAATAAAAATACATGACCGAATCTTGAGAAATCGTCAGTGAACGTAACGAAGTATGAAAAACCGCCTTGAGCCTGTGAGACATTGGCCCGCATACATCACTATGTATGAGGCCTAGGAGCTCAGTAGCTCTTTCTCCGTGTCCAGTAAACGGAGTTTTGGTCATTTTACCCTTGATACAAGACTAGCAAGTTGCATAAGATTTATATTCAAAAGGTTTTAAATATCCATCTTTGTGTAACTTGTTTTGTCTTGTTTCGTTAATATGACCAAGTCTACAGTGCCAAAGAAAAGCTTCATTTATTTCTGAAAGTTTTCTTTTCTTAGTGTGTTGTATACTGTAAACTGTGTGTTGATTTAGGATGTATATCCCGTTATTAAGTGTACCATACCCAACCAACATTTGATTTAGGTGAATGTTCATAGCATTGTTCTGCAATACAAAATTATATCCTTCATTGTCTAACAAAGAAACAAATATTATATTACATAGCATACTTGGTACAAAATAACATGGGTTCAAAACCAATATACACCCAGATGGCAACCCCAAGAGATGCTCTCCTACTGCGACTGTATATACATTGGAACCATTTCCAACGTGGAGAGTATGGTCACCTGTCTTCAAAACTTTGCTATTTCTCAGCCCCTGCATTGAATTGCAAATGTGAGAACCGGAACCGGTATCTAATACCCAGGAAGCAGAGTTTATTGAAAAACAGTTTTCTGTCATAAACACACCTGAAGCGGAAGCATCCCCATGCCTCTTCTTGAGGTTCAAGTACTTCGTACAGTTGCGCTTCCAATGTCCTGTCTTGTGGCAATGAAAACATTCACCTTTCCCCGAGTCTCCCACTTTGGACTTTTCCTTTCCCTTCACCTTTTTAACTCCACCCTTAGGATTGGTGGGCTTCTTCTTTTTCTTTCCCTTGGCTTTAGCCTTTGGGCGAGAAGAGGAAGATTGTCCAATAGTCATAACGGGAGTTTTCACTGATTTCATAGTGCTCTCTTCACTCCTTAACATATTAAGGAGTTCAGGTAGCTCCTTCTCCATGTCGTGCATGTTGAAGTTAACTATGAACTGAGCAAAGGTGGAGGGGAGGGACTGCAGAATAATATCCGTATATTGTTCATTGTTCATTTTCCATCCTAGGTCCTCAAGCTTTTCTATAAGAGCTATCATCTTCAGAACATGGTCTCCTACTGATATGCCAGGGGCCATTCGCATCTGAAACAATTTCTTTGATGCTTCGTATCGTAATACACAGGATTGCTCTCCATATAACTCCTTTGTATGGAGGAATATGTTATGAATGTCCATATTCTCGTGCTGCTTTTGATCTGTATTGTCCATCGATGCAAGCGCGAGGCATTTGGCTGTGGCACAGTCAGCGTCCCATGTCTTGCGGACTTCAATGTCCGCAACTGATGATTTTGGACCTGGGGTTGGCGGGGCTGAAGCCGTGAGCACATATGATACTTTATCATAAGTCAAGGCTATTTTCAGATTCCTCAGCCAGTCTTTATTATTCGTCCAATTCAGATTGTTTTTATCTTGTAAAAGCTTGAGTCCAGTCATTGGTATCTGCCATTAAGAGGGAGAAAAGAATACACTCAGCGAAAGCTCTTGCATAGATCAGATTGGTTATTATCTTGTCTAATCGATGTCTCCCACTTCTTTAATCAAGTTTTTCTTTCAAACCATAAAAAGAAAACTAGCCAGGATTAATTACAGTCTACAACTTCGCTAACCGTTCAGCCAGGCCAGTGTCGGTACTTGAGGGAGGTTCCCCGTGCTTTCGAACGGACCTAATTAAAGTAAACCTCATTTTCCCAGAGGCGTTGCCCCATTAACACCTTTCTAGACACCTAATGAGTTAGCTAATTGTAAACTGCAAAACTCTCCTAGGAGCAACTATTGCCCACAGTTGGATCGGGATCTAACCATCATATGAAAGGTATGCAATCTCATTGCAAATCTCAACACTTGAAATTCCTGATGTGATTTTTACCCCTAGTACCTATGACCTTGGCTATGGTCAACAAATCACAAGTACTAGTCAAGTTCAGCCCGTCATTTCTTGATTAATCAGACCCGTTTACATGACCCTTGGCTAAGGTCAACAAAGTCATATACCCATCCTAATTAATCGGCATCATATGCATTGTAGGAAGACATCACTTAGCTACCGTATACTACGCCTTGGCTAAGGTCAACAAACGTAGCACAAATACTAAGTACTCTACTTCCTAAAATGACGGAGGGTTGCAAATGATTTTTAAGAAAATCTTTAACGCTTTGAACTTGATATCGTCGTAGAATCAAATGGTTTTCAAAAGGAGTGGCTTGTGCTCCGCAGTTTTGATAGCTTTTTCATAAATAGCCGAGTGGTTTTCAAATCTGATTCTACAATATCTTTTTAGGTTTATTATCTTTACATTAATCATATTAATGTAATCCCATCATTTAAGTCCTTAAGCCAATCACAGAAAAGAAACGAAAATACAACGTACGCTTATGCCATCCGCATTCGGCGCAATGTTCCGTTATGCACCGTTAGGTTACTTAACTAACGGCATACCGAGACGGGACTAGCGCGGGTGTAAAACATAAGCAACGGCTACTATATATCTCATATATAATATATCATTCGTCTCAGATATCATAGAACACAGGAAGCAGAAACATATATGATGTGGGATATACTAGGACGTCCGTATTTAGTATTTAGCCAACAATAGAAAATACGGATTCCACAGTCGCGATGAATAGCCAAGCCCACACCCCTAGATCCCTACGAGAGCGGCAAGCGACCCTACCAATCCTGGAGTTTAGGAGACCCGGTCTCGACTCCTCGAGATGGCCTCCCACTGAACCCCAGAACCCGGTCACTTGTGCTCCCCTCCTTGGGTCTATCCTAATGCGGAAAAGTAAATAATATACAACACTGGTGGCATCAACCTCAACCAGGAAGTGCCCCGAATAAAAGAATATTACATTACATTTGAATTTTACATGAATTAAAAATAAAACTCTCATCTCACATAAAACCCCCCGGCTATTCAATCGCAACAATCCTGCACATCATATCACAGCAACACATAATATCATATATCATCAACGGAAGTAAGTATGCGTACCCCAATTGTCGTTGATGTATAGCAACGAAACCGGCGATATCGACATACTACACTTACGGTCGCAGAAAAGAAAGTGTAAAACTACAATATTTGGAATCCGCATTCTCTTTAGACATCGTAAATCCGAGGTATCACATACCTCGCATTTCATGCCTAACTATGTGAGTTCCACATATTGTATCACATTCCCGATAAATAGACAGTATTAAATTCTTCGAACGAATAATCAAATACCCAAAAATTCCCTAAAGCTCAACATTTGAGCGGAGTTCAAAAACTCGGAGTGTGACACAATAGTAGCGGTCCAGCCGTAGAAGGGTCAAGCCAACGCCTCACATGAGGCACGCCGTACTGCCTCAAACCCTAAGGTTCAAAAGGCAGTTCAAGACGGTCACATAATCGAGTTAAGGTTTGTTGTCTTCTAGAGGGTCCACTACAAAAAAAACTTGTACGTATTTCCGAACGATTTAAACCCCGTGAAAAAGTAAGTAAAAGATACTTGTTCGAACATTTCAATACTTTCTAATTTACCCGGAAAGAGAAAGAAGTTAAAATTACGATCGAATCAATGAACTCAAAACCACCCCCAGAACATTCAACAGTAGATTCAGATTAAACATACTCAAAATACATACAAGCAGGTAGGGAAAAACACTGTACAAAAATGAGTGAATGAGCCATCAGTACGGCCGCGGAGGCACGGCCTAAGCAAGCTTGGGCTGCGGTTCCGCGGTCAAGTATACTGTTCATGGCTACGAATTTTACTGTTTGTCTTATATTTCCCTGCTGTATTTTTTAAGTATTTTTAATTCTGAAAAATAACAGATTTGGAAAAATGTCCAGAGAGTGCCCCAAAAAACCGTATTTCGGTTCGATCGGAGTTTTTACTTCGCTAAAGTGTCGCCTAATGTTCTAGGTCGGCTCTGATACCAATGTAAGGTTTACCTAGCACCCTATGAAAGGTTTGGTAGCATCACATGTACCAAAGATTAGATTTTTACGGTGCATAGTAAGCATACAAAGGATCTATCCAAGAAAATTAGGGTTTCAAAACTTTAACTAACATCATAAGTACCAAGACTAGGCTTTTGAGAGTACAACCTTTGTAGCTCCCTACGCTAGACTCCTTGGCCACTTGAGGGTTGGAGAACGGTTAGCTTGAAGTCTTCTAGTGTCCACGACGATCTACCCGAAGCTCTTTTGTCTAAGCTAGCAACTTCACTTTATCAAGAGAATGAAATGAAGATAACACTTTAAACAAGTGGGCAAGACTTGTGTAGAATAGTGTTGTGGTTCTTTTTCTCACTTCAAAATCCTATCTTGTTGAGTATTTTGCTCACTTGAAAGATCTAGAGAGCAAAAGAGCAAGGTTGAAGAAGAAGAGAAAAGATAATCTCATGAAAGAAAAATAGAAAATATATGTATACATATTTTCCTCTTCTCATCTCAAACCATGGTTAAATGATAAAGATATTATTTAATTTGAGTAAAAACATAATAGGAATGTTTAATCCATGGTTAAAAGTAGGTGAGCATGGTTAGGTCAAAGAAGAGTGTAGAAACAAACCATGAATTATCCTTTCCTTTTTCATTTTGTTTTAACAAAAAATAGAAATAATTATCCATATAAATAACCAAGGTGTGAGCCTTATATTGCCACAATTTTCTATGTATAAACAACCATGATAGAATGATGTATGTATGCATGTGTGCATGCACATCTATATGTGCATGAACAAGAATGAATGCATACATGCATGCATACATCCAAAAAGAGCAAGAAAGGATTTCTAGTGAGAAGCTAATGGTTAAATGATAAATCAACACTTGATTTATCAATCCGGCCATATCACATACGACCTAACCAAAAGCAAGTCGCCCGATTAATATACGGTATCTCATACACGCATTTTAACCGGGTCCATGCGCATATCGCATATGCGCACCACAACATTTCCCCTCGACTAGGTAACTCTTTTGTGGGACTCCAAGACTCGTCAATACGCCGGCAGTGGGTGATGATCATATCAAACACCCTCAAGCCGCAAGCGGTTAGCTAAACATAACGGCCACCCGGGTATTGAGCGATCAGAAGAAAACAAGCGAACCTGCTACAACTCCCGTCGAGCCAACCGGAAACACTACCGTACAGTCCGGTCTCTTCGTCAGATATGCTGCATATTGAGCCTAGGGATGGTCACGTCGACCCCAATAACTCAATAAGTCGTTCTGGTGAATGGTCTATAACAGATCGAGAAACTACTGATAACACATATCAGTAAATCTCAGCAGCCCTGGCCAGGGACTTACTGATATAAAGAGTCGAGCACAGCACAACATCAACTCCCAATACCGGGAGAGACGAAACCCCTCCTATCGCTCATCGCCTTCGTGTGTCTCGGGACTGTACCCAACGGCCACCTGTTTGCACGACTCAGTAGAGCCGTGGTATGGTGGTAATCAAAGTACAGTGGGAGAGCCCACAAGACTCTATGATGATCTTGGATCTACAGACTAACCTGTACCAGTATCACCTGAGAACTGCTATCCGACGATAGATATAATTCCATATAGGAGTTCTCGGTGAGTCCGTCCAGTGTACCCAGTCACCACTGAGCACCCTTATATGATCTTGATGTCAAACATCGATGAATGTGGGAACATCCATCGCCCATCATATGGGTCTAGTATCATGTACGCTAGTCTACTCTGGTATATCGATGCCCCGTCTCGATACACCTACGGCTAGGGACATTTCTGGATATGCTTATAAACTACAGATATCCCACTAGTATGATCTCTATCATAATCACTGCAGTCAAGCCAATATCCTCAGTGCTTTATCAATATTTATGAATGAATAAAAGTATGATCAAATCAACATGTCAGATAAAGAAGAACCAGATAGCATACTATCATGTCGAGCAAGAATGTACACTGAATATATATATATATATATATATATATATAGATATATAAATACATCCACTATCATATAATGGCCTCTAGGGCATACATATATCCAACACTAATGTCTGGTACGGCATATCCCTCGTGATTCACTGCATCATATATATCTATATACATATATCCCAGGTCGCATCCATAACCATCTCATATCAGGGGACCGACAAAGGTATCAATCCTCTCAAATCGACTCGCATCCGTATACCGACATATCAATCAAGTAATCATATCACATCGAATATTCTTTTCATTTCATTAAGTCATCTTACATCAAGTTAATTTTATATATACATTCTACCTTATAAATCAAATGTCATGCTTCTCTAAAACTCATACTTATTCTAGTGCAACTACATATCTATAAGTCGTGATTCCCGTTAACTTTTTGTATACCTAAACCTTTTATCTCATATCATCTCTAACTATCTTTTTAACCCTATCCATAATTTCCGAATCTAGGTTTCCTTAACCATATTCTACATATCGGTTTCCATCAAAGACTTGCGGGGGTGCTATAGGCCAGAATTGGTCAATTGGTGAAAAGCTAGCAAGTATAGGGTGTTGTATGAGGGGTACGTGAGCTACTGGAACAACCTAGACCCCAATCATCACAATTTGGCAGGCCAAATAGCCCCAAATCCGGTGAGCTCGGCCAAATAGTGAGGGATTGGGCTCGAACTTGCAGGGTGGCTTCCTATTGGTCCCACTACGTCTATGGTATTATTTGTTTTTCTCAGAAACTCCCCGGGTCAACCTAGATTCCCTGTAGGCACGCTAAATGTCACAAAACCGATACGGAACAATTCCTACGCTCATGTATTGGGTTCTATACACTTTTCCAGGTTAAGAATCACATCTAAAGTCTTGTAAACAGCCTCCCCATCACCACATCCTCACAATTACCCAAACCTTTCTCTAGAATTTTCCATACATAACATAAATTAACCAAATCAACTTCTAACTAAACTACGATATAAAGAAACTTAAACTAAAATAAATGGAAGAAGATATACCTCATTTGGGCAACTCAAGAAAAACCCTAGCTTCCCAATGTCATCAAAATCCAACGTTTCTTGGTCCAATGTGTAGAGGTTGTAGTGGGGATCATATTTTGTGAAGGGGGTATAGGGTTTTGAAAAGGTTTTTTAGATGGTTCATGGAGGTGAAGGTGGAGGGAAGTGAGGAAGAAGAAGATGATGGTAAATAATGGGGAGGCGAATGAGTGGATGCCCCTTCTTTCTCTCTTCCTTATTCTCACCCTCACACTCATGCCTCTCTCTCTCTCTCTCTCCAATCATTCTCTTTTAACCCCTTTTTCTTTTCTCACAAAACCAAATACAATATGAAACCAACAAACACTAATGAACCACAAGCAACCAAATGCAACATGCCATGGTGCGCTAGCCATAAAAAACAGTAGATACAAGGATTTGTCTTAATCTCGATTAGTAGTACACTAATCGATTTTTATCCAAACTGCATATAATAAATTATAAAAACGCCAAATCCGATAAATATAATTTTAAATGAATAAATCAATTTAATCCCTAATTATTTCACAAATATTTTTATATATTTATACCTTTTTAAGAAAACCCCAAATTCGCAAATCAGGTAGTTTTCGCGAAATATATTATTTTAATATTAAATTCAAGAAATAATATTTTATATCTTCTGAAATGTTAAATTTATTTTCTTTCATTAATCTCAATAATGAAGTCCCATCATTTTAAGTTACCTAAACATCACAGATAAATACAATGTACGCTTATGCCATTTGCATTCTCCTCGATGTCCCCTTGTGCACTATTAGGTTAGGTAACTAACGGCAGAGCGGGGCAGGGCTAGCGCGTGTGTAAAACATAAGCAACGTCTATATAATATATAATATATACTATATCCAGTATCTATCTCAACATATACAGTGATCACACTACAGAATATCGCAGCTGAACACAACATATGAAATATTTGATATACTAGGATTTCCGGGTTTTAAATTAAGTTTGTATAAAACTCGAATTCCACGGTCGTGATGAAGAGACAAACCCACGTCCCTAGACCCCTACGAGAGCGGCAAGCAACCTTACCAATTCTAGAGTTAGGAGACCCGGCCTCGACTCCTCGAGATGGTCTCCCACTGAACCCTAGAACCCGGTTACTTGTGCTCCCCGCCATGGGTCTATCCTAATGCGGAAAAGTAAATAATATACAATGGTGACATCATCCTCAACCCGGAAGTGCCCCAATAAAACAATATTACATACAATGAATTTTATATAAATGAAAATGAAAAACTCTCATCTTACATAAAACCCCCGGCTATTCAAAACACGACGATCCAATATAACATATCACAGCAACACATAACATTACATGTCATCAACGTATGTAAATATGCGTATCCCAATTGTCGTTGACGTATAGAAACAAAACCGGCGATACACCACATATTACACTTACGGTCGCAGAAAAGAAAGTGAGAAACTACAACAATTGGAATCCGCAACCACCTTAGATATCATAAAGCCGAAATATCACATACTTTGGATTTCATGCCTAACCAAATGAATTCCTTAGACATCACATGCCTAATAATTATAGACCCTGTATTTTAGTCTGGATATTGAAAACACTTTTGAATATCATGTCGGGCAATTCAACAAGATTCCCGACATCCTGATTGAAAGCTCGTCGGAAACTTTAATGGACGGCCGCATCCCCCGATCCCGTCGACGAAGTGCAATAAGGCGGAGCACCGCTGCCGTGGGCACCCGAACGGATGCTTTTGGCATCGGGGTTCTCCTGCAGTCACTTGGTCGGGGCAATGGGGCTTGGCTATCTAATAATGTTACCCGGTGAGTATCCGCGTACACTACGTGATTGCGAAGGAGATTTGATCACATCAAAATCCCGTGGCAACCGATCAAATGAGACTAAACTGCTAGAATTATAAAATTCAAACTAGTTTTGATTCCATGTATTGTATCCCATCACACGATACCCGGACGATGTTAAACTTTTCGATCGATTCATCGAATTCCCTAAATGGAAATATTAGTGTATATGCCCTAGAGGCCATTACTGTATCATACTAGTTTGTATATTACTTAATGGAAGCTTGGGATATTCACCTTGTATATACAATCTTGCTCAAGATAGAAGTATGCTACTTGGTTTGTTTCTACTTCAATGTGTACATGTGTTTATTTTAGTATATCGCCTATACACAATAGTGGAGCCCTTAGGATCTTTGCTTGATTACCAGCGTTGTGAAGGCAGTCACACTAGTGGGGCTGGGTAATCTATAAGCACATCCTTATGCAGGTCCCTGGTCGCAGGACTATCAAGACAGGGCATCGATACTCCGGAGTAGACTAGCGCATGCGCTTCTCATCCCAGGGTGGGAGACGGTCTGTCCCACAGCCGTCGGTACGTCGTACATGAGATAGTATGCGGGTGCTCGTTGGGTTACGAGTACACTGGACAGGACTCATCGGGGACTGACTAGTTGGTATTATGCCTATCATCAGTTATCAGTTCCTAGGTGACATGAGTACAGCTTAGTCCGCTGACTTGACACTGTCACTTCACCTCGAGTGTGTTCCCACTGTACTTTGATTACTACCCTACCACGGCTCAAAGGAGTCGTGCAAACAGGTGGTAGTTGGGTGCAGTCCCGAAGCACTTGGAGGCAGTGACGGTTAGACATGATTCGTCTCTCCCGGTATTGGGGGTTGACATCGCGCTGTGTCTAGGAGAGCCATTACACGAGTAGTCCCAGGCCAGGGCAATCGAGATATACTGGTAGGCTTCCAGTGTTATCTCAGGGTGTTTTGGGCTTCACTCCGACACAACTTGTACCGCTATTGGGGGACTGACGTTTACCGCCCCTAGGCCCTCCATGCGATGTATCAGACGAACAGACCGGACTGTACGGAGAATGTCACATTCAGGCTCAGTAGGAGTTCAGATGGGTTTCAACTCGTCAGTTTCTTGTCCGCATCTACCTAGGGACCGTTACGCACAGCTAGTACCGCTTGCGGTCTGTGGTTAAACCCACTGCCAGCGTAGTGTCGAGTCTTTAGAGTCCCACACAGAAAGATATTCGCCTTTAGGCAAAAGAGTAGAGGTCGCATGGTTTTGCGACTGGTCGCATGGTTTTGCGACTGGTCGCATGGTTTTGCGACAGGGTTCAGTCACATCCGTGCACTTGTGCACATATACACTAGCGGGCTTTAGTTTAAGCCAGATCCTAGTGTAAATTTTGGGATTGGATTTATCCAGTTTGCATTCGGGTCCTCGGAACGCGGATGCGGGTGTGTATGCACAGTTGACGGAGAGACAGAGGAAGAGGATTCTCATTAGGGTTGTTGACAGTTGATCGTTGACTATTGACTTTTTGCTCAACCCTAATGAGAATATGATATGTGATTAACAATTATATTAATTAAGTATTATGGTGACATGGTTGTTGAGGAGTTGACTTTGTTGACTTGTTGACTTTGTTGACCGGTTGACTAGGCTTGACTAGTTGACCATCATGATAACTATAGCTATCATTTCATGGCAAAGACTTTTGCTTGCTTGCTCTTTTGTGCAAAATGAGTGCATGAAATGATATGGCTATGGTTACTTAAACCATCACATAATACTTGATTGATATGATATGTTATGATTGTTTTGGATTATGAGAGCCAAATGAGAAAAGTCTTCGCTCATTCTTTCATGCTCATTCTCTCTCTTGTTCTTGAGCTCTCATCTCCTCCTTTTACTCTCCCTCTCTTGACCCTATGGTTCACTTGTCTCATGAGTTGAGAACCAAGAACCATAGATAAAATCCCATACAAACTCATCTCTACTCACTCTAGTTCACAAGGTTTGGCAAACCGAGTGAACTAGTTTCTTCAAAGATCGAAGAAGGAGCCAAAGGTTGAAGCTTTCAGGTGGATCTATCTTCGGCGTAAGGTGACGATAGGAAGAAGCCGATCCGGACCACCATCGAGGTTTGAAGACGAAGGAGTTCAACACAAGAAAGGTATAAACCCCCTAACCGAGTAGTTAACGACTCCTAGTTAGGTTGTTAGTTAGATGTTTAACAAAGATCCGGGTTTTAAGTCCATGTTACCACCTCTAAGAAATTTGTTTTTCATCAAATTCCGCAAGCCCGAAAGTACCGGGAGAGGTAGCATGGACTTACAGTGGTAACAGAGCCTAGTTAAACTCGATCTAACATGTTAGCAAAGTAGCTAGAAGATCGATCAAAGAAAAAGTCCCGAAATGAACCCCGTTTTCAAACTTGCTGTCGATTTTTTATGTTCTGTAAAATTAATAAATCATGCATCAAAAATCGACTCAGGGTTTTTAGAGTGCACTGTAGAAAGACGGTCCCCTGATCTCATCATTGCGCCGCGGAAACGCGGCAATAGCTTGCTATTGTCGCGGTTCCGCGGCCGTCTTGGCTCTTCTCTGGTTGTTCTTTGCTACAGTGTGCTTATGAGGGTATTTTAAGAATTTTGGTATATGTATTTTCAGCCCAGATTTTCCAGAACGAAAATTTTATTTTTAGGGTCCTAAAAATCCGTATTTTTGATCGAACTTCTAAGAGACTTTAGCTGACGGGTTTTTCTGTAATGTGATATTTGTATTGAACATCTGCTAATCGCTATATGTCGATTAGTGGGGATTATACAAATCTGTGATCTGTAATGTTATTGGAATGTGTATAAGAATTCATTGGATTGTCGCGGGTGAATAGCCGGGGGTTGTGAGACGAGAGTTTATTTTCTTTCAATTCATGTAAATTTGTAAATTGATGTAATAATTATTTGTATGGCCGCACAACCGGGTCGGGGTTGTAGCCGTCATTGTATAATTTCTTTTTACTGTTTTTGCTCCTAGGATAGACCCATGGAGGGGGTGCACAAACTACCGGGTATGCCGAAGTGCCGAGTGGCCTACTCACGGGGATGAGGGAGGTTGCTTCGCTTCGGGTACTTGGCGGGTAGTTTTCCGCACCCGTATGGATCCTGGGTGGGGTATTGGCTATTCACCGCGACCGTGTAATCTGCTTTTCGTTACAGGCTCGTACGAATTGCGGATTCCTAGTATATCCAATGTGTTCATCTGTGATCTGAAATGGCTATCATTGCAATATATCTATATATGATATTATTTAGGCGTTGCTTATGTTTTACAGCCGCGCTAGCCCAGCCCCTGCTCTGTCGTTAGTTAAGTAACCTAACGGGTAATGACGGGGCCCTGTGGCGAATGCGAATGGCATAAGCGTACGTCATATTTTGGTTGTTTTCTGCAATGGTAGGATTAAATGATGGGACGCATTAAAAGAACTAATGCAAGAATATCACGCATTAAAAGAACTAATGCAAGAAAATAAACCAAGTAAAAGTCGTTGGAACACTTTCGAAAAACCACTCGGTTCTTTTCAAAACCAACTTTTAAATGCGGAGTTTGAGCCACTCCTCTTAAAAGATATCTCGTTCCATCGACTATATCAAGTTGTCTACGTTCACGGTTTCGCCAAAACCATTCGTAGCCCTCCGTCGTTTCACATGAATAGTCAATAGTATTCAAGCTGTGTTTGTTGGCCAAAGTGAAGGCATAGTGATTGGTAGCTATTGGGTATTCATGTGCAGCATAGATAGATGCGTTGGTTTGGAACAGTCGTACTGCCTTGTTGGCCAAAGTCAAGGGTAGGTACGGGTGGATTCAAATTAACCTGGAGAACGACGGGTAGAACTTGACATGTGACTTATGATTTGTTGGCCAAAGTCAAGGTCATAAGAGCATGGGGCAAAAATCCACATCGGGAATTTCATAAGTGCTCAAACTTGCTAGCGTTGCATACCATTTGGAGTGTGATGATTCTGTAGGATTCCTTCAGTTTCATCACGCAATGATATTTGGATCCCGATCCTACTGTGAGTATATGCTACTCCTCGGGAAATTTCTCACTTAACGATCAATGCTATAAACCTAGTATGTGTCTAGAAAGGTGTTAGCGGGGCTACACCCACAGGGAAAAGAGCTTCTTAAATTAAGGAACTTCGCGAAAGCGTTGGAAAACCTCCCTCGAAGTACCGACACTGGCCTGGCTGAACGGTTAAGCAAGTATTGTACGGTTAGATTGATCCTGACTAATTCTTCCTTTTTGTTTGAGGAGGGATTCGAGAAACAGTGGGAGCCATCCTGTTTAGACAAACTAAAAACCACTCTAAACTTGCAAGAGCATCATGCTGAGTGTTTCTTCTTCTCTCTCCTAATTGCAGCGACCAATCGACATGACTGGAATTAAGTTACTTCTAGAAAAAAACATACCGACAGGGCCAAACAACAAAGATTGGCTCAGGAATGTCAAAATAGCAATCACTTACGACAAGCTGGGGTATCTTCTTACCACCAAAGCTCCCCCTGTCCCAGGTCCCACCTCCAGCGTCGCGGATAAGGAAATCCGTAAGACTTGGGAGATTGATAGCGCGAAGGCCAAGTGCCTCGTACTTGCCTCGATGGACAATGAACATCAGAGGAGACACGAGAATATGGACCTGGAATCCATATTTCGTCATACAAAAGAACTGTATGGAGAGCAGTCTCGTATCGCAAGATACGAAGCGTCGAAAAAGTTATTTTCGGCAAGGATGGCCGTCAGATCATCAGTAGCAGAACACGTGCTTAAGATAATCGGCTACATTGAGGAGCTCGCGGACCTAGGGACCACATTGGAGAGTGAGCTCTATACGGACTTGATTCTCCAGTCCCTTCCTCCCACTTACGCCCAGTTTATACTGAACTTCAACTTACAAGAAAAAGAGGTTGAACTTTCAGAGCTCCTCAACATGCTGAGGAGCGCAGAGGGCACCCTACAGAAAGGTAGGGAAACATCCACTTTGTTTGTAGGAGGATCATCTTCTTCTAGGTCCAAGGCGAAAGCCAAGGGAAAGAAGAAGAAAGCCCCCGCCAAACCAAGGGGCGGTGTTAGTAAAGTGGATACGAAGGGAAAAGCAAAAGCAACAAAGAAAGCGGGGAAGCTTGTGGATAAGGAAGAATGCTTCTATTGTCATAAGAAAGGACACTGGAAGAATGATTGCAGGGCTTGGAAAGCCAGAACACAGGAATTGAAGCAGGTTGCAGCTTTAGCTTCAGGTGTGTATGTTATTGAAAACTGTCTTTCAATAAACTCTACTTCCTGGGTATTGGATCCCGGATCAGGATCTCATATCTGTAATTCTTTGCAGGCGTTGAGAAACCGTAGTGTTTTGAAGTCAGGTGACATGACCCTCAGAGTTGCAAACGGAGCTAGCATGGATGCTAAGGCCGTGGGGGACTATCACCTGGGAATGTCAGATGGACATGTTTTGGTTTTGCGTAATTGCTTTTTTGTACCCAACGCAACTTGTAATATCATTTCTGTATCTTTAGTTTCTAAAGAAGATTATGAATTTGCGTTTGTAAGTAATGTTGTAAACATTCACCTTAATCAAGTTTTGATTGGGTCAGGTACATTGAGTAATAGTATTTACGTATTAAACCAACCACAGATTTTCAATGTCCAGAATACACACAAAAGAAAGTCTCCGGAAATAAATCAGACTCTATTATGGCATTGTAGACTGGGTCACATCAATGAGAGAAGGTTGACGAAGTTACATACAGAAGGATATTTCAATCCGTTCGAATATCAATCGTATGCCACTTGTCAATCCTGTCTCAAAGGAAAGATGACAAAGACTCCGTTCAATGGACACGGAGTAAGAGCGAGCGAGCTCTTGGGACTCGTACACAGTGACGTGTGCGGTCCAATGTCTACACATGCGCGAAGCGGTTATTCTTACTTCATTACTTTTACGGATGACTTTTCAAGGTACGGTTATGTCTTCTTAATGAAACATAAGTCTGAAGCCTTTGGAAAGTTCAAGGAATATAAGAATGAAGTAGAAAAACAAACCGGCAAAAGTATCAAGATTCTAAGATTGGATCGAGGTGGAGATTACTTAAGTGCCGAGTTCCTGGACTATTTAAAAGAGAACGGAATTCTCTCTCAACTTACTCCTCCATACACTCCGTAACATAACGGTGTATCGGAGAGACGGAACCGAACCCTATTGGATATGGTACGGTCCATGATGAGTAACGCTGAGTTACCGCGATCATTCTGGGGATATCCGCTAGAATCAGCTGCATACCTTTTGAACCGAGTTCCTACTAAGACTGTGCCTACTACACCATATGAGATGTGGTGTGGGAAGAGACCCTATCTTAAGTACATTAAGACATGGGGTTGTCCAGCTTTTGTTAAAAAGCAGCATGCGGACAAGCTCGAGGCACGCTCAGTACAGTGTAAGTTAGTGGGATATCCAAAGAACTCCAAGGGATATTTCCTCTATTGCGAAGAGGAACAAAAAGTTCTTGTTCTCGTCATGCCTACTTCTTGGAAACTGAGTTTTTGGAAACCCAGATAAGTGGGAGCACAGTAGAACTGGAAGAAATTCCAGAACCACGAGCTATTACTGAAAGCTTAGTGGAACCAGAGGGTTCAAAAGAACAGGAAATTCCCACGCCGCTCTGCAGGAGTGGTAGGCAGTCTCATCCGCCCGAGAGATACTACGGTTTTCTCATAGACGGGGATAGAGAGGATTGCATCATAGACTATGATGAGCCTCCTTGCTTCCAGCAAGCCATTCAGAGCGTCGACTCGGTAAAATGTCTGGATGCAATACGGACCGAAATGGAGTCCATGTACACCAACAAAGTATGGACGTTGGACATTGCTCCAGACGGGGTAAAACCCGTAGGAAGCAAGTGGATCTTCAAAAGGAAGATTGGTGTAGATGGACAGGTTGAGACCTATAAAGCTAGACTGGTTGCAAAGGGTTTTCGTCAAAGACCTGGTTTAGACTCTGACAGGACCTTTTCTCCAGTAGCTATGCTGAAATCCATTCGGATCCTTCTTGCCATTGCTGCCTTCCACGATTATGAGATTTGGCAGATGGACATAAAGACAGCTTTTCTAAATGGAAATTTAGAGGAGTGTGTCTATATGGACCAGCCAGAGGGTTTCATGGAGAGTGGGAGCAGCGGAAAGGTGTGCAAGTTGCTTAAGTCCATCTATGGACTAAAGCAGGCATCGCGGAGTTGGAACATCTGTTTTGATGAGACGGTCAAGGAATTTGGCTTTATCAAAAATCCAGATGAACCATGCATCTATTATAGATTTGTAGCGAGAACTGTAGTATTCCTCGTTTTATACGTGGATGACATTCTCTTAATAGGAAATAACATTCCTATACTACAATCTGTCAAGGGGTTCTTGTCACACAGGTGTAAGTGCACGGCGGCGCCCCGGCCGTCAATCCGACGGCCAAATGCGGAAGCGGTGATAAACTTTAATTTTTCTTGAACTGGCAAACCGCCGCGCACTAATACCCGGATCGAACCATTAATTAGTCCTAGCTAACAACAAGATGGGGAAGAGAAATATACCGACTGATCCGAGTCCTCCGGTCTTCTCGTCGTCGTCCCGATCTCCTACGGAAGCTACGGTCTCCACCTCGTCGCCGGAAGTGCACCACATCGCCTACTTCTTTTACGGGATCCCACCTCAATGCCGAGGCAACTCGGGCACGAAGCTGGCTAGTCGACGTGCCCAAGATTTGCTGTAGAATGTGTAGTGAGCAAGTCTCATTTGGGGTTGTAGGAATTGCCATTGGTGGAGGTATTGATACAAGCTTTTGGAGGAGGGGCTAATATGATTTTTGCCAAGCCAAATGAGTGTAAATCCCTCTTGCCAATAATGGGACAGCCCCTCTAGGAGCATGGCCGGCCACCACAAGAGAGAGGAGAGTGAGAATGGAGAGAGTCACAAAAATAATGGGAGCCATACTCATATCATGCAAGAGAGAGAGAGGAATGGTTATCAATGAAAGCAATGATCACAAAATCAAACCCATACTCCAAAAACCCACCTACTACAACCATGATTGCTCACAAAGTCAAGCAATCATGATAGAAGAAGTCAAGGTCAAAAGAATGGTGCACCATCATGATATAAGGAAGTATGCAAAGACCCCCTCCACAAAAGCTTATTTGCAACAATGCAAATAAGCTCTCCTCCACCAATCTTCGGCCAATGAACGATACAAAGGAAATTGGCCGAAACGGAAAGCAAACTGGTAACTCCAGAAAACTGGTCCCGTAATAAATTACAGGAAAACACCGATACTGTGCATACACACCCGCATTTGTATTCCGACCGAAATACAAATGCAATGAGACAAAATCTACACTGTACTATACTAGGATCCGGCTTAAACCAAAGCCGGCTAGTAATATCTGTTCGATCCTGATCCATGCAATACCACACGTATCTGATCGAACCCTGCCATATGTCCATACGGCCTGTAAGACAAACTGTCCGATCCTGATCCGTGCAATACCGCACGTATCTGATCGGACCTTGCCATATCTCCATACGGCCTCTACAACTTTTCACCCGAAAGCTGAGTAACTGAATGTGGGGGACTCTAAAGACTCGTCGACACCATGGTTGTGGATTTAACCACTAGCACGTCAGAGGTATAAGCCAATACGTAACGGGCTACCAGGTATTGACTAAAAGGGACGTCTGTGAGCAAACTCAGCGTGACAACCCTACTGAGCCTGTCAGTGACAATATCCGTACAGTCGGTCCGTTCGTCTATGAGTATCGCATGGCGGGCCTAGGGGGTTGGTAAAAGTCAGACCCCTAAAAGCGGTACAAGTCATGTCGGAGTGTAGCCCAGAACGCCCTGAGATACTACTGGAATACCTACCAGTAAATCTCCTTGCCTCGGCCGAGGGCTTCGTGTAATGGCTCTCCTAGACACAGCGCGACCTCACCCCCAATACCGGGAGAGACGAACCCCTGAAGATACGCTCACTGCCTCCATGTGGCTCGGGACTGTACCCAACTAAAACCTGTTTGCACGACTCCTTTGAGCTGTGGTAGGGTAGTAATCAAAGTACAGTGGGAACTCACACAAGACAAATGACGATCCCCAGTTCGATGAACTAACCTGTACACATGTCACCAGGGAACTGCTATCTGACGTTAGGTATAAGACCAACTAGCATGTTCCCGGCGAGTCTTGTCCGGTGTACTCATAACCCAATGAGCACATGTATACATCTTAGGTGATCCAACTGACACCAGTGGCTTGTGAGACCGGCCACCACCCCTCGTCGGGGTCTCGACTGTATACACTAGTCTACTCTAGAGTATCGATGCCCTGTCTCGAAACTCACACGACTAGGGACCATTTAAGGATATGCTTATAGACCCCCAGCTCCCACTTATATGATCGCCCTCATACTGCTGGTGGTCAAGCAAGAATCCTAGGGGCTCTATCAACGTGTAATAGCGACTTGTCAGGTCACCCAAAGCAGTACATGATGATAAAGGTAAACCAGATAGCATACTATCATCTCGAGTAAGACTGTCCTACCGGGATAGGTCCTCCATCAATCATTGCAATCACGTACCTGTGACCTAATAATTGACTCTGAGGGCACTATCTCCAAGAATCTCCCACTTGCACTCAAGGCTAATTATTGCGATGTCGCATACTCACAGACCGTGTGATACCGAACACCCAACTCCTCTACTAGTCAGTCTCACAAAGCTCGTTTGCGAAACTATTGCGTTCGAGGAATAGCCTTAGTGTGTGGATGCGCTTTGTTGTTTCTTTCTATCTCTCTCTATATCTCAAGTTCGCGGAGAAAGCCATCTCCCGAAAAGAGCAATACCTGTCTTAGAATGTGTCTGGATGTCTGATGGGACATAGCTCATAAATGAACTCCAAATCCAAACTTCTTAGACTGTATCGTCAACTGAACTTAATCAGTATCCTGCGCCATGCCTCCCTCAGTATTGCCTTGGACCACCTGTCCAAAATACTGCCCCTCATCAGAAGGAAAACTATAACTCTGACAACCTCCTTGTCGTCCATGTCACCTTGGAAGCCTGAAATGATAAATGTCTCCCGAATGAGGCTGTCGTTATCATATCCCTAGAACATCCACGTATGTTCTAAAACTGCTTCCGACTGTTTCTCCAGGATTGGATTAATGTCAACTTATTGCATCTAGTGCAAGAACAACATCTGGTGTGGTACTTGACATCTCATGATTGACTCAATTGCCTGAGCAAGTGATCTGCCAATCATGCACATCCCTCTCCCCTTTAGTCTATAAGACACCATTAGAGAGGGTGACTCCTTTACCTGCAGGAACACTACCGTGCTAGGAGTCGTCCATTCTAAATACTCTTAGAATGCTGTCTTAGTACCCTTAATTGGGAAACCACCCAAATCTAGATCTAAAATCATAGATCTAGTAACCAGTATGTTTGATATATTGTCCAAGTCCCATGTGGAGAAACTACTGTGTGACAACCAAAGAATAACCGACTGTAGTATAGGAGTTTCTTTTCCTATTCTGTGTATGTCATCCTAAAACCATGACATTACACCCTACTACCTTCTCAACAGACCCATCCCCTATTCTGATGAAGTCAAACCTATGACTGTCATATCAGAAATAGATGATCTATCTCCGCTACTGGTGCTTTAGTCTATAAATAGACATAAGCTACATGTCCACCAATGCTTCCGCTGCTTCCACTGACTACGACAACCCTCTGGCAGAGTCATACAGACGTACACTTCTAAAGCAAGTTTAGAACGACGCTATACTCATCCTCCTGCCGGGTCTCACAGTTTGGAACAACAGCAATGGTAAGTGTGGGTAAACAAGAACTTCCCTGTCACCGTCCTTGAGGCTACCGTAGTACCTCTCGGGTGCCTGAAGTTACCCACCTTACCTGCGGAGTGGCCAATGGAATGTCAATCCAGATTGAATCTTTAGGTTCCTTTGAAATCTTCAGTAATCGTTTGTGGTTCTGGAATCACTTCCAGTTCTACCATACTCCCACTACTGTTTTTCTGAAAAAAGCCATTTTTAATAAAAAACTGTGGTGAGTCTAGAACAATATCGCTATTGTTCACCCAGATGGTAGAAAGTCAACCCTCGTCATAGCCTGGGTCAACCCACAAACAGCCATTACAGAAACGTGCCTTGAGTTATCCAGAGTCTGGTTTTAATCATAAGCAGGACAACTCCCCGTACCTTAACATCGTTAAGATATGAACTGTTCTATATCCAATATAGAACCAGAGGCACTGATCTAATTGAACCAGATTCAAATCATGCAGCTGTCACCAGTGCATGCCAACTAAATGGAAGGAGGCCTATCAGCGTTACTCAACTTAGGAATGCTTCCAATTATGAGTAACCTGAAAAAGAAGCAAGTTCTCTTAATCATTACTATCAACTGAATAACATACCCAAGTATCTACATCTTCGATCACTTTGAAGAATCCCGATACTTGCTACACCTGGATCTCTACTCTATTCAAATACCTATAACTTCTCAAAACTAAGACCCTGTGTTTCCGCGAAACACTTGTCTAAAAACTAGAGAAGTCATAAGTAAGCCGAATATAGTACGAGGACCAACCCCTCTGCCCTGATGGACCCTGGACAACATACAATACTCTGTATAAGTCCCTTGAGTCTGATAACTCATTCACTGTGTGTCGTAGGTTGAAAACTGTACCTTTGGTTATGAAGATTTACACCGCTGTTTAATGCTCCTTACCTAACCATCCACTGATATAGGTAAATGTCGTAGACATAATTTCAAAAAGGTATATCTCACTCTATGAAAAATAGACGTACAGATATATCAATTTTAAATTGGTGCATGACAGCGGATATTCAAAACCAAATATTTGCCGACCGGAAAACAGCCCAGGTGATTTCCTCAAATATCACCGATTACAACGAATCCCGATATAATGAGGATGATCACCCAATTCCCAATAACTTACTCCCACTCATCATCTGTAAAACCATACAGATGTGAGAATCAAACCTGGTAAATACATACCCTGGAGTAAGTATCTAATCGGGAAATCAGTTTTCTTTTAACATTACATAGTGAAACTGAAACATTGAAATGTTTCGATGGGGTATCCCGGTATTCCTAGTAATGCCTCTTCCATTATCCAGATTCACAACTGTAACCGTATAATTCTTTGCCACCTCTCCAAATCCCTTCATATGTCTTTAGTCTTTATGTCACGACCCGAAAGTACGGAACGTGACTGGCACTTAGATTACGAGACGTCTAAAGGCGTACCGTAACCTAAGTCAGCCAAAGTCCAGAAAATCTAAACCAAAATCAAAAGAGAGTGAAGGAAAAACCTTAAATGAAAACGGTTTTTAAATCAATTAAGTTGCATAGAATCCCTTTTTTAAAACATCAAAAATTTCCGAAAATTTCGGCAGGGTCTCCCCTGTATTTTCTATCCCCCAAAATGGGTACAACAAGATAATAAACCTGTAATCATAAAATGGCATCCCCAAGCAGGAGCTAGCTCTTCGCCCAAGGCGGATCACAACCACATGCAATATAATAGTAATATCAAGAGAAGAGCATAAGGAAAGGCAAAAATACCAGAAAACACACGTCGGCTCAAGTGAGCTCGACCCAAAAGAACCACAAATATATAAGTCTCTCAGTCTCATCACTAGGTCGCATATACAATACAAGTGGTAGATGGAGAATACTAGATACAATGATAAAGCAAAAAGAAATAAGGTATACTCGCAACCCACCTACGGGCGATGTCGCGAGTCTGAGCAAAAGGAACTGATGACAAGATAGCCCGTCGCTACAAGACTGACGGGTCCGACCTGCAAGACACTGTGGCACAACGGGGGTGAGTTGCCAGCTCGTGAGTAAATATAACATCTAATAAGGCAATCGTAAGAATGCACGCAATGCACCACAACATGCATGCCCATATGTGCTATAATATCTCTAGTATGCATGCACAGGTATGCAATGTCATTATTAAGTCTTTAAGTGTTTTAACTGCTAAGGTTATTGAATTCTTAACTTTAGAACATGAATATCTGTATAATAGCTAAATATCATCAAGAAATTATCTGAAAACCCGTGTCAAGCATCGACACCAAAAAGGGATCATATCTGTCTCAATATCGGGCTCCGTCAGTCCGGATCGGCCCATATCATAAATCTCACGACAACGGTCGGTATCCTCCGGATATCCGCCGCGCCAGACATCACCGGTAGGTAGTCTTCCCCTGCCAGGCTCATCGTCTACAACTCGATCTTCTTGCCCCGGGGTACCATACCGGGCCCACCATGTACCCGAGACGGTTCATCCACTCCTCGAATCGGGTCTCGAAATCCAACAGAAAACATGAAAACTCATGGTGGACGACACATACATCACGAGAAAACCGCAACATTGTTTTAAAAATGATAAATATAAGCTTTTGTTAAATTCTTGCGGTTTTCCCCAAAAATCCAGAAATCGCAGCAAAACTGAAATCCTCAAGAAAATCATAATGTCCACATGTTATATATATGATAAATGTCTATGATATCAATGTGTATGATGTGAATTTTGGCTAGAGTTCTATGTAAATATGATGATGATGCGAGATATGTGCATGCGATGCAGTTTCATATATCAAGTATGAATGCAGGTGACGATATTAAGATAAACAAGTTCTATTGTGCACGAGGCATGGCAATTACCAAAGGCGTGTGTGTCACATGAATAGTGCGCGTGCTACAGATGCCAATGGTAATGGTGTTCGTGTCCTACAAAGTGATATCGCATAAGTATGGATGAATGTCCATGCAATCTAATATACTGTTCGCTATTAGGGTATGCAGTGTACATGAATGGATAAGCTAACTAACAATATGAATCTTGCAAGGGATAAGGAAATCCTAACTAGGGGGGCGCCTCGCGCCATTCAAACGATTCCCCCATAGATGAATACATCTACTCACCTGAAATCCCCGCTAATCTGATCCGGCCACCGCTTTGCCTTTTCGCACCGTGTCCGAAGTTTCCCCGACCAATCCTATATTTGCACAATATCAAGGATAAGATTACAAAACCTAACACAATGCAAGTCAAAACATACAATTATCCACGCTCTCAAATTAATCGTAGCATGCACTCAGTGCGCGGAAAAACGCACGAAAATCGCAATCCTTTCACTAAAATCGTCATTTCGGGGAAATCGGCAAAACTACAACCCGACTAGACGAAACCCCGCGTTCGCGCACTCTAATAGTCCTATACGAAGGTAATTATATCGCTAACAGAACGCAATTTGATCGCATTCTATTTTTCGTAAAAATCTAGTAAGCGATTCCAACACCGATTCGATGCAAATATCGATATTCTGTCGATTTAGCGAGCATATAAATACACCATTAACCACTACAACCAATTAGAAACCCAAAGCCCTAATTTAACTCAAACCCCAAGCTTCAAACCCTAATCCACAATCAAATCCCTTACTTGAATTTTCGAAACTAACCATTTCAATGAAATTAATCTTTTTAAAATACTAAACTAGCTTTATTAAACTACAAATTAACAACTAGTTTAGGATTATACCTCCCAAGTGAACCCCAACTTGCACTTGACCTTGAAAGATTCCTCCTTTCACCTTGTTTTAAAGCAAATTAGGATTGGAAAGAGGTGGAATAGGATTATGGTTTGAATTTGTGAAGAAATGTGTTGATTTCGGTGGATTTTGTTGATTTTTTCATGATTTTTGAAGCAAGAAAGAGAGAGGGAAATGGGGTTTGCAGCAGGTTGAGATCGACCTGAGGTAGAGGAGGGAGGTTGTGGGAGTTTTGAAGAAGTTTCTAGGTCAAACAAACATCATATGATATCATTTAAAGCTTTTCATTTCAACTTTTTCCAAAAAAACCCCTTTTTCATCATTTTTTTTCATAATTTTCTCACCAAAAAGCTAAAAGTTTGCAAGCCATGTTATAATTTTATTAACACCATATTTTAGCTTACAAAGACTCCTAATTAAGAAATTTACCTAATTAAATTTGTATTTATCCCTAATTTAATATATTTAAAAAGGCTTAAAATAATAAAAAAATTAATTAATTACGAAATATTTTTTATTTAACTAGAAAATTATAAGTGACATTTTAGTGACAAAATTATAGTAATATCTTATCTAAATTTTGTATAATTAGGTCTACAATGAAAAATACCTATTTTGACATTTTACGGAAAAAGCTGAAAAATTAGCCGATTACCGAAAAACTGCCTATACGATTTTCGAAGGGTTACAATCTTCCCCCGTTAAAGAAATTCAGTCCCCGAATTTAGAATTTAACTACGCGTACCTTCAAAAAGATGGGGATATCTCTTCCTCATCTCGACCTCGGTCTCCCAGGTGACCTCCTCGCTGTTCGGGCCACGCCAAAGAACCTTGACAGACGGTATGACCTTCGACCTCAATTTCTTCACCTGCCGATCCAAGATAACAACCGGCTGCTCGGTGAAAGAAAGATCACGCTCTAACTGGATCGTCTGGTGCTGAATCTCCTGGGAAGGATCATGAAGGTACTTGCGGAGCATCGAGACATGGAATACGGGGTGAACATCGGGGAAGCTGGGCGGAAGAGCTAACCGATAAGCGACTGGACCAACACGCTCTAGGATCTCGAAAGGACCAACATACCTAGGACTCAGTTTCCCTTTACGTCCAAATCTCATCACACCTTTCATCGGAAAGACCTTCAGGAAAATATGATCGCCGACACTTTACCTTCTGCACACCCCTTAGGCCAAATGGTTTTCTTCCTTCCCTACCGTTCGGCACCAGCCTATGGTTTAGAAGAAGACTATCCAATAAGCATAATGGGTGTACTGTCCTAATCCTAGGAACACTCGTAATGCGAGAGAAGGTGAAGATAAAAGACAACCGAATGTACTTTATTCCTATTTCTCCTGGACCAGAATCCATCCCCGAGCAGGAACAAGTTCCTTTCGAGTTCGTATATAACCATACGATGGAATATCCAATAAACTGTGGATCTTCGTAGTGATACGGAGTGTCTTGGAGAAATACAAAGGTGATTTAGGATTGGCGAAGAAATACTTGGTCTGGTCGTGAATAGCAGTCACAATTTACTTTGTCCTCTTACTAATCCTTTGCTTTGTCTTAACTTAATACCTTCTGCACACCATCGTTATGCTTATTGGTTTTCTTCATTCCCCACCGTTCGGCACCAGCCTAAGGTTTGGAAGAAGACTATCCAATTTGCGTAATAGGTGTACTATCTCCTAAACCAAGGAGTACTCGCAACCTGAGAGAAGGTAAAAGGAAAAGACAACTGAATAATCCTATCCGTTTTCTCCAAAACCGGAAACCATCCTCGAATTCCTTCGAGCTCGTATCTAACCATACGATGGTTTTGTCCAATGGAAGTGGACGTTCGTAGTAATACGGGGTGTCCTGGAGAAAAGTGTAAAAGTGGGAGTGGCAATGAGGTTTGCAACTCTGACAATCCAAAAGCCAGAGTTTAAGAAGGTTCGGTCAACTTGGTCACTGAGTCAAAGTCTTAGGGTCGGGTCAATGGTCGCTGCCAAAGAGAGAGAGAAAAGAAACACTCAGCGTGCACTCTAACCTAGATCAGAATGGTTACCAATTTATCTAATCTGGAAACCTCCCACTGTACCGTCAAATTCTCCTCCAAACCTGAAAGAAGAATTAGTCGGGGTCACCCGAGGAGTATACTAACTCATCAGTGGGAATCGGGATCCAACTCTCATCGCATGATAACGTGACGGAATCCGCTTACGGTATCACACTCCAGAAGGTATGCGCATATCTGGCAGGTTTCAGTTATTTTGAAACTCCCGATGTGATTTCTGCCCCATGCTCTTATGACCTTGGCGTGAGGTCAAAATATCATAAGTCACATGTCAAGTTCTGCCCGTCATTATCCAGGTTAATTTGAACCCACCCGTACATACCCTTGACGTCGCCAAAATAGTAGTACGACTGTCCCAAACCAACGCATCAATCTATGCAACAGATAAATACCCGGCAGCTACCAATCACTATGCCTTGGCGTGAGGTCAAAATACATAGCCTGAATACTAACGAATATTTAACTGAAATGACGGAGGGCTACGAGTGGTTTCTGGCGAAAACCTTTAACGTAATGAACTTGATATCGTTGAAGGAACGGATAGCATTTGAAGATATAGTGACGAGAACCTTCGCTAAAGAGGTCACTCCCGGTGAAGGGATCTCGGCTCTTTCCCCGTAAAATGGGGTGCAGGATATTCCAAATGAATACCGCGATGCAAAGAGAAAGTAATCGGCTATAGTGAAGTTAATGCCCTGACGCAAACTATTGTCCAAGAGGTCACTCCCGGTGAAGGGATCTCGGCCCTTGCCTCGTCGACTGAGGAGCAGGATATTCCAACTGAATATCACGGTACAAAACAAAAGTGAACGTCCTTGCAATAACAGCTTTTTGAAAAGTGTTCCAACAACATCATATTAGGTTTGTTTTAACTTTCATTGATCCGAATCAACGCAGTCCCATCAATTGATCACACCACAAAGAACGAAAATAATATGACGTACGTATATGCCATCCGCATTCGCCACTGGGTCCCGTCATTACCCGTTAGGTTAGCTAACTAACGACAGAGCGGGGACTGGACTAGCGCGGATGCAAAACATATACAACATCTACTAATATATATACCAATATATTATATTCGCTCAAGGCGTGATAAAGAATGCAACATCACAGAAATGTACAGCATCACAGAAACAATACAGATATCTGGGATCCCCGGGTTTCACAGAGCCACTACTGAAACCCGACGTTCCCCTGGTCGTGTGGATAGCCTGTGCAATGAAATCCTAGACCCCTACGGGCGCGGCAAGTTACCCGCCAAAACCTGAAGCGAGGCAGCCCCCTTCAGCAACGTGAATGGACCACCCAGCACTTCACGGAATCCGGTAACCTGGGCACCCCTCCTGGGTCAACCTGTACCCCCTACGAGTGCGGCGAATAGCCCACCAATCCTAGAGTAAAGCCCCCTCCGTCCCAATGCCATGAGATGCGGGCTTGTTGCCTTCTAGAATCCGGCTATCCGTGCACTCCTCCGTGGGGTAATCCTAGTACAGAAAGTAAAATATACATACAACGGGTACATCGACCGCAACCTGGCCGTGCCCCAAAATAATAATACAATCAGGCAGTGACGGCAGTCCACATGTCGGACGCTCGCCCAGCAATATCAAATGTACATAATACAACAAAACTGTACTAGCATTGCAACCAGGCTATCCCCCTTGACCAATCCGCAACATCATAGCAAAAACAGAACATCAACTTGAAAATCACGTTCGCAAATCCGTCTAACCGGGCTATAACAGTTAGACCGGATTTACCGATCAAGTGACATTCACGGTCGCAGATATAATGTAAATACTGTGAAATAATGTGTTTAAAATATCCGATGGATCAAAATTTTAACAAGTGGGCCCCAAGCATTACTGTAGCAGATCAAGAAATTCTGGGCCCAATGTTATTATTCCAAAAACCCAATTTTCACCCCAGAAAGACACTGTAGAAATTTGGTGCAGGGAACCCAACAGTGTGCGGCGGAACCGCGGCCCAAAGGAGTGTTTGGCCGCGGTTCCGCGCTCCTACTGTGGAGTTGTTGCATCGAATTTTTACAGAATTCTTATTTTTTCTAGTAGATCACTTTTCTGTAACCGGAAAAAATTTTCGACACCAAAAAATTTCAACAGAAAACTGATGCAAGCAAAAATGCGGATTTTGGAATTTTGGTCGATCGGAAATGCAAAACACATTAGACAAAGCTAGACTAAGTTAATGGCGAGGCTCTGATACCACTGTAAGTGCACGGCGGCGCCCCGGCCGTCAATCCGACGGCCAAATGCGGAAGCGGTGATAAACTTTAATTTTTCTTGAACTGGAAAACCGCCGCGCACTAATACCCGGATCGAACCATTAATTAGTCCTAGCTAACTAAAAGATGGGGAAGAGAGATATACCGACTGATCCGAGTCCTCTGGTCTTCTCGTCGTCGTCCCGATCTCCTGCGGAAGCTCCGGTCTCCACCTCGTCGCCGGAAGTGCACCACATCGCCTACTTCTTTTACGGGCTCCCACCTCAATGCCGAGGCAACTCGGGCACAAAGCTGGCTAGTCGACGTGCCCAAGATTTGCTGTAGAATGTGTATTGAGCAAGTCTCATTTGGGGTTGTAGGAATTGCCATTGGTGGAGGTATTGATACAAGCTTTTGGAGGAGGAGCTTATATGATTTTTTCCAAGCCAAATGAGTGTAAATCCCTCTTTCCAAAAATGGGACAGCCCCTCGAGGAGCATGGCCGGCCACCACAAGAGAGAGGAGAGTGAGAATGGAGAGAGTCTCAAAAATAATGGGAGCCATACTCATATCATGCAAGAGAGAGAGGAATGGTTATCATGAAAAGCAATGATCACAAAATCAAACCCATACTCCAAAAACCCACCTACTACAACCATGATTGCTCACAAAGACAAGCAATCATGATAGAAGAAGTCAAGGTCAAAAGAATGGTGCACCATCATGATATAAGGAAGTATGCAAAGACCCCCTCCACAAAAGCTTATTTGCAACAATGCAAATAAGCCCTCCTCCACCAATCTTCGGCCAATGAACGATACAAAGGAAATTGGCCGAAACGGAAAGCAAACTGGCAACTCCAGAAAACTGGTCCCGTAATAAATTACAGGAAAACCCCGATACTGTGCATACACACCCGCATTTGTATTCCGACCGAAATACAAATGCAATGAGACAAAATCTACACTGTACTATACTAGGATCCGGCTTAAACCAAAGTCGGCTAGTAATATCTGTTCGATCCTGATCCGTGCAATACCGCATGTATCTGATCGAACCCTGCCATATATCCATACGGCCTGTAGTACAAACTGTCCGATCCTGATCCGTGCAATACCGCACGTATCTGATCGGACCTTGCCATATCTCCATACGGCCTCTACAACTTTTCGCCAGAAAGCTGAGTAACTGAATGTGGGGGACTCTAAAGACTCGTCAACACCATGGTTGTGGATTTAACCACTAGCACGTCAGAGGTATAAGCCAATACGTAACGGGCTACCAGGTATTGACTAAAAGGGACGTCTGTGAGCGAACTCAGCCTGACAACCCTACTGAGCCTGTCAGTGACAATATCCGTACAGTCCGGTCCGTTCGTCTATGAGTATCGCATGGCGGGCCTAGGGGGTTGGTAAAAGTCAGACCCCTAAAAGCGGTACAAGTCGTGTCGGAGTGTAGCCCAGAACACCCTGAGATACTACTGGAATACCTACCAGTTAATCTCCTTGCCTCGGCCGAGGGCTTCATGTAATGGCTCTCCTAGACACAGCGCGACCTTACCCCCAATACCGGGAGAGACGAACCCCTGAAGATACGCTCACTGCCTCCATGTGGCTCGGGACTGTACCCAACTAAAACC
Source organism: Agapanthus africanus (assembly GCA_030015575.1). Classification (NCBI taxonomy): domain Eukaryota; kingdom Viridiplantae; phylum Streptophyta; class Magnoliopsida; order Asparagales; family Amaryllidaceae; genus Agapanthus; species Agapanthus africanus. Next base: position 467,685,911 of record CM057339.1, on the reverse strand, counting down.
CGTTTGCACGACTCCTTTGAGCCGTGGTAGGGTAGTAATCAAAGTACAGTGGGAACTCACACAAGACAAATGACGATCCCCAGGTCGATGAACTAACCTGTACACATGTCACCAGGGAACTGTTATCTGACGTTAGGTATAGGACCAACTAGCATGTTCCCGGCGAGTCCTGTCCGGTGTACTCATAACCCAATGAGCACCTGTATACATCTTAGGTGATCCAACTGACACCAGTGGCTTGTGAGACTGGCCACCGCCCCACGTCGGGGTCTCGACTGTATACACTAGTCTACTCTGGAGTATCGATGCCCTGTCTCGAAACTCACACGACTAGGGACCATTTAAGGATATGCTTATAGAGCCCCAGCTCCCACTTATATGATCGCCCTCATACTGCTGGTGGTCAAGCAAGAATCCTAGGGGCTCTATCAACGTGTAATAGCGACTTGTCAGGTCACCCAAAGCAGTACACGATGATAAAGGTAAACCAGATAGCATACTATCATCTCGAGTAAGACTGTCCTACCGGGATAGGTCCTCCATCAATCATTGCAATCACGTACCTGTGACCTAATAATTGACTCTGAGGGCACTATCTCCAACAACAGGTTCTCCATGAAAGACCTGGGTGATGCCTTATACATCCTGGGGATCCGGATCCATCGTGATAGATCCAAGAGGATATTAGGACTTTCACAGTCCAGGTACATCGACACCATACTGAAAAGATTCAGTATGGAAGATTCCAAGCGCGGTAACCTACCGGCTTGTCACGGGATCACCCTCTCTAAAGAGATGTCTCCCAAGACTGATTTGGAGAGGGATCGCATGTCTATTATACCCTACGCTTCTGCGGTAGGCTCTATAATGTATGCGATGTTGTGTACCAGACCGGATGTAGCTTATGCACTGAGTGTGCTAAGCCGGTATCAGTCAAACCCAGGGGAGAAACACTGGATAGCGGTAAAGAACATTCTCAAGTACCTGAGAAGGACTAAGGAGATGTTCTTGGTGTATGGCGGAAAAGACCTCCAGATCGAGGCCTTTGCTGACTCCATCTTCCAGAGTGACAAGGATGATTCCAAGTCCATGTCGGGTTTTGTCTTTACCCTCAATGGAGGGGCGGTGTGTTGGAAGAGTTCCAAACAGGAAACCGTTGCAGACTCGACGATGGAAGCGGAATACATCGATGCATCTGATGCCGCAAAAGAAGCTGTCTGGATAAGGAAGTTCATGAATGAACATCAGGTGGTTCCGTCCATTGTTGATCCAATACCTCTGTATTGCGACAACAACGGGGCTATAACTTTAGCGAAGGAACCCAGGTCCCATCAGAGATCCAGACACATCTTGAGGCGGTATCACCTGATCAGGGAGATCGTGGATCGCCAGGAGATCGAGGTTCGGAGAGTCGCTTCAGAAGATAACACTGCAGATCCATTCACCAAGGCCTTGCCACAGACTCAGTTCGAGTGGCTGATCGAGATGATAGGTCTTCGATACGCTAGTACATGGCCTTAGCGCAAGTGGGAGATTGTTAGTGTTTATGCCCTAGAGGCCATTACTGTATCATACTAGTTTGTATATTACTTAATGTAAGCTTGGGATATTCACCTTGTATATACAATCTTGATCAAAATAGTAGTATGCTACTTGGTTTGTTTCTACTTCAATGTGTACATGTGTTTATTTTAATATATCGCCTATACACATTAGTGGAGCCCTTAGGATCTTTGCTTGATTACCAGCGTTGTGATGGCAGTCACACTAGTGGGGCTGGGTAATCTATAAGCACATCCTTATGCAGGTCCCTGGTCGCAGGACTATCGAGACAGGGCATCGATACTCCGGAGTAGACTAGCGCATGCGCTTCTCATCCTAGGGTGGGAGACGGTCTGTCCCACAGCCGTCGGTACGTCGTACTTGAGATAGTATTCGGGTGCTCGTTGGGTTACGAGTACACTGGACAGAACTCGTCGGGAACTGACTAGTTGGTATTATGCCAATCGTCAGTTTTCAGTTCCCAGGTGACATGAATACAGCTTAGTCCGCTGACTTGACACTGTCACTTCGCCTCGAGTGTGCTCCCACTGTACTTTGATTACGACCCTACCACGGCTCAAAGGAGTCGTGCAAACAGGTGGTAGTTGGGTGCAGTCCCGAAGCAGTTGGAGGCAGTGACGGTTAGACAGAATTCGTCTCTCCCGGTATTGGGGGTTGACATCGTGTTGTGTCTAGGAGAGCCATTACACGAGTAGTCCCTGGCCAGGGCAATCGAGATATACTTGTAGGCTTCCAGTGTTATCTCAGGGTGTTTTGGGCTTCACTCCGACACGACTTGTACCGCTATTGGGGCACTGACGTTTACCGCCCCCTAGGCCCGCCATGCGATGTATCAGACGAACAGACCGGACTGTACGGAGAATATCACTTTCAGGCTCAGTAGGAGTTCAGATGGGTTTCACCTCGTCAGTCTTCTTGTCGGCATCTACCTGGGGACCGTTACGCACAGCTAGTGCCGCTTGCGGTCTGTGGTTAAACCCACTGCCAGCGTAGTGTCGAGTCTTTAGAGTCCCACATAGAAAGCTATTCGCCTTTAGGCAAAAGAGTAGAGGTGGCATGGTTTTGCGACAGGTCGCATGGTTTTGCGACAGGGTTCAGTCACATCCGTGCACTTGTGCACGTACAGTGTCCGGACCGTTTACACTAGCGGGCTTTGGTTTAAGCCAGATCCTTGTGTACCTTTTGGGATTGGATTTATCCAGTTTGCATTCGTGTCCCTCGGAACGCGGATGCGGGTGTGTATGCACAGTTGACGGAGAGACAGAGGCAGAGGATTCTCATTAGGGTTGTTGACAGTTGACCGTTGACTATTGACTTTTTGCTCAACCCTAATGAGAATATGATATGTGATTAACAATTATATTAATTAAGTATTATGGTGACATGGTTGTTGAGGAGTTGATTTTGTTGACTTGTTGACTTGTTGACTTTGTTGACCGGTTGACTAGGCTTGACTTGTTGACCATCATGATAACTATAGCTATCATTTCATGGCAAAAACTTTTGCTTACTTGCTCTTTTGTGCAAAATGAGTGCATGAAATGATATGGCTATGGTTGCTTAAACCATCACATAATAGTTGATTGATATGATATGTTATGATTGTTTTGGATTATGAGAGCCAAATGAGAAAAGTCTTCTCTCATTCTTTCATGCTCATTCTCTCTCTTGTTCTTGAGCTCTCATCTCCTCCTCTTGCTCTCCCTCTCTTGACTCTATGGTTCACTTGTCTCATGAGTTGAGAACCAAGAACCATAGATAAAATCCCATACAAACTCTTCTCTACTCACTCTAGTTCACAAGGTTTGGCAAACCGAGTGAACTAGTTTCTTCAAAGATCGAAGAAGGAGCCAAAGGTTGAAGCTTTCAGGTGGATCTATCTTCGGCGTAAGGAGACGACGGGAAGAAGCCGATCCGGACCACCATCGAGGTTTGAAGACGAAGGAGTTCAAGACAAGAAAGGTATAAACCCCCTAACCGAGTAGTTAACGACTCCTAGTTAGGTTGTTAGTTAGATGTTTAACAAAGATCCGGGTTTTAAGTCCATGTTACCACCTCTAAGAAAATTGTTTTTCATTAAATTCCGCACGCCCGAAAGTACCGGGAGAGGTAGCATGGACTTACAGGAAAGACTAGCCGGGATTAATTTCACCCTACAATTTCGTCAATCTTTCAGCCAAGCCAGTGTCAGTACTTTGAAGGAGGTTCACCGTACTTTCGTAAGTACCTAATTAAAATAAACATCGTTTTCCCAGAGGCATAACCCCATTGACTCCTTTCTAGACACCAAATTGATCGGCTAATTGTCCTGTGTAAAACTCTCCCAGGAGTAACAATTACTCGCAGTGGGTATCGGGATCAAACTATCTCATAGAAGGTTTGCAATCTCATTGCAAATTTCAGCATTTGAAATTCCCGATCATATTTTGCCCCTAGCGTACCATAACCTTGACGCAGGCCAACAAACCATAGTTTTCTAGTCAAGTTCATCCCGTCATTTCTTGATTGAATTAAACCCACCCGCACGACCCTTGACACAGGCCAACAAAGTCGTATGACTACCCTAATACAATCTGTATCATATGCATAAGCGGATAAATACTAGTCAGCTACAGTACACTACGCCTTGACGCAGGCCAACAAACGTAGCACGAATACTAAGTAGTATATATCTGAAATAACGGAGGGCTACGACAGGTGTTTCTGAAAACGTTTTGCGTAATGAACTTGTTATTGTTGTAGAAACAAGTGATTTTTTGAAAAGGAGTGTTTATGAGGCTTTCATTAGTTTTGCTAAAAAGGTCATTCCTGGTGATGGGATCTCGGCTCTTTCCTCATCGAATAAGATGCGGGATATATCACATATATCACTATGCAAAGCAAAACTCCAAAAGCAATCAATAGACAAACCGAGTGTTGTAGCATTTGCCAGTTTTGCTAAAGAGGTCACTCTCGGTGGAGGGATATCGGCTCTTTCCTCATCGAATAAGGTGCGGGATATATCATATATATCACTATACAAAGCAAAACCCTAGCTACCCCTTTTGAAACGTTTTATTCTACAGCATCTTTTAGGTTTCTTTTCTTTCATTAATCATATTAATGAACTCCCATCATTTAATTCACCTAAATATTACAGATAAATACGACGTACACTTATGTCATCCGCATTCGCCTCGATGTCCCTTCATGCACCGTTAGGTTAGGTAACTAACGGCAGAGCGGGGCAGGGTTAGCGCGGGTGTGAAAGATAAGTAACGTCTATATAATATATCATATATACTATATACAGTATCCATCTCAACATATCAAATGATCACATCACAGATATCGCAGCAGATGGAACCTATGAAATAAAGGATATATTAGGAGGTCCGTGTTTTATTTTGAGCCTCTATAAAACACGGATTCCACGATCGCGATTAATAGCGAAACCCACATCCCTAGACCACTACGAGAGCGGCAAGCAACCCTACCAATTCTCGAGTTAGGAGAACCGAATTCGACACCTCGAGTTGGTCTCCCACTGGACTCTAGAACCCGGTTCCTTGTGCTCTCCTTCTTGGGTCTATCCTAGTGCGGAAAAATAAATAACATACAATAATGGTGACATCATCCTCAACCCGGAAGTGCCCCAAATAAAAGAATATTACATAAAATTAATTTTACATGAATGAAAAGTAAAAATCTCATCTCACATAAAACCCCCGCGGCTATTCGATCACGAAAATCCTATACATCATAGCACATCAACACATAACATCACATGTCATCAACGTAAGCAAGTATGCGTACCCTAATTGCCGTTGACATATAGCAAAGAAACTGGCGGTACGCATACTGTGCTTACGGTCGCAGAAACAAGTATCACATACTACTAGGTGATGTTAAACCCTTCGATCGAATTAAGGAGCACCCATATTCCCAGCAAGCTCAAGACTTGAGCACCATTAAACAATACCCAAAATTTATGCCACAGTATTTAATGGACCAGCCGTAGAAGGGCAAACCCAAGCCTTATTTGTGGCGCCACTAACTACGGTAAACCCTAAGGTTTAGTCGCAGTTTGGTGGTCACATCTCGGGTTAGGGTTTCATTCTTCTAGAGTGTCCATAGGAATACCTGCATTATATATCGAGTATGTTCAACCTAGAAAATACCGGTGTTTCATAATTCGTTCGAACAGTTTAACGTCGCCAACGTTACCAATACAATGCTTTAAAAATACGAATACGAAATACTTCGCAAAGAGCCCATTTCCAAACTAACGTCACATTCAATTTTGGACTACCCAAACAATGTCAGAAACCCCAGATCAAGAACTACAGAGCACTGGTGCTAAACGAAGTGAACGGGAGCACAAAAATCCGGCGACGCCGGAAAAATGCTTCTGGTCGCCGGTCGGGAACCGATCACCCCCCTCGTTTTTCACCTATGTTCTTGTAATCTCCTAAATGTCACTCTGCAGTAGCTAAAATAATTATTAAACAGCTTTTTAAAAAAATTCCAGAGAGCAATTTCAAGAGTTTCTAAAACCGTATTTTGGCGGAGTTTTTCCTTTTTGGATTAGCGTAACATCGTCCAGGTTCTTGCCTGGCTCTGATACCATGAGGGGATTCTTTAGAACCACTAATAGGGTTTGGTAGCATCATACATGCCATTTTCAAAATTTTAGAGGGTGCTAACGAATTAATCCTAGGAATCAAACTAGAAAAGCTAGGGCAACAAAAAGATAGTAAGCCTTTAACCACTGTCACGCCCCGCTTCCCAGAGTACGCTAGATTGGGCACGTGACATAGCCAAAGATGCTACCTGTGGGTAGGAAGTATCCATCTACAGTCGCATTACGGCTGTAGAGATATCAAGAACAAGATAAGGCTCTCTAAAATCCTGTCCATAATCCAGAATACAGGAGTCAATAATAAATAAATGCGGAAGCAAATGATCCAATACAAAATGTATGTCCCATAATGCTGGCTCACATCAGGAAATAAATGTAGGAAATAAAACTAACTACTACCGCACTCACAGCTCAGCCTGCTGGCTGAAGTACTCCTGCTCGGACTGCGACAACGGTACGGAATCTGGGCCATGCAAACCCCAGACGTCAGCGCGTCATGTCAACAAGTAATATAATATGAATAGTGTAACATGCAACGCAAAATGAACATGAATAAAACGAGAGTAGCAATAATATGAATCAAGCAGTGCAGGGTGGTGTGCAGTTGGTCACTAAACTGTTCTATCAGGTTTTCTATTCTAAATTCTTTGAAATCAATTGATGAATCGTCGATGTAACTCAATAGTATCCCGTGCATGCCTGGGACCACGGTCAAGATCCTCAGGGCTGAATCCGAGACGTGCCGCTAGGCAGTAACAGGTAGCAGGATGGGCGAGGGATGTCAGCATCATCACTCCGGGGCTGGCCTAGCCCGCAAGACTGATTAGAACAGGTATCGAACTGTTGAGTTACAAGTCAGGTTTCACCTTTGATTTCCCCATACCCCCAAGTTATGTATGTCAATTCAGGTATTCAGTAATCAAGAACTAATGCCAACACAGGATCAGGTAAAAGCAGGTTTGTCTGGATAGACAACAAAAACGGTCCACGAGGACTACATGTCAGGTTTGTTGGCATTAAACACAAGATCAGGTAACGGGTCAGGTCATGGTACATCAGGTCAAGTCAACAGTATACGCTACCGTGTCAGGTGTATCAATATATACATGTGTAGCAATGTCAGGTCAAGATGTAAACAATATCGTGGGTGTGCTCACAATCAGATATATAATCAACATGGGTATTAACAATATGAGATAAGCAATGAATTACATAATAAGCAGTTTCATTCAAATTACAAGAGTGCAGTAAGACGATATAGCCGTTTAGTCATGTGAACAGGTTTAAGTACCCTTAGCGGTGCAATAATGTATGTAACGGTTCAATACAGTTATTTCAGGTTAAATGCATACGAGTGTCCAAATGTAACAGAACTACAGGGATAGTTGCTACTTGCTATTTTAACAGTAAAAATGTGATTAAACAGGCAGATATGATGATTAGGTTCAATTTACAAACTGTAAGTTCCATGTTTAACAGTAAAATGATATAATGGAATATTGTAACCGAAAATGGGAAACGATTGTACGAAGTTAAATTTTACAGGTTTAGGGTGTCAATACATATATATAAATATTGTATAGCATGTAGCAAGGGGTACTTGCCTCGACGGGTCGCGAACCAGGAAAAACGGAACATAACTGTCGGTGGGAAAACTAGCGACGGACACACGGTTTACGAATTGAACCCAAACAACGAACACTGGGACCACGCAGATCGGGGTACCTCGCTGGAACGTCGGATCACGTCGTCGGCATCGCCGGATTCCGACGAGAAAAAGAACAGTGAGAGAAACATCATGATATGAAACAAGAAAGCAAGAAATACAAGGAAAATACAAGGAAATGGGGGAGGAGGATCTGAGAGGGTGCTTACGGTGATCAGTAAAGGGGTCGATATCGCAGGTCGCGACGATAGTGCTCTGGCGGTGAACAGTGATCGCGGGGAAAAACTGCCGATTACGAATGGATCAGCCAAGAAAGAAAGAAGAAGGGAAAGAGGAGGGAAGTATCTTACCGAGGGGCGTGCGAGGTCGGGGACAAGGGGACGGGGTCGTTGGCGGCGACAGACGGCGGTCCGACGGCGTGCACGGGCTGCGGGTAGCTGTGGCTGGTGTGCAAGTGGTCGCAAGTCTGGTCGGGGTGCTCCGAGAGAAGGAGGATGATGGTGAGGGAAAGACGACGAGGTGATCATCGGCGGTGAGACGCTGGAACTGTTTCAAGTGGTCGCGGGTGGTGAGCGGCGGCTGCAGCGGCGAGGGCGAGGCCGCTGTGAGGATGCAGGCGCACGGGAAGGAGGACGAGGGCTGTGGTTGAGACAAGGAGGCACGGGCGAGGAGGTCGGAGGTAGTGATGTCGGCGTCGGGGCTGCGGCGGCGACGGGGGACGAGGCGGCAGGAGCTGTGCGATGGTTAGGGTTCGCGTTGCCTTTTTAAAGAAAGGAGGTTGGAGGAGGGATGATAATATATAAGAGAGAGAGAAAGAGATTCAGGGGAGAGAGAGAGAGAGATAGAGAGAGATAAGAGAGAGGAGAGAGATAGAGAGAGACGGTGAGAGAGAGAGGAGAGAGACGCGTGAGGCGTGGGGCCCAGGGAGAAATAAAGTTGTTTGATTGGCTGAAGAAGGAATCGTTTGTTAAGGAAATATTTAAATAAAGATTATAAAGATTGTAAAAGATTATATGGTTAAGAAAGTATGCGATGGTTTTAATATTAAAATTTTAGGATTTTGGCGCAAAATAAAACATTTTTAAATCGCGCCCGGGTTGGGTCCAAAAATTTGAAATTCAAATAATAGGATTTTAAGCGGGTTCCAAATTTTAAAATTAAGTGTTTTATGACTAAAAAGCATACCCCCAAGACGGACACTTATACGCGCGCGTAGCCGTCCAAACTCGCCCGTTTCACTGAACGAAACGAGAACACAATGCACGGACGCTACCACGAGGCTAGGGGTGTCAAGTAGACCAAGATGAATATTTTTAATTTTATTTTAGATGCCGAAAATTGTTATATGCAGAAATGAGTTTGCCGGGTAAAATTTTATAGTAAGCCACAAACAAGCAAGATAGACGAAATGAGTACCACATTATGCTCAAACAGTAACTGAAAATAGTAGTATTGGGCTCGGGAGTTACAACCACTAAGTGAAATAGAAATACAACCATTGTAGATCGGTCCTTCACTTCAATAGGTCCTTATTGTAGTCCCTTCGCTGTGATCAAGGCACTCCCGGACTCTAGCATGGCTTCTCGAGGTGAAAAGGGGGAACTTGCTAGAAGTCTTCGAGGCCGATATCTACGTCGAGAGATACTAACTCAAGGTACTAGTTCACTAACTAAAAGATTACTGAAGCAAACTGTTCACACCATAATATTGCATTATTATATTCCCCATTTTTATTCTTTTTATTAATAAACAGGTACTTTTGACGCATGTCTACTACATGTTACAGGTTACAGGTTCTTGGACAGGAAACAGTGAAAACGATGTAAAGACGATGAAAATATGGATTTTTGACCAACAAATTGGAGGATCTTAGTCAAGCCAACATCGAAAGACAGTTCACAATTAACAAGGCAACGCAAGATCCCAAAATGTCAAGGCCACGGTTAAAGTCCACAACAATGTTCACTGGAAATCTGGAAGAGAACCAGAAGCCTAAATGGAAAAAGATATATAGAAATAAGTAGCCCAAGATGACAAGAACCCAGCCCAGAAGTTGCAGAGCCCAACTCTTTCTTTTAGCTGCGGAACCGCGGCCAAACCAGGCCTTGGGCCGCGGTTCCGCGGTGGGCTAAGGGGATTAGGAAATACAAATTTTACCAAAACTCTTTTGCGGCTCTGAAAATATTTCCTAAAGGCTATTTTTGTAATTTCGGACATGCGAAACAAATGTAACCCTAGGGTTTCCTATTCTTTATAAATAGGAACTCTAATCATTGTAAAACTTTATGCCTCCTTTTAATAAAAATTCCAAAATTCTTTATGGAGAGCATCGGTGCCTCTCTTCAATTCAAAAATTCAGATCTGACAGCCCAGCATTGATGATTGGAGAAATGCATCTGTAAGTAGATTTATTTCCTTGCCCTAGTTTTGATTTCAATTCTTCGCCCTAGGTAGATTTAATTTCTTTCCGTAGGAAATTGTTTAGAGTTAGCTTTTGGGAAGGATTTTGAGAGATGAGATCTCTCATCCATTTCTTACACATAATATATTTTCAATAGGACTCCATGCATACACGCACACACCGCGCCCTACGGCACCCTATCCCTCGAGGTAGCGGTGATACCGTAGTGTAAAGGCCCGGTTGCGCGCGTTTTCCATGGAGGTTAGGGTAAGGATCTCTAAAGGAAGGACAAGAACCTAGAGGAAGGAACACCTTCCCGAATGGATCTAATCCCCTTTATTGATAATTACCATAACTCCTCATAGATCTTCATCCGGGTATAGAAAGCGTTGAGATTTACTTGCATTTCCAAACCATCCCTAAACCTAACCCTAGCAAGAATAGATCTAGATAATTGCCCTAGGTTAATTAGGTTTTTAGATTTAATAATTAATCCGAACACCCTTCGGAATTAACTCGTTAGCGCGGTTAGGAGATTCACAACATCCCTGTGGACCGACCCGTACTCACCGGCTAGCTTCATGCGACGCCGTTCTTGATTGCGGTTACTAGATAGTTTTTGACATACGAATCACAAACATCCTATACTACAGTGCTAATCTAGTAGAGAATGGATAAATAGGAAGTGGGCTCACTTTAGAATTATTTTTCTCATAACATTTTTCTCTCTTTTGAAAACTTAGCAAGCTTATCTCAAGGAAGAAGAAGATGAGCTCAAGCAAATGAGAATGAACTTGTGAGGTGAGAGATTAAACTATGGACGAGTGTGTTTCATATACTAACTCATGTAGAGACATAACGATGGCTAATTGTAATGGTTAGGTTACTAAATATTTTAAGTAAAACAAAACTGGTGGACTTAGTCAATGCATCCACAAGCTTCCACTAGCTTCATGCATCAAGCTAATATTCCTCAAATTTTAGAATTACTTTAAATATTAAAACCCATTATCACAATTAGCATGGGGTAAGTCTCATACACCCATGTATGTTGTATCAACAACCATGATACAAAACCAAATACAATTTAATATATATCACATATATATTAAGTGTACACTTGTGAGAAAATAAATGCTCAAGTGAGCAAATGTAAGTTAATATTAATGTAAATTAGTATATCAAATATACAATTATACACTAAATTATCAAATCAACACTTGATTTAATAATCCGCATATATCTCATATAACCGACTAACATCCAATATATCGACTTATCGAATCAACACTTGATTCGATAACCCGGCTATATCACATATAACCGACCGATACAAAAGTCGTAAGAACATAATACGGTATCACATACACGCATAATTCTCGGATCCGCACATATCATATATGTGCCCCTATTTCGTTTTGCCTGAGCCAGTAAAACCTCTATGTAGGACTCTAAAGACTCGTCAATACGACGGCAGTAGGTGATGATCACATCAAGCACTCATAAGCCGTCAGAGATATTAGCTAGATGTAACGGCTACTCGGGTATTGAGGGATCAGAAGATCAGCAAGGAAGCCTGCTCCAACTCCTGCAAAAGCCTGACGGTAACACTTGTCGTAAGTCCGGTCTCCTCGTCTGATATGTCGCATATCAAGTCTAGGGTAGTAAACGTCAGACCCTAATAACCGATAAGTCATGCCGATATGAGGCTCATAACGGGTCGAGAAACTACTGGTAACACTTACCAATAAATCTATAAATCATCCCTGGCCAGGGACTTTCCTGTTATGGCCAATCGTGCACAGCGCAACATCAACCCCTAATACCAGGAGAGAAGAAACCCCTCCTATCGCTCATTGCCTCCAGGTGACTCGGGACTGTACCCAAAAACCATCGTTTTGCATGCCCTCTTCGACGTGGTAAGGTGGAAATCAAAGCACAGTAGGAATCACACAAGACTTTATGACAATCTCGGGTCTACAGACTAACCTGTACAAGTGTCATCAGAGAACTGCCATCTGACGTGAGGTATAATACCATCTGGGAGTTCTCGGCGAGTCCGTCAAGTGTACCCAGTCTCCACTAAGCACCCGTATAACATCTCTGTGTTGGATATATGTATGCCCTAGAAGCCATTATATGATTGTGGATGTATTTATACATGTATATATATATTCAGTGTATATTCATGCTCGACATGATAGCATACTATTAGGTCGAGCAAGAATGTACATTGAATATATATATATATATATATATATATATATATATATATATATACATACATATATATATATGTATATATGTATATAGATATATGTATATATATATATACACATGTATAAATACATCCAGTATCATATAATGGCCTCTAAGGCATACATATATCCAACAATCTCCGACTTGCACTAAGTCCAGTTATTGGCGTATCTCATACCCAACACCTCAAAAGTCGCTTATGCTGCGGCTGAGGGAGGGCCTTGGTGAGTAGATCCGCAGCGTTATTCTTTGTGTCTACTCTCCTAATCTCGATCTCATGGCGATCTACAATCTTCCGGATCAAATGAAAGCGCCTCAGGATGTGTCTGGACCACTTATGGGACCTGGGCTCCTTGGCTAACGCCATAACCCCATTATTATCACAATACAATGGTATTGAATCAATAATGATTGGAACTACTCCTAGCTCCGAGACGAACTTCTTCATCCAGACGGTTTCCTCGGCGGCATCATTCACAGCAATGTACTTAGCTTCCATCGTAGAGTCTGCAACGGTATCATGTTTGGAACTCTTCTCCATTGAAGGTGAATACAAACCCAGAGATAGATTTGTTGTCGTCCTTATCACTCTGGAAGCTTGAATCGATAAAGGCCTCCATTAGGAGATCTCCATTACCATACACCAAGAACAATTCTTTAGTCCTTCGCAAGTACTTAAGAATGTTCTTCACAGCTATCCAGTGATTCTCCCCTGGGTTGGATTGATACCTGCTTACTACACTAAGTGCATAAATTACATCTGAGCGTGTACATAACATCGAATACATTATAGATCCTACTGCCGAAGCATAGGGTATAATGCTCATGCGAGCTCTCTCTTCATCGGTCTTTGGGCAAAAGTCCTTAGAGAGAGTGACCCTATGGAAAGTTGATAAGGCACCCCGCTTGGAGTCTTTCATGCTAAACCTTTTTAGGATGGTGTTGATGTACCTTTTTTGGAACAATCCCAATAACCTCTTGGATCTATCTCTATAGATCCTAATGCCTAAAATGTATGTGGCATCACCCAGGTCCTTCATGTAGGACCTTAGTGATAAGAAAGATTTGATCGACTGTAGCATAGGAATATCATTTTCTATCAGAAGAATGTCATCCACGTACAATACGAGGAATGTGACAGCTCTCTCTACAGCCTTCTTATAAACACAAGGTTCATCTGGAATTTTGATGAAATCAAACTCTTCGATAACATCATCGAAACAGATGTTCCAACTCCGAAATTCCTACTTTAATTCATAAATGGATTAAAGCAATCTACATGCTTTGCCGCTGCTCTCATTGTCAATGAAGCCCTCTGGCTGATCCATAAAAACACATTCTTCTAAATCTCCATTTAGAAATGCTGTTTTAACGTCCATCTGCCAGATTTCATAGTCGTAGTGAGCAGCAATAGCAAGTAGGATCCAAATAGATTTAAGCATGGCTACGGGAGAAAAGTTTCTTCATAGTCCACACCTGGTCTTTGACGAAAACCCTTTGCCACAAGTCTTGCCTTATAAGCCCCTACCTGCCCATCTACACCAATCTTTCTATTAATGATCCATTTGCACCCCACAGGTTTTACCCCATGGGGTACAACGTCCAAAGTCCATACTTTGTTGGTGTACATAGACCCCATTTCAGATCTCATGGCATCCAGCCACTTCACAGAGTCTCCACTCGTGATAGCATGCTGAAAGCTAGTAGGATCATCCTCTTCCATGATGCAATCTTCTCTGTTACCATCAATGAGGAAACCGTAGTACCTCTCCGGAAGGCGAGAAGTCCTACCAGACCTATGGAGTGGCCAAGGTTCTTCAGTTTCTGTTGCAACAGCCGGTTCGACCAAGTCATCATTTGTAATTTGTGTTTCTAGAACCACTTCTGGATCTACCAGTTTGCCATCTGTATCATATGTAAAAAACATTTTTTCTAAAAATGTGGCATTCTGAGAGACAAACACTTTTTGTTCCTTCTTGTGGTAGAAAAGATATCCATAAGAATTCTTTTGATATCCCACAAAATTACACATGACTGACCGTGTCTTGAGTTTGTCCGGATTCTGCTTTTTAACATAGGCTGGACAACCCCAAATCTTAAATCGTTTAAGAGATGGTCTCTTCTATGCCATATCTCATATGGCGTGGTAGACACGGTTTTGGTTTGGACCCTATTCAGTAGAAATGCTACAGTCTCCAATGCATGCCCCTGAAATGAGACGGGTAACTCAGCTTCAGTCATCATGGAACGAACCATATCTAATAGGGTCCGATTCCGTCGTTCTGACACACCGTTGCGCTCTGGTGTGTAAGGAGAAGTGAGCTGAGAGAGAATCACATTCTCTTTTAGGAAGTCTGCAAACTCTGTAGTGAGGTACTTCCCACCTCGATCTGATCGAAGAATTTTGATACTCAAGCCGGTTTGTTTTTCTACTTCGAGTTTATATTCAGTGAATTTCTCGAAAGCTTCGGATTTGTGTTTTAATAAAAATACATGACCGAATCTTTAAAAATCATCAGTGAAAGTAATGAAGTATGAAAAACCGCCTCTTACCTGTGTAGACATTGGCCCGCATACATCACTATGTGTGAGGCCTAAGAGCTCAGTAGCTCTTTCTCCGTGTCCTGTAAACGGAGATTTGGTCATTTTACCTTTGATACAAGACAGGCAGGTCGCATAAGATTTTTATTCAAAAGGGTTTAAATATCCATCTTTGTGTAACTTGTTTAGTCTTATTTCGTTAATATGACCAAGTCTACAGTGCCAAAGAAAAGCTTCAATTATTTCTGAAAGTTTGCTTTTAATAGTGTGTTCTATGATGAAAACTGTGTGTTGATTTCGGACATATATCCCGTTATTAAGTGCACCACACCCAACCAACATTTGATTCAGGTGAATTTTCAAAACATTGTTATGCAATACAAAATTATATCCTTAATTGTCTAACAATGAAACGGATATTATATTACATAGCATACTAGGTATATGATAACATTGGTTCAAAACCAATATACATCCAGACGGCAACCCCAAGTGATACTCTCCCACTGCAATTGTATGTACATTGGAACCATTTCCAACGCAGAGAGTATGGTCACCTGTCTTCAAAACAATGTTATTTCTCTGTCCCTGTATAGAATTGCAAATGTGAGAACCTAAACCGGTATCTAATACACAGGAAGCAGAGTTTGTCGAAAAATAGTTTTCTGTCACAAACACACCTGAAGCGGAAGCATCCCTATGCTTCTTCTTGAGATCCAAGTACTCCGTGCAGTTGCGCTTCCAGTGTCCTGTTTTGTGCTAGTGATAACATTCCCCTTTCCCCGATTCCCCATCTTTGGACTTGTCTTTTCCCTTGGTCTTTTCGACTCCACCCTTAGGTTTGGTGGGTTTCTTCTTCATCTTTCCCTTGGCCTTAGCTTTCGGGCGAGAGGAAGAAGATGGCCCAACACTCAAAACGGGAGTCTTCATTGACTTCTGCATGCTCTCTGCACTCCTTAACATATTAAGAAGTTCAGGTTGTTCCTTCTCCATTTTGGGCATGTTGATGTTAACTATAAATTGAGCAAAGGTGGAGGGGAGAGACTGCAGAATAATATTCGTATATTGCTCATTGTCCATTATCCACCCAAGATCCTCAAGCTGCTCTATGAGAGCCATCATCTTCAGAACACGGTCTCCTACTGGTGTGCCAGAGGACATTCGCGTCTGAAACAGCTTTCTGGATGCTTCGTATCGTAATACGCGGGATTGCTCTCCATACAACTCCTTTGTATGGAGAAATATGGCTTGTACATCCATATTCTCGTGATGCTTCTGATGTGTGTTATCCATCGATGCAAGCGCGAGGCACTTGGCCATGGCACAGTAAGCTTCCCATGTCTTGCGGACTTCAATATCCGCAGCTGAGGATTTAGGACCTGGGACGGTCGGGGATGGAGCCGTGAGGAGATATGATACCTTATCATAAGTCAAGGCAATGTTGAGGTTCCTCAGCCAATTTTCATAATTGGTCTCATTCAGTTTATTTTTATCTAGTAGAAGCTTGAGTTCTGTCATTGGTATCTGTCATTAAGAGATAGAAAAGAATACACTCAGCGAAAGCTCTTGCAAAGATCAGATTGGTTATAATCTTATCTAATCAATGTCTCCCACTGCTTTAGTCAAGCTTTTCGTTCAAACTTTAAAAAGAAAACTAGCCAGGATTAATTACATTTTACAACTTCGCTAAGCGTTCTGCCAGTCCAGTGTTGATACTTGAGGGAGGTTCCCTGTGCTTTCGCACGGACCTAATTGATATAAACCTCGTCTTCCCAGAGGCGTAGCCCCGTTAACACCTTTCTAGACACCTAATAGGTTAGCTAATTGTAAACTGCAAAACTCTCCTAGGAGCAACTATTGCCCACAGTGGGATCGTGATCTAACCATCATATGGAAGGTATGCAATCTCATTGCAAATTTCAACTCTTGAAACTCCCGATGTGGTTTTTACCCCTAGTACCCATGACCTTAACTATGGTCAACAAATCATAAGCACTAGTCAAGTTGTACCCGTCATTTCTTGATTAATTAGACCCACTCACATGACCCTTAATTATGGTCAACAAAGTCGCATGGATGTCTAATTAATCTGCATCATATGCAGTATAGGAAGACATCACTTACCTACTATACACTATGGCTTAACTATAGTCTACAGACATAGCACGAATACTAAGTACTCTACTTCCTAAAATGATGGAGTTTGCAGATGGGTTTTAAGAAAACCTTTAACGCTTTGAACTTGATATCGTCGTTGAATCAAATGGTTTTCAAAAGGAGTGGCTTAAGCTCCGCAGTTTTGAAATGTAGCTTTTTCGTAAAAAGCCGAGTGGTTTTCAAATCCGATTCTACAACATCTTTTTAGGTTTATTTTTCTTCACATTAATCATATTAATGTTGTCCCATCATTTAAGTCCTTAAGCCAATCAAAGAAAAGAAACAAAAATACAACATACGCTTATGCCATCCGTATTCGCCGCAATGTTCCGTTATGCACCGTTAGGTTACTTAACTAACGGCATACCGGGAAGGGACTAGCGCGGGTGTAAAACATAAGCAATGTCTATTATATATCTCATATATAATATAGCATTCATCTAAGATATATTAAGCGATCACATCACAGAATATAGGCAGCAGAAATACAGATACGATCATATAGAATATACTAGAACATCCGTATTCAGTATTTAGCCAACGATAGAATATACGGATTCCACGGTCGTGATGAATAGCCAATCCCACACCCTAGACCTATACGAGAGAGACAAGGGACCCTGCTATTTCTGGAGTTAGGAAACATGGTCTCGACCCCTCGAGATGGTCTCCCCCAGGACCCCAGAACCATGCCACTTGTGCTCTCCTCCTTGGGTCTATCATAATGCGGAAAAGTAAATAATTTACAACAATGGTGACATCATCCTCAACCCGGAAGTGCCCCAAATAAAATAATATTACATTACAAATGAATTTTACATGAATGAAAACTAAAACTCTCATCTCACATAAAAACCCACGGCTATTCGATCACGACAATCCTATACATCACAACACAGCAACACATAACATTACTTGTCATCAACGAAAGCAAGTATGCATACCCCAATTGCGGTTGACATATAGCAATAAAACTGGTGATACGCATACTACGCTTACGGTCACAGAAACAAGTATAACATACTACAAGGCGATGTTAAACCCTTCGATCGAATTAACGAACACCCATATTCCCCAGCTAGCTCAAGACTTGAGCACCGTTAAACAATACCCAAAATCTATGCCATAGTATTTAATGGACCAACTGTAGAAGGGCAGACCCAAGCCTCATTTATGGCGCCACTAACTACGTTAAACCCTAAGGTTTAGTCGCAGTTTGGTGGTCACATCTCGAGTTAGGGTTACATTCTTCTAGAGGGTCCATAGGAATACCTGCATTATATATCGAGTACGTTCAACCTGAAAAATATGAGTGTTTGATAATTTGTTCGACCTGTTTAACATTGCCAAAGTTACTAATACAATTCTATAAAAATACGAATACGAAGTACTAAGAAAAGAGTCCATTACCAAACTTACATCACATGAAATTCTGGACTACATAAACAATACCAGAAACCCCAGATCATAATGTAAAGAGCACTGGTGCAAAACGAGGAGCAGGGGAGCACAAATGTCCGGCGACGCCAGAAAAACCCACTTGGCCGCCAGCCAAAAACCGGTCACCCCCTCTCGTTTTGCACATGTGTTCTTATATTATCATAAATTCCACTCTGCAGTTGTTTAAATAATTTTCAGATCACTTTTTAAAAAATTTACAGAGAGCATTTCTTGGGTTTTCTAATTTCGTATTTTTGCGGAAGTTTTCGTTTTCGTATTGTCATAACATCGTCTAGGTTTCTAGTTAGGCTCTGATACCATGAAGGTTTTTCTACAGCACCACTACTAGGCTTTTGTAGCATCACACATGCCATATTAAAAAATTATAGGGTGCTAGAGAAACTATCCTAAGGATCATACTAGAAAAGTTAGGGTAAAAAGACTTTAAAACAAACACAAGTAGCAAAGGGCTAGGGTTTGAGAATACAACCTTTGTAGCTCACTACGCTAGACACCTTGACCACTTGAGAGTTAAATGAAGCTAGCTTGAGATCCTCTAGGTCCACGACGATCCACCCGGAGTCCTCTTTGTCCAAGTTTGATGCTTTACTTGATCAAGAGAAGAAGTAGAAGCCAACACTCTAAACTACAGGGCAAGAGTAGTGTAGAACGGTGATGTGGTTTCTTTTCTCACTTCAAAACCCTAACTTGATCACTCTTTTGCTCACTAATGTTTGTGTTAAAGTCTTGTTACCCATGCTTTTCTTGTATGATCCTTAGGATAGTTTTTCTAGCACCCTATAATTTTTTAATATGGCAGGTGTGATGCTACCAATCCTTAGTAGTGGTGCTGTAGAAACACCTTCAATCTGATGTCAAAAACCAATGGATATGGGATCATCCATCGCCCATCTCATGGGTCGAGAAGCATATACGCTGGTCTACTCTGGTATATCGATGACCTGTCTCGATATACCCATGACTAGGGACATTAAAGGATGTACTTATGGACTACCATGGCCCCACAAGTATATCTACATCATAGTCCTGATAGTCAAGTACACACCCTAAGGGCTTTACCAATATGTAACCATAAGACAGTATCAAGAGACAAGTATACATGTTAAGATAAAGAGCAACCATATAGCATACTATCATGTCGAGCATGAAAGTCCTCTCTATATATGTCCAAGCATCCAATACAATATACATCAAATGTACAATACTTGCCTCTAGGGCATACATACAACTAACAATCTCCCACTTGCACTAGGGCCAGCTGCTGCAGTATCGCATACCAATCATCCTGAAGAGTCTCTCGAACTGTATCTGGGGAATGGCCTTCGAGAGTAGATCTGCTGTGTTATTCTTCGTGTCAACCATCCTGACCTCGATCTCCCGGCGATCAACTATGTCTCGGATCAGGTGATACCGCCTTAGAATATGCATAGATCGCAGATGGGACCAGGGTTCCTTGGCCAAAGCCACCGCTCCATTGTTATCACAATACAAAGCTATTGGATCCTTAATGGATGGAACCACTCCAAGTTCAGTTATGAACTTCTTGATCCAGACAGCCTCTTTTGTAGCGATGTATTCAGCCTCCATCGTTCAGTCTGCCACAGTTTCCTTCTTGGAACTCTTCCAGCATACCGCCCATCCGTAAAAGTTAAAGACAAAACCGGAGTGCAACTTAGAGTCGTCCTTATCACTCTGGATGCTCAAATCGATAAAGGACTCCACTTGGAGTTCTCCGTTACCATACACCGAGAGCATCTCTTTAGTCCTTCATAAGTACTTGAGAATGCTCTTCACAACTGTCCAGTGACTCTCTCCAGGATCTGCTTGATACCTACTCACTACACTTAATAAGTGTCATACATCGGGTCTGGTACATAGCATCGCGTACATGATAGAGCCTACTACCGAAGCATAGGGTATCTTGGCATGCGAGCTCTCTCCAAATCAGTCTTGGGAGACATCTCTTTGGAGAGAGTGAGTCCAGAGATCGTGGGTAAAAATCGACACTTGGATTCTTCCATACTAAACCTCTTTAGTATGGTGTCAATGTACCTGGATTGGGACAATCCCAGTATCTGTTTGGATCTATCTCTATTGATCTTAATCGCCAAGATGTGGGTGGCATCCTCTAGATCTTACACTGAGAATCATTGTTATAAGAAGAGCTTGACCGATTGCAGCATATGAATGTTATTTCCTATCAAGAGTATGTCGTCCACGTACAATATGAGGAAGACAACCTTACTCTCTGCCACATTCTTGTATATACAAGGTTCATCTACGTTTTTGACGAAATCAAACTCTTTGATAACGGCATCAAAGCAGATGTTCCAACTCTGCGATCCTTGCTTTAATCCATAAATGGATTTAAGCAGCTTGCACACCTTCCCGCTGCTCCTACTAGCTACGAAGCCCTCTGGCTGAGTCATGTACACGCTCCCTTCTAAATTACCATTTAGAAAGGCAGCCTTAACATCCATTTGCCAGATTTCATAGTCATGATATGCAGCGATGGCAAGCATGATCCGGAAGGATTTAAGCATAGCCACTGGAGAAAAGGTTTCGTCATAATCGACACCTGGTCGTTGACGAAAACCCTTTGCAACAAGTCTAGCTTAGAAAGTCTCCACTTTCCTATCTACACCAAGTTCTTTCTTGAAGATCCACTTGCTCCCAATGGGTTTTACCCCTTCTGGAGCATCTTCCAAAGTCCATACCTTGTTGGTGTACATAAATTCCATCTCGGACAGCATTGCATCCAGCCATTTCACTGAGTCTCCACTCATGATGTCCTGCTCGAACCTAGTTGGGTCATCATCTTCCATGATGCAATCCTCGCTCCCACCATCCATGAGAAAACCGTAGTATCTCTCAGGTGGGTGAGGAACCCTACTAGATCGGCGGAGTGGCTGGGGTTCATCGGTAACTACTGAATCCTCTGGTTCCACCAAATCTTCTGTCCTAGTCTGTATTGCTGGAACCTCTTCCAGTTCTACCTCAGAGCCACTATTTTACTTTGCAAGAAATTCCTTTTATAAAAAGGTGGCATGCCGAGAAACAAACACCCTTTGTTCCTCGGTGTGGTAGAAGATATACCCGCGCGAATGTTTAGGATATCCAATAAACTTACACAGAATGGACCTTGCCCCGAGCTTGTCCGGATTTTGTGTTTTCACATATGCCGGACAACCCCATATACTAAAATAATTAAGATATGGTCTCTTTCCTTTCCATATCTCATATGGAGTTGTTGGCACAGCTTTGGTGGGAACCATTTTCAATAGGTCTACAGCTGTCTCCGGCGCATATCCTAAGAAGAAAATAGGTAACTCAGCTGTGCTCATCATAGAGCGCACCATATCTAATAAGGTGTGGTTCCTCCGTTTCGATACACCATTGTGCTGTGGTGTATATGGAGGAGTTAGCCGAGAGAGAATCAAATTCTTTTTTAGGATGTTCAGGAATTCATTGCACAAGTATTCACCTCCTCGACCAGATTGAAGGATTTTAATTCTTTTCCCGGTTTGGTTCTCGACTTCTTGTTTATATTTTCTAAATTTCTCAAAAGCTTCTGATTCGTGTTTCCATCAGGGACACATATCCGAATCTAGAGAGATCGTCAGTATATGTAATGAGGTACGAAGAACCATTCCTGGCATGTGTAGACATGGGACCGCATACATCACTATGTACCGGTCCCAAGAGTTCCATAACTCTTTCTCCGTGTCCCGTAAACAATGTTTTGGTCTTCTTGCCTTTGAGACATGACTGGCAAGTGTCATAAGATGAAAATTCGAACGGGTTCAAATATCCATCCTTATGCAACTTTGCTATCCATGTCGCATTGATATGGCCTAGTTTATAATGCCACAAGAAGGATTCGTTCATTTCTGAACTCTTCCTATTGTGTGTGTTTGTTATGCTCAGAACTGTTGATTGATTTAGAATATAAATGCCATTGCACAACGTGCCTAATCCATCCAACTTTTGGTTCCGGAAAATGTTCATAATATTATCCTGTAATACAAAATTATATCCCTCTTTACATAATAAAGAAACCGATATAATGTTGCATATCAGGTTCGGCATGTAATAGCATTCGTTCAGAATCAATGTATTACTAGTTGGTAATACAAGGTGATATTCCCCAAGGTTTTAGCTGCAACAATTGCACCATTTCCAACTCTTATGTCTTTATCACCTTCTCCAAGTTCTCTACTTTTTCTCAGCCCCGGTAACTGATTACATATATGTGATCCTGACCCGGTATCTAGTACCTAGGACGTAGAGCAAATGGAGAAACAGTTCTCTGTAACGAACACACCCGGGAAAATGCATCATCATGGACTTTCTTCATTCGGGTGGCATGGGAATCCTGGTATTCCCCTAAATCCTGTTTAGCCTTATAACTTTTATAAGAAAGAACAGAACCAACATTTCCCGGCATAGTATAACTTGCGGGATCGGTCAATACAACCATATTATTATCTTGATTAAGGCATGATATGGTCGCTACCTGGAGAGAGAGAGAAGAAAACACTTTAGCGTATGCTCTTGCAAGATCAGATTGGTTATTATTTTATCTAATCAGGATGGCGCCCACTGTTTTTACCAAATCTTCCTTCAAACCCTAAATGGAAAGACTAGCCGGGATTAATTACACCCTACAATTTCGTCAATCTTTCAGCCAGGGCAGTGTCGGTACT
The DNA here is from genome assembly GCA_030015575.1 of Agapanthus africanus. Classification (NCBI taxonomy): domain Eukaryota; kingdom Viridiplantae; phylum Streptophyta; class Magnoliopsida; order Asparagales; family Amaryllidaceae; genus Agapanthus; species Agapanthus africanus. Next base: position 467,662,536 of record CM057339.1, on the reverse strand, counting down.
TTGAGGGATGTTCCCCGTGCTTTCGCACGGACCTAATAAAAATAAACCTTGTTTTCGCAGACGCATAACCCCGTTGACACCATTCTAGACACCTACTTGATCGGCTAATTGTCCTGTGTAAAACTCTCCCGGGAGTAACAATTACTCACAGTGGGTATCGGTATCCAACTATCTCATAGAAGGTATGCAATCTCATTGCAAATTTCAACATTTGAAATTCCCGATAATATTTTGCCCCTAGAGTACCATTACCTTGGCGCAGGCCAACAAACCATAGTACGCTAGTCAAGTTCAACCCGTCATTTCTTGATTGAATTAAACCCACCCGCACGACCCTTGACGCAGCCCAACAAAGTTGTACGACTACCCTAATCCAATCTGCATCATATGCTTAAGCAGATAAATACTAGTCAGCTACTGTACACTACGCCTTGACGCAGGCCAACAAACGTAGCACGAATACTAGGTAGTATATAGCTGAAATGACGGAGGGCTAGGATAGGTTTTTCTGAAAACCTTTTGCGTAATGAACTTGATATTGTTGTAGAAACAAGTGAATTTTTGAAAAGGAGTGTTTTTGTGGCTTTCATTAGTTTTGCTAAAGAGGTCATTCCCGGTGAAGGGATCTCGGCTCTTTCCTCATCGAATAAGGTGTGGGATACATCATATATATCACTATGCAAAGCAAAACTCCAAAAGCAATCAAAAGACAAACCGAGTGTTGTAGCAGTTGCCAGTTTTGCTAAAGAGCTCACTCCCGGTGAAGGGATCTCGGCTCTTTCCTCATCGAATAAGATGCGGGATATATCATATATATCACTATGGAAAGCCAAACTGTAGCTACCCTTTTAGAAAAGTTTAATTCTACAACATGTTTTAGGTTTCTTTTCTTTCATTAATCACATTAATGAAATCCCATCATTTAAGTCACCTAGACATCACAGATAAATACGACATACACTTATGTCATCCGCATTCGCATCGATGTCCCGTCATGCACCGTTAGGTTAGGTAACTAACGGCAGAGCGAGGCAGGGCTATCGCAGGTGTAAAACATAAGTAACGTCTATATAATATATCATATATACTATATACAGTATCCATCTCATCATATCAAATGATCAAATCATAGATATCGCAGCAGAAGAAACATATGAAATAATCGATATATTAGGATTCCGTGTTTTATTTTGAGCCTTTATAAAACACGGATTCCACGGTGGCGATGAATAGTCAAACCCACAGCCCTAGACCCCTACGAGAGAGGCAAGTAACCCTACCAATTCTAGAGTTAGGAGACCCGAACTCGACTTCTCGAGTTGGTCTCCCACTGGACTCTAGAACCCGGTTACTTGTGCTCTCCTTCTTAGGTCTATCCTAGTGTGGAAAAATAAATAATATACAACAATGGTGACATCATCCTCAACCCGGAAGTGCCCCAAATAAAAGAATATTACATACAAATTAATTTTACATGAATGAAAAGTAAAACTCTCATCTCACATAAATCCCCCGCAGCTATTCGATTACGACAATCATATACATCATAGCACAGCAACAATAACATCACATATCATCAACGTAAGCAAATATGCGTACCCAAATTGCCGTTGACATATAGCAACGAAACCGGCGATACGCATACTACATTTACGGTCACAAAAACAAGTATCACATACAACTAGGAGATGTTAAACCCTTCGATCGAATTAACGAACACACATATTCACCAGCAAGCTCAACACCTGAGCACCGTTAAACAATAACCAAAGTCTATACCACAGTATTTAATGGACCAGCCGTAGAAGGGCAAACCCAAGCCTCATTTGTGGCGCCACAAACTATGGTAAACCCTAAGGTTTAGTCTCAGTTTGGTGGTCACATCTCGAGTTAGGATTTCAGTCTTCTAGAGGTTCCATAGAAATACCTGCATTATATATCGAGTACGTTCAACCTGGAAAATACCAGTGTTTGATAATTCGTTTGACCTGTTTAACGTTGCCAATGTTTCCAATACATTACTATAAAAATATGAATACGAAATACTCCACAAAGAGCCCATTTCCAAACTAAAATCACATGCAATTTTGGACTACCCAAACAATAACAGAAACACCAGATCAAGAACTACAGAGCACTGGTGCAAAACGAGGTGAAGGGGAGCACAAAAATCCGGCAACGCTGGAAAAAGGTTTCTGGTCGCCAATCGGGAACCGAGAACCCCTTAGTTTTTCACCTGTGTTCTTGTAATCTCTTAAATATCACTATGCAGTCGCTAAAATAATTTTTAAACAACTTTTTAAAAAATTTCCATAGAGCATTTTCAAGGGTTTCTAAAACCGTATTTTTGCGGAGTTTTTTGTTTTCTGAATACCGTAACATCGTCTTGGCTTCTAGCCTGGCTCTGATACCAAGAAGGGATTCCTTAGCACCACTACTAGGGTTTGGTAGTATCACACATGCCATATTAAAAATTTTAGAAGGTGCTAAAGAATTAATCCTAGGAATCAAACTAGAAAAGCTAGGGTAACAAAAAGATAGTAAGCTTTTTACCACTAAGTGAAATAGAAATACAATATTTGTAGATCGGTCATTCACTTCAATAGCTCCTTGTTGTAGTCCCTTCGCTGCGTTTGAGGATCTCCCGGACTCTAGCATGGCTTCTCGAGGTGAAAAGGGCGAACTTGCTTGAAGTTTTTGAGGCCGAAAATGATCTACGTCGAGGGATACTGTTAGTGTATATGACCTAGGGGCCATTATTGTATCATACTAGCTTGTATATTACTTAATGGAAGCTTGGGATATTCACAGTTATATAACAGTCTTGCTAAACATGGTAGTATTCTACTTGGTTGTCACGACCCAAAAGTACGGAACGTTACCGGCACTTAGATTACGAAGCGTCTAGAGGCGCAACGTAACCTAAGTAAGCCGAAACCCAGAAATCTAAACCATAAAAATAAGAAGAAGTAAATGAAAACATGTAGAAAACAAGTTTAAAAGCAACATCCAATTTTCTCAAAAATTTCGGCAGAGTCTCCTTTGTAAAAGCTGGCCCCAAACGGGTACAAACAAGAATAATATATATACAAACAATAAAAAGCATCCCCAAACGGGAGCTAGCTCTACGCCAAAAGGAGGAAACAACCATATCAATGGACAATAGAATACAATTCCAAAGGGCGAGGCTCAAAACTAAAAAAAAAAAACAAAACCACCAAATATCATAATAATACAAGCGCGGCTCTAAGGTCGAAATGAACAACTGATCCAGTAAACTATCAAGTAATACAAATTTGGTTGATGGATCTTTCTAGATACAAATGAAATAATAAAAGAACAATGGCGGTCCAGATACAAGTGAACCAACCTACCTTGCAAATCACCCTGAGTGAAAAGATGTGCCAGCAAGCTGCCAGGAAAACCTGTACATCGAACCAGTAATAAAATTTGGCACAACGGGGGTGAGTTGCCAACTCGTGAGTAGAAGATATCTGCGAAAAGAAATCGAATGCACGACGTTGTCCTAGGTCATAATAATATACTAATATACTACTAGTCATCAAGTAAAGACAGGATAATAAGCTACGTGTATGTGCAAATGCTCCTTGCTCGTATCAGTGCCTCATATAGAACTATGTCATATGAATGAGTATGCATGCACCATGAATGTGAAATAACCAATCCTAAAATCTAGATATATCTGTATAAGAAATCTTTAACTTTTATCATGGTAAAATGTGTATAGAAATCTGAAATATCAACGATGAAATCTATGGAAATCCGTGTCAAGCATCGACACAAAACAGTTAAATCTCATGTCTCAATACCTCATAATCTCAATGTCTCATAATCTCAATATCTCTGCCTCCGTCAGTCCGGATCGGCCCATATCATCAAATCACACGACAACGGTCGGTATCCTCCGGATATCCGCCGCGCCAGACATCACCGGTAGGTAGTCCTCCCCTGCCAGGCTCATCGTCTACAACTCGATCTTCTTGCTCCGGGGTACCATACCGGGCCTACCATGTACCCGAGACGGTTCATCCACTCCTCGAATCGGGTCTCGAAATCCAACAGAAAACATGAAATCTCATGGTGGATGATACATACATCACGAGAAAACCGCATCTTATGTTTTAAAAAGAGAGGAGGAGACAGAGAGAAGTTTTTATATATTCTTGCGGTTTTCCCCAAAAATCCAGAAATCTCATAGAAATCCAAAATCCCAAATTCATGAGTATGTATATGATAAGTGTCGGCATATGCCTCATAATACTACATGATAACATGAAAATGCAAATGCTTGAAATGTCTAAGTAATAAATACCATGTCTATACTATCACCAGAGAGTAATCACAATATTATATCGATCTAGCTGTTAGCTGATTGTATCAATAAAAGATAATATGATCTAAAGTGTACGTGACATAGCAATTACCGATGATGATGTGTGTGAGCCGGCAAATAAGTGTGCGTGGAATATGCGCATCATCGGTAATGGTTCCGGTGTCTTAACAGGCAAAGTTTTATTATGATTATAGAAACATATGAATGAACATGCACCATTATGATTACGGTATGAATGTAAAGACGGATGTGTAATAACCACTCATCTGTGATATACAAGTATAACTACAACTATATGACTTGAGCCTAAACTAGTGTCCATCTAACCTTCTAAGGAACTAAACCTAAGAAACTTGTCGATAAGAAATAAGAGTCCACCTAAGGTCTGAATCCATATCTCTAATAGTCGGCGATCCAGCCTCAATAGCGTCACGTACGTAGTACGGCTTTCTCGAATCAAGAGTGCGGATCAATCGTCATATCTATGCCTCGTACGGTAAAATCCATCGTACGACATCCCAATATCGGGGTACGGGTCAAGTATCACCTACGTGTCTCATCATTCGTATAATATCATCATCAACACATGTCAAGATCAAGGTGCTATACTGTAATCATATACATCAATCATATATCATTGTCAGCATAAATATACATCGTTAATTTATCCTCATAAATATCATGTCATATGTATCATATTGTGATTAAGTCACACATAGATCATATCGTAATCAAGTCACACCTATATGATATCGTAATTAAGTCACACATATATGATATCGAAATCAAGTCACACCTATATGATGTCGTAATCAAGTCACACCTATATGATATCATATCAGAATTTCAGGCACAGGTTACGGTCCGGTATCTATTTTAGAGTCCCATATACTTCAATATCATCACCACCCTTTATTATTTATGTATACCTATTCATTATCTCATTTCCTAATGATCTGCTAACATCATAACACGACCGTAAAGCCAAGAACCACGGCATCAAGCCCAGTTATATTGTTTCATCCCCGTGTATCATATCACATCCTTGTATCACATATACGTATTGTGTGTGTGTGTGTGTATATATATATATACCTACACCTAGTCCTATATATATATACACATACACGTATGTATATATACATATACACGTATACACCGCATCGAGTCTCAGTGTGTGCGTGTGCGTATCTACCTGAAACCTACGAATCTCCTCCAAGATATTCATCCTCGAGTAAGGTCTTTCTAAATCAATCTAGTCCAACCTAAGATCACTACTAGAGTCCTACTCATCGAAATTCTAAGGTCACGTCTGACTTCCTAATGACAATAAGTACTATCCCTATTCTACGTTTGCGGGGGTGCTAAACGCCATCCACCCGACTTCCTCCCGTAGATATACATCTACTCACCTAGTCCTTGTCTGCCGAAGACGGTGTCGCCATCCTCTTCTTCATCGCCCGCAGTCCACGTGAGGGGTACCTATATGCAAACATATATAATATCGTAAACTGAATCACGGACAACATCAAAACGACGTACGAAACGCGCATAGGTTAAAACCTATGTCCCGCTCATGCAAAAGAACGAAATATCACACGATATCGGCGTACAAACGCTGATTCATCGAGATAAGCATCAACAAACAACTCATAGTTATAAAACTCATTACTTATAATATAAAACATGATTTAATTCATCGAAACCCTAAAAATCGATCAAATCATCCGATTCTGTAAAACCTGAAAACACCAATTTACCGTTTTACTTCAAAACTTGATGTTTAAAAGAAACTAATGGTCATAGTATTCATTGATTAGCATAACTAGACTATATAAACCATCACTATATTTTTAACACCTTAATTTATATTATTTTGAAAATTCTAGTTTGCAAACTTGCCCGATTTCAATACTTTTAAGGAAAATTTCACAATATCACATCGAGACTGAATTTTGCATGAATTAATGCATTAAACTAAAATTCATGATGATAATAATATAATGAAATCATAATTTAGATTTTAAACCTCATTTATTTAAGAATTTCCAAAATCTAGTTAGCAAAAATAGCATTTTTATTAGTATTTTTCAATTATCAATAGAAACTACTAACCAATTAAAGTTTTTCATTCCACTAACAAGTTTTTGTGTGGGAGCTGTGTACGTCGGGATTATCACCTGGGATTGACAAGTGGACACATTTTAATTTTACATAACTGTTTTTGTGTACCTAGTTTAACGTGTAATATCATATCAGTTTCCTTGTTATTAAATAAAGGTTATGATTTCACGTTTGTAAGCGATGTTGTTAACATCCACCATAATCATAGTATGATTGGGTTCGGTACACTGTATAACGGTATATATGTCTTAAACCAATTACAGATTTCAATGTCCAGAACACACTATAAAGAAAGTCTCCGGATTTAAATAAGGCTTCCTTATAGCATTGTACACTAGGTCACATCAAAGAGACAAGGTTAACTAAGTTACATAGAGAAGGATATTTAGATTCGTTCGAATATCAATCTTATGCCACTTTTCAATCATGTCTCAAAGGAAAGCTGACAAAGACTCCATTCACTAGACATGTAGTAAGAGCGAGCGAGCTCTTAGGACTCATACACAGCGATGTATGTGGTCCAATGTCTACACATGCAAGAGGTGGTTTTTCTTATTTCATTACTTTTACGGATGATTACTCTAGGTACAGATTCATTTTCTTGATGAAACATAAATCCGAGGCTTTTGAGAAATTCCAAGAGTATAAGAATGAAGTAGAAAACCAAACCGGCAAAAGTATCAAGACACTAAGATCTGATCGAGATGGTGAATACTTAAGTGCCGAGTTCCTCGGTTACCTAAAATCAAAAGGAATTCTCTCCCAGCTTACTCCTCCATACACTCCACAGCATAACGGTGTATCAGAGAGACGGAATCAAACCCTATTGGATATGGTACGTTCCATGATGAGTAATTCTGAGTTACTGCGATCATTCTGGGGTTATGCTCTAGAATCAGCGGCATATCTTTTGAACACGGTTCCTACCAAGCCTGTGCCTACCACGCCATATCAGATGTGGAGTGGGAAGAAACCCCATCTTCAGTATCTGAAGATATGGGGATGTCCAGCTTTTGTGAAAAAGCAGCATGCGGACAAACTCGTGGCATGATCAGTACAGTGTAAGTTTGTGGGATATCCAAAGAACTCCAGGGGCTATCTTTTCTATTACGTAGAGGAACAAAAGGTTTTTTTTTCTCGTAATGCCCATTTTCTAGAACATCAGTTTTTATAAAAGGAAACAGGTGGGAGAGAAATAGAACTGGAAGAAATTCCAGGACCACAAACTACTACTAAAAGTTTGGTAGAACCAGTAGTTCAAGAAGAACAGGACATTCCCGCACCCCTCCGCCGGATTAGTAGGCCGTCTCATCCGTCTGAGAATACTACGGTTTCTCATAGATGGGGATGGAGAGGATTGCATCATTGATGATGATGAGCCTACTAGCTTCCATCAGGCCTTCCAGAGCGGCGACTCGGTACGATGGTTGGATGCAATGCGGAACGAAATGGAGTCCATGTACACCAACAATGTATGGACTTTACTCCAGATGGGGTAAAACCCATAGGATGCAAATGGATCTTCAAGAAAATGATTGGTGTAGATGGGCAGGTGGAAACCTATAAGGCTAGACTTGTTGCAAAGGGTTTTCGTCAAACACCTGGTTTGGACTATGGTGAAACCTTTTCTCCAGTGGCTATGCTCAAATCCATTCGTATCCTTCTTGACACTACTGCCTTCCATGATTATGAAATCTGGCAGATGGACGTAAAGACGGCTTTTCTGAATGGTAATTTAGAAGAGTGCGTCTATATGGATCAGCCAAAAGGTTTCAATCAGAATGGGAGCAGCGGGAAAGTGTGCAAGTTGCTTAAGTCCATTTATGGAGTGAAGCAGGCATCACGGAGTTGGAACATCTGTTTTGATGAAACAGTCAAAGAATATAATTTTATCAAAAATCCAGATGAACCATGTATATATAGTAAAGTTGTAGCACGAACTGTCGTATTCCTCGTCTTGTACGTGGATGACATTCTATTGATAGGAAATGACATTCCTATGCTACAATCTATCAAAGGATTCTTGTCACACAGGTTCTCCATGAAAGACCTGGGTGATGCCTCTTACATTCTGGGGATCCAGATCTATCGTGATAGATCCAAGCGAATGTTGGGACTTTCGCAGTCCAGGTATATCAACACCATACTGAAAAGATTCTGTATGGAAGATTCTAAGCGCGGTATTCTACCGGCTTGTCACGAAATCACCCTATCCAAAGAGATGCCTCCCAAGACCGATTTAGAAAGGGATCATGTGTCTATTAAACCCTACGCTTCTGCGGTAGGCTCTATAATATATGTGATGTTGCGCACCAGACCAGTTATAGCTTACGCACTGAGCGTGGTAAGCCAGTATCAGTCAGACCTAGGGGAGAAGCACTAGATATCAGTAAAGAACATTCTCAAGTACCTGAGAAGGACTAAGGAGATGTTCTTGGTTTACGGCGGAAGAGACCTCAAGATCGAGGCCTTTGCTGATTCCAGCTTCCAGAGTGATAAGGATGATTCCAAATCCATGTCAGGTTATGTCTTTATCCTCAATGGAGGGGCGGTGTGCTGGAAAAGTTCTAAGCAGGACACCATTGCTGACTCGACGATGGAAGCGGAGTGTATTGCTGCTTGCGATGCCGCAAAAGAAGCGGTCTGGATGAAGAAGTTCCTAACAGAACTTCAGGTGGTTCCTACCATTGTTGAACCAATACCTCTGTATTGCGACAACATTGAGCTATAGCGTTAGCAAAGGAACCAAGGTTCCATCAGAAGTCAAGACACATCTTAAGGAGGTATCACCTGATCAGGGAGATCGAGGTCCGGAGAGTTGCTACAGAGAAGAACATTGCTGATCCATTCACAAAGGCCTTACCTCAGATTCAGTTCGAGAGACTACTCGAGATAATCGGTCTTCGATATGCCAGTACATGGCCCTAGTGCAAGTGGGAGATTGTTAGTGTATATGCCCTAGGGGCCATTATTGTATCATACTAGCTTGTATATTACTTAATGGAAGCTTAGGATATTCACAGTTATATAAATGTCTTGCTAAATATGGTAGTATGCTGCTTGGTTTTATCTATCTTAATATGTATGTATGTATTGATAGAGCCCTTAGGATCTTGCTTGACTACCAACGTTGTGATAGCAGTCACACTAGTGCGGGCTGGGTAGTTTACAAGCACATCCTTTTTCAGGTACCTAGTCGTAGGATTATCGAGACAGGGCATCGATACTTCGGAGTAGACTAGTGTGTACGCTTCTCATCCCAGTTGGGCAGATAGTCTGTCCCACAGCCATCAGTACGTCGTACTGGAGATAGTATACAGGTGCTCGTTGGGTTACGGGTACATCGGACAGGACTCACGGGGAACTGTTGGTTGGTATTATACCCATCGTCAGTTAACAGTTCCAAGGTGACATGAGTACAGCATAGTCCGCAGACTTGACACTGCTTCTTCGCCTCGAGTGTGTTCCCTCTGTTCTTAGATTGCTACCCTACCACGGCTCCAAGGAGTCATGCAAACAGGTAGCAGTTGGGTGCAGTCCCGAAGCTCTTGGAGGCAGTGACGGTTAGACAGGATCGTCTCTCCTGGTATTGGGAGTTGATATCGCGCTGTGTCAGAGAGCCAATACGCAAAGTTCCTGGCCAGGGCAAGAGAGATTTACTGGTAGGTTTTCCTTTAGTTTCTCAAGGTGTAATGGGCTTCGCTCCGACATGACTTATACCGCTTTTAGGTGACTGATGCTTGCCGCCCCTATGCCCGATATGGAATAGTCCTAGATGAACAGACCGGACTGTATGGAGATTGTCACATCAGGCTCAGTAGGAGTTCGGATGGGTTTCCTCATCGGCCTTCTTATCGACATCTACCTGGGGACCGTTACCTATAGCTAGTGCCACTTGCAGTATGTAGTTAAACCCACTGCCAGCGTAGTAGTCGATTCTTTAGAGTTCCACACAGAGAGTTTACGTGCTTCGGGCAAAACGATATAGAGGTCGTATGGTTTTACGACAAGGGTTCAAACACATACGTGTTTAAACGCACGTACGATGTTCGGACAGTTTTACAATGCCAGATTCTAGTGTCGGATTATTAGATTTATACAGTCTAAAGTTTTTCCGTGTTTTGACGCATAGGAGGGGCGTTCTCGTAATTTGGCGGGAAGCTTCTAGAAGGATGATGACTTGGGGTTTCTTGTGGCATAAGCATTTATTGATTTAGTGACTCATTTGTGTGATTCATTCATGTCATTAATGATGCATCAAATGGTTAATGACTCATGTAATGAACCACACATAATGAATAAATGAAGCATGATGATTAATCATTTGATTTATTTATTTGATAAATGATTATACTTCATATATTCAAGAAGGATCATTATTTCATTATCATTCTCATGCTCACCTTCTCTCTCCTCAAGCTCTCTCTCTTCAAACCCTAATCCTACCCTCTCATGTGTTGAGATCAAAGATTAGCAAGACTAATTAATCCATAACCATACTCTATATTACCTAGGTGACTTTAATTAGCTACTAAAGAAACCTAGTTACCTCAAGATTAGAGGCAAAGCTTGGAGTAAAAGCTCTCGGGTGGATCGTCTATTACATAGAGGTGGCCGACGAGGAGATGGATAACGAGAAGAAGGACACGATTCATTAGGTATAATCTTCTTCCATAGTAGTTAGCAACTCCTATATTATTGTTAGTTATAGTTTAGCATAGATCCTTTCGGTTAGTCGATTTTAATCTAAAGAACTTGATTGTTTTTCATATTTCCGCCTCCCCGCTACTCGTAGGGTGTAATACATCGACTTACATATACTAACTCAAGCTACTACTTCACCAACTAAAGGATTAGTGAAGCAAACACCCTATACTAAAGTGCTAATCTTGTGGAGGATGGAGAAATAGGAAGTGGGCTCACTTTAGAATTAATTTTCTCACAATATGTTTCTCTCTTTCGAAAACCTAGCAAGCTTATCTCAAGGAAGAAGAAGATGAGCTCAAGCAAATGAGAATGAACTTATAAGGTGAGAGAATAAACCATGGGTGGGTGTGTATCATATACTAACTCGTGTAGAGACATAACCATGGCTAATTGTAATGGTTAGGTTACTAAATATCTTAAGTAAAACAAAACTAGTGGACTTAGTCAATGCATCCACAAGCTTCCACTAGCTTCCACTAGCTTCATACATCAAGGTCTTATTCCACTAATTTTATAATTACTTTAAATATTAAAACACATTATCACAATTAGCATGGTGTAAGTCTCATACACCTATGTATGTTGTATCAACAACCATGTTACAAAACAAAATACAATATAATATATATCACATATATATTAAGTGTACACTTGTGAGAAAATAAGTGCTCAAATGAGCAAATATTAGTTAATGTAAATTAGTATATCAAATAAACAATTATACACTAAATTATCAAATCAACACTTGATTTAATAATCCGGCTATATCTCATATAACCGACTAACATCCAATTTATCGACTTATTGAATCAACACTTGATTCGATAACCCGGCTATATCACATATAACCGACCGATGCAAAAGTCGGGAGAATATAATACTGTATCACATACAAGCATAATTCCCGATTCCTCATATATCACATATGTGCCCCTATTTCGTTTTGCCTGAGCCAGCAAAATCTCTATGTAGGACTCTAAAGACTTGTCAATACGACGGCAGTAGGTGATGATCACATCAAGCACCCACAAGGCGTCAGCGGTACTAGCTGGACGTAAAGGCTACCTGGGTATTGAGCGATCAGAAGATCAGCAAGCAAGCCCGCTCCAACTCCTGCAAAACCTGACGGTAACACTTGCCGTACAGTCCGGTTTCCTCGTCTGATATGTCGCATATCAAGTCTAGGGTTGGTAAACGTCAGACCACAATAACATATAAGTCATGCAAATGTGAGACACGTAACAGGTCGACAAACTACTGGTAACACTTATCAGTAAATATCCAAATCGGCCCTGTCCAGGGACTTCCCTGTTATGGCTAATCGTGCACAGCGCAACATCAACCCCCAATACCGGGAGAGACGAAACCCCTCCTATCGCTCATTGCCTCCATGTGACTCGGGACTGTACCCAAAAACCACCGTTTTGCACGCCCTCTTGGACGTGGTAAGGTGAAAATCAAAGCACGGTGGGAATCACCCAAGACTCTATGACGATCTCGGATCTACAGACAAACCTGTACAAGTGTCACCAGAGAACTGCCATCTGACGTGAGGTATAATACCATCTGGGAGTTCTCGGCGAGTCCGTCCAGTGTACCCAGTCTCCACTAATCACCCGTATACCATCTCTGATATCAAACACCAAAGGATATGGGATCATCCATCGCCCATCTCATGGGTCGAGAAGCGTATACGCTAGTTTACTCTGGTATATCGATGCCCTGTCTCGATATACCCACGACTAAGGACATTAAATGATGTACTTATGGACTACCATGACCCCACTAGAATGATCTGCATCATAGTCCCGACCGATAGTCAAGTACACATCCTAAGGGCTTTACCAACATGTAACCATAAGACAGTATAAAGAGACAAGTGTACATGTTAAGATATAGAGCAACCAGATAGCATAGTATTATGTCGAGCAAGAAATTCCTCTCTATATATGTCCAAGCATCCAATGTAATATACATCATATGTACAATACTGGCCTCTAGGGCATACATACAACTAACTTTCCCGACGACTCAACACTTGAGCACAGTTCAATAATACCCAGAATATGCCACAGTTCCTATGCACCAGCCGTAGATGGGCAGACCCAAGCCTCACTGATGTCGCCACGGAACTGCAGCAAACCCTAGGGTATGACCATAGTTCCACGATCTAAAAAGTTGAGTTAGGGTTTCATTCTTCTAGAAGGTTCATAGAATTACTTGCATTTTTTTCCGAATACGTTAAATTTTGAAAAATGGGTTTTTGACATTCGATCGAACCTTTTAACTTCGTCTAGACAACATGCGAAAAACTCGAAACAATTTTAAAACTACGAATACGAAACACTCCGAATTGCTTCTAGTGTAAGATTACATCACATGCAAAATTAGCAAACACAAACAACACCTGAAACACCAAAACCCATTCACTGGAATACTGTGAAAATTTCAGGCCAAAAAAAAAGCAAAGTGGCTGGCCCCAACCTTGTTGTCCTCGGCCAAAATCCTAGCAAACTCCCTGAAATTTTCATGGTGTTCATGATATATCTCATATAACATTCTGTACTTTTTAAAAAAAATAATTAGACAACTTTTAAAATCTACAAAAACAAGTTTTTGGCATTGCATGTTTCGGAGCATTTCGGTTTCGTAATCTTAACAAAATCCGTCAAATTTTCTAGCATGGCTCTAATACCTCTGCAGGGTTCCCTAGCACAGCAGCAAGGTTTCGGGAGGCATCGTCCATGCCAAATTCAAAATATTGCCGCTCTAGCTAACCTTAACTTGGAATCGTTAACTAGAAAAAGCGACGGAATAAAATTCAAACGACTTTGCAAGTAAAGTGAACAAGGAATACAACCTTTGTAGACCAGTCCTTCACTTCATTAGCTCTATTTAATTGTCCTTTCATTGCGATCATGAAGTCCCAGACTCTAGAGAGGCTCCCTTGAAGAAACAAACATACTTGCTTCGAAGTCTTCGAGGCCGATGATGTTCTGTGTCGTTGAGACACTAACCCAAGTTATCTCTTCACTAATTGTGAAATTAGTGAAGGAAACACCATTTACTAAATGGCAAGTAGTGCAGGTTGATGAAGTAGGATGTGGGCTCACTTTAGAATTGAATTTCTCACAATTTTCCTCACATCTCCACTAAAGCAATAAAGCTTTGAGGAAGAAGAAGAAGAAAATATCTCATGATAATTATCCATTGGATAATGGCAACCCTTGGTGAGTTAGTCTCATATACTAACCTTTGTAGAGAGTTAACCATGACTAGGTTTAATTGGTTGGGTTAACAAATATCTTAGGCAAAACAATAGAGTGGACTTGGTCGATGAAGACTACAAGCTTCTACATGCTCTTTGTCATGAAAAAATGCCACAATTTGTAATTACCAAAATAATTAAAAACCCTAGTAATTAAACGAAGCATGGTGTAAGTCATACACACACCCAAGTTGCGTGTATCATCAAGCATGACACAAAATTATGTACATAAATATATATCGCATATATACTTATGCACAAAGTGAGAAAAAGAAATCATAAGTGAGCTTAATATTAGTTAATGTAATGTAATATATCAAATATATAATTATACATTAAATTATTAAATCAAATCTAGATTTAATAATCCGGCTATATCACATATAACTGACTAATACCATATGTAACAACTTATCGAATCAACACTTGATCCAATAACCCGGCTATATCATATATAACCAACCGATGTCACAAGTCGCGAGTATAGAATACGGTATCTCATATCGTATTAATTTCGGCCCCGCACATATCATATATGCGCTCCTACTTCATTTCGCTTGAGCCAGAGAACCTCTCAGTAGCACTCTAAAGACTCGTCAATACGCCGGCAGTAGGTGATGATCATATCAAACACCCACAAGCCGCAAGCGGTTTGCTAAACGTAACGGCCACCCGGGTTTTGAGCGATCAGAAGATCAACAAGCAATCCTACTCATACTCCTGTGAATCCAATCAGTAACACTACCGTACAGTCCGGTCTCTTCGTCCGATATGTCGCATATCTCGTCTAGGGGTGGTAAACGTCGGACCCCAGTACCACGATAAGTCATGCCGATGTGAGACTCATAACAGATCCAGAAACTTCTGATAACTCTTACAAGTATATCTCTGAAGCATCCCTGGCCAAGGACTTCCTATTATAGACAATCGTGCACAGCGGAACATCAACCCCCAATACCGGGAGTGACGAAACCCCTCCTATCGCTCATTAGCTCCATGTGATTCGGGACTGTACCCAAAAGCCACCGTTTTGTAAGTTCTCTTGAACATGGTAAGGTGGAAATCAAAGCACTGTGGGAATCACACAAGACACTATGACGATCTCGGGTCTACAGACTAACCTCTACCAGTGTCACTAGAGAACTGCTATCTGACGATAGGTATAATACCATCTAGTAGTATGAGTCCGTTCAGTATACCCAGTCTCCACTGAGCACCCGTATGTTACTGTATATGCCTTAGTGGCCATTATTGTATCATACTAGGTTGTATATTACTTAATGGAAGCTTGGGATATTCACAGTTGTATTGACAGTCTTGCTAAAAAGGGTAGTATACTACTTGGTTTGTGTCTACTTTAATATGTGCATATGTTTCTTGTAACGTATCACTTATACATATTAGTAGATCCCTTAGGATCTTTCATTGATTACTAGCGTTGTGATGGCAGTCACACTAGTGGGGACTGGGTAGTCTATAAGCAACATCCTATACTTGTCCCTAGTCGTAGGATTATCGAGACAGGGCATCGATACTCCGGAGTAGACTAGTGTGTACGCTTCTCATCCCAGTTGGGGAGAAGGTCTGTCCCACAGCCATCAGTACGTCGTACTGGAGATAGTATACAAGTGCTCGTTGGGTAACGGGTACACCGGACAGGACACGCAGGAGAACTGACTGGATGATATTATACCTAACGTCAGATAGCAGTTCTCATGTGACATGTGTGCAAATAGTCTGTTGACCTAAGTTCGTCATTTGTCTCGTGTGAGTTCCCACTGTGCTTTGATTACTACCCTACCACGGCTCAAAAGAGTCATGCAAACAGGTTTTAGTTCGGTACAGTCCCGAGCCACATGGAGGCAGTGAGCGACTGTCAGGGATTCGTCTCTCCCGGTATAGGGGGTTCATATCGTACGGTGATCGGTTGGTCATTACCATAAGTCCCTGGCAAAGGCTGATTGAGAATTACTGGTGGACTGATCAGTAGATTCTCGCATGGTTTTGAGCTATAACGGCACGACTTGTACGGTTATTAGGGGTCTGGCGTTTACCTCCTCCCTAGACCATACATACAATACTCTTAGAAGAACAGACCAGACTACGCAGATATTGTCACGGATAGGGTCAGCAGGAGTTCGGATGGGTTTCCTCATTGGCCTTCTTATCGACATCTACCTGGGGACCGTTACGTACAGCTAGTGCCGCTTGCGGTTTGTGGTTAAACCCACTGCCAGCGTAGTGTCGAGTCTTTAGAGTCCCATACAGAGAGTTTCCCTGCTCCAGGGGAAACGATATAGAGGTCGTATGGTTTTACGACAAGGGTTCAGACACATACGTATTTAAACGCACGTACGACGTTCGGACAGTTTCTTCTAGCCGGCTTTGGTTTAAGCCAGATTCTAGTATCCGGTTATTGGATTTATACAGTCTAATTTTTTTCCGTATTTTCCCGGATAGGAGGGGCGTTCTCGTAATTTTTCGGGAAGCTTCTAGAAGTATGGTGAGTTGGAGGCTAAGGTGGCATTTGCATTTATTGGATTAATGAGTCATGTAGTGATTCATATATTGAGTTAATGATTCATTTATGATTTATATGACTCATGTGATGAATCACTTAGTGTATTAATGAAACATTATGATATATCATTATTTATTATTTACTTATTAATATCATATGTTTCATATATACACAAATGATATCATTTGTCAAAAAGGATTCTCATTCTCACTTTCTTTCTCCACAAGCTCTCTCTCTATTCAAATCCTAACCCTAACCTTTCATGTGTTGAGATGAAGGGTTAGCTAGACTAATACATCCGTAATCCAACTCTATATCCCCCAGATAGCTTAGATTAGCACTTTGAGCAATCTAGTTATCTCAAGTTAGAGGTCAAGCCTGGAGTAGGTGCTCTCGGGTGGATCGTCTTTGACTCGAGGAGGCCGTTGAGGTGCCGACATTCCAATGAGCCTACAAGGAGTGGAGGACAGCAATGAAGACCCGACGGACAAGTAAAGTGAGGTATAATTTCGAATCCGAGTAGTTAAACCTCTCGTAGTATGCTAGTAACGGTTTAGACACGATTCATGCGCTCAAGTCCGTGTTACGAAGGTTTGATAATCGTTTTTCATATATTCCGACTCCCCGCAAGTTCGTGGGGTGCGTGACATGGACATACAGTGGTATCAGAGCTAACTAAACCATTATTAGCTAGTTAGCAACTAATAAGAACTTCAATCGTCGGAAAAACACGAAAACGAAACCCCGGAACCCATATCAGTTTCTGTTAATTTTAAACGTGTCGAAAAAAATATTTGAAATGCCTTAATATTCACTGCAGGGAAATATAAGAATTCTGGGAAAATACGAGATTGCAACTCGGTTAGATGGCCGCGGATCCGCGGTAAAAT
This sequence comes from Agapanthus africanus, assembly GCA_030015575.1. Taxonomy (NCBI): domain Eukaryota; kingdom Viridiplantae; phylum Streptophyta; class Magnoliopsida; order Asparagales; family Amaryllidaceae; genus Agapanthus; species Agapanthus africanus. Next base: position 467,644,672 of record CM057339.1, on the reverse strand, counting down.
AGTGCTTTTGGCCGCGGATCCGCCGCCGAGTCAACTCCGAGTTGACTCGGATTTGCTTTTTAATTCATGAATTTTGGTGTTTTGTTTTCCATTATATTCCGTTTCTGCCCAGGTTACTTCTGTGCTGGTTTGCTTTTGGGGTAGACACGGAAAAAGGTAGTCGATCGATGTTCTATGTTATTTGCTAATTGGGTTTTTATCTGTAATGTTTAATGTGTTCGTAAACCTCCCTTAACTGCTAGTATGTCGGTTGGCAGGGGTTGCACATTTCTATAATGTTTTCTGTTTGTGTATATGAACTTGATTGGAATGTTGTGATGATTAGCCGGGGTTTGAGATGTGTTTTATATTCGTTCATTCGATATAATTGTAATATGTTGTAATATTATTTTGCGGGGAACATCCAGGTTGCGGTTGTAGCCACCGTTGTATTATTTCATTTTTACTGTTTTTTCTCCTAGGATAGACCCAAGGTGGGGTGAACAAACTACCGGGTACTTTGAAGTGTTTAGTGGCCTACTCACGTTGTTGAGGGAGACCGCTTCATTTCGGGTATTTGGCGGGTAGTTTGTCGTACTCGTAGGGGTCTAGGGTAGGGTAATGGCTATTCATCACAACTGTGTAATCCGCCTTTTGTTGCAGGCTCAAAGCAAATGCGGATTGCTAGTATATCCAATAAAGTTCATCTGTTAATCTGGAATGCCTATTATTGCGTCTGACGAATGTACAATATCAATATATGATAGCTATTAGACGTCACTTATGTTTTACACCCGCGCTAGCCCAGCCCCCGCTCTGTCGTTAGTTAGGTAACCTAACGGGTGATGACGGGACCCCGTGGCGAATGCGGATGGCATAAGAGGACGTGGTATTTTCGTTGTTTTCTGCAATGATAGGATAAATGATGGGACACATTATTATAATACAAAGAAAATAAACCAAAGTTAAGTCCTCGGAACAAATTTAAAAGAAACCACTCGGTTATTTTAAAAGAGCGGAATTTTAATTGCGGAGCATTAACCACTCCTTTTAAAAAGTATCAGGTTCCTTCGATTATATCAAGTTCACTACGTTCACAGTTTTGCCAAAACCATTCGTAGCCCTCCGTCATTTCATTTGGGTATTCAGTAGTATTCAAGCTATGTATTTTGGCCCTTAGTCAAGACATAGTGTTTGGTTGCTGCTGGGGTATTCATTTATTGCATAGATAGATGCGTTGGTTTGGGACAATCGTATTACTTTTCTTGGCCCTTAGTCAAGAGTATGTACGGATGGGTTCAAATTAACAAAGATAATGATGGGTAGAACTTGACATGTGAATTATAACATGTTGGCCCTTAGTCAAGGTCATAAGAGCATAGGGCAAAAATCCACATCGGGAGTTTCTAAAGATACTGAAACTTGCTAGTGTTGCATACCATTTGGAGTTTGATGAATGTTGGTAGGATTCTTTCAACATTATCATACGATGATATTTGGATCCCGATCCTACCGTGAGTACAGGATACTTATCAGGAGATTCGTCACTTAACGATCAGTGCTATAAACCAAGTAGGTGCCTAGAAAGATGTCAGAGGGGCTACGCCCCCAGAGAAAAGATGTTCTTTAATTAAGGAACTTCGCGAAAGTATTGGAAAACCCCCCTCGAAGTTGAAAGGTTCCTGGGCACACACTAGAAGTCTCACAGGGCATCAACCATGCCGTTTTCAAAATTTACGGTGCCGAGAAACCCTAGACTACGGATCGTTAACTAGAATTCTAGGCGAAATATAAATCTAGTTAACAACTTAACTAAAGTTAAGATGCTACAACCATTGTAGATCTGGATATCCACTTCCTTAGCTCCACGTGGGCGTCCTCTCGCTGTTCATCTTGAATCCCGAACCCAATCGTCGGCTTCATCGGGAAAATGGGCGGACTAGGTCGTCGGCTTCGTGCCGAAGATGATCTACGTCGAGGTTGCACAAGTTCAAGCTCCAACTTCACCAAGTGGTGAAACTTGTGAAGAAAACACCCAAAACAACTTGGCAAGAGGTAGAGAGTGAAGAAATAGGAGGTGGGTTCACTTTAGAATTTGATTTCTCACTTTAGAACTCAAGTTGCCATTGATGGCATCAAGGTTTCTTTCTTGAAGAAGAAGGTCAAGTAGAAGAAAGAATATGATGAGTTATCTTTTAAATGAAAAGAAAATCAATACTTATCATAATTCTAACTAGGGTTAAGTGTAGAGAATAGACCATGGTTAATGGGAATGGTTAGGGTTAAGCAAGAAGACAAATGGTCTCTTTAGTCAAAGCTTCATGAAGCTTCAACAAGCTTCATGACAAAAGAAACCATTTTCATTTCTTTTATCTAATTAAATAAATATAGAAAGAATAAATAATTAGATGAATAATACAAAACCCTAACCATTATCATAACCATGGTGTAACGTTTCAGAAATCGTTTTGCGAATTTTCCCGTTTTAGGGAAAAATTGACGGTTTTTCCCGTTTTAACCCGATTTCGATAAAACGATCGTATAAGCTTACCGACACCTATTTTAGCCAAAATAAAGCTTGTGCGCGAACTTTGGGAGTATTTGGGAGGTTTTGGTTCAGATAGATTTTTTCCCGAAAAAAATATTATTTTAAGCGGTATTTTGTGCACGTAAATCGGGAAAATTTTTATTTTGTGAATAAATTATTTTTGTCACTAAAATTATTTTAGAAGGTTCTTTTTAAATATCTAGATTTTATTTGGTGACAAATGGGTTGGATTTTAAAAAGAAAAGAAAAGAGTGAAAGGTGGAAAAATAGCATTTTTATACTATTTACCCTCTTTCCTAGCAATTTCCTCACTAATAATTCACAAAAATACCCTCCCACTCACCTTGGCCGACCTCAACACCCCCATTTCTGTCCTTAACAATTCCAAACTCAATTCTTCTCATTTTTCTTCAAAATAATCATGAATTATCCAAATAAATTCATAGAAATTCATTATATTTGGTTTAATAAATTCATTTTAGGGTTAAATTTGATTAAGAGTTTAGTGTTTAATTAAAGTGTTAAATTGTGTTTTGGAAAAGATTAATCTAGTAGAAAGTGTAAAAATTTGTTAATAAGCATTTTGTTTCATTAAGCAAAATTGCTTACTAGATTTTTCCTAAAACTTAATTAAGCAAGTTTAAAAATATAAGATTGGTTTAGATAGCTTAGTTAAGCTATTTTAAGGTATTTGTAATTATTAGATTTGTGTTATCTTGAATCTAGTACGATATATTGCGATAGGTTGCTTACTAGATTTCGGGGTTTTCCGACGTAGGGTTCGTTTGGTAGTTGCGAGCTTATACCCAGTGTATTCCTCGTGCTTTTTGTGTTGTGTTGCGCGATCGGGACGATCATGGTGTAGAATTGGTGTTTTGTAGTTTAGCGACCCCGATTAGGGTTTTGGCCGGTATCGTGCGCGATAGATGCGCTAAGCGCGCAGTGTAATTTTCGGGGCATTATTCTTGCGTTTCGATATCTTTTCGTCGATGTAGAATATATGCTTATGTGATATGTTTGTGAAATTTTAGGTTCGCAAACATGGACTTCGGACGCTACGACAAGGGGAATCAGGTGGTAGGCTTCATCTAGCTTCGAGCGTTGGTGAGTAGATTTAACATCTACAGGGGAATCGCCCGCATGGCGTTATGCGTCTGGGCTAGAAATATTTACATTGTCGCATATTCTATGTCATGTTTAGAATTGCGCATTTACCCTATTAGTTAGATTGTAGTGTGCCTGGACTAGTAGTAGTAGGACACTGCACATATTATTGACGATTCATGTTGCACGAGCACTGATTATATGCTACACACACCGTCAATAATTGCCATGTCACACACAAACCACTTATAGATGTTATATTGCTTGGTTAGGGACATTGTGACATTGATTCATACTGCTTATCATATATGGCATTTAGCATACCTGTATTCCTATAGAGTATTGTACCATTAGTGATAGGTACATACACACTCAGTGTCATAGCTACAGGTATACTTGCATTTTATACTTTACTTATACCTGAAAGGTATATCACATCATCATATAGGTAGATACCTATATTTCTGCTATACCATTCATGTGTCCATTTATATCTGGTGAATGCTATGCTTTTCTTTTATACGCTTTCATTACAGTTTTTATGTTGCGTATACTTTATTCATGGATTATCGCATGGTTATATGGATTTTTCATGAAGTTTTCTGGATTTGGGAACCGTGGTAGTTCATGAAATTATGCATACATTGAAAAACCCGGTTTCCTTGATATGATATTATAGCATCCACCATGAGATTTATCGGTTCTGATATATGCCCGATTCGAGGAGTGAGGAGGCACCGTCTGCGGGTACATGGTGGGGCCCGGAGGTACCCCGAAGCAAGAACGATGTTGCGGTGCTAGGCGATGAGGCTTAGGGGAACCATACTTTCCGGTGACAGGACCATTGACTCATCGGCTATCGAGTGGATACCGACGGGAGTCATGTGCGTATGGATACGTCGAGAGGCGAGGGTCAGAGCTAGACACTCGAGCTATCGGGATAGCGTATGATACGTACTTATCAGGGGGCCAGTCATGGGGACAGCACCTGATGGATCGGTATTTCTGTGTCGATGCTTGACACATTGGTTTCATGGTATTTCTAATTACTCCTTTGTATATATAACACGGGATTGAGCCGCTGTTATAAATACCCTTACACCAATATTAGTGGAATGGGACGCTAATATATGTGTATTGCCCTCATCATATTTATTTATGACATTATATTAGGATGTTAGAACTGTGCTGGAGATTTATTTAGGGATTTGAGAGATTCACTGGGATTGGATGATGATATCGTACACACTAGAGATGTGAGATCCACTTAGTGTTGTACATTGATATAGATGAGATATACGGATATGGTACATACGAGCGATGTGAGATCCACTTGCTGTTGTACATTTGATATAGGTGAGATATACCTGATATTGTACAGACGAGATATGTGGGATCCACTAGCTGTTGTACATTTGACATATGTGAGATATACCAGATATTGTACATACGAGAGATGTGAGATCTACTTGTGTTGTACATTTGATATATGTGAGATATACCTGATGTTGTACATACTAGATGTGTGAGATCCACTTGCTGTTGTACATTTGATATATGTGAGATATACTGAGATTGTACATACGAGATATGTGAGATCTACTTGATGTTGTACATTCGATACATATGCGAGATATACTAGATATTGTACAGTTGAGGAGATGTGACACTTAGATGATATGAGAGCCATTTGGTGAATGATTTGAGGAATTGGGATTTTGAATTGTCTTGTTGGATTGTGATCCTACCACGATGTCAGGATTCCGTGGAAATGACATATTTCACTCCATACCTCATCTTTATATACTTGTGCATTGTTCCATGTATTAGGAGTACCTATGAGTGTACCTTTCATGAGTGTTGCACATTTACTTTCTCATATCCCCAGTGCATGATTATTGCATACTGTTGTCATATCATTATTGCTTTACATATTGGTGGTACTTGTTAGTGTACTTTCCATTATTTCGTACTCATGACATGTTATTACTGCAATTGTCATATATTAGATTCATGCTGTACGTACATTCTTGCGATTACCTGCATATGTTATTTACTATTCACGAGTTGGCAACTCACCCCCGTTGTGCCACAGGTTTTGCTGGAGTTTCCCCAGAGTAGTCAAGGCAAGCTATTTAGCTTTTCAGCTACATATTCATCTATCATCTTTTGCTACGGATACCGCATCAGCTCACAGTGTGCAGTTTGCTTAGGTGGGTTTTGTGGTTATTCGTTGTATTATATATTCATTGTATCCCTGTACTCTCCATCTACTATTTTCATATTGACTTAGAGACTTGGTGAGGACGATGTTGTTTATTATGTTGGATTTGTTGTCTTTTATACAGTTTCCTTTCTATCGTCTTCTATTTCTTCGCTACGGCGTCGTATATTTGTTGTGGTGGTTGTTTTCCGCCGTTGGGCGTGGATTTGCTCCCGTTGGGGATGCTTTACTTTATATATATGTTGTACCCATTTTTGGGGCTAGATTTTACAAAGGAGGTGCTGCCAAAATTTTAAAGAAAATGTGGACTCTTTTAAAGAATTTGGGTTGTGATTTCAAATGTTTCTAAAACTTTATATTATCTTTTCCGTATTTTTATGGTTTAGATTTCTGGGTTTTGGCTTTCTTTTACTGCGTTACGTCTGGAGGCGTTGCGTAGTATTAGGGCCATCACGTACCAATTTCGGGTCGTGACAAAGTTGGTATCAGAGCGTGGTTTTACCTTTCGGAGTGTAGGATGACCTTAGTATGATGGAGTAGGTAACCTAAGCGGAGTAACGTAGTGTGTGTATGTCTGCAGCATACTCACGATGCAGTATTTCGCCTAAAGTGCCTAAGTACAATTTGCTTGAAATTCCTTCTTTGATGATACATATCCTTGTGATTCGATTCCGTGTTCATATCGAATCCTATCTCTATTTATAGCCTTGCCATCGATGACTATGGGGACTCAGAGAGATGCAGCGAGGGCCGAGGTCAGAGTTAGCTCGGGTGAGACGAGCACTGACCAGGAGGGCACTCGTGTTGCACAGTTGCAGACAGATCAGTATCGCTAGGCTTGTGACAGCGATGCTGGACTTGCGCCAGACGTTGAGATCATTTGTTGATGCCGTTCGAGCGCAGCGACAGGAGGTTGTCACCCCTGTTACACAGTTGTTCCTTAGGATCAACATGCAGCAGTTTATCACTTACGTAGCACCAGTGGATGTAACCCCAGTCGATAAGACCCGTATTCCGAGACTTTGCGAGTTCCAGGACAGTGGAGGACCCGTACAGGTGTGCCAGTCCAGGGACAGAGGTTCAGTCGTCGTGATAGGTTTTGTGTACGTCATGGGAGTAGCAGAGGCTTGAGGCGAGGATAGTCGTCTAGCTCGTATACATAGGATGGTCAGCAGTTTTCTTCCGGATGTTATCGGTGCGGGAGTTTGTATCATCGGGTTCGAGCTTGTACTGAGCCATGTAGTCGCGAGACAACTTTACCGCATAGTGGAGGATTTCAGCCAGTTGTGGGTAGAAGGCAGACACGAGAGTTTGTTTCTACTAATCCGGACGCACGGACGTCCAGTGCAGACTTGTCAGGTATCTTTGTACATGTTCTTTTGATGTACTTGTTGGTTTTCGCACTTTGTGCCGTGGTTGGGACGGGGATTCGTGTTAGCTAGATCGGCCGTTTTGTTGTGTTAAGTTCTGTCAGCGATTCTTTTGTTGTGCGACACGTATTTCAGTCGTATGCCAATCAGTGAGGAGATTTTGTTGTCATTGGATCCTTCTAGAGATGTTGGATTTGACGTTCTCCTGGGCATGGATTGGTTAGCTACGTGTTAGGCGTCTGTGGACTACCGTGAGAAAACAGTCAGGATTTGTTTTCCCGGCAAGTCAGTTTTTGTTGTGCAGGTGGATAGTTGTGCCGCCTCTCACAGCTTGAATTCAGCCTTTTTCGCTAGTCAGCTTTGGAGGAGATGTCATGGATTCTTGGCATTCATTCGTGATACCGGAGCTACGTTGGGATTGTTGGACCGGTTACTTATCGTGCAAGAGTTGTCCGACGATATTTCAGGAGAGCTAGCGAAATTCAGGGAACTTAAGGATCTGCTGCAGAGTTGTTTGTTGGGAGGTTTGTGTGTCCGAGTGTTTCTCTTTTGGGAGCTCCTATTTCTGTTCATCAAGGAGAAAGACGACAGATTGTTGTTGTGGATTGATAGATCATCAATTGAACCGGCTTACGGTGCGGTTAGGTATCTTTTACCTCGTTTTGACGATTTCTTCGATCAGCTCCAGAGTGCGAGACTTTTTCTAAGTTTGTTTGGGATCAGGTCATCATTGTTGCGGGTTCGAAGTGGTGGCATTCCGAATACTGCTTTTGTGCGTACTACGGGCAGTTTGTGTTTTGGTGATGTCGTTGGACTCGCCAATGCCTTAGCAGCATTTGTTGATATGATGCACCAGATTTCTTCAGGCCGTTCCTCGACCAGTTGCTGTTGTGTTTTGACGACATTCTGGTCTATATTTGTGTCTTGAGGAACAGGAGCAGCACTTGAGAATTGTTTTGCAGACATTGGGAGAGCCCCAGCTGTTTGTTAGATTCTCGGAGTGTTCCTTCAGGCTTGTTTGTGTTGACTCCCAGGTCTTGTAGTTACGGGAGACAGTTTCGTATGGTTCCGGGGGAGATCGAGACCGTACAGCTTAGGCCCGGACTTGGGTGCAGGACGGAGGTCCTTTGATTTTGGGCTTAGCAGGTTTTACCGCCGTTTCGTGCAGGATTACTAGAGTATTGATGCACTGTTGACTGGACAGACCTGACAGGAGGTTCTTTTCTTTGAACTAAGGCATGTGTACGGAGTTTTCGGCAGTTGAAGATTCAGCTAGCAACTGCATCAGTTCTTTCTTTTGATTCAGAGTATGTGGTTGTGACAAGGTTGTGCTAAGTTAGGAATGCGTTTGTGTACCTGATGTTTTCGGGTAGAGACGTGAAATCCTAGAGCAAGCACATCAGTCAACTCTCTATATTCATTCAAGTTCCGCCAACATTGACGTGACTTGTGAGATAGTTACGGGTGGACAGGAATGTGAAGAGAAATTTCAGGTTTCGTTTCAAGGTGTTGTCGTGTGTTGTTTGTGTTTGCGGCAGTTGGGATCGTCACTCGCCATTGTAGGATACTTCTGGATAGCTGTTATCAGGAGACATTCAATTGGCAACCTTTAGGTGTAGTCAGGTAGTGTCGATCACCAGTCTGTTTTTCTGACTCAGCGTAGTAGGATTTTTGGACCTTAGCTAGCCTAGAGACTTCGAAGATGGTCCAGTTGGTTCAGGTCAGGATGAGTAGCCCAGTGCAGACAGAGGTCATATGCCGACCATGTTGGTCGCAGATTTGAGTTCGCAGTGGGAGATCATGTATTATTACGGACTTTCCGATGAATGACATGTTGAGTTTTGGGAAGCTTATCTCAGGATTTTAGGTCCTTTTGAGATCCTTTAAGCGAGTTAGTTTTCGTTGCCTTTAATTTAGCACTTCCGCCCAGATTATCGATTTTTCACCCCGTTTTCATTGTGTTGATACTTGCAAATACCTTCATGACTTTCTCACATGATTCAGCACTAGACATTTAGTTTGGACGCGATTTTTCATTCACTAGCAGCCAATTGTGTTAATGGCTAGGCAGGTGGAGAAACTTCGGTCAAAGGTCTTGCCATCTGTGGAGAGTTTTCTTGGACGTAGCCGTATAGTGAGGGGATCACTTGGGAGGCTGCGAGCGAGATTTAGGAGTTTTGTACTCTTCTCTTTGAAGGTATGCTTGGTGAAAATTTTTAAATTCGGGGACGAATTTTTATAAGGGGGGGAGATTGTAACGTTTCAGAAATCGTTTTGCGAATTTTCCCGTTTTAGGGAAAAATTGACGGTTTTTCCCGTTTTAACCCGATTTCGATAAAACGATCGTATAAGCTTACCGACACCTATTTTAGCCAAAATAAAGCTTGTGCGCGAACTTTGGGAGTATTTGGGAGGTTTTGGTTCAGATAGATTTTTTCCCGAAAAAAATATTATTTTAAGCGGTATTTTGTGCATGTAAATCGGGAAAATTTTTATTTTGTGAATAAATTATTGTTGTCACTAAAATTATTTTAGAAGGTTCTTTTTAAATATCTAGATTTTATTTGGTGACAAATGGGTTGGATTTTAAAAAGAAAAGAAAAGAGTGAAAGGTGGAAAAATAACATTTTTATACTATTTACCCTCTTTCCTAGCAATTTCCTCACTAATAATTCACAAAAATACCCTCCCACTCACCTTGGCCGACCTCAACACCCCCATTTCTGTCCTTAACAATTCCAAACTCAATTCTTCTCATTTTTCTTCAAAATAATCATGAATTATCCAAATAAATTCATAGAAATTCATTATATTTGGTTTAATAAATTCATTTTAGGGTTAAATTTGATTAAGAGTTTAATGTTTAATTCAAGTGTTAAATTGTGTTTTGGAAAAGATTAATCTAGTAGAAAGTGTAAAAATTTGTTAATAAGCATTTTGTTTCATTAAGCAAAATTGCTTACTAGATTTTTCCTAAAACTTAATTAAGCAAGTTTAAAAATATAAGATTGGTTTAGATAGCTTAGTTAAGCTATTTTAAGGTATTTGTAATTATTAGATTTGTGTTATCTTGAATCTAGTACGATATATTGCGATAGGTTGCTTACTAGATTTCGGGGTTTTCCGACGTAGGGTTCGTTTGGTAGTTGCGAGCTTATACCCAGTGTATTGCTCGTGCTTTTTGTGTTGTGTTGCGCGATCGGGACGATCATGGTGTAGAATTGGTGTTTTGTAGTTTAGCGACCCCGATTAGGGTTTTGGCCGGTATCGTGCGCGATAGATGCGCTAAGCGCGCAGTGTAATTTTCGGGGCATTATTCTTGCGTTTCGATATCTTTTCGTCGATGTAGAATATATGCTTATGTGATGTGTTTGTGAAATTTTAGGTTCGCAAACATGGACTTCGGACGCTACGACAAGGGGAATCAGGTGGTAGGCTTCATCTAGCTTGGAGCGTTGGTGAGTAGATTTAACATCTACAGGGGAATCGCCCGCATGGCGTTATGCGTCTGGGCTAGAAATATTTACATTGTCGCATATTCTATGTCATGTTTAGAATTGCGCATTTACCCTATTAGTTAGATTGTAGTGTGCCTGGACTAGTAGTAGTAGGACACTGCACATATTATTGACGATTCATGTTGCACGAGCACTGATTATATGCTACACACACCGTCAATAATTGCCATGTCACACACAAACCACTTATAGATGTTATATTGCTTGGTTAGGGACATTGTGACATTGATTCATACTGCTTATCATATATGGCATTTAGCATACCTGTATTCCTATAGAGTATTGTACCATTAGTGATAGGTACATACACACTCAGTGTCATAGCTACAGGTATACTTGCATTTTATACTTTACTTATACCTGATAGGTATATCACATCATCATATAGGTAGATACCTATATTTCTGCTATACCATTCATGTGTCCATTTATATCTGGTGAATGCTATGCTTTTCTTTTATACGCTTTCATTACAGTTTTTATGTTGCGTATACTTTATTCATGGATTATCGCATGGTTATATGGATTTTTCATGAAGTTTTCTGGATTTGGGAACCGTGGTAGTTCATGAAATTATGCATACATTGAAAAACCCGGTTTCCTTGATATGATATTATAGCATCCACCATGAGATTTATCGGTTCTGATATATGCCCGATTCGAGGAGTGAGGAGGCACCGTCTGCGGGTACATGGTGGGGCCCGGAGGTACCCCGAAGCAAGAACGATGTTGCGGTGCTAGGCGATGAGGCTTAGGGGAACCATACTTTCCGGTGACAGGACCATTGACTCATCGGCTATCGAGTGGATACCGACGGGAGTCATGTGCGTATGGATACGTCGAGAGGCGAGGGTCAGAGCTAGACACTCGAGCTATCGGGATAGCGTATGATACGTACTTATCAGGGGGCCAGTCATGGGGACAGCACCTGATGGATCGGTATTTCTGTGTCGATGCTTGACACATTGGTTTCATGGTATTTCTAATTACTCCTTTGTATATATAACACGGGATTGAGCCGCTGTTATAAATACCCTTACACCAATATTAGTGGAATGGGACGCTAATATATGTGTATTGCCCTCATCATATTTATTTATGACATTATATTAGGATGTTAGAACTGTGCTGGAGATTTATTTAGGGATTTGAGAGATTCACTGGGATTGGATGATGATATCGTACACACTAGAGATGTGAGATCCACTTAGTGTTGTACATTGATATAGATGAGATATACGGATATGGTACATACGAGCGATGTGAGATCCACTTGCTGTTGTACATTTGATATAGGTGAGATATACCTGATATTGTACAGACGAGATATGTGGGATCCACTAGCTGTTGTACATTTGACATATGTGAGATATACCAGATATTGTACATACGAGAGATGTGAGATCTACTTGTGTTGTACATTTGATATATGTGAGATATACCTGATGTTGTACATACTAGATGTGTGAGATCCACTTGCTGTTGTACATTTGATATATGTGAGATATACTGAGATTGTACATACGAGATATGTGAGATCTACTTGATGTTGTACATTCGATACATATGCGAGATATACTAGATATTGTACAGTTGAGGAGATGTGACACTTAGATGATATGAGAGCCATTTGGTGAATGATTTGAGGAATTGGGATTTTGAATTGTCTTGTTGGATTGTGATCCTACCACGATGTCAGGATTCCGTGGAAATGACATATTTCACTCCATACCTCATCTTTATATACTTGTGCATTGTTCCATGTATTAGGAGTACCTATGAGTGTACCTTTCATGAGTGTTGCACATTTACTTTCTCATATCCCCAGTACATGATTATTGCATACTGTTGTCATATCATTATTGCTTTACATATTGGTGGTACTTGTTAGTGTACTTTCCATTATTTCGTACTCATGACATGTTATTACTGAAATTGTCATATATTAGATTCATGCTGTACGTACATTCTTGCGATTACCTGCATATGTTATTCACTATTCACGAGTTGGCAACTCACCCCCGTTGTGCCACAGGTTTTGCTGGAGTTTCCCCAGAGTAGTCAAGGCAAGCTATTTAGCTTTTCAGCTACATATTCATCTATCATCTTTTGCTACGGATACCGCATCAGCTCACAGTGTGCAGTTTGCTTAGGTGGGTTTTGTGGTTATTCGTTGTATTATATATTCATTGTATCCCTGTACTCTCCATCTACTATTTTCATATTGACTTAGAGACTTGGTGAGGACGATGTTGTTTATTATGTTGGATTTGTTGTCTTTTATACAGTTTCCTTTCTATCGTCTTCTATTTCTTCGCTACGGCGTCGTATATTTGTTGTGGTGGTTGTTTTCCGCCGTTGGGCGTGGATTTGCTCCCGTTGGGGATGCTTTACTTTATATATATGTTGTACCCATTTTTGGGGCTAGCTTTTACAAAGGAGGTGCTGCCAAAATTTTAAAGAAAATGTGGACTCTTTTAAAGAATTTGGGTTGTGATTTCAAATGTTTCTAAAACTTTATATTATCTTTTCCGTATTTTTATGGTTTAGATTTCTGGGTTTTGGCTTTCTTTTACTGCGTTACGTCTGGAGGCGTTGCGTAGTATTAGGGCCATCATGTACCAATTTCGGGTCGTGACACATGGTTTAATTCTTTGCACTTAACAAAATGATCAAGTATCATCAAACATGATACAAATGTGTGCACAAAAGTATATCACATATACAATGTGTACATCAAGTGAGAAAATCCATTTAAAGTGAACCAATACTAGTTAATGCAAAGTAATATATCAAATATATAATTATACATTAAATCATTAAATCAACATTTAATTCAATGATCCGGTCATGTCACACATAACCGACTAGTATTCAATGTATCGATTTATCGAATCAATGATTCGATAACTAGGTCATATCGCATACAACCAATCGAAACATTCATCGCGAGAATGAAATACGGTATCACATACACGCATTATTCTCGGTCCTGCACATATCTCATATGCGCTCCTATTTCGTTTCGCTTGAGCCAGGAAACCTCTGTGTAGGACTCTAAAGACTCGTCAATACACCGGTAGCAGATGATGATCATATCAAGCACCCACAAGCCGCAAGCGGTCTGCTAAACGTAACGGCCACCCGGGTATTAAGCGATCAGAAGATCGATGAGCTAGCCCGCTCACACTCCTGTGAATCCAACCAGTAACACTTACCGTACAGTCCGGTCTGTTCGTCTGATACGTCGCATATCAAGTCTAAGGGTGATAAACGTCAGACCCCAATAACCGATAAGTCGTGCCGATGTGAGGCTCATAACGGGTCGAGAAACTACTGGTAACACTTACCAGCAAATCTCTGATCAGCCCTGGCTAGGGACTTCCCTGTTACGGCCAATCGAGCACAGCGCAACATCAACCCCCAATACCGAGAGAGACGAAACCCCTCCTATCGCTCATTGCCTCCATGTGACTCGGGACTGTTCCCAAAGACCACCGTTTTGCACGCCCTCATGGACGTGGTAAGGTGGAGATCAAAGCACAGTGGGAATCACACAAGACTATATGACGATCTCGGGTCTACAGACTAACCTGCACAAGTGTCACCTGAGAACTGCCATCTTACGTGAGGTATAATACCATCTGGGAGTTCTCGGCGAGTCCGTCCAGTGTACCCAGTCTCCACTGAGCACCCGTATATCATCTCTGATGTCAAACACCAATGGATATGGGATCATCCATCGCCCATCTCATGGGTCGAGAAGCGTATACGCTAGTCTACTCTGGTATATCGATGCCCAGTCTCGATACACCTACGACTAGGGACCTTGAAGGATGTACTTCTGGACTACCATGTCCCCACTAGTATGATCTGCATCATAGTCCAGGTAGTCAAGTACACATCCTAAGGGCTTTACCAACATGTAACTATAAGACGGTTTAAAGAGACTAGTGTACATGTTAAGATAAAGAGAAACCAGATAGCATACTATCATATCGAGCAAGAAAGTCATCTCTTTATATGTCCAAGCATCCAATATAATATACATCATCTGTACAATACTGGCCTCTAGGGCATACATACAACTAACAATCTCCCACTTGCACTAGGGCCAGCTGCTGTAGTATCGCATACCGAGCATCCCGAAGAGTTCCTCAAACTGTATCTGGGGAATGGCCTTCGTGGGTGGATCGGCCGTGTTTTCCTTCGTGTCAACCCTCCTGACCTCGATCTCCCGGCGATCAACTATCTTCCGAATCAGGTGATACCGCCTCAGAATATGCCTCGATCGCTGATGGGACCTGGGTTCCTTGGCCAAAGCCACCGCTCCATTGTTATCACAATACGAAGGTATTGGATGCTCAATGGATGGAACCACTCCAAGTTCAGTAATGAACTTCTTGATCGAGACAGCCTCTTTGGCAACATCGTTGGCAGCGATGTATTCTGCCTCCATCGTCGAGTCTGCCATGGTTTCCTGCTTGGAACTCTTCCAGCTAACCGCCCCTCCGTAAAGGGTAAAGACAAAACCCGACTGCGACTAAGAGTCGTCCTTATCACTCTGGAAGCTCGAATCGGTAAAGGACTCCACTTGGAGTTCTCCGTTACCATACACCAAGAACATATCTCTAGTCCTTCGCAAGTACTTGAGAATGTTCTTCACAGCTGTCCAGTGACTCTCTCCAGGATCTGCTTGATACCGACTCACTACACTTAGTGAGTATGCAACATCGGGTCTGGTACATAGCATCGCATACATGATAGAGCCTACTGCCGAAGCATAGGGTATCCCTTGCATGCGAGCTCTCTCCAAATCAGTCTTGGGAGACATCTCTTTGGAGAGAGTGACTCCAGAGATCGTGGGCAAGTTCCCACGTTTGGAATCTTCCATACTAAACCTCTTTAGTATGGTGTCAATGTACCTGGATTGAGACAATCCCCATATCCGTTTGGATCTATCTCTATAGATCCTAATTCCCAATATGCTGGAGGCATCACCAAGATCTTTCATTGAGAATCTTTGTGATAAGAAGAGCTTGACCGATTGCAGCATAGGAATATCATTTCCTATCAAGAGTATGTCGTCCACGTACAATACGAGGAAGACAATCTTACTCTCTGCCACCTTCTTGTAAATACAAGGTTCATCTGGATTTTTGACGAAATCAAACTCTTTGATAACGACGTCAAAGCAGATGTTCCAACTCCGCGATGCTTGCTTTAATCCATAAATGGATTTAAGCAGCTTGCACACCTTCCCGCTGCTCCCACTGTCTACGAAGCCCTCTGGCTGAGTCATGTACACGCACTCTTCTAAATCACCATTTAGAAAGGAGGTCTTAATATCCATTTGCCAGATTTCGTAATCATGGTGTGCAGCGATGGCAAGCATGATTCGGATGGATTTAAGCATAGCCACTGGAGAAAAGGTTTCGTCATAGTCCACACCTGGTTTTTGACGAAAACCCTTTGCAACAAGTCTAGCTTTGAAAGTCTCCACTTTCCCATCTGCACCAAGTTTCTTCTTGAAGATCCACTTGCTCCCAATGGGTTTTACCCCTTCAGGAGCAACTTCCAAAGTCTATACTTTGTTGGTGTACATGGAATCCATCTCGGACCGCATAGCATCCAGCCATTTCACTGAGTCCCCACTCGTGATGGCCTGCTCGAAGCTAGTTTGGTCATCATCCCCCATGATGCAATCCTCGCTCCCACCATCCGTGAGAAAACCGTAGTAAATCTCAGGTTGGCGAGGAACCCTACTAGATCGGCGGAGAGGCTAGGGTTCATCGGGAGCTACTGAATCCTCTGGTTCAACCAAATCTTCTGTCGTAGTCTGTATTGCTGGAACCTCTTCCAGTTCTACCTCCTTGCCACTAATCTCTTTTTCAAGAAATTCCTTTTCTAAAAAGGTGGCATGTCGAGAAACAAACACCTTTTGTTCCTCGGTGTGGTAGAAGATATACCCGCGTGAATGTTTGGGATATCCAATAAACTTACAATGAATGGACCTTGCTGCGAGTTTGTCCGGATTTTGCGTTTTTACATACGCCGGACAAACTCATATCTTAACATAATTAAAACATGGTCTCTTTCCTTTCCATATCTCATATGGAGTGGTTGTCATGGTTTTGGTGGGAACCATATTCAATAGATCTGCAGCTGTTTCCAGTGCATATCCCCAGAAGGAAATAGGTAACTCAGCCGTGCTCATCATAGAGCGCACCATATCCAATAAGGAGCGGTTCCTCCGTTCTGATACACCGTTGTGCTGTGGTTTATATGGAGGAGTCAGCTGAGAGAGAATCCCATTCTCTTTTAGGAAGTCCAGGAATTCATTGCTTAAGTATTCTCCTCCTCGATCAGATCGAAGGTTTTAATACTTTTTCCGGTTTGGTTCTCGACTTCTTGTTTATATTCTCTAAATTTCTCAAAAGCTTCTGATTTGTGTTTCATCAGGAACACATATCCGAATCTAGAGAGATCGTCAGTGAATGTAATGAAGTACGAAGAACCATCCCAGGCATGTGTAGACATAGGACCGCATACATTACTATGTATCAGTCCCAGGAGTTAAGAAACTCTTTCTCCATGTCCCGTAAACGGAGTTTTGGTCATCTTGCCTTTGAGACATGACTGGCAAGTGTCATAAGATGAAAATTGAAACGGATTTAAATATCCATCTTTATCCAACTTAGCTAGTCGTGTCGCATTGATGTGACCCGGTCTACAATGCCACAAGAAGGATTCGTTCAGTTCTGAACTCTTCCTCTTGTGTGTGTTTGTTATGCTCAGAACTGTTGATTGATTAAGAACATAAATGCCGTTGCACAATGTGCCTGATCCAACCAACTTTTGGTTACGGAAAATGTTCATAACATTGTCCTGTAATACAAAATTATATCCCTCTTTAGTTAACAAAGAAACCGATATAATGTTGCATATCAGGTTCGGCATGTACTAACATTCGTTCAGAACCAATATATTACCAGTTGGTAATTCAAGGTGATATTCCCCGACAGTCTTAGCTGCAACAATTGCACCATTTCCAACTCTAATGTCTTTATCACCTTCTCCAAGTTCTCTACCTTTCCTTAGCCCATGTAACTGATTACATATATGGGATCCTGACCCGGTATCTAATACCCAGGACGTAGGGCAAATGGAGAAACAGTTCTCTGTAACGAACACACCCGAAAAAAATGCATCAACATGTACTTTCTTCATTCGGGTGGCATGGGAATCCTGGTATTCCCCTATATCCTGTTCAGTCCTATAACTCTTATAAGAAAGAACGGAACCAACGTTCCCCAGCACAGTATAACATGCGGGTTCGGTCAATACATCCATATTATTATCTTGATTAGGGCGTGAACTGGTCGCTACCTGGAGAGAGAGAAGAAAACACTTTAGCGTATGCTCGTACAAGATCAGATTGGTTATTATCTTATCTAATCAGGATGGCACCCACTGCTTTTTATCAAATCTTCCTTCAAACCCTAAAACGAAAGACTAGCCGGGATTAATTACACCCTACAACTTCGTCGATCTTTCAGCCAGGCCAGTGTCGGTACTTTGAGGGAGGTTCCCCGTGCTTTCGCACGGACCTAATTAATGTAAACCTCGTTTTCCCAGAGGCTTAACCTCGTTAACACCTTTCTAGACACCAACTTGATCGGCTAATTGTAGTGTGTAAAACTCTCCCAGGAGTAACACTTACTCGCAGCGGGTATCGGGATCCAACTATCTCATAGAATGTATGCAATCTCATTGCAAATTTCAATAATTGAAATTCCCGATAATATTTTGCCCCTAGCGTCCTATGACCTTGACGCAGGCCAACAAACCATAGTGCGCTAGTCAAGTTCAACCCGTCATTTCCTGATTGAATTAAACCCACCCGCACGACCCTTGACGCAGGCCAACAAAGTCGCACGACTACCCTAATCCAATCAGCATCATATGCATAAGCAGATAAATAATAGTTAGCTACCGCACACTACGCCTTGACGCAGGCCAACAAACGTAGCACGAATACTAACTACTACTTGTCTGAAATGACGGAGGGCTACGACAGGTTTTTCTGAAAACCTATTGCGTAATGAACTTGATATCGTTGTAGAATCAAATGATGTTTTGAAATGGAGTGATTTTGAGGCTTTTCTAGTTTTGCTAAAGGGGTCACTCCCGGTGAAGGGATCGTCGGCCCTTTCCTCGTCGAATGAGGTGCGGGACATATCATATATATCACTGTGCAAAACAGAAACTATAGAAGCAATCAAAAGCAAACCGAGTGTGTAGCATCTGCCAGTTATTGCTAAAGGAGTCACTCCCGGGGAAGGGATCTCGGTCCTTTCCTCATCGAATAAGGTGCAGGGTATATCGTATATACCGCTATGCAAAGCAAGAACTGTAGCTAGCTGTTTTGTTTAAAATTTGATTCTACAACATCTTAGGTTTCTTTCCTTTCATTAATCACATTAATGAAGTCCCATCATTTAAGTACCTAAACATCACAGATAAATACGACGTACACGTATGCCATCCGTATTCGCCTCGATGTCCCCTCGTGCACCGTTAGGTTAGGTAACTAACGACAGAGCAGGGCAGGGCTAGTGCGGGTGCAAAACATAAGTAACGTCTATATAATATATCATATATACTATATACTGTATCTATCAGAGAACATCACATGATCACATCACAGATATCGCAGCAGAAGAAACATATGAAACATTGGATATACTAGGACGTCCGGGTTTTCAATACGAGCCAGTATAAAACATGGATTCCACGGTGGTGATGAATAGCCAATCCCACACCCCTAGACCCCTACGAGAGCGGCAAGCAACCCTACCAATTCTAGGGTTAGGAGACCCGGACTCGACTCCTCGAGTTGGTCTCCCACTGGACCCCAGAACCCGGTTACTTGTGGTCCCCTCCTTGGGTCTATCCTAATGCGGAAAAGAAAATAATATACAAAAGGTGACATCTTCCGCAACCTGGAAGTGCCCCAAATAAAAGAATATTACATACAAGTTTTTACATGAATGAAAATGAAAAACACTCATCTCACATAAAAACCCCCGGCTATTCAAACACAACGATCCAATATAACATATCCAGCAACACATAACATCACATGTCATCAACGTAAGTAAATATGCGCATCCCAATTTTCGTTGACATATAGCAACGAAACCGGCGATATCACATATTACACTTACGGTCACAGAAAAGAAAGTGTAAAACTACAACAATTGGAATCCGCAACCTCTTTAGACATCACATACCTAATCAGATGAAATACTTAGACATCACATGCCTAACAGTTATAAACCCCACATTTTAGTCTCATTATCGAAAACTCTTTTCAATATCAAGTGAAACTAAACCGCTAGATTTATAACATTCATTCAGTTATCTCATAACTGTTTGTGAATTCCAATTATTGTATCACATTCCAGATAAACAGAAAATGATAAACTTTCCGATCGAACAGTCGAATACCCAAGTTTTCCCGATACAGCTCAACACATGAAATAAGTCTAACAACATTCAGTTCGTGCCTCAGTACCAACGGTCCAGCCGTAGAAGGGTCAAGCCAACGCCTCACATGTGGCACGCCGTACTGCCCCAAACCCGAAGGTTCAAAGGGCAGTTCAAGACGGTCACATAATCGAGTTAAGGTTTGTTGCCTTCTAGAGGGTCCATCGCGTTACTTGCACTACTTAGAACGTCATTAAACTATGGAAAAGTCCAACAATTGGAAATTTCCGGGCAGGGGAAAGATTGGGTATTTACATCCGGTCGAACTTTTTAACATATTCTAAGTTTATCCGGAAAAAACACATAGACAAATTTTGATAATCCGATCGAATCTGCGATTCCCAAAGCAACCCCAGAATACTCAACTCTTGAGTCAAATTAAAAATTCTCAGAAAACTCAGCATCCAGAAATAGGAATTACTGTGCAAATACAAGAGGGTGACGTCATCACATGGCCGCGGAACCGCCGCCGAAGCAAGCTTATGCCGCGGTTCCGCCGCCATTTGTACTGTTCATGAGTTAAAATTTGCACCGTAATTCTTATAATTCCCTGCTGAATTTTTTAAGCATTTTTAATATTGTAAAATCCCAGATTTTAGAAAAAGTCCAGAGAGCATGAAAAAGTTAGGGTTTTGGGTTCGATCGGGTTTCAAACATCGTCTAAGCATCGCCTAAGGCTCTAGCTAGGCTCTGATACCAGTGAAAGGTTCCTAGTCACACACTAGAAGTCTCACAAGGCATCAACCATGCCATTTTCAAAATTTAGGGTGCCATATAAATCTAGTTAACAACTTAACTAAAGTTAAGATGCTACAACCTTTGTAGATCAGGATATCCACTTCCTTAGCTCCACATGGGCGTCCTCTTGCTGTCCATCTTGAATCCCGAACCCAATCGTCGGCTTCATCGGGAAAATGGGCGGACTAGGTCGTCGGCTTCGTGCCGAAGATGATCTACGTCGAGGTTGCACAAGTTCAAACTCCAACTTCACCAAGTGGTGAAACTTGTGAAGAAAACACCCAAAACAACTTGGCAAGAGGTAGAGGGTGAAGAAATAGGAGATGGGTTCACTTTAGAATTTGATTTCTCACTTTAGAACTCAAGTTGCCATTGATGGCATCAAGGTTTCTTTCTTGAAGAAGAAGGTCAAGTAGAAGAAAGAATATGATGAGTTATCTTTAAAATGAAAAGAAAATCAATATTTATCATAATTATAACTAGGGTTAAGTGTAGAGAATAGACCATGGTTAATGGGAATGGTTAGGGTTAAGCAAGAAGACAAATGGTCTCTTTAGTCAAAGCTTCAACAAGCTTCATGACAAAAGAAACCATTTTCATTTCTTTTATCTAATTAAATAAATATAGAATGGATAAATAATTAGATGAATAATACAAAACCCTAACCATTATCATAACCATGGTTTAATTCTTTGCACTTAACAAAATGATCAAGTATCATCAAACATGATACAAATGTGTGCACAAAGGTATATCACATATACAATGTGTACATCAAGTGAGAAAATCCATTTAAAGTGAACCAATACTAGTTAATGCAAAGTAATATATCAAATATATAATTATACATTAAATCATTAAATCAACATTTGATTCAATGATCCGGTCATGTCAGACATAACCGACTAACATTCAATGTATCGATTTATCGAATCAATGATTCGATAACAAGGTCATATCGCATACAACCAATCGAAACATTCATCGCGAGAATGAAATGCGGTATCACATACACGCATTATTCTCGGTCCCGCACATATCTCATATGCGCTCCTATTTCGTTTCGCTTGAGCCAGGAAACCTCTGTGTAGGACTCTAAAGACTCGTCAATACGCCGGTAGCAGATGATGATCATATCAAGCACCCACAAGCCGCAAGCGGTCTGCTAAACGTAAAGGCCACCCGGGTATTAAGCGATCAGAAGATCGACGAGCTAGCCCGGTCACACTCCTGTGAATCCAACCAGTAACACTTACCGTACAGTCCGGTCTGTTCGTCTGATACGTCGCATATCAAGTCTAGGGGTGGTAAACGTCAGACCCCAATAACCGATAAGTCATGCCGATGTGAGGCTCATAACGGGTCGAGAAACTACTGGTAACACTTACCAGCAAATCTCTGATCAGCCCTGGCCAGGGACTTCCCTGTTACGGCCAATCGAGCACAACGCAACATCAACCCCCAATACCGAGAGAGACGAAACCCCTCCTATCGCTCATTGCCTCCATGTGACTCGGGACTGTGCCCAAAGACCACCGTTTTGCACGCCCTCATGGATGTGGTAAGGTGGAGATCAAAGCATAGTGGGAATCACGCAAGACTCTATGACAATCTCGGGTCTACAGACTAACCTGCACAAGTGTCACTTGAGAACTGCCATCTGACGTGAGGTATAATACCATCTGGGAGTTCTCGGCGAGTCCATCCAGTGTACCCAGTCTCCACTGAGCACCCGTATATCATCTCTGATGTCAAACACCAATGGATATGGGATCATCCATCGCCCATCTCATGGGTCGAGAAGCGTATACGCTAGTCTACTCTGGTATATCGATGCCCTGTCTCGATACACCTACGAGTAGGGACCTTGAAGGATGTACTTATGGACTACCATGTCCCCACTAGTATGATCTGCATCATAGTCCAGGCAGTCAAGTACACATCCTAAGGGCTTTACCTACATGTAACTATAAGACAGTTTAAAGAGACAAGTGTACATGTTAAGATAAAGAGAAACCATATAGCATACTATCATATCGAGCAAGAAAGTCATCTCTATATATGTCCAAGCATCCAATATAATATACATCATCTGTACAATACTGGCCTCTAGGGCTTACATACACCTAACAGAAGTATCGACACTGGCCTGGCTGAACGGTTAAGCAAGTATTGTATGGTGAGAATAGTCCTGGCTAATTCTTCTTTTATGGTTTGAGGAAGGATTCGAGAAACAGTGGGAGCCATCCTGTTTAGATAAATTAAAAACCAATCTAGACTTGCAAGAGCATCATGCTAAAGTATTTTCTTCTCTCTTTCTTAATTTCAGCGACCTTGTGACCACGACTAGGTTACATCTAGATAACAAATTGACTGAATCTGGCTTATATGACTGGCAAAGGTCTGTCCAGATGTCTATTGCCTATGATAAGCTGGACCACCCTATTACTACTCAAGATCCCGCCGTCCCAGGTCCAGTTTCCACCGTCACGGATATGGATATCCGTCAGACATGGGAAAAGGATAAATCGAAAGCCAAGTACCTCCTATTAGCTTCAGTTGATGGTGTATACCAGAAGCAGCACAAGAAGATGGACTCAGTTTCCATCTTTCTCCATAACAAAGATTTATATAGAGAGCAATCTCATATCGCAAGATATGAAACCTCGAACGAATTAATACAAGCGAGGTTGGCTGTCGGGTCATCTGTAGGGTACAACATCCTTACAATGACTAGCTATATTAATGAGCTCAAGGACCTAGAGACCACGTTGGATAACGGGTCAGATACTGACTTGATTCTACAGTCTTTGCCTTCTACCTGTAGGAAAACAGGAATGTAGAAGGAAAGAGAAGGGCAAAAGTTTCGGGACTGAATGTAGTAAATGAGGGACGTTCCTATTGTTATGGGATTGGGCATTGGCAGAAAGATTGCAGGGCTTTTAGAGCCAGTACCCAGGATACGAAGCATGTTGTGGCTTCGGCCTCAAGTGTGTTTGTAATTGAGAACTGTTTGTCTATTAACTCTACTTCCTGGGTACTAGATACCGGAGCAGGATCTCATATCTGTAATTCATTACATGCTTTGAGAAACCACAGAGTTATAAAGGTAGGTGATTTGTCTCTCAGAGTTGCAAACGGATTGAGCGTGGACGCTGAATCCGTGGGATAATATCGCCTAGGTTTAACAAGTGGGCTGATATTGATTCTACGTAACTGTCTGTATGTACCTAGTACGACATGTAATATCATATCTGTATTCTTACTTTCTAAGGAAGGATATGATTTTACTTTTATAAGAGATGTGGTTCACATCCACCTAAATGAAGTTTTGATTGGGTCTGGTATATTAAAAAACGGGATATACGTATTGAATCAAGCACAGATTTTCAGTGTCCAGAACACACTTAAAAGAAAGTCTCCGGAATTAAATCAGGCTTTCTTATGGCATTGTAGACTGTGTCACATCAATGAGAGAAGGTTGACTAAGTAACATAGAGAAGGATATTTGAATCCGTTCGAATATCAATCTTATGCTACTTGTGAATCTTGTCTCATAGGAAAAATGACAAAGACTCCGTTTACTGGACACGGAGTAAGAGCGAGCAAGCTCTTGGGGCTCATACACAGTGATGTGTGCAGTCCAATGTCTACACAAGCGCGAAGCGGTTATTCTTACTTCATTACTTTTACAGATGACTTTTCGAGGTACGGATATGTCTTCTTAATGAAACATAAATCTGAAGCCTTTGAAAAATTCCTGGAATATAAGAATGAAGTGGAAAACCAAACAGGAAAAAGTAGCAAGACACTGAGATCTGATCGAGGTGGTGAATACTTAAGTGCCGAGTTCCTAGGTTACTTAAAAGAGAATGGAATTCTCTCTTAGCTTACTCCTCCATACACACTACAACATAACGGTGTATCAGAAAGACGGAACCGAACCCTATTGGATATGGTACGTTCCATAATGAGTAACGCTGAGTTACCGCGATCATTCTGGGGATATGTACTAGAATCAGCTGCATACCTTTTGAACCGAGTTCCAACCAAGACTGTGCCTACCACACCATATCAGATGTGGAGTGGGAAGACACCCTGTCTTAAGTATCTTAAGACATGGGGATGTCCAGCTTTTGTAAAGAAGCAGCATGCGGACAAACTCGAGGCACGCTCAGTACAGTGTAACTTTGTGGGATATCCAAAAAACTCCACGGGGTATCTTTTCTATTACGTAGAGGAGAAAAAGGTCTTTGTTTCTCAACATGCCCGCTTCTTGGAAACTGAGTTTTTAGAAAATCAGATAAGTGGGAGCACAATAGAACTGGAAGAAATTCCAGAACCACAAGATATTACTGAAACCTTGGTAGACCAAGATGGTCCAGGAGAACCGAACTTCTTAGCGCCTATCCGCAGAAGTAGTAGACAGTCTCATCCGCCGGAGAGATACTATGGTATTGTCATAGACGGGGATCGAGAAGATTGCATCATTGAAGATGATGACCCTACTAGCTTCCAGCAAGCCATTCAGAGCGGTGACTCAGTAAAATGGCTCGATGCAATGTGTACCGAAATGGAGTCCATGTACACTAACAAAGTATGGACTCTGGACATTGCTCCAGATGGGGTAAAACCCATAGGATGCAAATGGATCTTCAGAAAGAAGATTGGTGTAGATGGACAGGTTGAAACCTATAAGGCAAGACTTGTTGCAAAGGGTTTCCATCAAAGACCTGGTTTGGACTATGACGAAACCTTTTCTCCAGTGGCTATGCTTAAATCCATTCGGGTCCTTCTTGCTATTGCTGCCTTCCACGATTATTAGATCTGGCAGATGGACGTAAAGACGGCCTTTCTAAATGGTAATTTGGAAGAGAACGTCTATATGGATCAGCCAGAGGGATTCATTCAGAGTGGGAGCAGCGGTAAAGTATGCAAGTTGCTTAAGTCCATTTATGGAAAAAAGCAAGCATCGCGGAGTTGGAACATCAGTTTTGATGACGCTGTCAAAGAATAAGACTTTATCAAAAATCCAGATGAACCATGCATATACATAAAGATTGTAGGGAGAGCTGTAGTTTTCCTCATCTTGTAAGTGGATGACATTCTCCTAACAGGAAATGATATTCCTATGTTACAGTCAGTCAAAAGATTCTTGTCACAGAAATTTTCCATGAAAGACCTGAGTGATGCCACCAACATTTTAGGGATCCAGATCTATCGTGATTGATCAAAGAGGTTGTTGGGACTTTCGCAGTCCAGGTACATAGACACCATATTGAAAAGATTCAGTATGGAAAATTCTAAGCGCGGTAACCTATCGGCTTGTCACGGAATCACCCTCTCCAAAGAGATGTCTCCCAAGACTGATTTGGAAAGGGATCGCATATCGATTATACCCTACGCTTCAGCAGTAGGCTCTATAATGTATGCGATGTTATATACCAGAACAGATGTAGCATACGCATTGAGCGTAGTAAGGCGGTATCAGGCAAACCTAGGGGAGAAGCACTCGATAGCAGTAAAGAACATTCTCAAGTACTTGAGGAGGACTAAGTAGATGTTCTTGGTGTATGGCGGAAATGACCTCCAGATCGAGGCCTTTGCCGACTCCGGCTTCCAGAGTGACAAGGATGACTCCAAATCCATGTCGGGTTATGTCTTTACCCTTAATGGAGGGGCGGTCTGTTAGAAGAGTTCCAAGCAGGACACCGTTGCTGACTCAACAATGGAAGCGGAGTACATAGCTGCTTGTGATTCCGCAAAAGAAGCTGTCAGGATGAAGAAGTTCCTCACAGAACTTTAGGTGGTTCCTACCAGTGTTGGTCCAATACCTCTGTATTATGACAACAACGGCGCAATAGCTTTAGCGAAGGAACCCAGGTCCCATCAAAAGTCCAGACACATCTTAAGGCGGTATCATCTGATCAGGAAGATTGTACATCGCCGGGAGTTCGAGGTGAAGAGAGTAGAGACGGAGAATAACATTGCTGATCCATTCAAAAAGGCCATTCATCAGACGCAGTTCGAGAGGCTATTCGAGATGATAGGTCTAAGATATGCCAGCTCATGGCCCTAGTGCAAGTGGGAGATTGTTAGTGTATATGCCCTAGGGGCCATTATTGTATAATACTAGGTTGTATATTACTTAATGGAAGCTTGGGATATTCACTGTTGTATTGAAAGTCTTGCTAAAAATGGTAGTATGCTACTTGGTTTGTGTCTACTTTAATATGTGCATATGTTTCTTGTAACGTATCACTTATACATATTAGTAGAGCCCTTAGGATCTTTGCTTGATTACCAGCGTTGTGATGGCAGTCACACTAGTGGAGGCTGGGTAGTTTATAAGCAACATCCTATAGTTGTCCCTAGTCATAGGATTATCGAGACAGGGCATCGATACTCCGAAATAGACTAGTGTGTACGCTTCTCATCGCAGTTGGGGAGATAGTTTGTCCCACAGCCATCAGTACGTCGTACTGGAGATAGTATATTGGTGCTCGTTGGGTCACGGGTACACCGGACAGGACACGCAGGAGAACTGACTGGATGGTATTATACCTAACATCAGGTAGCAGTTCTCAGGTGACATGTGTGCAGATAGTCTATTGACTTAAGGTCGTCATTTATCTCGTGTGAGTTCTCACTGTGCTTTGATTACTACCCTACCACGGCTCAGAGGAGTCGTGCAAACAGGTTTTAGTTGGGTACAGTCCCGAGCCACATGGAGGCAGTGAGCGACTGTTAGTGATTCGTCTCTCCCGGTATAGGGGGTTGATATCGTACGGTGATCGGTTGGTCATTACCACAAGTCCCTGGCCAGGGCTGATTGAGAATTACTGGTAGATTGATCAGTAGATTCTCGCATGGTTTTGAGCCATACCGGCACGACTTGTACGGTTATTAGGGGTCTGGTGTTTACCACCTCCCTAGACCATACATATGATACTCTTAGACGAACAGACTGGACTACGCGGATATTATCACGGACAGGCTGAGTAGGAGTTCGGATGGGTTTCCTCATCGGCCTTTTTATCGACATCTACCTGGGGACCGTTACGTATAGCTAGTGCCGCTTGCGGTCTGTGGTTAAACCCACTGCCAGCGTAGTGTCGAGTCTTTAGAGTCCCACACAGAGAGTTTCCTTGCTCCAGGCGAAATGATATAGAGGTCGTATGGTTTTACGACAAGGGTTTGGACGTATACGTGTTTAAATGCACGTAAGATGTTCGGACAGTTTTTTCTAGCCGACATTGGTTTAAGCCAGATTATAGTATCGGGTTATTGGATTTATACAGTATAAAGTTTTTCCGTGTTTTCACGGATAGGGGGGGCGTTCTCGTAATTTTTCGGGAATCTTCTAGAAGTATGGTGAGTTGGAGGCTAAGGTGGCATTTGCATTTATTGGATTAATGAGTCATGTAGTGATTCATACATTGAGTTAATGATTCATTTATTATTTATTTGACTCATGTGATGAATCACTTAGTGTATTAATGAAACATGATGATATGTCATTATTTATTATTTACTTAATAATATCATATGTTTCATATATACACAAATGATATCATTTATCCAAAAGGATTCTCATTCTCACCTTCTCTCTCCTCAAGCTCTCTCTCTCATCAAACACTAACCCTAACCTCTCATGTGTTGAGATCAAGGGTAAGCTAGACTAATACATCCCTAATCCAACTCTATATCCCGTAGGTAGCTTAGATTAGCACTTTGAGCAACCTAGTTACCTCAAATTAGAGGTCATGCTTGGAGTAGGAGCTCTCGGGTGGATCGTCTTTGACTCGAGGAGGCCGTTGAGGTGCCGACGTTCCAAGGAGCCTACAAGGAGTGGAGGACATCGATGAAGACCCGTAGGACAAGTAACGTAGGGTATAATTTTGAATCCGAGTAGTTAAACCTCTCGAAGTATGCTAGTAACGGTTTAGACACGATTCATGCGGTCAAGTCCGTGTTACGAAGCTTTGATAATCGTTTTTCATATATTCCGCCTCCCCGCAAGTTCGTGGGGTGCGTGACATGGACTTACACCGTATAATATCTCTGATGTCAAAGGCCAATTGATATGGGATTATCCATCGCCCATCTACATGGGTCGAGAAGCTATACGCTTGTGTACTCTGGTATATCGATGCTCTGTCTCTATACACCAACGACTTGGAGCAATTGAATGATGTACATAGCGACTACGTTGTCCCCACTAGTATGATCTGCATCATAATCCTAGTAGTCAAGTACTCATCCTAAGGGCTTTATCAACATGTTACATAGAGACAATTAATGTACATATGAAGATAAAGATCAACCAGATAGTATACTATCATGTCGAGCAAGAAAGTCCTCCCTATATATATCCAAGCATCCACTACAATATACATCGTATGTACAGTAATGGCCTCTAGGGCACACATATAACTAAAACTATGTATACCCTAGTGGCCATTACTGTACATACGATGCATATTGTAGTGGATGCTTGGATATATATAGGGAGGACTTCCTTGTTCGACATGATAGTATGCTATCTGGTTGCTCTTTATCTTAACAAGTACACTTATTGTCTCTATGTTACATATTGATAAAGCCCTTGGAATGAGTACTTGACTACCAGAATTAAGATGTAGATCATACTAGTGGGGACAGAGTAGTCGGTAGGTACATCCTACAAAAGTTCCTAGTCGTAGGTGTATCTAGACAGGGCATCGATATACCAGAGTAGACTAGCATGTAGCTTCTCGTCCCATGTAGATGGGCGATGGATGAACCCATATCCTGTTAGTGTATATGACCTAGAGGCCATTACTGTATCATACTAGTTTGTATATTACTTAATGGAAGCTTGGGATATTCACCTTGTATAAACAATCTTACTCAATATAGTAGTATGCTACTTGGTTTGTTTCTACTTCAATGTGTACATGTGTTTATTTTAGTATATCACCTATACGCATTAGTGGAGCCCTTAGGATCTTTGCTTGATTACCAGCGTTGTGATGGCAGTCACACTAGTGGGGGCTGGGTAATCTATAAGCACATCCTTATAAAGGTCCCTAGTCGCAGGACTATCGAGACAGGGCATCGATACTCCGGAGTAGACTAGCGTATGCGCTTCTCATCCCAGTGTGGGAGATGGTCTGTCCCACAGCCATCAGTACGTTGTACTGGAGATAGTATGCGGGTGCTCGTTGGGTTACGAGTACACTGGACAGGACTCGTCGGGAATGGACAGGTTGGTATTATACCTATCGTCAGTTATCAGTTCCCAGGTGACATGAGTACAGCTTAGTCCGCTGACTTGAAACTGGCACTTCGCCTCGAGTGTGTTCCCACTGCACTTTGATCACTACCCTACCACGGCTCAAAGGAGTCGTGCAAACAGGTAATGGTTGGGTGCAGTCCCGAAGCACTTGGAGGCAGTGACGGTTAGACAGGATTCGTCTCTCCCGGTATTGGGGGTTGACATCGCGCTGTGTCTAGGAGAGCCATTACACGAGTAGTCCCTGGCCAGGGCAAGCGAGATATACTGGTAGGCTTCCAGTGTTATCTCAGGGTGTTTTGGGCTTCACTCCGACACGACTTGTACCGCTATTAGGGGACTGACGTTTTACCGCCCCCTAGGCCCGACATGCGATGTATTAAACGAACAGACCGGACTGTACGGAGACTGTCACACTCAGACTCAGTAGGAGTTCAGATGGGGTTTACCTCGTCAGCCTTCTTGTCGGCATCTACCTGGGGACCGTTACGCACAGCTAGTGCCGCTTGCGGTCTGTGGTTAAACCCACTGTCAGCATAGTGTCGAGTCTTTAGAGTCCCACACAGAGGGTATTCGCCTCTGGGCAAAACAGAGTAGAGGTCGCATGGTTTTGCGATAGTGTTCGTTCTCATCCGCGCATTTGTGCACGTTTGGAGTCCGGACGGATATTACTAGTAGGCTCTGGTTTGAGCCGGATACTGGTATATGTTTAGGGGTTGCTTTTATCTCTCAGTATTCTTGTTCCTCGGAACGAGAATGTAGGTGTGTATGCACAGTTGTTTGAGGGTGGAGAAAGAGGTCTTTCATTAGGGTTTCGGAACGGGTGCGTATGCACTGTTGACGGTCGTCTTTTTCCAAACCCTAATGGATTTATGAAATATCAATTAATAATAGTAATTAAATGAAATTGTGTCATGGTTGCTTTTTGTTGACTTGTTGACCATGGTTGAATGTTGACCATGGTTGAATGTTTGACCATCATCATTGCTTTGAAAGGATACTCCTTGATTCTAGCTTATATTCATTTAATGAAGTGATGATAATGGTCATTCCAAAGACAACCATCAACTATTTCATTTTGAATTATTATTATTAATTAGATAAATCTTTTTCCTTTTGTTATGGTTGCAAAAGAAAAAGGAGCTCATTCTATCATATTGATTCTCTCTCCTCATTTCATCTTCTTCTTCCTCAAGCTCAAGGAGAATCCTTCTCATGTGTTGAGAATCCCTCTCCTTGAAAAGATAAAACCCCAAAAGACACTCTCTACTCACTCTAGGATCAAGGTTTAGCAAGCCGGAGATTCTTGTTCTCTCAAAGTTCGAGAAAGAGCCCGAAGGTTGAACACTCAGGTGGATCCATCTTCGATGGAAGAAGGCGACGAGCAGAGAACCATCAACCTCTACAAAAGTTTGAAGAAGAAGGAGTTCAAGTTAGGTATAACTTTTCATCCGAGTAGCTAACGCTCCTTTGTATGCTTGCTAGTTTAGTTTAGACACGATCCCGACTTTGTTTAGTCCATGTTGCTCCTCATGACAAAATTTGATTGTTATACCGTTTCCGCCTCCTCGTAAGTACCGGGGATGGCAACGTGGACTTACAGTGGTATCAGGGCCTAACTAAACATAAACTAGCTTTGTAGAAAAGTGTATGGAAGTTCGAAACCGAAAAATCGCAAAACCGGAAAAACAAAAACCCTAAGTTTTTGTTGAAATTTTTTATGCTCTAAATGAAAAACTTTTTATTCCTAAATTCGGCTCAGGGTTTTTTGAGAACACCCACCAAAAATGATCCCATGATCCCTTCAAACCGCCGCGGATCCGCGGCCAAAGGTATTCTTCGGCCGCGGATCCGCCGCCGTTTAGGGTCGTCATGTGATCGGGTTTTGTGCAGTGTTCTTCTGGTAGGGTTTTGGGATTTTTTAGATGGTTTGTATGCACCCAGATTTTCCAGAAAAAAAATTTGCTTTTGGGGTCCTATAAATCCGTATTTTTATCGAACTTCGCTACACTTTGTCTATATTGGTTATATCTGTGATGTTTGTATGTATTGAACGCCGACTAATCGCTATAAGTCGATTAGTCGGGGTTATACATCTCTGTGATCTGTGTTTGATATTGGAATGTATATATGAATGTGTTGGACTGTCGCGGGTGAATAGCCGGGGTGGATGTGAGATGAGCTTTTATTTTTCTTTCATTCATTGTAAATGTAAATTGATGTAATATTATTATTTGTATGGCCGCATAACCGGGTCGGGGTTGTAGCCGTCATTGTATAATTCTTTTTACTGTTTTTGCTCCTAGGATAGACCCATGGAGGGGTGCACAAACTACCGGGTACTTGGCGGGTAGTTTGCCGCACCCGTAGGGGTCTTGGGTGGGGTATTGGCTATTCACCGTGACCGTGTAATCCGCTTTTCATTGCAGGCTCGAGCGGATTGCGGATTCCTAGTATATCCAATGTATTCATCTGTGATCTGTAATATCTATCATTGCTATATTTATAACTATTTAGGCGTTGCTTATGTTTTACAGCCGCGCTAGCCCAGCCCCCGCTCTGTCGTTAGTTAAGTAATCTAACGGGTAATGACGGGGCCCCGTGGCGAATGCGAATGGCATAAGCGTACGTCATATTTTGGTTGTTTTCTGCAATGGTAGGATTAAATGATGGGACGCATTAAAAGAATTAATGCAAGAATATCACGCATTAAAAGAGCTAATGCAAGATAATAAACCAAGTTAAAATCGTTGGAACACTTTCAAAAACCCACTCGGTTCTTTTCAAAACTAACTTTTAAATGCGGAGCTTGAGCCACTCCTTCTAAAAGCTATCTCGTTCCATCGATTATATCAAGTTCACTACGTTCACGGTTTTACCAAAACCATTCGTAGCCCTCCGTCGTTTCGCATGAATAGGCAATAGTATTCAAGCTATGTATTTTGGCCAAAGTCAAGGCATAGTGATTGGTAGCAATTGGGTGTTCATGTGTAGCATAGATAGATGCGTTGGTTTGGGACAGTCGTACTGCCATTTTGGCCAAAGTCAAGGGTAGGTACGGGTGGATCCAAATTAACCTGGATAGTGACGGGTAGAAGTTGACATGTGACTTATGATATTTTGGCCAAAGTCAAGGTCATAAGAGCATGGGGCAAAAATCCACATCGGGAGTTTCATAAGTACTGAAACTTGCTAGATTTGCATACCATTTGGAGTGTGGTGATTCTGGTAGGATTCCTTCAGTTTCATCACACAATGATATTTGGATCCCGATCCTACTGTGAGTATTTGCTACTCCTCGGGAAATTTCTCACTAAACGATCAATGCTATAAACCTAGTAGGTGCCTAGAAAGGTGTTAGCGGGGCTACGCCCCCAGGGAAAAGAGGTTCTTAAATTAAGGAACTTCGCGAAAGCGTTGGAAAACCTCCCTCGAAGTACCGACACTGGCCTGGCTGAACGGTTAAGCTAGTATTGTGCGGTGGGATTGATCCTGACTAATTCTTCCTTTATGGTTTGAGGAGGGATTCGAGAGACAGTGGGAGCCATCCAGTTTAGACAAATTAAAAACCACTCTAAACTTGCAAGAGCATCATGCTAAAGTGTTTCTTCTCTCCCCCCTGCAGCAACCAAATCGAAATGACTGGACTTGAGTTACTTCTAGATAAAAACATACTGACAGGGCCAAACTACAAAGATTGGCTCAGGAATGTTAAAATGGCAATCACTTACGACAAGCTGGGGTATCTTCTTACCACCAAAGCTCCCCCCGTCCCAGGTCCCACCTCCAGGGTCGCGGATAAGGAAATCCGTAAGACTTGGGAGATTGATTACGCGAAGGCCAAGTGCCTCGTGCTTGCCTCTATGGACAACGAACATCAGAGGAGGCACGAGAATATGGAGTTGGAATCCATATTTCTTCATACAAAAGAACTGTATGGAGAGCAGTCTCGTATCGCAAGATACGAAGTGTCAAAGAAGTTATTTTCGGCAAAGTTGGCCGTCGGATCATCGGTAGCGGACCACGTGCTTAAGATGATTGGCTACATTGAGGAGCTTGCGGAACTTGGGACCACGTTGGAAAGTGAACTCTATACGGATTTAATTCTCCAGTCCCTTCCATCCACTTACGCCCAGTTTATACTGAACTTCAACTTACAAGAAAAAGAAGTTGAACTTTCAGAACTCCTCAACATGCTGAGGAGCGCAGAGGGCACCCTACAGAAAGGTAGGGAAACACCCGCTTTGTTTGTAGGAGGATCTTCTTCCTCTAGGTCCAAGGCAAAAGCCAAGGGAAAGTGGAAGAAAGCCCCCGCCAAACCAAGAGGCGGTGTTAGTAAAGTGGGTACGAAGGGAAAGGAAAAGGCAACAAAGATTGCGGGGAAGCTTGTGGGAAAGGAAGAATGCTTCTATTGTCATAAGAGTGGACACTGGAAGAAAGATTGCAGGGTTTGGAAAGCCAGGAAACAGGAACTGAAGCAGGTTGCTGCTTCAGCTTCAGGTGTGTATGTTATTGAAAACTGTCTTTCGATAAACTCTACTTCCTGGGTATTGGATACCGGATCAGGATCTCATATCTGTAATTCTTTGCAGGCGTTGAGAAACCGTAGGGTTTTGAAGGCAGGTGACATGACCCTCAGAGTTGCGAACGGAGCTACCATGGATGCTAAAGCCGTGGGGGACTATCACCTGGGAATGTCAGATGGGCATGTTTTGGTTTTGCGTAATTGCTTTTTTGTACCCAACGCAACTTGTAATATCATTTCTGTATCTTTGGTTTCTAAAGAAGGTTATGAATTTGCGTTTGTAAGTAATGTTGTAAACATTCACCTTAATCAAGTTCTGATTGGGTCAGGTACATTGAGCAATGGTATATACGTGTTAAACCAACCACAGATTTTCAATGTCCAGAATACACACAAAAGAAAGTCTCCAGATATAAATCAGACTTTCTTATGGCATTGTAGACTAGGTCACATCAATGAGAGAAGGTTGACTAAGTTACATACAGAAGGATATTTGGATCCGTTCGAATATCAATCGTATGCCACTTGTCAATTCTGTCTCAAAGGAAAGATGACAAAGACTCCGTTCACTGGACACGGAGTAAGAGCGAGCGAGCTCTTGGGACTCGTACACAGAGATGTGTGCGGTCCAATGTCTACACATGCACGAAGCGGTTATTCATACTTCATTACTTTTACGGATGATTTTTCAAGGTACGGTTATGTCTTCTTAATGAAACATAAGTCCGAAGCCTTTGAAAAATTCCAGGAATATAAGAATGAAGCAGAAAAACAAACCGGCAAAAGTATCAAGATTCTAAGATCGGATCGAGGTGGAGAATACTTAAGTGCCGAGTTCCTGAATTACTTAAAAGAGAACGGAATTCTCTCTCAGCTTACTCTTCCATACACTCCGCAACATAACGGTGTATCGGAGAGACGGAACCGAACCCTATTGGATATGGTACGGTCCATGATGAGTAACGCTGAGTTACCGCGATCATTCTGCGGGTATGCGCTAGAATCAGCTGCGTACCTTTTGAACCGAGTTCCTACTAAGACTGTGCCTACCACACCATATGAAATGTGGTGAGGGAAGAGGCCCCATCTCAGTCACATTAAGACTTGGGGAAGTCCAGCTTTTGTTAAAAAGCAGCATGCGGACAAGCTCGAGGCGCTCTCAGTACAGTGTAAGTTTGTGGGATATCCAAAGAATTCCAAGGGATATCTCTTCTACTACGAAGAGGAACAAAAAGTTCTTGTTTCTCGTAATGCCCACTTTCTAGAACACCAGTTCTTAGAAAAAGAAATAAGTGGGAGCGCAGTAGAACTGGAAGAAATTCCAGAGCCACAGACTATTACCGAAAGCTTAGTGTAACCAGAGGGTTCAAAAGAACAGGACATTCCTACGCCGCTCCGCAGGAGTAGTAGGCAGTCTCATCCGCCCGAGAGATACTACGGTTTTCTCATAGACGGGGATAGAGAGGATTGCATCATAGATTATGATGAGCCTACTAGCTTCCAACAGGCCGTTCAGAGCGTTGACTCGGTAAAATGGCTGGATGCAATGAGGACCGAAATGGAGTCCATGTACACCAACAAAGTATGGACGTTGGACATTGCTCCAGACGGGGTAAAACCCGTAGGATGCAAGTGGATCTTCAAAAGGAAAATTGGTGTAGATGGACAGGTTGAGACCTATAAAGCTAGACTTATAGCAAAGGGTTTCCGTCAAAGACCTGGTTTGGACTATGACGAAACCTTTTCTCCAGTGGCTATGCTGAAATCCATTCGGATCCTTTTTGCCATTGCTGCCTTCCACGATTATGAGATTTGGCAGATGGACGTAAAAACTGCTTTTCTAAATGGAAATTTAGAGGAGTGTGTTTTTATGGACCAGCCAGAAGGTTTCATTCAGAGTGGGAGCGGCGGAATGGTGTGCAAGTTGCTTAAGTCCATCTATGGGCTAAAGCAGGCATCGCGGAGTTGGAACATCTGTTTTGATGAGACTGTCAAGGAATTTGGCTTTATCAAAAATCCAGATGAACCATACATCTATAGTAGATTTGTAGCGAGAACTGTAGTATTCCTCGTTTTATACGTGGATGACATTCTCTTAATAGGAAATGACATTCCTATGCTATAATCTGTCAAGGGGTTCTTGGCACACAGGTTCTCCATGAAAGACCTGGGTGATGCCTCATACATCCTGGGGATCCGGATCCATCGTGATAGATCCAAGAGGATATTAGGACTTTCACAGTCCAGGTACATCGACACCATACTGAAAAGGTTCAGTATGGAAGATTCCAAGCGCGGTAACCTACCGGCTTGTCACGGGATCGCCCTCTCTAAAGAGATGTCCCCCAAGACTGATTTGGAGAGGGATCGCATGTCTACTATACCCTACGCTTCTGCGGTAGGCTCTATAATGTATGCGATGTTGTGTACCAGACCGGATGTAGCTTATGCACTGAGTGTGGTAAGCCGGTATCAGTCAAACCCTGGGGAGAAACACTGGATAGCGGTAAAGAACATTCTCAAGTACCTGAGAAGGACTAAGGAGATGTTCTTGGTGTATGGCGGAAAAGACCTCCAAATCGAGGCCTTTGCTGATTCCAGCTTCCAGAGTGACAAGGATGATTCTAAGTCCATGTCGGGTTTTGTCTTTACCCTCAATGGAGGGGCGTTGTGTTGGAAGAGTTCCAAACAGGAAACCGTTGCAGACTCGACTATGGAAGCGGAATACATCGCTGCATCTGATGCCGCAAATGAAGCTGTCTGGATAAGGATGTTCTTGAAAGAACTTCACGTGGTTCCGTCCATTGTTGACCCAATACCTCTGTATTGCGACAACAACGGGGTTATAGCTTTAGCAAAGGAACCCAGGACCCATCAGAGATCCAGGCACATCTTGAGGCGGTATCACCTGATCAAGGAGATCGTGGATCGTAAGGAGATCGAGGTTCGAAGGGTTGCTTCAGAAGAAAACACTGCAGATCCATTCACCAAGGCACTGCCCCAGACTCAGTTCGAGCGGCTGATCGAGATGATAGGTCTTCGATACGCCAGTACATGGCCTTAGTGCAAGTGGGAGATTGTTAGTGTATATGCCCTAGAGGCCATTACTGTATCATACTAGTTTGTATATTACTTAATGGAAGCTTGGGATATTCACCTTGTATAAACAATCTTGCTCAATATAGTAGTATGCTACTTGGTTTGTTTCTACTTCAATGTGTATATGTGTTTATTTTAGTATATCACCTATAAGCATTAGTGGATCCCTTAGGATCTTTGCTTGATTACCAGCGTTGTGATGGCAGTCACACTAGTGGGGGCTGGGTAATCTATAAGCACATCCTTATAAAGGTCTCTAGTCGCAGGACTATCGAGACAGGGCATCAATACTCCGGAGTAGACTACCGTATGCGTTTCTCATCCCAGTGTGGGAGATGGTCTGTCCCACAGCCATCAGTACGTCGTACTGGAGATAGTATGCGGGTGCTCGTTGGGTTACGAGTACACTGGACAGGACTCGTCGGGAACGGACAGGTTGGTATTATACCTATCGTCAGTTATCAGTTCCCAGGTGACATGAGTACAGCTTAGTCCGCTGACTTGACACTGGCACTTCGCCTCGAGTGTGTTCCCACTGCACTTTGATCATTACCCTACCACGGCTCAAAGGAGTCGTGCAAACAGGTAATGGTTGGGTGCAATCCAGAAGCACTAGGAGTCAGTGACGGTTAGACAGGATTCGTCTCTCCCGGTATTGGGGGTTGACATCGCGCTGTGTCTAGGAGAGCCATTACACGAGTAGTCCCTGGCCAGGGCAAGCGAGATATACTGGTAGGCTTCCAGTGTTATCTCAGGGTGTTTTGGGCTTCACTCCGACACGACTTGTACCGCTATTAGGGGACTGACGTTTTACCGCCCCCTAGGCCCGACATGCGATGTATTAGACGAACAGACCGGACTGTACGGAGACTATCACATTCAGACTCAGTAGGAGTTCAGATGGGGTTTACCTCGTCAGCCTTCTTGTCGGCATCTACCTGGGGACCGTTACGCACAGCTAGTGCCGCTTGCGGTCTGTGGTTAAATCCACTGCCAGCGTAGTGTCGAGTCTTTAGAGTCCCACACAGAGGGTATTCGCCTCTGGGCAAAACAGAGTAGAGGTCGCATGGTTTTGCGACAGTGTTCGTTCTCATCCGCGCACTTGTGCACGTTTGGAGTCCGGACGGATATTACTAGTAGGCTCTGGTTTGAGCCGGATACTGGTATATGTTTTGGGATTGCTTTTATCTCTCAGTATCCTTGTTCCTCGGAACGAGAATGCAGGTGTGTATGCACAGTTGTTTGAGGCGGAGGAAGAGGTCTTTCATTAGGGTTTCGGAACGGGTGCGTATGCACAGCTGACGGTCGTCTTTTTCCAAACCCTAATGGATTTATGAAATATCAATTAATAATAGTAATTAAATAAAATCGTGTCATGGTTGCTTTTTTTTGACTTGTTGACCATGATTGACTTGTTGACCATGGTTGAATGTTTGACCATCATCATTGCTTTGCAAGGATACTCCTTGATTCTAGCTTATATTCATTTAATGAAGTGATGATAATGGTCATTCCAAAGAAAACCATCAACTCTTTCATTTTGAATTATTATTATTAATTAGATAAATCTTTTTCCTTTTGTTATGGTTGCAAAAGAAAAAGGAGCTCATTCTATCATATTGATTCTCTCTCTTCATTTCATCTTCTTCTTCCTCAAGCTCAAGGAGAATCCTTCTCATGTGTTGAAAATCCCTCTCCTTGAAAAGATAAAACCCCAAAAGACACTCTCTACTCTCTCTAGGATCAAGGTTTAGCAAGCCGGAGATTCTAGTTCTCTCAAAGTTCGAGAAAGAGCCCGAAGGTTGAACCCTCAGGTGGATCCATCTTCGACGGAAGAAGGCGACGGGGAGAGAACCATCAACCTCTACAAAAGTTTGAAGAAGAAGGAGTTGAAGTTAGGTATAACTTTTCATCCGAGTAGCTAACGCTCCTTTGTATGCTTGCTAGTTTAGTTTAGACACGATCCCGACCTTGTTTAGTCCATGTTGCTCCTCATAACAAAATTTGATTGTTATACCGTTTCCGCCTCCTCGTAAGTACCGGGGATGGAAACGTGGACTTACATATCCATTATTGTTTGACTTCAGAGATGGTATGCGGGTGCTCAGAAGAGACTGGGTACACTGAATGGTCTCGCCGAGAACCCCTAGATGGTATTATACCTATCATCAGATAGCAGTTCTCTGGTGACACGGGTATAGGTTTGTCTGTAGACCAGAGATCGTCATAGATTCTTGTGTGATTTCCAATGTGCTTTGATTTCCACCTTGCCACATTCAAGAGAACGTGCAAAACGGTGGTTTTTGGGTACAGTCCCGAATCACATGGAGGCAATGAGCGATAGGAGGGGTTTCTTCTCTCCCGGTATTGGGAGATTATGTTGCGCTATGCTCGATTGGCTATAACAGGAAGTCCCTGGCCTGGGCTGCTTCATAGTTATACTGGTAAGTGTTATCAGTAGTTTCTCATCCCGTAATAAGCCTCATATCTGCACGACTTATCGAGTTACTGGGGTCTGATGTTTACCACCCCTAGACGAGATATGCGACATATCGGACGAAGATACCGGATTGTACGGTAGTGTTACTCATTGGATTCGCAGGAGTATGAGCAGGCTTCCTTGTAGATCTTCTGACCGGTCAATACCCGGGTGTCCGTTATGTTTAGCAGACCGCTTGCGGCTTGTAGGTGTTTGATGTGATCATCACCTGTTGCCGGCATATTGACGAGTCTTTAGAGTCCTACACAGAAGTTTTCTGGCTCAAGAGAAACGGAGTAGGAGCACATATGTGATATGTGCGGGGCAGAAATTAATGCGCGTATGTGATACAGCGTTCCATTCTCGTGATTTGTGATCGGTTATATATGATATAGCCGTGTTATCGAATCAAGTGTTGATTCGATAAGTTGTTACATATGATATTAGTCGGT
The DNA here is from genome assembly GCA_030015575.1 of Agapanthus africanus. Lineage (NCBI taxonomy): Eukaryota > Viridiplantae > Streptophyta > Magnoliopsida > Asparagales > Amaryllidaceae > Agapanthus > Agapanthus africanus. The sequence goes on along the minus strand of CM057339.1, from coordinate 467,603,807 downwards.
TATATGTGATACAGCCGGATTATTAAATCAAGAGTTGATTTGATAATCTAATGTATAATTATATATTTGATATATTAATTTACATTAAGTATTATTAGCTCACTTAAGATTTCTTTTCTCACTAGTTTTGTTCATATTTTGTATATGTGATATATATTAGTGTACAAGTTTTTGTGTCATGTTTGATGATACATGCAAGATGGGTGTATGAGACACACACATGCTTATGATAGTAATTAGGGTTTTTATTTATTTTGGTAATTACAAAATGGTAGGATTTTGTCATGGCTAGTAGCTTGTACAAGCTTGTAATGTTCACTGACCAAGTCCACTCTTTTGTTTTGCCTAAGGTATTTATCAACCCAACCAATTATCCAAACCATGGTTATGTCTCTACAAAGGTTAAGTATATGATACTAAACTCACCCATGGTTCTCATTATCCACTTGATTTTATCATGAGTGTTTTCTTCTTCTTCTTTCTCAAAGCTTTCTAGCTCCAATGGAGATGATGGAAAATGAGTGAGAAAATTTTTTCTAAAGTGAGAAAAATTCCTACTTCATCATCCTTTGCTACTAGCCATTTAGTATAGGGTGTTTTCTTCACTAATTCCACAATTAGTGAAGGGGTACCTTGGGTTAGTGTCTCTTCGACGTAGATCATCTTCGGTCTCGAAGACTTTGATGCAAGCTTGTTCATTTCTTCATAGGAGCCTCTCTCGAGTCAGGGAGTTCATGATCGCAGCGAAGGGACTGCTACATGGAACTATTGAAGTGATGGACTGGTCTACAAAGGTTGTATTCCTTGTTCACTTTAGTTACAAAGTTGTTTGCATTCGATTCGTCGCATTTTCCAGTATACAATTCTAGGGTTAGGGTTAGCTAGAACGACAAATATTTGAAATTGGCATGGATGATGCCTCCCGAAACCTTGCTACCTTTCTAGGCAACCCTGCAGTTGTATCAGAGCATTGCTAGAAATTTAGACGATGTTTGTTAGATTACGAAACCGAAACGACTCCGAAACATGAAACACGAAAACTTGGTTTCTGTCGATTTTAAAAGTCTTCAAATTTTTTTTTAAACAACTGCAAAATGTTATATGAGATATAACATGAACACCACTAAAATTTGATGCCATTTGAAAACTTTTTGGCCGGCCACATTGGCTAAATTTTCGAGGTGCTCCGTTTTCCAGTGGAATTTGGGCTTCAAAATTTTTTGGTGTTCCAGTCTCTGGGTTTTGGTGTTTTAGGTGTTGTTTGTTTTTGCTACTTTTGCATGAAATGTGATCTTACAGTATAGGCAATCCGGTGTGTTTCGTATTCATAGTTTTAACATTATTTCGGGTATTCACATGTTGTCTAGGCGAATCAAAAAGTTCGAACGATTATCAAAACCCATTTTTCCAAGTTTAACGTATTCGGAAAAACAAGCAAGTAATTTTGTGAACCCTCTAGAAGAATGAAACCCTAAGTAGATATAATGACCATGGAACTGCTTTCGAACCTTAGGATTTGCGGAAGTTCCGCGGTGGCATTAATGAGGCTTGGGGCTGCCCTTTTACAGCTGGTCCATAGGTACTGTGGCATATTCTGGGTATTATTAAACTATGTTCAAGTGTTGTACTCTCGAGGAATTGTGGGACTTTGATGAATCGATCGAAAAGTTTAACGTCGTCCAGGTTTCATGTGATGGGATACAATACTTGGAATCCACAAGAAAATTAATTTGAATTTTATAAATTTAGCAATTTAGTCTCATTTGATCGGCTGCCACGGGATTTTGATGTCATAAAATGTTCGTCGCAATCACGTAGCGTACGCGGATACTCGCCGGGTAACCTGATTAGATAGCCACGCCCCATAGCCCCAACCAAGTGACTATAGGAGAACCCCGTTGCCAAAAGCATCCATCCGGGTGCTCGCGGCCGCGGTGTTCCGCCTTAGAGCACTTCGTCGACGGCATCGGGGGATACTAAAGTTTCCGACGAGCATTCAATCAGGATGTCGGGAATCTTGTTGAATTGCCCGACTTGTTATTGAAAAGTTTTTTCGTTATTGAGACTAAAATGCGGGGTTTATAATTGTTAGGCATGCGATGTCTAAGGAATTCATTTGGTTAGGCATGAAATCCAAAGTATGTGATATATTGGGTTTATGATGTCCAAGGTGGTTGCGGATTCCAACTGTTCTAGTTTTTCACTTTCTTTTCTGCGACCGTAAGTGTAATATGTTGTGTATCACCGGTTTCGTTTCTATACGTCAACGACAATTGGGATACGCATATTTACTTACGTTGATGACATGTGATGTTATGTGTTGCTGGGATATGTTATATTGGATCATCGTGTTTTGATTAGTCTGGGGTTTTTATGTGAGGTGTGAGTTTTACATTTTCATTCATGTAAAAACTTTTATGTAATATTCTTTTATTGGGGCACTTCCGGGTTGCGGAAGTTGTCACCGTTGATGTATATTATTTAGTTTTCCACATTAGGATAGACCTAACGCGGGGAGCACAAGTAACCGGGTTCTAGGGTCCAGTAGGAGACCATCTCGAGGAGTCGAGACCGGGTCTCCTAACTCTAGAATTGGTAAGCTTGCTTGCCACTCTCGTATGGGTCTAGGGATGTGGGATTGGCTATTCATCACGACCGTGGAATCCTTGTTATATGCAGGCTTAATTTAAAACTCGGAAATCCTAGTATATCCAATATTTTATATGTTCTGCTGCAATATTGTGTGATGTGATCACTGTATATGATGAGATAGATATTTTATATTGTATATGTGATTTATTATATTGACGTTGCTTATTTTTTACACCCGCGCTAGCCCTGCTCCACTCTGTCGTTAGTTACCTAACCTAATGGTGCATGACGGGACATTGAGGCGAATGCGGATGGTATAAGCGTACGTTGTATTTATTTTTGATATCATTAATGAGATTAATGAAAGAAAATAAACCTAAAGATGTTGTGGAATCGAATTTTCAAAAACTGGTAGCTCTAGTTCTTCCTTCGCATATGTGTATTCCTTGTAGAATATCCTGCACCTTATTCGATAAGGAAAGAGCCGAGATCCCTTCACCTGGAGTGACCTCTTTAGCAAAAACTCGCAGATGCTACAACCCTCGGTTTCGTCTTTTGATTGCTAATCTAGTTCTTGCTTTGCGTAGTGGTATAGTGAATATCCTGCACCTCATTCGATGAGGAAAGAGCCGAGATCCCTTCACCGGCATTGACCTCTTTTGCGAAACTAGCAAAAACCTAAAAAACACTCCTTTTCAAAATCACTCGATTCTACGACGATATCAAGTTCATTACGCAAAAGGTTTTCTTAAAATCCTGTCGTAGCCCTCTGTCATTTCAGATAAGTACTTCATAGTATTCGTGCTACGTTTATTGGCTTTCGTCAAGGCATAGTGTGCAGTAGCTATTTATGCTTATCTGCAAAATCATATGATGCGATTGAGTTAAGATAGTCATGCGACTTTGTTGGTTTTCGTCAAGGGTCGTGCGGGTGGGTTTAATTCAATCATGAAATGTATGGGTTGAACTTGACTCGCAGCCTATGGTTTGTTGGCTTTCATCAAGGTCATAAGATGCTACGGGAAAAAAAATTATCGGGAATTTCAAGTGTTGAAATTTGCAATGAGATTGCATACCTTCAATGAGATAGTTGGATCCCAATAACCACTGCGAGTAATTGTTGTTAGTGTATATGCCCTAGAGGCCATTACTGTATCATACTAGTTTGTATATTACCTAATGGAAGCTTGGGATATTCACAGTTGTATATACAATCTTGCTCGAAATGGTAGTATGCTACTTGGTTTATCTCTGCCTTAATATGTGCATGTGTTTCTTTTAGCATATTGCTGGTATACATATTAGTAGAGCCCTTAGGATCTTTGCTTGATTACCAGCATTGTGATGGCGCTCGCACTCGTGGGAGCTGGGTAATCTATAAGCACATCCTTATACAGGTCCCTGGTCGTTGGACTATCGAGACAGGGCATCGATACTCCGGAGTAGACTAGCGTATGCGCTTCTCATCCCAGTGTGGGAGACGGTCTGTCCCACAGCCGTTAGTACGTCGTACTTGAGATAGTATGCGGGTGCTCGTTAGGTTACGAGTACACTGGACAGGACTCGTCGGGAACTGTTGGTTGGTAATATACCTATCGTCAGTTATCAGTTCCCAGGTGACATGAGTACAGCTTAGTCCGCTGACTTGACACTGTCACTTCGCCTCGAGTGTGTTCCCACTGCACTTTGATTACTACCCTACCACGGCTCAGAGGAGTCGTGCAAACAGGTAGTTTTTGGGTGCAGTCCCGAGGCACTTGGAGGCAGTGACGGTTAGACAGGATTCGTCTCTCCCGGTATTGGGGGTTGACATCGCGCTGTGTCCAGGAGAGCCATTACACGAGTAGTCCCTGGCCAGGGCAAGCGAGATATACTGGTAGGCTTCCAGTGTTATCTCAGGGTGTTCTGGGCTACACTCCGACACGACTTGTACCGCTATTAGGGGACTGACGTTCACCGCCCCCCTAGGCCCGCCATGCGATGTATCAGACGAACAGACCGGACTGTACGGAGACTGTCACATACAGGCTCAGTAGGAGTGCAGATGGGGTTCACCTCGTCAGTCTTCTTATCGACATCTACCTGAGGACCGTTACGTACAGCTAGTGCCGCTTGCGGTCTGTGGTTAAACCCACTGCCAGCGTAGTGTCGAGTCTTTAGAGTCCGACACAGAGAGCTATTCGCCTTTAGGCAAAACGAGTAGCGGTCGCATGGTTTTGCGACAGGGTTCGTTCGCATCCGCGCACTTGTGCACGTTTGCTGTCCGGACAGTTTATACTAGCGGGCTTTGGTTTAAGCCGGATCCTTGTATATGTTTTGAGATTGGTTTTTCTCATTGTGTTCATGTTCCTCGGATCACGAATGCGGGTGCGTATGCACAGTTGCTTGAGATTGAGGGAGAGGACCTTGTTTAGGGTTAATGACTATTGTCATTTTATTAACCCTATTGCTTTTGTGTGTATTATTGTTAATTAATAATTAGCTTAATTATTGTGCATGGTTGTTCTTGTTGACCTTTTGACTTCATTGACTTGTTGACCAAGTTGACATTTTGACCATGATCATTTCATTTGGAAGATGCTCTTTGATCCTTGCAATTTGCATTAAAAGTAAAATGATAATGGTCACCTCTTGATTAAACCATGACAATTTTCTTGCTAATTAATTAATTAAAATAACACACACATATTAGTGAGAATGGCTCACTAATAATTCATTCTATCATATCTTTTCTCTCTCTTGCTCATCCTCTCCCTCAAGCTCTCTCCCTCTCATGTGTTGAGAAACATAAAAAGCTTGAGAAAAACCTTCACTTGATCTTCTCTACTCACTTCTAGGGTTCAAGTCTTAGCATTTCTTGCACTCTAGTTACTCCTAGCTTGGAGTTGAAGCTAAAGGTCGAGGCTTTCGGGTGGATCCTTCTTTGACGAAAGAAGACAAGCAAGGTGAGGCCTTTCTACCATTCCGACGAGCAAGGAGAGAAGGAGTTCGAGCTCAAGGTATAACCTTTCTACAACTTAGTTAGTTGTTAGTTTTCTTTAGCTAGCTTTAGTTTAGTAAAGATCCTCACAAGCAAGGTCCATGTTGCCTAAGTCATTAAAAATCCAATTTTTATTATGTTTTCCGCCTCCCCGCAAGTACCGGGGTGGGAAACGTGGACTTACAGTGGTATCAGAGCCTAACTAAACTCAAACTAGCTAGGTAGTGAAGTGTAATGAAGTTTCGAAACCGAAAATCCAAAAACCGAACTTTTGAAAAACCCTAGTTTCTGTTGAAATTTTTTCTGCTCAAAATGGAAAACTTTATACTTGTAAATTCATCTCAGGGTTTTCTATGAACACCCACGAAATACGGTACAGTGATTCGTTCAAACCGCCGCCCTTCCGCGGCACGAGGTAGGCATGTGCCGCGGAAGCGCCGCGGTTTGTCGTCTTCTCTGCATCGTTTTTCGTGCAGTGTCTGTCTGTGTTGATTTTGGGATTTTTAGGATATATAATATATGCCCAGATTTTCCAGAACTAAAATTTACTTTTGGGGGCCTATAAATCCGTATTTTTTCGGAACTTCACTGCACTTTAACTACATCGGTTATATCTGTAATGCTTGCATGTATTGAACGTCGGCTAATCGCTATAAGACGATTAGTCGGGGTTATACATGATCTGTGATTGTTATTGGTTTGTGGATATGAATGGATTGGATTGTCGCGGGTGAATGGCCGGGGTGGATGTGAGATGAGCGTTGTTTTTCTTTCATTCATTTGTAACATGTAAATTGATGTAATAATATTCTTTGTATGGCCGCACAACCGGGTCGGGGTTGTAGCCGTCATTGTATAATTCTTTTTACTGTTTTTGCTCCTAGGATAGACCCATGGAGGGGTGCACAAACTACCGGGTATCTCGAAGCGCCGAGTGGCCTACTCACGGTGGTGAGGGAGGTTGCTTCGCTTCGGGTGCTTGGCGGGTAGTTTGCCGCACCCGTAGGGGTATTGGGTGGGGTATTGGCTATTCACCGCGACCGTGTAATCCGCTTTGCGCTGCAGGATCGAACGCATTGCGGATTCCTAGTATATCCAATGTATTCATCTGTGATCTGTAATGTCTATCATTGCTATATATTTACATATAATAACTATTTAGGCGTTGCTTATGTTTTACAGCCGCGCTAGCCCAGCCCCCGCTCTGTCGTTAGTTAAGTAACCTAACGGGTGATGACGGGGCCCCGTGGCGAATGCGAATGGCATAAGCGTACGTCATATTTTGGTTGTTTTCTGCAATGGTAGGATTAAATGATGGGACGCATTAAAAGAACTAATGCAAGAAATAAACCAAGTAAAAGTCGATTGGAACACTTTGAAAACCACTCGGTTCTTTTCAAAACTAAACTTTTAAACGCGGAGCTTGAACCACTCCTTTTAAAAGCTATCTCGTTCCATCGATTATATCAAGTTCACTACGTTCACGGTTTCGCCAAAACCATCCGTAGCCCTCCATCATTTCGGTTAAATATTCGGTAGTATTCAAGCTATGTATTTTGACCTCACGCCAAGGCATAGCGATTGGTAGCTGCCGGATATTTATCCGTTGCATAGATAGAATGCGTTGATTTGAGACAGTCGTACTGCCATTTTGGCCTACGTCAAGGGTAGGTACGGGTGGGTTCAAATTAACCAGGATAATGATGGGAAGAACTTGACATGTGACTTATGACATTTTGACCTCACGCCAAGGTCATAAGAGCATGGGGCAAAAATCCACATCGGGAGTTTCATAAGTACTGAAACTTGCTAGCGTTGCATACCATTTGGAGTGTGATGATTCTGGTAGGATTCCTTCGGTTTTATCACGCGATGATATTTGGTTCCCGATCCTACTGTGAGTATATGCTACTCCTCGGGAAAACTCTCACTTAACGATCAATGCTATAAACCTAGTAGGTGCCTAGAAAGGTGTTAGCGGGGTTACGCCCACAGGGAAAAGAGGTTATTTAATTAAGGAACTTCGCGAAAGCGTTGGAAAACCTCCCTCGAAGTACCGACACTGGCCTGGCTGAACGGTTAAGCAAGTATTGTACGGTGAGAATGATCCTGGCTAATCCTTTTCTTTATGGTTTGAGAAGGGATTCGAGAAACAGTGGGAGCCATCCAGTTTAGACAAACTAAAAATCACTCTAAACTTGCAAGAGCATCATGCTAAAGTGTTTCTTTTCTCTCTCCTAATTGCAGCGACCATTCAACATGACCGGACTTAAGTTACTGTTAGATAAAAATATATTGACAGGGCCAAACTACAAAGATTGGCTCAGGAATGTCAAGATGGCGATCACTTATGACAAGCTGGGGTATATACTTACCACCAAAGCTCCCCCTGTCCCAGGTCCCACCTCCAGCGTCGCGGATGTAGAAATCCGTAAGACATGGGAGATAGATTGCACGAGGGCCAGATGCCTCGTACTAGCCTCGATGGACAACGAACATCAGAGGAGGCACGAGAATATGGACCTAGAGTCCATATTTCTCCATACAAAAGAACTGTATGGGGAGCAGTCTCGCATCGCTAGATACGAAGTGTCGAAGAAGCTTTTTTCGGCAAGGTTGGCCGTCGGATCATCGGTAGCGGACCACGTGCTTAAGATGATCGGCTACATAGAGGAGCTCGCGGACCTAGGGACCACGTTGGAGAATGAACTCTATACCGATTTGATTCTCCAGTCCCTTCCTTCCACTTACGCCCAGTTCATTCTTAACTTCAACATGAAAGGAAAGGAGGTTGAACTTGCCGAACTTCTGAACATGTTGAGGACCGCTGAGGGCACCCTACAGAAGGGTAGGGAGACATCCACTTTGTTTGTAGGAGGATCTTCCTCTTCTAGGTCCTGGGCGAAAGCCAAGGGCAAGAAGAAGAAAGCCCCCGCCAAACCAAGAGGCGGTGTCGGTAAAGTGGATACGAAGGGAAAGGGTAAAGCAACAAAAGTAGCGGGGAAGATGGTGGGGAAGGAAGAATGCTTCTATTGTCACAAAAGTGGTCACTGGAAACAGGATTGCAAGGCTTGGAAAGCCAGAACACAGGATTTGAAGCGAGTTGCAGCTTCAGCTTCAGGTGTGTATGTTATTGAAAACTGTCTATCAATAAACTCTACATCCTGGGTATTGGATACCGGATCAGGATCTCATATCTGTAATTCTTTGCAGGCGTTGAGAAAGCGTAGAGTTTTGAAGGCTGGTGACATGACCCTCAGAGTTGCGAACGGTGCTAGCATGGATGCTGAGGCCGTGGGGGACTATCACCTGGGACTATCAGATGGACACTTTTTGGTTTTGCGTAGTTGTTATTATGTACCAAATGCAACCTGTAATATCATATCTGTATCTTTATTATCTAAAGAAGGTTATGAATTTGCATTTGTAAGTAATGTAGTGAACATTCACCTTAATCAAGTTTTGATTGGGTCAGGTACATTGAACAACGGTATATACGTTTTAAACCAACCACAAGTTTTCAATATCCAGAATACACACAAAAGAAAGTCTCCAGAAATTAATAAAACTTTCTTATGGCATTGTAGACTGGGTCACATCAATGAGAGAAGATTGACTAAGTTACATACTGAAGGATATTTGGATCCGTTCGAATATCAATCGTATGCAACTTGTCAATCCTGTCTCAAAGGAAAGATGACAAAGGCTCCGTTTTCTGGACACGGAGAAAGAGCGAGCGAGCTCTTGGGACTCGTACACAGCGACGTGTGCGGTCCAATGTCTACACATGCGCGAAGCGGTTTTTCTTACTTCATTACTTTTACGGATGATTTCTCAAGATTCGGACACATCTTTTTAATGAAGCATAAATCCGAAGCTTTTGATAAGTTCCAGGAATATAAGAATGAAGTAGAAAAACAGGCCGGCAAAAGTATCAAGATCCTAAGATCGGATCGGGGAGGAGAATATTTAAGTGCCGAATTCTTGAACTACTTAAAAGAGAATGGAATTCTCTCTCAGCTTACTCCTCCATACACTCCGCAACATAACGGTGTATCGGAGAGACGGAACCGGACCCTATTGGATATGGTACGGTCCATGATGAGTAACGCTGAGTTACCGCGATCGTTCTGGGGATATGCACTAGAAACAGCTGCATATCTTTTGAACCGTGTTCCCACTAAGACTGTGCCTACCACACCATATGAATTATGGAGTGGGAAGAAACCCTATCTTCAATACTTGAAGATTTGGGGATGTCCAGCTTATGTCAAAAAGCAGCATACGGACAAGCTCGAGGCACGCTCAGTACTGTGCAAGTTTGTGGGATACCCAAAGAACTCCAGGGGGTATCTTTTCTATTACGCAGAGGAACAAAAAGTCCTTGTTTCTCGTAATGCCCACTTTCTAGAACATCAGTTCATAGAAAAAGAATTAAGTGGGAGCGCGATAGAACTGGAAGAAGTTCCAGAACCGCAAGCTATTACTGAAAGCTTAGTAGAGCCAGAGGGTTCGAAAGATCAAGACATTCCCGTACCACTCCGCAGGATTAGTAGGCAGTCTCATCCGCTCGAGAGGTACTACGGTTTTCTCATTGACGGGGATAGAGAGGACTGCATCCTAGATTGTGATGAGCCTACTAGCTTCCAGCAAGCCATTCAGAGCGTCGACTCGGTAAAATGGCTGGATGCAATGCGGACCGAGATGGAGTCCATGTATACCAACAAAGTATGGACGTTGGACATTGCTCCAGACGGGGTAAAACCCGTAGGATGCAAGTGGATCTTCAAAAGGAAGATTGGTGTAGATGGACAGGTTGAGACCTATAAAGCTAGACTGGTAGCAAAGGGTTTTCGTCAGCGACCTGGTTTGGACTATGACGAAACCTTTTCTCCAGTAGCTATGCTGAAATCCATTCGGATCCTTCTTGCCATCGCTGCTTTCCACGATTATGAGATTTGGCAGATGGACGTAAAGACAGCTTTTCTAAATGGTCATTTAGAGGAGTGTGTCTATATGGACCAGCCAGAGGGTTTCATTCAGGGTGGGAGCAGCGGAAAGGTGTGCAAGTTGCTCAAGTCCATTTATGGACTCAAGCAGGCATCGCGGAGTTGGAACATCTGTTTTGATGAGACAGTCAAAGAATTTGGCTTTATCAAAAATCCAGATGAACCATGCATCTATTGTAGATTTGTAGCGAGAACTGTAGTATTCCTCGTTTTATACGTGGATGACATTCTCTTAATAGGAAATGACATTCCTATGCTACAATCTGTCAAGGGGTTCTTGTCACACAGGTTCTCCAAGAAAGACCTGGGTGATGCCTCATACATTCTGGGTATCCGGATCTACCGTGACAGATCCAAGAAGATATTAGGACTCTCACAGTCCAGGTACATCGACACCATACTGAAGAGATTCAGTATGGAAGATTCCAAGTGCGGTAATCTACCGGCTTGTCACGAGATCACCCTCTCCAAAGAGATGTCTCCCAAGACTGATTTGGAGAGGGATCGCATGTCTATTATACCCTACGCTTCTGTGGTAGGCTCTATAATGTATGCGATGTTGTGTACCAGACCGGATGTGGCTTATGCACTGAGTGTGGTAAGCAGGTATCAGTCAAACCCTGGGGAGAAACATTGGATAGCAGTAAAGAACATTCTCAAGTACCTGAGAAGGACTAAGGAGATGTTCTTGGTGTATGGCGGAAAAGACCTGCAGATTGAGGCCTTTGCTGACTCCAGCTTCCAGAGTGACAAGGATGATTCCAAGTCCATGTCGGGTTTTGTCTTTGCCCTCAATGGAGGGGCGGTGTGTTGGAAGAGCTCCAAACAGGAAACCGTTGCTGACTCGACGATGGAAGCGGAATACATCGCTGCATCTGATGCCGCAAAAGAAGCTGTCTGGATGAGGATGTTCTTGAAAGAACTTCAGGTGGTTCCGTCCATTGTTGACCCAATACCTCTGTATTGCGACAACAACGGGGCTATAGCTTTAGCGAAGGAACCCAGGTCCCATCAGAAATCCAGACACATCTTAAGGCGGTATCACCTGATCAGGGAGATTGTGGATCGCCAGGAGATCGAGGTCCGGAGAGTTGCATCAGAGGATAACACAGCAGATCCATTCACCAAGGCCCTGCCCCAGACTCAGTTCGAGCGGCTGATCGAGATGATAGGTCTTCGATACGCCAGTACATGGCCTTAGTGCAAGTGGGAGATTGTTAGTGTATATGCCCTAGAGGCCATTACTGTATCATACTAGTTTGTATATTACTTAATGGAAGCTTGGGATATTCACAGTTGTATATACAATCTTGCTCGAAATGGTAGTATGCTACTTGGTTTATCTCTGCTTTAATATGTGCATGTGTTTCTTTTAGCATATTGCTGGTATACATATTAGTAGAGCCCTTAGGATCTTTGCTTGATTACCAGCGTTGTGATGGCGCTCGCACTCGTGGGAGCTGGGTAATCTATAAGCACATCCTTATACAGGTCCCTGGTCGTTGGACTATCGAGACAGGGCATCGATACTCCGGAGCAGACTAGCGTATGCGCTTCTCATCCCAGTGTGGTAGACGGTCTGTCCCACAGCCGTTAGTACGTCGTACTTGAGATAGTTTGCGGGTGCTCGTTAGGTTACGAGTACACTAGACAGGATTCGTCGGGAACTGTTGGTTGGTAATATACCTATCGTCAGTTATCAGTTCCCAGGTGACATGAGTACAGCTTAGTCCGCTGACTTGACACTGTCACTTCGCCTCGAGTGTGTTCCCACTGCACTTTGATTACTACCCTACCACGGCTCAGAGGAGTCGTGCAAACAGGTACTTTTTGGGTGCAGTCCCGAGGCACTTGGAGGCAGTGACGGTTAGACAGGATTCGTCTCTCCCGGTATTGGGGGTTGACATCGCGCTGTGTCCAGGAGAGCCATTACACGAGTAGTCCCAGGCCAGGGCAAGCGAGATATACTGGTAGGCTTCCAGTGTTATCTCAGGGTGTTCTGGGCTACACTCTGACATGACTTGTACCGCTATTAGGGGACTGACGTTCACCGCCCCCCTAGGCCCGCCATGCGATGTATCAGACGAACAGACCGGACTATACGGAGACTGTCACATACAGGCTCAGTAGGAGTGCAGATGGGGTTCACCTCGTCAGTCTTCTTATCGACATCTACCTGGGGACCGTTACGTACAGCTAGTGCCGCTTGCGGTCTGTGGTTAAACCCACTGCCAGCGTAGTGTCGAGTCTTTAGAGTCCCACACAGAGAGCTATTCGCCTTTAGGCAAAACGAGTAGAGGTCGCATGGTTTTGCGACAGGGTTCGTTCGCATCCGCGCACTTGTGCACCTTTGCTGTCCGGACAGTTTATACTAGAGAGCTTTGGTTTAAGCCGGATCCTAGTATATGTTTTGAGATTGGTTTTTCTCATTGTGTTCGTGTTCCTCGGATCACGAATGCGGGTGCGTATGCACAGTTGCTTGAGATTGAGGGAGAGGACCTTGTTTAGGGTTAATGACTATTGTCATTTTATTAACCCTATTGCTTTTGTGTGTATTATTATTAATTAATAATTAGCTTAATTATTGTGCATGGTTGTTCTTGTTGACCTTTTGACTTCATTGACTTGTTGACCAAGTTGACATTTTGACCATGATCATTTCATTTGGAAGATGCTCTTTGATCCTTGCAATTTGCATTAAAAGTGAAATGATAATGGTCACCTCTTGATTAAACCATGACAATTTTCTTGCTAATTAATTAATTAAAATAACACACACATATTAGTGAGAATGGCTCACTAATAATTCATTCTATCATATCTTTTCTCTCTCTTGCTCATCCTCTCCCTCAAGCTCTCTCCCTCTCATGTGTTGAGAAACATAAAAAGCTTGAGAAAAACCTTCACTTGATCTTCTCTACTCACTTCTAGGGTTCAAGTCTTAGCATTTCTTGCACTCTAGTTACTCCTAGCTTGGAGTTGAAGCTAAAGGTCGAGGCTTTCGGGTGGATCCTTCTTTGACGAAAGAAGACAAGCAAGGTGAGGCCTTTCTACCATTCCGACGAGCAAGGAGAGAAGGAGTTCGAGCTCAAGGTATAACCTTTCTACAACTTAGTTAGTTGTTAGTTTTCTTTAGCTAGCTTTAGTTTAGTAAAGATCCTCACAAGCAAGGTCCATGTTGCCTAAGTCATTAAAAATCCAATTTTTATTATGTTTTCCGCCTCCCCGCAAGTACCGGGGTGGGCAACGTGGACTTACAATTGTTAATCCTGGGAAAATTTTACACATTACAATTAGCCGATCAAGTAGGTGTCTAGAAAGGTGTTAACAGGGTTATGCCTCTGGGAAAACGAGTTTTATTTTAATTAGATCCGTGCAGAAGCACGAGGAACCTCCCTCAAAGTACCAATACTAGCTTGGCTAAAAGATTGGCAAACTTGTAGGGTGTAATTAATCACGGTTAGTTTTTCCTTTTTGGGTTTGAAGGAAGATTTGATAAAAAACAGTGGGAGCCATCCTGATTAAATAAAATAATAACCAATCTAATCTTGCAAGTGCATACGCCGAGTGATTTATTCTCCCTCTCTCTCCAGGTGGAGACCATGTCACGCCTTAATCAAGATAATAATATGGATGTATTGACCGAACCCGCTTGTTATACTGAGCTGGGGAATGTTGGTCCGCTCCAACTTATAACTGTTATAAGATCGAGCAGGAAATAGGGGATTAACCGGATTCCCGTGCCGCGCAAACGAAGAAATTGCATGATGATACATCTTCTTCGGGTGTGTTCATTACCGAGAACTGTTTCTCAGTATCCTTTACCTCCTGGGTATCAGATACCGGATCAGGATCCGACATATATAATCTGTTACATGGGCTACAGATAGGTAGAGAGCTGAGAATTGGCGATAAGTTTTAAGAGTTGGAAACGGTGCAATTATTGCAGCCAAGATGTTGGCAGTTATCACCCTGTATTACCAAATACAATGATTCTGAACGAATGTTATTAGATAATGAACCTGATATACAATACAACATTATGTCAGTTTCTTTATTAAGTAAAGAAGAATATAATTTTGTATTGTTGGATAATGTTTTAAACACTTCCTATATCAAGAGTTGATCGGTTCAAGCACGTTATCAAATGACATATACGTTCTAAATCAAATTACAGTTCTTAACGTATAGAACACACAGAAGAAGAAGAAGAGTTCAAAATTGAACGAATCCTTTTTGAGGAATTGTAGACTAGGTCTTATCAATGCGACCCGACTAGCTAAGTTACATTAAGATGCACATTTAAATCAGTTTGGAATTTACATCTTATGAAACTTGCCAGTTAAGTCTCAAAGATAAACATGACCATAGCTCTGTTTATCGGAAACAGAGAAAGAGTTAGATGAACTCTTGGGATTGATACATGATGATCCATGTAAGTCACCTGTCTACAATTGACAGGATTGGTTCTTTGTACTTCATTACATTAACTGATAATCTCTCATGATTCGCACATGTGTTCCTGTTGAAACACAAGTCTGAAGCTTTTGAGAAATTCAAAGAATATAAGTTAGAAGTAGAGATCCAAAATGGATATAAGTATTATGTCCTTTGATGTGATCAGGGAGGAGAATACTTGTGAGTAGAGACCTGGACAATTCTAAAGGAGAATGAAATTCTCACTCAGCATTACTCCTCCGTATACACCATAACACGTCGGTGTATCAGGGCAGAGCAATCGCACCCTATATGATAAGGTGTGCTCTATGATGAGTACTACTGAGTTGCCTATTTCCTTTTAGAGGTTATGCACTTGAGAAGCTGCATACCTATTGAATAGGGTTCCAACCAAATAAAAGGTGCCTACCAATCCATATGTGATATGGTATTGGAAGAGTCCATGTATTAAGGAAGTTAAGATTTGGGGTTGTCAGGCCTATGCCAAAGCAAAATCCGGACAAGCTAGAGACAAGGTCAGTTCTGTGGAAGTTTGTTAGATATCCCAAGCATTCGCAAGGGAATATCTTCTACCGCACCGAGAAACAAAAGGTGCATTATTTCTCGGCATAACTACCTTTTTAGAAAATGAATTTATTTTTGAAAGAAATTTATGGTCAAGAGGTAGAACTGGAAGGAGTTCCAGCTATAAAAACTACAATTAATGATTTGGTAGAACCGGAGGATTCAATAGTTTCCGACGAACCTCAGCCTCTCCGCCGATCTGGTAGGGTTCCTCACCCACCTGAGGGATACTTAGGTTTTCTCTATAACAGTGGGAGCGAGAATTGCATCATGAGATGATGACCTAACTAGTTTCGAGCAGGCCATCAAGAGTGGGGACTCTATAAGAATGGCTGGATGCTAAGCGATCTGAGATGGAATCTATGTACACCAAAAAACTATGGACTTTGGTTGCTATATTGAAGGGTTAAATCCTCATCAGGAGAAAGTATATCTTGAGAAGATTACTTGGTGTAGATGGAAAAGTTGAGACTTTCAAAGCTTGACTTATTGCAAAAGGTTCTCGTCTTTGACCAGATGTGGATAATAATGAAACCTTTTCTAGTGCCTATGCTTAAGTCCATCCGGATCCTACTTGCCAATGATATATACTATGACTGCGATATCTGGCGGTTGGGTATAATGACTGCTTTTCTAAATAGTGATTTAGAAGAAAGCGTCTATAAGTATACAGCCATAGGGTTTCATAGACATTGGGAGCTGTAGAAATATATGCAAGTTGTTTTATGGGTTAAAGCATGCATCGCGGAGTTAGAACAACTATTTTGATATGGTAGTCCAAAAGTTTGACTTCATCAAAATGTTAGATGAACCTTCTATATACAAAAAGGTAGTAGAGAGTAAGGTGGTCTTCCTTGTATTGTAGATGGATGCCATACTCTTGATTGGGAAGGAGTTTCCTATGCTACGATCGGTCAATCTTCTCTTACCACAAGGATTCTCCATAAAGGATAAAGGTGATACCACCTAAATCCTAGGTTTTGGATCTATGAGATAGATCTAAGTGGTTATTAGGATTCTCACTAGGAGTGGTGAGATAGTATCAATCGATCCTGGTAAGAATAACTGGATGGTTACCAGGGTGGTAAGGACGATTGAATGTCAGTCACATGCATTGTCTTTACCCTCAGTGGAGGGACAGTATGTTGGAAGTGTAAGTCTACGGTAGCGTCCCGGGCATCGTTCTGATGCCAAACGCGGAACAAAAACTTTTAAAACTGGCGCTATCGCGTACTATAACCTGGATCTTGTCATTAACGCTAAACTAACAAACTGTAAAGAGGTAGAAAGGCTATACCGATCAATCCGAGTCCTTCGGTCTTTAGCCATCATCCAACGCTCCTCGCGGCAACTCCGATCTCTTGGCTCCTCGTCGAGGTAGCACCACATCTACAGATCTTTAAACGGGCTCCCGCCTCTATACCGAGACAACTCGGTCATCATGTCTGCTAAAAGAGATGACCAAGATGAAGTAGAGAACGAATAGAATACTTTGTCTCAAACACCCTAGGATTCTCATCACATGAGAGGGATATGGTGGAAGTAGAAGAAGATGCAATGAGTTGGAAATGGTGAACTCAAGAAAACTCAAGAGGGCAAGAACTCAAGCATAATAAACTTCTCTTTCTTTTTTCAGTGAATTTCTTTTGTGATAAGATATATATGGTTTGTGTAAAGAAAATATCTCAAAAATATCTATCAAAAAATATCTTCACAAAACCTAAAATATCCATACACAAAACAAACTATCATTAATTCTATCATGACTTACTTGGTGACTCATTAGCATGACTCACTAATGAACATGGTAGAAGAAATGGATCACCAATATGAGTCACCCTTTCCAAAACTTAATAATCATTTAAACTAAAATGATTAATCCAAAGAGAAATGCATCTTCTAAAATATTCTCGTAACGGATTACGAAAATACCACTCACCTGTATATACATAACTATATCCGTATTCCGACCGATTACGAATAAGAGAGACTAAAATATTCCGACTCAATATAATACATGGATCCGGGTTAAACCAAAGCCCGCCAGTATTATCTGTCCGAAATATGACACGTGCACAAGTGCACGTGCATTTTCCGAACCCTTCCATAAAACCATATGGCGTCTACAACGTTTCGTCCGAACTTGGAAAACTATCTGTGGGGGACTCTAATGACTCATCAGTACCCTGGCAGTGGGTTTAACCACAAGCACCTCAGCGGCACTAGCAGTGCATAACGGCTGTCTATGTACTGACCTCAGGAGAAGCCGATGAGCGAACTCATCCTGGAACCTTACTGAGCCTAACAGTGACAATATACATACAGTCCAGTCCATTCTTCTATGAGTATCGCATATCGGGCCTAGGCGGATGGTAACGTCAGACCCCCAATAGCGGTATAAGTCGTGTCGGAGTGAAGCCCTGAACACCCTGAGAAACTACTGGAATACTTACCAGTAATTCTCATCTGCCTTGGCCAAGTACTTGGTGTATTGGCTCTCCTAGACACAGCACGATCTCACCTCCAATACAAGGAGAGACGAATCCCCTACCGATCCGCTCACTTGCCTCCATGTGGCTCGGGACTTTACCTAAAAAAACCTGTTTGCACGACTCCTTTGAGCCGTGGTGGGGTAGAAATCAAAGCACAGTGGGACCTCACACGAAACAAATGACGACCTCAGGTCGATGAACTAACCTGTACACATGTCACCAGGGAACTGCTATCTGACGCTAGGTATAATACCAACTATCAGGTTCCCGGCGAGTCATGTCCGGTGTATTCATAACCCAATGAGTACCTGTATACATCTTCGGTGATCCAACTGACACCAATGGCTTGTGAGACCGGCCACCACCCCTTGTCGGGGTCTCGACTATATACACTTGTCTACTCCGGAGTATCGATGCCCTGTCTTGAAACTCCCACGACTAGGGACCATAATTAAGGATGTGCTTATAGACTACCACACTCTCACGTATATGATCGCCATCATACTCCTGGTAGTCAAGCAAGATCCTAAGGGCTCTATCAACGTGTAATAGTGATCAGTCACCTGAACCTGTACACGACTGATAAAGGCAAACCAGATAGCATACTATCATCTCGAGTAAGACTGACCTACCGGTATAGGTCCTCCTCAATCATTGCAATCATGTGCCTGCGATCAAATAATTGACTTTGAGTGCACTACATCCAACAATCTCCCACTTGCACTTAAGGCTAATTATTGCGATGTCGCATACTCACAGCCCGTGTGATACCGAACACCCAACTTCTCTACTAATCAGTTTCACAAAGCTCCTTTGTAAAACTCATGTGTTCGAAAAATAGCCTCAGTGAGTGGATCTACCCTGATGTTTCTTTCTATGTCTCTCTTAATCTCAAGTTCGCGGAGAAAGCAATCTTCCGAATTGAGTAATACATGTCTTAGACTTGTAAGTCCACGGTAGCGCCCCGGCCATCTAACAGACGCCAAATGCGGAACAAAAACATTTACAACTAGCGCTATCGCGTACTATAACCCGGATCTTCCATTAAAGCTAAACTAACAAACTACAAAGTGGGTAGAAGAGTTATACCGAACGATCCGAGTCCTTCGGTCTTCAACCATCATCCCACCCTTTGTTGCGGCTGCTTCGATCTCCTGAATCTCCAATCTTCTCGTCCAGGTGGCACCACGTCGACGGATCTTTAAACGGGCTCCCGCCTCTGAACCGAGGCAACTCGATCGTCAAGTTTGCTAAAAGAGAAGATCAAGATGATGTAGAGAATGAGTAGAATACTTTGTCTCGTTACGTCCAAAACTATGGACGAACGGTTAATGAAGTTGCCTTTTGGATCGGGTGGAAATGTGAAATGAGTATGCTTAATTTCCATGAACAAAATAACTATATCTTTTTTCTAGCAACCATTATCATTTCTCAAAAGGGGGGCATATAAGGTGGGAGGGTGAGTGTAGGAAGTGGGGAGAGTGACCATAACCATAAATCATATGAATGAATCATCTTACACCTAGTATGAACACATTAATGTAATGAATGACTCATTAACCTTAGTCACCCGTTCATTAAATGCTACAAATGAACAAAGAACACCTCACAAACTCTAGATGCTTCCACACACATCACCCTCATGACTCACCCAAAAGAAGAAAAGATAAATCCGCATTAACCGAATGATAAATACGGCGGATGGAAAACTGAAAACTGGAAACTTCCAAAAGTTATCCTGAAACGAATTTCAGGATAACCCTGTAACAGTATAAACATACCCGCAATTGTATTACGACTGAATACAAATGCATCTGATACAAAGATATTATATCTACACAGTATAATACTCGGATCCGGCTTAAACCAAAGCCGACCAGTATTATCTGCCCGAAAAATGACACGTGCGTAAACGCACGTGCATTTTCCCAACCTTGCCATAAAACCATACAGCTTGTACAACGTTTCGTCTGAACTTAGGAAAGTGTCTATGGGGGACTCAAATGACTCATCATCACACTGGCACTGGGTATAACCACCAGCATGCCAGAGGTACAAGCTGTACGCAACGGTTGCCTATGTTTTGATTGGAAGGGAAGTTGACGAGCGAACTCATCCATAAACCCTACTGAGCCTAACAGTGACAATATACAAACAGTCCGGTCCATTCGTCTCTGAGTATCGCATATCTGCCTAGGGGCTGGTTACGTCAGACCCCATTAGCGGTATATGTCATGTCAGAGAGTAGCCCAGAACACCCTGAGATACTACTAGAGTACCTACAAGTAAATTCCTGCCTCGGCCGAGGGCTTTGTGTAATGTCTCTCCTAGACACAGCGCGATCTCACCCCTAATACCGGGAGAGACGAATCCCCTGCCGATCCGCTCACTTGCCTCTATGTGGCTCGGGACAGTACCCAAAAAAGACCTGTTTACACGACTCCTTTGCGCCGCGGTAGGGTAGAAAACAAAGCACAGTGGGAACTCACAGGAGACAAATGACGACCTCAGGTCGATGAACGAACCTGTACATATGTCACCAGGGAACTGCTATCTGACGATAGGTATAATACCAACTAGCATGTTCCGGGCGAGTCCTGTCCGGTGTACTCATAACCCAATGAGCACCTGTATACATCTTAGGTGATCCTACTAACACCAATGGCTTGTGAGACCGTCCATCGCCCTTCGTCGGGGTCTCGACTGTATACACTAGTCTACTCTAGAGTATCGATGCCCTCTCTCGAAACTCCCACGACTAGGGACACTTTAAGGATGTGCTTACAAACCCCAACTCCCACGTATATGATCGACATCATACTGCTGGTAGTCAAGCAAGAATCCAATGGGCTCTATCTGAAAGGTTAGCCTAGCACCTCATGAAGGGTTTGGAAGCATCACATGTACCAAAGATAGAATTTTTAGGGTGCTAAGTTAACAAGCATTGGATCCATACTAGAAAAATTAGGGTTTCTAAAATTTTCACCTCATCATATGAAAGAAAGGCTAGGTTTTTGAGAGTACAACCTTTGTAGCTCCTTACGCTAGACTCCTCGGCTACTTGGGGTTTGAAAAAGCTCTGCTTGAACTCCTCGAGGTCACCGATGATCCACCCGGAGTCCGCTTTGTCCAAGCTTGCAACTTTTTCCGATCAAGTGAACGAAATCAAGCTAACACTCTAAACAAATGGGCTAGACTTGTTTAGAATAGTGTTGTGGTTCTATTTCTCACTTCAAAATCCAATCTTGATGAGTATATTGCTCATTACAAAGAACTAGAGAGCAAAATGAGAGAGAAAGAAGAAGATGATGGCAATATGAGAAGATGATAAGTTCAACCCACAAAAGAAAATAGAAAAATATATCAATATATATATTTTTCTCTTCTCATATCAAACCATGGCTAGGATATTATTGAACTTGAGTTAAAAGTACAAAAGGAAAAGTAACCCATGGTCAAAAGGTTGATGAGAATGGTTAGGTCAAGGGAAGAGTGTAGAAACAAATCAATAATGACCATTTTCCTTTTTCCTTTTTTGTTTTAAATCAAATGCAATTTAATCCATAAATAAAACCATGGTGTGAGTCTTATATTGCCACCATTTCCATGTATGTACAACCATGAAGGATGTATGTATGTATGTGTATGTGTACATGCATATGTGCATTAATCAATAAAGAAACTATACATGCATGCATACATCCAACATACTCAATACGGACATATCACATATGATCCCTACCAAAAGCAAGCCGCCCGACCAATATACGGTATCACATACGTGCATTTTAATCGGGTCTATGCGCATATCGCATACGCGCACCACAACGTTTCGCCTGGAATAGGAAACTCCATTGTGGGACTTTGAGACTCGTCAGTACGCCGGCAGTGGGTAATGATCATATCAAGCACCCCCAAGCTGCAAGCGGTCAGCTAAACGTAACGGCCACCCGAGTATTGAGCGATCAGAAGAGAACAAGCGAACCTGCTACAACTCCCATCGAGCCGATCGGCAACACTTCCCGTACAGTCCGGTCTCCTTGTCTGATATGTCGCATATCAAGTTTAGGGGTGGTAAACGTCAGACCCCAATAACCGATAATTCGTGCCGATGTGAGGCTCATAACGGGTCGAGAAACTACTGGTAACACTTTCCAGCAAATCTCTGAATCAGCCCTGGCCAGGGACTTCCCTGTTACGGCCAATCGAGCCCAGTACAACATCAACCCCCAATACCGGGAGAGACGAAACCCCTCCTATCGCTCATTGCCTCCATGTGACTCGGGACTGTACCTAAAAATCACCATTTTGCACGCCCTCATGGACGTGGTAAGGTGGAGATCGAAGCACAGTGGGAATCACACAAGACTCTATGACGATCTCGGGTCGACATACTAACCTGTAAAAGTGTCACCAGAGAACTGCCATCTGACGTGAGGTATAATACCATCTGGGAGTTCTCGGCGAGTCCGTCCAGTGTACCCAGTCTCCACTGAGCACCCGTATACCATCTCTGATGTCAAACACCAATGTATATGGGATCATCCATCGCCCATCTCATTGGTCGAGAAGCGTATACGCTAGCCTACACTGCTATATCGATACCCCGTCTCGATACACCCACGACTAGGGACCTTGAAGGATGTACTTATGGACTACCATATCCCCACTAGTATGATCTGCATCATAGTCCAGGTAGTCAAGTACACATCCTAAAGGCTTTACCAATATGTAACTATAAGACAGTTTAAAGAGACTAGTATACATGTTAAGATAAAGAGCAACCAGATAACATACTATCATATCGAGCAAGAAAGTCATCTCTATATATGTCCAAGCATCCAATATAATATACATCATCTGTACAATACTGGCCTCTAGGGCATACATACAACTAACAATCTCCCACTTGCACTAGGGCCAGTTGCTGTAGTATCGCATACCGAGCATCCCGAAGAGTCTCTCAAACTGTATCTGGGGAATGGCCTTCGTGAGTGGATCCGCTCTGTTGTTCTTCATGTCAACCCTCCTGACCTCGATCTCCCGGTGATCAACTATCTCCCGGATTAGGTGATACCGCCTCAGAATATGCCTGGATCGCTGATGGGACCTAGGTTCCTTGGCCAAAGCCACCGCTCCAATGTTATCGCAATACAAAGGTATTGGATGCTTAATGGATGGAACCACTCCAAGTTCAGTAATGAACTTCTTGATCCAGACAGCCTCTTTGGCAGCATCGTTGACAGCGATGTATTCATCCTCCATCGTCGAGTCTGCCACGGTTTCCTTCTTGGAACTTTTCCAGCTAACCGCCCCTCCGTAAAGGGTAAAGACAAATCCCGACTGCGACTTAGATTCGTCCTTATCACTCTGGAAGCTCGAATCGGTAAAGGACTCCACTTGGAGTTCTCCGTTACCATACACCAAGAGCATCTCTTTAGTCCTTCGTAAGTACTTGAGAATGCTCTTCACAGCTGTCCAGTGACTCTCTCCAGGATCAGCTTGATACCTGCTCACTACACTTAGTGAGTATGCTACATCGGGTCTGGTACATAGCATCGCGTACATGATAGAGCCTACAGCCGAAGCATAGGGTATCCCTTGCATGCGAGCTCTCTCCAAATCAGTCTTAGGAGTCATCTCTTTGGATAGAGTGACTCCAGAGATCGTGGGTAAATTCCCACGCTTGGATTCTTCCATACTAAACCTCTTTAGTATGGTGTCATTGAACCTGGATTGGGACAATCCCAATATCCGTTTGGATCTATCTCTATAGATCCTAATTACTAATATGCAGGAAGCATCACCAAGATCATTCATTGAGAATCTTTGTGATAAAAAGAGCCTGACCGATTGCAGCATAGGAATGTCATTTCCTATCAAGAGTATGTCGTCCACATACAATACGAGGAAGATACCCTTACTCTCTGCCACCTTCTTGTAGATACAAGGTTCGTCTGGGTTTTTGACGAAATCAAACTCTTTGATAACGACGTCAAAGCAGATGTTCCAACTCCGCAATGCTTGCTTTAATCCATAAATGGATTTAAGCAGCTTGCACACCTTCCCGCTGCTCCAACTATCTACGAAACCCTCTGGCTGAGTCATGTACACGCACTCTTCTAAATCACCGTTTAGAAAGGCGGTCTTAACATCCATTTGCCAGATTTCGTAATCATGATATGCAGCGATGGCAAGCATGATCCGGATGGATTTAAGCATAGCCACTGGAGAAAAGGTTTCGTCATAGTTCACTCCTGGTCTTTGACGAAAACCCTTTGCAACAAGTCTAGCTTTGAAAGTCTCCACTTTTCCATCTACACCAAGTTTTTTCTTGAAGATCCACTTGCTCCCAATGGGTTTTACCCCTTCAGGAGCATCTTCCAAAGTCCATACTTTTTTGGTGTACATGGATTCCATCTCGGACCGCATAGCATCCATCCATTTCACTGAGTCCCCACTCGTGATGGCCTGCTCGAAGCTAGTTGGGTCATCATCCTCCATGATGTAAGTGCACGGCGGCACCCCGGCCGTCAATCCGACGGCCAAACGCGGAAACGGTGATAAACTTTAATTTTGCGGACTTAGCAAACCGGCACCACCGCACACTAAACCCCGGATCGTGCCATTAAACTAGTCTAAGCTACTAACAAGAAAGGGAAGAGATGTATCGACTGATCCGAGTCCTCCGGTCTTCATCTCCACTCCGATCTCCTCGCGGGATCTCCGGTCGTCTCCTCCTCGTCGGAAAGGGCACCACGAAGCCGGGTACTTTTACGGGCTCCCACCTCAATACCGAGGCAACTGGGGCGCGAAGCTGGCGAATCGACGCGTTCAAGATTTGCTGTAGGAATATAGTGTAGAGTGTATATCTCACTTTGGGGTTGGTTGCCATAGATGGAGGAATGGTGTATAGAAAATTGGTGCTTTCAATTTTCTAGCAATGGAATAAGATGAAGAATGATATACACAAAATGAATCACTCTCATTTTTCTTCCTCTCAAAGATGAAGCTCTCATTTTCTTCTCTTTTCTTCTTCTCTCTTTCTTTTCTCAACCATGATAATAATCTCACTTCTTTAGAAATGGTGGAGGATAGATTATGAAGCATGAAGGGAGGTGAGTGTAGTAAAAGGAGGAGGGTGACCACATCCAAACATAATTATCACAAAACTCAAATCAAACCTCACTTCATATCAAATCTAATCTAATACATAAATGCATGAAAAGCAAAGATGCTTATCATGTCAAACCTTATGCAAATAAGTCCTCCACAAAATGTTATTTGCAAACTTGCAAATAACACCCTCCATCGGAAAAGTCCGGCCGGGAAAGAACAAAGAAAAACCGGCCGGAACGGAATGCAAACTGGCAACTCCAGAAAACTGGTCCCGTAATAAATTACAGGAAAACCCCGATACTTTGCATACACACCAGCATCTGTATTCCGTCCGGATACAAATGCAAAGAGACAAAATCTACACTGTACTAAACTAGGACCGGCTTAAACCAAAGCCGGCTAGTAATATCCGTCCGATCCTGATCCGTGCAATACCGCACGTATCTGATCGAACGCTGCCATATAACTATACGGCCACTAGTACAAAACCGTCCGATCCTTATCCGTGCAATACCGCACGTATCTGATCGGACCCTGCCATATCTCCATACGGCCTCTACAGCGTTTCGCCCGAAACTTGAGTAACTGAGAGTGTGGTGGACTCTAAAGACTCGTCAATTCTATGGCTGTGGATTTAACCACTAGCACGTCAGAGGTATAAGCCAATACGTGACGGGTTACCAGCTATTGACCAAAAAGGGACGTCGATGAGGAAGCTCACCCCGACACCCAACTGAGCCTGTCAGTGACAATATCCATACAGTCCGGTCCGTTCGTCTATGAGCATCGCATGTCGGGCCTAGGGGGTTGGTAAAAGTCAGACCCCCAAAAGCGGTACAAGTCGTGTCGGAGTGTAGCCCAGAACACCCTGAGATACTACTGGAATACCTACCAGTAAATCTCCTGCCTTGGCCAAGGTCTTCGTGCAATGGCTCTCCTAGAAACAGCGCGACCTCACCCCCAATACCGGGAGAGACGAACCCCTGAAGATCCGCTCACTGCCTCCATGTGGCTCGGGACTGTACCCAACTAAAACCTGTTTGCACGACTCCTTTGAGCCGTGGTAGGGTAGTAATCAAAGTACAGTGGGAACTCACACGAGACAAATGACGATCCCCAGGTCGATGAACTAACCTGTACACATGTCACCAGGGAACTGCTATCTGACGTCAGGTATAAGACCAACTAGCATGTTCCCGGCGAGTCCTGTCCGGTGTACTCATAACCCAATGAGCACCTGTATACATCTTAGGTGAACCAACTGACACCAGTGGCTTGTGAGACCGGCCACCGCCCCTCGTCGGGGTCTCGACTGTATACACTAGTCTACTCTGGAGAATCGATGCCCTGTCTCGAAACTCCTACGACTAGGGACCTTTTAAGGATGCGCTTATAGACTCCAGCTCTCACTTATATGATCGCCCTCATACTGCTGGCAGTCAAGCAAGAATCCTAGGGGCTCTATCAACGTGCAATAGCGACATGTCATGTCACCTAAAGCAGTACACGATGATAAAGGTAAACCAGATAGCATACTATCATCTTGAGTAAGACTGTCCTACCGGGATAGGTCCTCCCTCAATCATTGCAATCACGTGCCTGTGATCCAATAATTGACTCTGAGGGCACTATCTCCAACAATCTCCCACTTGCACTCAAGGCTAATTATTGCGATGTCGCATACTCACAGCCCGTGTGATACCGAACACCCAACTCCTCTACTTGTCAGTCTCACAAAGCTCGTTTGCGAAACTATTGCGTTCGAGGAATAGCCTCAGTGAGTGGATCCGCTCTGATGTTTCTTTCTATGTCTCTCTATATCTCAAGTTCACGGAGAAAGCCATCTCCCGAAATGAGCAATACCTGTCTTAGAGTGTCTGGATGTCTGATGGGACCTAGCTCATAAATGAACTCCAAATCCAAAATTCTTAGTCTGTATCGTCAACTGAACTTAATCAGTATCCTGCGCCAAGCCACCCTCAGTATTGCCTTGGACCGCCTGTCCAAAATACTGCCCCTCGTCAGAAGGAAAACTATAACTCTGACAACCTCCTTGTCGTCCATGTCACCTTGGAAGCCTGGAATGATAACTGTTTCCCGAATGGGGCTTTCGTTATCATATCCCTAGAACAACCACTTATGTTCTAAAACTGCTTCCGACTGTTTCTCCAGGATTGGATCAATGTCAACTTATTGCATCTAGTGCAAGAGCAACATCTGGTGTGGTACTTGACATCTCGTGATTGACTCAATTGCCTAAGCAAGTGATCTGCCAATCATGAACATCCCTCTCCCCTTTTGTCTGTAAGACACCTTTAGAGAGGGTGACTCCATTACCTGCAGGTACACTACCGTGCCAGGAGTCGTCCATTCTAAATACTTTTAGAATGCTGTCTAAGTACCCAGATTGGGAAACCACCCAAATCTAGATCTAAAACCATAGATCTAGTAACCAGAATGTCTGATATAATGTCCAAGTCCTTTGTGGAGAAGCCACTGTGTGACGACTAAAGTATAACCGATCGTAGTATAGGAATATCACTTCCTATTACCTTCTCAACAGATCCATCCCCTATTCTGATGACGTCAAACCTATGACTGTCACATCAGAAATGGATGATCTATCTCCGCTACATCTGCTTTAGTCCAAATAGACATAAGCCTGATGTCCACCAATGCTTCCGCTGCTTCCACTGACTACGACAACCCTCTGGCAGAGTCATACAGACGTGCACTTCTAAAGCTAGTTTAGAACGACGCTAGACTCATCCTCCTGCCGGGTCTCGCAGCCTGGAACAACAACAATGGCAAGTGTGGGTAAACAAGAACTTCCCTGTCACCATCCTTGAGGCTACCAGAGTACCTCTCGGGTGGCTGAAGTTATCCACCTTATCTGCGGAGTGGCCAATGGAATGTCAAATCAGATTGAATCTTTAGGTTCCATATCAAATCTTCAGTAATCGTTTGCGGTTCTGGAATCACTTCTAGTTCTACCATACTCCCACTGCTGTTTTTGAAAAAATCCATTTTTAATAAAACTGTGGCGAGTCTTGAACAATATTTCTATTGATCTGCCAGATGGTAGAAAGTCAACCCTCGTCATAGCCTGGGTCAACCCACAAACAGCCATTACAGAAACGTGCCTTGAGTTATCCAGAGTCTGGTTTTAATCATAAGCCGGACAACTCCCCGTAGCTTAACAACGTTAAGATATGAACTGCTCTATATCCAATATAGAACCAGAGGCACTGATTTAATTGAACCAGATTCAAATCATGCAGCTGTCTCCAGTGCATGTCAACTAAATGGAGAGAGGCCGATCAGCGTTACTCAACTTAGGAATGCTTCCAATTATGAGTAACCTGAAAGAGAAGCAATTTCTCTTAATCATTACTTTCAACTGAATACCATGTACAAGTATTACATCTTCGATCACTTTGAAGAATCCCGACACTTGCAACACCTGGTTCTCTACTTTATTCTTATACATATAACTTCTCAAAACTTTGACCCTGTGTTTCTACGAAACACCTGTCTAAGAACTAGAGAAGTCATAAGTAAACAGAATACAGTACGAGGACCAACCCCTCTGTCCTAGTGGACACTGGACAATATACAATACTCTGTATAAGTCCCCTGAGTTTTGCGACTCAATCACTGTGTGTCGTAGGTTGAAAACTGTACTTTTGGTTAAGAAGAATTACACCGCTGTTCAATGCTCCTTACCTAACCATCCACTGATATAGGTAAATGTCATCGACATAATATCAAAAGGTATATCTCACTCTATGAAAAATAGACGTACAGATATATCAATTTGAAATTGGTGCACAACAGCGGATATTCAAAACCAAATATTTGCCGACCGACAAACAACCCAGGTGGCATCCTCAAATATCACCGATTACAACGAATCCCGATATAATGAGGATGGTCACCCAATTCCCAATAACTTACTCCCACTCATCATTTATAAAACCATACAGATGTGAGAATCATACCTGGTAAATACATACCCTAGAGCAAGTGTCTAATTTGGGAAATCAGTTTTCTATTAACTGTACACAGTGAACCTGAAACATTGAAATGTTTAGATGGGGTATCCTGGTATTCCTAGTAATGCCTCTACCATTATCCAGATTCACAACTATAACCGCATAATTCTTTGCCACCTCTCCAAATCCCTTTATATGTCTTTAGTCATTACCTTCTGTACACCCCTTTAGGCCAAATAGTTTTCTTCCTTCCCTACCGTTCGGCACCAGCCTATGGTTTGGAAGAAGACTATCCAAAAAGCATAAAGGGTGTACTGTTCTAATCCTAGGAGCACTCGCAACGCAAGAGAAGGTGAAGATAAAAGACACCTGAATGTACTTTATTCCTATTTCTCCTGAACCAGGATCCATCCCCGAACTGGAACAAGTTCCTTTCGAGTTCGTATATAACCATACGATGGATTATCCAATAAAATAGGATCTTCGTAGTGATACGGAGTGTCCTGGAGAAATACAAAGGTGATTTAGGATTGGCGAAGAAATACTTGGTTTGGTCGTGAATAGCAGTCGCAACTTACTTTGCCTTCTTACTAATCCCTTTCATTGTCTTAACTTAATACCTTCTGTACACCGTTTAGGCTAACTGGTTTTCTTCATTCCATACCGGTCGGCACCAGCCTATGGTTTGGAAGAAGAGTATCCAATTTGCGTAATGGGTGTACTACTCCTAAACCAAGGAGTACTCGCAACCTGAGAGAAGGTGAAAAGAAAAGACAACTGAATAATCCTATTCGTTTTCTCCAGAACCGGAAACCATCCTCGAATTCCTTCGAGTTCGTATCTAACCATACGATGGTTTTGTCCAATGGAAATGGACGTTCGTAGCAATACGGGGTGTCCTGGAGAAAAAGGTAAAAGTAGGAGTGGCAATGAGGTCTGCAACTCTGACAATCCAAAAGCCAGTGTTAAGTAGGTTCGGTCAACTTGGTCACTGAGTCATAGTCTAGGGTCGGGTCAATGGTCGCTGCCAAGAGAGAGAGAAAAAAACACTCAGCGTGCACTCTAACCTAGATCAGAATGGTTACCAATTTATCTAATCTGGAAACCTCCCACTGTACCTCAAAATTCTCCTCCAAACCTGAAAGAAGAATTAGTCGGGGTCACCCGAGGAGTAAACCAACTCATCAGTGGGAATCGGGATCCAACTCTCATCGCATGATAACGTGACGGAATCCGCTCACGGTATCACACTCCAGAAGGTATGCGCATATCTGGCAAGTTTCAGTTCTTTTGAAACTCCCGATGTGATTTTTACCCTATGCTCTTATGACCTTGACTTTGGCCAACATATCATAAGTCACATGTCAAGTTCTACCCGTCATTCTCCAGGTTAATTTGAACCCACCCGTACATACCTTTGACTTTGGCCAAAATGGCAGTACGGCTGTCCCAAACCAACGCATCTATCTATGCTGCATATGAATACCCAACAGCTACCAAACACTGTGCCTTGACTTTGGCCAACATACACAGCTTGAATACTATTGACTACCCATATGAAACGACGGAGGGCTACGAATGGTTTCTGGCGAAAACCTTTAACGTAATGAACTTGATATCGTTGAAGGAACGGATAGCTTTTTAGAAAATATAGTGACGAAAACATTTACTAAAGAGGTCACTCCCGGTGAAGGGATCTCGGCTCTTTCCCCGTAGAATGGGGTGCAGGATATTCCATATGAATACCACGGTGCAAATCAAAAGTAATCGGCTATAGTGAAGTTAATGCCCTGACGCAAACCTTTTGTCCAAGGGGTCACTCCCGGTGAAGGGATCTCGGCCCTTGCCTCGTCGACTGAGGAGCAGGATATTCCAACTGAATATCACGATGCAAAACAAAAGTGAACGTCCTTGCAATAACAGCCTTTTGAAAAGTGTTCCAACAACATCAGATTAGGTTTGTTTTATCTTGCATTGATCCGAATCAACGCAGTCCCATCAATTGATCACACCACAAAGAACGAAAATATACTGACATACGTATATGCCATCCGCATTCGCCACTGGGTCCCGTCATCACTCGTTAGGTTAGCTTACTAACGACAGAGCGGGGACTGGACTAGCGCGGATGTAAAACATATACAACATCTACTAATATATATACCAATATATTATATTTCGCTCAAGGCGTGAAAAGAAATGCAACATCACAGAAATGTACAGCATCACAGAACAATACAGATATCTGGGATCCCCGGGTTTCACAGAGCCACTACTGAAACCCGACGTTCCCCTGGTCGTGTGGATAGCCTGTGCAATGAAATCCTAGACCCCTACGGGCGCGGCAAGTCACCCGCCAAAACCTGAAGCGAGGCAGCCCCCTTCAACTCCGTGAATGGACCACCCAGCACTCCACGGAATCCGGCAACTTGGGCACCCCTCCTGGGTCAACCTGTACCCCCTACGAGTGCGGCGAATAGCCCGCCAATCCCAGAGTGAAGCCCCCTCCGTCTCAATGCCATGAGATGCGGGCTTGTTGCCCTCCAGAACCCGGCTACCCGTGCACCCCTCCGCGGGGTAATCCTAGTACAGAAAGTAAAATATACATACAACGGGTACATCGACCGCAACCAGGTCGTGCCCCAAAAGAATAGTACAAACAGGCAGTGACGGCAGTCCACATGTCGGACGCTCGTCCCGCAATATCAAATGTACATAATACAACAACACTGTACTAGCATTGCATCCAGGCTATCCCCCACGACCGATCCGCAACATCACAGCATAAACATAAAACATCAACGTGAAAGTCACGTTCGCAAATCCGTCTAACCGGGCTATAGCAGTTAGACCGGATTTACCGATCGAGTGACATTCACGGTCGCAGATATAATGTAAATACTGTGAAAAATGTGTTTAAAATATCCGATCGATCAAAAATTAACAAGCGGGCCCCCAAACAAAAACTGTAGCACTCACAGAAATCCTGGGCCCAATTTTAATATTCCAAAACCCATATTTTAAGCCCAGAAGGCCTCTGTAAAAAATTGGTGAAGTGATCTCCACAGTGCGCGGCGGAAGGGCGGCGGGAAGGGGGTTTTCGCGGCGGTTCCGCGCTCCCACTGTGGAGTTACTTCGTCGAATTTTTACAGAGCTCTTAGATTTTCCTGTACATCAATATTTTACAACCTGAAAAATTTTTCGAGACCAAAAATTTTCAACAGAAACTGATACGAATTAAAATGCAGTTTTGGAACATTCGATCGATCGAAACAGAAAAACACATTACACCAAGCTAGACTATGTTAATGGCTAGGCTCTGATACCACTGTAAGTGCACGGCGGCGCCCCGGCCGTCAATCCGACGGCCAAACGCGGAAACGATGATAAACTTTAATTTTGCGGACTTAGCAAACCGGCACCACCGCGCACTAAACCCCGGATCGTGCCATTAAACTAGTCTAAGCTACTAACAAGAAAGGGAAGAGATGTACCGACTGATCCGAGTCCTCCGGTCTTCATCTCCACTCCGATCTCCTCGCGGGATCTCCGGTCGTCTCCTCCTCGTCGGAAAGGGCACCACGAAGCCGGGTACTTTTACGGGCTCCCACCTCAATACCGAGGCAACTCGGGCGCGAAGCTGGCGAATCGACGCGTCCAAGATTTGCTGTAGGAATATAGTGTAGAGTGTATATCTCACTTTGGGGTTGGTTGCCATAGATGGAGGAATGGTGTATAGAAAATTGGTGCTTTCAATTTTCTAGCAATGGAATGAGATGAAGAATGATATACACAAAATGAATCACTCTCATTTTTCTTCCTCTCAAAGATGAAGCTCTCATTTTCTTCTCTTTTCTTCTTCTCTCTTTCTTTTCTCAACCATGATAATAATCTCACTTCTTTAGAAATGGTGGAGGATAGATTATGAAGCATGAAGGGAGGTGAGTGTAGTAAAAGGAGGAGGGTGACCACATCCAAACATAATTATCACAAAACTCAAATCAAACTTCACTTCATATCAAATCTAATCTAATCACATAAATGCATGAAAAGCAAAGATGCTTATCATGTCAAACCTTATGCAAATAAGTCCTCCACAAAATGTTATTTGCAAACTTGCAAATAACACCCTCCATCGGAAAAGTCCGGCCGGGAAAGAACAAAGAAAAACCGGCCGGAACGGAATGCAAACTGGCAACTCCAGAAAACTGGTCCCGTAATAAATTACAGGAAAACCCCGATACTGTGCATACACACCCGCATCTGTATTCCGTCCGGATACAAATGCAAAGAGACAAAATCTACACTGTACTAAACTAGGACCGGCTTAAACCAAAGCCGGCTAGTAATATCCGTCCGATCCTGATCCGTGCAATACCGCACGTATCTGATCGAACGCTGCCATATAACTATACGTCCACTAGTACAAAACCGTCCGATCCTGATCCGTGCAATACCGCACGTATCTGATCGGACCCTGCCAGATCTCCATACGGCCTCTACAGCGTTTCGCCCGAAACTTGAGTAACTGAGAGTGTGGTGGACTCTAAAGACTCGTCAATACTATGGCTGTGGATTTAACCACTAGCACGTCAGAGGTATAAGCCAATACGTGACGGGCTACCAGCTGTTGACCAAAAAGGGACGTCGATGAGGAAGCTCACCCCGACACCCAACTGAGCCTGTCAGTGACAATATCCGTACAGTCCGGTCCGTTCGTCTATGAGCATCGCATGTCGGGCCTAGGGGGTTGGTAAAAGTCAGACCCCCAAAAGCGGTACAAGTCGTGTCGGAGTGTAGCCCAGAACACCCTGAGATACTACTGGAATACCTACCAGTAAATCTCCTGCCTTGGCCAAGGTCTTCGTGTAATGGCTCTCCTAGACACAGCGCGACCTCACCCCCAATACCGGGAGAGACGAACCCCTGAAGATCCGCTCACTGCCTCCATGTGGCTCGGGACTGTACCCAACTAAACCCTGTTTGCACGACTCCTTTGAGCCGTGGTAGGGTAGTAATCAAAGTACAGTGGGAACTCACACGAGACAAATGACGATCCCCAGGTCGATGAACTAACCTGTACACATGTCACCAGGGAACTGCTATCTGACGTCAGGTATAAGACCAACTAGCATGTTCCCGGCGAGTCCTGTCCGGTGTACTCATAACCCAATGAGCACCTGTATACATCTTAGGTGAACCAACTGACAACAGTGGCTTGTGAGACCGGCCACCGCCCCTCGTCGGGGTCTCGACTGTATACACTAGTCTACTCTGGAGAATCGATGCCCTGTCTCGAAACTCCTACGACTAGGGACCTTTTAAGGATGCGCTTATAGACTCCAGCTCTCACTTATATGATCGCCCTCATACTGCTGGCAGCCAAGCAAGAATCCTAGGGGCTCTATCAACGTGCAATAGCGACATGTCATGTCACCTAAAGCAGTACACGATGATAAAGGTAAACCAGATAGCATACTATCATCTTGAGTAAGACTGTCCTACCGGGATAGGTCCTCCCTCAATCATTGCAATCATGTGCCTGTGATCCAATAATTGACTCTGAGGGCACTATCTCCAACACATGATGCAATCCTCGCTCCCACCATCCATGAGAAAACCGTAGTATCTCTCAGGTTGGCGAGGAACCCTACTAGATCGGCGGAGAGGCTGAGGTTCGTTGGGAGCTTCTGAATGCTCTGGTTCCATTAAATCTTCAGTTTGAGTTTGTGTAGCCGGAATTTCTTCCAGTTCTACCTTGTTGCCACTAATTTCTTTTGTAAGAAATTTCTTTTCTAAAAAGGTGGCATGTCGAGGAACAAACACTTATTGTTCCTCGGTATGGTAGAAAAGATATCCATGTGAATTTTTGGGATATCCCACAAACTTGCATAGAACTGACCGCGCCTCGAGTTTGTCCGGATTTTGCCTCTTGACATAGGCCGGACAACCCCATATCTTAAGTCATTTAAGACATGGTCTCTTCCCACTCCATATCTCATATGGTGTGGTAGGTACAGATTTAGATGGAACTTGATTCAATAGGTATGCCGCAGTTTCCAGCGCATACCCGCAGAAGGAAATAGGTATCTCAGCTATGCTCATCATAGAGCACATCATATCTAATAGGGTGCGGTTCCTCCTTTCTGATACACCGTTGTGCTGTGGTGTATATAGAGGAGTCGGCTGAGAGAGAATCCCATTCTCTTTTAGGAAGTCCAGGAATTCATTGCTCAAGTATTCACCTCCTCGATCAGATCGAAGGACTTTAATACTTTTTCCGGTTTGGTTCTCGACTTCTTGTTTATATTCTCTAAATTTCTCAAAAGCTTCTGATTTGTATTTCATCAGGAACACATATCCGAATCTAGAGAGATCGTCAGTGAATGTAATGAAGTACGAAGAACCATCCCTGGCATGTGTAGACATGGGACCGCATACATCACTATGTATTAGTCCCAAGAGTTCGGTAACTCTTTCTCCGTGTCCCGTAAACAGAGTTTTGGTCATCTTGCCTTTGAGACATGACTGGCAAGTGACATAAGATGAAAATTCAAACGGATTCAAATATCCATCATTATGCAACTTAGCTAGTCGTGTTGCATTGATGTGACCCAGTCTACAATACCACAAGAAGGATTCGTTCAGTTCTGAACTCTTCCTCTTGTGTGTGTTTGTTATGCTCAGAACTGTTGATTGATTTAGAACATAAATGCCATTGCACAACGTGCCCGATCCAATGTTCATAACATTATCCTGTAATACAAAGTTATATCCCTCTTTACTCAACAAAGAAACCGATATAATGTTACATATCATGTTCGACATGTAATAGCATTCATTCAGAACCATTGTATTACCAGTTGGTAATGCAAGGTGATATTCCCCGACAGTCTTAGCTGCAACAATTGCACCATTTCCAACTCTAATGTCTTTATCACCTTCTCCAAGTTATCGACCTTTCTGAGCCTATGTAACTGATTACATATATAGGGTCCTGACCCGGTATCTAATACCCAGGACGTAGGGCAAATAGAGAAACAGTTCTCTGTAACGAACACACCCGAAGAAAATGCATCAACATGTACTTTCTTCATTCGGGTGACATGGGAATCCTGGTATTCCCCTATATCCTGTTCAGTCCTATAACTCTTATAAGAAAGAACGGAACCAACGTTCCCTAGCACAGTATAACATGCGGGTTCGGTCAATACATCCATATTATTATCTTGATTAAGGCATGACATGGTCGCTACCAGGAGAGAGACAGAAGAAAACACTTTAGCGTATGCTCTTGCAAGATCCGATTGGTTATTATCTTATCTAATCAGGATGGCACCCACTGGTTTTTATCAAATCTTCCTTCAAACCCTAAAAGGAAAAGACTAGCCGGGATTAATTACACCCTACAACTTCGCCGATCTTTCAGCCAGGCCAGTGTCGGTACTTTGAGGGAAGTTCCGCGTGCTTTCGCACGGACCTAATTAAAGTAAACCTCGTTTTCCCAGAAGCGTAACCCCGTTGACACCTTTCTAGACACCTACTTGATCGGCTAATTGTAATGTGTAAAACTCTCCCAGGAGTAACTCTAACTCGCAGTGGGTATCGGGATCCAACTATCTCATAGAAGGTATGCAATCTCATTGCAAATTTCAACACTTGAAATTCCCGATAATATTTTGCCCCTAACGCCTATGACCTTAACAAAGGCCAACAAATCATAGGATGTCAATCAAGTTCAACCCGTCATTTTTTGATTGAATCAAACCCACCCGCACGACCCTTGACAAAGGCCAACAGGGTCGTACGACTACCCCAAAACAATCTGCATCATATGCATAAGCAGATAAGCACCATTTAGCTACCGTACACTACGCCTTGACAAAGGCCAACAAACGCAGCACGAATACTAAACAGTTCTTATCTGAAATGATGGAGGGCTACGACAGGTTTTTTTTCTGAAAACCTATTGCGTAATGAACTTGATATCGTCGTAGAATCATATGAATTTTGAAATGGAGTGATTTCGAGGCTTTTATTAGTTTTGATAAAGGGGTCACTCCCGGTGAAGGGATCGTCGGCCCTTTCCTCGTCGAATGAGGTGCAGGATATATCTTATATATCACTGTGCAAAGAAAAACTCCAAAAGCAATCAAAAGCATACCGAGTGTGTAGCATCTGCCAGTTATTGCTAAAGGGGTCACCCTTGGTGAAGGGTTCTCGGCCCTTTCCTCATCGAATAAGGTGCAGGGTATATCATATATACCGCTATGCAAAGCAAAACTGTAGCAACCCTTTTTATTTAAAAATTTGATTCTACAACAAATATTAGGTTTCTTTTCTTTCATTAATCACATTAATGAAGTCCCATCATTTAAGTCACCTAAACATCACAGATAAATACGACGTACATTTATGCCATCCGCATTCGCCTCGATGTCCCCTCGTGCACCGTTAGGTAAGGTAACTAACGACAGAGCAGGGCAGGGCTAGTGCGGGTGTTGAACATAAGTAACGCCTATATAATATATCATATATACTGTATACTGTATTCATCAGAACATATCAAATGATTACATCACAGATATCGCAGCAGAAACATAGATATAATGTGGGATATACTAGGACGTCCGTATTTAGTATTTAGCCAAAATAGAAAATACGGATTCCACAGTCGCGATGAATAGCCAAGCCCACACCCTGGACCCCTACGAGAGCGACAAGCGACCCTACCAATTCTGGAGTTTAGGAGACCCGGTCTTGACTACTCGAGATGGCCTCCCACTGAACCCCAGAACCCGGTCACCTGTGCTCCCCTCTTTGGGTCCATGCTAATTCGGAAAAGTAAATAATATACAACACTGGTGACACAACCTCAACCCGGAATTGCCCTAAATAAAAGAATATTAAATTACATTTGAATTTACATAAATGAAAATATAAAACTCTCATCTCACATAAAACCTCCGGCGATTCAATTGCGACAATCATGCACATCATATCTCAGCAACACATAATATCTCATATCATCAACGTAAATAAGTATGCGTACCCCAATTGTCGTTGACGTATAGCAACGAAACCGGCGATATCGACATACTACACTTACGGTCACAGAAAAGAAAGTGTAAAACTGCAATATCAGAAATCCACATTCTCTTTAGACATCATAAATGCGAAGCATCACATACCTCGTATTTCATGTCTTATAATATGAATTCCACACATTGCATCATATTCCAGATAATTAGAAAGTATTAAAGTTTTCGAACGAACGATCAAATACTCAAGATTTACTAAACCTCAACACTTGAGCGGAGTTCAAAAACCCTGAGTGTGACACAGTCGTAGCGGTCCAACCGTAGAAGGGTCAAGCCAACGCCTAACATGTGGCACGCCGTACTGCCCCAAACCCTAAGGTTCAAAAGGCAGTTCAAGACGGTCACATAATCGAGTTAAGGTTTGTTGTCTTCTAGAGAGTCCACCACAAACAAACTTGCACGTATTTCCAAAGCTTTTAAACCCCGTGAAAAGTGAGCAAATGATACTCGTTCAAACACTTCAATACTTTCTAATTTACCCGGAAAAGTCAAGAAAACAAAATTCCGATTGAATCGTCGAGTCCAAAACCTTCTCCAGAATTTTCAACAGTATATTCAGATTAAACATACTCAAAACAATGTACAAGCAGTCTAAGGAGTTACTGTGCAAAAACGAAGCCATGAAGCCACTATATGGCCGCGGAACCGCGGCGTAAGCCACGCTTTGCCGCGGTTCCGCGGCGGTTTGTTCAGATCATGAGTTCGTATTTCACAGTTTCTCTTATATTTTCCTGCTGTATTTTTTAAGTATTTTTAATTCTGAAAATAACCAGATTTTAAAAAATGTCCAGAGAGCACTCAAAATCCGCATTTTCCGGTACGATCGGGGTTTTAACTTCGTAAAATAGTCGCCTAATGTTCTAGGTTAGCTCTGATACCAATGAAAGGTTAGCCTAGCACCTCATGAAGGGTTTGGAAGCATCACATGTACCAAAGATAGAATTTTTAGGGTGCTAAGTTAACAAGCATCGGATCGATACTAGAAAAATTAGGGTTTCTAAATTTTTCACATCATCATATGAAAGAAAGGCTAGGGTTTTGAGAGTACAACCTTTGTAGCTCCCTACGCTAGACTCCTCGGCTACTTGGGGTTTGAAAAAGCTCCGTGTGAACTCCTCGAGGTCACCGATGATCCACCCGGAGTCCGCTTTGTCGAAGCTTGCAACTTTGTCCAATCAAGTGAACGAAATCGAGCTAACACTCTAAATAAGTGGGCTAGACTTGTGTAGAATGGTGTTGTGGTTCTCTTTGTCACTTCAAAATCCAATCTTGATAAGTATATTGCTTACTACAAAGAACTAGAGAGCAAAATGAGAGAGGAAGAAGAAGATGATGGAAATATGAGAAGATGATAAGTTCAACCCACAAAAGAAAATAGAAAAATATATCAATATATATATTTTTCTCTTCTCATATCAAACCATGGTTAGGATATTATTGAACTTGAGTTAAAAGCACAAAAGGAAAAGTAACCCATGGTCAAAAGGTGGGTGAGAATGGTTAGGTAAAGAGAAGAGTGTAGAAACAAATCAATAATAACCATTTTCCTTTTTCCTTTTTTGTTTTAAATCAAATGCAATTTAATCCATAAATAAAACCATGGTGTGAGTCTTATATTGCCACCATTTTCATATATGTACAACCATGAAGGATGTATGTATGTATGTATGTGTATATGTACATCCATATGTGCATAAATCAATAAAGAAACTATACATGCATGCATACGTCCAACATACTCAAGAAAGGATTTCAACTGAGAAGCCAATGGTTAAATGATAAATCAACACTTGATTTATCAATCCGGCTATATCACAAATGACCCCTACCAAAAGCTAGCCGCCTGACCATTATACGGTATCCTATACGCGTATTTTAATCGGGTCCATGCGCATATCGCATACGCGCACCACAACGTTTTGCCTGGACTAGGAAA
This sequence comes from Agapanthus africanus, assembly GCA_030015575.1. NCBI lineage: Eukaryota > Viridiplantae > Streptophyta > Magnoliopsida > Asparagales > Amaryllidaceae > Agapanthus > Agapanthus africanus. The sequence goes on along the minus strand of CM057339.1, from coordinate 467,563,561 downwards.
CTCCATTGTGGGACTCTGAGACTCGTCAATACGCCGGCAGTGGGTGATGATAATATCAATCACCCCCAAGCCGTAAGCGGTCAGCTAAACGTAACGGCCACCCGGGTATTGAGCGATCAGAAGAGAACAAGCGAACCTGCTACAACTCCCATCGAGCCGATCGGCAACACTTCCCGTACAGTCCGGTCTCCTCGTCTGATATGTCGCATATCAAGTCTATGGGTGGTAAACGTCAGACCCCAATAACCGATAAGTCGTGCCGATGTGAGGCTCATAACGGGTCGAAAAACTACTGGTAACACTTACCAGCAAATCTCTGAATCAGCCCTGGCCAGGGACTTCCCTGTTACGGCCAATCGAGCACAGTACAACATCAACCCCCAATACCGGGAGAGACGAAACCCCTCCTATCGCTCATTGCCTCCATATGACTCGGGACTGTACCCAAAAACCACCGTTTTGTACGCCCTCATAGACGTGGTAAGGTGGAGATCAAAGCACAGTGGGAATCACACAATACTCTATGACGATCTCGGGTCTACAGACTAACCTGTACAAGTGTCACCTGAGAACTGCCATCTGACGTGAGGTATAATACCATCTGGGAGTTCTCGGCGAGTCCGTCCATTATACCCAGTCTCCACTGAGCACCCGTATACCATCTCTGATGTCAAACACCAATGGATATGGGATCATCCATCGCCCATCTCATGGGTCGAGAAGCGTATACGCTAGTCTACACTGGTATATCGATTCCCCGTCTCGATACACCCACGACTAGGGACCTTGAAGGATTTACTTATGGACTACCATGTCCCCACTAGTATGATCTGCATCATAGTCAACGTAGTCTAGTACACATCGTAAGTGCTTTACCAACATGTAACTATAAGACAGATTAAAGAGACTAGTATACAAGTTAAGATAAAGAGCAACCAGATAGCATACTATCATATCGAGCAAGAAAGTCATCTCTATATATGTCCAAGCATCCAACATAATATACATCATCTGTACAATACTGGCCTCTAGGGCATACATACAACTAACACTATCATCATTCAATAGTGAACTAAAGCATGTATACGATGATAAAGACAAACCAGATAGCAGACTATCATCTCGAGCAAGACTGTCATATCGGTATAGGTCCAGCCTCAATCATTGCAACCACGTACCTGCGATCCAATAATTGACTTTGAGGGAACTATCTCCAACAATCTCCCACTTGCACTTAAGGCTAATTATTGCGATGTCGCATACTCACAGCCCGTGTGATACCGAACGTCCAACTACTCTACTAATCAGTTTCACAAAGCTAGTGTGTAAAACTCTTGTGTTCGAGAAATAGCCTCAGTGAGTGTATCCGCTCCGATGTTTCTTTCCATGTCTCTCTTAATCTCAAGTTCGCGGAGAAAGCCATCTCCCGAATCGAGTAATACTTGTCTTAGAATATGTCTGAATAACTGATGGGACCGAGTTCATAAATGAACTCCATATCCAAACTTCTTAGACTGTATCGATCAGTGAACCTAATCAGTATCCAGCACCATGCCTCCCACAGTATCCTCTTGGACCACCTGTCCATAATATTGTCCCTCGTCAGAGGGAAACCTATAACTCTGACAATCACTCTGTCATCCATGTTACCCTGGAAGCCTGAAATGATAACCGTTTCCCGAAAGAGGTCGCCGTCATCAAATCCGTAGAACAAGCACTTATGTTCTAAAACTGCTTCCTTATGTTTCTTCAGGATTGGATTAATATAAACTTATCGCATCAAGTGCAAAAAAAACATCTGCTGTAGTAATTTGTTGGAGATAGTGCCCTCAGAGTCAATTATTGGATCACAGGCACGTGATTGCAATGATTGAGGGAGGACCTATCCCGGTAGGACAGTCTTACTCGAGATGATAGTATGCTATCTGTTTTATCTTTATCATCGTTTACTGCTTTAGGTGACCTGACATGTCGCTATTACACGTTGATAGAGCCCCTAGGATTCTTGCTTGACTACCAGCAGTATGATGGCGATCATATACGTGGGAGCTGGTAGTCTATAAGCATATCCTTAAAAGGTCCCTAGTCGTAGGAGTTTCGAGACAGGGCATCGATACTCAATTAGTAGACTAGTGTATACAGTCGAGACCCCGACGAGGGGCGTTGGCCGGTCTCACAAGCTACTGGTGTCAGTTGGTTCACCTAAGATGTATACAGGTGCTCATTGGGTTACGAGTACACCGGACAGGACTCGCCGGGAACCTGCTAGTTGGTCTTATACCAGATGTCAGATAGCAGTTCCCTGGTGACATGTGTACAGGTTAGTTCATCGACCTGAGATCGTCATTTGTCTCGTGTGAGTTCCCACTGTACTTTGATTACTACCCTACCACGGCTCAAAGGAGTCGTGCAAACAGGTTTTAGTTGGGTACAGTCCCGAGCCACATGGAGGCAGTGAGCGGATCTGCAGGGGTTCGTCTCTCCCGGTATTGGGGGTGAGGTCGCGCTGTGTCTAAGAGAGCCATTGCACAAAGCCCTCGGCCGAGGCAGGAGATTTACTGGTAGGTATTCCAGTAGTATCTCAGGGTGTTCTGGGCTACACTCCGACACGACTTGTACCGCTTTTGGGGGTCTGACTTTTACCAACCCCCTAGGCCCGCCATGCGATGCTCATAGACGAACGGACCGGACTGTACGGATATTGTCACTGACAGGCTCAGTAGGGTGTCAGGATGAGTTCGCTCATCGACGTCCCTTTTGGTCAAAAGCTGGTGGCCCGTCACGTATTGGCTAATACCTCTGACGTGCTAGTGGTTAAATCCACAGCCATAGTATTGACGAGTCTTTAGAGTCCACCACACTTTCAGTTACTCAAGCTTTCGGGCGAAACGCTGTAGAGGCCGTATGGAGATATGGCAGGGTCCGATCAGATGCGTGTGGTATTGCACGGATCAGGATCAGACAGTTTTGTACTAGTGGCCGTATAGTTATATGGCAGGGTTCGATCTGATACGTGCGGTATTGCACGGATCAGGTTCGAACGGATATTTCTAGCCGGCTTTGGCTTAAGCTGGTCCTAGTTTAGTACAGTGTAGATTTTGTCTCTTTGCATTTGTATCCGAACGGAATACAGATGCGGGTGTGTATGCACAGTATCGGGGTTTTCCTGTAATTTATTACGGGACCAGTTTTCTGGAGTTGCCAGTTTGCATTCCGTTCCGGCCGGTTTTCCTTTGTTCTTTCCCGGTCGGACTTTTCCGATGGAGGGGGCTATTTGCAAGTTTGCAAATAACATTTGTGTAGGGGGTCCTTTGTAATTGTGTGGCATCATGATGAGATTCCTTTTGCATCAACCTTTTTCATTTATGTTGATTAGAGTTGATTAGGAATTGATTTGAGTTTTGTTATCATGGTGTTTTGATGTGGTCACCACTTGCTTTACACTACACTCACCTCCCTTCATGCTTCATATTCATTCCTCCACCAAATTCTTCTCACTTGATGAAAATGGTTGAGAGAAAGAAAAGGATGAGAGTTTTCATTCTTGAGAGTTTCATTTCTTGATCTCATTTCATGCTAGAAAAATGCAAGCACCATTTTTCTTATCTCATTTCCTCCATCATCTTCAAATGGCAACAAACCCCAAATGAGACATAGCCTCTACACTACACATTCTACAGCATATCTTGAGCATGTCGAGTTGCCGGCTTCATGCCCGAGTTGCCTCGGTATTGAGGCGGGAGCCCGTAAAAGACGCAGGCGATGTGGTGCCCTTTCCGGCGAGGAAGCGACGATATGGAGACAAGACTTTCCGCGGGAGATCGGGACGATGAAGAGAAGACCGGAGGACTCGGATCACTCGGTATACCTCTCTTCCCATCTCTTGTTAGCTATTATAGGTTAATGGTTAACGATCCGGGTTTTTTCATTGTCCGCGGTAGCGCCGGTTTCCAAGTAAGGAAAATTTTTGATTCCGCATTTTGGCCTCGGATAGACGGCCGGGGCGCTGCCGTGGCGCAACATGGTATCAGAGCCACGCCATTAACCTTGCCTAGCTTGTTCTAATGCGTTTTACTTATCCGATCGACCAAAATTCCAAAAACCGTGTTTATGCATGCATCAGTTTTCTGTTGAATTTTTCCTTGCTCAAAAAATTTTTCAGGTTGTATGAAACTGATGTACAAGAAATTCTAAGACTTCTGTAGAATTTCGACGCAGTCAGTCGACACCTCAAGCGCGGAACCACGGCCAAACCCCCCCTTGGGCCGCGGTTCCGCCACCAATTTGTGTCTTCACTGTGTCAAAATTTTACAGTGGGCTTGTGGGCTAATTTTAGGGGTTTTGGGATATTAAATTTGGGCCCAGATTTTCTGTGACTGCTGCAGTATTGCTTGGGGGCCCACTTGTTAATTGTTTGATCGATCGGATATTTTAAACACATTATTTCACAGTATTTACATTATATCTGCGACCGTGAATGTCACTTGATCGGTAAATCCTATCTAACTGCTATAGCCCGGTTAGACGGGTTTGCGAACGTGACTTTCACGTTGATGTTCTATGTTTATGCTATGTTGTTGCGGATCGGTCGTGGGGGATAGCCTGGATGCAATGCTAGTACTGTTTTGTTGTATTATGTACATTTGATATTGCGGGGCGAGCGTCCGACATATGGACTGCCGTCACTGCCTGATTGTATTATTCTTTTGGGGCACGACCTGGTTGCGGTCGTTGTACCCGTTGTATGTATATTTTACTTTCTGTACTAGGATTACCCCGCGAAGGGGTGCACGGATAGCCGGGTTCTAGAGGGCAACGGGCCTGCATCTCATGGCATTGAGACGGAGGGGGGCTTCACTCTAGGATTGGCGGGCTATTCGCCGCACTCGTAAGGGGTACAGGTTGACCCAGGAGGGGTGCCCAAGTTACCGGATTCCGTGAAGTGCTGGGTGGTCCATTCATGGTGCTGAAGGGGGCTGCCTCGCTTCAGGTTTTGGCGGGTGACTTGCCGCGCCCGTAGGGGTCTAGGATTTCATTGCACAGGCTATCCACACGACCAGGGGAACGTCGGGTTTCAGCAGCGGCTCTGTGAAACCCGGGGATCCCAGATATCTGTATTGTTCTGTGATGCTGTACATTTCTGTGATGTTGCATTTTATCACGCCTTGAGCGAATTTAATATATTGGTATATATATTAGTAGATGTTGTATATGTTTTGCATCCGCGCTAGTCCAGTCCCCGCTCTGTCGTTAGTTAAGTAACCTAACGGGTGATGACGGGACCCAGTGGCGAATGCGGATGGCATATACGTACATCAGTATATTTTCGTTCTTTGTGGTGTGATCAATTGATGGGACTGTGTTGATTTGGATCAATGCAAGATAAACAAACCTATTCTGATGTTGTTGGAACATTTTTTCAAAAAGCTGTTATTGCAAGGACGTTCACTTTTGTTTTGCATCGTGGTATTCATTTGGAATATCCTGCTCCTCAGTCGACGAGGCAAGGGCCGAGATCCCTTCACCGGGAGTGACCCCTTGGACAGAAGTTTGCGTCAGGGCATTAACTTCACTATAGCCGATTACTTTTGCTTTGCATCGTGGTATTCAGTTGGAATATCCTGCACCTCATTCTATGGAGAAAGAGCCGAGATCCCTTCACCGGGAGTGACCTCTTTAGCAATGGTTTTCGTCACTATATTTTTATAAAAAAGTTATCCGGTTCCTTCAACGATATCAAGTTCATTACGTTAAAGGTTTTTCGCCAAAAACCAGCCGTAGCCCTCCGTCATTTCAGATCAGTATTGATTAGTATTCGCGCTACGTTTGTCGTTGCCATTCGCCGAGGCGTAGTGTGCGGTAGCTCTGTAATGCTTTCTGTCGTATGGATATGTGGATTGGTTAGGACAGTCGTACGACTTTGTTGATTATTCGTCAAGGGTCGTGCGGGTGGGTTTAACGCAATTAAGATAATGACGGGTTGAACTTGACTAGGACCTTTTGATTTGTTGATTATTCGTCAAGGTCACTTGGGTCCTAGGGGTAAAAATCACATCGGGAGTTTCAAAAGAACTGAAACTTGCCAGGCATGCGCATACCTTCTGGAGTGTGGTGACTTGAGTGGATTCCGTCAAGTTATCATGCGATGATAGTTGGATCCCGATTCCTACTGATGAGTTAGTTTACTCCTCGGGTGACCCCGACGAATTCTTCTTTCAGGTTTGGAGGAGAATTTGAGGTACAGTGGGAGGTTTCCAGATTAGACAAAGTGATAACCATTCTGATCTAGGTTAGAGTGCACGCTGAGTGTTTCTTTTCTCTCTCTCTTTGGCAGCGACCATTGACCCGACCCTGGACTATGACTCAGTGACCAAGTTGACCGAACTTTCTTAACACTGGCTTTTGGATTATCAGAGTTGCAGACCTCATTGCCACTCCGACTTTTACCCTTTTCTCCAGGACACCCCGTATTACTGCGAACGTCCACTTCCATTGGACAAAACCATCGTATGGTTAGATACGAACTCGAAGGAATTCGAGGATGGTTTCCGGTTCTGGAGAAAACGAATAGGATTATTCAGTTGTCTTTTCTTTTCACCTTCTCTCATTGCGAGTACTCCTTGGTTTAGGAGATAGTACACCTATTACGCAAATTGGATAGTCTTCTTCCAAACCTAAGGCTGGTGCCGAACGGTAGGGAATGAAGAAAACCAATTAGCATAACGATGGTGTGCAGAAGGTATTAAGTTAAGACAAAGCAAGGGATTAGTAGGAGGGCAAAGTAAAATGCGACTGATATTCACGACCAAACCAGGTATTTCTTCGCCAATCCCAAATCACCTTTGTATTTCTCCAGGACACTCCGTATCACTACGAAGATCCACAGTTTATTGGATACTCCATCGTATGGTTATATACGAACTCGAAAGGAACTTGTTCCAGTTCGGGGATGGATTCTGGTCCGGGAGAAATAGGAATAAGGTTTATTCGGTTGTCTTTTATCTTCACCTTCTCTCGCTTTGCGAGTGCTCCTAGGATTAGGACAGTACACCCTTTATGCTTATTGGATAGTCTTCTTCCAAACCATAGGCTGGTGCCAAACGGTAGGAAAGGAAGAAAACCATTTGGCCTAAGGGGTGTGCAGAAGGTAATGACTAAAGACATATAAAGGGATTTGGACAGATGGCAAAGAGATATACGGTTACAGTTGTGAATCTGGATAATGGAAGAGGCATTACTAAGAATACCGGAATACCCCACCGAAACATTTCAATGTTTCAGTTTCACTGTGTAATGTTAAAAGAAAACTGATTTCCTGATTAGACACTTGCTCCAGGGTATGTATTTACCAGGTTTGATTCTCACATCTGTATGGTTTTACAGATGATGGGTGGGAGTACGTTATTGGGAATTAGGTGACCATCCTCATTATATCGGGATTCGTTGTAATCGGTGATATTTGAGGAGATCATCTGGGCTGTTTGCCGGTCGGCAAATATTTGGTTTTGAATATCCGCTGTTGTGCACCAATTTCAAATTGATATATCTGTACATCTATTTTCATAGAGTGAGATATACCTTTTGATATTATGTCGATGACATTTACCTATATCAGTGGATGGTTAGGTATGGAGTATTAAACAGCGGTGTAATTCTTCTTAACCATAAGTACAGTTTTCAACCTACGACACACAGTGAAAGAGTTGTTAGACTCAGCGGACTTATACAGAGTATTGTATGTTGTCCAGTGTCCATTAGGACAGAGGGGTTGGTCCTCATACTATATTCTGTTTACTTTTAACTTCTCTAGTTCTTAGACATGTGTTTCGTAGAAACATAGGGTCAAAGTTTTGAGGAGTTATAGGTATTTGAATCGAGTAGAGAACCAGGTGTAGCAGTATCGGGATTCTTCAAAGTGATCGAAGATGTAGATACTTGTGTATGGTATTCGGTTGATAGTAAAGATAAAGAGAAATTGCTTCTCTTTCAGATTACTCATAATTGGAAGCATTCCTAAGTTGAGTAACGCTGATCGGCCTCTCTCCATTTAGTTTACATGCACTGGAGATAGCTGCATGATTTGAATCTGGTTCAATTAAATCAGTGCCTCTGGTTCTATATTGGATATAGAACAGTTCATATCTTAACGATGTTAAGGTACGGGAAGTTGTCCGGCTTATGCTTAAAACCAGACACTGGACAACTCAAGGCACGTTTCTGTAATGGCTGTTTGTGGGTTAACCCAGGCTATGACGAGGGTTGACTTTCTACCATCTGGCAGATTAATAGAAATATTGTTCTAGAATCGCCACAGTTTTATTAAAAATGGATTTTTTTTTCAAAAAACAGTAGTGGGAGTATGGTAGAACTGGAAGTGATTCCAGAACCGCAAAGGATTACTGAAGATTTGATAAGGAACCTAAAGATTCAATCTGATATGACATTCCATTGGCCACTCCGCAGATAAGGTGGGTAACCTCAGGCACCCGAGAGGTACTCCGGTAGCCTCAAGGACGGTGGCAGGGAGGTTCTTGTTTACCCACACTTGCCATTGCTGTTGTTCCAGGCTGCGAGACCCGGTGGGAGGATGAGTATAGCGTCGTTCTAAGCTAGCTTTAGAAGTGCACGTCTATATGACTCTGCCAGAGTGTTGTCGTAGTCAGTGGGAGCAGCGGAAGCATTGGTGGACATCAGGCTTATGTCTATTTATAGGCTACAGCAGATGTAGCGGAGATAGATCATCTATTTCTGATGTGACAGTCATAGGTTTGACTTCATCAGAATAGGGGATGGATCTGTTGAGAAGGTAGTAGGGTGTGATATCCTGGTATTTGGATGACATACACAGAGTAGGAAAAGAAACTCCTATACTACGATCAGTTATACTTTGGTCGTCACACAGTGGTTTCTCCACACAGGACTTGGATATAATATCTGACATACTGGTTACTAGATCTATGGTTTTAGATCTAGATTTGGGTGGTTTCCCAATCTAGGTACCTTGACAGCATTCTATGAGTATTTAGAATGGACGACTCCTGGCACGGTAGTGCACCTGCAGTTGATGGAGTCACCCACTCTAAAGGTGTCTTATAGACTAAAGGGAAGAGGGATACTCATGATTGGCAGATCACTTGCTTAGGCAATTGAGTCAATCATGAGATGTCAAGTACCACACCAGATATTGTTCTTGCAGTAGATGCAATAAGTTGACATTAATCCAATCCTGGAGAAACGGTCGGAAGCAGTTTTAGAACATAAGTTGATGTTCTAGGGATATGATAACGGCAGCCTCCTTTAGGAGACGGTTATCATTCCAGGCTTCCAAGGTGACATGGATGGCAGAGTGGCTGTCAGAGTTATAGTTTTTCCTTCTGACGAGGGGCAGTATTTTGGACAGGTGGTCCAAGGCAATACTGAGAGTGGCATGGCGCAGGATACTGATTAAGTTCAGTTGACGATACAGTCTAAGAAGTTTGGATTTGGAGTTCATTTATGAGCTAGGTCCCATCAGACATCCAGACGTTCTAAGACAGGTATTGCTCATTTCGGGAGATAGCTTTCTCCGCGAACTTGAGATATAGAGAGACATAGAAAGAAACATCACAGCGGATCCACTCACTGAGGCTATTCCTCGAACGCAATAGTTTCACAAATGAGCTTTGTGAGACTGACTAGTAGAGGAGTTGGGTGTTCGGTATCACACGGGCTGTGAGTATGCGGCATCGCAATAATTAGCCTTGAGTGCAAGTAGGAGATTGTTGGAGATAGTGCCCTCAGAGTCAATTATTGGATCATAGGCACGTGATTGCAATGATTGAGGGAGGACCTATCCCGGTAGGACAGTCTTACTCGAGATGATAGTATGCTATCTGGTTTATCTTTATCATCGTGTACTGCTTTAGGTGACCTGACATGTCGCTATTACACGTTGATAGAGCCCCTAGGATTCTTGCTTGACTACCAGCAGTATGATGGCGATCATATACGTGGGAGCTGGTAGTCTATAAGCACATCCTTAAAAGGTCCCTAGTCGTAGGAGTTTCGAGACAGGGCATCGATACTCCATTAGTAGACTAGTGTATACAGTCGAGACCCCGACGAGGGGCGGTGGCCGGTCTCACAAGCTACTGGTGTCAGTTGGTTCACCTAAGATGTATACAGGTGCTCATTGGGTTATGAGTACACCGGACAGGACTCGCCGGGAACCTGCTAGTTGGTCTTATACCAGATGTCAGATAGCAGTTCCCTGGTGACATGTGTACAGGTTAGTTCATCGACCTGGGATCGTCATTTGTCTCGTGTGAGTTCCCACTGTACTTTGATTACTACCCTACCACGGCTCAAAGGAGTCGTGCAAACAGGTTTTAGTTGGGTACAGTCCCGAGCCACATGGAGGCAGTGAGCGGATCTGCAGGGGTTCGTCTCTCCCGGTATTGGGGGTGAGGTCGCGCTGTGTCTAGGAGAGCCATTACACAAAGCTCTCGGCCGAGGCAAGAGATTTACTGGTAGGTATTCCAGTAGTATCTCAGGGTGTTCTGGGGTACACTCCGACACGACTTGTACCGCTTTTGGAGGTCTGACTTTTACCAACCCCCTAGACCCGCCATGCGATGCTCATAGACGAACGGACCGGACTGTACGGATATTGTCTCTGACAGGCTCAGTAGAATGTCAGGATGAGTTCGCTCATCGACGTCCCTTTTGGTCAATAGCTGGTGGCCCGTCACGTATTGGCTAATACCTCTGACGTGCTAGTGGTTAAATCCACATCCATAGTATTGACGAGTCTTTAGAGTCCACCACACATACGGTTACTCAAGCTTTCGTGTGAAACGCTGTAGAGGCCGCATGGAGATATGGCAGGGTCCGATCAGATACGTGCGGTATTGCACGGATCAGGATCGGACAGTTTTGTACTAGTGGCCGTATAGTTATATGGTAGGGTTCGATCTGATACGTGCGGTATTGCACGGATCAGGATCGAACGGATATTACTAGCCGGCTTTGGCTTAAGCCGGTCCTAGTTTAGTACAGTGTAGATTTTGTCTCTTGGCATTTGTATCCGGACGGAATACAGATGCGGGTGTGTATGCACAGTATCGGGGTTTTCCTGTAATTTATTACGGGACCAGTTTTCTGGAGTTGCCAGTTTGCATTCCGTTCCGGCCGGTTTTCCTTTGTTCTTTCCCGGCCGGACTTTTCCAATGGAGGGGGCTATTTGCAAGTTTGCAAATAACATTTGTGTCGGGGGTCCTTTGTAATTGTGTGGCATCATGATGAGTTTCCTTTTGCATCAACCTTTTTCATTTATGTTGATTAGAGTTGATTAGGAATTGATTTGAGTTTTGTTATCATGATGTTTTGATGTGGTCACCACTTGCTTTACACTACACTCACCTCCCTTCTTGCTTCATATTCATTCCTCCACCAAATTCTTCTCACTTGATGAAAATGGTTGAGAGAAAGAAAAAGATGAGAGTTTTCAATCTTGAGCGTTTTCATTCTTGAGAGTTTCATTTCTTGATCTCATTTCATGCTAGAAAAATGCAAGCACCATTTTTCTTATCTCATTTCCTCCATCATCTTCAAATGGCAACAAACCCGAAATGAGACATAGCCTCTACACTACACATTCTACAGCATATCTTGAGCATGTCGAGTTGCCGGCTTCATGCCCGAGTTGCCTCGGTATTGAGGCGGAAGCCCGTAAAAGACGCAGGCGATGTGGTGCCCTTTCCGTCGAGGAGGCGACGATATGGAGACAAGACTTTCCGTGGGAGATCGGGACGATGAAGAGAAGACCGGAGGACTCGGATCACTCGGTATACTTCTCTTCCCATCTCTTGTTAGCTAGTATAGGTTAATGGTTAACGATCCGGGTTTTTTCATTGTCCGCGGTAGCGCCGGTTTCCAAGTAAGGAAAATTTTTGATTCCGCATTTTGGCCTCGGATAGACGGCCGGGGCGCTGCCGTGGCGTGGCGCAACATACTTGACATCTCATGATCGACTCAATTGCTTAAGCAAGTGATCTGCCAATCATTCACATCCCTCTCGCCTTTAGTCTCCAAGACACCTTTAGAGAGGGTGACTCCATCACCTGCAGGTACACCACCATGCCTGGAGTCATCTATTCTAAAAAACCATTAGAATACTTTCAAAGTACCTACATTGGGAAACTACCCAAATCTAGATCTAAAACTAGAGATCTAGAAACCAGAATGTCTGATATTATATCCATGTCCTTTGTGGAGAATCAACTGTGTGACGACCAAAGTACAACCGATCGTAATATAGGATTTTTACTTCCTACTTTGTGTATGTCATCCAAATTCTAGGACATCACAGCCTACTACCTTCTTAATAGATCCATCCCCTATTCTGATGAAGTCAAAGCCATGACTGTCACATCAAAATTAGATGATCAAATTTCCGCTATATTTGCTCAAGCCTGTAAATAGACATAAGCTACTTGCCCACTATGCTTCCGCTGCTCCCACTGACTACGACAACCCTCTGGCAGAATAATATCTACGTACACTTCTAAAGCTTGTTTAGAACGACGTTATACTTATCCTCATGCCGGGTCTCATAGTCTTGAACAACAGTAGTGTCAAGTCTGGATAAACAAGAACCTCCCTGTCACCGTCCTTGAGGCTACCGGAGTACCTCTCGGGTGTCTGCGGTTACCTACCATATCTGCGGAGTGGTTAATGGAATGTCAAACCTGATTGAATATATTGGACCTATTAAATTTTCCGTAATCATTTGCGGTTCTGGAATCACATCCAGTTCAACCATACTCCCACTACTGTTTTCTGAAAAAGTCCATTTTAATAAAACTGTGGCGAGTCAAGAACAATATCAATATTGATCTTCCAGATGGTAGAAATGTCAACCCTCGTCAAAGCCAGGGTCAACCCACAAACTGCCATTACAGAAACGTGCCTTGATTTATCCAGTGTCTGGTTTTAAGCATAAGCTCGACAACTCCCCGTATCTTAACATCGTTAAGATATGAACCATTCTATATCCAATAAAGAAACAGAGGCACTAATTTAATTGGAACCATATTCAAATCATGCAGCTGTCTCCAGTGCATAACAACTTAATGGAAAAAGGCTAATCAGCATTACTAAACTTAGGAATCCATCCAATTATGAGTAACCTGAAAGGGAAACAAGTTTCTCAAAACCATTTCTATCATCTGAATACAAATCACAAGAATCTACATCATCGATCTTTTTGAAGAATCCTGATACTTGCGACATCTGGTTCTCTACTTTATTCTTATACCCATAACTTCTCAAAACTTAGACATCGTATTTCTACGAAACACTTGTCTAAAAACTAGAGAAGTCACAAGTAAACAGAACATAGTACGAGGACCTACCCCTTTGTCCTGACGAACACTGGACAACATGCAATACTCTGTATAAACCAGCTGAGTTGAATAACTCAAAACCTGTGTGTCGTAGGTTGAAAACAATACCTAGGCGATTTCCTCAAATATCACCAATTACAACGAATTCCGATATAATGAGGATGATCACCTAATTCCCAATAACTTACTCCCACTCATCATCTGTAAAACCATACAGATATGAGAATCATACCTGGTAAATACAAACCCTGGACTAAGTATCTAATCGGGAAATCATTTTTCTTTCTACAATGCACTAAAACATCAAAATGTTTCATAGGGGTATTCTGGTATTCCTAGTAATGCCTCTTCCATAATCTCATTCGTGACTTTAACCGTATATTTCTTTGCCTCCTCTCCAAATCCCTTTATTTGTCTTTAGCCGTTACCTTTTGTACACCATCGTTAGGCTAAATGGTTTTCTTCCTTCCCTGCCGTTCGGCACCAGCCTATGGTTTGGAAGAAGACTATCCAGTAAACATAATAGGTGTATCCTCCTAATCCTAGGAGTACTAGTAACTTGAGAGAAGGTAATGATAAAAGTCAACTGAATAATACCTTATTCTTTTTCTCCCAAACTGGGGAAAAAAGCAAAGGTGAAATAGGAGTGGCGATGAAGTATGCGGTTTGGTCGTGAATGATAACATTCGCAATTTAGTTTGCCCTCTTTCTAATCCCTTTATTTTTGTCTTTAGCTATTACCTTCAGTACACCCTACTTAGGCTAATTGGTTTTCTTCATTCCTTACCTTTCGGCACCAGCCTATTGTTTGGATTTAGACTATCCAATAAGCGTAATAGGTGTACTTTCATAAGCTAAGGAGCCCTTGCAACCTGAGAGAAGGTGATAATAAAAGACAACTGAATAAACTAATTCTATTTCTCCTGAACCTGAATCCATCCTCGAATAAGTCCCTTCGAGTTCATATATAACATACGACGGATCTATCCAATGGAAGTGGATATCCGTAGTAATACGGGGTGTTCTGAGAAATACGAAGGGTAAAAGAAGGAGCGGCAATGACTTATGCAACTAAGACAATCCAAAGGCCGGTATTATAAGAAGGTTCGGTCAACTTGGTCACTGAGTCATAGTCTAGGGTCAGTCAAAGGTCGCTGCCAAAGAGAGAGAGAAAAGAAACACTCTGCGTGCACTCTAACCTAGATCATAATGGTTATCACTTTATCGAATCAGGAAACCTCCCACTGTAATCTCAAATTCTCCTCCAAACCTAAAAGAAGAATTAGTCGGGATCACCCGAAGAGTAATCCAACTCATCAGTGAGAATCGGGATCCAACTATCATCGCATGATATCTTGTTGGAAGCCACTCAAGTTATCACACTCCAGAAGGTATGCGCATGCCTGGCCAGTTTCCTGTATGTTTGAAACTCCCGATGTGATTTTTTCCCCATGCTCTTATAACCTTGGCGTTGGTCAAAATGTCATAAGTCACATGCCGCGTTCTACCCTTCATTGTCCAGGTTAAATTGAACCCACCCGCACATGCCCCTGACGTTGGCCAAATGGCAGAACGACTTGTAAGTCCACGGTAGCACCCCGGCCGTCTAACAGACGCCAAATGCGGAACAAAAACTTTTTACAAACTGGCGCTATCGTGTACCATAACCCGGATCTGCCATTAAAGCTAAACTAACAAACTACAAAGTGGTTTGAAGAGTTATACCGAATGATCCGAGTCCTTCGGTCTTCAACCATCATCCCACGTGTGTTGCGGCTGCTCCGATCTCCTGATTCTCCAATCTTCTCGTCCAGGTGGCACCACGTCGACGGATCTTTAAACGGGCTCCAGCCTCTGAACCGAGGTAACTCGATCGTCAAGTTTACTAAAAGAGACGACCAAGATGAAGTAGAGAATGAGTAGAACACTTTGTCTCGTTACGTCCAAGGCTATGGACGAACGGTTAATGAAGTTGCTTTTTGGAATCGGGTGAAATGAGAAATGAGGCTTATATAATTTCCATGAGTCCAAAACAATACCAATCTTTTTCTAGCAACCATAATTCCTACACCAAGAGGGGCCGGCCACTTATAGAGAAGGAGGGGGTGAGTGTAGGAGTGGGGGAGGTGATCATAAGCCAAAGAACATTCATGAGGAGAATAAGTCACCTTAACACCTAGTGTGAACTCATTCAAAGCATACATTGAACCAAAACCCTTAGTCATCAAGCAATTAATTGCTCCATTAATGCACTAATGACTCACTAGCCTTGTCACCCTCTCTAGAACCTTCTAGAACACTGACCCACCTCATCAAGAAAAGATAAATCCGTATTTAACCGACTGTGAAATACGACTGATAGAAAACTGGAAACTGGCAACTTCCAAAAGTGATCCTGAAACGAATTTCAAGATAACCCGTATCAGTATAAACATACCCGCATTTGTATTACGACCGAATACAAATGCAACTGAGACAAACATATTATTTCTACACAGTATATTACTGGGTTCCGGCTTAAACCAAAGCCTACCAGTATTATCTGCCCGAAAACTGACACGTGCGAAAACGCACTTGCATTTTCCAAACCTTGCCATATCACCATATGGCCTCTACAACGTTTCGCCCGAACTTGGGAAAGTGTCTGTGGGGGACTCTAATGACTCATCAACACACTGGCACTGGGTATAACCCCTAGCACGTTAGAGGTACAAACTGTACGTAACGGTTTACCTATATATTGATTGGAAGGGAAGCTGACGAGGGAACTCATCGATAAACCCTTCTGAGCCTGACAGTGACAATGTATATACAGTCTGGTCCATTCGTCTAAAGAGTATAGCATATCGAGTCTAGGGGGTGGATAAAGTCAGACCCCTAATAACGCGATAAATCTTTTCGGCATGAAGCCCATCACCACCTGAGAAACTAATGATCCAAATCAGTAATTCTCCACTACCTCGGCCGAGGATTCCTAGTGATGGCCACCCGTGCACTGCGCGACATCAACCCTTAATACCGGGAGAGACGAATCCCAGACTATCCGCTCACTTGCATCCAATGTGGCTCGGGACTGTACCCAATTAAAACCTATTTGTACAACTTCTTTGAGCGTGGTAGGGTAGTAATCTAACCACAGTAGGAACTCACATATGACAAACGACGATCTCATGTCGATGAACTAACTTGTACACATGTCACCAGTGAATTGCTATCTGATGATTTGTATAATACCAACTAGCAGATTCCCGGCGAGTCCTGTCCAGTGTACTCATAACTCAATGAGCACCTGTATACATCTTAGGTGAACCAACTGACACCAGTGGCTTGTGAGACCGGTCACCGCCCCTCGTCGAGGGCTCGACTGTATACACTAGTCTACTCTGGAGTATCGATGCCCTGTCTCGAAACTCCCACGACTAGGGACACTTTAAGGATGTGCTTACAGACCCCAGCTCCCACGTATATGATCGCCATCATACTGCTGGTAGTCAAGCAAGAATCCTATGGTCTCTATCATCATGCAATAGTGAACTAAAGCATGTATACGATGATAAAGATAAACCAGATAGCATACTATCATCTCGAGTAAGACTTTCATATCGGTATAGGTCCTGCCTTAATCATTGCAATCACGTACCTGCGATCCAATAATTGACTTTGAGGGCACTATCTCCATCGATCTCCCACTTGCACTCAAGGCTAATTATTGCGATGTCACATACTCACAGCCCGTGTGATACCGAACATCCAACTCCTCTACTAATCAGTTTCACAAAGCTTGTTTGTAAAACTCTTGTGTTCGAGAAATAGCCTCAGTGAGTGGATCCGCCCTGATGTTTCTTTCTATGTCCCTCTAAATCTCAAATTCGCGGAGAAAGCCATCTCCCGAATCGAGTAATACCTATCTTAGAATATTTCTGGATCTTTGAAGGGACCTAGTTCATAAATGAACTCCAAATCCAAACTACTTAGACTGTATCGATAACTCAACCTAATCAGTATCCAGCACCATGCCTCCCACAGTTTCCTCTTGGACCACCTGTCCATAATACTGTCCCTCGTTAGACCGAAAAATATAACTCTGACAATCACTCTGTCATTCATGTCACCGTGGAAGCCTGGAATGATAACCGTCTCCCGAAGGAGGCTGCTGTCATCAAATCTATAGAACATGCACCTTATGTTCTAAAACTGCTTCCTTATTGGATTAATATAAACTTATCGCATCTAGTGCAAAAACAATATCTGGTGTGGTACTTAACATCTCATGATTGACTCAATTGCCTAAGCAAGTGATCTGCCAATCATGCACATCCCTCTCTCCTTTAGTCTGTAAGACACCTTTAGAGAGGGTGACTCCATCACCTGCAGGTACACCACCATGCCAGGAGTCATCTATTCGAAAAACTATTAGAATACTGTCAAAGTACCCTAAATTGGGAAACTATCCAAATCTAGATCTAAAACCATAGATCTAGAAACCATAATATCTGATATTAAATCCATATCCTTTTGGAGAAACAACTGTGTGACGACCAAAGTCAACCGGTCGTAGTATAGGAATTTTACTTCCTATTCTCTGTATGTCATCCAAATACCAGGACATCACACCCTACTACCTTCTTAACAGGTTCATCCCCTATTCTGATGAAGTCAAAGCCATGACTATCTCATCAAAATTAGATGATCTCCCTCCGCTATAACTGCTGAAGTCTATAAATAGACATAAGCTACATGTCCACTATACTTCCGCTGCTCTCACTGACTATGATAACCCTCTGGCAGAATAATATCTACATACACTTCTAAAGCTAGTTTAGAACGACGTTATACTTATACTCTTGCCGGGTCTCATAGTCTGGAACAACAGTACTGTCATGTCTGGGTAAACATGAACCTCCCTGTCACCGTCATTGAGGCTACCGGAGTACCACTCGGGTGTTTGAGGTTACCCACCATATCTGCGGAGTGGCTAATGGAATGTCAAACCTGATTGAATATATAGGTCCTATTAAATTTTCCGTAATCGTTTCCGGTTCTGGAATTACTTCCAGTTCCACCATACTCCCACTACTGTTTTCTGAAAAAATCCATTTTACTAAAACTGTGGCGAGTCAAGAACAATATCACTATTGATCTTGCAGATGGTAGAAATGTCAACCCTCGTCAAAGCCAGGGTCAACCCACAAACAGCCATTACTGAAACGTGCCTTGAGTTATCCAGTGTCTGGTTTTAATCATAAGTTGGACAACTCCCCGTATCTTAACATCATTAAGATATGAACCATTCTATATACAATATAGAAATAGAGTCACTAATATAATTGGAACCAGATTCTAATCATGCATCTGTCTCCAGTGCATAATAACTTAATGGAGAAAGGCTAATCAGCATTACTCAACTTTGGAATCCATCCAATTATGAGTAACCTGACAGAGAAATAAGTTTCTCAAAAACCATTACTATTATCTGCATACCATTCACAAGAATCTACATCTTCGATCTCTTTGAAGAATCCCGATACTTGTGATACCTGTTTCTTTACTTTATTCTTATACCCACAACTTCTCAAAATAAAGACATTGTATTTCTACGAAACATTTTATTTCTACGAAACATTTGTCTAAAAACTAGAGAAGTCATAAGTAAACAGAATATAGTACGAGGACCTACCCCTTTGTCCTGACGGACATTGGACAACATACAATACTGTGTATAAGTCCGCTGAGTTGAATAACTCAAAAATTGTGCATCGTATGTTGAAAACTGTACCCAGGCGATTTCCTCAAATATCACCAATTACAACGAATTCCGATATAATGAGGATGATCTCTTATTTCCCAATAACTTACTCCCACTCATCATCTGTAAAACCATACAGATATGAGAATGAAACCTAGTAAATACATACCCTGGAGTAAGTATCTAATCGGGAAATCAGTTCACAATTAACAATGCACAGAGAAACTGAAACATGAAAATGTTTCGTAGGGGTATTCTGGTATTCTTAGTAATGCCTCTTCCATAATCCAATTCATAACTGTAACCGTATATTTCTTTGCCATCTCTCCAAATCCCTTTATTTGTCTTTAGTCATTTCCTTCTGTACACCATCGTTAGGGTAAGTGGTTTTCTTCCTTCCCTACCGTTCGGCACCAGCCTATGGTTTAGAAGAAGACTATCCAGTAAGCATAATAGGTGTACCCTTCTAATCCAATGAGTACTCGCTACTTGAGAGAAGGTGATGATAAAAGACAACTGAATAATACCTTATTCTATTTCTCCCGAACTGGGGAAAAAACAAAGGAGAAATAGGAGTGGCTATGAAGTACGCGGTTTAGTCGTGAATGATAATAGTCGCAATTTACATTGCTCTCTTTCTAATCCCTTTATCTTGTCTTTACATATTACCTTCTGCACACCCTACTTAGGCTAATTGGTTTTCTTCATTCCCTACCTTTCGGCACCAACCTATGGTTTGGAATAAGACTATCCAATAAGCATAATAAGTGTACTTTCCTAAACCAAAGAGCTTTCGCAACCTGAGAGAAGGTGACAACTGAATAAACTAATTTAATTTCTCCTGAACCTGGATCCATCCTCGAAGAAATCCCTTCGAGTTCGTATATGACCATACGATGGATCTATCCAATGGAAGTGGATATCCGTAGTAATACGGGGTGTTCTGAGAAATGCAAAAGGTAAAAGAAGAAGCGGCAATGACTTATGCAACTTGGATAATCCAAAAGCCAGTATTTTAAGAAGGTTCGGTCAACTTGGTTACTGAGTCATAGTCTAGGGTCGGTCATAGGTCGCTGCCAAAAAGAGAGAGAGAAAAGAAACACACTGCGTGCACTCTAACCTAGATCAGAATGGTTATCACTTTATCTAATCAGGAAACCTCCTACTGTTATCATAAATTCTCCTCCAAACCTGAAAGAAGAATTAGTCGGGATCACCCGAAGAGTAAACCAATTCATCAGTGAGAATCGGGATCCAACTATCATCGCATGATAACCTGTTGGAACCCACTAAAGTTATCACACTCCAGAAGGTATGCGCATGCCTGGAAAGTTTCATGTATGTTTGAAACTCCCGATGTGATTTTTTCCCCATGCTCTTATGACCTTGACGAAAGCCAACAAATCATAAGTCACATGTCAAGTTCAGCCCGTTATTGTCCAGGTTAATTTGAACCCACCCGTACATACCCTTGACGAAAGCCAACAAGGTAATACGACTGTCCCAAACCAACACATCTATCTATGCTACAAATGAATACCCTAGCATCTACCAAGCACTATGCCTTGGCGAAAGTCAACAAACATAACTTGAATACTATTGACCATCCATAAGATACGACGGAGGGCTACGACTGGTTTTTGGCGAAAAATCATTAACATAATGAACTTGATCTCGTTGATGGAACGTGATAGCTTTTTAAAAAATATAGTGGCGAAAACCATTGCTAAAGAGGTCACTCCCGGTGAAGGGATCTCGGCTCTTTCCTCGTGGAATGATGTGCAGGATATTCCAACTAAATATCGCTATGCAAAGCAACTTGTAATCGACTATATTAAAGTTATTACCCTGACGTAAACTTCTGCCCAAGGGGTCACTCCCGGTGAAGGTATCTTGGCCCTTGCCTCGTGGAATGAGGTGCAGGATACTCTAACAGAATACCGCTTTGCAAAACAAAAGGAAACATCTTTGTAATAACACTTTTTAAAATTTGTTCCAACAACATCAAATATAGGTTTGTTTTATCTTTGCATTGATAAGAATCAACGCAGTCCCATCAATCAATCACACCAGAAAAGAACAAAAATATAATGTACATATATGCCATTCGCATTCGCTACTGGGTCCCGTCATCACCCGTTAGGTTACTTAACTAACGACAGAGTGGGGGCTGGACTAGCGCGGGTGTAAAACATATACAACATCTAATAGTATATATACCTATATACAATAATCGCCCCAGGCGTGATAATATGCAACATTGCAGAAAAATAATAAGCATCACAGAACAAATACAGATAATCTGGGATCCCCGAGTTTCACAGAGCCGCTGCCGAAACCCGACGTTCCCCTCGTCGTGTGGATAGCCTGTGCAATGAAACCTAGACCCCTACGAGTGCGGCAAGTTATCCACCAAAACCTGAAGAGAGGTAGTCCCCCACAGCATAGTGAATGGAACACCAGGCACTTCACGGAATCCGGTAAATTGAGCACCCCTCCTTGGGTCAACCTGTATCCCCTACGAGTGCGGTGAATAGTCTGCCAATTCTAGAGTGAGGTCCCTTTGCCTCTCAAAGCCATGTGATACGGACCCGTTGCCCTCCAGAACCCGGCTATCCGTGCACTCCTTCGCAGGATTAACCTAGTACAGAAATAAAAATATGTACAACGGGTACATCGACCTCGACCCGGTGGTGCCATAAAAGAATATTATACAACAGGCAGTGACGGCAGTCCACATGTCGGACGCTCGCCCCGCAATATCAAATGTACAAATAAATCCAAACTGCACTATCATTGCACCGTGCTATCCACTACGACAAATCCGCAACATCACAGCACAACACAGAACATCAACGCGAATGTCACGTTCGCAAACCCGTCTAAAAGAACTATAGCAATCAGAGGCGGTTTACCGATCAAATGACATTCCCGGTCGGAGATATAAAGTAAGTGCTGCATATTAACAAATTTAAAATTTCGATCGACCAAATTTCCCGAAGTGGGCCCCACGTACATCTGGTGTACAGTAACAAAATTTGGGCCAAATAAACATATACCAAAAACCACAATTTCTCATGTTAAACTCACTGGAAAAATTTGGGTCACTGTTCCCACAAAAGCGCGGCGGATCAGCGGCCAAACCCTGGTCTGGGCCACGGATCCGCGGCCGTTTTGTGGGATCACGTGACCAAATTTCACCAGTTTACTTAGAATTGCCTGTTTAGTTTTCTATGATATGTCAAATAATTTTTAGAACCTTTTAAAAATCAACAGAAACCTGTGTGCCAGAAAATTGCGATTTCGGAAATTCGTTCGATCGATGTTTTAAACACGTTAGCACAAGTTAGTATAGATTAATGGTGAGGCTCTGATACCACTGTAAGTCCACGGTAGCGCCCCCGCCGTCTAACAGAAGCCAAATGCGGAACAAAAACTTTTTACAAACTGGCGCTATCGTGTACCGTAACCCGGATCTGCCATTAAAGCTAAACTAACAAACTACAAAGTGGGTAGAAGAGTTATACCGAATAATCCGAGTCCTTCGGTCTTCAACCATCATCCCACGCTTGTTGCGGCTGCTCCGATCTCCTGAATCTCCAATCTTCTCGTCCAGGTGGCACCACGTCGACGGATCTTTAAACGGGCTCCCGCCTATGAACCGAGGCAACTCGATCGTCAAGTTTACTAAAAGGGACGACCAAGATGAAGTAGAGAATGAGTAGAACACTTTATCTTTTTATGTCCAAGGCTATGGACGAACGGTTAATGAAGTTGCCTTTTGGAATCGGGTGAAATGAGAAATGAGGCTTATCTAATTTCCATGAGTCCAAAACAATACCAATCTTTTTCTAGCAACCATAATTCCTACACCAAGAGAGGCCGGCCACTTATAGAGAAGGAGGGGGTGAGTGTAGGAGAGGGGGAGGTGATCATATGCCAAAGAACATTCATGAAGAGAATGAGTCACCATAACATCTAGTGTGAACTCATTCAAAGCATACATTGAACCAAAACCCTTAGTCATCAAGCAATTAATTGCTCCATTAATGCACTAATGACTCATTATCCTTGTCACCCTCTCTAGAACCTTCTAGAACACTGACTCACCTCATCAAGAAAAGATAAATCCGTATTTAACCGACTGTTAAATACGGCTGATAGAAACTGGAAACTGGCAACTTTCATAAGTGATACTGAAACGAATTTCAGGATAACCCCATATCAGTATAAACATACCCGCATTTGTATTACGACCGAATACAAATGCAACTGAGAAAAGATATTATATCTACACAGTATATTACTGGGTTCCGGCTTAAACCAAAGCCTACCAGTATTATCTGCCCGAAAACTGCACGTGCGTAAACGCACGTGCATTTTTCGAACCTTGCCATATCACCATACGGCCTCTACAACGTTTCGCACGAACTTCGGAAAGTGTCTGTGGGGGACTCTAATGACTCATCAACACACTGGCACTGGGTATAACCCCTAGCACGTCAGAGGTACAAACTGTACGTAACGGCTTGCCTATGTATTGATTGGAAGGGAAGCTGACGAGCGAAATCATCTATAAACCCTACTCTGCCTGACAGTGACAATGTATATACAGTCTGGTCCATTCGTCTAAAGAGTATCGCATATCGAGTCTAGGGAGTGGATAAAGTCAGACCACTAATAACGCGATAAATCGTGTCGGCATGAAGCCCATCACCCCCGGAGAAACTACTGATCCAAATCAGTAATTCTCTACTACCTCGGCCGAGGATTCCTAGTGATGGCCACCCGTGCACTGCGCGACATCAAACCCCAATACCGGGAGAGACGAATCCCCGACGATTCGCTCACTTGCCTCCAATGTGGCTCGGGACTGTACCCAACTAAAACCTGTTTGCACAACTCCTTTGAGCGTGGTAGGGTAGTAATCTAAGCACAGTGGGAACTCACATGAGACAAACGACAATCTCAGGTCGATGAACTAACCTGTAAACATGTCACCGGGGAATTGCTATCTGACGATATGTATAATACCAACTAGCAGATTCCCGGCGAGTCCTGTCCGGTGTACTCATAACTCAATGAGCACCTGTATACATCTTAGGTGAACCAACTGACACCAGTGGCTTGTGAGACCGGCCACCACCCCTCGTTGGGGTCTCGACTGTATACACTAGTCTACTCTGGAGTATCGATGCCCTGTCTCGAAACTCCCACGACTAGGGACACTTTAAGGATGTGCTTACAGACCCCAGCTCCCACGTATATGATCGCCATCATACTGCTGGTAGTCAAGCAAGAATCCTATGGGCTCTATCGTCATGCAATAGTGAACTAAAGCATGTATACGATGATAAAGACAAACCAGATAGCATACTATCATCTCGAGTAAGACTGTCATATCGGTATAGGTCCTTCCTCAATGATTGCAATCACGTACCTGCGATCCAATAATTGACTTTGAGGGCACTATCTCCAACACGACTGTCCCAAAAAAACTCATCTATCTATGCAACAAATGAATACCCAGCAGCTACCAAACACTATGCCTTTGCGTTGGTCAAAATGCATAGCTTGAATACTACTGAATACCCAAAGGAAATGACGGAAGGCTACGGCTGGTTTTTGGCGAAAAACCTTTAACGTAATGAACTTGATCTCGTTGAAGGAACCTGATAGCTTTTTATAAAAAATATAGTGGCGAAAAACCTTTGCTAAAGAGGTCACTCCCGGTGAAGGGATCTCGGCTCTTTCCTTATGGAATGAGGTGCAGGATATTCCAACTGAATACCATGATGCAAAGCAACTTGTAATCGACTATAGTAAAGTTACTACCCTGACGTAAACTTCTGCCCAAGGGGTCACTCCCGGTGAAGGGATCTCGGCCCTTGCCTCGTAGAATGAGGTGCAGGATATTCTAACTGAATACCGCTATGCAAAACAAAAAGAAACGTCTTTATAATAACACCTTTTAAAATCTGTTTCAACAACATCAAATATTGGTTTGTTTTATCCTTGCATTGATAAGAATCAATGCAGTCCAATAAATCAATCACACCAGAAATGAACGAAAATAAAAAGTACGTATATGCCATCCGCATTCGTCACTGGGCCCAGTCATCACCCGTTAGGTTACTTAACTAACGACAGAGTGGGGGATGGACTAGAGCGGGTGTAAAACATATATAACATCTAATAGTATATATACAAATATACAATAATCGCTCCAGGCGTGATAATATGCAACATTACAGAAAAGTTATAAGCATTACAGAACAAAATAGATAATCTGGGATCCCCGGGTTTCACAGAGCCGCTGCTGAAACACGACGTTCCCCTGGTCGTGTGGATAGCCTGTGCAATGAAACCAAGACCCATACGGGTGCGGCAAGTTACCCGCCAAAACCTGAAGCGAAATAGTCCCTGATTAATGTAGGTTTTTAAGATCAAAGATAATTTACCGCAATCAAGAACGGCGTCGCTTTGCAGCTAGCCGGTGAGTACGGGTCGGTCCACAGGGATGTGTAATTTTCCTAAGTGTTCTTACAAGCTAATTCCAATGGTTGTTTGGTCCTTTAATTGAATCTAAAAACTAAGTTGTACGATGATTAAGAAGCTTGCTAGGATTAGGTCTAAGGTGGAGTTTGATAAGATTAAATTTCACACCTCTTTCAATGCCCTAAGTTATGTCTTTTAGAAGCTATAGAAATTATTAGTAAAGGGGATTAGGATGATTAGGAAGGAACGAAGTTTCTTACTCTAGATCTTTTTCCGTCCTTTCCTAATAATTGCTTTAACCTTCATGGAAGACATGCATGTCCGGTCCTTTATACTACAGTTTCACCGTTACCTCATGGGTAAGGTGCTGTAGGGAGCGGATCATGCATGCATGCATGAAGTTCTAGTTATTAAAAATGATTGGTCATGAAAGAGATGAGAGATATTCATCTCTCAATCCCTCCCCTATTCCTAACCCTAACAAGCGAGGAAATTACTCGCTCATTAGGGGATCTATTAAAAACATCGTTTTAAGATTACTTACCTACTGAAGTTTAAGAGACACTACACTAGATTAAACTAGGGCAAAGGAACGATTTATCTGAGGCAAGTATTAAATTAGAAAACTACGGCATAAAATAAAAGATAACTTACAAGAATGATGCTCTTAAATCTTCCAAAGAATCTGAATTTTTTTTATTGAAAAGAGGCATCCTTAATACAATCTTTAGAATACATACTTATAGGAAATAGGAAAATTAGGGTTACAATTTCTCGCGCATGTGATATTACAGATATACCCCCGAAAAATCCCGACAAAGTCACCGACGCACCGCCACCAACTTTTTGCACCGATGTGTGCAATGGACGGCCGTGGAACCGCGGCATTGATGGGGGTAGGGCCGCGGTTCCGCGGCCCCTTGGTGATATCATATGATCAAATTTTTTGGGCTGCTTCATGATGCTTTGGGCTTTCTATTTCTATAGTTCTTTTCTCCATTTGGCTTCTGGGTTTTCTCAAGATCTTTCGGCGAAACTTGTAGTGGTCTTTTAACCGTTTCCTTTGATATTTCGGACCATGCGTTGCCTTGTACAATTGTGAATTATTCTTCGTCTAGGCTTGACAATGATCCTTCTACTTGTTGGTCAAAAGTCCATCTTTTGTATCATCTTTTATCTTTTTCACTGTTTTCGCTCCAAGAACCTGTATCCTGTAATATGTAGCAGATATGCGTCAAAAGCACCTATTTATTTATAAAATGCATAAGAATGGGGAATATAAAATACAATATTATGATATGAACAAATACCCCCAAACTTATCTTTTGCTCGTCCTCGAGCGAACTCATTATTTTATTCTCGATAAAACCTAACCGCACTTTCGCAGGGAAACGCGATTGCACTGAGCTAGTGCAACAAGCCGTTAAACCTCTAGTTGTCCCTAGTAGGAGGAGTGTTATCTCCTGAGGGTTTTCAGCGGATACTACCCACAAAATCCTATCAATTAGGCCCACTGACTTTAATTCTCCAATTAGGTTTTCTAACAAGAAATTCTATTATCATTGACTCATAAATTACCCACCCATATTCTTCACACTTCCTCAGCATTTATCTTAAGTTATATATGTTCGATAGACTGACTCAGCTTTCGGCATTTCTTAAGTTTTCCTTCTAAGGTTCTATCTCCACTTAGGAATTTTTCTATCAACTCTACTAAAGATACAAGTCCTATTCTTCATTCCTTTCTCTTATCTCAACTCTAATCAAATATCCCCACGTGTGTGTATAAATCACCCCTACACTTGGAAATTCAAATCAAGCAATCATACCCTTGTCCGTTGTCCAAAGCACTAATTAACTGTTGAATTCTTAATGAATTTTTTTTGCTTACACATCCTTCATGCGACTGTTAATACTTCCTGAGGTACCAACAACCGATTACAAGATATGTTTGCACTTTAAAGCGTAGTTCCTAGTCTTGCAACACCCAAGGCTTTTAGAAGTGACTCCCAAACCAGTTGGTCTAAGGCACTAGGTGATGAAGCACCCTTGCTAAATATTTTTTTCTATTTTTGCAGCCTTAAGTATTCACAAAGACCAGTGTTCATTTTTTTCTTTATTCAATTTTTTTTATTTTCTTCATACTAAGGACTTTAGACAAGAGCATTTCAAGGTCTCATTTACTATTCTAAGTTTCAAGGTGCATGATTGTGCAATTTGTAGGGTATACATTTTCAGAATCTAGACTTAAGCTAGGAATTATTTTTCAAACTTATACTCTAATATGAATATCAATATTTTTCCTTTATTTCAACTTAGCCCAAAAAGTGAACTCAAAATTTGCTTAGTTCTAAATAAACTACAAAGACAAATAGTTTCTACTGTTAATCTTTAAAAAAGGTTATTTTTAGGGTTTTCAATTTACTCAGTCTAAGATCTAGTTGTTCGTAGCCAGTTAACCTATTTGTCAAACTCAAGTTAAATATGGTCAAAATTGAATACAATAATTTTTATAATTTTTGAAGTTGTTCAATTTTTATGGGTTTTCAAATAAATATGCAAATGCAAAAATATACATATGAATGCGAAGGAAGATGACGTACCGAGCATACCCCCAAACTTAAACTGGACAGTGTCCTCACTGTCATGCTGCACGAAGAGGGTCGATAATGTCGGCAATGTTTTGCTTACTAACATATTTACAAATGATACACACCCCCAAACTTATTTGAAATAATGTTTTGGAAAATTGATTGGAAATTCCAAGGTGAAAGTGGAGGAAAATCAATCAGTGTAAATCGGCTCCTGCAAAAATAGGAGCTCCTCCGAATAGTCGGCTGTGAGGAATGGTTTCAATCGATGTCCATTAACATTGTATAAAGTACCGTCCTCAGAATTTTCAAGATCGACTGCACCGTGCGGATAAACGGTGCGAACAACATATGGCCCTTTCGATCTAGAACGGAGCTTGCCGGGGTGATAATGTAACCGAGTGTCATAGAGTAAAACCTGTTGACCAGGTTCAAAAGTTTTCGCAAATGGTGTTTATCGTGGAACACCTTAGTTCGGTTCTTAACAATTACAGCATTATCATACGCCTCGTCCCGCAGCTCTTCTAATTCATTTAATTGCAGCTTTCGGTTGCTGCCCGCATCTCCTAAAGATAAATTCAACTCTTTGATAGCCCAAAATGCCTTATGCTCAATCTCTACTGGGAGGTGGCAAGCCGTCACGTAAACAAGCCGGTATGGAGACATACCAAGATCGTTCTTGTATGCATTACGGAAAGCCCATAGTGCATCGATCAGTTTGAGTGACCAATCTTTACTGTTTTTGGACATCGTTTTCTCCAAGATTTGCTTGATTTGCCGATTTGAAACCTCGGCTTTCCCACATGTTTAGGGATGGTATGGCGTTGACAACTTGTGGGTAATAGAATATTTGCGTATTAAGGACTCGAAAGTCCTATTGCAAAAGTGAGAACCATTATCACTTATTATCGCGCGAGGGTGCCCAAATCGAGAAAAGATGTGTTCTTTAAGAAAGCGAACGACAACCTTGTTTTCATTCGTTCGGCTAGGCACAACCTCGACCCATTTGGAAACGTAGTCAAGAGCCAAGAGAATATAGACATTCCCAAAAGAATTTGGAAACGGTCCCATAAAGTCTATTCCCCAAACATCAAAAACATCCACAACCAAAATTGGTTGGAGCGGCATTTCATTTCTCCGTGATATCCGGCCCAAGTGTTGGCACCGGGAGCATGTCTTGCAGTATTCATATGCATCCTTAAAGAGTCGTGGCCAATAGAAACCACACTGCAAGATTTTTTCGGCTGTCTTCTTTGGGCCAAAGTGCCTGCCACATGCTTGATCGGGGCAATAATACAGCACACTCTTAAACTCGTTTTTCAGTACACACCGACGAATGATTTGGTCGGAACAGTATTTAAAAAGATATGGTTCATCCCAGTAAAAATGCTTTGCTTGGGACAAGAATCGAAGTTATCCTGTCTCGACCAACCTTTAGGTATCAAGCCGGTGGCTAAGCAGTTTACTATAACAGCGAACCATGGTTCGCAAGAAACGGTCAAGAGTCGCTCATCGGGAAAAGCATCAGTGACTGGAAGTTCAAGTGTAGGCGAAGAAGGAAGTCGTGAAAGGTGATCGGCCACTACGTTTTCACATCCTTTTTTGTCCCTTATGACAAGTTCAAACTCTTGTAGCAGGAGGATCCAACGTATTAGCCTCGACTTAGCATCCTTCTTCGGAAAAAGGTGGCGAAGAGCTGAATGATCCGTATACACGATAACTGGAGAGCCGATTAAATAAGGCCGAAATTTTTCAAGAGCAAACACAACTGCTAAAAACACTTTTTCTGTTGTTGTGTAGTTTAGTTGGGCCTCATTTAATGTATGGCTAGCGTAATAAATCACGTATGCCTACTAGTTAATATGCTGTCCAAGAACAGCACCAATGACAAAATATGATGTGTCGCACATAATTTCGAAAGGATGCGTCCAGTCTGGAGATGAGAGAGTGGGCGCAGAAATGAGAGAGTGTTTCAAAGACTCGAATGCTTCCATGCAAGTTGAGTCGAAATCAAATGTTGTGTCCTTGGCCAATAAGAGAGTCAAGGGTCTACCAATCTTGCTAAAATCCTTGATGAACCGTCTATAAAATCCGGCATGGCCAAGGAAAGCTCGGATGTCTTTGACGCATTTAGGAGGAGGAAGATTAGAGATGACTTCAAGTTTGGCTCTATCAACCTCTATGCCATTTTGCGAGATGACATGTCCTAAGACAATGCCCTCTCGTACCATAAAATGGCACTTCTCCCAATTAAAATTTAGGTTCTTATCCCTACAGCGGGTAAGAACAGCGTCAAGATGTCGTAAACACTCGTCGAAGGAGTAACCAAAAATGGAGAAATAATCCATAAAGATCTCCAAGAACTTTTCAACCATGTCTGAAAAGATCCCCATCATACACCGCTGAAATGTAGCGGGTGCATTGCATACCCCAAAGGGCATGCAACGATAAGTAATGGTGCCAAATGGACAAGTAAATGTGGTCTTGTCTTGATCCTCTTTGGCTATGGGGACTTGGTTATAACCAGAATAGCCATCTAAAAAGCAGTAGAACTCGTGCCCCGCCAATCGTTCTAGCATTTGGTCAATGAAAGGTAAAGGAAAGTGGTATGTCCTTGTCGCGGCATTGAGTTTTCTATAGTCGATGTAAACTCGCCACCCCATTTGGGTGCGAGTAGGAATTAACTCATTTGCCTCATTGGTAATGACCGTGATACACGATTTCTTTGGCACAACATGAATGGGGCTAACCCATTGGCTATCCGAGATAGGGTAAATGATACCACTATCAAGACATTTAACAATCTCCTTCTTAACAGCCTCTTTCATTATGGGGTTGAGGCGTCTTTGTGGTTCCCTTGCCGGCTTGGCATCATCCATCAAGTGTATATGATGTTCGACTATGAGGGGACTAATCCCCTTAATGTCCGCCATAGACCAGCCAAAAACTTGCCGATTATTTTCTAAGACCATTAAAAGGGCCTTCTCTTGCTCAAGAGCTAGAGAGGCCGATATGATAACGGGTAAGGTCTTATTATCACCTAGATAAGCACATTTTAGGTGCGACAGCAAAAGCTTTAGTTCAAGTTTAGGAGGTGAAACAATAGATGGTAATAAGGGAGTAACTGTTTCAAACTCGAAGGATTCCATCAAATGTTCAAATCGAGTGTACGCAACCGAGTCGGATGGTTCAACTAACTCATCCGAAAAAGCAAAAAACTCAAGCTCGGGTGGTGAGTCTTCAAAATCGTCTACAAAGGTGAAACACTCATAATCGTTGTCCGCCGTGAAAGCTGTGTCGTATTCTACGATGAACGCACTAGTGGCGTTAATACTGCTGTGATCGAACATGAAATTTTCGAACTCACAGTCCTCCTCCGCGATCTCATTGATCGAGCAAATATCAAGTACGCTAGAATTAGGCTCGATAGGCTGATTTCCCAACTTAAAGATATTGAGTTCAATTATCATATTGCCAAAAGAAAGATTCATTGAACCGTTACGACAATTGATCACTGCGTTAGAAGTCGCCAGGAATCGTCGACCAAGTATCACCGGAATTTGACTCCGGGGGTTTGCGACAAGTTGTGTATCCATAACAATAAAGTCTACGGGGAAAATGAAATCCCCAACTCTAATTAACACATCCTCCAACTCTCCCCTAGGATGGGTGATTGATCGGTCGGCCATTTGGAGAGTGCAGTGAGTGGGCTTAAGCTCTCCAACGCCTAATTGCTCGTGCACAGAATAAGGTATCAAATTGACACTAGCACCAAGATCTAATAGTGCTCTATTGATGTTCTTGTCCCTAATTGTTATCGAAATATTAGGCCAACCGGGGTCCTTTTGCTTTGGGGATAAAGAATTTACAATAGCATCACTAATAGCACTAGCCACGAAAACTTTCTTTGGTACTTGTGACGTCCTCTTTTTGGTGCATAAGTCCATTAAGATTTTTGCATATGAAGGTACTTGTTGGATTGCATCCAAAAGAGGGATATTTAAGCTAACCTGTTTGAACAACTCGACAATCTTCTCCATTTGTGGAGTTGGTTTATTGGATCTCAACCGGTTTGGAAAAGGTACATTTTTAAAGGTTGTTGAGTCCAATTTTTGCGGATCAGATTGTTGAGTTGGAACGGAACCCCGTATAGATGTGTTCATGTTGTGAGAAGTGGGTCCGTTCAAGCTAGAAGAAGTAGAGCCGTGTGGAGGATGTAGAATAGGCTCTAACGAAGAAGAAGAAGATGAAGATGAAGAAGATGAAGAAGAACCACCGGCAGGGTGTCATGGTTAATACCAACATTGTTTTGCAACACTTTTCCGGATCTCAATGTGGTCACAGCATTTACGTTATGATTTTTCTATTGATATGCAGCTTCTGCGTGATCGGGATTGGGCAGTGGTTGAGATGGGAGCTTTCCTTTTTCTCGCTCGCTCAATGCTGCATCGAGTTGTGCAATTTATGCCTCAATTAATTTGATGCTTTGATCGTGTGAGGCACTGTTTTGCACCAAAGATTGAATAGAAGTCTCTAATCTTGCTGCAGATTGTGTAGATTGCTTTAGGAACGCATCTAGACTTCTTTCGAGCGAAGTAACCTTATCATTATTAGGTTGAACAAAATTGTTTGGCGGGTAAGAATTGTTAGGCACAAAATTGTTCACTTGATTATGGTAAGGTTGCTGTTGAAAAGGTTGCTGTTGAAATTGAGTTTGTGGAGGTGCTTGTTGTTGTTGTGGAGGAGGAGGCCTTTGAAAATTGTTATTTTCTTGGAATTGTTGATTTTGGTTCCGAGCGAAATTTGGGTGACTCCTCCACCCCGGATTGTATGTCGAAGAGTATGGATCGTTTCTCTGTCGTTGCTGGTAGGCAGCATTGACTTGATCATGTCCTTGAGTAGATGCATTGTTAGGACACTTTTTGGTGAGATGTGATGGATCCGTGCAACAAGCACAAACTGTTCGTGGAGGCACAACAGGGGCAGGAGAAGACGATGAGATTTTGGTCTCAATCGCTTCTAGCTTTTTAGTAAGAGCGGCCATCTCGGCCTTCATAGCAATCGACATATCTAATTGATGTATGCCTACCTTAGATTGACCCCTAGAAGAAGATGATGTGGTCTTGGTGCTCTCCCACTGAATTGTTTGTTCACTAAGGTCCTCAAGAAACTGCCACGCTTCCTCACTAGATTTGGGTAGAAAGTGACCTTGACAAATGGTTTCTAGCAATTGCTTCGTTGCCGGGTTCAATCCCTTGTATAATGTTTGGCAGAGTTGCCAACTTTCGATCCCATGATGAGGGCATTGAACGAGTAGGTCTTTAAATCTTTCAAAACACTTCCAAAATGGTTCATGAGGAAGCTAGGAAAATTGTATAATCTTATTAGGGATTCTAGCAGTTTTGTTGTGAGGATAGAACTTTTTAAGAAAAGCTTTCACAAACTCATCCCAATTTCTAATTGAATGTGATGCTGTGCTATATAGCCACTTCTCGGCTAAGTCACATAAGGTGAAAGGAATGGCCCTTAGCCTTATAGCGTCATCACTTAATTGGGTCGTTTTCATCATAGCGTAAACATTTTGGAATTTATTGATGAAGATATAAGCATCTTCAGATTCCAAACCTTGAAATTTTGGCAGCATATTGATGAAATGGGGTTTTATTTCAAAATTGTCCCCATTTACCGTGGGGGTGAAAGATAGGTCGGTAAAGAAGTGCGAACAGGGTAGAAGAGATCCTGGAGCGCAACTCGTGTGGGCGCTTGAACAGGCGGTTGATTCAGGTTATTCGCACCTAACGGAGGTGGAATCATTCTAGTCGGTAAGGTATCGTTAGGATTGTATCCCGACATGCCTTCGGAAAAAGAATTTGAAGGTGGAGGTAAGAAAGTGGACGGTGTTTCGACTTCTGTGTCGAAAGGTTCGTCTGTCGATATCAACGAAACACGGACTAATCAGGCGTTAGTATCCCTAGTCCAAAGTGATATACACTAAAGGGGTAGTGTGATCAGAAAAGTGAAAGACAGAATGTTGAAGTAAGATAACGTCAATGAGAGGATGTGGTGTAAGTGAGTTGCAAAATTTCTTTAGCGACAAGTTGCAAGTTTTGAAAAGTTTATTTTTTTCTTTTTTTATGTGAAATTTTTGCAAAAGATTTTTGAAAAGAGACTTGTGACACAAATGCGATCAACGACACATGCACAATCAGGCCTAGATCTAGGGTCAGCTAGACAGCTCCTAACTAGGATTAGCAATAGGACCTCAAACCGCCCCTTCACCACGAATTGTGGCCAGGTAAGTGCTAGGTAAGTGCCAGGCTCCCTGCTACAAGTAGCGGTCCTAATTAAATAACCACTTACCTTAGACACACTTGCCTAGACACCGCAAAGTCAGGTTAGGATAAACGGTCGATGCCTATGACTAGTCCTTTGTCCTATTGAGCTCGAAGTCTTTAGGGCTGAGTCTAGTATTTTTTAGTTAAATGTAGTCAATGCAAATGCTTTTAAGCGACTTCTGGGGTCCTGGGAAAGGTGATGAAATCCCCACCCAATCTGAGTTGGTCAATAGGCCCTTAAAGTTCGATTAAATTATGCCAAACAGTAAATTCACTTGCAATTAATTATTTTTATGCGCGGCGCAAAGAAACCGGCAGAAAATCTGTTATTGAGAAGGGAGAGATATTCTTATTTTTATGCGTGAAGAATCCTGTAGAAAATTTGGGAAAAGATATATCGGGAGATTTCAGAGTGAAGTAAGAGGAAACAAACAGTGTAATTTCCACGAGATGATGTCAGATTCCTGCTGCGTTTTCGCGGTCCAAGCGCCTTAATGCCGTGTTTTCGCGGTCAACTAGCCGGCACGGTTCCCCAGGAAAAATTCCAGATGATGAAGTCGCTATGTCACCGCCCTTCCGCGGTCTGAGGTAGGTTTCGGCCGCGTTTTCGCGGTTGAATGGAGGGATTAGGTCTTAGGAAAGTTTGTACAGTTCCATTGTAGACTTTCTCCTCTGTTCTGATGTATCATTTTCTATTTCTCACTTTGAAATTTTCCAGATCCGAGATTCTTCGCTGTTCCTGCAAAATTCAAATGATAAACCCTTCAAAGAAATAAAAATTGATAAAAATTTTTTGTACTTTTTCTATTTTCAGATTTTTATGAGTTTTTTAATTTATATTAACCCGAAATTATACAAAGGAAATTTTACGCCATCCCCGGCAACGGCGCCATTTGATTAGTGTAGGTTTTTAAGATCAAAGATAATTTACCGCAATCAAGAACGGCGTCGTTTTGCAGCTAGCCGGTGAGTACGGGTCGGTCCACAGGGATGTGTAATTTTCCTAAGTGTTCTTACGAGCTAATTCCAATGGTTGTTTGGTCCTTTAATTGAATCTAAAAGTTAAGTTGTACGATGATTAAGAAGCATGCTAGGATTAGGTCTAAGGTGGAGTTTGATAAGATTAAATTTCACACCTCTTTCAATGACCTAAGTTAAGTCTTTTAGAAGTTATAGCAATTATTAGTAAAGGGGATTAGGATGATTGGGAAGGAACGAAGTTTCTTCCTCTAGATCCTTGTCCGTCCTTTCATAATGATTGCTCTAACCTTCATGGAAGACATGCATGTCCGGTCCTTTATACTACAGTTTCATCGTTACCTCGTGGGTAAGGTGCCGTAGGGAGCGGATCATGCATGCACGCATGAAGTTCTAGTTATTAAAAATGATTGGGCGTGAAAGAGAGGAGAGATATTCATCTCTCAATCCCTCCCCTATTCCTGACCCTAACAAACGAGGAAATTACTCGTTCATTAGGGGATCTATTAAAAACATCATTTTAAGATTACTTACCTACTGCAGTTTAAGAGATACTACACTAGATTAAACTAGGGCAAAGGACCGATTTATCTAAGGTAAGAATTAAATTAGAAAACTACGGCAGAAAATAAAAGATAACTTACAAGAATGATGCTCTCGAATCTTCCAAAGAATCTGAATTTTTATTTATTGAAAAGAGGCATCCTTAATACAATCTAAATTAGGGTTACAATTTCTCGCGCATGTGATATTACAGATATACCCTCGAAAAATCCCAACAAAGTCACTGACGCACCGCCACAAACTTTTTGCACCGACGTGCGCAATGGACGGACGCGGAACCGCGGCATTGATGGGGGTAGGGCCGCGGTTCCGCGGCCCCTTGGTGATATCATATGATCAAATTTTGTGTGCTGCTTCCTTATGCTATGGGCTTTCTATTTCTATAGTTCTTTTCTCCATTTGGCTTCTGGGTTTTCTCCAGATCTTTCAGTGAAACTTGTAGTGGTCTTTTAATTGTTTCCTTTGACATTTCGGACCATCCGTTGCCTTATACAATTGTGAATTGTTCTTCGTCTAGGCTTGACTAGGATCCTTCTAGTTGTTGGTCAAAAGTCCCACTTTTGTATCATTGATTGAAACGATTTTTGTTGTGTCGTATTTGAGAATTGTAAAGAAATCACAACATAAAATTATTTGACCGCAATCAATAACGGTGTCGAATGTAGCGTGTTAGTAATTACGGATCGTCCACAGGGAAAGTGTAATCGTTCGTGTTTCGAATTAGATGAGTCGAAAATTTAATGAAAAGAAAACAAACAATTCATGATTTGTAATTGCAATTCAAGAAAGAGAAAAATCTAGATCTAAGAAAGCATTAAAATCAAGAAGTGGT
Source organism: Agapanthus africanus (assembly GCA_030015575.1). Taxonomy (NCBI): domain Eukaryota; kingdom Viridiplantae; phylum Streptophyta; class Magnoliopsida; order Asparagales; family Amaryllidaceae; genus Agapanthus; species Agapanthus africanus. Next base: position 467,526,632 of record CM057339.1, on the reverse strand, counting down.
AATTTGGGATGATTTCCAATACAAATATCAAGAATCAAAATGAGGCTCGTAGGAATCGATCGGATCTGTAGATGTGATGAGATCTAATGATTTCATGTTCTTATCCTTTAGCGAATTGATACTAGATCGATGATAATTCGTCGAGGTTAAGGATCTTGCGAAGAAGCTAGGGTTTCCTCGTCTTTATCTTTTATCCTTTCGATGAATCTCATTCAAATTCTAGCTTCTAGTTAATCAAATGATCAATCGTTGTTCCCTAGTTTTGAGTGAACACAATCAAGAAAGGATCATCCCGAAACTAGGTCATCGATCATTTGATTCACAAGAATTTACAATCGTTATAGGATTTAAGAATTGTAAAAAGATCTAAATCATCATCATTCTATTGATCGTCTCGACTCCTTTACGAGAGGAGTTTTACTCAAACATCACAACAAGAATCACAATCACAAATTGAGATCGATTCATTATGCAAGAATTTAAAGAAAGCAGGATTAAAGAATTTCACTTTTTGTTTATATCAATAATTTCGTTACAATCGCTCAAGAACTACAAGAGGAAGAACTTGATCGTCGATTTGGCTTCGCTCGTCTCCTTGAGTCGCGGATCGGCTTGGATCACTTGCCCGATTGAAGATCGGCTCGGCTCCTAAAAGGTTGAAGGCTTCTTGCTTGAATGGTAATCGGCATCTTGAATTTGGAATTGGATTTAGATTTTGGGTTTCGCGCAAGTCTTGTCAATAAACTTGTGGAAGAAGATGGTGTAAGAATGAACAAATAATGATTGAACTAATGAACAACCTCAACCCTTAGATCTAGGCTTCTATTTATAGACTACCCTAAACCCTAGATCAAGGATTAGAATTTGAATTTCCCTCCAAATGTTAGTTAGAGGAGATTTGAATTTCCGTCCAAAAGTTTGTTGAGGAGAAGCTTCTAGATGTGATTAGTTAGGAGGGAGCTTCTAGAACTAGTTTGTTAGGAGCTTAATCAAGATTAGCATGCTTAATGATCTTTGCTGATCTGGCAGAAGACTCTGGAGAATTCTGGAATTTGACGTGTCAAAATGAGGTGTACCCACTGAGAGAAGGATATTGCACTGAAAATGGCATGATGATGTGGCCAAACCGCCGCGGAACCGCGGCGCAAGCCGGTTCCCGCCGTTCCGCGGCTCTTTGGAGGAGTTGGGGCTTGAAACCTTTGGGCTTCTTTGGTAATGACATATGGGCCCTTTTGTGATATGTTGAATTGTATTTTTCCTTTTGAATTGCTACCAGATCTGAAATCATTGAGTTGGCGTATTTTTTATCAGCACTTTTGGTTTTGCTCATGCAATTTCCTGCACAAATCTCGACACAAGTGTTACGCAAATACAGAGATGATGCGATGCCATGAAATGCTGTCAATTTCCCTTAAAATGCCGGTTTAAAACTCTAACACATGAAATATGATATTTAACGACTGATTTGCTAATATGTGAAATATGAATACCGAACACTTTTATATGAGTCCAAATGATAGGGAAATTGCCGTGTTAAAAATGCAGTATTTTCGACTGATCAAACTCCCCCAAACTTAATTTCGATCGTCTCGAGCGAACTTTTTATTAAAAAGAGAAGGAGAAAATAAAGAAAGAGAAAAACTAACTAGCACACTTTCGTAGGCAACACGATTGCACTGAGCACGTGCAACAAGCCTTTAAACCTCTAGGTGTCCCTAGTAGGAGGAGTGCAGTCTCTTGAGGGTTTTCAGCGGATTGCAACCACAAAATCCAATAATAAAAGGAAGATCATGAATATTACATTTAAAGAAAAGAATTGTAAAATAAAAGCCTTGAAAATTAGGGTTTCCAACTAAGCTAGTTTTTCGGTTGTCATGAGCCCTATCTTAATCGTCATGAAAAGATGTTAGAAATCACGTCCTCCCTTAATAAAATGTCGTCTTTATTCATCATTCCTATCTTTCATCCAAACATCCATCATATAACCCTGCGTGTGTGTAAAGACATCCCTACACCTGGAGAACTCAATTCAAGCTATCATACTCTTGCCCATCTGCCTCAGTACTTTTTACTTAATGAATATTTAGCTGAATTTGCTCACACACTTTCATGCGACCGTTAATACTTCTTGAGGTACTAACCGACCGATTACTTATGTGCTTGCATATTTGGTGTATTTTCCTCGTCTTGCACCACCTCAGGCATAGCAGTGTCTCCCAGACCAGTTGGCCTTAGGGCACTAGGTGAAGAGGCACCCTCGCTATATATTTTTTATTGCCCTCGGTGATAACAAAACAAGTGTCCATTTTTCTCACCACTTTATATTTTTTTATTTCCTTCATACATCGGCTTTAAGAAAAGAGCATTTCAAGGTATCCTCTACTATCCCGGGCTTCAAGATGTGTGTAAGTGCGAATAGCAGGGTATCAACGTTAAAAAATGTTTGGCTTCCAGAATAGAAACTATTTTTCAGACTTATTTTTATCCTCAGATTAGTGACAACTTTCATCTTACTAACCCTTGGGACAACGACTCATAACTACTTATTACTAGATCGTATAAGAGAATTTCTAATTTTCTTGGTTTTCTTAAATTTCTCTAATCTCATGGATGTAATTGTTCACAATCTAATCTTTTATTATCATAAATATTAAATATTTTTATATTTGAATTTTTTTAAATTTTTATGAGTTTTGAAAATTTTAAATTTTTATGGATTTTGAAAATTTTTAAATTTTTATATGTTTTAATGGGTTTTGAAAAATTATTTACAAAAAATGATGAACCAAAAGAAAAATATTTACACAAAATTTTTATGGGTTTTGAAATCTTTTGAATTTTTATGGTTTTTTTTAAAGAAATGTTTTGTGCTTATGCAAATAATATGCACATAATGCAAAACTAAGCACAACCTCCCCCAAACTTGTTTTCAACAGTGTCCTCACTGTTGCCAACCGCTATATCTACAGAACCTGTAAGCCTGGGAGGAATTTATTAGTGGGGGCAAAATATATACGTGAAGATCCTCCCTCAAACTTATTGTTGGCTCAAAATTTTTGTAAAAATTTTCTTTCCAAGAGCCGGAAAAATTGTCCCCCCTCCCAAACTTGAGTTATGGAATGTTAAGCTTTGAAAATCACATGAGGGGGTCAAGAACCATTGGTCGATGCCAAGTTTTGTAAACACTGAATGTCAACACCAACCATTCCAAAATATTATCAATGCAATACTCTGGTTGGTGGAAGAAGAAGTGGGGAAAGGTTAAGTGGTGGAACAGAATGTGTGTGCGTCTCATTTTGGAGAGACGATGCAGTGAATATGATGGATTACTCGCATTCTTTTTACAGTTCAGAAAAAGGGGTGGAGGTTCAATTTCAATGATTGGGACATGATTCATCTCAACGCCCGTGTTATTCAGAAATGCGAGTTCATCAGCGAAGATCTCTTCAAAAGTTTCATCAATACCCCGAAGAATAATGTCATCACAAAGTGCGGGGTGATCTTCAGACTCTAAGAACGGTTCATAATAAGTGTTAATTGTTGACCCAGACATCTCGGTGGAAGAGTCCGTATGTGTATGATACATAGTTGGGTCAAACAATAACGTATGAAAAGAGTCAAGATCGGTATCAGGAGGATCATCAAATTCGCTGCTATCGATATCCATTAAGTCGACAGAACAGACATAAGCAGTAGGTTCGGAGGGTACACTTCCCAACTTGTAAATGTTCAGCTCTATTGACCTATTCCCGAAAGATAGGGTCATAGAACCATTACAACAGTTGATGATAACGTTGGAAGTGGCCAAAAAGGGGCGACCTAAAATCACCGGAATTTGATTCCGTGGGTTTGCTACAGGCTGTGTATCAAGTATAATAAAATCCACAGGGAATACAAATTCCCCGATTTTTATTAACACATCCTCCAGTTCATCCCTATGTTTGGTAATTGATCGGTCAGCCATCTGGAGAATGCAATGGGCTGGTTTCAACTCTCCAATCCCTAGTTGCTCATAGACTGAGAAAGGAAGCAGGTTAACACTTGCGCCAAGGTCTAAAAGAGCACGATTGATGTGTTTATCCCCGATAGAAATCGATATCGTAGGACATCCTGGGTCCTTACGTTTCTTTGGTAGCGGAGGGATAAAAGCAGTGCTAATGCTATTGGACATGAAGACCTTCTTTGCCACTTGAGTCTTCCTCTTCCTAGTGCACAAGTCTTTAAGAATTTTCGCATAAGCGGGGACTTGTTGAATCGCATCTAGGAGAGGGATGTTGATGTTAACTTGCTTAAACATGTCCATAATCTTCTCCATATGTGGACTCGATGTGTTTGCCCTTAACCAATTAGGATAAGGTGCTTTAGCAATAAGCGCTGGGTCCATCATAGGAAAAGGAAGTGTGTGTAGACCTGATCCCAAAATAGAAGTAGGGATCGTCGGTGGTAGACTAGAAGAGGTGGGCTGAGGTGTCGAGCCTAGAGGGAAATGGAGAATACGCTCGCGAGAAGGCGGTGGGGTAGGAGAACAAGAATCAGACGCAGAAGTGTGTGTGGGGGGGAAGGTCTCAGCCGGGGTGTTGATAGGATCCTCAATATCATCAACTTCTTCCCCAACATGGTTATCCAGCACTCTCCCAGATCTCAACGTGGTGATTGCATTCACATGATGTGAATAGCCAGGATTGGGCAAAGGTTGAGCTGGGAGTTTCCCTTTCTCTCTTGCACTCATTTTGGCCTTAAGTCGTGCAATTTCAGCTTCCATCGTTTTGATACTCTCAGCTTGGGACGCTGAGTTTTTCTTTATCTCACCGACAAAAGACCTAACCTCGGCCGACATTTCCGCGAAATTTGAAAGGAGTGATTTCATGGTTTGAGCGAACTGAGAGAACTCATCAGAACAGGTCGACTGCATGGGATTAGAAGGTGCAGGAGGGTTGACCTGGTTTTGGAAATTTTGTGACTGGTAGGGGTGCTGGGTGAGTTGAAGTGGTTGCTGTTGTGGTGGAGGGACCCGTTGGAATTGATTAGGGTTTGGAACCGTGTTTTGGGATTGGTTCCAAGCAAAATTCGGGTGATTCCTCCAACCCTGATTATATGTGGAAGAAAAAGGGTCGTTTCCAGTTCCTAGAAATGCGGCATTGGTAGGCTCGAGACCTCGAAACTGAGAGTTTAATGGACATTCTTCCGTCAAGTGAGAAGGATAAGAACCGCACCCACAAACGGTTTTGGGGAGCGACATTGGGTTTAGGGAGGCTGCTAAGAATTTGTGTTCCATAGCGTCGAGCTTCTTTTGCATTGCTGCCATCTTAGCTCGAACACCTATGTACACGTTTATTTGGTGTACGCCACCCCTACTCGATGGCTGGGTTCTAGTCTCCCACTGTAGTGACTTTTCAGCGAACTCTTCTAAAAATTTCCACGCTTCCCCATCATCCTTGGTCGTAAAGGTGCCTTGACACATGTTTTCAAGGTTTTGTTTAGTGGTAGGGTTGCTGCCCTCATATATGATTCGGCAAAGTTCCCATCTCGGGATGCCGTGATGTGGGCATTGAACCAAAAGATCCTTGAATCGGTCAAAGTATTTTGAAAATGGTTCAGCCGGAAGCTGGGAGAATTGATAGAGTTCGCTACGGATTCGAGCTGTCTTTTGCATAGGGTAGAATTTCTTAAGGAATGCCGCAACGAATTCTTCCCAATTCGTTATGGAATTTGCGGTGGTGTTATATAGCCACTTCTCGGTTAAATCGCACAAGGTAAATGGAAGAAGTCGTAGACGCATGGCATCCACAGAAAGTTGTGATGTACCCATCATTGCGCATACGTTTTCAAATTTGGTAATGAAAACGTAAGCGTCTTCAGTCTAGAGATCGTGGAATTTGGGTAGAAGGTTGATGTACTGGGGCTTAATCTCAAAGTTATCCCCGTTGGCTGGTGGAATGGATAAGCAGGTCGAGAGAGGACCTCGCAAAGGGTAGCACCTCTCTTGGAGAGAGATGCGGGGAGGATTCTGTGCACCAACGGACGGCGGCAGAGCAGCGGTAGAGAGGTTCGATGGAGATGGATCCATCGGTGTGGGTGTGGTGGTGGGTAAAAGAAAGGTAAATGGAGAAATACCGACTTCGGAGTCGATCGAGGGGACGCGGACAAGTCGGGCACTAGAATCCCGTGTCCAGCCTATCTTGCACTAAAAGGGGTTAGTACAAGTGGCGGCATGATTTATAATTAGGGGAAATGAAGTGAATGCGGTGTTTGTTTTGAAAAATGATACGGATTTTGAAAAGATGATGCGATCACAACAAATGCAACAAGCAACCCTAAAATTTATGGTCACCTAGGTCAAAGCTCTAGACCGCTCCTAACTTCGAAAAGACAAGTCGCAGGATAAAATCCTCCACCGCCTCTTTGTTTCTCCTGTGGCCAGGTAAGTGCCAGGTAAGTGGGAGGTTCTCCACTACGTAAGTAGTGGGCCTAATTAAGTAACCACTAGCCTTCGACACACTTTCCTTAGACACCAAAAAAAGAATTGCGGATAAGCAATGAATTACCCACGGCCTTCTTCTGTCCTAAGTGAGCGCGACGGTTCTTAGAGTCATCTCTAGATATTTTTAAATTAATGAGGGTAATGCGGATGCATGTTTGTGATTTTTGGGGCCTAGGAAGGGCAATGAACTCCCCACCTAATCTGGATTTCGCCGTGCCCCTTAATATTCCGTATTAATTATGCAAACAACCACAAAATCAAAACACGGATAATTTAATTTTGCTTTTTGCGGCGCTGCGACTTTTTGCAAAGAAGCCTGCAACAAATTGTTAATTGGAGCAGATTTTTGGAAGGAGATAAGAAAGTTAGAGATTACCAGATAAAATTTTTACAGAGAAGCCCTCATGAAGCCGCGGAACCGCCGCATTTGGGAGCTAGGGCCGCGGAAACGCGGTACTTTAGTGGAATCACTGCACATAATTTTTCCTGCAAGCTCCAGATCACTTCCTTAGTCTCCTGGAATTCTTCAAATAATTTTCCAATTTCACAGAAAGCTCCAGATCTACTTGCAATTAACCACAACAACACGTATTAGTATTTGCGCGAGTTTTGATCTAAAAAATATTGATGGAATAAACTTTTCAACTCAAATTTCAAAAAATGAACAAATAGCACACGATCCCCGGCTACGGCGCCATTTGATTGAAACGATTTTTGTTGTGTCGTATTTGAGAATTGTAAAGAAATCACAACCAAAAATTATTTGACCGTAATCAATAACGGTGTCGAATGCAGCGCGTTAGTAAGTGCAGATCGTCCACAGGGAAAGTGTAATCGTTCGTGTTTCGAATTAGATGAGTCAAAAATTTAATGAAAAGAAAACAAACAATTCATGATTTGTAATTGCAATTCAAGAAAGAGAAAAATCTAGATCTAAGAAAGCATTAAAATCAAGAAGTGGTAATTTGGGATGATTTCCAATCCAAATATCAAGAATCAAAATGAGGCTCGTAGGAATCGATCGGATCTATAGATGTGATGAGATCTAATGATTTCATGTTCTTATCCTTTAGGGAATTGATACTAGATCGATGATAATTCGTCGAGGTTAAGGATCTTGCGAAGAAGCTAGGGTTTCCTTGTCTTTATCCTTTAACCTTTCGATGAATCACATTCAAATTCTAGCTTCTAGTTAATCAAATGATCAATCGTTGTTCCCTAGTTTTGAGTGAACACAATCAAGAAAGGATCATCCCGAAACTAGGTCATCGATCATTTGATTCACAAGAATTTACAATCGTTATAGGATTTATGAATTGTAAAAAGATCTAAATCATCATCATTCTATTGATCGTCTCGACTCCTTTACGAGCGGAGTTTTACTCAAACATCACAACAAGAATCACAATCACAAATTGAGATCGAATCATGATGCAAGAATTTAAAGAAAGCAAGATTAAAGAATTTCACCTTTTATTTATATCAATAATTTCGTTACAATCGCTCAAGAACTACAAGAGGAAGAACTTAATCGTCGATTTGGGTTCGCTCGTCTCCTTGATTCGCGGATCGGCTTGGATCACTTGGCCGATTGAAGGTCGGCTCGGCTCCTAAAAAGTTGATGGCTTCTTGCTTGAATGGTACACGGCATCTTGAATTTGGAATTGGATTTAGAATTAAGGTTTCGCACAAGTCTTGTCACTAGACTTGTGGAAGAAGATGGCGTAAGAATGAACAACTAATGATTGAACTAATGAACAACCTCAGCCCTTAGATCTAGGCTCCTATTTATAGACCACCCTAAACCCTAGATCTAGGATTAGAATTTGAATATCTCTCCAAAAGTTAGTTAGAGGAGTTTTGAATTTCCCTCCAAAAGTTTGTTGAGGAGAAGCTTCTAGATGTGATTAGTTAGGAGGGAGCTTCTAGAACAAGTTTGTTAGGAGCTTAATCAAGATTAGCATGCTTAATGATCTTTGCTAATCTGGCAGAAGACTCTGGAGAATTCTGGAATTTGACGTGTCAAAATGAGGTGTACCCACTGAGAGAAGGATATTGCACTGAAAATGGCAAGATGATGTAGGCAAACCGCCGCGGAACCGCGGCGCAAGCCGGCTCCCGCCGCTGTTCCGCGGCTCTTTGGAGGAGTTGGGGCTTGAAACCTTTGGGCTTCTCTGGTAATGACATATGGGCCCTTTTGTGATATGTTGAATTGTATTTTTCCTTTTGAATTGCTACCAGGTCTGAAATTATTGAGTTGGCGTATTTTTGATCAGCTCTTTTGGTTTTGCTCCTGCAATTTCCTGCACAAATCTCGACACAAGTGTTGCGCAAATAAAGAGATGATGCGATGCCATGAAATGCGGTCAATTTCCCTTAAAGTGCCGGTTTAAAAGTCTAACACATGAAATCTGATATTTAACGACTGATTTGCTGATATGTGAAATATGAATACCGAACACTTCTATGTGAGTGCAAATGATAGGGAAATTGCCGTGTTAAAAATGCAGTATTTTCGACTGATCAATCATCTTTGGTCTTTTTTATTGTTTTCGCTCCAAGAACCTGTATCCTGTAATATGTAGCACATATGCGTCTAAAGCACCTGTTTATTTATAAAACGCATAAGAATGGGGAATATAAAATGCAATATTATGATATGAACAGTCCCCACAACATAGTGAATGGAACACCCGACACTTCACGGAATCCGGTAAATTGAGCATCCCTCCTTGGGTCAACCTGTACCCCCTACGAGTGCGGCGAATAGTCTGCCAATTCTAGAGTGAGGTCCTTTTTCCACTCAAAGCCATGAGATACGGACCCGTTGCCCTCCAGAACCCGGCTATCCGTGCACTCCGTCGCGAGGTAAACCTAGTACAGAAATAAAAATATGCACAACGGGTACATCGACCTCAACCCGGTCGTGCCCCAAAAGAATATTATACAACAGGCAGTGACGGCAGTCCACATGTTGGACGCTCGCCCCGCAATATCAAATGTACAAATAAATCCAAACTGCACTATCATTGCACCCTGCTATCCACCACGACAAATCCACAACATCATAGCACAACACAGAACATCAACGCGAATGTCACGTTCGCAAACCCGTATAAAAGAACTATAGCAATTAGACGCGGTTTACCGCTCTAATGATATTCCCGGTCGGAGATATAAAGTAAGTACTGCATACTAACAAGTTTAAAATTTCGATCGATAAAATTTCCCGAAGTGGGCCCCACGTACGTCTGGTGTACAGGGACAAAAACTGGGCCCAAAAGAACTATACCAGAAATCACAATTTCCAACAAAGAATCACTAGAAGAAAAACGAAAAACTGAAACACCAAGACCGCCGCGGTTCCGCAGTCAAAGCTTGACTTTGACCATGATTCCGCGGTTGTACGGACGATTCAGTGGACTGTATTTCTCTATTATTCTTAAAAAAGCCTGCTTCTTTTTCAGTGATGCTCAAAATAATTTTAAGACCCTTTTAAAAATCGACAGAAACTTTAGTGCTGAAAAATGTGTTTTTCGAAATTCCGTTCGATCGATATTTTAAACGTGTTAGCACAAGTTAGTATAGCTTAATGGTGAGGCTCTGATACCACTGTAAGTCCACGGCAGCGCCCCGGCCGTCTAACAGACGCCAAATGCGGAACAAAAACTTTTACAATAGGCGCTATCGCGTACTATAACCTGGATATTCCATTAAAGCTAAACTAATAAACTACAAAGTGGGTAGAAGAGTTATACCGAACGATCCGAGTCCTTCGGTCTTCAACCATCATCGCACGCTTTGTTGCGGATGCTCCGATCTCCTGAATCTCCAATCTTCTCGTCCAGGTGGAACCACATCGACGGATCTTTAAACGGCCTCCCGCCTCTGAACCGAAGCAACTCGATCGTCAAGTTTGCTAAAAGAGATGACCAAGATGATGTAGAGAATGAGTAGAACACTTTGTCTCGTTACGTCCAATGCTATGGACGAACGGTTAATGAAGTTGCCTTTTGGATCGGGTGGAAATGTAAAATGAGTATGCTTAATTTCCTTAAACCAAATAACTATATATTTTTTCTAGCAACCATTATCATTTCTCAAAGGGGGGCGGCCATATAAGGTGGGGGGTGAGTGTAGGAAGTGGGGAGAGTGACCATAACCATAAATCATATGAATGAATCATCTAACACCTAGTATGAACACATTAATGTAAAGAATGACTCATTAACCTTAGTCACCCTTTCATTAAATGCTACCAATGAACAAAGAACACCTCATAAACTCTAGAAGCTTCCACACACATCACCCTCATGACTCACCCAAGAGAAGAAAAGATAAATCAGCATTTAACCGAATGTTAAATACGGCTGATAGAAAACTGGAAACTGGTAACTTCCAAAAGTGATCCTGAAACGAATTTCAGGATAACCCCGTAACAGTATAAATATACCCGCATTTGTATTATGACCGAATACAGATGCATCTGAGACAAAGATATTATATCTATACAGTATAATACTTGGATCCGGCTTAAACCAAAGCCTACAAGTATTATCTGCCCGAAAAATGACACGTGCGAAAACGCACGTGCATTTTCTGAACCTTGCAATAAAACCATACAACTTTTACAACGTTTCGCCAGAACTTGGGAAAGTGTCTGTGGGGGACTCTAATGACTCATCATCACACTGGCACTGGGTAAAACTACTAGCACGTCAGAGGTACAAGCTGTACGTAATGGTTGCCTATGTATTGATTGGAAGGGAAGCTGACGAGCGAACTCATCCATAAACCTTACTGAGCCTAACAGTGACAATATACAAACAGTCCGGTCCGTTCGTCTATGAGGATCGCATATCTGCCTAGTGGGCTGGTAACGTCAGACCCCCATTAGCGGTATAAGTCCTGTCAGAGAGTGTCCCAGAACACCCTGAGATACTACTGGAGTACCTACCAGTAAATCTCCTGACTCGGCCGAGGGCTTTGTGTAATGGCTCTCCTAGACACAGCGCGATCTCACCCCCAATACCGGGAGAGACGAATCCCCTGCCGATCCGCTCACTTGCCTTCATGTTGCATGGGACTGTACCCAAAATAGACCTGTTTGCATGACTCCTTTGAGCCATGGTAGGGTAGAAATCAAAGCACAGTGGGAACTTACACGAGAAAAATGACGACCTCAGGTCGATGAACTAACCTGTACACATGTCACCAGGGAACTGCTATCTGACGATATGTATAATACCAACTAGCATGTTCCCGGCGAGTCCTGTCCAGTATACTCATAACCCAATGAGCACCTGTATACATCTTAGGTGATCCTACTAACACCAATGGCTTGTGAGACCGGCCATCGCCTCTCGTCGGGGTCTCGACTATATACACCGGTCTACTCTGGAGTATCGATGCCCTGTCTCGAAACTCCCACGACTAGGGACACTTTAAGGATGTGCTTACAAACCCCAGCTCCCACGTATATGATCGCCATCATACTACTGGTAGTCAAGCAAGAATCCTATGGGCTCTATCATCATGCAATAGTGAACTAAAGCATGTATACGATGATAAAGACAAACCAAATAGCATACTATCATCTCGAGCAAGACTGTCATATCGGTATAGGTCATGCCTCAATCATTGCAATCACGTACCTTCGATCCAATAATTGACTTTGAGGGAACTATCTCCAATAAGAATATGTCTGCATATTTGATGGGACATAGTTCATAAATGAACTCCAAATCCAATGTTCTTAGACTGTATCGATAACTGAACCTAATCCGTATCCTGCACTATGCCTCCCACAGTATCCTCTTAGACCACCTGTCCATAATACTTCCCCTCTTCTACAGAGAAAAAACTATAACTCTGACAATCACTCTGTCATCCATGTCACCTTTGAAGCCTGGAATGATAACCATCTCCATAGGAGGCTGCCGTCATCAAATCCCTAGAACATGCACTTATGTTCTAAAACTGGTTCCGTATGTTTCTTCAGGATTGGATTAATATAAACTTATCGCATCTAGTGCAAAAACAACATCTGGTGTAGTACTTGACATCTCACGATTGACTCAATTGCCTAAGCAAGTGATATGTCAATCATGCACATCCCTCTTCCCTTTAGTCTGTAAGACACGTTTAGAGAGGGTGACTCCATCACCTGCAGGTACACCACCATGCCAGGAGTCATCTATTCTAAAATACTATTAGAATACTGTCAAAGTACCTATATTAGGAAACTACCCAAATCTAGATCTAAAACTATTGATCTAGTAACCAGAATGTCTGATATTATATCCATATCCTGTGTGGAGAAACAACTGTGTGACAACCATAGTATAACCGATCGTAGTATAGGAATTTTACTTCCAACTCAGTGTATGTCATCCAAATACCACGACATCATACCCTACTACCTTCTTAACAGTTTCATCCCCTATTCTGATGAAGTCAAAGCCTTGACTGTCACATCAAAATTAGATGATCTATCTCCGCTATATCTTCTTTAGTCATTAAATGGACATAAGCTTCTTGCCCACTATGCTTCCGCTGCTCCCACTGACCACAACAACCCTCTGGCAGAATAATACATACGTGCACTTCTAAAACGAGTTTAGAACGATGCTATACACAACCTCCTGCCGAGTCTCATAGCTTTGAACAACAGTAGTGTCAAGTCTGGATAAACAAGAACCTCCTTGTCACCATCCTTGAGGCTACCGGAGTACCTTTCAGGTGTCTGAGGTGTAAGTCTACGGTAGCGCACCGGCCGTCTCTCCGAGGCCAAAATGTGGAAACGAAAACTTTTTCTAAATTAGAAACCGGCGCTATCGTATATTTTAAATCCGGATCGAACCATTAACCTATAACTAGCTAAATGGAGAAGGGATAGAAAGGTTTTACCGATCGATCCGTGTCCTTCGGTCTTTGGCCACCACCCCAAGCTCTGCGTGGCATCTCCGGTCTCGATCTCCTCGTCGGAAAGGGCACCACATCTTCGATTATTTTTACGGGCTCCCGCTTCATCCGAAGCAACTCCGGTACGAAGTTCGCTAGCCAACGTGTCCAAGGAGAAGTAGAGAATGTTTATGACAACTTTGTCTCTTAAATCCATTCCATGGACGGAGGTTTGAAGATGAAGCCATCAATGAAGGTTGTGAGCTAGAGCAAGAAGAAGAAGATGAACCTTTTTTCTTTTTTGTGTTTCTTATGATAAAATGAGAGAGAGTAAGCATAAAAAATACAAGAGCTAACCCCATATCATGGCAGCCCCTCTCTCTCTCTTTATCATATCAAGGCTCAAATCCATCACAAAATGTGTCGCATGCACAAAGAAAGAGACCATGAGTCATCACTTGTGCATGTGTCACCATTAATGCTCTAAATGATGGTTTCTAGCTCACAGTTTCCATTTGTAAACATTAACCCAATTGTTTAAAACAATAAAAATATACGACAACTTCTAAAGTAAACTCGTGACGGATCACAAGGATACTCCTCACCTGTATATACATACCTGTAGACTGAATGCGAATACGATGAGACTAAAGTAATCCAACAAATCTAATACTAGTATCCTGCTTAAACCAAAGCCCACTAGTATGATACGTCCTATCATGATCCGTGCACTACTGCATGTATATGATCGAACCCTGCCATATATCATACGGCCTCTAAAACGTTTCGCCCGAAGCTTGAAAACTGTCTGTGGGGGACTCTAAAGACTCGTCAATACTTTGGCTGTGGATTTAACCACTGGCACGTCAGAGGTACTAGTTGTACGTAACGGGCTACCAGGTATTGACCAAAAAGGAGGTCGATGAACGAACTCATCCTGACACCCTACTGAGCCTGTCGGTGACAATATCAGTACAGTCCGGTCCGTTCATCTATGAGCATCGCATGGCGGGCCTGGGGGTTGGTAAAAGTCAGACCCCCAAAAGCGGTACAAGTCATGTCGGAGTGTAGCACAGAACACCCCGAGATACTAATGGAATACCTACCAGTAAATCTCCTGCCTAGGCCGAGGGCATTGTGTAATAGCTCTTCTAGACACAGCGCGATCTTACCCCCAATACCGGGAGAGACGAATCCCCTGCCGGTCCGCTCACTTACCTCCATGTTGATCGGGACTGTACCCAACTAAAACCTGTTTGCACGACTCCTTTGAGCCATGGTAGGGTAGTAATCAAAGCACAGTGGGAACTAACACGAGACAAATTACGACCTCAGGTCGATGAACTAACCTGTACACATGTCACCAGGGAACTGCTATCTGACGCTAGGTATATTACCAACTAGCAGATTCCCTGCGAGTCCTGTCCGGTGTACTCATAACCTAATGCGCACCTGTATACATCTTAGGTGAACCAACTGACACCAGTGGCTTGTGAGACCGGCCACCGTCCCTCGTCGGGGTCTCGATTGTATACACTAGTCTACTCCGGAGTATCTATGCCCTGTCTCGAAACTCCCACGACTAGGGACAACTTTTAAGGATGTGCTTATGGATGACCCAACTCTCACGTATATGATCGCCATCATACTGTTTGTAGTCAAGCAGGATCCTAAGGGCTCTATCAACGTGTAATAGTGAACATGTCACCTAAAGCTGTACACGATTAATAAAGACAAACCATGGTAACATACTATTCTCTATAAACGTGTAATAGTTAACTACAATGTCACCTAAAGCATGTACACAATGATAAAGACAAACCAGATAGTGTACAAACCTCTAGAGTAAGACTGTCATACCGGTATAGGTCCTCCCTCAACCATTGTAATCACGGGCCTATGATCCAATAATCGACTTTGAGGGCACTATAGCCCATGTGATACCGAACACCCAACTCCTCTACTAATCAGTCTCACAAAACCCGTTTGCGAAACTATTGCGTGCGAACAATAGCCTCAGTGAGTGGGTCCGCTCTGATGTTTCTTTCAATGTCTCTCTTTATCTCAAGTTCACGGAAAAAACCATCTCCCGAAATGAGCAATAGCAGTCTTAGAATATGTCTGGATATCTGATAGGACCTAGCTCATAAATGAACTGCAAATCCAAACTTCTTAGACTGTATCGTCGACTAAACTTAATCAGTATCCTGCGTAATGCCTCCCTCAGTGTCCGCTTGGATAACCTGTTCAAAACACTGCCCTCGTCAGAGGGAAAACTATAACTTTGACAGTCACTCTGTCATCCAGGTCACCTTGGAAGCCTGGAAAGATAACTGTCTCCTGAAGGTGGATGTCGTTATCATATCCCAAGAACATCAACTTATTTTCTAAACTGCTTCCGAATGTTTCTCCAAGATTGGATTAATATAAACTTATTGCATCTCGTGCAAAAACAACATCTGGTGTGGTACTTGACATCTCATGATCATCTCAATTACCTAAGCAAGTGATCTACCAATCTTGCATATCCCTCTCCCCTTTAGTCTGTAAGACACCTTTAGAGAGGGTGACTCCATCACCTGTAGGTACACCATCGTGCCAGGAGTCATCCATTCTAAGACACCTGTAGAATGCTGTCTAAGTACCCAGATTGGGAAATTACCCAAATCTAGATCTGAAACCATAGATCTATTAACCAGAATATCTGATATTATATCTATATCCTTTTATGGAGAAACCACTGTGTGACAACCAAAGCATAACCGATCGTAGTATAAGAACGTCACTTCCTAAAGTGTGTATGTCATCCAAATACCAGACATCACACCCTACTACCTTCTTAACATATCCATCCCCTATTCTGATGAAGTCAAATCTATGACTATCACATCAGAAATAGATGATCTAACTCCGCTATTAGTGCATTAGTCTATAAATGGACATAAGCCACTTGTCCACTATGCTTCCACTGCTCCCACTGACTACGACAATTCTCTGGCAGAATAATATACACGTGCACTTCTAAAGCTAGTTTAGAATGACGCTATACTCATCCTCCTGCCGGGTCCCATAGTCTGGAACAACAGTAGTGTCATGTCTGGTTAAACAAGAACCTCCCTGTCACCGTCTTTGAGCATACCGAAGTACCTCTCGAGTGCCTGAGGTTACCCACCATATCTGCGGAGTCGCTAATGCAATGTCAAACCAGATTGAATCTTTAGGTTCTTATCAAATTTTCAGTAATCGTTTGCGGTTCTGGAATCACTTCCAGTTCTACCATACTCCCACTACTGTTTTCTGAAAAAATCCATTTTACTAAAACTGTGGCGAGTCAAGAACAGTATCACTATTGATCTTCCAGATGGTAGAAAATCAACCCTCGTCATAGCCCGGGTCAACCCACAAACAGCCATTACAGAAACGTGCCTTGAGTTATCCAGAGTTTGGTTTTAAGCGTAAGACGGACAACTCCCCGTACCTTAACATCGTTAAGATATGAACCGTTCTATATCCAATATAGAAAAAGAGGCACTGATTTAATTGGAACCAGATTCAAATCATGCAGCTGTCTCCAGTGTATTTCAACTAAATGGTAGGAGGACGATCAGGGTTACTCAACTTAGGAATGCATCCAGATATGAGTAACCTGAAAGAGAGACAAGTTTCCCATAATCATTACTATCAACAGAATACCATACAAAAGTATCTACATCTTCGATCACCTTGAAGAATCCAGATACTTGCAACATCTGGTTATCTACTTTACGCTTATACCTATAGCTTTTCAAAACTTAGAATTTGCATTTCTACGAAACACATGTCTAAAAATTAGAGAAGTCACAAGTAAACAGAATATAGTACGAGGACCTACTCCTCTGTCCTAAAGGACACTGGACAATATAAAATACTCTGTATAAGACCCCTGAGTCTAATAACTCATTCGATGTGAGTCGTAGGTTGAAAACCGTACTTATGGTTAAGAAAATTACACCGCTGTTTAATGCTCCTTACCTAACAATCTACTGATATAGGTAAATGTCATAGACATAATTTCAAAAAGTTATATCTCACTTTATAAAAATAAACATACAGATATATCAATTTGAAATTGGTGCATTACAACGGATATTCAAAACCAAATATTTGCCGTCCGGCAAACAACCAAGGCGATTTCCTCAAATATCTCCAATTACAACGAATCCCGATATAATGAGGATGATCACCCAATTCCCAATAACTTACTCCTACTCATCATCTGTAAAACCATACAGATGTGAGAATCAAAGCTGGTAAATACATACCCTGGAGCAAGGGCTAATTGGGAAATCAGTTTTCTTTTAACAATACACAGTAAAACTGAAACATGTAAATTTTTCGAAGGGGTATCCTGGTATTCCCAGTAATACGTCTTCCATTATCAGACTCACAACTGTGACCATATATTTCTTTTCCCTCTCTCCAAATCCCTATATATGTCTTTAGTCATTGCTTTCTATACACCCCTTTATGCCAAATGGTTTTCTTCCTTCCCTACCGTTTGGCACCAGCCTATGGTTTGGAAGAAGACTATCCAATAAACGTAATTGGTGTACTGTCCTAATCCTAGGAGCACTCGCAATGCGAGAGAAGGTAAAGATAAAAGACAACTTAATAAAGCTTATTCCTATTTCTCCAAAACCATAATCCATCCCCGAACTGGAACAAGTTCTTTCGAGTTCGTATATAACCATACCAAGGAGTATCTAGATAACTGTGGATCTTCGTAGTGATACGGAGTTTCCTGGAGAAATACAAAGATGAAGTAGGAGTGGCGATGAAATATTTGGTTTGGTCGTGAATAACAGTCGCAATTTACTTTGCCCTCTTACTAATCCCTTTATTTGTCTTTACTTAATACCTTCTGTACACCATCGTTAGGCTAATTGGTTTTCTTTATTCCCCACCGTTCGGCACCTGCCTATGGTTTGGAAGAGGACTATCCAATAAGCATAATAGGTGTACTGTCCTAATCCAAGGAACACTCACAACCAGAGAGAATGTAAAAGAAAAGGACAACTGAATAGTCCTATTTGTTTTCTCCCGAACCGGAAACCATCCTCGAATCTGGAACAAGTTCCTTCGAGTTCTTATATAACCATACGATGGTTTTATCCACTGGAAGTGGATGTTCGTAAGAATACGTGGTGTTCTGGAGAAAAGGGTAAAACTAGGAGTGGCAATGAAGTATGCAACTCTGACAATCTAAAAGCCAGTCTTTTAAGAATGTTCGGTTAATCTTGGTCACTGAGTAATAGTCAAGGGTCGGGCCATGGTCGCTGCCAGAAAGAGAGAGAAAAGAAACACTCTGCGTGCACTCTAACTTAGATCAGAATGGTTATCAATTTATCTAATCAGGAAACCTCCCACTGTAACCTCAAATTCTCCTCCAAACCTGAAAGAAGAAATTAGTCGGGATCACTCGAGGAGTAAACCAACTCAACAGTAGGAATCAGGATCCAACAATCATCGCATTATAACGTGATGGAATCCGCTGACGTTATCGTACTCCAGATGGTATGCGCATATCTGGCATGTTTCAGTTTCTTTAGAAACTCCCGATGTGATTTTTACTCCATGCTCTTATGACCTCGACGAAGGCCAACGTATCCTAAGTCACATGTCAAGTTCTACCCGTCATTATCCAGGTTAATTTGAACCCACCCATACATGCCCTTGAAGAAGGCCAAAATAGTAGTATGACTGTCCCAAACCAAAGCATCTATCTATGCAGGAGAAAAGTAACAAATAGCTACCATACACTATGTCTTGACGAAGGCCAACATACATAGCATGAATACTAAGTGCTACCATTCTGAAATGACGGAGGGCTACGATTGGTTTTTGGCGAAAAACCTTTTAACGTAATGAACTTGATATCGTTGAAGGAACCGGATAGCTTTTTATAAAAATATAGTGGCGAAAACCTTTGCTAAAGAGGTCACTCCCGGTGAAGGGATCTCGGCTCTTTCCCCGTTGAATGAGGTGCAGGATATTCCAACTGAATACCACGATGCAAAGCAAAAGGCAATCGGCTATAGTGAAGTTATTACCCTGACGCAAACTTCTGTCCAAGGGGTCACTCCCGGTGAAGGGATCTCGCCCCATGCCTCGTCGACTGAGGTGCTGGATATTCATAACCGAATACCACTGTGCAAAACAAAAGAGAACGTCCTTGCAATAACAGCTTTTTGAAAAATGTTCCAACAACATCAAATAGGTTTTTTTTCTGTGCATTGATCCGAATAAATGCAGTCCCATCAATTGATCACACCAAAAAAGAACGAAAATATGATGTACGTATATACCATCCGGAATCGCCACTGGGTCCCGTCATCACTCGTTAGGTTTCTTAACTAACGACAGAGCGGGGACAGGACTAGCGCAGGTGTAAAACATATACAACATCTATGAGTATATATATCAATATATAATAATCGCTCAAGGCGTGATAAAATGCAACATCAGAGAAATGTAATAAGCATCACAGAACAATACAGATAATCTGGGAGCCGTGGGTTTCATAGTGCCGCAACTGAAACCCGACGTTCCCCTGGTCGTGTGGATAGCCCGTGTAATGAAATCCTAGACCCCTACGGGCGTGGCAAGTTACCCGCCAAAACCCGAAGCGAGGCAGCCCCCTTCAACAACGTGAATGGACCACCCAGCACTTCACGGAATCCGGTAACTTGAGCACCCCTCCTTGGGTCAACCTGTACCCCCTACGAGTGCGGAGAATAGCCCGCCAATTCTGGAGTGAAGCCCCTCCGTCTCATAGCTATGAGATGCGTGCCCGTTCCCCTCTAGAACCCGGCTACCCGTGCACCCCTCCGCGGGGTAATCCTAGTACAGGAAGTAAAATATACAACGGGTACATCGACCTCAGCCCGGTCGTGCCCAAAAAGAATAATATACAAACAGGCAGTGACGGCAGTCCACATGTCAGACGCTCGCCCCGCAATATCGAATATACAAATACAACCAAACTGTAGTACCATTGCAACAAGGCTATCCAACACGACAAATCCGCAACATCACAGAACAACACAGAACATCAACGTGAATGTCACGTTCGCAAATCCGTTTAAAAGGGCTATGGCAATTAGACAAGATCTACCGATCAAATGATATTCACGGTCACAGATATAATGTAAATACTGTGAACCAACATGTTTTAAAATTTTCGATTGACAAAATTTCCCGAAGTGGGCCCCAAGCACAATTCCCAGTACTCAAACAAATCTGGGCCCAAAACAAAACTACCAGAAACCCCAATTCCAACACAGAGAGAACTGTGGAAATTTTGTTGCATTGTTGCTACAGTGCGGCGGCAGAACCGCGGCCAAAACGTGGGTACGGCCGTGGTTCCGCGGCGCTACTCTGGGTTCACCTCACTAAATTTTCTCAGTTCTATTAGAAAACCCTGCACGTATTTTTGCAACATTAAAAATAATTTTTCGACAACAAAATAATTTCGACAGAAACTGCACAAATTGGAATCGCGGTTTGGAAATTTCGTTTGATCGAAATTCTAAATTCGTTAGAGCAAGCTAGTAAAGGCTAATGGCATGGCTCTGATACCATGTATGTCTACGGTAGCGCCCCGGTCGTCTGTCCAAGGCCAAAATGCGGAAACGAAAACTTTTTCTAAACTAGATATCGGCGCTATTGTATACTTTAAATCCGGATCTAACCATTAACCTATAACTAGCTAACTAGAGATGGGATGGAAAGGCTATACCAATCGTTCCGTGTCCTTCGGTCTTTGGCCACCATCCAAAGCTCCTCGCGGCATCTCCGGTCTCGATCTCCTCGTCGGAATGGGCACCACATCTTCGAGTCATTTTACGGGATCCCGCTTCATCCAAAGCAACTCGGGCACGAAGTTCGCTAGCCGACGTGTCCAAGCCGAAGTAGAGAATGTTTGTGACAACTTTTTCTCTTGCATCCATTGCATGTGTGGTGGTCTGAAGATGAAGCCATCAATGGAGGTTGTGAGCTAGAGCAAGAAGAAGAAGAGGAACCTTTTTCTTTTGTGTGTTTCTTATGATAAAATGAAAGAGAGCAAGCATGAAAAATACAAGAGCTAACCCCATATCATGGCTGCCCCTCTCTCTCTCCTTATCATATCAAGACTCAAATCCATCACAAAATGTGACACATGCACAAAGAAATAGACCATGAGTCATCACTTATGCATGTGTCACCAATAATGCTCTAAATGATGATTTCTAGCTCGCAATTTCCATTTGTAAACATTAACCCAAATGTTTACAACAACAAAAAGATACGGCAACATCTAAAGTAAACTCGTGACGGATCACATGGATACCCCTCACCTGTATATACATACCTGTATCCGCATTCCGACTGAATGCGAATACGATGAGGCTAAAGTAATTCAACAAATCTAATACTAGGATCCGGCTTAAACCAAAACCCACTAGTATGATCCGTGCACTACTGCACGTATATGATCGAACCCTGCCATATATCATACGACCTCTACAACATTTCGCACGAAGCTTGAAAACTGTCTGTAGCGGACTCTAAAGACTCGTCAATACTTTGGCTGTGGATTTAACCACTGGCACGTCAGTGGCACTAGCTGTACATAAACGGGCTACCAGGTATTGACCAAAAGGGAGGTCGATGAGCGAACTCATCCTGACACCCTACTGAGCCTGTCAGTGACAATATCCATACAGTCCTGTTTGTTTGTCTATGAGCATCACATGGCGGGCCTAGGGGGTTGGTAAAAGTCAGACCCCAAATGCAGTACAAGTCATGTCAGAGTGTAGCCCAGAACACCCTGAGATACTAATGGAATACCTACCAGTAAATCTTCTGCCTCGGGGCTTTGTGTAATGGCTCGCCTAAACACAGCGCGATCTCACCCTCAATACCGGGAGAGATGAATCCCTTGCCGATCCGCTCACTTGCCTCCATGTGGGTCGGGATTGTACCCAACTAAAACCTGTTTGCACGACTACTTTGAGCCGTGGTAGGGTAGTAATCAAATAACAGCGGGAATTCACACGAGACAAATGACGACCTCAGGTCGATGAACTAACCTGTACACATGTCACCAGGGAACTTTTATCTGACGCTAGGTATATTACCAACTAGCAGATTCCCAGTGAGTCCGGTCCGGTGTACTCATAACCAAATGAGCACCTGTATACAACTTAGGTGAACCAACTGACACCAGTGGCTTGTGAGACCGTCACCGTCCCTCGTCAGGGTCTTGAATGTATACACTAGTCTACTCCGGAGTATCGATGCCTAATCTCGAAACTCCCACGACTAGGAACCACTTTTAAGGATGTGCTTATGGACTACCCAACTCTCACGTATATGATCGCCATCATACTGTTGGTAGTCAAGCAGGATCCTAAGGGCTCTATCAACGTGTAATAGTGAACATGTCACCTAAAGCTGTACACGACTGATAAAGAAAAACCATGGCAGCATACTATTCTATATCAACGTGTAATAGTGAACTACAATGTCACCTAAAGTATGTACACGATGATAAAGACAAACCAGATTTTATACAAACCTCTCGAGTAAGACTGTCCTACCGGTATAGGTCCCCCCTCAATCATTGCAATCACGTGCCTGCGATCCAATAATCGACTTTGAGGGCACTATATCCAACATGAGGTTGCCCACCATATCTGCGGATTGGCGAATGGAATGTCATATCTGATTGAATCTATAGGTCCTATTAAATTTTCCGTAATTATTTGCGGTTCTGGAATCACTTCCAGTTCTACCGTACTCCCACTGCTGTTTTATGAAAAAATCCATTTTAAAACTGTGGCGAGTCAAGAACAATATCAACATCGATCTTTCAGATGGTAGAAAATCAACCCTCGTCATAGCCGGGGCCAACAGGCAAACAACCATTACAGAAACGTGCCTTAAGTTATCCAGAGTCTGGTTTTAAGCATAAGTCGAAAAACTCCCCGTACCTTAACATCGTTATGATATGAACCATTCTATATCCAATATAGAAACTTTGGCACTTATTTAATTGGAACCAGATTCAAATCATGCAACTGTCTCCAGTGCATATCAGCTTAATGGAAAGAGGCTAATCAGCATTACTCAACTTAGGAATACATCCAATTATGAGTAACCTGAAAGAGAAACAAGTTTCTCAAAACCATTACTATCAACTGAATACCAATCACAAATATCGACATCTTCGATCTCTTTGAAGAATCCCAATACTTGCGGCATCTGGTTCTCTATTTTATTCCTATACCCACAACTTCTCAAAACTTAGACATTGTATTTCTACGAAACACTTGTCTAAAAACTACAGAAGTCACAAGTAAACAGAACATAGTACGGGGACCAACTCCTTTGTCCTGATGGACACTGGACAACATACAATACTCTGTATAAGTCCGCTGAGTTGAATAACTCAAAACCAGTGCATCGTAGGTTGAAAACTGTACTTATGGTTAAGAACTACTCCGTTGTTCAATGCTCCTTACCCAATCGTCAACTGATATAGGCAAATGTCACAGACATAATTTCAAAAAGTTATATCTGACTTTATTAAAATAAACGTACAGATATATCATTTTGAAATTGGTGCACAACAATGGATACTCAAAACCAAATACATGTCGTCCGGCAAAAACCCAGGAGATTTCCTCAAATATAACCAATTACAACGAATTCCGATATAATAAGGATGATCACCTTATTCCCAATAACTTACTCCCACTCATCATCTGTAAAAACATACAGATGTGAGAATCATACTTGGTCAATACATACCCTAGAGTAAGTATCTAATCGGGAAATCAGTTTTCCTTTTAACAGTGCATAGTGAAACTGAAACATGAAAATGTTTCGTAGGGGTATCCTGGTATTCCTAGTAATGCCTTTTCCATAATCCAATTCATGACTATAATCGTATGTTTCTTTGCCATCTCTCCAAATCCCTTTATTTGTCTTTATTCATTACCTTCTGTACACCCCTTTAGGCTAAGTGGTTTTCTTCCTTCCCTACCGTTCGGCACTAGCCTATGATTTGGAAGAAGACTATCCAGTAATCATAATAGGTGTACTCTCCAAAACCA
Organism: Agapanthus africanus; assembly: GCA_030015575.1. NCBI lineage: Eukaryota > Viridiplantae > Streptophyta > Magnoliopsida > Asparagales > Amaryllidaceae > Agapanthus > Agapanthus africanus. The sequence continues at coordinate 467,502,110 of CM057339.1, read as the reverse complement.
AGGAGTACTCACAATCTGAGAGAAGGTGATGATAAAAGACAACTGAATAATACCTTATTCTATTCTTTCCGAACTGTGGAAAAAAGCAAAGGTGAAGAAGGAGTGGCGATGAAGTACGTGGTTTGGTCGTGAATGATAGTAGTCGCAATTTACTTTGCCCTCTTTCTAATCCCTTTATTTTGTCTTTACATATTACCTTCTGTACACACTACTTAGGCTAATTGGTTTTCTTCATTCCCCACCATTCGGCTCCTGCCTATGGTTTGGAAGAAAACTATCCAATAAGCATAATAGGTGTACTCTGCTAAACTAAGGAGCCCTAGCAACCTAAGAGAAGGTTATAATAAAAGACAACTGAATAAACCAATTCAATTTCTCCTGAACCTGGATCCATCCTTAAAGAAGTCCTTTCAAGTTCGTATATAACCATACGATGGATCTATCCAATGGAAGTGGATATTTGAAGTGATACGAGGTGTTCTGAGAAATTCAAAAGGTAAAAGAAGGAGCGGCAATGACTTATGCAACTCAGACAATCCAAAAGCCAGTATTTTAAGAAGGTTCGGTCAAAATGGTCACTGAGTCATAGTCTAGGGTCGGTCAAAGGTCGCTGCCAAAGAGAGAGAGAAAAGAAATACTCTGCGTGCACTCTAACCTAGATCAGAATGGTTATCACTTTATCTAATGAGGAAACCTCCCACTGTACTGTCAAATTCTCCTCCAAATCTGAAAGAAGAATCCATCGGGATCACCCGAATAGTAAACTAACTCTTCAGTGGGAATCGGGATCTAACTCTCATCGCATGATAACGCGACGGAATCCACTCACGTTATCACACTCCAGAAGGTATGCGCATGCCTGTCAAGTTTCAGTTTCTTTAGAAACATCCGATGTGATTTTTAACCCATGTTCTTATGACCTTGACGAAGACCAACAAATCATAAGTCACATATCATGTTCTACCAGTCGTTTTCTTGTCAATTTGAACCGACCCGTACATACACTTGACGAAGGCCAACAAGGTAATACGACTGTCCCAAACCAACTCATCTATCTATGCAACAGAAAAGTAACAAGCAGCTACCATCCACTATCCCTTGACGAAGGCCAACAAATATAGCATGAATAGTACGTGCTACCCATCTGAAACGACGGAGGGCTACGGCTGGTTTTTGGCGAAAAATCTTTAACGTAACGAACTTGATATCGCTGAAGGAACCTGATAGCTTTTTATAAAAATATAGTGGCGAAAACCTTTGCTAAAGAGGTCACTCCCGGTGAAGGGATCTCGGCTCTTTCCTTGTGGAATGAGGTGCAGGATATTCCAACTGAATACCGCAATGCAAAGCAACATGTACTCGACTATAGTGATGTTATTACCCTGACGGAAACTTCTGCCCAAGGGGTCTCTCCCGGTAAAGGGATCTCGGCCCTTGCCTCGTCGAATGAGGCGCAGGATATTCCAACTGAATATCACTGTGCAAAACAAAAGAAAACGTCTTTGTAATAACACTTTTTAAAAACTGTTCCAACAACGTCCAAACATGTTTGTTTTCCTTTGCATTGATCAGAATCAACGCAGTCCCGTCAATTAATCACACCAGAAAAGAACAAAAACAAAATGTACATATATGCCATCCGCATTCGTCACTGGGTCCCGTCATCACCCATTAGGTTACTTAACTAACGACAGAGCGGGGACTTGACTAGCGCGGGTGTAAAACATATAAAACATCTACTAGTATATATACCAATATACGATAATCGCTCCAGGCGTGATAAATGCAACATTAAAGAAAAGTAATAAGCATTACAGAACAATACAGATAATCTAGGATCCCCGGGTTTCAGAGAGCCGCTACTGAAACCCGACATTTCCCTGTTCGTTTCGATAGCGTGTACAATGAAACCTAGACCCCTACGGGTGCGGCAAGTTACCCGCCAAAACCTGAAGCGAGGCAGCCCCCTACAGCAAAGTGAATGGACCATCCTACACTTCACAGAATCCGGTAACTTGAGCACACCTCCTTGGGTCAACCTGTACCCCCTACGAGTGCGGCGAACGGTCTGCCAATTCTAGAGTGAAGCCCCTCTGCCTCTCAAAGCCATGAGATGCGGACCCGTTGCCTTCCAGAAACCGGGTATCCGTGCACTATGTCGTGGGGTAAACCTAGTACAGAAATGAAAAATATGTACAATGGGTACATCGACTATAGCCCGGTCATGACCCAAAAGAATATTAAACAAACAGGCAGTGACGGCAGTCCACATGTTGGACGGTCAACCCGCAATATCAAATGTACAAATAAATCCAAACTGCACTACCATTGCACATAGCTATCCGCCACGACAAATCCGCAACAGCATAGAACAACACAGAACATCAACACGAATGTCACGTTCGCAAACCCGTCTAAAAGAGCTATACCAATTAGACGCAATTTACCGCTCAAATGACATTCACGGTCGGAGATATAATATAAGTACTGTAAACTAACAAGTTTAATATTTCGATCGACAAAACTTCCCGAAGTGAGCCCCACGTAAATCTACGGTACACTAAAAAAATCTGGGCCCAAACAAAACATTTCAGAAACCACAATTCCCTATGCAGAACAACCTGAAGAAAAATGGTGTACTGTTACCACTAACTAGCGGCGGAACCGCGGCCAAACCATGGTTTGTGCGGCAGTTCCGCGGCAGTACATTGGATTCAGTCGACTAAATTTCATTAGAATTCTTAAAAAAGCCTGCTCGATTTTCTGAGATGCTCAAAATATCTTTTAGACGACAAAACAAAATCGACAGAAACTTTAACATTGAAATCGCAGTTTTGGAAATTTTATTCGATCGATGTTTTAAACGCGTTTGGACAAGTTAGTAAAGGTTAATGGCGTGACACTGATACCATGTAAGTCTACGGTAGCGCCCCGGCCGTCATTCTGATGCCAAACGCGGAACAAAAACTTTTATAACTGGCTCTATCGCATACTATAACCCGGATCTTGCCATTAACGTTAAAATAACAAACTGTAAAGAGGTAGAAAGGATATACCGATCGATCCGAGTACTTTGGTCTTTAGCCATCATCCCACGCTCCTCGCTGCAACTCCGATCTCTTAGCTCCTCGTCGAGATGACACCACATCTACGGATCTTTAAATGGGCTCCGCCTCTATACCTTGGCAACTCGGTCAACAAGTCTGCTAAAAGAGATGACCAGGATGAAATAGAGAACGAGTAGAATACTTTATCTCAAACACCCTAGGATTCTCATCACATGAGAGGGATAGGGTGGAGGTAGAAGAAGATGCAAAGAGTTGGAAATGGTGAACTCAAGAAAACTCAAGAGGGCAAGAACTCAAGCATAATAAACTTCTCTCTCTTTTTTTTCTGTGTATTACTTTTGTGATAAGATATATATGGTTTGTGTGAAGAAAATATCTCAAAAATATCTATCAAAAATTATCTTCACAAACCCTAAAATATCCATACACAAAACAAACTATCATTAATTCTATCATGACTCACTTAGTGACTCATTAGCATGAGTCACTAATGAACAAGGTAGAAGAAATGAACACCAATATGAGTCACCCTTTCCAAAACTTAATAATCATTTAAACCAAAATGATTAATCCAAAGAGAAACGCACCTTCTAAAATATTCTCGTAACGGATTACGAAAACACCCCTCACCTGTATATACATACCTGTATCCGTATTCCGACCGAATACGAATACGAGAGACTAAAATATTCCGACTTAATATCATACAAGAATCCGGCTTAAACCAAAGCCCACCAGTATTATCTGTCCGAAATAGGACACGTGGACAAGTGCACGTGCATTTTCCGAACCCTGCCATAAAACCATACGGCCTCTACAACGTTTCGCCCTAACTTGGGAAACTATCTGTGGGGGACTCTAATGACTCATCAGTACCCTGGCAGTGGGTTTAACCACAAGCACGTCAGCGGCACTGGCAGTGCGTAACGGCTGCCCATGTACTGACCTTAAGGGAATCCGATGAGCGAACTAATCCTGGAACCCTACTGAGCCTAACAGTGACAATATACATACAGTCCAGTCCATTCGTCTATGAGTATCGCATATCGGGCCTAGGGGGATGGTAACGTCAGAACCCCAATAGCGGTATAAGTCGTGTCGGAGAGAAGCCCTAAACACCCTGAGAAACTACTGAAATACTTACCAGTAATTCTCACCTGCCTTGGCCAAGGAATTGGTGTAATGGCTCTCCTAGACACAGCACGATCTTACCCACAATACCGGGAGAGACGAATCCCCTGCCGATCCGCTCACTTGCCTCCATGTGGCTCGGGACTGTACCAAAAAAACCTGTTTGCACGACTCCTTTGAGCCGTGGTAGGGTAGAAATCAAAGCACAGTGGGAACTCACACGAGACAAATGACGACCTCAGGTCGATGAAATAATCTGTACACATGCCACCTGGGAACTTCTATCTGATGCTAGGTATAATACCAACTAGAAGGTTCCCGGCTAGTCCTGTCCGGTGTACTCATAACCCAATTGGCACCTGTATACATCTTAGGTGATCCAACAGACACCAACGGCTTGTGAGATCGGCCACCGCCCCTCGTCGGGGTCTCGACTGTATACACTAGTCTACTCCGGAGTATCGATGCCATGTCTCGAAACTCCCACGACTAGGGACCACAATTAAGGATGTGCTATTAGACTACCCAACCCTCACGTATATGATCGCCATCATACTGCTGGTAATTAAGCAAGATCCTAAGGGCTCTATCAACGTGTAGTAGTGATCAGTCACCTGAACCTATACACGACTGATAAAGGCAAACCAGATAGCATAATATCATCTCGAGTAAGACTGTCCTACCGGTATAGGTCCTCCTCAATCATTGCAATCACGTGCCTGCGATCTAATAGTTGACTTTGAGGGTACTACATCCAACAGGAAGGGTTACAAGCTAGATACCGTGGCAATCTAGAAGATAAAGGCTGTATACATCATTACCAAGGATACTACCAAAGAGGTAGTCTGGGTATATATAACTTCATGAGATGATCTTCGTTCCTACTATTGTGTGATAATGAAGTTGTGGATTATGCCTAGGAACCCCCGTCCCATCAGTGATCCAGACATATTCTAAGGCAGTATCACCTAATCATCGAGATGGTTGATCTCTAGGGAGATCGAGATTAGGAGAGTGGTCATATCATAATATGGCATTGTTACATGCCCCATTCTTATTCATTTTACAAATAAACAGGTGCCTTTGACCCATATCTGCTACATGATTTCTGGTTACAGGTTCTTGGAATAGAAACAGTGAAATTGACGAAAAAGATGATACAAAATAAGACTACGAGTGATAAATGGTGAATTCTTGATCGTGCCGGCATTTCAAAAGACAATAAAGATCAATAAACAGCAGTTCACTGAGAACAAGGCAGCGACACGAAGAAACGATAAAAAAGTCCACTACAATTATTCACCAGGAGATCTGGAAGAAAATCAAAAGACATTTTGAAGAAAGAACCAAAGAAATAGGAAGACACAAATACCCAGAAGCATCACAGAAAGTTTAAAGACATAAGTCCGCTATTTGGCCGCGGAACCGCAGCCAAACCCTGGCTGCGGCCGCGGTTCCGCGGCCGGGTATAGCATGTGTCGGTGGGAAATTTTACCAAAACTCCGGCGGCGTGTTAACTAGTCTTCCTAGGGGCATTTTTGTAATAGCATATGTGCGAGTCATAGTAACCCTAGGTTTCCTATCCTCTATAAATAGGAACTCTAAATATTGTATTAGGGTATGCCTCTTTTTATGAATAAAATTCAGTTTCCTTTGAAGTTTTGAGAGCATCATTTTGTAAGTTTCTTTTAATTTCTGCCTTAGTTCTAGCTTTAATTCTTGCCCTAGATAAATTATTCTTTTGCCTTAGTTTAATCTAGTGTAGAATTTCTTAAACTGCAGTAGTTAATTAATCTCTTATATTTAAAAACAAAATAAAAATAATGTTTTTAATAGATCCCATAATGAGCGAGTAGTTTCCTCGCTTGTTAGGATTAGGAATAGGGAAGAGTTTGAGAGATGAAGATCTCTCATCTCATTCGTGCCCAATCATATTTGCAATAATTAGGACTTCATGCATGCACGCATGTTCCGCTCCCTACGGCACCCTACCCACGAGGTAACTGTGAAACCGTAGTATAAAAGACCGGACATGCATGTCTTCCATGAAGGTTAGGGTAATTATTAAAAAAGGACGGACAAGGATCTAGAGGAAGAAACATCGTTTCTTCCCAATCATCATAATCCCCTTTACTAATAATTGCTATAACTCCTAAAAAAATTTAATTTAGGGCATTGAAAGAGGTGTGAAATTTAATCTTACCAAACTTTATCTAGACCAAATCCTAGCAAGTTTCCTAATCCTAGTATAACTCAACTTGGTTTTTAGATTTAATTAAAAGATCCAACACCCTTTGAAATTAGCTCGTAAGAATATTTAGGAAATTAACATCATCCCTGTGGACCAACCCGTATTCAGCGGCTAGCTACCAAGCGACGCCGTTCTTGATTGCGGTAATATATTTTTGATCGTAAAAATCTATCTAAATCAAATGGCGCCGTTGCCGGGGATGGCGTAAAAATTTCCTTTTTGTAATTTCGGGTTAATATAAATTTTAAAAATCATAAAAATCTGAAAATTTAAAAAAAAAGAAAAAAATTTATCATTTTTTTATTGTTTGAAAGGTTTATCATTTGAATATTGCAGGAACAGCGAAGAATCTCAGATCTGGAAAATTTCAGAGATCAAAATAGGAAAAAACAGATCTGAACAGTATAGGATTTTCCCAACAGAGGAGGAGGATTTTTCTCGGGATCTGAACCGCAAAAACCACCGCTGATCCGCCGCCGTACCCCACCTCAGACCGCGGTTCCGCGGCACCCAGCTGACGTCATCTCGTGGAAATCCCACTGTTTGATTCCTCTATCTTCTCTCTGCAACCTAAAATATAACTTTTGCCTAATCTTCTGCAGGATTCTTTGCGCATAAAAAATCTCCCCCTTCCAATAATTGATTCTCTGGAAGATTCTTTGCGCCACGGAGAAAAATAAATTTTTTTTATTTCAAGTGATTTACTGTTTTGCATATTTTAATCGGACATTAAGAGGCTTTTGACCAAATCAGATTGGGTGGGGATTTCATCACCCTTCCCAGGACTCCAGAAATCATATAAGGCATTTGCATTGACCACTCTTAATTAAAAAATTCTAGACTCAGCCCTAAGGACGTCGCGCTCAACAGGACAGAGGACTAATTATAGGCATCGGCCGTTTATCCTAACCTGACTTTGCGGTGTCAAGGCAAGTGTGTCTAAGGCAAGTGGTTACTTAATTAGGACCACTACTTTCGTAGTGGGGAGCCTCCCACTTACTTGGCATCTACCTGGCCGCAATTGGCGGTGAAGAGGCGGTTTGATGTACTATTTCTAGCTCTTTGGAACAGTTAGGAGCTGCCTAGCTGACCTAGGTAACCCTAGATCTAGGCCTGATTGTGCATTTGCGGTAAATTGCCTTTGTTTCAAAGTCTCTTATCGAAATTTTTTCTGCAAAAAGCTCAAAAATAAAAATTAAAAAACGGACAAAATCTTTTCAAAAACTTGCAACTTGTCGCTAAAGAAATCCTTGCACTCCACTTACACCACTTCTTCTCATTGACGTTTTCTTAAATCCACATTCTGTCTTTCACTTTTTTTGACTACACTACCCCTTTAGTGTATGTCCGGTTGGACTAGGGACACTAGCGCCCGATTAGTTCGTGTTTCATTGGTACCGACCGACGAACCTTTCGACTCCGAAGTCGAAATCCTTTCCACTTCCTCACTTTCACCTTCAAACTCTTTTTTCGAAAGTATGTTGGGATACAATCCTAACAACACCTTACCGACGGGACTGATTCCACGTCCGTTAGGTGCGAATAACCCGAATCACCCGCCTGTTGAAGCGCCCCAACGAGTCGCGCTCCAGGATCTTTTCTACCCAATCCGCACCGCCCTACCACTTGTCTTTCACTTCCCCAGGCTAATGGGGACAATTTTGAGATCGAACCCCAATTCATCAATATGCTGCCTAAGTTTCACGGATTGGAATCCGAAGATGCATATATCTTTATCAACAAATTCCAAAACGTTTGCGCTATGATGAAAACAACCCAATTATCCGACGATACTATAAGGCTAAGGGTCATTCCTTTCACCTTATGTGACTTAGCCGAGAAGTGGCTATACAGCACCGCGTCACATTCAATTAATTATTGGGAAAAGTTTGTGAAAGCTTTTCTTAAAAAGTTCTATCCTCATCACAAAACTGCTAGAATCCGTAATGAGATTATACAATTTTCCCAGCTTCCTTCCGAACCATTTTGGAAGTGTTTTGAAAGCTTCAAAGACCTACACGTTCAATGCCCTCACCATGGGATAGAAAATTGGCAACTTTTCCAAACATTATACGAGGGATTGAACCCGGCAACGAAGCAGTTTCTAGAAAACATTTGTCAAGGTCACTTTCTAACCAAATCTAGTGAGGAAGCATGGCTGTTTCTTGAGGATCTTAGTGAAAAAACAATTCAGTGGGAGAGCACCAAGACCACATCATCTTCTTCTATTGGTCAGTCTAGGGCAGGCATACATCAATTAGTTATGTCTATTGCTATGAAGGCCGAGATGGCCGCACTTACGAAAAAGCTAGAAGCACTTGAGACCAAAATCACATCGTCTTTTCCTGCCCCTGTTGTGCCTCCACGAACTGTTTGTGCTTGTTGTTCGGATCCATCACATATCACCGAAGAGTGTCCTTACAATCCATCTTTTCAAGGACATGATCAATTCAATCCTTCCTTTCAGCAACGACAAAGAAATGATCCATACTCTTTTGATAAACAATCCAGGTTGGAGGAGTCACCCAAATTTCGCTTGGAACCAAAATCAACAATTCCAAGGAAACAACAATTTTCAAAGGCCTCCTCCTCCAAAACAACAAGCACATCCACAAACACAATTTCGGCAACCTTTCCAACAGCAACCTTACCCTAATCAAGTGAACAATTTTGTGCCCAACAATTCTTACCCGCCGAACAATTTTGTTCCACCTAATAATGACAAGGTTAACTCGCTCGAAAAAAGTCTAGATGCGTTCCTAAAGCAATCTACACAATCCGCAGCAAGGTTAGAGACTTCTATTCAATTTTTGGTGCAAAACAGTGCCTCACACGATCAAAACATCAAATCTATTGAGGCACAAATTGCACAACTCAATGCTACATTGAGCGAGCGAGAAAAAGGAAAGCTCCCATCTCAACCACTGCGAAATCCCGGTCATGCACATGTTGCATATCAGCAGCAAAATCATAGCATAAATGTTGTGACCACGTTGAGATCCGGAAAAGTGTTGCAAAATAATGTGGGTATTAACAATGACACCCCTGTCGGTGGTCCTTCTTCATCTTCTTCACCTTCTTCTTCTTCTTCTTCGTTAGAGCCTATTCTTCATCCTTCACACGGCTCTACCTCTTCTACTTTGAATGTACCCACTTCTCACAACAAGAACACATCTACACGGGGATCTGTTCCAACTCCACAATCTGATCCGCAAAAATTAGACTCGACAACTTTTCAAATGTTCCTTTTCCAAACCGGTTGAGATCCAATAAACCAACTCTACAAATGGAGAAGATTGTCGAGTTGTTCAAACAGGTTAGCATAAATATCCCTCTTTTGGATGCAATCCAACAAGTTCCTTCATATGCAAAAATCTTAAAGGACTTATGCACCAAAAAGAGGAAGTCACAAGTACCAAGGAAAGTTTTCGTGGCTAATGCTGTTAGCGATGCTCTTGTCCAATCTTTACCCCAAAAGTACAAGGACCCCGGTTGTCCTACTATTTCGATAACAATTGGGGACAAGAACATCAATAGAGCACTTTTAGATCATGGTGCTAGTATCAATTTGCTACCTTATTCTGTGTATGAGCAATTAGGCGTTGGAGAGCTTAAGCCCACTCATTGTACTCTCCAAATGGCCGACCGATCAATCACCCATCCTAGGGGAGAGTTGGAGGATGTGTTAATTAGAGTAGGGGATTTCATTTTCCCCATTGACTTTATTGTTATGGATACACAACCCATAGCTAATCCCTGGAGTCAAATTTCGGTGATACTTGGTCGACCATTCCTCGCGACGTCTAACACGGTGATCAATTGTCGTAATTGTTGAATGAATCTATCTTTTGGCAATATGACAATTGAACTCAACATTTTCAAGTTGGGAAATCAGCTTTGCGAGCCTAATTCTAGTGTACTTGATGTTTGCTCGATCAATAAGATCGCGGAGGAGGACTGTGAGTTCGAAAATTTTATGTTCGATCATAGCAGTGTTGATGCCTCTAGTGCGTTCCTCCTAGAATCTGACACAGTTTTCACGGCGGACAACGATTATGAGTATTTCACCTTTGTAGACGATTTTGAAGACTCATCACCCAAATTTGAGTCTTTTGCTTTTTCGGATGAGTTAGTTGAACCATCCGACTCGGTTGCGTACACTCGATTTGAACCTTTGATGGAATCCTTCGAGTTTGAAACAGTTACACCATTGTTACCATCTATTGTTTCACCTCCTAAACTCGAACTAAAGCTTTTGTCGTCGCAACTAAAATATGCTTATCTAGGTGAGAATGAGACCCTACCCGTCATCAGATCGGCCTCTCTAAATCTCGAGCAAGAAAAGGCCCTTTTAATGGTCCTACAAAATAATCGGCAAGCTTTTGGCTGGTCTATGGCGGACATCAAGGAGATTAGTCCCCTCATAGTTGAACATCATATACACTTGATGGATGATACCAAGCCGGTAAGGGATCCACAAAGACGCCTCAACTCCATAATGAAAGAGACTGTCAAGAAGGAGATTGTTAAATGTCTTAATAGTGGTATCATTTACCCTATCTTGGATAGCCAATGGGTTAGCCCCTTTTATGTTGTGCCAAAGATATCGGGCATCACGGTAATTACCAATGAGGCAAATGAGTTAATTCCTACTCGCACCCAAACTGGGTGGTGAGTTTGCATCGACTATAGAAAACTCAATGCCGCGACAAGGAAAGATCACTTTCCTTTACCTTTCATTGACCAAATGCTAGAACGATTGGCTGGGCATGAGTTCTACTGCTTTTTAGATGGCTATTCCGGCTATAACCAAGTCCCCATAGCCAAAGAGGATCAAGACAAGACCATATTTACTTGTCCTTTTGGCACTTTCGCTTATCGTCACATGCCCTTTGGGCTATGCAATGCACCCGCTACAGTTCAGCGGTGTATGATGGGGACCTTTTCAGACATGGTTGAAAAGTTTTTGGAGATCTTTATGGATGATTTCTCCATTTTTGGTGACTCCATCAAAGAGTGTTTGCTACACCTTGACGCAGTTCTTACCTGCTGTAGGGATAAGAACCTAACTTTAAATTGAGAGAAGCGTCACTTTATGTTACGAGAAGGCATTGTCTTAGGACATATCATCTCGTAAAACGGCATAGAGGTTGATAGAGCCAAAATTGAAGTCATTTCTAATCTTCCTCCTCCTAAATGCGTCTAAGACATCCGAGCTTTCCTTGGCCACGCCGGTTTTTATAAACAGTTCATCGAGGATTTTAGCAAGATTGCTAGAACCTTGACTCTTTTATTGGCCACAGACACAACATTTGATTTTGACTCAACTTGCATGGAAGCGTTCGAGTCATTGAAACACTCTCTCATTTCTGCGCCCATTCTTTCATCTCCAGACTGGACGCATCCTTTCGAAATTATGTGCGACGCATCCGATTTTACCATTGGTGCTGTTCTTGGATAGCACATTAATAAAATGATGCACGTGATTTATTACGCTAGCTATACACTAAATGAGGCCCAACTAAACTACACAACAACAGAAAAGGAGTTTTTAGTCGTTGTGTTTGCACTTGAAAAATTCCGGCCATATTTAATCGGCTCTCCAGTTATTGTGTATATGGACCATTCAGCTCTTCACCACCTTTTTCCGAAGAAGGATGCTAAATCTAGGATAATACGTTGGATCCTCTTGCTACAAGAGTTTGTCCTTGTCATAAGGGACAAAAGAGGATGTGAAAATGTGGTGGCCGATCACCTTTCACGACATCCTTCTTCGCCTATACTTGAACTTCCAATCAAAGATGTTTTTCCCGATGGGCAACTCTTAACCGTTTCTTGTGAACCATGGTTCGCTGATATAGTAAACTACTTAGCCACCGGTTTAATACCTAAAGATTGGTCAAAACAGGATAAACATCGATTCTTGTCCTAAGCAAAGCATTTTTACAGGGATGAACCTTATCTTTTTAAATACTGTTCCGACCAAATCTTTCGTCGGTGTGTACCGGAAAACGAGTTTAAGAGTATGCTGCCTTTTTGCCACGATCAAGCCTGTGGCGGGAACTTTGGCTCAAAGAAGACAACCGAGAAAATCTTGCAGTGTGGTTTCTATTGGCCACGACTCTTTAAGGATGCATATGACTACTGCAAGACATGCTCCCGGTGCCAACACTTAGGTCGGATATCGCGGAGAAAGGAAATGCCGCTCCAACCAATTTTGGATGTGGATGTTTTTGATGTTTGGGGAATAGACTTCATGGGACCATTTCCCAATTCCATTGGGATTGTGTATATTCTTTTGGCTGTTGACTATGTTTCAAAGTGGGTCGAGGCTGTGCCTAGCCGAACGAATGACAACAAGGTTGTCGTTCGATTTCATAAAGAACATATCTTTTCTCGATTTGGGCACACTCGAGCGATAATAAGTGATAATGGTTCTTACTTTTGTAATAGGACTTTTGAGTCCTTAATGTGCAAGTATTCTATTACCCACAAGCTGTGAACGCCATACCATCTCCAAACATGTAGGCAAGCCGAAGCGTCGAATCGGCAAATCAAGCAAATCTTGGAGAAAACGATTTCTAAAAACCGTAAAGATTGGTCACTCAAACTGATCGATGCACTATGGGCTTTCCGTACTGCATACAAGACCGATCTTGGTATGTCTCCATACCGGCTTGTTTACGGGAAGGCCTGCCACCTCCCAGTAGAGATTGAGCATAACGCCTTTTGGGTAATCGAAGTGTTGAATTTATCATTAGGAGATGCGGGCACCAATCGAAAGTTGCAATTAAATGAACTAGAAGAGCTGCGGGATACGGCTTATGATAATGCCGTAATTGTTAAAAACCGAACGAAGGTGTTCCATGATAAACACCTTCAGCGAAAACCGTTTAAACCTGGTCAACAGGTTTTACTCTATGGCACTCGGTTATATTATCACCCCGGCAAGATCCGTTCTAGGTGGAAAGGACCATTTGTAGTTCGCACCGTTTATCCGTACGGTGCGGTCGATCTTGAAAATTCAGAGGACGGTACTTTATTCAGTAAATGGACATCGATTGAAACCGTTCCTCACAGCGGACCATTCGGAGGAGCTCCTGTTTTTGCAGGAGCCGATTTACACTGATTGATTTTCCTCCACTTTCACCCCCGAATTTCCAATCAATTTTTCCAAAACTTTACTTCAAATAATTTTGTGGGTGTGTATCATTTGTAAATAAGCAGGAAATTGCCGAAATTATCGACCCACTTGGTGCAGCCTAACAATGAGGACACTATCCAGTTTAAGTTTGGGGGTATGCTCGGTAAGTTTTCTTTCTTCGCATTCAAATGTTCATTCCTGCATTGCATCCTTATATAAAAATCATAAAAATTGAAAAATCTAAAAAAATAGAAAAAGAAAAACCCATAAAAATTGAAAATTATAAAAATTAATGTGTTAAATTTTGGTCGTATTTGACTTAAGTTTGACAAATAGGTTAACTGGATAGGAACAACTAGATCTTAGACTTAGTAAATTAAAAATCCTAAAAATAACCTTCCATAAAGTTTAACGGTAGAAAGTATATGTCTTTGTAGTTTATTTAGAAATAGGAAAATTTTGAGTTTACTTCTTGGGCTAAGTCAAAACAATGGAAAAGTATTGATATTTTTATTAGAGTATAAGTTTGAAAAATAATTCCTAGCTTAAGTCTAGATTCTGAAAATGTATACCATACAAATTGCACAATCACGCACCTTGAAAGTTGGAATAGTAGAAGAGACCTTGAAATGCTCTTGTCTAAAGTCCTTAGTACGATAAGAATATACAAGTGTGATTAAAGAAAAAAAAATGAACACTGATTTTTGTGATTACTTGAGGCTGCAAAAATAGAAAAAAATATTTAATGAGGGTGCTCATCACCCAGTGCCTTAGACCAACTGGTTTGGGAGTCACTGCTAAAAAGCCTTAGGTATTACAAGACTAGGAAGTACGCTTTAAAGTACAAACGGATCTTGTAATCGGTTGTTGGTACCTCAAGAAGTATTAACGGTCGCATGAAAGATGTGTAAGCAAAATTCAATTAAAGATTCACCAATTAATAAGTACTTTGGACAACGGACAAGAGTATGATTGCTTGATTTGAATTTCCAAGTGTAGGGGTGATTTATACACACATGTAGTGGTATGTGATTGGAGTTTAGATGAGAGAAAGGAGTAAAGAATAGAACTTGTATCTTTAGTAGAGTTGATAAAAATTCCTAAGTGGAGATGGAACCCTAGAAGGAAAACTTAAGAAATGTTGAAAGATAAGTAGGTATGCAGAACATATATAATCTTAAGTTAAATAATGAGAAAGTGTGAAGAAAATGGATGGATAATTTAAAAGTCGACGGTAATAAAATTCCTTGTTAGAAAGCCTAGCTGGAGAACAAAAGTCGAAAAGCCGAATTGAATGGATTTTCAGGGTAGTATCCGCTGAAAACCCTTAGGAGACAACACTCCTCCTACCAGGGACACCTAGAGGTTTAACAGATTGTTGCACGAGCTCGGTGCAATCGCGTTTCCCTGCGAAAGTGAGGTTAGGTTTTTGTTGAGACTAAAACTAGGTTTGCTCGAGGACGAGCAAAAGATAAGTTTGGGGGTATTTGTTCATATCATAATATTGCATTATTATATTTCCCATTCATATTTATTTTACAAATAAACAGGTGCTTTTGACCCATGTTTGCTACATGATTTCAGGTTACTGGTTCTTGGAATAGAAACGGTGAAATTGACGAAAAAGATGATACAAAATAAGACTACGAGTGATAAATGGTGAATTCTTGATCGTGCCGGCATTTTAAAAGACAATAAAGATCAATAAACAGCAGTTCACTGAGCACAAGGCAGCGACACGAAGAAACGATAAAAAAGTCCACTACAATTATTCACCAGGAGATCTGAAGAAAATCATAAGACATTTTTAAGAAAGAACCAAAGAAATAGGAAGACACAAATACCCAGAAGCATCACAGAAAGTTTGAAGACACAAGTCCACTATTTGGCTGCAAAACCGCGGCCAAACACTAGCTGCAGCCGCGGTTCCGCGGCCGGGTATAGCATGTGTCGGTGGGAAATTTTACCAAAACTCTAGCGGCGCGTTGACTAGTCTTCCTAGGGGCATTTTTGGAATAGCACATGTGCGAGTTATTGTAACCCTAGGTTTCCTATCCTCTATAAATAGGAACTCTAAATATTGTATTAGGGTATGCCTCTTTATATGAATAAAATTCAGATTCCTTTGAAGTTTTGAGAGCATCATTTTGTAAGTTTCTTTTAATTTCTGCCTTAGTTCTAGTTTTAATTCTTGCCCTAGATAAATTATTCTTTTGCCTTAGTTGAATCTAGTGTAGAATTTCTTAAACTGCAGTAGGTAATTAATATCTTATATCTAAAAACAAAATAAAAATCATGTTTTTAATAGATCCCTTAATGAGCGAGTAGTTTCCTCGCTTGTTAGGATTAGGAATAGGGAAGAGTTTGAGAGATGAAGATCTCTCAACTCTTTCGTTTCTAATCATTTGCAATAATTAGGACTTCATGCAAGCATGCATGTTCCGCTCCCTACGGCATCCTACCCACGAGGTAATGGTGAAACCGTAGTATAAAAGACCGGACATGCATATCTTCCATGAAGGTTAGGGTAATTATTAAGAAAGGACGGAGAAGGATCAAGAGGAAGAAACATCGTTTCTTCCCAATCATCCTAATCCCCTTTACTAATAATTGTTATAACTCCTAAAAAGATTTAATTTAGGGCATTGAAAGAGGTGTGAAAATTAATCTTACCAAACTTTACCTAGACCTAATCCTAGCAAGTTTCCTAATCCTAGTATAATTCAACTTAGTTTTTAGATTTAATTAAAAGATCCAACACCCTTTGGAATTAGCTCGTAAGAACATTTAGGAAATTAACACCATCCCTGTTGACCGACCCATATTCACCAGCTAGCTACCAAGCGACGCCGTTCTTGATTGCTGTAATATATTTTTGATCGTAAAAATCTCTCTAAATCAGAGAGTAGACAAAGAGGACAACAGGGCGGATCAACTCACAAAGGCATTTTCCTAGGAAAGACTTTTATGAGATGGTTGAGTATGAGATACTTCAACCGCTGCTGATTGTTGGGTATTGGATACTACAACAGATGGCCCTAGTGCAAGTGGGAGATTGTTAGTTATTTGTATGCTCTGGAGGCCATTACTGTACATACGATGTATATTGTAGTGGATGCTTGTGTTGGGATACCTGGGACGGCAGCAAGGTTTCGGGTAGCATCATCCATGCCAAGTTTAAATTTTTGCCGTTCTAGATAACCCTAACCATGAATGTTTAACTAGAGAATCAAACTAAAACAAAATGTAAACACTTTAAAACTAAGAGATTAGGGATTACAACCTTTGTAGTCCATTCCTTTGCTTCATAAGCTCCGAGTTGAGCTCCCTTCGATGCGATCATCAAGCTCCCAGACTCTAGAGAGGCTCCATGAGGTGAATGAGGCATCCTTGCTTGAAGACTTCACTATCAAAGATGATCTTCCTTGAGGAATCACAAACCCAAGCTATTATTTTCACTAATGGGAGATTAGTGAAGCTAACACACTAATCTATATGGCTAGTATAGAAGATAATGATGAAGTAGGAATTTTGCTCTCTTTTGTATTCTATTTCTCACAAACATTCATCACAATTGAAAAGGCTAGAAAGCTTTAGTGAGGAGGAAGAAGAAGATGAAGTCTGATGAATCAAAATGAAGTATTGTTGAGGTTAGAAATGCAACCAAGGGTTAAGCATGTCATGCTTAACCCTTGTAGAGACTTGACCATGGAGTAGGGTTTGGGTTTGGTAAACAAATATCAAGAGAGTAGACTTAGTGAAAAAATCAAATATGATGACAAAAGTTTACAATTTTGAATAAACTAAAATAAATATATTTCAAACCATAATCTTAGCCATGGTAATAATCCATAAACCATAGTTGCATTTGTAACCTAACATGCTACAATTATACATATCACATATATATAATTATGTAACAAAAAAAGGATGCATTTAACATATATCACATATATATCAATGCATCCAACGTGAGAAAAAGAATTACTTAAGTAAGTTTATATTAGTTAATGTAATGTAATATATCACATATGTAATTATACATTAAATTATCGGATCAATACTTGATCCGATAATCCGGCTATATCACATATAACCGACTAATATAAAATGTATCATTTTATCGAATCAACACTTAATCCGATAACTCGGCTATATCAAATATACCCGACCGATATCACATATCGCGAGAACAGAATACGGTATCACATACAAGTATCAATCTCGGTCCCGCACATATCACATATGTGCTCCTACTACGTTTCACCTGAGCCAGGAAAGCTCTGTGTAGGACTCTAAAGACTCGTCAATACGCTAGCAATAGGTGATGATCATATCAAACACCCACAAGCAGGAAGCGGTCAGCTAAACATAACAGCCACCCAGGTATTGAGCGATCAGAAGATCAACAAGCAAGCGTGCACACACTCCTGTGAATCTAATCAGTTACACTACCGTATTGTCCGGTCTCTTCGTCTGAAATGTCGCATATCCAGTCTAGGGGTGGTAAACGTCGGACCCAGTAACTGATAAGTCGTGTCGATGTGAGGCTCATAATGGGTCAAGAAACTACTGATAACACTTACCAGTAGATCTTCATATCAGCCCTGGAAAGGGACTTCCAGTTATAGCCTATCGAACATAGCGCAACATCAACCCCAATACCGGGAGAGACGAAACCCATCCTATCGCTCATTGCCTCCATGTGATTCGGGACTGTGCCCAAAAGCCACCTTTTTTTACTTTCTCATGAACGTGGTAAGGTGTAAATCAAAGCACAGTGGGAATCACACAAGACTCTATCATGATCTCGGGTCTACAGACTAACTTGTACTAGTTTCACCAGAGCACTGCTATCTGACGATAGGTATAATACCATCTTGGAGTACTCAGCGAGTCCGTTCAGTGTACCCATCTTACTGAGCAACCGTACACTATCATTGATGTCAAACACCAATGGATATGGGATCATCCATCACCCATCATATGGATCCAGATGCGTATAAGCTAGTCTACTCTGGAGTATCGATGTCCTGTCTCGATACACCATCAACTAGAAACTGTTATAGGATGTACTCTTGGACTACCCTGGCTACACTAGTATGATCTGCATCATAGTCCTAGTAGCCAAGTACATATCCTAAGGGCTTTATCAACATGTTAGAGCAAGACAGTATACAAATACAAGTCAACATGTTAAGACAAAGTAAAACCAGATAGCAAACTATCATGTCGAGCAAGAAAGTCCTCTCTATATATATCCAAGCATCCACTATAACATACATCATATGTACAACAATGGCCTCTATGGCATATACATAACTAACAATCTCATAAATGCACTAAGGCCATCTATTGTAGTATCTCATACCCAACAGCCCGAAGAGTCTCTCAAATTGTATCTGGGGTATGGTTTTCGTGAGTGGATCCGCAGTGTTTTCCTTCGTGTCAACTCTCCTAACCTTGAGCTCGCGGCGATCAACTATCTCCCGGATCTGGTGATACCGCCTCGGAATATGCCTGGATCTCTAATGGGACCTGGGTTCCTTGGCTAAAGCTACAGCTCCATTGTTATCACACTACAAGGGTATTGGATACTCAATGGATGGAACCATACCAAGTTCAGTGACGAATTTCTTCATCAAGACATCCTCCTTGGCATCATCGTTGCCAGTGATGTATTCAGCCTCCATCGTCGAGTCTGCCACGGTTTCCTGTTTGGAACTCTTCCAACACACCGCCTCTCCATTTGTTAGGTCCACGTTACCTCTCCCGGTCCTTTCGGGCTTGCGGAAACGGTGAAAAACGATTTTTAGGGTTATGGTAACATGGACTGTAAAAGCACGGATTTTTGCTAAACTACACACTAGCAAATAACAAGAGCTTTACCTACTCGGTTAGGGTGTTATACCTCAACTTGAACTCCTTCTCTTGGACTCCTTGTGGTGGTCGGATGGTTCAGTACTCGTCGCCTTCTCTTGCCGAAGATGGATCCACCTGAGGGTCTCTACCTTGAGCTCCTTTCTTGAACTTGAGGAAACTAAAGTGTTCGGTTTGCTAGACCTTCAACCTTAGGATGAGTAGAGATGAGTTTTGGTGTTTTATCTTGAAGTCAAATGGTTCTCAACTCATGAGAGGGATTTAGCCTTGAGAGAGAGGAAGAAGATGAGAGCTATGGATGAGAGAGAAGATGCAAGTAAGAATGAATCAATTTTTTACAACCATGCTCTTATATTTTAGAAAATGATAAAAATAATAATAATTACAATTTGTGATGCTGAGTAGATGAATGACCATTATCATTTCATTCATTAAATGCTTTGTGCAAAAAATAAGAAGAATCTTTGAAAACAAATGATGATGATCAACAAGTCTACTTTGGTCAACTGGTCAACTAAAGTCAACAAAAGTCAAGAATTCAACTCAACCATGGCACTATAATTGTTAACTAATATTATTAATCATATTTCCTATTCTCATTAGGGTTTGGAAAAAGACAACAGTCAACTGTGCATATACACCCGTACCATAACCCTAATAAGAATCCTCTGCCTCTGTCTCAGTCAACTGTGCCTACACACCCGCATCCGTGTTCCGAGGAACACGAATACAATGAGATAAAACGAATCCCAAAACTTGTACTAGGATCTGGCTCAAACCAAAGCCCGCAAGTAATAACTGTCCGGACACCAAACATGCACAAGTGCGCGAATGTGAACGAACCCTGTCGCAAAACCAAGCGACCTCTACTCTGTTTTGCCCAAAGGAGAATAACTCTCTATGTGGGACTCTATAGACTTGACACTGCGGTGGCAGTGGGGTTAACCACAGACCGCAAGCGGCACTAGCAGTACGTAACGGTCCCCAGGTAGATGCCGATTAGAAGACAGATGAGGTGAACCCATCCGAACTCCTACTGAGCCTGTATGTGACAATCTCCATACAGTATGGTCTGTTCGTCTGAGAATATCGCATAGCGGGCCTATGGGTTGGTAAACGCCAGTCCCCTAATAGCGGTACAAGTCGTGTCGGAGTGTAGCCCAGAACACCCTGAGATAACACTGGAAACCCACCAGTATATCTCGCTTGCCCTGGCCAAGGACGACAATGTGTAATGGCTCTCCTAGACACAGCGCGATATCAACCCCCAATACCGGGAGAGACCAATCATGTCTAACAGTCATTGCTTCCAAGTGCTTCGGGACTGCACCCAACTACTACCTGTTTGCAAGACTCAGTAGAGCCGTGGTAGGGCAGTAATCAAAGAACAGTGGGAACACACTCGAGGCGAAGTGACAGTGTCAAGTCAGCGAACTAAGCTGTACTCATGTCACCTGGGAACTGTTAACTAACGATAGGTATAATACCAACCAACAGTTCCCGACGAGTCATGTCCAGTGTACTCGTAACCTAACGAGCAGCCGCATACTATCTCTAGTACGACGTACTGATGGCTGTGGGACAGACCATCTTCCCTAATGGGAAGAGAAGCGCATGCACCAGTCTACTCTGGAGTATCGATGCCCTGTCTCGATAATCCTATGACTAAGGACCAAAATAAGGATGTGCTAATAGACAACCTAGCCTCCACTAGTGTGATCGCCATCACAACGCCGGTAGTCAAGCAAAGATCCTAAGGGCTCCATCAATATGTTTTTAGCTATATGTTAAAAGAAACATATACACATATTAAGATAGAAGCAAACAAAGTAGCATACTACTATATCGACCAAGACTGTCGTAAAACCGTATATATATATCCCAAGCCTCCAAAATGTATTATACAAATTAGTACTATACAATAATGGCCTCTAGGGCATACATATCTAACAATCTCCCACTTGCACTAAAGGCCAGTAATTGGTATACCAACGTCTGCACTAGGGCCAGCTGCTGGCGTACCGCATAACCAATAGCTCAAAAAGTCGCTCGAACCGTGTTTGAGGGAGGGCCTTTGTGAATGGATCTGCCGTGTTGTCTTTTGTGTCCACTCTCCGTACCTCGATCTCCTGGCGATCAATGATCTCCCTGATCAGGTGATACCGCCTTAAGATGTGTCTAGATGTCTGATGCGACCTTGGTTCCTTCGCTAAAGCTATTGCCCCATTGTTATCGCAATACAAAGGTATCGGGTCAACAATGGACGGAACCACCTGAAGTTCACTAATGAACTTCTTCATCGAGACCGCCTCTTTTGCGGCATCGCTTGCAGCAATGTATTCAGCCTCCATCGTCGAGTCTGCGACGGTATCCTGTTTGGAACTCCTCCAACATACCGCCCCTCCGTTCAGGGTAAACACAAAACCCGAGACAGACTTGCTGTCATCTTTGTCACTCTGGAAACTTGATTCGGTAAAGGACTTGACCGTATGGTCTCCATTACCGTAAACCAGGAACATCTCCTTAGTCCTTCTTAGGTACTTGAGAATGTTCTTCACAGCCGTTCAGTGGTCCTCACCTGGGTCTGACTGATACTGGCTCACCAAGCTCAGCGCGTAAGCTACATCTGGACTTGTACATAGCATCGCATAAATTATAGATCCTACCGCCGAAGCGTAGGGTATAGTGCTCATGCGAACCCTCTCCTCGTTAGTCTTAGGACACATCTTCTTGGAGAGGGTAATTCCATGCAATGCGAGTATGTTACCGTGCTTGGAATCCTTCATACTAAATCCCTTTAGTACGGTCTCTATGTACCTGGACTGCGAATGTCCCACTAGTCTCTTGGATCTATCTTTGTAGATCTTGATCCCAAGAATGTACGAGGCATAACCCAGGTCCTTCATGGAGAACCGTTGTGACAAAAATAGCTTGACCGATTGTATCATAGGAATGCCATTTCCAATCAAAAGAATGTCGTCCACGTACAAGACTACAATCTTCTTATAGACACAAGGTTCATCTTCGTTCTTGATGAAATCAAATTCCTTGATTGCCTCATCAAAACAGATGTTCTAGCTCCGCGATGCCTGCTTTAATCCATAAATGGATTTAAGCAACTTGCACACCTTTCCGCTGCTCCCACTGTCTACGAAACGTTCTGGCTGATCTATGTAAACGCACTCTTCTAAATATCCGTTTAGAAAAGCCGTTTTAAGGTCCATCTGCCATATTTCATAGTCATGGAATGCAGCAATGGCAAGTAGGATCCGAATGGATTTGAGCATAGCCACCGGAGAAAAAGTTTCGTCATAATCCACACCAGGTCTTTGACGAAAACCTTTTGCAACGAGTCTAGCCTTATAGGTCTCTACCTGCCTATCTACACCAAGTTTCCTTTTGTAGATCCATTTGCATCCAGCGGGTTTTACACCAGGTGGAGCAATATCTAAGGTCCACACATTATTGGCGTACATGGACTTCATTTCGTATTGCATTGCTTCCTGCCACTTATTAGAGTCCCTACTGATAATGGCCTGCATGAAACTGGTAGGGTCATCTTCTTCCAAGATGCAATCCTCTCGATCCCCATCTATGAGAAAACCGTAGTATCTCATGGGCAGACGAAAAATCCTACTAGATCTGCGGAGTGGCTGAGGTTCGTCTGGGGTTATTGAATTCTGAGGTTCTGTCAAATCTTCAGTTTCATTTTGTGGTCGCTGAATTTCTTCCAGTTCTACCGAACTCCCAGTTGTTTCTTCTGCAAGAAATTGCCACTCTAAAAAGGTGGCATGGCGAGATACAAACACCTTCTGTTCCTCTGTATGGTAGAACAGATATCCTGTGGAGTTCTTAGGATATCCCACAAATGTACATAGAACTGAACGTGCCTGAAGTTTGTCCGGATTTTGTACTTTTACATAGGCCGGACAACCCCATATCTTAATACGTTTAAGATACGGCCTTTTACCATTCCACATCTCGAACGGTGTCTTAGGCACAGATTTAGACGGAACATCGTTCAATAGATATGCCGCTGTCAATAGAGCATGTCCCCAAAATGAAAGAGGCAACTCGGCATTACTCATCATGGAGAGAACGATATCCAGTAGGGTACGATTCTTCCGCTCCGATACACCGATGTACTGTGGTGTATAAGGGGGAGTAAGCTGAGAGAGAACACCATTCTCTTTTAAGTAATCTTGGAATACTGTGCTTAAGTACTCCCCTCTTCTATCAGACTGGAGAATCTTGATACTTTTGCCAGTCTGGTTCTCTACTCCGTTTCTGAATTCCTTGAATTTCTCAAAAACTTCAGATTTGTGTTTCATAAAATACACATATCCGAATCTACAGAGATCGTCAGTGAATGAAATGAAGTACGAGAACCTACCCCTTTCATGTATAGACATCGGACCACATACATCACTGTGTATGAGTCCTAAGAGCTCTTTTGCTCTTTCTCCATGTCCGGTGAACGGCGATTTGGTCATCTTCCCTTTGAGACAAGACTGAAAAGTTTCATAAGATGAAAACTCGAACGCATTCAACAGTCCATCTTTATGCAACTTACTTAGTCTTTTCTCTCCGATATGACCAAGTCTACAATGCCACAAGTAGGATTTATTCGTATCTGAATTCTTCCTTTTGTGTGTGTTTTGTACATTGAGAACTGTATTCTGATTTAGAACGTAGATACCATTACACAGTGTACCTTCTGCAACCAGTACCTTATGAAGGTAAATGCTCATGATATTTCTATCAAGAAAAAAGTTATATCCATCTTTATCGAGTAAAGAAACTGATATGATGTTGCAAACTATGGAAGGTACATAGTAGCAATCGTTCAAAATCATAGTATTCCCATTTGGCAATACTAGGTGATATTCACTGACGGCTGCAGCATTAACTTATGCTCCGTTCGCTACTCTGAGCGACTGGTTATACCAAAAATATTATATGTTTTAACCGCAATGAGATACGGCGTCGCTATGCAACTAGCCGGTGAGTACAGGTTGATCTACAGAGATGTGTAATTTTTTTAATGTGTTTTTACGAGTTGATTTCAAATGTTGTTTGGATTGATTTATTAAATCTAAAAGACATAGATCTATCGATAAACTAAATTAATCTAAATTAATGCCTTGCTAGGGTTAGGCTTAGGGGAAGTTGGAAGATTAAAGGTTTCCTCACTGCTTTCAATGCCTTATTTTAGATCTATTAGATGTTATGGTAATTATCAATGAAGTGGATTAGAATCTTTTGGGAAGATATTTCTTCCTCTAGATTCTTTTCCTTCCTTTATTGATCCTTACCCTAACCTCCATGGAAAACACGCGCAACCGGTCCTTTATACTACGGTGTCACCGTTACCTCGAGGGGTATGGTGCCGTAGGGAGTGGTGTGTGCGTGTATGCATGGAGTTCTAATTCTTAGTTGTGAAGGGGCATGAAAGGGGTGAGAGATATCATCTCTCAAACCTTTCCCTAAGGCTAACCCTAACAAGCGAGGAGATTACTCGCTCATTAGGGGATTAAAAGACATTCTAAATTAAAAGAGAATTAAAGCGAAGAAATAAACGTAACTTACTAATTTTTATTGATGGCTCCCTCCAAACAATAATGCAGAACAGATCTAAATTTGTGAAACGAAAAGAGGCATAGCCTTTACAATCTTGTGATTACAATTTATAAGTAAACAGGGAAAATTAGGGTTACAGAGTCTCGCGCATGTACAATTACAGATATGCCCATGAAAAATCAAAACCTCCACACCGACGCACCGACACCAGAAGTTTCCACCGACACGGGCTTTAAATGGCCGCGGAACCGCGGCATTAGTGGGCTTGGGCCGCGATTCCGCGGCCCTTTTGTGAGATCATCTCACCAAACTTTCTGGGCTGCATACTGGGTATTTAGGCTTCTTTATTCTTCACTATTTTTCTCTGTTTGGCTTCTTATTCTTCCCCAGATCATCAGTGAAAATTTGTATTGGTCTTTTAACCATTTCACTCTGACATGTTTGGACCTTGCATTTCCTTGTACCTATGTGAACTGTTATTAGTCTAGGCTTGACTAGGATCCGTCTACTTGTTGGTCAAAAGTCCTTTTTTTGTGTCTTCTTCTGTCTTTTTCACTGTATTTGCTCCAAGAACCTGTATCCTGTAATATGCAGGAGTCATGCGTCAAAAGCACATGTTTAGTTATAAAACGAATAAGAATTGGGGAATATAAATTGCAATATTTTGATATGAACAAATACCCCCAAACTTATCTTTTGCTCGTCTTCGGGCAAACTTATTTTTTTATTCACTAAAATCCTAACCACACTTTCGCAGGGAAACGCGATTGCACTGAGCACGTGCAACAAGCCGTTAAACCTCTAGGTGTCCCTAGTAGGATGAGTGTTGTCTCCTGAGGGTTTTCTGCGGATTACCCCCACAAAATCCTATCAACTCGGCCCATTGACTATTGTTCTCCTATTAGGTTTTCTAACAAGGAATTCTATTATCTTTTGACTCGCAAATTATCCACCCATATTCTTCACACTTTCTCATCAACTAACTTAAGATTATATATGTTATGTAGACCTACTTAGCTTTCGGCATCTCTTTAGGTCTTCCTTCTAGGGTTTCATCTCCACTTAGGAATTTCTATCAACTCTATTAGAGATACAAGTTCTATTCTTCATCCCTTTCTCTCATCTAAACTCCACTTACATACCCCTACGTGTGTGTATAGATCACCCTACACTTGGATATTCAAATCAAGCAACCGTACTCTCATCCATTGTCCAAAGAACTTATTAATTAGTGAATTTTTAAATGAAATTTGCTTACACATCCTTCATGCAACCGTTAATACTTCTTGAGATACCAACAACCGATTACAAGATGCGTTAGCACTTTAAAACATACTTCCTAGTTTTTGCAACACCCAAGGTTTTAGCATTGACTCCCAAACCAGTTGGTTTAAGGCACTGGTTGATGAAGCACCCTCGCTAAATATTTTTCTAATTTTTTACAGCCTTAAGTAATCACAAAAACCAGTGTCAATTTTTTTCTTTATTCATTTTTTTTCTTTTATTTTCGTTGTACTAAGGACTTTAGACAAGAGCATTTCAAGGTCTCTTCTACTATTCCAAGTTTCAAGGTGCGTGATTGTGCCTTTTGTAGGGTATACGATTTCAGAATCTAGACTTAAGTTAGGAACTATTTTTGAAATTTATACTCTAATAAGAACATCAATACTCTTCCCTTGTCTCGACTTAGCCTAAGAAGTGGACCCAAAATTTGCCTATTTCTAAATAAACTACAAGGCATATACTTTCTACCGTTAAAGTTTAAGGAAAGTTATTTTTAGGGTTTTTAATTTACTAAGTCTAAGATCTAGTTGTTCCTAACCAGTTAACCTATTTGTCAAACTCAAGTCAAATAAGCCAAAATTGAATACAATAATTTTTATAATTTTTGAAATTTTTCAAATTTTTATGGTATTTCAAATAAGTATGCAAATGCAAAAATATATACAAATGAATGCGAAGGAAGAAGACATACCGAGCATACCCCCAAACTTGAACTTGACAGTGTCCTCACTGTCATACTAAACCAAGAGGGTCAAAATACCGGCACATCCCTGTTTATTTATTTATAATTTTTTTATTGTTAGGGAAAACAAAAATATATATACAGAAAGGCTCCCCCAAACATCATTTAAACTATATTAGACATTACTGCCAAACTTTGCATAGACTAAACGACAACACCAACCAGTTGAAAAATTTATCAGTAAAGAGTATCGGTTGGTGGAAGAATAAGTCGTAGCGATCCAAAAAGAATTGGGGACGATAAAAGTGGTAGTATGGAAGGTGTGGAGGTGAATAGACAGGAGGTGGTGATGAATCAAAACGAGAATGTGAATGATCAGCAATCAGTGGAATATTGGCATTCTCGTAGCTTATTAAAAGAAATGGGGGTGGTTCAACGTCTAAAGTAGGAGGTTGACTCACCACAATACCTCCAAAATGTTTCTGTGGGTCATTTATTGACTTGGCATCATCCATCAATTGCATATGATATTTAATTATAAGGGAACTGATCTCCTCAATGTCCACCATAGTCCAACTGAAAACTTGCCGCCTATCTTGTAAGACCTTTAAAATAGCGTTCTCTTGCTCGAAGGCAAGAGAGGCTGATATTATAATGGGAAAAGTCTCATTCTCACCTATGTAAGCATATTTAAGGTGAGGCGGTAAGGATATGAGTTCGAGTTTCCGAGGCGAAAGAATCATTGCGGAATCTACCTCGAACTCAAAGGACTCCAACACAGATTCGAAATCACTGTAAACAACCAATTCGCTTGGTTCAACTAACTCATCCAAAAATTCAAAAGACTCATATTCGGGCTGTAAGTCGTCATCATCCGAAAAAATGAAACATTCATAATCTATATCGGTTGTGTCAACGGTGGTAGGCTCAAGGAGGGACGCACTAGTGGCGTCAAAACTGTTTTCATCAAACAAGAATCTTTCAAGCTCGCAGTCCTCCTGCGTGATTTCGTGAATAGAGCAAACTTCTCGTGTACTAGTTTTAGGCACGGGGGGCAGACTTCCTAACTTTTAAATATTGAACTCACTAGACGTCTTCCCGAAGGATAGAGTCATGGAGCCATTGCGACAGTTTATTACAGCATTGGAAGTGGCCAAAAATGGTCGACCGAGAATCACTGGAATTTGGTTCCGTGAGTTAGCAACAGGTTGTGTATCCATAACAATAAAATCAACGGGGAATATGAACTCCCCAACTTTGATCAACACATCTTCTAGCTCACCCCTTGGATGGGTGATTGGTCGATCAGCCATTTGGAGAGTATAACGAGTGGGTTTCAACTCTCCAACCCCTAATTGTTCGTACACGGAGTAGGGAAGCAGGTTAACACTAGACCCAAGATCTAAAAGTGCTCGATTAATTTTCTTATCCTCAGTTGTGATTGAAATCGTAGGACAGCCGGGATCCTTTCGTTTTTGGGGTAAGGGTTGAGGGTGGTTAATAGCATTGCTCACTGCACTAGCCACTAGCACTTTCTTGGGTATTTGAGATGACTTTCTCTTCGAGGTGCATAAGCCCTTTAAGATTTTCGCGTATGAAGGGACTTGTTGGATTGCATCCAAGAGAGGTATATTTATGCTAACCTGCTTAAATAACGCCACAATCTTCTCCATTTGTGCTGTTGGTTATTGGGACTCAACCTGTTTGGAAATGGAGCATTTTGAAAATTTGTTGAGTCAAATGTCTGTGGAGTAGAATGTGGAGTAGGAACGGATCCCAGTGTGGATCTGTTCGAATTAGAAGAAGAAGAGCCTTTTGAAGAATGGAGAATAGGCTCTAGCGGAGGAAATGAGGGTGAAGAAGAAGGAGAAGATGACAATGGAGAAGAAGAAGAAGAAGAAGAAGAACCACCGGCAGGGATGTCATCATTAATACCCACATTATTTTGCAACACATTTCCGGATCTCAACGTGGTCACCACATTTACATTGTGATTGTTATATGCGTTTTGTGTGTGACCGGGATTTGGCAATGGTTGAGATGGAAGCTTTCCCTTTTCTCTCTCGCTCAACTCAGCAGTTAATTGTGCAATTTGTGCCTCAAAAGATTTGATACTTTGATCATGTGAAGCATTGTTATGCATCAAAGACTGAACATAATTTTCAAATCTTGCTGCGAATTCTGTAGATTGCTTGAGAAATGCATCTAGACTTTTTTCGAGCGAGATAACCTTATCATCATTTGGTTGAACCAAATTGTTCGTTTGATTTGTATAAGATTGTTGTTGGAAAGGTTGCTGGTTTTGAGTTTGTGAAGGTGCTTGTTGTTGTTGTGGAGGAGGAGATCTTTGAAAATTGTTATTTCCTTGGAATTGTTGATTTTGGTTCCAAGCGAAATTTGGGTGACTCCTCCACCCCGGATTGTATGTCGAAGAGTACGGATCGTTTCTTTGTTGTTGCTGAAATGCAGCATTGACTTGATCCTGTCCTTGAGTAGATGCATTATAAGGACACTCTTCGGTTAGATGTGATGGATCCGCACAACAAGCACAAACAGTTCGTGGAGGCATAACAGGGGCAGGAGAAGACGATGAGATTTTGGTCTCAATGGCTTCTAGCTTTTTCATAAGTGCGGCCATCTCGGCCTTCATTGCAATTGACATATCTACTTGATGTATGCCTGTCCTAGATTAACCAATATAAGAAGATGATGTGGTCTTGGTACTCTCCCACTGAATTGTTTGCTCACTAGGATCCTCAAGAAACTGCCACGCTTCGTCGCTAGACTTGGAGAGAAAATGACCTTGACATATGGTTTCTAGCAACTGCTTCGTTGCCGAGTTCAATCCCTCGTATAATGTTTGGCAAAGTTGCCAACTTTCGATCCCATGATGAGGGCATTGAACGAGTAGGTCTTTAAATCTCTCGAAGCACTTCCAAAATGGGTCGGAAGGAAGCTGTGAAAATTCTATAATCTCGTTACGGATTCTAGCAGTTTTGTGATGAGGATAGAACTTTTTCAGAAAAGATTTCACAAACTCGTCCCAATTTCTAATGGAATGTGATGCGGTGCTGTATAGCCACTTCTCGGCTAGGTCACATAAGGTAAAAGGAATGACCGTTAGCCTTATAGCGTCATCACTTAATTGGGTCGTTTTCATCATAGCGCACACATTTTGGAATTTATTGATAAAGATATAAGCATCTTCAGATTCCAAACCATGAAATTTTGGCAGCATATTGATGAAATGTGGTTTTATTTCAAAATTTTCCCCATTTGCCGGTGGGGGTGAAAGACATGTAGGTAAAGAAGTGCTGACGGGGTAGAAGAGATCCTGGAGCGCGATTCGTTGGGGCACTACAACAGGCGAAAGATTCGGGTTATTCGCACCTAACGGAGGTGGAATCATTCCTGTCGGTAAGGTATCGTTGGGGTTGAATCCCGACATACCTTCGAAAGAAGAATTTGAAGGTGGAGGTAAGGAAATGGAGGGAATTTTGACTTCGGTGTCGAAAGGTTCGTTGGTCGGTACCAACGAAACACGGACTAATCGGGCGTTAGTATCCCTAGTCCAAAGTGACATACACTAAAAGGGTAGTGTAGTCAGAAAAAATAAAAGACAGAATGTGGAGGTAAGAAAACGTCAATGAGAAGAAATGGTGGAAGTGAGGTGCAAGTTTCCTTTAGCGACAAGTTGCAAGTTTTGAAAAGATTTTTCTTTTTTTTATGTAAGAGTTTTGCAAAGAGATTTTTGAAAAGAGACTTGTGACACAAATGCTATCAACCACACATGCACAATCAGGCCTAGATCTAGGGTCACCTAGGTCTGCTAGACAGCTCCTAACTAGGGCTAGAAATAGGACCTCAAACCGCCTCTTCACCGTTAATTGCGGCCAGGTAAGTGCCAGGTAAGTGGGAAGAAACCACAGTAGTGAGCCTAATTAATAACCACTAGCCTAGACACACTTTCCTAGACACCGCAAAGTCAGTTAGGATAAACGGTCGATGCCTATACTAGTCCTTTTCCTATTGAGCTCGATGTCCTTAGGGCTGAGTCTAATATTTTTTAATTAATTGTGGTCGATGCAAAATACTTTAAGGTGATTTCTGGGGTCCTGGGAAGGGTGATGAAATCCCCACCCAATCTGAGTTTGGTCAATTAGCCCCGTAAAGTCCGATTAAATTATACAAAACATTAAATTCACTTGCAATCAATTTTTTAAGTGCGGCGCAAAGAAACCAGCAGAAAATCTGTTATTTAGAAAGGGGAAGAAGAATTTTTTTTTAGCGCAAAGAAACCCTGCAGAAAGTTTTCACAGAAAGATATATGGAGGTTGCAGAGGGGAGAAGAAGAAAACACACCATGCAAATTTGAGGTGCTGACGTGGCAGCCACGCGGTGGAACCGCGGTTCTGGGC
This sequence comes from Agapanthus africanus, assembly GCA_030015575.1. Lineage (NCBI taxonomy): Eukaryota > Viridiplantae > Streptophyta > Magnoliopsida > Asparagales > Amaryllidaceae > Agapanthus > Agapanthus africanus. The sequence goes on along the minus strand of CM057339.1, from coordinate 467,470,672 downwards.
ACCCTTTTGCGGCGGAAGCGCGGTCAATTGAGGGGATCACTGTCTGAAAAAATTTTTACTGCTCTGTTATCCAATTTCCCTTCTATTCTGATGTTTTCTTTTCTATTTAACCTTCTGTAAATTTCCAGATTCGCAATTCTTCTCTGTTCCTGTAAGATTCAAACCATAAAACCCTTCAAACAGATAAAAATTGATAAAAATTTTTGTACTTTTTTATATTTTCATATTTTTATAATTTTTTTAAAATTTATATCAACCCGAAATTACACAAAAGAAATTTTACGCCATCCCCGGCAACGGCGCCATTTGGTTATTCCAAAAATATTATATGTTTTAACCGCAATCAGAAACGGCGTCGCTATACAACTAGCCGGTGAGTACGGGTCGATCCATAGAGATGTGTAATTTTCTTAATGTGTTTTTACGAGTTGATTCCAAATATTGTTTGGATTGATTTTTTAAATCTAAAAAACCTAGATCTATCGATAAACTAAATTAATCTAAATTAAAGTCTTGCTAGGGTTAGGCTTAGGGGAAGTTGGAAGATTAAAGGTTTCCTTACTGCTTTCAATGCCTTATTCTAGATCTATTAGATGTTATGGTAATTATCAATGAAGTGGATTAGAATCTTTTGGGAAGATGTTTCTTCCTCTAGATTCTTGTCCTTCCTTTATTGATCCTTACCCTAACCTCCATGGAAAACACGTGCAGCCGGTCCTTTATACTACGGTGTCACTATTACCTCAAGGAGTATAGTGCCGTAGGGAGCGGTGTTTGCGTGTATGCTTGGAGTTCTAAATCTTAGTTGTGAAGGGGCATGAAAGGTGTGAGAGATCTCATCTCTCAAAGCTTTCCCTAAGGCTAACCCTAACAAGCGAGGAGATTACTCGTTCATTAGGGGATTAAAAGACATTCTAAATTAAAAGTGAATTAAAGCGAAGAAATAAAAGTAACTTACTAATTTTTATTGATGGCTCCCTCCAAACAATATTGCAGAACAGATCTGAATTTGTGAAATTAAAAGAGGCATAGCCTTTACAATCTTGTGATTACATTTTATAAGTAAACAGGGAAAATTAGGGTTACAAAGTCTCGCGCATGTGCAATTACAGATATGCCCATGAAAAATCAAAACCCCTGCACCGACACCAGAGGTTTCCACCGACACGGGCTTCAAATGGCCCCGGAACCGCGGCATTAGTAGGCTTGGGCCGCGGTTCCTCGGCCCTTTGGTGAGATCATCTCACCAAACTTTCTGGGTTGCATACTGGGTATTTGGGCTTCTTTATTCTTCACTATTTTTCTCTGTTTGGCTTCTTATTCTTCCCCAGATCTTCAGTGAAAATTTGTATTGGACTTTTAACCGTTCCACTCTGACATGTTTGGACCTTGCGTTGCCTTGTACCTATGCGAACCGTTATTAGTCTAGGCTTGACTAGGATCCGTCTACTTGTTGGTCAAAAGTCCCTTTTTTGTGTCTTCTTCTTTCTTTTTCACTGTATTTGCTCCTAGAACCTGTATCCTGTAATATGCAGCAGTCATGCGTCAAAAGCACCTGTTTAGTTATAAAACGAATAAGAATTGGGGTATATAAATTGCAATATTATGATATGAACAACGAAATATCACCAGGTGAAACTTTCCTACTTTTTCTCAGTCCCTGCAATAAATTACAGATATGTGATCCTGATCCGGTATCAAGTACCCAGGAGGTAGGGCTGACCGTAAAGCAGTTCTCAATTACAAGAATCTGAAGTAGATGCAAAACTATGCTTCTTCTTCAACTGGGTATCCTTGGAATCCATACAATCCTCTTTTCCATGCTCAAACTTATGACTGTTGTCATAAGTTAGAGCCGAACCAACGTTCCCCAGCCCCGAATAAGAATTCGGATCAGTCAAGCGATACATTTTATTATCTTGATTAGGGCGTGAAATGGTTGCTACCTGGAGAGAGAGAAAAGAAACACTCAGTGTGCGCTCTTGCAATATTAGATTGGTTTATTAGTTTATCTAACCAGGATGGCTCCCACTGTTTCCTCAAATTCTTCCTAAAACCTTTTAAAAGAAGAACTAGTCGGGATTTAATTCACGTCACAATACTTGGTTAACCTTTCAGCGAGGCTAGTGTTGGTACTTCGAGGGAGGTTTTCCAACACTTTCGCGATGTTACTTAATTAAGTAACCTCTTTTCCCTAGAGGCGTAGCCCCGCTAACACCGTTCTAGACTGTAACGTTTTGACAATCGTTTCGGTGAAATTTCGAAAAAATGGTAAAATAAGGGGGTTTTCTGTAAAAAGTCAAAATGCAAATATCTTTATTATAAAATTAAATATACATATTCTAGCTATGTAATTGCTAGTATTTAGTGTTTATTGAGCCACTGGTGAAATTTCAAATTTTCTGAAAAATTTTCTGAAATTAATTATTTTAATATTATTTTAAGTCGTCACTAATATATTTAATTTGGGAAAATTACAAATTGGAATGAGTTGAAACAAATTTTGTGCATCATAAAACATTAAATAAAATTTTATCATGTGGTTTTTGAAACGAAATCGTTTGCCAAAACGGTTTAGAAAATATCGAATAAAAAGGCTTTTTTCGGTGAAATTAGTGTTAATGGGAATTGGGGTAATAGATTTATCTTTTTGCCTAACCCATACACCCATAACTCACCCTCTCTCACTCTCCCCATGTGGCCGACCCCACTATGACAGCCCTCCCCCTCTCTCTCTCCAATCACAAAGAAAAGAGAAGAAAAGAAAAGAAAATGATAAAAGAAAATGTGGACTTTGACTTTCCCACTTTCTCCACCTCACTCTCTCTCCTCCCTCACTCATTTCCCCTCCCTATTCTGGCCGAGAACAGCAAATTCCTACAGCCCCTCCCCTCTTAATTTCCTCACCTCATCTCTCTCCAAAAATCTACAAAAAAATTCCATGAAAAATCAAGCAAACCTCACTGAAATCAAAATCCAACACTTACCCATTATTCTTTATCCCATCTAGCATGGATCTTGGGGCATGGAAGCTAATTTGGGAAGCTAAATTGCATGTAGATCTACAAGTTTTGGAGGTATAAATCTTGTCCAAATAGTTAAATTGTTGGTATTTTGCTTAAGCTAAACTAGTTAAAAGTTATTTGGGTTTCTAATTTAAAGTGAGGGTTTGTGAAATTCAAGAGAAGGATTTGAATCGTGTTAGGGTTGTGATAAATTGATGATGGTTGTGATATGTATTTTAGCATCTTATGATATGCAAATCTAGTCTAGTAGTTGTTTTGTATATTGTCACTTAAAAGTGTTAAAATTGGAGTTTTAACAAACTAGGTATTTGAAAATTGTTTAAATATTGGGTTTAAAAATGTGAATAGGTTTTTCATGACTTCATTAACATTATAAAATATAGTTTAATACTTTAGTTCATGAAAAATCCATGCTAAATTATTGTTTGTGCATTTTTGCTATAAAATTGTTAAATTTGGGTATATTGTAAACTAGAATTATGGAATTTATGGAATTTGATGAGGATAAATTATAGGAATGGTTTATATGACTTTTTTTTATAATATTTAGTGAATATTGTGGCCGCTAGATTCGTTTAAACATCAATATGTTGTATAAAAGCGGATAATTTTGCTTATTAGGTTTTCGGAAAAATAGCTTTAAAGTGAATTTGAAGTTTTGGTGATTTTAACTTTTTATATATATATATATTTAAGGTGTTGTGAAACCACGATTGATACGTTTGAGTTTTTCAAGATGGTTTGGCGTTTGTACGCCGACGTCGAGGGTTTTTGGGTTGATTTGTGAAAGCAACCATAGGTTTTGACCTACGTGGGATTCACGTGTCGTTTTGGGTCATGAGTCGGATTTTAATACGACACGGTGCATTATGATATGTAGGTACCCCATGTGGACAACGAGACGACAAGCAAGCGCGTGGCGACGTCTGCACCGGCTAGCGAGAACCAGGTGAGTAGATTTATATCTACGGGGAGAGGTCGGGTGGATGGCGTATAGCACCCCCGCAGTCCGTAGTGTAGCTTATATTTGTATGTTTATATAGGTGTTTTATGATACAAGAATGTGTATTCATGTTATGTTTATGTGTTCCTGGATTAGCTTTGGGTTAGTTGCGAAACCCTAGAGTAGTTGTTATACCCACATACGCACACACAGACTTGCATACATTACTTTCTTGTGCGCCGATTGGGATGTGTATATATGTATATATGCATGGGTATGGGACTATGCATATGTACATTCATATACACATGTATGGATAATGGGGATTGTACTTGGGATTTAAGATGAGTCGATGAGATTTGATTTGAGGCCGTGAGATCGGTGATATAGCAGGGTTCGTATTTGAGATACGACATGACGTTGTAACGGGTCTTGACGTAGTGTTTCACACACATGCATGCATACTTAGGCGGTATCAGTATTGTACTAGGCGTAGATCAGTACCCCGATCAGGATCTGTGATAAAGAGGATACCATGTGAATAGTATAATGAATGTGATATTGATCCGTACCCAGATTTGGGATGCCGTACGACGGATTTACGTACGAGCTATATTGATGATTGATCCGCACTCTTGATTTGGGATGCCTGATTATAGATAGGGTATCGAATATGATATTATTGAGGCGGGATCACCGACTATACATATACAGGTATGTATATGGATCGACTCAGATGTTAGGCGGTTTCCTTACCTGTAGTCCAGCTTGTTAGCTTTGCCCTTTAGTTTAGTTTGGTTGTTAGATTAGATTCGATTCTTATCTATTTCAAAAACTAACGAATCGTGGGTATTTTAAAAGACAGCCCAAGGGATCCTACGGATATTTTAAAAGACGTATCTTTTCATAAAAACACCGTAGCCCCTATTTTCAAAACCCCATGATTCGTGTTATTTCAAAAAGGCACCATTTGTAGGACTTATATTAGATTAATGCAGGTTAGTTACAGTTGCGTCTAGTATTCTGCTCCCGCTTATTATTGTGGTTCGCTTCTCATCGCATACTTTTGTTATAATTTCTTATTGCAATATTGATATCATATTGTTAGGACACCAGCACCATTACCGATGATGCGTATGTACCACGTACACTTACTTGCCGGCTCACACACATCTTCATCGGTAATTGCCATGTCACGTACACCTTAGAAAATATTATTGCTTGACTTAGCTTGTTAGTTAGTAATTTGACATGATATTAGTGTATCTGCCTTATATGCCAGCTTAACATTGTAGTTATTACTTGTCACTTCATGCATACTGTTATTCATTATTATGCCTATATTCATGGTTTTACATGCTATTGATGATTTGGATTCAGGTTTCCATGAAATTTTCTGGATTTGGGGGGAAAACCGCAAAAGTTATATAAACTGATTTCTCTCTTTTTAAATAAAAAGTGCGGTTTTTCCCATGATGTATGAGTCGTCCACCATGAGTTTGCTGATGGATTTCGAGACCCGATTCGAGGAGACGGATGAACCGTTTCGGGTACATGGTGGACCCGGTAAGGTACCTCGGGGCAAGAAGCGCGTGATGATGACGATGTAAGCCTGGCAGGGAAGCACTACCTACCGGTGATTTTACCCGACGCGTCGGATATCCGGAGGATACCGTCGTGGTCTTGAGATGGTTTGTAGGGGCCGGTCTGGATTGACGGCGCCCTAGATATTGTGATTGAGACATTGAGATTTTGAGATATTGAGGTACAGAGACTGTGATACAGAGATATCGAGATATTGGGATTACGTTTTGTGCCGATGCTAGGCACTGTTTTATGCTGATTTCATTATGATACCTCATTTTAAAAATACAAAGGAAATCTCACTAAATTATGAAAACAGTTCTTCATTTACACGTATTCTGTTTTCATGCATTCATACCTCATTCATATGATATATTGCTACCTGAGGCACTGATACGGGCACATGAGATTACACTCGGGTTAGATATTTACCCTAGCCTTGTTATAGGTTGTATGTTATATATATAATTGAGGATATATTATGATCATTGACGTAGGTTGCGTTATTTATGCGATTTCTTTCCGTAGATGTATTTCTATTCACGAGTTGGCAACTCACCCCCGTTGTGCCCCAGTTTCTTGCAGGTTTGCCGTACAGGTTTCATTACGGCTTGCGGGCATAGTTTCCTTCGGGTGATTTGCTAGAAGGTGGGTTTACTTGTATCGTACCCCCATTATATATCTTGTATATTATTATTCTGTTGTATCTAGAAGTTCCATCAACCAAACATGTATTTATTTCAGAGATAGAGACGAGTGATGTTATTCTTTCGACCATAGAGTCGCGCGTTTTATTTCTATGGTTTTCTTATGGTTTTGAGTTTTGATCCTCGCCGTTGGCGTTGTATATTATATTTCTTGTGTGGTTGTGACCGTCGATTGACGAAGAGCTAGCTCCCGCTTAGGGATGCCTTTTATTGATTTCGTATACTATTCATGTTGTATCCCGTTTGGGAGCCAGTATTTACAAAGGAGACACTGGCGAAATTTTCTGGAAATACTTGATGTTTTTTTTAAAAACTGCATAATTCGGCTTATGCTATTAAAAATACTTGTTTTAAATTGGTTTTCCTTCACTCTACTACTTTTCTTGGTTTGGATTTCTGGGTTCTCGGTTCACTTAGATTACGTACGCCTCGAGACGATCGTAGTTTAAGTGCCGGTCATGTTCCGTACTTTCGGGACGTGACAAGTTGGTATCAGAGCGTTAGGTTTTACCTTCGGAGCGTAAGATGACCCTTGGTTGATGGAATAGGTGACTAAAGTAGAGTGACGTACCGTAGGTATGTTCCGCGGCATATTTACGATACGCTACTCCACTTAAGAAGCCTTAGGATGTACATATCTTTGCTCAGTATTATATTCATTCCGATCTACCCTCATTAGTACCAGTTATGGTTTTGCTGCCACGATTACGGGCAGGGAGGGCTACAGCTAGAGTTGCGGTCAGCACGAGCTCGTCACGAACGAGGACTGACCAGGGCGAAATTCCGGCGACACACGATTGCGGAGATGTGTCTTTTTACTGTGTTTCCGCGCCACGAGCGTTTGGAGGATTGCCTTTATGAGGTTACTCGGATGTGCTGATCGACACTAGAGGATTGAGCCAATGATAGAAGCCAGCCAGATTTTGATGACCATTGGTGTGTTGCTTATTCATGATGATCGAGGCACTGTTCAGCGTGCAGACGAGCGAGCCAGTTATTGCTGCGAACGACGAGATATTGCCCCAGATGCTGGAATTAGGGCAGAACGAGTTGTACTAAGAGATGATAGAAGGTCGCTAGTCATCGAGGATGAATGACTAGGACATGTGGATCATTCGCCTACCCCGATGCGAGGTCATCAGATAGATTGATTCCAGCTAGAGACAACTTCACACGGAGACGTTGAGAGTCGACAGAGACGATCGAATGTCAGAAACTTATTATTCCAAATTTAAAGTAGTCGGAAAGACATGCAGGCAATTCTATGGTCCCTCTAGAAGAATGAAACCCTAACTCGACTTAATGACCGTGTGAAAGCCTTGGAACCTTCGGGTTTGCGGCAGTTCTGTGGCGCCATTAGTGAGGCTTGGGTTTGCCCTTCTACGGCTGGACCACCGATGCTGTGGTATGTACTCGATACTATTAGACGGTGCCCAAGATGTTGAGCTCTTGGGGAATTATGAGGTTTTGACGACTCGATCGGATGGCTTGACTTAATTCGGATCCTAGGTGGTGAGATGCATTCTTGGGAGACTCCAGATATGAGGATAGTCGTTGGAGCTTAGTCCATGCAGCCACGACGAGACGATTCCAAAGTAGATGACATTAGAGAAAAGTGAAGTAGGAGGTTCGTACCAGATCTAGATGAGATGACGTTCCACTCCGCCGACATCAGAGATGCGATGCGCATGCCGAGGCATGGTACTTGGATTTACCTTCCAGAAGGAGTCGCGATGAGTATACAGTCGTTCCAGAGAAGATGCAGATATAGGAAAGGACGATGACTTCCAGACAGTTGGCAGAGACGAGATAAGGAAGAGACCGTGAGCAGGATTACTTCCAGGACCCTGCTGCAATGATACTTGCACCCAGGATCAGATGTATCACGTACATTCAGAGAGCCAGAGGCTGAGGCCAGTGATATGTTGTCTTACGAGTGGTCACGATGATTGACCGAGAGATGACCAGAGAAGTGCCAGAACGGGATCATCCCCGTTACCACACCTGACAGGGCCGATGAGCCGTTGGACCGAGAGATTAGTAATTCACAGTGAACTCCTTGACCCAGGAGTGGTCAATGTTACGCACACCAGCAGGCCAGAGTTCATGATCATCGACGAGACGTCCCACTAGTGACCGCGACAGTTGGCCCGAGATTCTTAGAGGATGCACTTGAGCGGTACTAATCCGCCATTATTGATTTCGATGTTTTGGGTGATTTATTCGCATGATTTGATTTTGATGATTGAGGATTTACGATCTTTGCACAGTGTTGCACTTGATATCGTTTTCGTGCTTTGGTTTCACATGTTTGTGATTTTACGGTTTTAGACATTTGAGTTGGTTTTGTGCGTATGCACGCAAACGATTTGGTTCCTGCACTCTGTATAGTTTATATATGCTTGCAGTGCAGTGATACGCCTTTTGTGCACTTAGATGCACTAGACTTCGATTTCGATTGTGATACTCGATAATTGTTTTGTGCACCTGATTTGATTTTGCGCATGTTCGGCGCTTGATATTGGATTTCATGATTTCGTGCACGATGGATGCACCTGAGTTGGATTTTCACGCTTGTTGGGCGCATGTTTTGAAGGGTGATTTTGGTGCACACCAGATGCACTAAATCGAGATTTTTCGTGCATGTCAGATGCACCTGATTTTGCTGTCAGGCACACATGTTGCCTACGACAGATGTTTCGTGCACACCCGATGCACTTAGATGTTGTTTCTGTGCATATGTATGGCACATATTTGGATTTTGATTTCCGTGCGCACAAGACGCACGTAGTATTCAAACGCGTATTTCGGGATTGATTTTTCTTATAGAGCAGTACGTTTTTATGATATTGCTATGTGTTTTCGTACTGAGCAGGACTAGTCAGAGGACAGTACCTGAATATATTTTACATGAATAGTTTCGAGTTATATCATATTTGTTTTTTTGGATTTGGTATTGATGTCTTCCCCATGACTCCGATGATTGCGGGATGCTTGACGGAGTTCTTATTTGAGTTATATGCTCATTTTTCATGCCCATGCGTTGCGCAACGATTTGTTTTATGTATTTATGATTTCGGAGCCCCGGCTGTAGGGTTCCTAGGCACACTCAAGAGGTCTCATAAGGAATCAACCATGCCAATTTCAAAATTTACGGTGCCGAGAAACCCTAGACTAGATCATTAACTAGAATTTTAGGCGAATCGATAAGCTAGTTAACAACTTAACTAAGAGTTGAACGGAAATACAACCTTTGTAGATCCGGTGCTCCATCTCCATAGCTCCGTGATGATGTCTCCTCGCTGCGATCAACGAATCCCGGGCTCTAGCGTCGGCTTCATCGGAGAAAAGGCGGGCTAGGTCAACGACTACGATGCCGAAGATGATCTACGTCGAGGCATCACAAGATCGGGCTCCCACTTCACCAAGTCATGAAACTTGTGAAGAAAACACCCTATACTACTTGGCAAGAGGTAGATGATGAAGAAATAGGAAGTGGGTTCTCTTTAGAATTGGATTTCTCACTCATTTTCAAGAGTTGCCATTGTTGGTAGCAAGCTTCTCCTTGTCGAAGAAGATGAAGAAGAAGAAGGAATATATTATGATAAGTTATTTTGCAAATAGAAAATAAAATGAATACTTATCATAATCCAACCATGGTTAAGTGTATAGAATGAACTAGGGTTAAGTGGAATGGTTAGGGTTAAGCATGAGACAAATATGGTCACTTAGTCAAAGCTTCATGAAGCTTCAACTAGCATCCAAAGAAAGCCACCATTCATTTATTTTGCAAAATAAATAAACAAAATAAATAAATGATAAAGAAAAAGAAAACCCTAACCATTACACAACCATGGTTTAATCTTTACACAAACTCAAGTTAGCTTGCATCATCAAACATGATACAAACTTGTGCAAAAAAAAATATATCACATATACAATGTGCATAAACATGTGAGAAAAACCATTTAAGGTGAACCTATATTAGTTAATGTAAAGATATATATCAAATATATAATTATATATTAAATAATTAAATCAACACTTGATTTAACGAACCGGTCATATCGCATATAACCGAATAATATCAATAGTAACAACTTATCGAATCAACCTTTGATCCGATAACCCGGCTATAACGCATATAACCGATCAATGTTACAAATCGCGAGAATGGAATACAATATCACATACTGGTATCATTCTCGGTCCCGCACATATCTCATATGCGCTCCTATTTCGTTTTGCTTGAGCCAGGAAACCTCTGTGTAGGACTCTAAAGACTCGTCAATACGCCGGCAGCAGGTGATGATCATATCAAACACCCACAAGCCGCAAGCGGTCTGTTAAACGTAACGGCCACCCGGGTATTGAGCGATCAGAAGATCGACAAGCAAGCCCGCTCACACTCCTGTGAATCCAACCAGTAACACTTACCGTACAGTCCGGTCTGTTCGTCTGATATGTCGCATATCTCACCTAGGGGTGGTAAACGTCAGACCCCAGCAGCTCGATAAGTCGTGTCGATATTAGGTCTATAACAGTTCGAGAAACTACTGGTAACACTTACCAGTAAATCTCAGCAACCCTGGCCAGGGATTTCCGGTTATAGCCAATCGAACACAGCGCAACATCAACTCCCTATACCGGGAGAGACAAATCCCCTCCTATCGCTCATTGCCTCCATGTGATTCGGGACTGTACCCAAAAACCATCGTTTTGCACGCCCTCTTGGACGTGGTAAGGTGGAAATCAAAGCAAAGTGGGAATCACACAAGACTCTATAACGATCTCGGGTCAACAGACTACTCTGTACCAGTATCACCAGAGAACTGCCATCTGACGTAAGGTATAATACCATCTGGGAGTTCTCGGCGAGTCCGTCCAGAGTACCCAGTCTCCACTGAGCACCCGTATATCATCTCTGATGTCAAACACCAATGGATATGGGATCATCCATCGCCCATCTGTATGGGTCGAGAAGGTATACGCTAGTCTACTCTGATATATCGATGCCCCATCTCGATACACCCACGACTAGGGACCTTGAAGGATGTACTTATAGACTACCATGTCCCCACTAGTATGATCCGCATCATAGTCCAGGTAGTCAAGTACACATCCTAAGGGCTTTACCAACATGTAAGAGAGAGACAATCAATATACACGTTAAGGTAAAGAGCAACCAGATAGCATACTATCATGTCGAGCAAGAAAGTCCTCCCTATATATGTCCAAGCATCCACTACAATATACATCCTATGTATAGTAATGGCCTCTAGGGCATACATATAACTAACAATCTCCCACTTGCACTAGGGCCATCTGATAGCAGTGGTTGCAGTATCTCATACTCAACCATCCCATAAAAGTCTCTCTCTAGGAAAAGGCCTTTCGTGAGTGGATCCGCCGTGTTGTCCTTTGAGTCTACTCTCCTAACCTCGATCACCCTGGAGATCAATCATCTCCATGATCAGGTGATACTGCCTTAGAATATGTTGGGATCACTGATGGGACGGTCGTTCCTTGGCAGAAGCCACAACTCCATTGTCATACAATGGGAGGAACTAAGTTCATCACATGAACTAATATACACCCAGACTTCCTCTTTGGTAGTATCTTAGATAGCGATGTATCCAGCCTTAATCGACTAGTATGTCACGGTATCTAGCTTGGAACTCTTCCAACATACCGTCCCTCCACTGAGGGTAAAGACAATGCCTACGACTGACATTTAGTCGTCTTTATCATCCTGGAACCCTTCCAGTGATTCTCCCCAGGATCGATTGATACCATCTCACTACATCTAGTGAGTATCCCAACATCCAATTACATCTATCTCATAGATGAGAAATCAGAATTTAGGAGTTATCACTTTGATCCTTCATGGAGAATCCTTGTGATAAGCGGAGATTGACTGAGCGTAGCATAGGAAACTCCTTCCCTATCAAGAGTGTTGGATATATGTATGCCCTAGAGGCCATTATGAGATAGTGTATGTACTGATGTGTATATATATATATATTCGGGGGACAGTCTTGCTCGATATGATAGTATGCTATCTGGTTTTACTTTATCATATGTTCACTTGATCATGTTTATATTCATTTGGTGCATGTTGATAAAGCCCTAAGGATATTGGCTTAACTACTGGCATTATGATGCGGATCATACTAGTGGGACATCTGTAGTTTATAAGCATATCCTTGAAATGTTCCTAGTCGTAGGTGTATCGAGACAGGGCATCGATATTCCAGTTTAGACTAGCGTATACCATTCTTGTTCCATATGATGGGCGATGGATGATCCCATATCCGTCTGGTGTGTTGACACCGAAGATAGTATATGGGGGCTCAGTGAGACTGGGTACACTGAACGGACTCACCGAGAACTCCTATATGGTATTATATCATACGTCGGATAGCAGTTCTCAGGTGACACTGGTATAGATTAGTCTGTAGACCCAAGATCGTCATAGAGTCTTGTGTGTCCTCCCACTGTACTTTGATCTCCACCCTACTGCGGTTCTACTGAGTCGTACAAACAGGTGGATTTTGGGTATAGTCTCGAGGCATATGGAGGCAATGAGCGATAGGAGGGGTTTCGTCTCTCCCGGTATTAGGGTTTGATGCTGTGCTGTGCACGATTGGCTATAACAGGAAGTCTCTGGCCAGGGCTGCTGAGATATTACTGATAAGTGTTATCAGTAAGTTTCTCGATCTGTTATAGACTATATACCGGCATGACTTATTGAGTTATTGGGGTGGACGATTCCATCCCTAGACTCGATATACAGCATATCTGACGAAGAGACCGGACTGTACGGAAAGTGTTGCTGGATGGATTGACAGGAGTTTTGACAGGTTCTCTTGTTCTTATTCTGATCGCTCAATACCCGGGTGGCCGTTACGTTTAGCTGACCGCTTGCGTCTTGTGGGTGTATGATATGATCATCATCTACTGCAGGAGTATTGACGAGTCTTAGAGTCCCACATAGAAGTTTCTTGGCTCTGGCGAAACGAAGTGGTGCACATATGAGATATATGCAGAGGCTTGATTAAATAAAAGTATATGATACTGTATTTTAATCGAGCATTTAATATTAGTCGAGTCATATCAGATATGATCGATTTATTAAATCAAGTGTTGATTTAATATTGGCTTTTATATTATTTAAATCCTTTTCTTCTTATGGATACATGCATGTATATGTACATGATGATGTGCATACTTACATACATACATGAAAAGTATCATGGTTGATGATACAAAGAGGATGGAAATATAAGAATCCTATTGTAGATAAAATGATATATGGATATTTTCAATAAAGATTAAAGGCAAAAGAAAAGATAAAAGAGTCATTTTTTCCACACTCTTCTACACATTTCCATGGTTGAATTTAACTCAACCATGGTTTCATTTCTTTTTGCCTTTTAACCTTAATTGAAATATCTAGATATTATTTTGACTATGGTTATGGTTATGATAAGATCTCTCTCTCTCATTTTCTTTTTGGGTTATCATTATCATTCCAAGAAAATGAAAAAGAAAAAGGAGAGAGCCATCTTCTTCCTCAAACCCTAGCTCTCTTTTAAATGTTTAAAAAGTGTTAGAAAAAGAAAAGAAAAGGTAATAAATAAGAATAGCAACCACTTCATCATCCTACACAACCTTAGCCATCTTGTGTAGGGTGTTGTGCTTCTAGTATTTTCAAAGATCGTAGGAAGCATCAAGCTTAGGGCAAAGTGCTTCGGGTGGATCGTCGTGGACGAGGAGTTAATCAAGTGAACCGTTTTCAAAGCCAAGGAGTCATCCTAAGAGGTCTACAAAGGTTGTAGTCTCATCACTTAGTATAACTTAACTCTTAATTATTGATACTATTAATAGTTAGTTCATATATTCTAGTTCGATTCTTTGTATAGTTTGCTTAGCACCTCAAAATTTTATTGTTATAGCATGTATGATGCTTCTAAACTCTTACAGAGGTGTTAAGGAAACCCTACAGGTGGTATCAGAGCCAAGCTAGAGCCTTGTAGTAACCTAAACGACGTTGAAAACATCGAACGAACGAAATACGACACCCGGGGGGTGCTCTCTGGAAATTTTTTCAAAACCTTGAATTTTTCAAATTAAAAATATGTAAAACATTAAGCAGGAAAATATATGGGTCCTGAAGAAAAACGATGCCCTAAATCAACTATACGACCGCGGAACCGCGGCCCAAAGGGCTTATTGCGGCGGTTCCGCGGTGGTATAGTTGATTCATGGGCCGTATTTTCTTGTGCTGGACCGTATCTGTTTTCTGATGTTACTGGTATTTTTAGAATCTGCTCAGGTGTTGAGCTTTCAGAGCAGTTTGTGGTTGTTTAAATCGTTTGATCGGATGTTCCAACGTCGCTTAGGTTAATAGTATGTGATACAATAATTGAAATCTACAAATTTGTTTGTTGCATGTAAATCTAGCAGTTCGGTCTCGGGAAAGACGGAAATCTTGTTGAATTATCCGGTTTGTTTTGAAAAGGTGTTTTCTTGAATGAGACCCAAAAGCGAGCTTTACATTGTTTAGGCATGAAATCTTGTATGTGTGATATTCCGGATTTGTGTTGTCTAAAGGCAGTTAAAGATTTCAATTGTTGTATTTTTCCATTTTATTTCTCTGTGACCGTAAGTGTAGTATGTATTACCGGTTTTCGTTGCTATACATCAATGACGATCGGTGTATGCATACTTGCTTACGTTGATGATATTTGATATTATGTGTCGATGAGTTTTGATATGCAGGATTGTCGCAATGAATAGCCGGGGGTTTTCTTTTTATGTCAGATGAGAGTATTCTTTTAATTCATGTAAAATTTTGTATGTAATATTCTTTTATTTGGGGCACTTCCGGGGTGAGGTTGTTGTCACATGTGTTGTATATTATTTACTTTTCCGCATTAGGATAGACCCAAGGTGGAGGGCACAAGTGACCGGGTTATTGGGTTCCGTGGGAGGCCATCTCGAGGAGTCGAGACCGGGTCTCCTAAACTCCAGAATGGGTATGGTCGCTTGCCGCTCTCGTAGGGGTCTAGGGGTGTGGGCTTGGCTATACATCGCGACCGTGGAATCCGTATTTTTATTGCTGGCTAAATATAAAATACGGACCTCCTAGATATCCTTTATGTGCTTCTGCTGCTTTTATTATCTGATGTGATCTTTTAATGCATATCTGAGACGAATGAAATATTATATATATATGATATATATTAAACGTTACTTATGTTTTTCACCCGCACTAGCCCCGTCCCGGTATGCCGTTAGTTTAGTAACCTAACGGTGCATATCAGGACACTGTGACGAATGCGAGTGGCATAAGTGTACGTTATATTTTCGTTTCTTTCTCTAATGGCTTAGGATTTAAATGATGGGACTACATTAATGAGATTAATGTAAAAGACAAATAAACCTAAATAGATGTTGTAGAATCAGATTTGAAACACACTCGGCCTTTTTTATAAAAAGCAAGTTTCAAAATGTGGAGTTTAAGCCACTCCTTTTAAAACCTATTAGATTCTATAATGATATCAAGTTCAAAGCGTCAAAAGTTTTCTTAAAAACTATCCGCAACCCTCCGTCATTTTAGGAAGAAGAGTACTTAGTATTCGTACTGCGTATTTTGTCTTTAGTTAAGGCGCAGTGAACGGTAGCTGAGTGATGTCTTCCTACACTGCATATGATGCAGATTAGTTAGGACATTCATATGATTATGTTGACTTTAGTTAAGGGTTATATGAGTGGGTCTAGTTAATCACGAAATGACGGGAAGAACTTGACTAGTACTTATGATATGTTGACTTTAGTTAAGGTCATAAGTACTAGGGGTAAAAATCATATCGGGAATTTCAAGAGTTGAAAATCACAATGAGATTGTATACCTACTATATGATAATAGGATCCCGATTCCACTGCAAGCAAATGTTGCTCCCGGGAGAATTTTGCACTTTACAATTAGCTGACTCGGTAGGTGTCTTGAAAGGTGCCAAACGGGGCTACGCCTCTGGGAAGACGAGGTTTACTTTAATTAGGTCCGTGCGAAAGCACGGGGAACCTCCCTTGAGTACCGGCACTGGACTGGCCGAGAGGTTGGCGAAGTTGTAGAATGTAATTAATCCTAGCTAGTTTTCTTTTTAAAAGGTTTTATAGAAAATTTGATAAAAACAGTGGGAGACATCGATTAGACAAGATAATAACCAATCTGATCTTTGCAAGAGCATTCGCTAAGTGTATTCTTTTCTCTCTCTTAATGGCAGATACCCATGACAGGACTTAAGCTTCTATTAGATAAAAACAAGCTGAATGGGACCAACTATAAAGACTGGCTGAGGAATTTAAACATAGCCTTGACTTATGATAAAGTATCATATGTCCTTACAGCTCCAGCCTTGCCCCCTAGGTCCTAAACCTTCAGCTGCGGATATGGAAATCCGCAAGACATGGGACGCTGACTGTGCCACGGCAAAATGCCTCGCGCTTGCATCGATGGATAACACACATCAGAAGCAGCACGAGAATATGGACGTAAAAGCCATATTTCTCCACACAAAAGAGTTATATGGAGAGCAATCCCGTGTATTACGATACGAAGTGTCTAAGAAACTGTTTCAGATGCGCATGACCGCTGGCACAGCAGTAGGTGACCATGTTCTGAAAATGATAGCTCTCATAGAAGAGCTTGAGGACCTTGGGTGGACAATGGACAATGAACAATATACAGATATTATTCTGCAGTCTCTCCCCTCCACTTTTGCTCAGTTCATCGTTAACTTCAACATGCACAACATGGAGAAGGAACTGCTTGAACTCTTTAATATGTTAAGGAGTGTAGAAAGCACACTGAAGTCAGTGAAGACTCCCGTTATGTTAGTTGGGCAATCCTCCTCATCTTACCCAAAGGCTAAGGCCAAGGGAAAGATAAAGAAGAAACCCACCAAACCTAAGGGTGGAGTCAAAAAGGTGAAGGGAAAAGGCAAGTCCAAGGTTGGGGCATCAGAGAAAGGTGAATGTTTCCATTGCAAGAAGACGGGACACTGGAAGAGGAACTGTATTGAGTACCTATCACTCAAGAAGAAGCATGTTGATGCTTCAGCTTCAGGTGTGTTCGTAATTGAAAACTGTTTTTCTATTAATTCTGCATCCTGGGTATTGGATACCGGTTCGGGTTCTCATATTTGCAATTCTGTGCAGGCGTTGAGAAATAGCAGAGTTCTGAAGACAGGTGATCATACTCTCCAAGTTGGAAATGGTTCCAATGTAAATGCAGTTTCAGTAGGAGAGTATCACCTAGGTTTGCCTTCGGGTTGTATATTGGTTTTGAACCCGTGTTATTTTGTACCAAGTATGCTTTGTAATATTATATCTGTTTCCTTGTTAGACAATAAAGGGTATCATTTTGCTGTGCAACACAATGTTATGAACATTCGATTGAATCAAGAGTTGATTGGTTGTGGTACATTAAATAACGGGATATACGTCCTTAATCAACACACAGTTTTCAACGTACAACACAAAAATAAAAGAAAATTTTCAGAGATAAATGAAGCTTTTCTTTGGCATTGTAGACTTGGTTATATTAATGAAACAAGACTAAACAAGCTCTATAAAGAAGGATATTTAAATTCATTTGAGTATAAATCTTATGCAACTTGCCAGTCTTGTATCAAAGGTAAAATGACCAAAACCCCGTTTACAGGACACGGAGAAAGAGCTACTGAGCTCCTAGGCCTCATACATAGTGATGTATGCGGACCAATGTCTACACATGCTAGAGGCGGTTATTCATACTTCATGACTTTTACTGATGATTTCTCAAGATATGGTCATGTATATCTGATAAAGCATAAATCTGAAGCTTTCGAGAAATTCAAGGAGTATAAACATGAAGTAGAAAACCAAACAGGAAAGAGTATCAAGATACTTCAATCAGATCGAGGTGGAGAGTACTTAAGTACTGAGTTCTTAGACTTCCTAAAAGAGAATGGGATTCTCTCTCAGCTTACTCCACCTTACACACCACAGCACAACGGTGTGTCAGAACGAAGGAACCGTACCCTATTAGATATGGTACGATCCATGATGAGTGATTCTGAGTTACCTCTTTCGTTTTGGGGGCATGCATTGGAAACAGCGGCTTTTCTGTTAAACAAAGTTCCAACCAAGACCGTGTCTACAACTCCATATGAGATATGGCATAGGAAGAAACCATCTCTTAAAAGAGTTAAGATTTGGGGTTGTCCGGCTTTTGTTAAAAAGCAGAATCCAGACAAACTCGAGACACGATCAGTCAAATGTATATTTGTAGGATATCCTAAACATTCGTTTGGGTATCTTTTCTACCACAAAGAGGAACAAAAGGTGTTTGTTTCTCAGTATGCCACATTTTTAGAAGATGAGATTTTTTCAAACAATATAAATGGCAATGTGGCAGATCTAGAAGAAGTTCTAGAAACACAAGTTACAAATGACAACTTGGCTGAACCTGAAGTTATAACAGAATCTAATGAACCTCAGCCACTCCGTAGATCTGGTAGGACTTCTCGCCCACCGGAGAGATACTACGGTTTTCTCGTTGATGGTGATAGAGAAGATTGCATCATGGATGATGATGATCCTGCCAGTTTTCATAAGGCTATCACAAGTGGTGACTCTGTGAAATGGCTGGATGCCATGAGATCCGAAATGGAGTCTATGTACACTAACAAAGTATGGACTTTGGAAGATATACCCTCCGGGATAAAACCTGTGGGATGCAAATGGATCTTTAAAAGAAAGATCGGTGTATATGGACAGGTAGAGACCTATAAGGCAAGGTTGGTAGCGAAAGGTTTTCGTCAAAGACCAGGTTTGGACTATGACGAAACTTTCTCTCCGGTAGCCATGCTTAAATCCATTCGGATCCTGCTTGCTATTGCTGCTCACTACGACTATGAAATCTGGCAGATGGACGTTAAAACTGCATTCCTAAATGGTGATTTAGATGAATGCGTTTATATGGATCAGCCAGAAGGCTTCATTGACAGTGGAAGCAGCGGCAAAGCATGTAGGTTGCTTAAATCCATTTATGGATTAAAGCAGGCATCACGAAGTTGGAACATCTGTTTTGATGATGTTATCAAAGAGTTTGATTTCGTCAAAAATCCATATGATCCTTGTGTTTATAAGAAGACTGTAGGGAGAAATGTCGCATTCCTCGTATTGTACGTGGATGACATACTTCTGATAGGAAATGACATTCCCATGCTACAGTCGGTCAAATCTTTCTTATCACAAAGATTCTCCATGAAGGACCCGGGTGATGCCACATACATATTGGGTATACGGATCTATAGGGATAGATCCAAACGTTTATTAGGATTGTCCCAAACCAAGTACATTAACACCATCATAAAGAGGTTAAGTATGGAAGACTCCAAGCGGGGTGCCTTACCCACTTGCCATGGAGTCACTCTCTCAAAAGACGATTGCCCAAAGTCTGATATAGAGAGAGCTCGCATGAGCATTATTCCCTATGCTTCGGCAGTAGGATCGATAATGTATGCGATGTTATGTACACGCCCTGATGTTGCTTATGCACTTAGTGTAGTAAGCAGGTATCAATCTAACCCAGGGGAGAATCACTGGATTGCTGTAAAGAACATTCTTAAGTACTTGCGAAGGACTAAACAATTGTTCTTGGTGTATGGTAATGGGGATCTCCAAATGGAGGCCTTTACCGATTCGAGCTTCCAGAGTGACAAGGATGACAGCAAGTCTATCTCAGGGTTTGCATTTACCCTCAATGGAGGGACGGTGAGTTGGAAGAGTTCCAAACAGGATACCGTTGCAGACTCAACGATGGAAGCTGAATATATTGCTGCAAATGATGCTGCCAAGGAAGCCGTCTGGATGAGAAAATTCATCGCGGAGCTAGGAGTAGTTCCAACCATTATTGATCCAATACCTCTGTATTGTGACAATAATGGGGCTATGGCGTTGGCCAAAGAGCCCAGGTCCCATCAGAAGTCCAGACACATCCTGAGGCGATATCATGTGATCCGGGAGATAGTTGATCGCCGCGAGATCGAGATTAAAAGAGTGACACAAAGAACAACGCTGCGGATCCATTCACCAAGGCCCTCCCTCAGCCGCAGCATGAGCGACTTTTTGAGATGTTGGGTATGAAATATGCCAATAACTGGCATTAGTGCAAGTGGGAGATTGTTGGATATATGTATGCCTTAGAGGCCATTATGAGATAGTGTATGTACTGATGTGTATATATATAAATATATATTCGGGGGACAGTCTTGCTCGATATGATAGTATGCTATCTGGTTTTACTTTATCATATGTTCACTTGATCATGTTTCTATTCATTTGGTGCATGTTGATAAAGCCCTAAGGATATTGGCTTAACTACTGGAATTATGATGCGGATCATACTAGTGGGACATCTGTAGTTTATAAGCATATCCTTGAAATGTTCCTAGTCGTAGGTGTATCGAGACAGGGCATCGATATTCCAGTTTAGACTAGCGTATACCATTCTTGTTCCATATGATAGCCGATGGATGATTCCATATCCGTCTGGTGTGTTGACACCGAAGATAGTATACGGGTGCTCAGTGAGACTGGGTACACTGAACGGACTCACCGAGAACTTCTATATGGTATTATATCATACGTCGGATAGCAGTTCTCAGGTGACACTGGTACAGATTAGTCTGTAGACCCGAGATCGTCATAGAGTCTTGTGTGTCCTCCCACTGTACTTTGATCTCCACCCTACTGCGGTTCTACTGAGTCGTACAAACTGGTGGATTTTTGGTATAGTCTCGAGGCATATGGAGGTAATGAGCGATAGGAGGGGTTTCGTCTCTCCCGGTATTGGGGGTTGATGCTGTGCTGTGCACGATTGGCTATAACAGGAAGTCCCTGGCCAGGGCTGCTGAGATATTACTGATAAGTGTTATCAGTAAGTTTCTCGAAATGTTATAGACTATATACCGGCATGACTTATTGAGTTATTGGGGTCGACGATTCCATCCCTAGACTCGATATACAGCATATCTGACGAAGAGACCGGACTGTACGGAAAGTGTTGCTGGATGGATTGACAGGAGTTTTGACAGGTTCGCTTGTTCTTATTCTGATCGCTCAATACCCGGGTGGCCGTTACGTTTAGCTGACCGCTTGCGGCTTGTGGGTGTATGATATGATCATCATCTACTGCTGGAGTATTGACGAGTCTTAGAGTCCCACATAGAAGTTTCTTGGCTCTGGCGAAACGAAGTGGTGCGCATATGAGATATATGCAGAGGCTTGATTAAATAAAAGTATATGATACTGTATTTTAATCGGGCATTTAATATTAGTTGAGTCATATGAGATATGATCGATTTATTAAATCAAGTGTTGATTTAATATTGGCTTTTATATTATTTAAATCCTTTTCTTCTTATGGATACATGCATGTATATGTACATGATGATGTGCATACTTACATACATACATGAAAAGTAACATGGTTGATGATACAAAGAGGATGGCAATATAAGAATCATATTGTAGATAAAATGATATATGGATATTTTCAATAAAGATTAAAGGCAAAAGAAAAGATAAATGAGTCATTTTTTCCACACTCTTCTACACATTTCCATGGTAGAATTTAACTCAACCATGGTTTCATTTCCTTTTGCCTTTTAACCTTAATTGAAATATCTAGATATTATTTTGACTATGGTTATGGTTATGATAAGATCTCTCTCTCTCATTTTCTTTTTGGGTTATCATTATCATTCCAAGAAAAAGAAAAAGAAAAAGGAGAGAGCCATCTTCTTCCTCAAACCCTAGCTCTCTTTTAAATGTTTAAAAAGAGTTAGAAAAAGAAAAGAAAAGTTAATAAATAAGAATAGCAACCACTTCATCATCCTAAACAACCTTAGCCATCTTGTGTAGGGTGTTGTGCTTCTAGTATTTTCAAAGATCGTAGGAAGCATCAAGCTTAGGGCAAAGTGCTTCGGGTGGATCGTCGTGGACGAGGAGTTGATCAAGTGAACCGTTTTCAAAGCCAAGGAGTCATTCTAAGAGGTCTTCAAAGGTTGTAGTCTCATCACTTAGTATAACTTAACTCTTAATTATTGATACTATTAATAGTTAGTTCATATATTCTAGTTCGATTCTTTGTATAGTTTGCTTAGCATCTCAAAATTTTATTGTTATAGCATGTATGATGCTTCTAAACTCTTACAGAGGTGTTAAGGAAACCCAACAAAGAGTATGTCATACACGTACTCTACGAGGATCACCACCATACTCTCTACTACCTTTTTTTGTATATACAAGGTTCATCTACCATTTTGATGAAGTCAAACTGTTTGACTAACTCATCAAAACAGATGTTCCAACTCCGCGATGCCTGCTTCATCACATAAAGCATCTTGCACACGTTTCCGCTGCTTCCACTGTCTATGAAGCCCTCTGGCTGTGTACTTATAGACGCTCTCTTCCAAAACATCATTTTGGAAAAGCAGTCATGACACCCAACCTCCAGATATCGTAGTCATGGTATGTAGCTGTGGCAAGTAAGATCCGGATGGACTTAAGCATAGGCACTGGAAAAGGTTTCATCATTATCCACGCCTGGTCGATGACGAAAACCTTTAACAGGTCTAGCTTTGAAAGTCTCAACTTTTCCATGTACACCAAGTAATCTTCTCAAGAATAACTTGCTCCTGATGGGGATTTAACCCTTCAGATATAGCAACTAAAGTCCATACATTGTTGGTGTATAAGGATTCTATGTCAGATCACTAAACATCCAGCCATTCTTACAGAGTCCCACTCCTGATGGCCAGCTCGAAATTAGTTGGGTCATCATCTCATGATGCAATCCTCGCTCCCACTATCATAGAGGAACCGAAGTATCTCTCAGGTGGGTGAGGAACCATACTAGATAGGCGGAGAGGCTGAGATTCGTTGGTTACTATTGAATCCTTTAGTTCTACCAAATCATCAGCTGCAGTTCGTATAGCTGGAATATTTCAGTTCTACATAACAGATCTTGCCTCGAGCTTGTCCGGATTTTGCCTTTAGACATAGCCCGGACAACCCCAAATCTTAACCAACTTAAGATATGGGCTCTTCCCGTTCCATATCACATATGAAGCGGTAGGCAACTGATTAGAACCCTATTCAATAGGTATGCAACTTCATAAGTGCATAACTCTCAAAAGGAAATAGGTAACTCAGTAGTACTCATCATAGAGCACACCATATCAAATAGGGTGTATCTGCTCCGCCCCGATACACCGACGTGCTGTGGCGTATACGGAGGAGTAATGCTGAGTGAGAATGTTATTCTCCTTTAGAATAGTCCAGGATTTCCGTGCTCAAGTATTCTCCTCCTCGATCACATCAAAGGATATAATACTTATACCTGTATTTTGGTTCTCTATTTCTAAATCATATTCTGTGAATATCTCAAAAAGGTTCGGACTTGTGTCTCAACGGGAACATATGTCTGAATCTTGAGAGATTATCAGAGAACACAATGAAGTAAAAAGAACCGATCCTGGCATATGTAGACAGGGGACCTTACATACATCAACATGTATCATCCCAAGAGTTTACTAACTCTTTCTCCGTTTCCAATAAACAGAGCTATGGTCATCTAATCTTTGTGACATGACTGACAAGTTTCACAAGGTGTAAATTCAAACTGATTTAAATATGCATCTAAATGTAACTTCAGCCAGTCGGGTCGCATTGATATGACCTAGTCTACAATGCCTCAAGAAGGATCCGTTCATTTCTGAAATATTCCTCTTGTGTGTGTTCCATATACTAAGAACTGTAGTTTGATTTAGAACGTCAATACTTTTAGATAACGTGCCTGAACCGATCAACTTTTGATATAGGAAATGTTCAAAACATTATCCTACAATACAAAATTTTATCATTTCTTTACTACTAAAGAGACTGATATGATTTTGTATATCAGGTTCGGTATCTAATAGCATTTGTTCAGAATCAATGTATTGGTAATACAGGGTAACAGTGACCAACAGACTTGGCTGCAACTCTTGCCCCGTTTTCTGTCTCATGAAACTTATCACCCGTTCTCAGTTTTTCTACCTTTTTGTAGCCCTATGTAACAGATTACATATCTGGGATCCTGATCCAGTATCATATACCCAGAATTCATAGGATACTAAGAAACAGTTCTTTGTAATGAACACACCCGAAGATGACGCATCAGCATGCACTCTCTTCGTTTGGGCGGCACGGGAATTCTGGTAATCCCCAATTTCCTGCTCTGCCTTATAACAATTATAAGTTGGAGCGGGACCAACGTTCCCCAGCTCAGTATAACAAGCGGGTTCGGTCAATATCCGCATTATAATCTTGATTAAGGCATGAAATGGTCGCTACCTGGAGAGAGAGAGAAGAAAACACTCAGCGTGTGCTCTTGCAAGAATAGATTGGATTTTATTTTATCTAATCAGGATGGATCCCACTGCTTTTTATCAAATCTTCCTTCAAACCTTAAAAGGAAAGACCAGCCGGGATTAATTACACACTACAAGTTCGCCAATTTTTCAGCCAGGCCAGTGTCGGTACTTTGAGGGAGGTCCCCCGTGCTTTCGCACGAACCTAATTACAGTAAACCTCATTTTCCCAGAGGCGTAACCTCGTTGACACCTTTCTAGACACCTACTTGATTGGCTAATTGTAATGTGTAAAACTCTCCCTGGAGTAACAATTACTCGCAGTGGGTATCGGGATCCAACAATCTCATAGAAGGTATGCAATCTCATTGCAAATTTCAACACTTGAAATTCCCGATAATATTTTGCCCCGAACGATCTATGACCTTGACAAGGTCAACAAACCATAGACCGCAAGTCAAGTTCAACCCGTCATTTCTTGATTGAATCAAACCCACCCGCACGACCCTTGACAAGGTCAACAAGGCCGCACGACTACACTAACCCAATCTGCATCATATGCATAAGCAGATAAATACTGGTTAGCTACCGCACACTGCGCCTTGACAAGGTCAACAAACGCAGCACGAATACTAAACAAGACTTATCTGAAATGACGGAAGGCTACGACAGGTTTTTCTTAAAACCTATTGCGTAACGAACTTGATATCGTTGTAGAATCAAATGATTTTAAAATGGTGTGCTTTTGAGGCTTTTCTAGTTTTGCTAAAGGAGTCACTCCCGGTGAAGGGATCGTCGGTCCTTTCCTCGTCGAATGAGGTGCGGGATATATCATATATATCACTGTGCAAAGAAAAAACTTTTAAAAGCAATCAAAAGACAAACCGAGTGTGTAGCATCTGCCAGTTATTGCTAAAGGAGTCACTCCCGGTGAAGGGATCTCGGTCCTTTCCTCATCGAATAAGGTGCAGGATATATCACTTATACCGCTGTGCAAAGCAAGAACTGTAGCTACCTGTTTTATTTTGAAATTCGATTCCACAACATCTTAGGTTTCTTTTCTTTCATTAATCATTTTAATGAAGTCCCATCATATAAGTACCTAAACATCACAGATAAATACGACGTACACTTATGCCATCCGCATTCGCCTCGATGTCCCCTCGTGCACCGTTAGGTTAGGTAACTAACGGCAGAGCGGGGCAGGGCTAGCACTGGTGTAAAACATAAGTAACGTCTATATAATATATCATATATACTATATATAGTATCTATCACAGAACATCACATGATCATATCACAGATATCGCAGCAGAAGAAACATATGAAATATTGGATATACTAGGACGTCCGTGTTTTCAATACGAGCCAGTATAAAACACGAATTCCACGTTCGTGATGAATAGCCAAACCCACACCCCTAGACCCCTACGAGAGCGGCAAGCAACCCTACCAATTCTAGAGTTAGGAGACCTGGACTCGACTCCTCGAGTTGGTCTCCCACTGGACTCCAGAACCCGGTTACTTGTGCTCCCCTTCTTCGGTCTATCCTAGTGCGGAAAAGTAAATAATATACATCAACGGTGACTACTTCCGCAACCTAGAAGTGGCCCAAATAAAAGAATATTACATACAAGTTTTTACATGAATGAAAATGAAAAACACTCATCTCACATAAAACCCCCCCGGCTATTCAAACACGACAATCCAATATAACATATCCAGCAACACATAACATCACATGTCATCAACGTAAGTAAATATCCGCATCCCAATTGTCGTTGACATATAGCAACGAAACCGGCGATATCACATATTACACTTACGGTCACAGAAAAGAAAGTGTAAAACTACAACAGTTGGAATCCGCAACCACTTTAGACATCGCATGCCTAATCAAATGAAATACTTAGACATCGCATGCCTAACAATTATAAACCCCGCATTTTAGTCTCAATATCGAAAACTCTTTTCAATATTAAGTCGGGCAATTCAACAGGATTCCCGACTAGCTTATTGAATGCTCGTCGCAAACTTTAGTAGGCGGCTGCACCCCCGATGCCGTCGACGAAGTGCACCAAGGCGGAACACCGCTGCCGCGAGCACCCGAATGGATGCTATCGGCGACGGGGTTCTCCTACAGTCACTTGGTCGGGGCTTTGGAGTGTGGCTGTCTATTAAGTTTACCCGGCGAGTATCCGCGTACGCTACGTGATTGCAACGGACTTTTGATCAGATCAAAATTCCGTGGCAACCGATCAAGTGAGGCTAAACTGCTATGTTTATAACATTCATTCAGTTATCTCATAACTGTTTGTGAATTCCAAGTATTGTATCACATTCCGTATAAATAGAAAATGTTAAACTTTCCGATCGAACAATCGAACACCCAAGTTTTCCCGAAACTGATCAACACATGAAACAAGTTTAAAAACATCCAGTTCATGCCTCAGTACCAACGGTCCAGCCGTAGAAGGGTCAAGCCAACACCTCACATGTGGCACGCCGTACTGCCCCAAACCCTAAGGTTCAAAGGGCAGTTCAAGACGGTCACATAATCGAGTTAAGGTTCGTTGTATTCTAGAGGGACCATCGCGTTACTTGCACTACTTAGAACGTCCTTAAACCACAGAAAAATCCAACACTTGGAAATTTTTCCGGCAGGGGAAAAGTTTGGTATTTATATCCCGTCGAACCTTTTAACATATTCTAAAGTTATCCGGAAAGCCACAAAGACAAAGTCTGAAAATCCGATCGAATCAACTAAACTCCAAAATACCCCAGAACACTCAACTCTTGAGTCTAATTAAAAATTCCCAGAAAAGTCAGCATCAGAAAAGATGAATTACTGTGCAAAAATAGGAAGGTGACGTCATCATATACCCGCGGAACCGCCGCAGAAGCCAGGCTTCTGCCGCGGTTCCGCCGCACTTTAGACGAATTAGGTGATCGTGTTTCACGGTAATTCTGAGAAAGTCCTGCTGATTTTTCTTCATATTTTTAATTCTCAAAAATCCCCGATTTTTAAAAATGTACAGAGAGCAATTTGAAAGTTAGGGTTTCGGTTCGATCGGACTTCTAACGTTGTCTACACTTCGCCTAAGGCTCTAGCTAAGCTCTGATACCATTGTAGGGTTCCAAGGCACACTCAAGAGGTCTCATAAGGCATCAACCATGCCAATTTCAAATTTTACGGTGCCGAGAAACCCTAGACCAGATCGTTAACTAGAATTTTAGGCGAATCGATAAGCTAGTTAACAACTTAACTAAGAGTTGAACGGAAATACAACCTTTGTAGATCCGGTGCTCCACCTCCATAGCTCCATGATGATGTCTCCTCGCTGCGATCATCGGATCCCGGGCTCTAGCGTCGGCTTCATCGGAGAAAAGGCGGGCTAGGTCATCGACTACGATACCGAAGATGATCTACGTCGAGGCATCACAAGATCAAGCTCCCACTTCACCAAATCATGAAACTTGTGAAGAAAACACCCTATACTACTTGGCAAGAGGTAGAGGATGAAGAAATAGGAAGTGGGTTCACTTTAGAATTGGATTTCTCACTCATTTTCAAGAGTTGCCATTGTTGGTAGCAAGATTCTTCTTGTTGAAGAAGATGAAGAAGAAGAAGGAATATATTATTATAAGTTATTTTGCAAATAGAAAATAAAATGAATACTTATCATAATACAACCATGGTTAAGTGTAGAGAATGAACTAGGGTTAAGTGGAATGGTTAGGGTTAAGCATGAGACAAATATGGTCACTTAGTCAAAGCTTCATGAAGCTTCAACTAGCATCCAAAGAAAGCCACCATTCATTTATTTTGCAAAATAAATAACAAAATAAATAAATGATAAAGAAAAAGAAAACCCTAACCATTACACAACCATGGTTTAATCTTTGCACAAACTCAAGTTAGCTTGCATCATCAAACATGATACAAACTTGTGCACAAAAAAATATATCACATATACAATGTGCACAAACAAGTGAGAAAAACCATTTAAAGTGAACCTAAAATAGTTAATGTAAAGTGATATATCAAATATATAATTATACATTAAATCATTAAATCAACACTTGATTTAACGACCCGGTCATATCGCATATAACCGACTAATATCAATAGTAACAACTTATCGAATCAACACTTGATCCGATAACCCGGCTATAACACATATAACCGATCAATGTTCCAAATCGCGAGAATGGAATACAGTATCACATACTGGTATCATTCTCGGTCCCGCACATATCTCATATGCGCTCCTATTTCGTTTTGCTTGAGCCAGGAAACCTCTGTGTAGGACTCTAAAGACTCGTCAATACGTCGGCAGCAGGTGATGATCATATCAAACACCCACAAGCCGTAAGCGGTCTGCTAAACGTAACGGTCACCCGGGTATTGAGCGATCAGAAGATCGACAAGCAAGCCCGCTCACACTCCTGTGAATCCAACCAGGAACACTTACCGTACAGTCCGGTCTGTTCGTCTGATATGTCGCATATCTCACCTAGGGGTGGTAAACGTCAGACCCAGCAGCTCGATAAGTCGTGTCGATATGAGGTCTATAACAGTTCGAGAAACTACTGGTAACACTTACCAATAAATCTGAGCAACCCTGGCCAGGGATTTCCGGTTATAGCCAATCGAACACAGCGCAACATCAACTCCCTATACCGGGAGAGACGAATCCCCTCCTATCGCTCATTGCCTCCGTGTGATTCGGGACTGTACCCAAAAATCACCGTTTTGCACGCCCTCTTGGACGTGGTAAGGTGGAAATCAAAGCACAGTGGGAATCACACAAGACTCTATGATGATCTCGGGTCAACAGACTACTCTGTACCAGTGTCACCAGAGAACTGCCATCTGACGTAAGGTATAATACCATCTGGGAGTTCTCGGCGAGTCCGTCCAGTGTACCCAGTCTTCACTGATCACCCGTATATCATCTCTGATGTCAAACACTAATGGATATGGGATCATCCATCGCCCATCTGTATGGGTCGAGAAGGTATACGCTAGTCTACTCTGGTATATCGATGCCCCATCTCGATACACCCACGACTAGGGACCTTGAAGGATGTACTTATAGACTACCATGTCCCCACTAGTATGATCCGCATCATAGTCCAGGTAGTCAAGTACACATCCTAAGCGCTTTACCAACATGTAAGAGAGAGACAATCAGTATACACGTTAAGGTAAAGAGCAACCAGATAGCATACTATCATGTCGAGCAAGAAAGTCCTCCTTATATATGTCCAAGCATCCACTACAATATACATCCTATGTATAGTAATGGCCTGTAGGGCATACATATAACTAACACCGGCGATTTGATGGTTTTGGCTGAAATATTTTAGTATTTGGGGGAATTTTTAAATTAAATTCGGGGACCGAATTTCTTTAAGAGCGGAAGATTGTAACGTTTTGAAAATCGTTTCGGTGAAATTTCGAAAAAACGGTAAAATAAGGGGGTTTCTGTAAAAAGTCAAAATGCAAATATATTTATTATAAAATTAAATATACATATTCTAGCTATGTAAATGCTAGTATTTGGTGTTTATTGAGCCACTGGTGAAATTTCAAATTTTCTGAAAAATTTCCGAAATTAATTATTTTAATATTATTTTAAGCCGTCACTAATATATTTAATTAGGGAAAATTACAAATTGGAATGAGTTGAAAAAAATTTTGTGCATCATAAAACATTAAATAAAATTTTATCATGTGGTTTTTGAAACGAAATTGTTTGCCAAAACGGTTTAGAAAATATCGAAGAAAAAAGCTTTTTTTCGGTGAAATTAGTGTTAATGGGAATTGGGGTAATACATTTATCTTTTTGCCTAATCCATACACCCATAACTCACTCTCTCTCCCTCTCCCCATGTGGCCGACCCCACCATGACAGCCCTCCCCCTCTCTCTCTCCAATCACAAAGAAAAGAGAAGAAAAGAAAAGAAAATGATAAAAGAAAATGTGGACTTTGACTTTCCCACTTTCTCCACCTCACTCTCTCTCCTCTCTCACTCATTTCCCCTCCCCATTCTGGCCGAGAACAGCAAATTCCTGCAGCCCCTCCCCTCTTAATTTCCTCACCTCATCTCTCTCCAAAAATCTACAAAAAAATTCCATGAAAAATCAAGCAAACCTCACCGAAATCAAACTCCAACACTTACCCATTATTCTTTGTCCCATCTAGCATGGATCTTGGGGCATGGAAGCTAATTTTGGAAGCTAAATTGCATGTAGATCTACAAGCCTTGGAGGTATAAATCTTGTCCAAATGGTTAAATTGTTGGTATTTTGCTTAAGATAAAGTAGTTAAAAGTTATTTGGGTTTCTAATTTAAAGTGAGGATTTGTGAAATTCAAGAGAAGGATTTGAATCATGTTAGGGTTGTGATAAATTGATGATGGTTGTGATATGTATTTTAGCATCTTATGATATGCAAATCTAGTCTAGTAGTTGTTTTGTATATTGTCACTTAAAAGTGTTAAAATTGGAGTTTTAACAAACTAGATTTTTGAAAATTGTTTAAATATTGGGTTTAAAAATGTGATTAGGTTTTTCATGACTTCATTAACATTATAAAATATAGTTTAATACTTTAGTTCATGAAAAATCCAAGCCAAATTGTTGTTTGTGCATTTTTGCTATAAAATTGTTAAATTTGGGTATATTGTAAACTAGAATTTTGGAATTTATGGAATTTGATGAGGATAAATTATAGGAATGGTTTATATGACTTTGTTATGATATTTAGTGAATATTGTGGCCGCTATATTCGTTTAAACATCAATATGTTGTATAAAAGTGTTATGTCCACGTTACCTCTCCCGGTACTTTCGGGCTAGCGGAAACAGTAAAACAAAATTTTTTCTGGACTTGGCAACATGGACCGTAAAAGCCGGATCTTTGCTAAACAATACACTAGCATCCTAACTAGAGATTTATCTACTCGGTTAGGGGTTATACCTCAACTTGAACTCCTTCTCTTCTTGTTGTTCTTCTCCTTGCTTGCTCCGTGGCTTGATCCGGACTTTGGTCACCTCCGCGGCCTCCTTGAGTCGAAGAAGATCCACCCGAGAGATGTACACCGTGCTCCACCTCGAGCCGAGGTAACTAGGGCAAGGAGATTGCTGATCTAGAAGCCCTAGGTTGTGTAGAAGTGGTAGATGAATGGTTTTGCCTTTGTGGGATCTTTATCTCTCAACACATGAGATCAAAAGATAAATCAAGAGGAGGAAGAAGGAGGAGCTAGCTAACAACCATGGAGCTTCTCATTTTCAAGAGAGAGAATGAGAATGAGGAAATGAAAAACTTAACCAAGAGAAAACACAACCATAGTTGAAATAATGCAAAACATTATCATTATTAATCCCATCAAGATAAAGTTGATGGCTACAAATGACATGACTATTATCATAACAAAAAGAAAAAGAAAACCACAGAATACTTTAGATCTTTCAAGAAGATCCTAGTCAACTTTGGTCAAATGGTCAACAAAGACAAGATGGTCAAATGGTCAACGTAATTAGCCATAACATAATTATCAATGAAAGGATTAGTAAATAATTTCCCCGGCTCATAATGGTTTTGACCAAACGAACTGTCAAAATCCTAATGAGCCTGCCACATAACGGTTTTGGCCGAACCAACTGCCAAAACCGTAATCAGGCACCTCCTCCTTCATCGCTCCGGAAAACTGTGCATACACACCTGCATCCGCATTCCGTAGAATGCGGATGCGCAGAAGACAAAATAAATCCATCCGTGCAATACTAGGATCCGGCTTAAACCAAAGCCCACTAGTATTGCCTGCCCGAACACCACACGCACACAAGTGTACGTAAGTGATCGCAGCCCTGCCGTAAAACCATACGGCTTCTACACGTTCACACGTTTCGCTCAGTGCAGGTAAACTCTCTGTGTGGGACTCTAAAGACTCGACACTACGCTGGCAGTGGGTTTAACCACAGACCGCAAGCGGCACTAGCTGTACGTAACGGTCCCCAGGTAGATGTCGATAAGAAGGCCGATGAGGTAAACACATCCGAACTCCTACTGAGCCTGTATGTGACAATCTCCATACAGTCCGGTCTGTTCGTCTGATACATCGAATGGCGGGCCTAGGGGGGCGGTAAACGTCAGTCCCCTAATAGCGGTACAAGTCGTGTCGGAGTGCAGCCCAGAACACTCTGAGATAACACTGGAAACCTACCAGCAAATCTCTTTTGCCCTGGCCACGGACTACTCGTGTAATGGCTCTCCTAGACACAGCGCGATGTCAACCCCCAATACCGGGAGAGACGAATCCTGTCTAACCGTCACTGCCACTAAGTGCTTCGGGACTGCTCCCAACTACTACCTGTTTGCACGACTCAGTAGAGCCGTGGTAGGGTGGTAGTCAAAGAACAGTGGGAACACACTCGAGGCGAAGTGACAGTGTCAAGTCAGCGGACTAAGCTGTACTCATGTCACCTGGGAACTGATAACTGACGATAGGTATAATACCAACCATCAGTTCCCGACGACTCCTGTCCAGTGTACTCGTAACCTAACGAGCACCCGCATACTATCTCAAGTACGGCGTACTTACGGCTGTGGGACAGACCGTCTCCCGTGCTGGGATGAGAAGCGCATACGCTAGTCTACTCCGGATTATCGATGCCCTGTCTCGATAATCCAATGACTAGGGACGTGTATAAGGATGTGCTTGTGGATTACCCAGCCCCCACGAGTGTGATCGCCATCACAACGCTGGTAATCAAGCAAAGATCCTAAGGGCTCTACTAATGCGTATAGATGATATAAAGAAACACACATATACACATTGAAGCAGAGACAAACCAAGCAGCATACTACTATATTGAGCAAGATTGTCTGTACAACTGTGAATATCCCAAGCTTCCATCAAGTAATATACATACTAGTATGATACAGTAATGGCCTCTAGGGCATATACACTAACAAAAAGCGGATAATTTTGCTTATTAGGTTTTCGGAAAAATAGCTTTAAAGCGAATTTGAAGTTTTGGTGATTTTAACTTTATATATATATATATTTAAGGTGTTGTGAAACCACGATTGATACGTTTGAGTTTTTCAAGATGGTTTGGCGTTTGTATGCCGACGTCGAGAGTTTTTTGGTTGATTTGTGAAAGCAACCATAGGTTTTGACCTACGTGGGATTCACGTGTCGTTTTGGGTCATGAGTCGGATTTTAATACGACACGGTGCATTATGATATGTAGGTACCCCATGTGGACTTCGAGATGACAAGCAAGCGTGTGGCGACGTCGGCACCGGCTAGCGAGGAGCAGGTGAGTAGATTTATATCTACGGGGAGAAGTCGGGTGGATGGCGTATAGCACCCCCGCAGTCCGTAGTGTAGCTTATATTTGTATGTTTATATAGGTGTTTTATAATACGAGAATGTGTATTCATGTTATGTTTATGTGTTCCTGGATTAGCTTTGGGTTAGTTGCGAAACCCTAGAGTAGTTGTTATACCCACATACGCATACACAGACTTGCATACATTACTTTCTTGTGCGCCGATTGGGATGTGTATATATGTATACATGCGTGGGTATGGGACTATGCATATGTACATTCATATACACATGTATGGATAATGGGGACAGTACTTGGGATTTAAGCTGAGTCGATGAGATTTAATTTGAGGCCGTGAGATCGGTGATATATCAGGGTTCATATTTGATATACGACATGACGTTGTAACGGGTCTTGACGTAGTGTTTCACACACGTGCATGCATACTTAGGCGGTATCAGTATTGTACTAGACGTAGATCAGTACCCCGATCATGATATGTGATAAAGAGGATACCAAGTGAATAGTATGATGAATGTGATATTGACCCGAACCCAGATTTAGGATGCCGTACGACGGATTTACGTACGGGCTATATTGATGGTTGATCCGCACTCTTGATTTGGGATGCCTGATTATAGATAGGGTATCGAATATGATATTATTGTGGCGGGATCACCGACTATACGTATACAGGTATGTATATGGATCGACTCCGATGTTTGGCGGTTTCCTTACCTATAGTCCAGCTTGTTAGCTTAGCCCTTTAGTTTAGTTTAGTTGTTAGATTAGATTCGATTCTTACCTATTTCAAAAACTAACGAATCGTGGGTATTTTAAAAGACAGCCCAAGGGATCCAACGGATATTTCAAAAGACGTATCTTTTCATA
Organism: Agapanthus africanus; assembly: GCA_030015575.1. Taxonomy (NCBI): domain Eukaryota; kingdom Viridiplantae; phylum Streptophyta; class Magnoliopsida; order Asparagales; family Amaryllidaceae; genus Agapanthus; species Agapanthus africanus. Next base: position 467,435,703 of record CM057339.1, on the reverse strand, counting down.
AAAACACCGTAGCCGCTATTTTCAAAACCCCATGATTCGTGTTATTTCAAAAAGGCACCATTTGTAGGACTTATATTAGATTAATGCAGGTTAGTTACAGTTGCGTCTAGTATTCAGCTCCCGCTTATTATTGTGGTTCGCTTCGCATCGCATACTTATGTTATAATTTCTTATTGCAATGTTGATATCATATTGTTAGGACACCAGCACCATTACCGATGATGCGTATGTACCACGTACACTTACTTCCCGACTCAAACACATCTTCATCGGTAATTGCCATGTCACGTACATCTTAGAAAATATTATTGCTTGACTTAGCTTGTTAGTTAGTAATTTGACATGATATTAGTGTATCTGCCTTATATGCCAGCTTAACATTGTAGTTATTATTTGTCACTTCATGCATACTGTTATTCATTGTTATGCCTATATTCATGGTTTTACATGCTATTGATGATTTGGATTCGGATTTCCATGAATTTTTCTGAATTTGGGCGGAATACCGCAAAAATTATATAAACTGATTTCTCTCTTTTTAAATAAAAAGTGCGGTTTTTCCCATGATGTATGAGTCGTCCACCATGAGTTTGCTGATGGATTTCGAGACCCGATTCGAGTAGACGGATGAACCATTTCGGGTACATGGTGGACCCGGTAAGGTACCCCGGGGCAAGAAGCGCATGATGATGACGATGTAAGCCTGGCAGTGGAGCTCTACCTACCGGTGATTTTACCCGACGCGTCGGATATCCGGAGGATACCGTCGTGGTCTTGAGATGGATGGTAGGGGCCGGTCTGGACTGACGGCGCCCTAGATATTGTGATTGAGACATTGAGATTTCAAGATATTGAGGTACAGAGACTGTGATACAAAGATATCGAGATATTGGGATTACGTTTTGTGCCGATGCTAGGCACTGTTTTATGCTGATTTCATTATGATACCTCATTTTAAAAATACAAAGGAAATCTCACTAAATTATGAAAACAGTTCTTCATTTACATGTATTCTGTTTTCATGTATTCATACCTCATTCATATGATATATTGCTACCTGAGGCACTGACACGGGCACATGAGATTACACTCGGGTTAGATATTTACCTTAGCCTTGTTATAGGTTGCATGTTATATATATAATTGAGGATATATTATGATCATTGACCTAGGTTGCGTTATTTATGCGATTTCTTTCCGTAGATGTTTTTCTATTCACGAGTTGGCAACTCACCCCCGTTGTGCCCCAGTTTCTTGCAGATTTGCCGTACAGGTTTCATTACGGCTTGCGGGCATAGTTTCCTTCGGGTGATTTGCTAGTAGGTGGGTTTACTTGTATCGTACAACCATTATATATCTTGTATATCATTATTCTGTTGTATCTAGAAGTTCCATCAACCAAACATGTATTTATTTCAGAGATAGAGACCGGTGATGTTATTCTTTCGACGTTAGAGTCGCGCATTTTATTTCTGTGGTTTTCTTGTGGTTTTGAGTTTTGATCCTCGCCGTTGGCGTTGTATATTATATTGCTTGTGTGGTTGTGACCGTCGATTGACGAAGAGCTAGCTCCCGCTTGGGGATGCCTTTTATTGATTTCGTATACTATTCATGTTGTATCCCGTTTGGGAGCCAGTATTTACAAAGGAGAATCTGCCGAAATTTTCAGGAAATACTTGATGTTTTTTTTAAAAACTGCATAATTCGGCTTATGCTATTGAAACTACTTGTTTTAAATTGGTTTTCCTTCACTCTACTACTTTTCTTTGTTTGGATTTTTGGGTTCTCGGTTCACTTAGATTACGTACGCCTCGAGACGTTCGTAGTTTAAGTGCCGGTCATGTTCCGTACTTTCGGGACGTGATATAGACACCTACTTGGTTAATAGCATTGATTGTTAAGTGAAATAATCTTCCGAGAGTAATCCAACTCATTAGTGGGATCGGGATCCAGCTATCATTGTGTGATGACCTAGATGGAATCCACTCTAGAAGGTATGCTAAATCTACAAGTTTCAGTTTCTTTAGAAACTCCCGATGTGGTTTTTTCCCCTAGGACCCAAATGACCTTGACTGAGCCAACATATCAAAGGATCCTAGTCAAGTTCAACCCGTCATTACCTTGAATGCATTAGACCCACCCGTACGAGTCCTTGACTAAGCCAAAATGACCGCATGACTGTCCTAACCAATCACATTGTATCCTACGGAAAAATATTACATAGCTACCGTACACTACTCTTCGGCTGAGCACGAAATACGTAGCACGAATACTAAGCAATACCAATCCAAAAGGACGGAGGGCTACGACTGGGTTTTGGCGGAAACCCGTTAACGTAATGAACTTGATATCGTTGAAGGAATGTGATACACTTTTGAAAATATAGTGGCGAAAATTTTTGCTAAAGAGGTCACTCCCTATAAAGGGATCTCGGCACTTTCCTCGTCGAATGAGGTGCAGGATATTCTAAGCTGAATACCTCGATGCAAAGCAAGAATAATCGACTATAGTGAAGTTATTACCCTGACGCAAACTTTTGTCCAGGGGGTTACTCCCAATGAAGGGATCTCGGCCCTTGCCTCGTCGAATGAGGTGCTGGGCATTCATAATCGAATACCTCTGTGCAAAACAAAAGTGAGCGTCCTTGCAACAACAGCTTTTTGAAAATTATTCCAACAACGTCTTTTTGGTTTGTTTTCTTGCATTAATTTAAAGCGACCCATCAATTAATCCTACCATTGCAGAAAACAACGAAAATATGACGTACGCTTATGCCATCCGCATTCGCCATGGGGCCCCGTCATCACCCGTTAGGTTACTTAACTAACGACAGAGCGGTGGCTGGACTAGCACGGATGCAAAACATAAGCAACTCCTAAATAGATATCATATATAGATATATACAAATTCGTCAGATACAATGATAGCCATTCCAGATAACAGATGAACAAATTGGATATATAAGGAATCCGCGTTCCGTTCGAGCCTGTAACGAAAAGCGGATTACACGGTCGCGAAGAATAGCCAATACCCCACCCTAGACCCCTACGGGTGCGGCAAACTACCCGCTAAGTACCCGAAGCGAAGCAACCTCCCTCAACAACGAGAGTAGGCCACTCGGCACTTCGAGATACCCGGTAGTCTGTGCACCCCTCCTTGGGTCTATCCTAGGAGCAAAAACAGTAAAAAGAAATTATACAATGGCGGCTACAACCTCATCCCGGATGTGCGGCCATATAAATAATATTACATCAAATTTACATATTACATGAATTGAAAGATAAAGAAAACTCTCATCTCACAACCCCCCGGCTATTCATCTGCGACAATACAACGAATTCATATACACAAACCATCAACATTACAGATCACAGATATTTATAACCCCCACTAATCGATGTATAGCGATTAGCAGACGTTCAATATATATATCACATCACAGATATCACCCATTAGCCAAAATCTACAGAAAATCAATCAAAATACGGATTTGTAACCACCCCAAAAACAAATTTTGTTTTCTGGAAATTCTGGGCAGAAACAAACCATTCTAAAAATCACAAAACACTAATATAAGAACACTGCAGGAAAATTGACCCACAGCCGAGTCAACTCGGCCGCGGATCCGCGGCAGGAGCATGCTCGTGCCGCGGTTCCGCGGCGCGTTGACCGATTTGGTGGATCATTTTTCTTGTGTGTTCTTTAAAAACCCCGAGCCGATTTTTAGTACATGATTTATTATTTTTTGAACAGAAAACAAAATCGGCAGAAAGTTCACTTTTCCGGGGTGTTTTGCGGTTTTTGTCCGATCGAAATTCTAGATACTTTGCTAATATGCTAGTGTGTGTTTAACTAGGCTCTGATACCACTGTTAGGTCTACGTTACCTCTCCCAGTCCTTTCGGGCTTGCGGAAACGGTGAAAAACGATTTTTAGGGTTATGGTAACATGGACAATAAAAGCACGGATCTTTGCTAAACTACACACTAGCAACTAACAAGAGCTTTACCTACTCGGTTAGGGGGTTATACCTCAACTTGAACTCCTTATCTTGGACTCCTTGTGGTGGTCGGATGGTTCTCTACTCGTCGCCTTCTCTTGCCGAAGATGGATCCACCTGAGGGTCTCTACCTTGAGCTCCTTCCTCGAACTTGAGGAAACTAAAGTTTTCGGCTTGCTAGACCTTCAAGCTTAGGATGAGTAGAGATGAGTTTTGCTGTTTTATCTTGAAGGAAAATAGTTCACAACTCATGAGAGGGATTTTGCCTTGAGAGAGAGGAAGAAGATGAGAGCTATGGATGAGAGAGAAGATGCAAGTAAGAATGAATCAATTTTTTACAACCATGCTCTCATAGTTTAGAAAATGATAACAATAATAATAGTAATTAACAATTTGTGATGGTGAGTTGATAAATGACCATTATCATTTCATTCATTAAATGCTTTGTGCAAAAAATAAGAAGCATCTTTGAAAACAAATGATGATGGTAAACAAGTCTACTTTGGTCAACCGGTCAACCAAAGTCAACAAGTCAACAAAAGTCAAGAATTCAACTCAACCATAGCACTATAATTGATAACTAATATTATTAATCATATTTCCTATTCTCATTAGGGTTTGGAAAAAGACAACTGTCAACTGTGCATACACACCCGTACCATGGGACGACAATGTGTAATGGCTCTCCTAGACACAGCGTGAAATCAACCACCAATACCGGGAGAGACGAATTCTGTCTAACCGTCACTACCTCCAAGTGCTTCGGGACTGCACCCAACTACTATCTTTTTGCACGACTCAGTAGAGCCGTAGTAGGGTAGTAATCAAAGAACAGTAGGAACACCCTCGAGGCAAAGTGACAGTGTCAAGTCAGCGGACTAAGCTGTACTCATGTTACCTGGGAACTGTTAACTGACGATAGGTATAATACCAACCAACAATTCCCGACGAGTCCTGTCCAGTGTACTCGTAACCTAACAACCACCCGCATACAATCTCCAGTACGACGTACAGATGGCTGTGGGACGGACTATCTCCCCTACTGGGAAGAGAAGCGCATGCACCAGTCTACTCTGGTGTATCGATGCCCTGTCTCGATAATCCTACAACTAGGGACCAAAATAAGGATGTGCTTATAGACTACCCAGCCCCCACTAGTGTGATCGCCATCACAACACCGGTAGTCAAGCAAAGATCCTAAGGGCTCCATCAATATGTTTTTAGCTATATGTTAAAAGAAACATATACACATATTAAGGTAAAAACAAACCAAGTAGCATACTGCTATATCGAGCAAGACTGTCGTAAAACCGTATATATATATATATATATATATATATATATATATATATCCCAAGCCTCCAAAATGTATTATTCAAACTAGTACTATACAATAATGGCCTCTAGGGCATACATATCTAACACCATTGAGGGTAAAGACAAATCCCTAGTGCGACTTAGAGTCGTCCTTATCACTTTGGAAGCTCGAATCGGTAAAGGACTCCACCTGGAGTTCTCCATTACCATACACCAAGAACATCTCTTTAGTCCTTCTTAAGTACTTGAGAATGTACTTCACAGCTGTCCAGTGACTCTTTCCTTGATGTTCTTGATACCTACTCATTACACTTAGTGAGTATGCAACATCGGGTCTGGTGAATAGCATCGCGTACATGATAGAGCCTACTACCGAAGCATAGGGTATCCCTTGCATGCGAGATCTTTCCAAATCAGACATAGAAAACATCTTTTTGGAGTGACTGTGTCAAGAGATCGTGGGTAACTTTCTACGCTTGGAATCTTCCATACTAAACCTCTTTAGTATGGTGTCAATGTACCTTGATTGGGACAATCCCAGTATCCGCTTAGATCTATCTCTATAGATCTTAATTCCCAAAATGCAGGAGGCATCACCTAGATCTTTCATTGAGAATCTTTGTGATAAGAAGAGATTGACCGAATGCAGCATTGGAACATCATTTCCTATCCAGAGTATGTCATCCACGTATAATACGAGGAAGACAACCTTACTCTCTGCCACCTTTTCGTAAATACAAGGTTCATCTACGTTTTTTATGAAGTCATACTCTTTGATTACAACATCAAAACAGATGTTCCAACTTCACGATGCCTGCTTTAACCCGTAGTTGGATTTAAGCAGCTTCCACATCTTTCTGCTGCTCCCACTGTCTACGAAGCCTTCTGGCTGAGTCATGTACACGCACTCCTCTAAATCACCATTTAGAAAGGCGGTCTTAACATCTATTTGTCGGATTTCGTAGTCATGGTATGCAGCAATGGCTAGTTGGATCCGATAGACTTAACATAGCTACTGAAGAAAATGTTTCGTCATAATCCACACTTGGTCGTTGATGAAAACCCTTTGCAACAAGTCTAGATTTGAAAGTCTCAACTTTTCCATCTACACCAAGTTTCTTCTTAAAGATCCATTTGCTCTCGATGGGTTTTACCCCTTCAGGCGCAACTTCCAAAGTCCATACTTTGTTGGTGTAGATAGATTCCATCTCAGATCGCATTGCATCCAGCTATTTCACAGAGTCCCCACTCGTGATAGCCTGCTCGAAGCTAGTCGGGTCATCATCGTACATGATGCAATCCTCGCTTTAACCATCTATGAGAAAACCGTAGTATCTCTCAGGTGGGTGAGGAATCCTACTAGATCGGCAGAGAGGCTGGGGTTCGTCGAGAGATCGAATCTTCTAGTTCCACTAAATCTTCAGTTGTAGTTTGTGCTGCTGGAACTTCTTCCAGCTCTACCTCTTCGCCACTAATTTCATTAGCAGGAAATTCCTTTTCTAAAAAGGTGGCGTATTCAGAAATAAACACTTTTGCTCCTCAGTGTGGTAGAAAATATATCCTTGGGTGTTCTTAGAATATCCTACAAACTTGTAAAAAATTAATCGTGCTTCGAGTTTGTCCGGATTTTGTCTTTTGACATAGGCCGGACAACCCCATATCTTAACTCGTTTAAAATATGATCTCTTCCCACACCATATCTCATATGGTGTGGTAGGTACAGATTTAGATGGAACTTGATTCAATAGGTATGATGTTGTTTCAAGTGCATAACCCCAAAAGAAAATAGGTAACTCAGCAGTGCTCATCATAGAGCGCACCATATCTAATAGGGTGCGATTCCCCTGCTCCAATACACCGTTGTGTTGTGGTGTATATGAAGGAATAAGCACAGAGAGAATCCCATTCTCTTTTAGATAGTCCAGGAACTCATTGCTCAAGTATTCTCCTCCTCGATCTGATCGAAAGATCTTAATACTTTTACCCGTTTGGTTCTCGACTTCGTTTTTATATTCTTTGAATTTCTTAAAAGCTTCATGCTTGTGTTTCAACAGGAACACATGTTCATATCTTCAGAGATCGTCAGTGAATGTAATGATGTACGAGGAACCATTCCTGGCATGTGTAGACATGGGACCACATACAACACTATGTATCAGTCCCAAGAGTTCCGTAACTCTTTCTCCGTGTCTACTAAACGGAGTTTTGGTCATCTTGCATTTGAGACATGATTGGCAAGTGTCATAAGATGAAAATTCGAACGGATTCAAATATCCATACTTATGTAACTTAGCCAGTCGTGTCGCATTGATATGACCCAGTCTACAATGACACAAGAAGTATCCGTTCGTTTTGAACTCTTCCACTTGTGTGTGTTCTATACATTAAGAACCGTGGTTTGATTCAGAACGTATATGCTATTATTTAGCGAGCCAGATCCAATCAACTTTTGATTCAGGAAGATGTTCATAACATTATCCAGTACTACAAAATTACATCCTTCTTTACTCAATAAAGAAACCGTTATAATATTGCATATCAGGGTCGGAATGTAATAGCATTCATTCAGAATCAATGTATTACCATTTGGTAATACAAGGTGATATTTGCCAACTGCTTTTGCTGAAACATTTGCACCATTCCCTACTCTTATGGAATGATCACCTTCTCCCAGTTCTTTACCTTTCCATAGCCCATGTAACATATAAAATATATAGGATCCCGATACGGTATCTAATACCCAGGACGTAGATGTTAGGTTTTCCTAGCACCTCATGAAGGTTTTGGAAGCATCACATGTACCAAAGATTAAATTTTTAGGGTGCTAAGTAAGCATACAAAGAATCATTCCTAGAAAAATTAGGGTTTCAAAAACAACACTTCATCACAAGTAGGTAAAGCTAGGGTTTTGAGAGTACAACCTTTGTAGCTCCCTACGCTAGACTCCTCGGCTACTTAGGGTTTGGAAAAGGTCCACTTGAACTCCTCTAGGTCCACGATAATCCACTCGGAGTCCGCTTTGTCCAAACTTGCAACTTCATAAGATCAAGAGAAAGAAATGAAGCTAACACTCTAAACAAGTGGGCAAGACTTATGTAGAATGATGTTGTGGTGGCTTTTCTCACTTCAAAATCCTAACTTGATGAGTAATTTGCTCACTAGAGAAATCTAGAGAGCAAAAGAAGAAGGAGGAAGAAGATGATGGTGTAGGGTTCCTAGGCACACTAATGAGGTCTCACAAGTGATCAAACATAGCCAATTAAAATTTTACAAGTGCCGAGAAACCCTAATACGGATCGTTAACTAGATGTATAGTCGATGCAAAGCAAATAAATGAATTTATAGCTAAAGGGAAGGGGCTACAACCTTTGCAGATCCGGTCCTCAACCTCCTAGGCTCCGTGATGATGTCCTTCCGCTGTCCAAATTGAATCCATGACTCTAGAATCGGCTTCATCGGAGAAATGGGATGGCTAGGACGTCGACATCGATGCCGAATATGATCTACGTCGAGGCAACACAAGATCAAGCTCCAACTTCACCAAGACATGAAACTTGTGAAGAAAACACCCTATACTACTTGGCAAGAGGTAGAGGATTAAGAAATAGGAAGTGGGTTCACTTTGGAATTGGATTTCTCACTCATTTTCACAAGTTGCCATTGATGGAGGCAACCTTTTTTCAAGTTGAAGATGAAGAAGAAGAAGAAAGAATATCATAAGTATTATTCAAAAAAAATAATAAAATGAATACTTATCATATCTAAACCTTGGTTAAGTGTAGAGAATGAATTAGGGTTAGTTTGAATGGTTAGGGTTAAGCATGAAAACAAAAATGGTCACTTAGTCAAAGCTTCATGAAGCTTCAACTAATAAACAAAGAAAGCCACCATTCATTTATTTATCTTTTCCAAAATGAATAAATAAATAAATAAGTAATTAAGCAAATAAACAAAACCCTAATCATTAACTCAACCATGGTTTAATCTTTACACAAACTCAAGTGAGCATGTATCATCAAACATGATACAATCTAGTGCACACAAAAATATATCACATATACAATGTGCATATCAAGTGAGAAAATCCATTTAAAGTGAACCAATACTAGTTAATGCAAAGTAATATATCAAATATATAATTATACATTAAATCATTAAATCAACACTTGATTCAATGATCCGGTCATGTCGCATATAACCGACTAGTATCCAATGTATCGGCTTATCGAATCAATCCTTGATTCGATAACTAGGTTATATCGCATACAACCAATTGATACATTCATCACGAGAATAGAATACGGTATCATATACTCGTATTATTTCCGGTCCCGCACATATCTCATATGCGCTCCTATTTCGTTTTGCTTGAGCCAGGAAACCTCTGTGTAGGACTCTAAAGACTCGTCAATACGCCGGCAGCAGATGATGATCATATCAAGCACCCACAAGCCGCAAGCGGTCTACTAAACGTAACGGCCACCCGTGTATTGAGCGATCAGAAGATCGACGAGCAAGCCCGCTCACACTCCTCTGAATCCAACCAGTAACACTTACCGTACAGTCCGGTCTGTTCGTCTGATATGTCGCATATCTCGCCTAGAGGTGGTAAACGTCAGACCCCAGTAGCTCGATAAGTCATGCCGACGTGAGGTCCACAACATGTGTGAAACTACTGACAACACTTACCAGTAGATCACTGCAACCCTGGCCAGGGATTTCCTGTTATGGCCAGTCGAGCATAGCGCAACATCCACCCCTAATACCGGGAGAGACGAATCCCCTCCTATCGCTCATTGCCTCCATGTGAATCGGGACTGTACCCAAAAACCACCTGTTTGCACGACTCAGTAGAGCCGTGGTAGGGTGGGAATCAAAGCACAGTGGGAGACACACAAGACTCTATGATGATCTCGGGTCTACAGACTAAGCTATACCAGTGTCACCAGAGAACTGCAATCTGACGTGAGATATAATACCATCTGGGAGTTCTCGGCGAGTCCGTTCTGTGTACCCGGTCTCCACTGAGCACCCGCATACCATCCTCGATGTCAAACACCAATGGATATGGGATCATCCATCGCCCATCACATGGGTCGAGAAGATATACGCTAGTCTACTCTGGAATATCGATGCCCCGTCTCGATATTCCCACGACTAGGAACATTGAAGGATGTACTCATGGACTATCCAGGCCCCACTAGTATGATCTTCATCATAGTCCTGGAAGTCGAGTACACATCCTAAGGGCTTTATCAACATGTAATCAGAGAGACAGAAAGTATACATGTTAAGATAAAGAGCAACCAGATAGCGTACTATCATGTCGAGCAAGAAAGTCCTACCTATATATGTCCCAGCATCCACTACAATATACATCGAATGTACAGTAATGGCCTCTAGGGCATACATATAACTAACAATCTCCCACTTGCACTAGGGCCATCTGTAGCAGTGGTTGCAGTATCACATACTCAACCATCCCATAAAAGTCTCTCTTTGGGAAAAGGCCTTCGTGAGTGGATCCGCTGTGTTGTCCTCTGAGTCTACTCTCCTTACCTCGATCACCCTGGAGATCAACTATCTCCATGATCAGGTGATGCTGCCTCAGAATATGTCTGGGTTACTGATGGGATCATGGTTCCTTGGCCAAAACCACACTTCCATTGTCACACAATGCTGGGAACCTAGTTCATCTTATGAACCAATATACACCCAAACTGCCTCTTTTGTAGTATCTTTAATAGCGATGTTACCAGCCTTTATCGTCTAGTTTGTCACGGTATCTAGCTTGGAACTCTTCCAACATACCGTCCCTTTACTGAGTGTAAAGACAATGCCTGTGACTGACATTCAGTCTTCTTTATCACCCTGGAACCCTTCCAGTGATTCTCCCCAGGATCAATTGATACAATCTTACTACAGCTAGGGAGAATCCTAACATCCATTTAGATCTATCTCATAGATCAAAATCCCAGGATTTAAGAGGTATCAATTTGATCCTGCATGGAGAATCTTTGTGATAAGTGGAGATTGACCAATCGTAGTATAGGAAACTCTTTTCCTATCAAGAGTATGTCGTCCATGTACAACACGAGGATGAGCACCTTACTCTCTACTACCTTTTTTGTATATACAAGGTTCGTCTACCATTTTGATGAAGTCAAACCCTTTGACTATCACATCAAAACAGACGTTCCAACTCCGCGATGCCTGCTTTATTATGTAAAGCAACTTGCACACGTTTCCGCTGCTCCCGCTGTTTACGAAGCCCTCTGGCTGTGTACTTATAGACGTTCTCTTCTAAAACATCATTTAGAAAAGTAGTCATGGCACCCAACCACCAGATATCGTAGCCATGGTATGTAGCAATGGCTAGTAGGATCTAGATGGACTTAAGCATAGTTCCTGGAAAAGGTTTCATCATTATCCACGCCTGGTCGATGATGCAAACCTTCAACAAGTCCAGCTTTGAAAGTCTCAACTTTTCCATCTACACGAAGTAATCTTCTCAAGATATACTTGCTCCTGATGGGGATCTAACCCTTCAGATATCGCAACCAAAGTCCATACTTTGTTGGTGTATATGGATTCCATCTCAGATTGCTAAGCATCCAACCATTCTTACAGAGTCCCTACTCTCGATGGCCTGCTCGAAACTAGTTGGGTCATCATCTCATAATGCAATCCTCTCTCCCACTGTCATCGAGAAACCGAGGTATCTCTCAGGCTGGTGAGGAACCCTTCCAGATCGGCGGAGAGGCTGAGGTTCGTCGAGGACTATTGAATCCTTTGGTTCTGTCAAATCATCAACTGCAGTTTTGTATAGCTGGAACCTTTCCAGTTCTACAGAACTGATCTTGCATCGATCTTGTCCGGATTTTTCTTTAGACATAGGCCGGTCAATCCCAAACCTTAACTTACTTAAGAGATAGGCTTTTCCCATACCATATCTCATATGGAATGGTAGGCAGTGATCTGATTCGAACCTAATTCAATAGGTATGCAGCTTCTCAAGCGCATAACTCCCAAAAAGAAATAAGAAACTCAGTAGTACTCATTATAGAGAACACCATATCTAATATTGTGCGATTGCTCCATCCTGATACACCGTTGTGCTGTGGTGTATTCACAGGAGTAATACGGAGAGAGAATCTCATTCTCCTTTAGAATGGTCCAGGAATTCTATGCACAAGTATTCTCCTCCCTGATCTCTTCATAGGACATAATACTTATACCCGGTTATTGGTTCTCTACTTCTAACTTATATTCTGTGAATATCTCAAAAGGTTCGGACTTGTGTTTCAACAGGAACATATGTCTGAATCTTGAGAGATTATCAGAGAAAATAATGAAGTATAAAGAACCGGTCTTGGCATGTGTAGACAGGAGACCTTACATACATCATCATGTATCAGTCCCAAGAGTTTACTAACTCTTTCTCTGTTTTCAGTAATCGGAGCTATGGTCATCTAATCTTTGTAACACGACTGGCAAGTTTCACAAGATGTAAATTTAAACTGATTTAAATATGCATCTAAAATGTAACTTCATCCAGTCGGGTCGCATTGATATGACCTAGTCTACAATGTCTCAAGAAGGATTCGTTCATTTCTGAACTCTTCCTCTTGTGTGTGTTCTATATACTAGGAACTGTAGTTTGATTTAGAACATCAATGCTTTTGGATAACATGCCTGAACCGATCAACTTTTGATATAGGAAATGTTCAAAACATTATCCAACAATATAAAATTATACCCTTCTTTACTAATAAAGAGACTGATATGATTTTGTATATCAGGTTCGGTATCTAATAGTATTTGTTCAGAATCAATGTACTGGTAATATAGGGTGACAGTGACCAACAGACTTGGCTGCAACACTTGCCCCGTTTTCTATCTCATGAAACTTATCACCCGTTCTCAGTTTTTCTACCTTTTTGTAGCCCTATGTAACAGATTACATATTTGGGATCCTGATCCGGTATCAAATACCCAGAATGCAGAGGATACTGAGAAACAGTTCTTTGTAATGAACACACCCGAAGGAGATGCATCATATGCACTTTTTTCGTTTGGGCGGCATAGGAATTCTGGTATCCCTATTTCCTGCTCTGTCTTATAACAATTATAAGTTGGAGCGGGACCAACGTTCCCCAGCTCAGTATAACAAGTAGGTTCGGTCAATACAACCATATTATTATCTTGATTAAGGCGTGATATGGTCGCTACCTAGAGAGAGAGAGAAGAAAACACTCTGCGTGCGCTCTTGCAAGATTAGACTTGTTATATATATTATCTAATCAGGATGGCTCCCACTGTTTTTATCAAATCTTCCTTCAAACCTTAACAAGAAAGACTAGCCGGGATTAATTACACTCTACAAGTTCTCCAATCTTTCAGCCAGGCCAGTGTCGGTACTTTGAGGGAGGTTCCCCGTGCTTTCGCACGGACCTAATTACAGTAAACCTCGTTTTCCCAGAGGCGTAACCCCGTTGACACCTTTTTAGACACCTACTTGATCGGCTAATTGCAAAGTGCAAAACACTTCCAGGAGTAACAATTACTCGCAGTGGGTATCGGGATCCAACTATCACATAGAAGGTATGCAATCTCATTACAAGTTTCAACACTTGAAACTCCCGATAAAGATTTTTACCCTTAGCACCTATGACCTTAACTATGGTCAACAAATCATAAGTACTAGTCAAGTTCTACCCGTCATTTCGTGATTAATTAGACCCACCCACATGACCCTTAACTAAGGTCAACAAAGTCACGCGACTGTCCTAACTAATTGCATCATACGCGGTGTAGGAAGACATCACTTAGCTACCGTACACTGTGCCTTAACTAAGGTCAACAAACACAGCACGAATACTAAGTACTCTACTTCCTAAAATGACGGAGGGTTGCTAATGGTTTTTGTGAAAACCTTTAACGCTTTGAACTTGATCTCGTTGCGGAATCAAATGGTTTTTAAATGAAATGTTTTTGAGGCTTTTCTAGTTCCCGGTGAAGGGATCGTCGGCCTTTTCCTCGTCGAATACGGTGCGGGATATATCATATATATCACTGTGCAAAGCAGAAACTATAGAAGCAATCAAAAGACAAACCGAGTGTTGTAGCATCTGCCAGTTATTACTAAAGGAGTCACACCCGGTGAAGGGATCTCGGTCCTTTCCTTATCGAATAAGGTGCAGGATGTTCTACAAGGAACACCGCGATGCAAAGTAAGAACTGTAGCTACCAGTTTAATTTTGAAATTCGATTCCACAACATCAATTAAGTTTATTATCTTTCATTAATCTCATTAATGAATATCCCATCTGTTAGTGTATGTTGCATGCTCCCACAACTCTTGTGGCGCGGCGGAAGCGGTGAACGAAAATTTTCTTGGCATACAACACGTACTTAACCGAAGATCTTGTCTAAACCACAACTAGAAAAACCTAACTAGAGATCTTATCTACTATGTTAGGGATTATACCTCAATGATACGGTCCTTCGGGTCTTCTCTTTGATGAACTCCTTAGCTCCTTTAGATGTTGTCGATGTCTTCGATCTCCGGCCACCCAAGACCTAGATGATCCACCCGAGAGTTATCGTGCGAGCTAGAAACTCTTCACAAGAGTTTAACCTAGAGACCAATTTTGCTAGAATAGGTCATTAGGATTATGTAGAGATGAATGTATTGGATTAGCTTGAAATCTATAGCATTTCTTTCTCTTAACCTTCTCTTGATTCACATATCATATTCACATCTCATGTGAAGCTATTTATAAGAAGAAGGAGAAGGAGGAGATGAGAAGGAGTAAGTGTTTTTCATAATGAAAGTGTTCAAGCATGATGAATAAAGATATAGCACTAAGAGAAATAATTTCAAGCATGCATTATATAAATTAGTACCATGCTTCAATAGTAATTCCATAACAACAACCTCATCATGCTTGTACCTTTTAATTTCCACCTCATTTTATTTTCATAAAATAGATGATGTCATTATTATGTCATTATGATGTGGCACCTTCTAGAAGGTATTCTTGTAACAATTACAAAAATACCCCTCCTCCGTATACCTATACCGTATACTGTATACCCGCATCCGAATTGCGAAAAATACGAATACCATTAATCCAATAACATAATACCGGTATCCGGCTTAAACCAAAGCCCACCAGTATTATCCTTCCGATTATTATTCCTGTAACAATTACATGAACAAAATCAAAACCCTGCCGTAACAGCTTACGGCTGCCATAACAACTTACAGCCTCTACATATTTCGTCTGAACGAGGGAACTCTCTGTGTGGGACTCTAAAGACTCGACAGTACGCTGGCAGTGGGTTAAACCACAAGCACGTCAGCGGCACTAGCTGTGCGTAACGGCTAACCAGGTACATGACGAAAAGGTGGCCAACGAGCGAACTCATCATAACCCTTACGAGCCTGCAAGCAACACTTACCGTACAGTCCGGTCTCTTCGTCTGATACGTCGCATATGAAGTCTAGGGGTGGTAAATGTCAGACCCCAATAACTTTATAAGTCATGCTGATTTATGGCTCATAACAGTTCGAGAAACTACTGATAACACTTATCAGTAAACCTCGAGAACCCTGGCCAGGGATTTAGGTGTTATAGCCGATCAAACATAGCGCGACATCAACTCCCTATACCGGGAGAGACGAAACCCCTCCTATCGCTCACTGTCTCCATATGATTCGGGACTGTACCCAAAATCCACCTGTTTGCACGACTCAATAGAGCCGTGGTAGGGAGGAAATTAAAGTACAGTGGGAATCACACAAGACCCTATGACGATCTCGGGTCTACAGACTAACCTGTACAAGTGTTGCTAGAGAACTGCTATCTGACAATAAGTATATATACCATCTAGGAGTTCTCAGCGAGTCATGTTCGGTGTACCCATTCTCCAATGAGCACCTGTGTACAATCTTTGATGTCAAACATCAATGGTTGTGGAATCAACCATCGCCCCCAGGGTCAAGAAACGTACACACTCGTCTAATCTGGTAATACTGATGCCCTGTCTCGATATACCCTCGACTAGGAACTATTAAAGGATATGCTTGTAGACTGTCCAGGTCCCACCAGTATGATCTCATCATAATCCTGGTAGTCAAGCATAGTCCTAAGGGCTTCATCAACACATTACATGTTATGATAAAGATAAACCAGATAGCATACTATCATTTCGAGCAAAGATTCTTTCTGTACATATACATGCCTAGTATCCTATACAATACAGTCCTCTAGGGCATACATATCTAACAATCTCCCACTTGCACTAAGGCCTGTAATTAATGCAATAAGTACCGGCTAGAACCAGTTTCCGGCGTACCGCATGCCCAACAGCTCAAACAGTTTCTCAAACTGTACTTGAGGGATAGCCTTAGTGAATGGATCCGCTGTGTTGTCTTTCGTGTCTACTCTTCGTACCTCGATTTCTTGGCGATCCACTATCTCCCTGATGAGGTGATACCGCCTCAAGATATGTCTGGATTTCTGATGGGACCTCGGTTCCTTTGCCAAAGCCATGGCCCATTGTTATCGCAATACAGAGGTATTGGATTAGCAATGGATGGAACCACTTGAAGTTCTGAAATGAACTTCATCATCCAGACCGCTTCTTTTGCGGCATCATTAGCAGCAATATACTCAGCTTCCATCGTGGAGTCAGCGACGGTATCTTGTTTGGAACTCTTCCAACATACCGCCCCTCCATTTAGAGTAAATACAAACCCTGAGATGGACTTACTATCATCCTTGTCGCTCTGGAAGCTGGAGTCGGTAAAGCCCTCCATTTGGAGATTTCCGTTACCATACACCAAGAACATTTCTTTTGTTCTTCTTAAGTACTTTAGAATGTTCTTCATGTTGGAGATAGTGCCCTCATAGTCAATTATTGGATCGCAGGTACGTGATTGCAATGATTGCGGAGGACCTATCCCGGTAGGACAGTCTTACTCGAAATGATAGTATGCTATCTGGTTTGCCTTTATCAGTTGTGTACATGTTCAGGTGACTGATTGCATGTTACATTTTGATAGAGCCCTTAGGATCTTGCTTTACTACCAACTGTATGAGGGCGATCATATACGTGAGAGTTGGGTAGTTTAGATGCATATCCTTAATTGTGGTCCCTAGTCGTGGGAGTTTCGAGACAGGGCATCGATACTCCGGAGTAGACTAGTGTATACAGTCGAGACCCCGACGAGGGGCGGTGGCCGGTCTCACAAGCCACTGGTGTCAGTTGGATCACCTAAGATGTATACAGGTGCTCATTGGGTTATGAGTACACCGGACAGGACTCGTCGGGAATCTGCTAGTTAGTACTATACCTATCGTCAGATAGCAGTTCCCTGGTGACATGTGTACAGGTTAGTTCATCGACCTGAGGTCGTCATTTGTCTCGTGTGAGTTCCCACTGTGCTTTGATTTCTACCCTACCACGGCTCAAAGGAGTCGTGCAAACAGGTAGTTTTTGGGTACAGTCCCGAGCCATATGGAGGCACGTGAGCGGATCGGCAGGGGATTCGTCTCTCCCGGTATTGGGGGCGAGGTCGTGCTGTGTCTAGGAGAGCCATTACACAAAGTCCATGGCCATGGCAGGAGATTTACTGGTAAGTACTCCAGTAGTATCTCAGGGTGTTATTGGGCTTCACTCCGACACGACTTATACTGCTTCTGGGGGTCTGACGTTACTAGCCCTCTAGGCGGATATGCGATACTCATTGACGAACGGACCGGACTGTATATACATAGTCACTGTTAGGCTCAGTAGGGTTTTCGGAGGAGTTCGCTCATCGGTCTCCCTTGAGTTCGCTCCTCGGCCACCCTTGAGGTCAGTCCGTGGGCAGCCGTTACGCATTGCTAGTGCCGCTGACGGTTTGTGGTTAAACCCACTGCCAGGGTGCTGACGAGTCATTAGAGTCCCCCACAGGCAGTTTCCCAAGTTCGGGCGAAACGTTGTAGAGGCCGTATGGTTTTATGGCAGGGTTCGGAAAATGCACGTGCGTTTACGCACGTGTCAATTTTCGGACAGATGATACCGGTCGGCTTTGGTTTAAGCCGGATCCGAGTGTTATATTGAGTAGGTATAATATCTTTGTCTCAGTTGCATTTGTATTCGGTCGTAATACAAATGCGGGTATATTTATACAGTTTCGGGGTTATCCTGAAAGTCGTTTCAGGATCACTTTTGGAAGTTGCCAGTTTCCAGTTTTCTATCAGCCGTCTTTTAACATTCGGTTAAAGACGGATTTATCTTTTCTTCTGATATGAGTGAGTCATCATTCTAGAAGCTTCTAGAAGTGATGATGAGGCTAGTGAGTCATTTATGTCATTAATGGTTCATTAATGATGCAAGGTGACTAGGTTTAATTTGATTGGTTCCATTTAATGAAAGTTAGTGATTCATTCTTTCATGATTGTTATGATAAGCTTCATTTCTCTTATGGTTACCTCTCCCCTCTCCTACACTCACCTCCCTCCATCTATATAAGAAAGGTCTCTCCCCACTCTCACTTGTTGGTTTTCATTTTAGAGAGAAAAGATTATGATAGGTTTTATCGGTGTATGGAATTTCACAGTCCATTTCATTCCACCACCCGATTCCTTCGGCAACTTCATTAACCGTCCGTCCATAGCTTTGGACGGAACGAGACAAAGTCATCTACTCATTCTCTACATCAATCTTGGTCGTCTCTTTTAGCAAACTTGACGATCGAGTTGCCTCGAGTCAGAGGCGGGAGCCCGTTTAAAGATCCGATCATGTGGTGCCACCTCGACGAGGACATCGGAGTTTGACGAGATCGGAGCAGCCGCAACGGAGCGTGGGATGATGGTTGAAGAACGAAGGACTCGGATCGTTCGGTATAACCATTCTACACTCTTTACAGTTTGTTAGTTTAGCAATAATGGCAGATCCGGGTTAAAGTATACGATAGCGCCAAGTTTAAAAGTTTTATTCCGCATTTGGCGTCTGTAGACTGCCGGGGCGCTAACGTAGACTTACAGTGGTATCAGAGCCTCACCATTTTGCTATACTAACTTGTGCTAACGAGTTTAAAACATCGATCCGACCGAAAATCAAAAATCCCAATTTCTTCACGTGACAGTTTCTGTTGATTTTAAACGGTGTCAAAATTGATTTCTGTATGTCTTAAAAATCACAGCAGGCTTTTCTAAGAACCACGAAGAAATTTGGGGTCATGATTCTTCCATAGAGGCGCGGAAGCGCGGCCAAACCCATGGTTTGGCCGCCCTTCCGCGGCCACGTGGGGAGCACGTGCCTCCAAAATTTTTCAGTGGGTTCTGTGAAGGATTTTGGGGTTTTTTGTCAATACAGTTTTGGCCCAAATTTTGTTACTGTTCACCAGTAAGCTGTGGGGCCCACTTTTTGATATTTGGTCTTTGGTCGATCGTAATTTAAACACGTTAGTTTACAGTGCTTACATTATATCTCCGACCGGGAATGTCATTTGATCGGTAAACCGCGTCTGATTGCTATAGTTCTTTTAGACGGGTTTGCGAACGTGACATTCGCGTTGCTGTTCTGTGTTGTGCTGTTTTGTTGCGGATTTGTCGTGGTGGATAGCAGTGTGCAATGGTAGTACAGTTTGAGTTTATTTGTACATTTGATATTGCGGGGCGAGCGTCCAACTTGTGGACAGCCGTCACTGCCTGTTGTATAATATTCTTTTGGGGCACGACCAGGTTGCGGTCGATGTACCTATTGTACTATTTTTCATTACTGTACTAGGTTTTACCCCGCGACGGAGTGCACGGATAGCCGGGTTCGGGAAAGCAACGGGTCCGCATCTCATGGCTTTGAGAGGCAGAGGGGCCCCACTTCAGAATTGGCAGACTATTCGCCGCACTCGTAGGGGGTACAGGTTGACCCAAGGAGGGGTGCTCAATTTACCGGATTCCGTGAAGTGCCGGGTGTTCCATTCACTATGCTGTGGAGGACTACCTCGCTTCAGGTTTTGGCGGGTAACTTGCCGCACCCGTAGGGGTCTAGGTTTCATTGCACAGGCTATCCACACGACAGGGGAACGTCGAGTTTCAGCAAGCGGCTCTGTGAAACTCGGGGATCCCAGATATCTGTTTTGTTCTGTGATGCTTATTACTTTTCTGTAATGTTGCATATTATCACGCCTGGAGCGATTATGTATATTGGTTTATATACTATTAGATGTTGTATATGTTTTACACCCGCGCTAGTCCAGTCCCCGCTCTGTCGTTAGTTAAGTAACCTAACGGGTGATGACGGGACCCAGAGACGAATGCGGATGGCATATACGTACATTTTATTTTCGTTCTTTTCTGGTGTGATTAATGATGGGACTGTGTTGATTCTGATCAACGCAAAGTAAAACAAACCTGTTTGAGTTGTTGGAACAATTTAAAAAGTGTTATTGCAAAAACGTTTCCTTTTGTTATGCATAGCGGTATTCAGTGGAATATCCTGCACCTCATTCGACGGGGCAAGGGCCGATATCCCTTCACCGGGACTGACCCCTTGGACAGAAGTTTGCGTCAGAGTAATAACTTTACTATAGTCGATTACAAGTTGCTTTGCATAGCGGTATTCAGTGGAATATCCTGCACCTCATTCCACGAGGAAAGAGCCGAGATCCCTTTACCGGGAGTGACCTCTTTAGCAAAAGGTTTTCGCCACTATATTTTAAAAAGCTATCAGGTTCCTTCAGCGATATCAAGTTCACTACGCTAAAGGTTTTTTCGCCAAAAACCAGCCGTAGCCCTCCGTCACTTCTTTTGGGTATTCAGTAGTATTCAAGCTATGTATTTTGACCTAACGCCAAGGCATAGTGTTTGGTAGCTGCTGGATATTCAATTGTTGCATAGATAGATGAGTTAGTTTGGGACAGCCGTTCTGCCATTTTGACCTAACGCCAAGGGCATGTGCGGGTGGGTTCAAATTAACAAGATAGTGATGGGTAGAACTTGGCATGTGACTTATGACATTTTGACCTAACGCCAAGGTTATAAGAGCATGGGGCAAAAACTATATCGGGAGTTTCTAAAGAAACTGAAACTTGCCAAGTATGCGCATACCATCTGGAGTATGAGTAACGTGGATGCATTCCATCACGTTAACATGCGATGAGAGTTGGATCCCGATTCCCACTGATGAGTTGGTTTACTCTTCGGGTGATCCCGATTGATTCTTCTTTAGGTTTGGAGGAGAATTTGACAGGACAGTGGGAGGTTTCCGGATTAGATAAAGAGATGACCATTCTGATCTAGGTTAGAGTGCACGCAGAGTGTTTCTTTTCTCTCTCTCTCTTTGGCAGCGACCTTTGACCGACCCTAGACTATGACTCAGTGACCATGTTGACCGAACCTTCTTAAAATACTGGCTTTTGGATTGTCTGAGTTGCATAAGTCATTGCCACTCCTTCTTTTACCCTTTGAATTTCTCAGAACACCCGTATTACTACGGATATCCACTTCCATTGGATAGATCCATCGTATGGTTATATACGAACTCGAAGGGACTTCTTCGAGGATGGATCCAGGTTCAGGAGAAATAGAATTGGTTTATTCAGTTGTCTTTTATTATCACCTTCTCTCAGGTTGCGAGAGCTCCTTGGTTTAGGAGAGTACACCTATTACGCCTATTGGATAGTCTTATTCCAAACCATAGGCTGGTGCCGAAAGGTAGGGAATGAAGAAAACCAATTAGCCTAAGTAGGGTGTGCAGAAGGTAATATGTAAAGACAAAATAAAGGGATTAGAAAGAGGGCAAAGTAAATTGCGACTGATATCATTCACGACCAAAACCGCGTACTTCATCGCCGCTCCTATTTCACCTTTAAAAGAATAAGGTATTATTCAGTTGTCTTTTATCGTCACCTTCTCTCGAGATGCGAGTACTCCTTGGTTTAGGAGGGTACACCTATTATGCTTACTGGATAGTCTTCTTCCAAACCATAGGCTGGTGCCGAACGGTAGGGAAGGAAGAAAACCATTTAGCCTAACGAAGGTGTACAGAAGGTAACGACTAAAGACAAATAAAGGGATTTGGAGAGATGGCAATAAAATATACGGTTGAAGTCATGAATTGGATTATGGAAGAGGCATTGCTATGAATACCAGGATACCCCTACGAAACATTTTCATGTTTCAGTGCATTGTTAAGGAAAAACTGTTTTCCCGATTAGACACTTACTCCAAGGGTATGTATTTACCAGGTTTCATTCTCATATCTGTATGGTTTTACAGATGATGAGTGGGAGTAAGATATTGGGAATTAGGTGATCATCCTCATTATATCGGAATTCGTTGTAATTGGTGATATTTGAGGAAATCGCCAGGGTACAGTTTTCAACCTACGACGCACAGGTTTTGAGTTGTTTAACTCAGTGGACTTATACAGGGTATTGTATGTTGTCCAAGTGTCCATCAGGACAAAGGGGTAGGTCCTCGTACTATGTTCTGTTTACTTATAACTTCTCTAGTATTTAGACGAGTGTTTCGTAGAAATACAAGGTCTAAGTTTTGAGAAGTTGTGGGTATAAGAATAAAGTAGAGAACCAGGTATCACAAGTATCGGGATTCTTCAAAGAGATCGAAGATGTAGATTCTTGTGATTGGTATTCAGATGATAGTGATGGTTTTGAGAAACGTGTTTCTCTTTCAGGTTACTCATAATTGGATGGATTCCTAAGTTGAGTAATGCTGATTAGCCTTTTTCCATTAAGTTGATATGCACTGGAGACAGCTGCATGGTTTGAATATGGTTCCAATTAAATTAGTGCCAAAGTTTCTGTATTGGATATAGAATGGATCGTACCTTAAAAGATATTAAGGTACGGGGAGTTGTCCAGCTTATGATTAAAACCAGATTCTGGATAACTCAGGGCACGATTCTGTAATGGCTGTTTGTGGGTTGACCCTGGCTATGACGAGGGTTGATATTCTACCATTTGGAAGATCAATAGTGATATTGTTCTTGACTCGCCACAGTTTTAGTAAAAATGGATCTTTTTCAGAAAACAGTAGTGGGAGTATGGTAGAACTGGAAGTGATTCCAGAACCGCGAACGATTACGGAAAATTTAATAGGACCTATATAATCAATCAGGTTTGACATTCCAATAGCCACTCCGCAGGTATGGTAGGTAACCTCAGACACCCGAGAGGTACTTCGGTAAGCTCAAGGATGGTGACAGGGAGGTTCTTATCTACCCAGACTTGACACTACTGTTGTTCCAGGATATGAGACCCGGTAGGAGGGTTGTCGTAGTCAGTGGGAGCAGCGGAAGCATGGTAGGCAAGTAGCTTATGTCTATTTATAGACTAGAGCAGTTATAGCGGAGATAGATCATCTAATTTTGATGTGAGAGTCATGGGTTTGACTTCAATCAGAATAGGGGATGGATCAGTTAAGAAGGTAGTAGGGTGTGATGTCATGGTATCTGGATGACATACAGAGTAGGAAGTAAAATTCCTATACTACGATCGGTTGTACTGTGGTCGTCACACAGTTGTTTCTCCAGACAGGATATGGATATAATATTTGACATTCTGGTTTCTAGATCTATGGTTTTAGATCTGGATTTGGGTAGTTTCCCAATGTGGGTACTTTGACAGATATTCTAATGGTTTTTGGAATAGTTGACTCCTAGCGAGGTGGTGTACCTGCAGGTGATTGAGTCACCCTCTCTAAAGGTGTCGTATAGACTAAAGGGGAGAGGGAAGTGCATGATTGGCAGATCACTTGCTTAGGCAATTGAGTCAATCATGAGATGTCAAGTACCACACCAAATGTTGGTTTTGCACTAGATGCAATAAGTTTGTATTAATCCAATCCTGGAGAAACATAAGGAAGCGGTTTTAGAACATTGGTACATGTTCTACGGATTTGATAACGGCAGCCTCTTTCGGGAGACGGTTATCATTCCAGGCTTCAAAGGTGACATGGATGACAGAGTGTTTGTCAGAGTTTTAGTTTTCCCTCTGACGAGGGACAGTATTATGGACAGGTGGTTCCAGAGGATACTGTGGGTGGCATGGTGCCCGATACTGATTAGGTTCAGTGATCGATACAGTCTAAGAAGTTTGGATATGGAGTTCATTTATGAACTAAGGTCCCATCAGATATCCAGACATATTCTAAGACAGGTACTACTCAATTCGGGAGATGGCTTTCTCCGCGAACTTGAGATTTAGAGAGATATTGAAAGATACTTCTAGGCGGATCCACTCACTGAGGCTATTTCTCGAACACAATAGTTTTACAAACGGGCTTTGTGAAACTGATTAGTAGAGGAGTTGGATGTTCGGTTTCACACGGGCTGTGAGTAGTCGACATCGCAATATTAGCCTTGAGTGCAAGTGGGAGATTGTTGGAGATAGTGCCCTCATAGTCAATTATTGGATCGCAGGTACGTGATTGCAATGATTGCGGAGGACCTATCCCGGTAGGACAGTCTTACTCGAAATGATAGTTTGCTATCTGGTTTGCCTTTATCAGTTGTGTACATGTTCAGGTGACTGATTGCATGTTACATTTTGATAGAGCCCTTAGGATCTTGCTTTACTACCAACTGTATGAGGGCGATCATATACGTGAGAGTTGGGTAGTTTAGATGCATATCCTTAATTGTGGTCCCTAGTCGTGGGAGTTTCGAGACAGGGCATCGATACTCCGGAGTAGACTAGTGTATACAGTCGAGACCCCGACGAGGGGCGGTGGCCGGTCTCACAAGCCACTGGTGTCAGTTGGATCACCTAAGATGTATACAGGTGCTCATTGGGTTATGAGTACACCGGACAGGACTCGTCGGGAATCTGCTAGTTAGTACTATACCTATCGTCAGATAGCAGTTCCCTGGTGACATGTGTACAGGTTAGTTCATCGACCTGAGGTCGTCATTTGTCTCGTGTGAGTTCCCACTGTGCTTTGATTTCTACCCTACCACGGCTCAAAGGAGTCGTGCAAACAGGTAGTTTTTGGGTACAGTCCCGAGCCATATGGAGGCACGTGAGCGGATCGGCAGGGGATTCGTCTCTCCCGGTATTGGGGGCGAGGTCGTGCTGTGTCTAGGAGAGCCATTACACAAAGTCCATGGCCATGGCAGGAGATTTACTGGTAAGTACTCCAGTAGTATCTCAGGGTGTTATTGGGCTTCACTCCGACACGACTTATACTGCTTCTGGGGGTCTGACGTTACTAGCCCTCTAGGCGGATATGCGATACTCATTGACGAACGGACCGGACTGTATATACATAGTCACTGTTAGGCTCAGTAGGGTTTTCGGAGGAGTTCGCTCATCGGTCTCCCTTGAGTTCGCTCCTCGGCCACCCTTGAGGTCAGTCCGTGGGCAGCCGTTACGCATTGCTAGTGCCGCTGACGGTTTGTGGTTAAACCCACTGCCAGGGTGCTGACGAGTCATTAGAGTCCCCCACAGGCAGTTTCCCAAGTTCGGGCGAAACGTTGTAGAGGCCGTATGGTTTTATGGCAGGGTTCGGAAAATGCACGTGCGTTTACGCACGTGTCAATTTTCGGACAGATGATACCGGTCGGCTTTGGTTTAAGCCGGATCCGAGTGTTATATTGAGTAGGTATAATATCTTTGTCTCAGTTGCATTTGTATTCGGTCGTAATACAAATGCGGGTATATTTATACAGTTTCGGGGTTATCCTGAAAGTCGTTTCAGGATCACTTTTGGAAGTTGCCAGTTTCCAGTTTTCTATCAGCCGTCTTTTAACATTCGGTTAAAGACGGATTTATCTTTTCTTCTGATATGAGTGAGTCATCATTCTAGAAGCTTCTAGAAGTGATGATGAGGCTAGTGAGTCATTTATGTCATTAATGGTTCATTAATGATGCAAGGTGACTAGGTTTAATTTGATTGGTTCCATTTAATGAAAGTTAGTGATTCATTCTTTCATGATTGTTATGATAAGCTTCATTTCTCTTATGGTTACCTCTCCCCTCTCCTACACTCACCTCCCTCCATCTATATAAGAAAGGTCTCTCCCCACTCTCACTTGTTGGTTTTCATTTTAGAGAGAAAAGATTATGATAGGTTTTATCGGTGTATGGAATTTCACAGTCCATTTCATTCCACCACCCGATTCCTTCGGCAACTTCATTAACCGTCCGTCCATAGCTTTGGACGGAACGAGACAAAGTCATCTACTCATTCTCTACATCAATCTTGGTCGTCTCTTTTAGCAAACTTGACGATCGAGTTGCCTCGAGTCAGAGGCGGGAGCCCGTTTAAAGATCCGATCATGTGGTGCCACCTCGACGAGGACATCGGAGTTTGACGAGATCGGAGCAGCCGCAACGGAGCGTGGGATGATGGTTGAAGAACGAAGGACTCGGATCGTTCGGTATAACCATTCTACACTCTTTACAGTTTGTTAGTTTAGCAATAATGGCAGATCCGGGTTAAAGTATACGATAGCGCCAAGTTTAAAAGTTTTATTCCGCATTTGGCGTCTGTAGACTGCCGGGGCGCTAACGTAGACTTACACTTCACGGCAGTCCAGTGTTTCTTCCCTGGGCTGGATTGATACCTGCTTACTGCACTTAGTGCATAAGCTACATCTGGGCGAGTACATAACATCGCATACATTATAGATCCTACTGCCGAAGCATAGGGTATAATGCTCATGCGAGCCCTCTCCTCATCAGTCTTTGGAGACATCTCTTTGGAGAGGGTGATCCCATGACAAGCGGGTAAATTACCTCTCTTGGAATCTTCCATACTAAACCTCTTTAGTATGGTGTCAATGTATCTCGATTGGGACAATCCCAATAATTTCTTAGATTTATCTCTATAGATCTTTATCCCCAGAATGTACGAGGCATCGCCCAGGTCTTTCATGGAGAACCTCTGCGATAAGAATAGTTTGACCGATTGTAGCATAGGAATATCATTTCCTATCAAGAGAATGTCGTCCACGTACAATACGAGGAATGTAACAGTACTCTCTACAATCCTTTTATAAATACATGGTTCATCCACATTTTTTATAAAACCAAACTCTTTGATTGTATCATCAAAGCAGATGTTCCAACTCCGTGATGCCTGCTTTAATCCATAAATGGATTTAAGCAGCCTGCGTGCTTTTCCGCTGCTCCCACTATCAATGAAGCCCTCTGGCTGATCCATAAAAACGCATTCTTCTAAATTACCATTTAGAAATGCCGTTTTAACATCCATCTGCCAGATCTCATAATCATAGTAAGCAGCTATAGCAAGCAAGATCCGAATGGATTTAAGCATCGCGACTGGTGAAAAAGTTTCATCATAGTCCAAGCCCGGTCTTTGACGAAATCCTTTTGCTACCAGCCTAGCTTTATAGGTCTCCACCTGACCATCCACACCAATCTTTCTTTTAAAGATCCATTTGCACCCTATGGGTTTTACTCCAGAAGGTGCAGCCTCCAAAGTCCATACTTTGTTGGTGTGCATGGATTCCATTTCGGATCTCATGGCATCCAACCATTTCACTGAGTCACCACTCGTGATAGCTTACTGAAAACTAGTAGGGTCATCATCATCCATGATGCAATCTTCTCTATCGCCGTCAATTAGAAAACCGTAGTATCTATCAGGTGGGCGAGAAGTCCTACTAGATTTACGGAGTGGCTGAGGTATGTCAGGTTCTATTGAAACCTCAGGTTCAATCAAATCATCGGTAATGGTTTGTGCATCTGGAACTTCTTCAAGTTCTACCGCATTGCCAACAGTATCATTTGTAAAAAATTCATTTTCTAAAAATGTGGCATACTGAGAAACAAACACCCTTTGTTCCTCCTTGTGGTAGAATAGATATCCATACGAGTGTTTTGGATATCCCACAAATTTACACAAAACCGATCGTGTCTCAAGTTTTTCTGGATTCTGCTTTTTCACATAAGCCGGACAACCCCATACCTTAACTCTTTTAAGAGATGGTCTCTTCCCGTACCATATCTCATATGGAGTGGTAGACACGGTTTTGGTCGGAACCCTATTCAATAGATAAATCGCAGTCTCCAATGTATGCCCCCAAAATGATATTGGTAACTCAGCATCACTCATCATAGATCGTACCATATCTAATAATGTGTGATTCCTCCTTTCCGATACACCGTTGTGCTGTGGTGTATACGGAGGAGTGAGCTGAGAGAGAATCCTATTCTCTTTTAGGAAATCTAGAAACTCTGAGCTTAGATACTCACCTCCACGATCCAATCGAAGTTTCTTGATACTTAAGCCTGTTTGTTTTTCTACTTCAGATTTATACTCCTTGAACTTTTCAAAGGCTTCAGACTTATGTTTCAACAAGAACACGTGCCCGAATCTCGATAAATCATCAGCGAAGGTTATGACGTATGAAAAACCACCTCCATCATGTGTATACATTGGTCCACATACATCACTATGTATGAGGCCTAATAGTTCAGTAGCTTTCTCTCCGTGTCCAGTAAACGGAGTTTTGCTTATTTTACCTTTGATGCAAGACTGGCAAGTCGCATAAGATTTATATTCAAACGAGTTTAAATATCCATCTTTATGTAGCTTGGTTAGTCTTGTTTCATTAATATGACCTAGTCTACAATGCCAATGAAAGCTTCATTTATGTCTGAAACCTTTCTTTTGTTTCCGTGTTGTATATGAAAAACTGTATGCTGATTTAGGATGTATATCCCGTTATTTAATGTTCCATACCCAATCAACTCTTGATTAAGGTTAATGTTCATAACATTAGATTGCAATACAAAATTATATCCAGCATTGTCCAACAACGATACAGATATAATATTACATAACATCGAAGGTACAAAATAACATGGGTTCAAAACCAATATAGAACCCGAAAGCAAACCAAGATGATACTCTCCCACTGCAGTAGCATGTACTGAGGAACCACTCCCAACCCGGAGAGTGTGATCACCTTTCTTCAACAACCTGCTATTTCTCAACCCCTGCATACAATTGCAGATGTGAGATCCTGACCCAGTATCTAATACCCAGAAAGCAGAGTTAATTGAAAAACAGTTTTCTGTTACAAACACACCTGAAGTGGAAGCATCACCATGCTTCTTCTTTTGGAGGTCGGCCAAGTATTTAACACAGTTTCTCTTCCAGTGCCCAGTCTGGTGGCAGTGGAAGCATTCCCCACGACCGGTCGCAGCAACCCCTTTCTTGTCCCTTCCCGATGCCTTTTTCACTCCGCCTCTCTGTTAGATGGGATTCTTCTTCTTCTTCTTTCCCTTGGCCTTGGCTTTCGGGATGGAGGAAGAAGATGGCCCAGCAATAAGAGCGGTAGTTTTCGCTACCTTTAGCGTGCTCTCTGCACTCCTCAACATATTGAGGAGTTCTGGTAAAGACTTATCCATTTTGTGCATGTTGAAGTTTACAATGAATTGAGCAAAGGCAGGGGAAAGGGACTGCAGAACAATATCAACATACTGCTCGTTCTCCATGGTCCAACCCAGGTCCTCAAGTTCTTCGATAAGTCCAATCATCTTCAATACATGGTCACCTACAGACGTGCCTGCAGCCATCCGCATCTGAAACAACTTTCAAGATGCCTCGTATCGGAGAGTACGAGATTGCTCTCCATACAACTCCTCTGTATGGAGAAAGATGGATTGGACATCCATCTTCTCATGCTGCTTTTGATGTTCATTGTTCATAGAAGCTAGCGCGAGGCACTTGGCTGTTGCGCAGTTTGTATCCCATTTCTTGCAGATTTCTTTATCCGCAACTGAAGAATCAGGGCCTGGGCTAGGAGGGGCTGGAGTAGTCAGGACGTATCCGACCTTATCATATGTCAGGGCAATATTCACGTTCCTTAGCCAATCTTTGTAATTCGGTCCAGTGAGTTTGTTTTTGTCTAATAAAAGTTTAAGTCCCGACATCGGTATCTGCTATTAGGAGATAGAAAAGAAATCATTCAGCGATTGCTCTTTCATAATTAGATTAGTTACTTATCTAATTGTTGTCTCCCACTGCTTTTTATCAAATTTTCCTTCAAATCTAAAAAGAAAACTAGCCAGGATAAATTGCAATCTACAAGTTTGCTAACCAGAAAGTGCAAAATTCTCCCGGGAGTAACTTTTACTTACAGTGGGATCGGGATCCAACTATCATATAGAAGGTATGCAATCTCATTGCAGATTTCAACTCTTGAAATTCCTGATATGATTTTTACCCCTAGTGACTTATGACCTTAACTATGGTCAACAAATCATAAGTACTAGTCAAGTTCAACCCGCCATTTCGTGATTGATTTAGACCCACCCACATGACCGTTAACTATGGTCAACAAAGTCATGAGAATGCCCTAATCGATCGCATCAAATGCTTTGTAACAATTCACCACTTAGCTACCGTACACCACGCCTTAACTATATTCAACAAACGTGGCACGAATAATAAGTACTCTGCTTCCTAAAATGGTGGAGGGCAACGGATGGTTTTTTTATGAAAACCTTTAACGTTTTGAACTTGATATCGTTGTAGAATCAAGTGGGAAGGAGTGGTTTAAGCTCCAGTTTTAAAAATCGAATGGTTTTGTAGTATCTTTCTAATTTTGCTAAAGAGGTCACTCCCGGTGAAGGGATCTCGGCTCTTTCCTTATTGAATAAGGTGCTGGATATGAAAATACCACGATGCAAAGCAAAGTTAGAACAACTATAAAATCAAATCGAGTTCTTTGTAACATTTTCCAGTTTTGCTAAAGGGGTCACTCCCGGTGGAGGGATCTCGGCCCTTTCCTCATCGAATGAGGTGCAGGATATTTAAGAATACCGCTATGCAAAACAAAAGCTAGAGTTACCCTTTTTCTGAAAAATTTGATTCTACAACATCTTTAGGTTTCTTTCTTTTATCATTAATCACATTAATGTAGTCCCACCATTTACGTTTCCTAAACATCACAGAAAAGTAACGAAAAAATAGAACGTACGCTTATGACATCCGCATTCGTCACTGGGTCCCGTCATGCACCGTTAGGTTACTTAACTAACGGCAGAGCGGGGACTGGACTAGTGCGGGTGCAAAACATAAGCAACGTATATTATATATCTCATATATAAATATAACCATTTCAGATCACAGATGAATGCATTGGATATACTAGGAATTCCGTATTTCATTCAAGCCCTTAATGGAAGACGGATTCCACGGTCGTGATGAATAGCCAAATCCCCCTAGACCGCTATGGGTGCTGCAAACTACCCGCCAAATTCCCGAAGTGTAGTAACCTCCCTCAACAATTGAGTAGGCCACTCGGCACTTTGAAAACCCGATAGTTTGTGCACCCCACCTTGGGTCTATCCTAGGAGCAAAAACAGTAAAAAGAAATTATACATCGGTGGCTGCAACCTCATCCCGGATGTACCCGTTAAAACAATATTACATAGCTTTTTACAAATTACATGGATAGAAAGAAAAGAAAAAATGCTCTTCTCACACCCCCCGGCCATTCATCACGACGATCCAACACATTCATATACACATACCATCTCATGATATCCATATGTGCAACCCCCACTAATCGTCATTTAGCAATTAGCGGACGTTTCAAACACATATCACAAAAAACAAAAAACCCGATTAGCCAAACACTCTTAAAATTTCGATCGATAATTTTAAATCATGCCAACACTTGACATGTTCCTGTACAAACAC
The DNA here is from genome assembly GCA_030015575.1 of Agapanthus africanus. Classification (NCBI taxonomy): domain Eukaryota; kingdom Viridiplantae; phylum Streptophyta; class Magnoliopsida; order Asparagales; family Amaryllidaceae; genus Agapanthus; species Agapanthus africanus. Next base: position 467,403,688 of record CM057339.1, on the reverse strand, counting down.
CTTTATAAAATTCTTTATATCCCAGAAACCCTAATTCTTCAATATATGAGCACTGTAGAAAAACGAGTCGACGCGGCTCCAACTCGGCGGCGGATCAGCGGCCAAACCATGGGTTTGGCCGCGGATCTGCGGCGCTTAAGTCGAGTAAGGAGTCCAAATTTCTACAGTGTTCTTATAAAACCCTGCTTGTATTTTCAAGACATGTCAAATTAATTTTGGAATACTTTCAAAAATTGACAGCAGCAAGGGCAGAATACGAGTTTTCGGGAGAAAAAATAGTCGATCGAGCTTCTAACATTTGGCTAACATCTAATTGTGGTTTAGTTAGGCTCTGATACCATGTTAGTGTATGTTGCATGCTCCCACAACTCTTGTGGCGCGGCGGAAGCGGTGAACGAAAATTTTCTTGGCATACAACACGCACTTAACCGAAGATCTTGTCTAAACCACAACTAGAAAAACCTAACTAGAGATCTTATCTACTATGTTAGGGATTATACCTCAATGATACGGTCCTTCGGGTTTTCTCTTTGATGAACTCCTTCGCTCTTTTAGATGTTGTCGATGTCTTCGATCTTCGGCCACCCAAGACCTAGATGATCCACCCGAGAGTTATCGTGCGAGCTAGAAACTCTTCACAAGAGTTTAACCTAGAGACCAATTTTGCTAGAATAGGTCACTAGGATTATGTAGAGATGAATGTATTGGATTAGCTTGAAATCTATAGCATTTCTTTCTCTTAACCTTCTCTTGATTCACATATCACATTCACATCTCATGTGAAGCTATTTATAAGAAGAAGGAGAAGGAGGAGATGAGAAGGAGTAAGTGTTTATCATAATGAAAGTGTTCAAGCATGATGAATAAAGATATAGCACTAAGAGAAATAATTTGAAGCATGCATTATATAAATTAGTATCATGCTTCAATAGTAATTCCATAACAACAACCTCATCATGCTTGTACCTTTTAATTTCCACCTCATTTTATTTTCATAAAATAGATGATGTCATTATTATGTCATTATGAGGTGGCACCTTCTAGAAGGTATTCTTGTAACAATTACAAAAATACCCCTCCTCCGTATACCTATACCGTATACTGTATACCCGCATCCGAATTGCGAAAAATACGAATACCATTAATCCAATAACATAATACCGGTATCTGGCTTAAACCAAAGCCCACCAGTATTATCCTTCCGATTATTATTCCTGTAACAATTACATGAACAAAATCAAAACCCTGCTGTAACAGCTTACGGCTGCCATAACAACTTACAGCCTCTACATATTTTGCCTGAACGAGGGAACTCTCTGTGTGGGACTCTAAAGACTCGACAGTACGCTGGCAGTGGATTTAACCACAAGCACGTCAGCGGCACTAGCTGTGCGTAACGGCTACCCAGGTACATGACGAAAAGGTGGCCAACGAGTGAACTCATCACAACACTTACGAGCCTGCAAGCAACACTTACCGTACAGTCCGGACTCTTCGTCTGATACGTCGCATATGAAGTCTAGGGGTGGTAAATGTCAGACCCCAGTAAGTTTATAAGTCATGCTGATTTATGGCTCATAACAGTTCGAGAAACTATGGATAACACTTATCAGTAAACCTCGAGAACCCTGGCCAGGGATTTAGGTGTTATAGCCGATCAAACATAGCGCGACATCAACTCCCTAGACCGGGAGAGACGAAACCACTCCTATCGCTCACTGTCTCCATATGATTCGGGACTGTTCCCAAAATCCACCTGTTTGCACGACTCAATAGAGCCGTGGTAGGGAGGAAATTAAAGTACAGTGGGAATCACACAAGACTCTATGACGATCTCGGGTCTACAGACTAACCTGTACAAGTGTTGCTAGAGAACTGCTATCTGACAATAGGTATATATACCATCTAGGAGTTCTCAGCGAGTCCTGTTCGGTGTACCCATTCTCCAATGAGCACCTGTGTACAATCTTTGATGTAAAACATCAATGGTTGTGGAATCAACCATCGCCCCCAGGGTCAAGAAACGTACACACTAGTCTAATCTGGTAATACCGATGCCCTGTCTCGATATACCCTCGACTAGAAACTATTAAAGGATATGCTTGTAGACTGCCAAGGTCCCACCAGTATGATCTCATCATAATCCTGGTAGTTAAGCATAGTCCTAAGGGCTTCATCAACACATCACATGTTATGATAAAGATAAACCAGATAGCATACTATCATTTCGAGCAAAGATTCTTTCTGTACATATACATGCCTAGTATCCTATACAATACAGGCCTCTAGGGCATTCATATCCAACACCGTCATTTAAGTCCACCTAAACATCACAGATAAATATAACGTACGCTTATGCCATCCGCATTCGCCTCAATGTCCCGTCTACACCGTTAGGTTAGGTAACTAACGCCAGAGCGTGGCAGGGCTAGCACGGGTGCAAAACATAAGCAACGTCTATATAATATATCATATATACTATATATTATATCTATCACAGAACATCACATGATCATATCAAAGATATCGCAGCAGAAGAAACATATGAAATATTGGATATACTAGGACGTCCGTGTTTTTAATACGAGCCAGCATAAAACACGGATTCCACGGTCGTGATGAATAGCCAATCCCACACCCCTAGACCCCTACGAGAGCGGCAAGCGACCCTACCAATTCAAGGGTTCGGAGTCCCGGACTCGACTTCTCGAGATGGTCTCCCACTGGACCCCAGAACCGGGTTACTTGTGCTCCAATCCTTGGGTCTATCCTAATGCGGAAAAGTAAATAATATACAAATGGTGACATCTTCAGCAACCTGGAAGTGCCCCAATAAAAGAATATTACATACAAGTTTTTACATGAATGAAAATGAAAAAACACTCATCTCACATAAAATCCCCCCGGCTATTCGAACACGACGATCCAATATAACATATCCAGCAACTCATAACATCACTTGTCATCAACTTAAGTAAATATGCACATCCCAATTGTCGTTGACATATAGCAACGAAACCGGCGATATCACATATTACACTTACGGTCACAGAAAAGAAAGTGTAAAACTACAACAGTTGGAATCCGCAAACTCTTTAGACATCGCATGCCTAGCCAAATGAATTGCTTAGACATCGCATGCCTAACAAATATAAACCCCGCATTTTAGTCTCATTATCGAAAACACTTTTCAATATCAAGTCGGGCAATTCAACAGGATTCCCGACATTCTGATCGAATGCTCGTCGCAAACTTTAGTAGGCGGCCGCACCCCCGACGCCGTCGACGAAGTGCACCAAGGCGGAACACCGCTGCCGCAAGCACCCTAACGGATGCTTTCGGCGACGGGGTTCTGCTACAGTCAATTGGTCGGGGCTATGGTGTGTAGCTGTCTATTAAGTTTACCCGGCGAGTATCCGCGTACGTTACGTGATTGCGACGGACTTTTGATCTCATCAAAATTCCGGGGCAACCGATCAAGTGAGACTAAACCGCTAGATTTATAACATTCATTCAGTTATCTCATAACTACTTGTGAATTCCAAATATTGTATCACATTCCGGATAAATAGAAAATGTTAAACTTTCCGATCGAACAATCGAACACCCAAGTTTTCCCGATACAGCTCAACACATGAAATAAGTCTAAAAACGTTCAGTTCGTGCCTCAGTACCAACGGTCCAGCCATAGAAGGGTCAAGCCAACGCCTCACATGTGGCACGCCGTACTGCCCCAAACACTAAGGTTCAAAAGACAGTTCAAGACGGTCACATAATCGAGTTAAGGTTTGTTGTCTTCTAGAGGGTCCATCGCGTTACTTGCACTACATTGAACGTGATTAAACTACAGAAATTTCCAACAATTGGAAATTTCCCGGCAGGGGAAAAAGTGGGTATTTATGTCCGGCCGAACTTTTTAACATATTCTAAAATTACGCGGGAAAACACATAGACAAAATTAGACAATCCGATCGAAACAACGAGTCCCCAATACAACCCAGAAAACTCAACTCTTGAGTTTAGATTAAAAATTCCCAGGAAACCCAGCATTACAAAATAGGAGTTACTGTGTAAAATTCATTGAACAAGGAGGTCGTACGGCCGCGGAACCGCCGCTCGAGCCATGCTCGTGCCGCAGAACCGCGGCGGTTTGATGGAATTGAGCGATCGAATTTCACAGTAACTCTTACAATCTCCTGCTTATTTTTCTGCATATTTTTAATCTGGAAAAAACCCGGTTTTTGAATAAAGTCCAGAGAGCAAATTTGTGTTAGGGTTTCGGTTCGATCGGACTTCTAACTCCGTCTAAGCATCGCCTAAGGCTCTAGCTAGGCTCTGATACCACTGTAGGGTTCCTAGGCACACTAATGAGGTCTCACAAGTGATCAAACATGGCTAATTACAATTTTACAAGTGCCGAGAAACCCTAATACGGATCGTTAACTAGATGTATAGGCGATGCAAAGCAAATAAACGAATTTATAGCTAAAGGGAAGGGGCTACAACCTTTGCAGATCCGGTCCTCCACGTCCTAGGCTCCGTGATGACGTCCTTCCGCTGTCCAAATTGAATCCATGACTTTAGCATCGGCTTCATCGGACAAATGGGTGGGCTAGGTCGTCGACTTCGATGCCGAAGATGATCTACGTCGAGGCAACACAAGATCAAGCTCCAACTTCACCAAGCCATGAAACTTGTGAAGAAAACACCCTATACTACTTGGCAAGTGGTAGAGGATGAAAAAATAGGAAGTGGGTTTACTTTGGAATTGGATTTCTCACTCATTTTCACAAGTTTCCATTGATGGAGGCAACCTTTTTTCAAGTTGAAAAAGAAGAAGAAGTAGAAAGAATATCATAAGTATTATTGAAAAAGAATAATAAAATGAATACTTATCATATCCTAACCTTGGTTAAGTGTAGAGAATGAACTAGGGTTAGTTTGAATGGTTAGGGTTAAGCATGAAAACAAAAATGGTCACTTAGTCAAAGCTTCATGAAGCTTCAACTAACAAACAAAGAAAGCCACCATTCATTTATTTATCTTTTCCAAAATGAAAAAATAAATAAATAAATAAATAAGCAAATAAACAAAACCCTAATCATTAACTCAACCATGGTTTAATGTTTACACAAACTCAAGTGAGCATGTATCATCAAACATGATACAATCAAGTGCACACAAAAATATATCACATATACAATGTGCATATCAAGTGAGAAAATCCTTTTAAAGTGAACCAATACTTGTTAATGCAAAGTAATATATCAAATATATAATTATACATTAAATCATTAAATCAACACTTGATTCAATGATCCGGTCATGTCGCATATAACCGACTAGTATCCAATATATCGGCTTATCGAATCATTCATTGATTCGATAACTAGGCTATATCGCATACAACCAATGGATACATTCATCGCGAGAATAGAATACGGTATCACATACTCGTATTATTCCCGGTCCCACACATATCTCATATGTTAGTTATATGTATGCCCTGAGGCCATTACTATACATAAGATGTATGTTGTAGTGGATGCTGGGACATATATAAGGAGGACTTTCTTGCTCGACATGATAGTATGCTATCTGGTTACTCTTTACCTTAACATGTATATTGATTGTCTCTCTGTTACACGTTGGTAAAGCCCTTAGGATGTGTACTTGACTACCTGGACTATGATGCGGATCATACTAGTGGGGACATGGTAGTCCATAAGTACATCCTTCAAGGTCCCTAGTCATGGGTGTATCGAGATGGGGCATCGATATACCAGAGTAGACTAGCGTATACCTTCTCGACCCATACAGATGGGCAATGGATGATCCCATATCCATTGGTGTTTGACATCAGAGATGATATACGGGTGCTCAGTGGAGACTGGGTATACTGGACGGACTCGCCGAGAACTCCCAGATGGTATTATACCTTACGTCAGATGGCAGTTCTCTGGTGACACTGGTACAGAGTAGTCTGTTGACCCGAGATCGTCATAGAGTCTTGTGTGATTCCCACTGTGCTTTGATTTCCACCTTACCACGTCCAAGAGGGCGTGCAAAACGGTGGTTTTTGGGTACAGTCCCGAATCAATGGAGGCAATGAGCGATAGGAGGGGATTCGTCTCTCCCGGTATAGGGAGTTGATGTTGCGCTGTGTTCGATTGGCTATAACCGCAAATCCCTAGCCAGGGTTGCTGAGATATACTGGTAAGTGTTACCAGTAGTTTCTCGAACTGTTATAGACCTCGTATCGACACGACTTATCGAGCTATTGGGGTCTGACGTTTACCACCCCTAGGCGAGATATGCGACATATCATACGACGAGACCGGACTGTACGGTAAGTGTTACTGGTTGGATTCACAGGAGTGTGAGCGGGCTTGCTCGTCGATCTTCTGATCGCTCAATACCCGGGTGGCCGTTACGTTTAGCAGACCGCTTGCGGCTTGTGCGTACTTGATATGATCATCATCTGCTGCCGGCGTATTGACGAGTCTTTAGAGTCCTACACAGAGATTTACTGGCTCAAGCAAAATGAAATAGGAGCGCATATGAGATATGTGCGGGACCGAGTATGATACCAGTATGTGATACTGTATTCGATTCTCGCGATTTGTGACATTGATCGGTTATATGCGATATAGCTGGGTTATCGGATCAAGTGTTGATTCGATAAGTTGTTACTGTTGATATTAGTCGGTTATATACGATATGACCGCATCATTAAATCAAGTGTTGTTTTAATGATTTAATGTATAATTATATATTACTTTGCATTAACTAGTATTGGTTCACTTTAAAAGGATTTTCTCACTTGGAGTGCACATTATATATGTGATATATTTTTGTGTGCATTTGTTTGTATCATGTTTGATGATACAAGCTAACTTGAGTTTGTGTAAAGATTAAACCGTGGTTGTGTAATGTTTAGGGTTTTCTTTTTCTTAATCATTTATTTATTTTGTTTATTTATTTTGCAAAATAAATGAATGGTGGCTTTCTTTGGATGCTAGTTGAAGCTTCATGAAGTTTTGACTAAGTGACCATATTTGTCTCATGCTTAACCCTAACCATTCCACTTAACCCTAGTTCATTCTCTACACTTGACCATGGTTGGATTATGATAAGTATTCATTTTATTTTCTATTTGCAAAATAACTTATCATATATTCTTTCTTCTTCTTCTTCATCTTCAACATGAAGAAAGCTTGACTTCATCAATGGTGACTTGATGAAATGAGTGAGAAATCCAATTCTAAAGTGAACCCACCTCCTATTTCTTCATCCTCTACCTCTTGCCAAGTAGTATAGGGTGTTTTCTTCACAAGTTTCATGACTTGGTGAAGTGGGAGCTTGATCTTGTGATGCCTCGACGTAGATCATCTTCGGCATCGAAGTCGACGACCTAGCCCGCTCATTTCTCCGATGATGCAGATGCTAGAGTCATGGATTCGATTTGGACAGTGGAGAGGACTTCATCACGGAGCTATGGAGGTGGAGGACCGGATCTACAAAGGTTGTATTTCCGTTCATTTAGTTAAGTTGTTAACTAGTTGCTTTGTTTCGCCTAAAATCTAGTTAACGATCCGTATTAGGGTTTCTCGGCACCCGTAAAATTTGAAATTGGCATGGTTGATGCCTTGTGAGACCTCCTTAGTGTGCCTAGCAACCCTACAGTGGTATCAGAGCCTAGCTAGAGCCTTAGGCGATGAGTAGACGATGTTAGAAACCCGAACGAACATCGAAACCCGAACGAACATCCTCTCTGGAAATTTTCTGAAAATCTGGATTTTTGTGAATTAAAAATTGCTAAAAAATTCAGCAGTGTACTATTTGAATTACTGTGAAATTTGAGGGGCTAATTCATCTAAAGAGCGGCGGAACCGCGGCACAAGCCAAAAGAGCGGCGGAACCGCGGCACAAGCATGGCTTGTGCGGCGGTTCCGCGGTCATTATGTCACATCAATTTATGAATTTTGCACAGTAATTCATGTTTTCAGGTGCTGAATTTTCTGGGAATTTTTAATATTTACTCAAGAGTTGAGTATTTTGGGTTGTATTGGGAGTTCGTAGATTCGATCGGATTGTCAAACTTTGTCTATGTGTTTTTCCGGATATTTTTGAATATGTTAAAAAAGTTCGACCGGATATAAATACCCACCTTTTCCCCTGTCGGGAAATTTCCAAATATTGGATCTTTCTGTGGTTTAATCACGTTCTAAGTAGTGCAAGTAACGCAATGGACCCTCTGGAAGACAACAAACCTTAACTCGATTATGTGACCGTCTTGAACCGCCCTTTGAACCTTCGGGTTTGGGGTAGTACGGCGTGCCACATGTGAGGCGTTGGCTGGACCATTCTACGGCTGGACCGTTGGTACTGAGGCATGAACTGAATGTTTTTAGACTTATTTCATGTGTTGAGCTGTATCGGGAAAACTTGGGTGTTCGATTGTTCGATCGGAAAGTTTAACATTTTCAATTTATCCGGAATGTGATACAATATTTGGAATTCACAAGTAGTTATGAGATAACTGAATGAATGTTATAAACATAGCAGTTTAGTCTCATTTGATCTGTTGCCACGGAATTTTGATGTGATCAAAACTCCGTCGCAATCACGTAGCGTACGCGGATACTCGCCGGGTAAACTTAATAGACAGCCTCACTCCATAGCCCCGACCAAGTGACTGTAGGAGAACCCCGTCGCCGAAAGCATCCGTTTGGATGCTCGCGGCAGCGGTGTTCCGCCTTGGTGCACTTCGTCGACGGTATCGGGGGTGCGGCCGCCTACTAAAGTTTGCGACGAGCATTCGATCAGGATATCGGGAATCTTGTTGAATTGCCCGACTTGATATTGAAAAGTGTTTTCGATAATGAGACTAAAATGCGGGGTTTATAATTATTAGGCATGCGATGTCTAAGGAATTAATTTGATTAGGCATGCGATGTCTAAAGAGGTTGCGGATTCCAACTGTTGTAGTTTTACTCTTTCTTTTCTGTGACCGTAAGTGTAATATGTGATATCGCCGGTTTCGTTGCTATATGCCAACGACAATTGGGATACGCATGTTTACTTACGTTGATGACATGTGATGTTATGTGTTGCTGGATATGTTATATTGGATCGTCGTGTTTGAGTAGCCGGGGTTTTTATGTGAGATGAGTGTTTTCCATTTTCATTCATGTAAAAACTTGTATGTAATATTCTTTTATTGGGGCACTTCCAGGTTGCGGATGTTGTCACCATTTGTATATTATTTACTTTTCCGTACTAGGATAGACCCAAGGAGGGGAGCATAAGTAACCGGGTTCTGGAGTCCCGTGGGAGACCAACTCGAGAAGTCGAGTCCGGGTCTCCTAACTCTAGAATTGGTTGGGTTGCTTGCCGCTCTCGTAGGGGTCTAGGGGTGTGGGTTTGGCAATTCATCACGACCGTGGAATCCGTGTTTTATACTGGCTCGTTTTGAAAACACGGACGACTTAGTATATCCAATATTTCATATATTTCTTCTGCTGCGATATCTGTGATGTGATCATGTGATGTTCTGTGATAGATACTATATATAGTATATATGATATATTATATAGACGTTACTTGTGTTTTACACCCGCGCTAGCCCTGCCCCGCTCTGTCGTTAGTTACCTAACCTAACGGTGCACGAGGGGACATCGAGGCGAATGCGGATGGCATAAGTGTACGTCGTATTTATCTGTGATGTTTAGGTACTTAAATGATGGTACTTCATTAATATGATTAATGAAAGAAAAGAAACCTATGATGTTGTGGAATCGAATTTAAAAAATAAAACAGGTAGCTACAGTTCTTGCATTGCACAGCAGTATATGTGATATATCCTGCACCTTATTCGATGAGGAGACCGAGATCCCTTCACCGGGAGTGACTCCTTTAGCAATAACTGGCAGATGCTACACACTCGGTTTGTCTTTTGATTGCTTTTAAGAGTTCTGCTTTGCACAGTGATATATATGATATATCCAGCACCTCATTCGACGAGGAAAGGACCGACGATCCCTTCACCGGGAGTGACTCCTTTAGCAAAACTAGAAAAGCCTCAAAGACACTCCATTTAAAAATTCATTCGATCCTACAACGATATCAAGTTCATTACGCAATAGGTTTTCAGAAAAACCTGTCGTAGCCCTCCGTCATTTCAGATAAGTTGTATATAGTATTCGTGCTACATTTGTTGGCTTTCGTCAAGGTGTAGTGTGCGGTAGCTATCTGCTGCTTATCTGCTGCATATGATGCGATTGGATTAGGGTAGTCGTGCGGCTTTGCTGGCTTTCGTCAAGGGTCGTGCGGGTGGGTTTAATTCAATCAAGAAATAACGGGTTGGACTTGACTAGTAGCCTATGGATTGTTGGCTTTCGTCAAGGTCATAGGATGCTAGGGGCAAAATATTATCGGGAATTTCAAGTATTGAAATTTGCAATGAGATTGCATACCTTCTATGAGATAGTTGGATCCCGATACCTACTGTGAGTAAGAGTTACTCCTGGGAGAGTTTTACACATTACAATTAGCCGATCAAGTAGGTGTCTAGAAAGGTGTCAAGGGGGTTACGCCTCTGGGAAAATGAAGTTTACATTAATTAGGTTCGTGCGAAAGCACGGGGCACCTCCCTCAAAGTACCGACACTGGCCTGGCTGAAAGATTGGCAAACTTGTAGTGTGTAATTAATCCCGGCTAGTCTTTCCTTTTGGGGTTTGAAGGAAGATTTGATAAAAACCAGTGGGAGCCATCCTGATTAGATAAAATAATAACCAATCTGATCTTGCAAGAGCGCACGCTGAGTGTTTTCTTCTCTCTCTCTCCAGGTACCGACCATATCACGCCTTAATCAAGATAATAATACGGATAATTGACCGAACCCGCATGTTATACTGAGCTGGGGAACGTTGGTGCTGCTCCAACATATAATTGTTATAAGACAGAGCAGGAAATTGGGGAATACCAGAATTCCCGTGCCGCCCAAACGAAGAGAGTGCATGCTGATGCATCATCTTCGGGTGTGTTCATTACAAAGAACTGTTTCTCAATATCCTCCGCATCCCGGGTATATGATACCGGATCAGGATCCCAGATATCTAATCTGTTACATAGGGCTACAAAAGGGTAGAAAAACTGAGAACGGGTGATAAGTTTCATGAGGAAGAAAACGGGGCAAGTGTTGCAGCCAAGTCTGTTGGTCACTGTCACCCTGTATTACCAGAATACATTGATTCTGAACGAATTTTATTAGATACCGAACCTGATATACAAAATCATATCAGTCTCATTATAAGGATATAATTTTGTATTGTTGGATAATGTTTTGAACATTTCCGATATCAAAAGTTGATCGGTTCAGGTACGTTATCAAAAAGCATTGACGTTCTAAATCAAACTACAGTTCTTAGTATATGGTGTTAGTAATATGTATGCCCTAAAGGCCATTATGTGGATAGTGGAAATTTGGACATATATCTATGGAGATAGATGAATTTCTTGCGCAACATGATAGTACGCTATCTGGTTTACTTTATCTGTACATGTAGATTTGATCTTTTACACATGTTGATAAAGCCCAAAGGATATTTGCTTGACTACTGTGATTATGATGCGGATCATACTAGCGGGGCACATGTAGTCTATAAGCATATCCTTGAACTGTTCCTAGTCGAGGGTGTATCGAGACAGGGCATCGATATTCCAGAGTAGACTAGCGTATACCATTCTTGTCCCATATGATGGGCGATGGATGATCCCATATCCATCTGGTGAGGAGACACCAAAGATTGTATGCGGGTGCTCAGTGGAGACTGAGTACACTGAACGGACTCACCGAGAACTCCTATGTGGTATTATATCTATCGTCGGATAGCAGTTCTCAGGGAACACTGGTACAGGTTAGTCTGTAGACCAGAGATCGTCATAGTGTCTTGTGTGTCCTCCCACTGTAATTTGATCTCCACACTACCACGGCTCTACTGAGTCGTGCAAACAGGTGGTTTTTGGGTACAGTCTCGAGGCGCATGGAGGCAATGAGCGATAGGAGGGGTTTCGTCTCTCCCGGTATGATGTTGTGCTATGCTCGATTGGCTATAACATGAAGTCCCCGGCCAGGGCTGCTGAGATTTGCTGATAAGAGTTATCAGTAGTTTCTCGATCTGTTACGAGCCAAACACCAGCATGACTTATTGAGTTACTGGGGTCGACGATTCCTTCCCTGGACTCGATATGCAGCATATCTGACGAAGAGACCGGACTGTACGGTAAGTGTTTCCAGTTGGCTCGACGGGAGTTTTCACGGCTTCGCTGGTTTTCTTCTGATCGTTTCAATACCCGGGTGGCCGTTATGTTTAGCTGACCTCTTGCGGCTTGTAGGTGTTTGATATGATCATCATCTACTGCCGGCGTATTGATGAGTCTTAGAGTCCCACAATGAAGTTTCCTGGCTCAGGCAAAAAGATGTGGTGTGCATATGAGATATGCGCGGGACCCGATTAAATACGGTTATGTGATAACGTATATTAATCGGGCATTTTCTATTTGTCGGATCGTATGTGATATGACCGGTTTGCTAAATCAAGTGTTGATTTAACAAATTACATTTAGATTAAATCTTTATTTAAATCCTTTTGTATGCATGCATGCATGCACATGATGATGTGCATGGACACATACATACATACATATTATCATGGTTGATGATACAAGAATGGTGGCAATGCAAGACTTATATTGAAGCTTTTAATTTGTATTTATCATTTTAAGTTAATGTAAAGAATATCCACTCATGCTCCTTTATTCTTTAGTGGGTAAGCTTTATTTAACTTAATGAAAAGAATTTCCACCCATGCTTAATTCTTTATGAAAAGAATTTCCACTCATAATTATAGTGGTAATGGAATAATGGTGATTATTCCTTCTCATCACTATAAATAGCTTCATATGTGATATGAAACATACAATGAAACAACAAAGGAAAAATTGTGAACAAGGGTGTGAAAACAAGTTATCATATGTGATATGATAGAAAGCTCAAGCCACCATTATCTTCTTCTTCCTCTCTTGATTTCTCTCTTGAGTGAAGTTGATAAAAGAAAGGATTTCAATTGAAGAACATAAACCACATTATCATACTACACACATCTAGCCGATTTGCGTAGGGTGTTTGCTCTACTTCGTTTGCGAAACAAGTAAGGCAAGGAGCTTTGGGCAAAGGGTCTTCGGGTGGATCATCGTGGACAAGGAAGGCTTCCATCGATCCGTTCCTAACTCTCATAGTGCCAAGGAGACACCGAGGGAGATCTACAAAGGTTGTAATCTCTACTCTTAGTGATAGTTTTACATTTGCATGTGATTCTTAGTTGTATGAATCCCTAAACTTCTAGTTTCGATTCTTGTAGAGTTAACTTAGCACCTCTAAAATTTTTGATTATGGCATATGTGATGCTACCGAACCCTTGACGAGGTGCTAGGCTAGCCCTTTAGTGGTATCAGAGCCAGGCTAGAGCTTTAGGCGATGCGTAGGCGATGTTAGAAGTCCGATCGAACCACGAAACACCAATTTGGACCGCTCTCTGGAAATTTTCTGAAAATTGGATTTTTCCAAATTAAAAGTTCTTAAAAAATTCGGTAGGCTTTTGTAGAAGTTACTGTATAAATTTTTTTCAATGATCGCTCAAAAGAGCCGCGGTTCCGCGGCAAAGGCATGCCTTTGGCCGCGGATCCGCGGCCGTACAGTGGGTTCAGGTGATAAATTTTCTACAGTAGACCTGATTTAATAAGTACATGCCTCTGAGATATTTTAAACTTACTCAAGTGTTGAGTTTTCTGGAGATCTATTGTATTTGGTGATTCGATTGGAAATGTTTAACTTCGTTCAGATTTTCAGATTTTTTAGAACGTGTTAAAATGTTTGAACGAATATTAGAAACACAATTTTTCCCGTATTGGAAAAATTCCAAGTGTTGGATTATTCCCGAATTCGAAACTTTCGAAAAACATGCAAGCGTATTTCTGGACACTCTAGAAGAACATAACCTTAACTCGATTATGTGACCGTCAAAACTATCACTGAACCTTAGGGTTTGTGGTAGTTTAGCGTTGCCACATGTGAGGCGTTGGTTTGGCCCTTCTACGGTTGGTCCATAAGGGGCTGTTGCATGTTCTAGAAATTTTTGAACTCGGCTCAAGTGTTGTGCAGTTTGGGAAATCTTGGGTGTTTGTTTATTCGATCGAAAAGTTTAACATTGTCTATTTATCTGAAATGTGATACAATATGTGGAATTCATATAGTTAGGCATGAAATACGAAGTATGTGATATTTCGAATTTATGATGTCTAAGGTGATTGTGGATTCCAAATGTTGTAGTTTTTCATTTTATTTTCTGCGACCGTAAGTGAAGTATGTGGTGTATCGCCGTTTTCGTTGCTATACGTCAACGACAATCGGGATACGCATACTTACTTACGTTGATGATATGAGATATTATGTGTTGCTGAGATATGATGAGTAGGATTGTCGCGAAGGAATAGGCGGGTTTTTTTTATTTGAGATGAGAGTTTTATTTTCATTCATGTATAAATCAATTGTATATTATTTACTTTTCCGCATTAGTATAGACCCAAGGAGGGGAGCACAAGTGACCGGGTTCTAGGGTTCAGTGGGAGGCCATCTCGAGGAGTCGAGACCGGGTCTCCTAAACTCTAGAATTGGCAGGATCACTTGCCGCTCTCGTAGGGGTCTAGGGGTGTAGGCTTGGCTATTCATCGCGACCGTGGAATCCGTATTTTCTATTGTTGGCTCGATACAAAATACGGGCATCCTAGATATCCTTTTATGTGCTTCTACTGTTGATATTCTGTAATGTGATTACTTAGTATCTAAGACGTATGGATTATTATTATATATATGATATATAATAAACGTTGCTTATATTTTACACCCGCGCTAGTCCCGCCCCGCTATGCCGTTAGTTAAGTAACCTAACGGTACATAACGGGACACTGTGGCGAATGCGGATGGTATAAGTATACGTTCTATTCTGGGATGACTTAGGAACTTTAATGATGGGATCACATTAATGAGATTAATGTAAAGAAAAGAAACATAATGATGTTGTAGAATCAGATTTGAAACAAACTCGACTTTTTATGAAAAATGCAAGTTTCAAAAAGATGCGGAGCTTAAGCCACTCCTATTCTTAACCATTTTGATTCTAAACGAGATCAAGTTCAAAGCGTTAAAGGTTTTCTTAAAAACCATCCGCAACCCTCCGTCATTTTAGGAAGCAGAGTACTTAGTATTCGTGTTGCGTATGTTGATTATAGTCAAGGCGTTGTGTACGGTAGCTAAGTGATGTCTTCCTACAAAGCATATGATGCGATTAGTTAGGACATTCATGTGATTATGTTGATCATAGTCAAGGGTCATATGGGTGGGTCTAGTTAATCACGAAATGACGGGTAGAATTTGACTAGTACTTATGATATGTAGACCATAGCCAAGGTCATAAGTGACTAGGGGTAAAAACCATATCGGGAATTTCAAGAGTTGAAATTTGCAAGAAGATTGCATACCATCTATGTGATAGTTGGATCTCGATCTCACTGTGAGTAAATGTTACTTCCAGGAGAGTTTTACACTTTACAATTAGCTAATCCAGTGGGTGTCTAGAAAGACTAACCGGTTAGTAAAACTGTAGAATGTAATTATTCCTGGCTAGTTTTCTTTTCAGGTTTTGAAAGAAAATTTGATAAAAGCAGTGGGAGACATCGATTAGATAAAATAATAACCAATCTAATTCTTTACTAGAGCATTTCGCTAAGTGTATCCTTTTCTCTCTCCGAATGGCAGTTACAGATGTCAGGACTTAAGCTTCTACTTTAGAAAAATAAACTGACAGGACCAAATTATAAAGAATGGTTGAGGAACTTAAACATTGCACTTTCATATGATAAGGTATCATATGTCCTCAATACCAAAGCCCCACCCGTCCCAGGACCTGAATCATCTGTCTCGGATAGGGAAATCCGAAAAACTTGGGAAAATGACTGCAACACGGCCAAGTGCCTCGCGCTCGCTTCTATGGACAATATCCATCAGAAGCAACACGAGAATATGGATGTGCAATCCATCTTTCTTCACACAAAGGAGTTGTATGAAGAGCAATCTCGTACTTTGAGATACGAGGCATCTAGAAAGCTGTTTCAGATGCGAATGGCCCCTGGTGCATCAGTTGGAGACCATGTTTTGAAAATGATTGGTCTTATTGAAGAACTTGAGGGACTGGGATGGACTATGGATAATGAGCACTATACGGATATTGTTCTACAGTCTCTCCCCCTGCCTTTGCTCCGTTCATAGTGAATTTCAATATGAATGATTTGGAGAAATCATTGCCTGAACTTCTCAATATGTTGAGAAGTGCAGAGAACACGTTGAAAACGGCAAGGACTCCCGCTCTGCTTGCTGGGCCATCTTCCTCTTCATTCCCAAAAGCTAAGGCCAAGGGAAAGAAAAAGAAGAAGTCCATCAAACAGAAAGGTGGAGTTAGAAAGGCGAAGGGGAAAGACAAAGCCGGGGCTGTGGGAAACAGGAAAGGAGAATGTTTTTACTGTAAAAAGTCAGGACATTGGAAACGCAACTGTGCTGAATATCTTGCCGATCTCAAGAAGAAGAAGCATGCTGATGCTTCCACTTCAGGTGTGTTTGTAACTGAAAACTGTTTTTCTTTAAACTCTGCATCCTGGGTATTGGATACCGGTTCTGGTTCTCACATCTGCAATTGTATGCAGGGATTGAGAAATAATAGAGTTTTAAAGACAGGAGATCATACTCTGCGAGTTGGAAATGGTTCCAATATACATGCTGTATCCGTGGGAGAGTATCATCTAGGGTTGCCTTCAGGAAGTATTTTGGTTTTGAACCCGTGTTATTTTGTACCAAGTATGCTGTGTAACATAATATCCGTTTCTTTGTTGGACAATGAAGGATATCATTTTATATTGCAAAATAATGTTATGAACATTAACCTGAATCAAGAGTTGATTGGGTATGGTACACTAAATAACGGTATTTACATCCTGAACCAACACACAGTTTTCAATATACAACATACTAGTAAAAGAATGTTTTCAGATATAAATGAAGCTTTTCTTTGGCATTGTAGACTTGGTCATATTAATGAAACAAGACTAAACAAGCTACATAAAGATGGATATTTGAATCCGTTTGAATATAAATCTTATGCGACTTGCCAGTCTTGTATCAAAGGTAAAATCACCAAAACTCCGTTTAGTGGACACGGAGAGAGAGCTGGTGGACTCTTAAGCCTCATACATAGTGATGTATGCGGACTAATGTCTACACATGCAAGAGGTGGCTTTTCATACTTCATCAATTTTACTGATGATTTCTCAAGATTCGGACACGTGTTTTTGATAAAGCACAAATCTGAAGCCTTTGAGAAATTCAAGGAGTATAAACTTGAAGTAGAGAAGCAAACAGGCTTGAGCATCAAGAAACTTCGATCGGATCGAGGTGGAGAATATTTAAGTACAGAGTTTCTAGACTACTTAAAAGAGAATGGGATTCTCTCTCAGCTCACTCCTCCTTACACACTGCAGCACAATGGTGTGTCAGAACGGAGGAATCGTACCTTATTGGATATGGTACGATCCATGATGTGTGATACTGAGTCACCGCTTTCCTTTTGGGGACAAGCATTGGAGACAGCAATGTATCTATTGAACAGGGTTCCAACCAAGACCGTGTCTACCACTCCATATGAGATGTGGAATGGAAAGAGACCATCTCTTAAAAGGTTTAGGATTTGGGGTTTTCCGGCTTTTGTTAAAAAGCAGAATCCAGACAAACTCGAGACACGATCGGGCATGTATAAATTTGTGGGGTATCCAAAACATTCGTATGGATATCTATTCTACCACAAAGAGGAACAAAAGGTGTTTGTTGCTCAGCATGCCACATTTTTGGAAAATAAGATCTTTACGGAAAGTACTAATGGCAATGTGGTAGAACTAGAAGAGGTTCTAGAGACACAAATTACTCAGGAGGAATTGGTTGAAACTGATGTTGCAGTAGAACTTCAAGAACCTCAGCCGCTCAGGAGGTCTAGTAGAACTTCTCGCCCACCAGAGAGATACTATGGGTTTCTCGTACATGGTGATAGGGAAGATTGCATCATGGATGATGATGACCCTACTAGTTTTCAGCAAGCTATCACGAGTGATGACTCAGTGAAATGGCTGGAAGCAATGAGATCTGAAATGGAGTCAATGTACACCAACAAAGTATGGACTTTGGACGTTGCGCCTCCTGGGATAAAACCCGTTGGGTGCAAATGGATCTTTAAGAGAAAGATTGGTGTAGATGGACAGGTGGAGACCTATAAAGCAAGGCTTGTAGCGAAAGGTTTTCGTCAAAGACCAGGCTTGGACTATGATGAAACTTTCTCTCCAGTAGCAATGCTTAAATCCATTAGGATCCTACTTGCTATTGCTGCTCACTATGATTATGAAATATGGCAGATGGACGTGAAAACAGCATTTCTAAATGGTGATTTAGAAGAATGTGTTTTTATGGATCAGCCAGAAGGCTTCATTGATAGTGGGAGCAGCGGGAAAGCATGTAGATTGCTTAAATCCATTTATGGATTAAAGCAGGCCTCAAGGAGCTGGAACATCTGCTTTGATGATACAATCAAAGAGTTTGATTTTGTCAGAAATGAAGATGAACCATGTATTTATAAGAAGATTGTAGGGAGTACTGTCACATTCCTCGTATTGTACGTAGATGACATTCTCCTGATAGGAAATGATGTTCCTATGCTACAATCGGTCAAACTATTCTTATCACAAAGGTTCTCCATGAAGGACCTGGGTGATGCCTCGCGCATTTTGGGCATTAGGATCTATAGAGATAGATCCAAGAGGTTATTGGGACTGTCCCAATCAAAGTACATAGACACCATTCTAAAGAGGTTTAGTATGGATGATTCCAAGCGTGGTGCCTTGCCTGCTAGTCATGGAATCACTCTCTCTAAGGACTTCTGTCCGAAGACTGATGAAGAGAGAGCTCGCATGAGCATTATACCCTACGCTTCTGCCGTGGGATCTATAATGTATGCGATGTTGTGTACTCGCCCTGATGTGGCTTATGCTCTGGCTGTAGTAAGCAGGTATCAATCCAACCCAGGGGAGAAACATTGGATAGCAGTGAAGAACATTCTTAAGTACTTGCGAAGGACTAAAGAATTGTTCTTGGTGTATGGTAATAGGGATCTCCAGATGGAGGCCTTTACCGATTCAAGCTTCCAAAATGACAAGGATGACAGTAAATCAATCTCAGGGTTTGTATTTACCCTAAATGGAGGAGCGATTAGTTGGAAGAGTTCCAAACAGGACACCGTTGCAGACTCCACGATGGAAGCTGAGTATATTGCTGCAAGTGATGCTGCTAAGGAAGCCGTCTTGATGAAGAAGTTCATTGCGGAACTAGGAGTAGTTCCAACCATTGTTGATCCAATACCATTGTATTGCTATAATAATGGAGCTATAGCATTAGCCAAAGAACCAAGGTCCCATCAGAAGTCCAGACACATCCTAAGGAGATATCATCTGATCCGGGAGATAGTAGATCGCCAGGAGATCGAGATTCGGAGAGTAGATACAAAGGATAACACAGCGGATCCATTCACCAAGGCACTTCCACAGCCTCAGCATGAGCGACTGTTTGAAATGTTGGGTATGAGATACGCCAATAACTGGCCTTAGTGCAAGTGGGAGATTGTTAGTAATATGTATACCCTAAAGGCCATTATGGTTATAGTGGAAATTTGGACATATATCTATGGAGATAGATGAATTTCTTGCCCAACATGATAGTACGCTATCTGGTTTACTTTATCTGTACATGTAGATTTGATCTTTTACACATGTTGATAAAGCCCAAAGGATATTTGCTCGATACTGTGATTATGATGCGGATCATACTAGTGGGGCACATGTAGTCTATAAGCATATCCTTGAACTGTTCCTAGTCGAGGGTGTATCGAGATAGGGCATCGATATTCCAGAGTAGACTAGCGTATACCATTCTTGTCCCATATGATGGGCGATGGATGATCCCATATCCATCTGGTGAGGAGACACCAAAGATTGTATGCGGGTGCTCAGTGGAGACTGAGTACACTGAACGGACTCGCCGAGAACTCCTATGTGGTATTATATCTATCGTCGGATAGCAGTTCTCAGGGAACACTGGTACAAGTTAGTCTGTAGACCCGAGATCGTCATAGAGTCTTGTGTGTCCTCCCACTGTACTTTGATCTCCACACTACCACGGCTCTACTGAGTCGTGCAAACAGGTTGTCTTTGGGTACAGTCCCGAGGCGCATGGAGGCAATGAGCGATAGGAGGGGTTTCGTCTCTCCCGGTATTAGGGGTTGATGTTGTGCTATGCTCGATTGGCTATAACATGAAGTCCCTGGCCAGGGCTGCTGAGATTTACTGATAAGAGTTATCAGTAGTTTCTCGATCTGTTATGAGCCATACACCAGCATGACTTATTGAGTTACTGGGGTCGACGATTCCATCCCTGGACTCGATATGCAGCATATATGACGAAGAGACCGGACTGTATGGGAAGTGTTTCCAGTTGGCTCGACGGGAGTTTTTACGGCTTCGCTGGTTTTCTTCTGATCGTTTCAATACCCGGGTGGCCGTTATGTTTAGCTGACCTCTTGCGGCTTGTAGGTGTTTGATATGATCATCATCTACTGCCGGCGTATTGACGAGTCTTAGAGTCCCACAATGAAGTTTCCTGGCTCAGGCAAAAAGATATGGTGTGCATATGAGATATGCGCGGGACCCGATTAAATACGGTTATGTGATAACGTATATTAATCGGGCATTTTCTATTTGTCGGATCGTATGTGATATGACCGGTTTGCTAAATCAAGTGTTGATTTAACAAATTACATTTAGATTAAATCTTTAATTAAATCCTTTTGTATGCATACATGCATGCACATGATGATGTGCATGGACACATACATACATACATAGTATCATGGTTGATGATACAAGAATGGTGGCAATGCAAGACTTATATTGAAGCTTTTAATTTGTATTTATCATTTTAAGTTAATGTAAAGAATATCCACTCATGCTCCTTTATTCTTTAGTGGTTAAGCTTTATTTAATTTAATGAAAAGAATTTCCACCCATGCTTAATTCTTTATGAAAAGAATTTCCACTCATAATTATAGTGGTAATGGAATAATGGTGATTATTCCTTCTCATCACTATAAATAGCTTCATATGTGATATGAAACATACAATGAAACAACAAAGGAAAAATTGTGAACAAGGGTGTGAAAACAAGTTATCATAATTGATATGATAGAAAGCTCAAGCCACCAACATCTTCTTCTTCCTCTCTTGATTTCTCTCTTGAGTGAAGTTGATAAAAGAAAGGATTTCAATTGAAGAACATAAACCACATTATCATACTACACACATCTAGCCGATTTGCATAGGGTGTTTGCTCTACTTCGTTTGCGAAACAAGTAAGGCAAGGAGCTTTAGGCAAAGGGACTTCGGGTGGATCATCGTGGACAAGGAAGGCTTCCATCGATCCGTTCCTAACTCTCATAGTGCCAAGGAGTCACCGAGGGAGATCTACAAAGGTTGTAATCTCTACTCTTAGTGATAGTTTTACATTTGCATGTGATGCTTAGTTGTATGAATCCCTAAACTTCTAGTTTCGATTCTTGTCGAGTTAACTTAGCACCTCTAAAATTTTTGATTATGGCATATGTGATGCTACCGAACCCTTGACGAGGTGCTAGGCTAGCCCTTCATATGGAATACACACAAGAGGAATAGTTCAGAAATGAACGGATCCTTCTTGAGGTATTGTAGACTAGGTCATATCAATGCGACCCGACTGGCTAAAGTTACATTTAGATGCATATTTAAATCAGCTTGAATTTACATCTTATGAAACTTGCCAGTCATGTCACAAAGATAAGATGACCACAGCTCTGTTTATTGGAAACAGAGAAAGAGTTAGTGAACTCTTGGGATGATACATGTTGATGTATGTAGGTCCCTTGTGTACACATGCCAAGACCGGTTCTTTGTACTTCATTATATTCTTTGATAATCTCTCAAGATTCAGACATATGTTCCTGTTGAAACACAAGTCCGAACCTTTTGAAATATTCACAGAATATAAGTTAGAAGTAGAGAACCAAAATACGGGTAAAAGTATTATGTCCTTTGACGTGATCGAGGAGGAGAATACTTGAGCACGGAAATCCTGGACTATTCTAAAAGGAGAATGAGATTCTCTCTCAGCATTACTCCTCCGTATAGACCAAAGCACGATGGTATATCGGGGCGGAGCAATTGCACCCTATGTGATATGGTGTGCTCTATGATGAGTACTACTGAGTTTCCTATTTCCTTTTGGGAGTTATGCACTTGAGAAGTTGCATACCTATTGAATAGGGTTCCAATCAAATCAGTTGCCTACCGCTTCATATGTGATATGGAAAGGGAAGAGCCCATATCTTAAGTTGGTTAAGATTTGGGGTTGTCTGGCCTATGTCTAAAGGCAAAATCCGGACAAGCTCGAGGCAAGGTCTGTTATGTACAACTGGAAAAGTTCCAGCTATACAAATTACAGCAGATGATTTGGTAGAACCAAAGGATTCAGTAGATTCCAACGAACCTCAGCCTCTCTGCCTATCTAGCAGGGTTCCTCACCCACCTGAGATATACTTCGGTTTCTCTATGACAGTGGGAGCGAGGATTGCATCATGAGATGGTGACCCAACTAGTTTCGAGCTGGCCATCGAGAGTTGGACTCTATAAGAATGGCTGGATGCTTAGCGATCTGAGATGGAATCCTTATACACCAACAAAGTATGGACTTCGGTTGCTATATCTGAAGGGTTAAATCCCCATCAGGAGCAAGTATATCTTGAGAAGATTACTTGGTGTACATGGAAAAGTTGAGACTTTCAAAGCTAGACTTGTTAAAGGTTTGCACCATTAACCAGGTATGGATTATGTTGAAACCTTTTTCTAAAGATCTATGCTTAAGTCCATCCAGATCCTACTTGCCATGGCTACATACCATGACTACGATATCTTGTGGTTGAGTGTCATGACTGCTTTTCTAAATGATGTTTTGGAAGAGAATGTCTATAACTACACAGCCAGAGGGCTTCGTAGACAGTGGGAGCAGCGGAAACGTGTGCAAGATGTTTTATGTGATGAAGCAGGCATCGCGGAGTTGGAACATCTGTTTTGATGAGTTAGTCAAAGAGTTTGACTTCATCAAAATGGTAGATGAACCTTGTATATACAAAAAGGTAGTAGGGAATATGGTGACGATCCTTGTAGAGTACGTGGATGACATACTCTTGATTGGGAAATATTTTCCTATGCTACGCTCGATCAATCTCCGCTTATCACATGGATTCTCCAAATAGGATCAAAGTGATACCTCCTAAATCTTGTGTTTTGGATCTATGAGATAGATCTAATTGGATATTAGGATACTCACTAGTTGTAGTGAGATGGTATCAATTGATCCAGGGGAGAATCACTGGAAGGGTTCCAGGGTAATAAGGATGACTGAATGTCAGTCACAGGCATTGTCTTTACCCTCAGTAAAGGGACGGTATGTTGGAAGTGTTCCAAGCTAGATACCGTGACACACTAGATGATAAAGGCTGGATACATCGCTACTTAAGATGCTACCAAAGAGGAAGTCTGGGTGTATAATAGTTCATGAGATGAACTTAGTTCCTCCCATTGTGTGACAATGGAGTTGTGGCTTATGCCAAGGAACGTCCGTCTCATCAGTGATCCAGACATATTCTAAGACAGTATCACCTGATCATGGAGATGGTTGATCTCCAGGATGATCGAGGTTAGGAGATCAGACTCAGAGGATAACACGGCGGATCCACTCACGAAGGCCTATTCCCAGAGAGAGACTTTTATGGGATGGTTGAGTATGAGATACTACAACCACTGTTTAAGATGGCCTTAGTGCAAGTGGGAGATTGTTAGTTATATGTATGCCCTAGAGGCCATTACTATACATAGGATGTATATTGTAGTGGATGCTGGGACATATATAGGGAGGACTTTCTTGCTCGACATGATAGTATGCTATATGGTTACTCTTTACCTTAACGTGTATACTGATTGTCTCTCTGTTACATGTTGGTAAAGCCCTTGGGATGTATACTTGACTACCTGGACTATGATGCGGATCATACTAGTGGGGACATGGTAGTCCATAAGTACATCCTTCAGGGTCCTTAGTCGTGGGTGTATCGAGATGGGGCATCGATATACCAGAGTAGACTAGCGTATACCTTCTCGACCCATACAGATGGGCGATGGATGATCCCATATCCATTGGTGTTTGACATCAGAGATGATATACGGGTGCTCATTGGAGACTGGGTACACTGGACGGACTCGCCGAGAACTTCCAGATGGTATTATACCTTACGTCAGATGGCAGTTCTCTGGTGACACTGGAACAGAGTAGTCTGTTGACCCGAGATCGTCATAGAGTCTTTTGTGATTCCCACTGTGCTTTGATTTCCACCTTACCACGTCCAAGAAGGGGTGCAAAACGGTGGTTTTTGGGTACAGTCCTGAATCACATGGAGGCAATGAGCGATAGGAGGGGCTTCGTCTCTCCCGGTATAGGGAGTTGATGTTGCGCTGTGTTCGATTGGATATAACCGGAAATCCCTGGCCAGGGTTGCTGAGATATACTGGTAAGTGTTACCAGTAGTTTTTCGAACTGTTATAGACCTCATATCGACACGACTTATCGAGCTATTGGGGTCTCACGTTTACCACCCCTAGGCGAGATATGCGACATATCAGACGACTAGACCGGACTGTACGGTAAGTGTTACTGGTTGGATTCACAGGAGTGTGAGCGGGCTTGCTCGTCGATCTTCTGATCGTTCAATACCCGGATGGCCGTTACGTTTAGCAGACCGCTTGCGGCTTGTGGGTGCTTGATATGATCATCATCTGCTGCTGGCGTATTGACGAGTCTTTAGAGTCCTACACAGAGGTCTCCTGACTCAAGAAAAACGAAATACGAGCGCATATGAGATATGTGAGGGACCGAGAATGATACCGGTATGTGATACTGTATTCGATTCTCGCGATTTGTGACATTGATCGGTTATATGCGATATAACCGGGTTATCGGATCAAGTGTTGATTCGATAAGTTGTTACTGTTGATATTAGTCAGTTATATGCGATATGATCGGATCATTAAATCAAGTGTTGATTTAATGATTTAATGTATAATTATATATTTGATATATTACTTTGCATTAACTAGTATTTTTTCACTTTAAAAGGATTTTCTCACTTGGTGTGCACATTATATATGTGATATATTTTTGTGTGCATTTGTTTGTATCATGTTTGATGATACAAGCTAACTTGAGTTTGTGTAAAGATTAAACCATGGTTGTGTAATGGTTAGGGTTTTCTTTTTCTTAATCATTTATTTATTTTGTTTATTTATTTTGCAAAATAAATGAATGGTGGCTTTCTTTGGATGCTAGTTGAAGCTTCATGAAGCTTTGACTAAGTGACCATATTTGTCTCATGCTTAACCCTAACCATTCCACTTAACCCTAGTTCATTCTCTACACTTGACCATGGTTGTATCATGATAAGTATTCATTTTATTTTCTATTTGCAAAATAACTTATCATATATTCTTTCTTCTTTTTCTTCATCTTCAACATGAAGAAAGCTTGACTTCATCAATGGTGACTTGATGAAATGAGTGAGAAATCCAATTCTAAAGTGAACCCACCTCCTATTTCTTCATCCTCTACCTCTTGCCAAGTAGTATAGGGTGTTTTCTTCATAAGTTTCATGACTTGGTGAAGTGGGAGCTTGATCTTGTGATGCCTCGACGTAGATCATCTTCGGCATCGAAGTCGACGACCTAGCCCACCCATTTCTCCGATGAAGCCGATGCTAGAGTCATGGATTCGATTTGGACAGCGGAGAGGACTTCATCACGGAGCTATGGAGGTGGATGACCAGATCTACAAAGGTTGTATTTCCGTTCATTTAGTTAAGTTGTTAACTAGTTGCTTTGTTTCGCCTAAAATCTAGTTAACGGTCCGTATTAGGGTTTCTCGGCACCCGTAAAATTTTAAATTGGCATGGTTGATGCCTTGTGAGACCTCCTTAGTGTGCCTAGCAACCCTACATCATATGCGCTCCTATTTCTTTTTGCTTGAGCCAGGAAACCTCTATGTAGGACTCTAAAGATTCGTCAATACGCCGGCAGCAGATGATGATCATATCAAGCACCCACAAGCCGCAAGCGGTCTGCTAAACGTAACGGCCACCCGGGTATTGAGCGATCAGAAGATCGACGAGCAAGTCCGCTCACACTCCTGTGAATCCAACCAGTAATACTTACCATACAGTCCGGTCTGTTCGTCTGATATGTCGCATATCTCGCCTAGGGGTGGTAAACGTCAGACCCCAGTAGCTTGATAAGTCATGCCGACGTGAGGTCCACAACATGTGTGAAACTACTGACAACACTTACCAGTAGATCACTGCAACCCTGGCCAGGGATTTCTTGTTATGGCCAGTCGAGCATAGCGCAACATCCACCCCCAATACCGGGAGAGACGAATCCCCTCCTATCGCTCATTGCCTCCATGTGAATCGGGACTGTACCCAAAAACCACCTGTTTGCACGACTCAGTAGAGCCGTGGTAGGGTGGAAATCAAAGCACAGTGGGAGACACACAAGACTCTATGACGATCTCGGGTCTACAAACTAAGCTGTACTAGTGTTACCCGAGAACTGCCATCTGACGTGAGATATAATACCATCTGGGAGTTCTCGGCGAGTCCGTTCAGTGTACCCAGTCTCCACTGAGCACCCGCATACCATCTCTGATGTCAAACACCAATGGATATGGGATCATCCATCGCCCATCACATGGGTCGAGAAGATATACGCTAGTCTACTCTGGAATATCGATGCCCCGTCTCGATATTCCCATGACTAGGAACATTGAAGGATATACTCATGGACTATCCAGGCCCCACTAATATGATCTTCATCATAGTCCTGGAAGTCGAGTACACATCCTAAGGGCTTTATCAACATGTAATCAGAGAGACAGAAAGTATACATGTTAAGATAAAGAGCAACCAGATAGCGTACTATCATGTCGAGCAAGAAAGTCCTACCTATGTATGTCCCAGCATACAGGACAATATACATCCAATGTACAGTAATGGCCTCTAGGGCATACATATAACTAATAGATGGCCCTTTTAGAACATGAGAAAAGATAATCTCATGTGAAAAATGGAAAATATATGAATATATATTTTCCACTTCTCATCTCAAACCATGGTTAAACAATAAATATATTATTGAATTTGAGTTAAAACACAAAAGAAAAGTAATCCATGGTTAAATGGTGGGTGAGCATGGTTAGGTCAAAGAAGAGTGTAGAAACAAACCATGAATTATCCTTTTCTTTTTCCTTTTCTTTTTAAACAAATGCAATAATAATACATATATATAAAACCAATGTGTGAGTCTTATATTGCCACCATTTTCTATGTGTATACAACCATGAAGGATGATGTATGTATGTATGTGTGCATGCACATACATATGTGCATGAATCTAGAAAGAATGCATACATGTATGCATACATCCAAAAATACAAGAAAGGATTTCTGGTGAGAAACTAATGGTTAAATGATAAATCAACACTTGATTTATCAATCCGGCCATATCACATACGACCCAACCAAAAGCAAGCCGCCCGATTAATATACGGTATCTCATACGCCCATTTTAACCGGGTCCATGCGCATATCGCATACGCGCAGCACAACATTTCGCCTGGACTAGGTAACTCCTTTGTGGGACTCTAGACTCGTCAATACGCCGGTAGTGGGTGATGATCGTATCAAGCACCCCCAAGCGGCAATCGGTCAGATAAACGTAACGGCCACCCGGGTATTAAGCGATCAGAAGAAAACAAGCGAACCTGCTACAACTCCCGTCGAGCCAACCGGCAACACTACCGTGCAGTCCGGTCTCTTCGTCAGATATGCGGCATATCGAGCCTAGGGATAGTAAACGTCAGACCCCAATAATCGATAAGTCGTGCCGATGTGAGGCCCATAACGGGTCGAGAAACTACTGGTAACACTTACCAGTAAATCTCTAAAACAGCCCTGGCCAGGGACTTCCCTGTTACGGGAAATCGAGCACAGCGCAACATCAACCCCCAATACCGGGAGAGACGAAACCCCTCCTATCGCTCATTGCCTCCATGTGACTCGGGACTGTACCCAAAAACCACCGTTTTGCACGCCCTCATGGACGTGGTAAGGTGAAAATCAAAGCACAGTGGGAATTATGTAGGGTTCCTAGGCACTCTCAAGTGGTCTCACAAGGCATCAACCATGCCAATTTCAAATTTTATGGGTGCCGAGAAACCCTAATACGGATCGTTGACTAGAAATCTAGGCGAAATATGAATCTAGTTAACAATTTAACTAAAGATCAGAAGCTACAACCTTTGTAGATCCGGATATCCACTTCCTTAGCTCCACGTAGGCGTCCTCTCGCTGTCCATCTTGGATCCCGAACTCAATCGTCGGCTTCATCGGGAAAATGGGCGGACTAGGTCGTCGGCTTCGTGCCGAAGATGATCTACGTCGAGGTTGCATAAGTTCAAGCTCCAACTTCACAATGTTGTGAAACTTGTGAAGAAAACACCCAAAACAACTTGGCAAGAGGTAGAGGGTGAAGAAATAGGAGGCGGGTTCACTTTAGAATTGGATTTCTCACTTTAGAACTCAAGTTGCCATTGATGGCATCAAGCTTTCTTGAAGAAGAAGATGATGAAGAAGAAGGAAAAATTATGATAAGTTAATCAAAAAAGAAAAAGAAATGAATACTTATCATAATAGGAACCATGGTTAGGTGTAGAGAATTGACCAATGTTAGAAGAGTGGTTAGGGTTAAGCATGAAGACAAATTGGTCACTTTGGTCAAAGCTTCATGACGCTTCACAAAGGTTCAAGAATGAAAGCAACCATTTTGTATTCTTATCCCATTCTTTTTACAAAAACAATAAATAAAAAGAATGGATAATTAAAACCCTAATCACTTTCTTAACCTAGGTTTAATTCTTTACACTTAACCAAATGAGCAAGCATCATCAAACATGATACAAGGATGTGCACAAAAATATATCACATATACAACTTGCACATCAAGTGAGAAAATCCATTTAAAGTGAACTAATACTAGCTAATGCAAAGTAATATATCAAATATATAATTATACTTTAAATCATTAAATCAACACTTGATTTAACGATCCAGTCATATTGCATATAACCGACTAGTATCCTTTGTATCGGCTTATCGAATCAATCCTTGATTCGATATCTAGGTTATATCGAATATAACCAATCGATACATCCATCGCGAGAATGGAATACGGTATCACATACACGTATTATTCTCGGTCCTGCACATATCTCATATGCGCTCCTATTTCGTTTCGCTTGAGCCAGGAAACCTCTGTGTAGGACTCTAAAGACTCGTCAATACGCCGGTAGCAGATGATGATCATATCAAGCACCCACAAGCCGCAAGCGGTCTGCTAAACGTAACGGCCATCCGGGTATTGAGCGATCAGAAGATCGACGAGCTAGCCCGCTCACACTCCTGTGAATCCAACCAGTAACACTTACCGTACAGTCCGGTCCGTTCGTCTGATATGTCGCATATCAAGTCTAGGGGTGGTAAACGTCAGACCCCAATAACCGATAAGTCATGCCGATGAGAGGCTCATAACGGGTCGAGAAACTACTGGTAACACTTACCAGAAAATCTCTGATCAGCCCTGGCCAGGGACTTCCCTGTTACGGCCAATCGAGCACAGCGCAATATCAACCCCCAATACCGGGAGAGACGAAACCCCTCCTATCGCTCATTGCCTCCATGTGACTCGGGACTGTGCACAAAGACCACCGTTTTGCACGCCCTAATGGACGTGGTAAGGTGGAGATCAAAGCACAGTGGGAATCACACAAGACTCTATGACGATCTCGGGTCTACAGACTAACCTGCACAAGTGTCACCTGAGAACTGCCATCTGACGTGAGGTATAATACCATCTGGGAGTTCTCGGCGAGTCCGTCCAGTGTACCCAGTCTCCACCGAGCACCCGTACACCATCTCTGATGTCAAACACCAATGGATATGGGATCATCCATCGCCCATCTCATGGGTCGAGAAACGTATACGCTAGTCTACACTGGTATATCGATGCCCCGTCTCGATACACCCACGACTAGGGACTTCGAAGGATGTACTTATAGACTACCTTGTCCCCACTAGTATGATCTGCATCATAGTCCAGGCAGTCAAGTACACATCCTAAGGGCTTTACCAACATGTAACTATAAGACAGTATAAAGAGACCAGTGTACATGTTAAGATAAAGAGCAACCAGATAGCATACTATCATATCGAGCAAGAAAGTTATCTCCATATATGAACAAGCATCCAATATAATATACATCATCTGTACAATACTGGCCTCTAGGGCAGACATACAACTAACAATCTCCCACTTGCACTAGGGCCAGCTGCTGTAGTATCGCATACCGAGCATCCCGAAGAGTCTCTCAAACTGTATCTGGGGAATGGCCTTCGTGAGTGGATCCGCCGTGTTGTTCTTCGTTTCAACTCTCCCGACCTCGATCTCCTGGCGATCAACTATCTCCCGGATCAGGTGATACCGCCTCAGAATATGCCTGGACCGCTAAAGGGACCTGGGTTCCTTGGCCAAAGCCACCGCTCCATTGTTATCGCAATACAAAGGTATTGGATGCTCAATGGATGGAACCACTCCAAGTTCAGTAATGAACTTCTTGATCCAGACAGCCTCTTTGGCAGCATCGTTGGCAGCGATTTATTCAGCCCCCATCGTCGAGTCTGCCACGGTTTCCTGCTTGGAACTCTTCCAGCTAACCGCCCCTCCGTAAAGGGTAAAGACAAATCCCGACCGCGACTTAGAGTCGTCCTTATCACTCTGGAAGCTTGAATCGGTAAAGGACTCCACTTGGAGTTCTCCATTACCATACACCAAGAGCATCTCTTTAGTCCTTCGTAAGTACTTGAGAATGCTCTTCACAGCTGTCCAGTGACTCTCTCCAGGATCAGCTTGATACCTGCTCACTATACTTAGTGAGTATGCAACATCGGGTCTGGTACATAGCATCGCATACATGATAGAGCCTACAGCCGAAGCATAGGGTATCCCTTGCATGCGAGCTCTCTCCAAATCAGTCTTGGGAGACATCTCTTTGGAGAGAGTGACTCCAGAGATCGTGGGCAAGTTCCCACGCTTGGATTCTTCCATACTAAACCTCTTTAGTATGGTGTCAATGTACCTGGATTGGGACAATCCCAATATCCATTTGGATCTATCTCTATAGATCCTGATCCCTAATATGCAGGAGGCATCACCAAGATCTTTCATTGAGAATCTTTGTGATAAGAAGAGCTTGACTGATTGCAGCATAGGAATATCATTTCCTATCAAGAGTATGTCGTCCACGTACAATACGAGGAAGACAACCTTACTCTCTGCCACCTTCTTGTAAATACAAAGTTCATCTGGATTTTTGACGAAATCAAACTCTTTGATAACGACATCAAAGCAGATGTTCCAACTCCGTGATGCTTGCTTTAATCCATAAATGGATTTAAGCAGCTTACACACCTTCCCGCTGCTCCCACTATCTACGAAGCCCTCTGGCTGAGTCATGTACACGCACTCTTCTAAATCACCGTTTAGAAAGACGGTCTTAACATCCATTTGCCAGATTTCGTAGTCATGATATGCAGCGATGGCAAGCATGATCCGGATGGATTTAAGCATAGCCACTGGAGAAAAGGTTTCGTCATAGTCCACACCTGGTCTTTGACGAAAACCTTTTGCAACAAGTCTAGCTTCGAAAGTCTCCACTTTCCCATCTACACCAAGTTTTTTCTTGAAGATCCACTTGCTCCCAATGGGTTTTACCCCTTCAGGAGCAACTTCCAAAGTCCATACTTTGTTGGTGTACAAGGATTCCATCTCGGACCGCATAGCATCCAGCCATTTCACTGAGTCCCTACTCGTGATGGCCTGCTTGAAGCTAGTTGGGTCATCATCCTCCATGATGCAATCCTCGCTCCCACCGTCCATGAGAAAACCGTAGTATCTCTCAGGTTGGCGAGGAACCCTACTAGATCGGCGGAGAGGCTGGGGTTCGTCGGGTACTACTGAATCCTCTGGTTCCATCAGATCTTCTGTTGTAGCTTCTGCAGCTGGAACCTCTTCCAGTTCTACCTCATTACCACTAATCTCTTTTTCAAGAAATTCCTTTTCTAAAAAGGTGGCATGCCGAGAAACAAACACTCTTTGTTCCTCAGGATGGTAGAAGATATGCCCTTGAGAATTCTTAGGATATCCTACAAATTTGCATAGAACAGACCGTGCCTCGAGTTTGTCTGGATTTTTTCGTTTGACATAGGCTGGACAACCCCATATCTTAACATAGTTAAGACTTGGTCTCTTTCCTTTCCATATCTCATATGGAGTGGTAGGCACAGATTTGGTTGGGACCATATTCAATAGATGTATGGCTGTCTCAAGCGCATACCCCTAGAAGGAAATAGATAACTCAGCTGTGCTGATCATAGAGCGCACCATATCTAATAGGGTGCGGTTCCTCCGTTCTGATACACCATTGTGCTGTGGTGTATATGGAGGAGTCAGCTGAAAGAGAATCCCATTCTCTTTTAGGAAGTCCAGGAATTCATTGCTCAAGTATTCACTTCCTCGATCAGATCGAAGGATTGTAATACTTTTTCCAGTTTGGTTCTCGACTTCTTGTTTATATTCTCTAAATTTCTCAAAAGCTTCAAACTTGTGTCTTATCAAGTACACATGTCCGTATCTTGAGAGATCGTCAGTGAATTTAATGAAGTACGAAGAACCATCCCTGGCATGTGTAGACATGGGACCGCATACATCACTATGTATTAGTCCCAAGAGTTCGGTAACTCTTTCTCCATGTCCCGTAAACGGAGTTTTGGTCATCTTGCCTTTGAGACATGACTGGCAAGTGTCATAAGATGAAAATTCAAACGGATTTAAATATCCATCTTTATGCAACTTAGCTAGTCGTGTCGAATTGATGTGACCCAGTCTACAATGCCATAAGAAGGATTCGTTGAGTTCAGAACTCTTCCTTTTGTGTGTGTTTATTATGCTCAGAACTGTTGATTGATTTAGAACATAAATGCGATTGCACAACGTGCCTGATCCAACCAACTTTTGGTTACGGAAAATGTTCATAACATTGTCCTGTAATACAAAATTATATCCCTCTTTACTTAGCAAAGAAACCGATAAAATGTTGCATATCAGGTTCGGCATGTAATAGCATTCGTTCAGAACCAATGTATTACCAGTTGGTAATGCAAGGTGATATTCCCCGACAGTCTTAACTGCAACAATTGCACCATTTCCAACTCTAATGTCTTTATCACCTTCTCCATGTTCTCTACCTCTCCTAAGCCCATGTAACTGATTACATATATGGGATCCTGACCCGGTATCCAATACCTAGGACGTAGAACAAACGGAGAAACAGTTCTCAGTAACGAACACACCCGAAGAAAATGCATCATCATGTACTTTCTTCATTCGGGTGGCATGGGAATCCTGGTATTCCCCTATGTCCTGTTCATTCCTATAACTCTTATAAGAAAGAACGGAACCAACGTTCCCCAGCACAGAATAACATGCGGGTTCGGTCAATACATCCATATTATTATCTTGAATAAGGCATGAACTGGTCGCTACCTGGAGAGAGAGAGAAGAAAACACTTTAGCGTATGCTCGTGCAAGATCAGATTGGTTATTATCTTATCTAATCAGGATGGCTCCCACTGCTTTTTATCAAATCTTCCTTCAAACCCTAAAAGGAAAGATTAGCCGGGATTAATTACACACTACAAGTTCGCCAATCTTTCAGCCAGGCCAGTGTCGGTACTTTGAGGGAGGTCCCCCGTGCTTTCGCACGAACCTAATTAATGTAAACCTCGTTTTCCCAGAGGCGTAACCCCGTTGACACCTTTCTAGACACCTACTTGATCGGCTAATTGTAATGTGTAAAACTCTCCCAGGAGTAACTCTTACTCGCAGTGGGTATCGGGATCCAACTATCTCATAGAAGGTATGCAATCTCATTGCAAATTTCAACACTTGAAATTCCCGATAATGCTTTTGCCCCTAGCGTGCTATGACCTTGACGAAAGCCAACAAACCACAGCCCGCTAGTCAAGTTCAACCCGTACATTTCTTGACTGAATTAAACCCACCCGCACGACCCTTGACGAAAGCCAACAAAGCCGTACGACTACCCTAATCCAGTCGCATCATATGCAGCAGATAAACAGCACATAGCTACCGCACACTACACCTTGACGAAAGCGAACAAATGTAGCACGAATACTATATGTAACGTATCTGAAATGACGGAGGGCTACGACAGGTTTTTCTGAAAACCTATTGCCTAATGAACTTGATATCGTTGTAGAATCAAGTGAAGTTTTGAAATGGAGTGATTTTGAGGCTTATCTAGTTTTGCTAAAAGGGTCACTCCCGGTGAAGGGATCGTCGGCCCTTTCCTCGTCGAATGAGGTGCGGGATATATCATATATATCACTGTGCAAAGAAGAAACTATAGAAGCAATAAAAAACAAACCGAGTGTATAGCATCTACCAGTTATTGCTAAAGGAGTCACTCCCGGTGAAGGGATCTCGGTCCTTTCCTCATCGAATAAGGTGCAGGATATATCACATATACCACTGTGCAAAGCAAGAACTGTAGCTACCTGTTTTATTTAAAATTTGATTCTACAACATCATAGGTTTCTTTTCTTTCATTAATCACATTAATGAAGTCCCATCATTTAAGTTACCTAAACATCACAGATAAATACGACGTACACTTATGCCATCCGCATTCGCCTCGATGTCCACTCGTGCACCGTTAGGTTAGGTAACTAACGACAGAGCAGGGCAGGGCTAGTGCGGGTGCAAAACATAAGTAACGTCTATATAATATATCATATATACTATATACTGTATCTATCACAGAACATCACATGATCACATCACAGATATCGCAGCAGAAGAAACATATGAAACATTGGATATACTAGGACGTCCGTGTTTTCAATACGAGCCAGTATAAAACACGGATTCCACGGTCGTGATAAATAGCCAATCCCACACCCCTAGACCCCTACAAGAGCGGCAAGCAACCCTACCAATTCTAGGGTTAGGAGACCCGGACTCGACTCCTCGAGTTGGTCTCCCACTGGACCCCAGAACCCGGTTACTTGTGCTCCCCTCCTTGGGTCTATCCTAATGCGGAAAAGTAAATAATATACAAAAGGTGACATCTTCCGCAACCTGGAAGTGCCCCAAATAAAAGAATATTACATACAAGTTTTTACATGAATGAAAATGAAAAACACTCATCTCACATAAAACCCCCGGCTATTTGAACACGACAATCCAATATAACATATCCAGCAACACATAACATCACATGTCATCAACGTAAGTAAATATGCGCATCCCAATTGTCGTTGACATATAGCAACGAAACCGGCGATATCACATATTACACTTACGGTCATAGAAAAGAAAGTGTAAAACTACAACAATTGGAATCCGCAACCTCTTTAGACATCGCATGCCTAATCAAAATGAAATACTTAGACATCACATGCTTAACAGTTATAAACCCCGCATTTTAGTCTCATTATCGAAAACTCTTTTCAATATCAAATGAAACTAAATCGCAAGATTTATAACATTCATTCAGTTATCTCATAACTGTTTGTGAATTCCAATTATTGTATCCCATTCCTAATAAATAGAATATATTTAACTTTCCGATTGAACATTCGAACACCCAAGTTTTCCCGAAACCGTTCAACACATGAAATAGGTTCAAAGACATTCACTTCATGCCTCAGTACCAACGGTCCAGCCGTAGAAGGGTCAAGCCAACGCCTCACAAGTGGCACGCCGTACTGCCCCAAACCCGAAGGTTCAAAGGGCAGTTCAAGACGGTCACATAATCGAGTTAAGGTTTGTTGTCTTCTAGAGGGACCATCGCGTTACTTGCACTACTTAGAACGTCATTAAACTACACAAAAATCCAACACTTGGATAGTTTCCGGCAGGGGAAAAGTTGGGTATTTATATCCGGTCGAACTTTTTAAGATATTCTAAAGTTATCTGGAAATACACAAAGGCGAAATTTGATAATCCGATCGAAACATCGAAGCTCTAAAACACCCCAGAAAATTCAACTCTTGAAAAATTATTAAAAATACCCATAAAACTCAGCTGCTGAAATGATGAATTACTGTGCAAAGCATGAGGGATAACGTCATCAGACTGCCGCGGAACCGCCGCAGAAGCCAGGCTTCTGCCGCGGTTCCGCCGCACTATTTACTGTTCATGGAATAATTTTTGCATCGTAATTCTTAGATTTCCCTGCTGAATTTTTTTAAGCATTTTTGATCTAGAAAAATCCCAGTTTTAAGAAAAAGTCCAGAGAGCATGATGTGTTAGGGTTTCGATGTGTATTCGGGTTTCAAACGTCGTCTAGACTTCGCCTAAGGCTCTGGCTAGGCTCTGATACCACTGTATGTCAGGCAGCCACCCCATCCAATGGGGTCGCCGTGGCACCAACGGATCCCTCAGCAGCTACTTTTTACGCATGCCCCCTCGCGAGGACTACAACCCGCCGGAACACCTTCCGGTCTCGGGACACCCTGGGGGTAAGAGCCTATGCTTCGCCACACTGTCACACAGTGAGAACTCCCCATAGGTCGACATCCAATGCCTAGTAGCTCTGATACCACTGTAGGGTTCCTAGGCACTCTCAAGAGGTCTCACAAGGCATCAACCATGCCAATTTCAAATTTTATGGGTGCCGAGAAACCCTAATACGGATCGTTGACTAGAAATCTAGGCGAAATACGAATCTAGTTAACAATTTAACTAAAGATCAGAAGCTACAACCTTTGTAGATCCGGATATCCACTTCCTTAGCTCCACGTAGGCGTCCTCTCTCTGTCCATCTTGAATCCCGAACTCAATCGTCGGCTTCATCGGGAAAATGGGCGGACTAGGTCGTCGGCTTCGTGCCGAAGATGATCTACGTCGAGGTTGCACAAGTTCAAGCTCCAACTTCACAAAGTTGTGAAACTTGTGAAGAAAACACCAAAAACAACTTGGCAAGAGGTAGAGGGTGAAGAAATAGGAGGGGGGTTCACTTTAGAATTGGATTTCTCACTTTAGAACTCAAGTTGCCATTGATGGCATCAAGCTTTCTTGAAGAAGAAGATGATGAAGAAGAAGGAAAAATTATGATAAGTTAATCAAAAAAGAAAAAGAAATGAATACTTATCATAATAGGAACCATGGTTAGGTGTAGAGAATTGACCAAGGTTAGAAGAGTGGTTAGGGTTAAGCATGAAGACAAATTGGTCACATTGGTCAAAGCTTCATGAAGCTTCACAAAGGTTCAAGAATGAAAGCAACCATTTTGTATTCTTATCCCATTCTTTTTACAAAAACAATAAATAAAAAGAATGGATAATTAAAACCCTAATCACTTTCTTAACCTAGGTTTAATTCTTTACACTTAACCAAATGAGCAAGCATCATCAAACATGATACAAAGATGTGCACAAAAATATATCACATATACAACTTGCACATCAAGTGAGAAAATCCATTTAAAGTGAACTAATACTAGCTAATGCAAAGTAATATATCAAATATATAATTATACATTAAATCATTAAATCAACACTTGATTTAACGATCCGGTCATATCGCATATAACCGACTAGTATCCTATGTATCGGCTTATCGAATCAATCCTTGATTCGATATCTAGGTTATATCGAATATAACCAATCGATACATCCATCGCGACAATGGAATACGGTATAACATACACGTATTATTCTCGGTCCTGCACATATCTCATATGCGCTCCTATTTTGTTTCGCTTGAGCCAGAAAACCTCTGTGTAGGACTCTAAAGACTCGTCAATACGCCGGTAGCAGATGATGATCATATCAAGCACCCACAAGCCGCAAGCGGTCTGCTAAACGTAACGGCCATCCGGGTATTGAGCGATCAGAAGATCGACGAGCTAGCCCGCTCACACTCCTGTGAATCCAACCAGTAACACTTACCGTACAGTCCGGTCTGTTCGTCTGATATGTCGCATATCAAGTCTAGGGGTGGTAAACGTCAGACCCCAATAACCGATAAGTCGTGCCGATGAGAGGCTCATAACGGGTCGAGAAACTACTGGTAACACTTACCAGCAAATCTCTGATCAGCCCTGGCCAGGGACTTCCCTGTTACGGCCAATCGAGCACAGCGCAACATCAACCCCCAATACTGTGAGAGACAAAACCCCTCCTATCGCTCATTGCCTCCATGTGACTCGGGACTGTGCCCAAAGACCACCGTTTTGCACGCCCTAATGGACGTGGTAAGGTGGAGATCAAAGCACAGTGGGAATCACACAAGACTATATGATGATCTCGGGTCTACAGACTAACCTGCACAAGTGTCACCTGAGAACTGCCATCTGACGTGAGGTATAATACCATCTGGGAGTTCTCGGCGAGTCCGTCCAGTGTACCCAGTCTCCACTGAGCACCCGTACACCATCTCTGATGTCAAACACCAATGGATATGGGATCATCCATCGCCCATCTCATAGGTCGAGAAGCGTATACGCTAGTCTACACTGGTATATCGATGCCCCGTCTCGATACACCCACGACTAGGGACATTGAAGGATGTACTTATAGACTACCTTGTCCCCACTAGTATGATCTGCATCATAGTCCAGGCAGTCAAGTACACATCCTAAGGGCTTTACCAACATGTAACTATAAGACAGTATAAAGAGACCAGTGTACATGTTAAGATAAAGAGCAACCAGATAGCATACTATCATATCGAGCAAGAAAGTCATCTCTATATATGTCCAAGCATCCAATATAATATACATCATCTGTACAATACTGGCCTCTAAGGCATACATACAACTAACAAATTACACAAGACTCTATGACGATCTCGGGTCTACAGACTAACCTGCACAGGTGTCACCGGAGAACTGCCATCTGACGTGAGGTATATTACCATCTGGGAGTTCTCGTCGAGTCCATCCAGTGTACCCAGTGTCCACCGAGCACCCGTATACGATCTCTGATGTCAAACATCAATGGATATGGGATCATCCATCGCCCATCTCATGGGTCGAGAAGCGTATACGCTAGTATACACTGGTAAATCGATGCCCCGTCTCGATACACCCACGACTAGGGACCTTGAAGGATGTACTTATGGACTACCATGTCCGCACTAGTATGATCCGCATCATAGTCCAGGTAGTCAAGTACACATCCTAAGGGCTTTACCAACATGTAACTATAAGACAGTATAAAGAGACAAGTCTACATGTTAAGATAAAGAGCAACCAGATATCATACTATCATATCGAGCAAGAAAGTCATCTCTATATATGTCCAAGCATCCAATATATATACATCATCTGTACAATACTGGCCTCTAGGGCATACATAGAACTAACAATCTCCCACTTGCACTAGGGCCAGCTGCTGTAGTATCGCATACCGAGCATCCCGAAGAGTCTCTCAAACTGTATCTGGGGAATGGCCTTCGTGAGTGGATCCGCTGTGTTATTCTTCGTGTCAACCCTCCTGACCTCGATCTCCCGGTGATCAACTATCTCCCGGATCAGGTGATACCACCTCAGAATATGCTTGGATCGCTGATGGGACCAGGGTTCCTTGGCCAAAGCCACCGCTCCATTGTTATCGCAATGCAAAGGTATTGGATGCTCAATGGATGGAACCACTCCAAGTTGAGTAATGAACTTCTTGTTCTAGACAGTCTCTTTGGCAGCATCGTTGGCAGCGATGTATTCAGCCTCCATCATCGAGTCTGCCACGGTTTCCTGCTTGGAACTCTTCCAGCTAACCACCCTTCCGTAAAGGGTAAAAACAAATCCCGACTGCGACTTAGAGTCGTCCTTATCACTCTGGAAGCTTGAATCGGTAAAGGACTCCATTTGGAGTTCTCCGTTGCCATACACCAAGAGCATCTCTTTGGTCCTTCGTAAGTACTTGAGAATGCTCTTCCCAGCTGTCCAGTGACTCTTTCCAGGATCAGTTTGATACCTGCTCACTACACTTAGTGAGTATGCTACATCGGGTCTGGTACATAGCATCGTGTACATGATAGAGCCTACAGCCGAAGCATAAGGTATCCCTTGCATGCTAGCTCTCTCCAAATCAGTCTTGGGAGACATCTCTTTGGAGAGAGTGACTCCAGAGATCGTGGGTAAGTTCCCATGCTTGAATTCTTCCATACTAAACCTCTTTAGTATGGTGTCAATGTACCTGGATTGGGACAATCCCAATATCCGTTTGGATCTATCTCTATAGATCTTAATTCCCAATATGTAGGAGGCATCACCAAGATCTTTCATTGAGAATCTTTGTGATAAGAAGAGCATGACCAATTGCAGCATAGGAATGTCATTTCCTATCAAGAGTAAGTCGTCCACGTACAATACGAGGAAGACAACCTTACTCTCTGCCACCTTCTTGTAGATACAAGGTTCATCTACGTTTTTGACGAAATCAATCTCTTTGATAACGACGTCAAAGCAGATGTTCCAACTCCGCGATACTTGGATTAATCCATAAATGGATTTAAGCAGCTTGCACACCTTTCCGCTGCTCCCACTATCTACGAAGCCCTATGGCTGCGTCATGTATACGCACTCTTCTAAATCACCATTTAGAAAGGCGGTCTTAACATCCATTTGCCAGATTTCGTAATCATGATATGCAGCGATGGCAAGCATGATCTGGATGGATTTAAGCATGGCCACTGGAGAAAAGGTTTCGTCATAGTCCACACCTGGTCTTTGACGAAAACCCTTTGCCACAAGTCTAGCTTTGAAATTCTCCACTTTCCCATCTACACCAAGTTTTCTCTTGAAGATCCACTTGCTCCCAATGGGTTTTACCCCTTCTGGAGCAACTTCCAAAGTCCATACTTTATTGGTGTACATAGATTCCATCTCGGACCGCATTGCATCCAGCCATTTCACTGGGTCCCTACTCGTGATGGCCTGCTCGAAACTAGTTGGGTCATCATCCTCTATGATGCAATCCTCGCTTCCACCATCAATGAGAAAACCGTAGTATCCCTCAGACGGATGAGAAACCCTGCTAGATCGGCGGAGAGGCTGGGGTTCGTCGGGTACTACTGAATCCTCTGGTTCTACCAAATCATTTGTTCTAGTTTGTTCTGCTGGAAGTTCTTCTAGTTCTACCTCAATTCCAGTAGTCTGTTTCATAAGAAAACCTTTTTCTAAGAAAGTGGCATGTCGAGAAACAAACACCTTTTGTTCCTCGGAGTGGTAGAAGATATACCCTTGCAAATGTTTAGGATATCCAACAAACTTACATAGAACAGACCTTGTCTCGAGGTTGTCCGGATTTTGTGTTTTAACATAGGCCGGATAACCCCATATCTGAATAAAATTAAAACATGGTCTCTTACCATTCCATATCTCATAAGGAGTGGTAGGCACTGATTTGGCTATTCAATAGGTATGCAGCTGTCTCCAGTGCATATCCCCAGAAGGAAATAGATAACTCAGCTGTACTCATCATAGAGCGCACCCTATCTAATAGGGTGCGATTCCTCCGCTCCGATACACCGTTGTGCTGTGGTGTATAAGGAGGAGTAAGCTGAGAGAGAATCCCATTCTCTTTTAGATAATCTAGGAATTCATTGCTTAAGTATTCTCCTCCTTGATCAGATCGAAGGATCTTAATACTTTTTCCCGTTTGGTTCTCTACTTCGTGCTTATATTCTCTGAATTTCTCAAAAGCTTCAGACTTGTGTTTCATTAGGAACACATATCCGAATCTTGAGAGATCGTCAGTGAATGTAATGAAGTAGGAAGAACCATCCCTGGCATGTGTAGACATGGGACCGCATACATCTCTACGCACCAGTCACAAGAGTTCCGTAACTCTTTCTCTGTGTCCCGTAAACGGAGTTTTGGTGATCTTGCCATTGAGACATGAATGGAAAGTATCATAATATGATAATTCGAACGAATTCAAATATCCATCTTTATTTAACTTAGCCAGTCGTGTCGCATTGATATGACCAAGTCTACAATGCCACAAGAAGGATTCGTTCATTTCTGAACTTTTCCTCTTGTGTGTGTTTTGTATATTGAAGACTGTATTTTGATTTAGATTGAATATGCCATTATGTAACAAGCCTAATGCAATCAACTTTTGATCTATTAATATGTTCATAACATTATCCTTTACTACAAATTTATAACCTTCTTTACTTAATAAAGAAACTGATATAATGTTCCATATTATGTTCGGTATATAATAGCACTCATTTAGAATCAGTGTATCACCACTTGGTAATACTAGGTGATATTCGCCAACTGCTTTGGCTGCAATATTTGCCCCATTGCCTACTTGAACAAAATGATCACCTTTTCCAAGTTCTCTACCTTTCCGTAGCCCATGTAACAATTTACATATGTGGGATCCTGATCCGGTATCCAATACCAATGACGTAGGGTGAACTGAGAAACAGTTATCAAAAACTAACACACCTGAAGGAGATGCATCAACATGCATGTTCTTTTGGGCGGCTTGAGAATCCAGATATTCTCCTATTCCCTGTTCAGTCTTATAACTCTTATAAGAAAGAATGGGTCTAACGTTCCCCTGCTCAGTATAATAAGCGGATTCAGTCAATACATCCATATTATTATCTTGATTATAGCCTGACATGGTCACTACCTGGAGATAGAGAGAAGAAAACACTCTAGCGTATGCTCTTGCAAGATTAGATTGGTTATTATCTTATCTAATCAGGATGGCTCCCACTGTTTTTATCAAATCTTTCTTCAATCCCTAAAAGGAAAGACTAGCCGGGATTAATTACACCCTACAATTTCGCCAATCTTTCAGCCAGGCCAGTGTCGGTACATTGAGGGAGGTTCCCCGTGCTTTCGCACGGACCTAATTAACGTAAACCTCGTTTTCCCAGAGGCGTAACCTTGTTGACACCTTTCTAGACACCTACTTGATCGGCTAATTGTCCTGTGTAAAACTCTTTCAGGAGTAACAATTACTCGAAATGGGTATCGGGATCCAACTATCTCATAAAAGGTATGCAATCTCATTGCAAATTTCAACACTTGAAATTCCCGATATTGCTTTTGCCCCTAGCGTCCCATGACCTTGACGGAGGCCAAACTACCCATAGGGCGCTAGTCAAGTTCAACCCGTCATTTCTTAGTTGAATTAAACCTACCCGTACGACCCTTGATGGAGGCCAAACTACGCCGTACGAATACCCTAATCCAATCGCATCAAATGCTAGCAGATAAGCACTAGTTAGCTACCATATACTACGCCTTGACGGAGGCCAAACTACCGCAGCATGAATACTAAGTAATACTTATCTGAAATGAAGGAGGGCTACGAAGGTTTTTTCAGAAAAACCATAAGCGTAATGAACTTGATATCATTGTAGAATCGAGTGAATTTTGAAAATGGAGTGATTTTGAGTCTTTCATTAGTTTTGCTAAAGAGGTCACTCCCGGTGAAAGGATCTCGGCTCTTTCCTCATCGGATAAGGTGCAGGATATATCATATTGTTGGAGATAGTGCCCTCATAGTCAATTATTGGATCGCAGGTACGTGATTGCAATGATTGCGGAGGACCTATCCCGGTAGGACAGTCTTACTCGAGATGATAGTATGCTATCTGGTTTGCCTTTATCAGTCGTGTACATGTTCAGGTGACTGATTGCATGTTACACTTTGATAGAGCCCTTAGGATCTTGCTTTACTACCAACAGTATGATGGCGATCATATACGTGAGAGTTGGGTAGTTTATATGCATATCCTTAATTGTGGTCCCTAGTCGTGGGAGTTTCGAGACAGGGTATCGATACTCCGGAGTAGACTAGTGTATACAGTCGAGACCCCGACGAGGGGCGGTGGCCGGTCTCACAAGCCACTGGTGTCAGCTGGATCACCTAAGATGTATACAGGTGCTCATTGGGTTATGAGTACACCGGACAGGACTCGCCGGGAATCTGCTAGTTAGTATTAT
This sequence comes from Agapanthus africanus, assembly GCA_030015575.1. NCBI lineage: Eukaryota > Viridiplantae > Streptophyta > Magnoliopsida > Asparagales > Amaryllidaceae > Agapanthus > Agapanthus africanus. The sequence continues at coordinate 467,359,176 of CM057339.1, read as the reverse complement.
ATCTACCGTCAGATAGCAGTTCCCTGGTGACATGTGTACAGGTTAGTTCATCGACCTGAGGTCGTCATTTGTCTCGTATGAGTTCCCACTGTGCTTTGATTTCTACCCTACCACGGCTCAAAGGAGTCGTGCAAACAGGTAGCTTTTGGGTACAGTCCCGAGCCATATGGAGGCACGTGAGCGGATCGGCAGGGGATTCGTCTCTCCCGGTATTGGGGGCGAGATCGTGCTGTGTCTAGGAGAGCCATTACACAAAGCCCACGGCCGTGGCAGGAGATTTACTGGTAGGTACTCCAGTAGTATCTCAGGGTGTTATTGGGCTTCACTCCGACACGACTTATACTGCTATTGGGGGTCTGACGTTGCTAGCCCCCTAGGCGGATATGCGATACTCATTGACGAACGGACCGGACTGTATATACATTGTCACTGTTAGGCTCGGTAGGGTTTTCGGAGGAGTTCGCTCATCGGTCTCCCTTGAGTTCGCTCCTCGGCCACCCTTGAGGTCAGTCCGTGGGCAGCCGTTACGCATAGCTAGTGCCGCTGACGGTTTGTGGTTAAACCCACTGCCAGGGTGCTGACGAGTCATTAGAGTCCCCCACAGACAGTTTCCCAAGTTCGGGCGAAACGTTGTAGAGGCCGTATGGTTTTATGGCAGGGTTCGGAAAATGCACGTGCGTTTACGCACGTGTTATTTTTCGGGCAGATAATACTGGTCGGCTTTGGTTTAAGCCGGATCCGAGTATTATATTGAGTAGGTATAATATCTTTGTCTCAGTTGCATTTGTATTCGGTCGTAATACAAATGCGGGTATATTTATACAGTTTCGGGGTTATCCTGAAATTCGTTTCAGGATCACTTTTGGAAGTTGCCAGTTTCCAGTTTTCTATCAGCCGTCTTTTAACATTCGGTTAAAGACGGATTTGTCTTTTCTTGAGATGAGTGTGGATTCTTCTAGAAGGTTCTAGATGAGGTGACTAGGATTAATTGGTGTTATGTTTTCATTGGTTGCATTTAATGGTTCATTAATGCTTGATGAGGTGTTTAAGTGATTCATCCTTTATCATTAAAGCTTCTTGTTTTCTTAAAGATATTTAGAAGTGAGAAGCTTTTGCTTAAGGTCACCCCCTTCTCCTACGGTCACCTCCCTCTTACTATATATGGCTTGCCCTCTCTCTCTCCTCATACTCACTCTCACTTGATTCATTTTAGAGAGAAAAGATTATGATAGGTTTTATCGGTGTATGGAATTTCACAGTCCATTTCATTCCATCACCCGATTCCCTCGGCAACTTCATTAACCGATCGTCCACGGATTTGGACGAAGTGAGACAAAGTCATCTACTCATTCTCTACATCAATCTTGGTCGTCTCTTTTAGCAAACTTGACGATCGAGTTGCCTCGAGTCAGAGGCGGGAGCCCGTTTAAAGAACCGATCATGTGGTGCCACCTCGACGAGGAGATCGGAGATCGACGAGATCGGAGCAGCCGCAACGGAGCGTGGGATGATGGTTGAAGAACGAAGGACTCGGATCGTTCGGTATAACCATTCTACACTCTTTACAGTTTGTTAGTTTAGCAATAATGGCAGATCCGGGTTAATGTATACGATAGCGCCAGTTAAAAAGTTTTTGTTCCGCATTTGGCGTCTGTAGACTGCCGGGGCGCTAGCGTAGACTTACAGTGGTATCAGAGCCTCACCATTTTGCTATACTAACTTGTGCTAACGCGTTTAAAACATCGATCCGACCGAAAATCGAAAACTGCAAAAAAAAAAAAAAAAAAAAAAATCGCATTTTTCTTCACTTGACAGTTCTGTTAATTTTAAATGGTGTCAAAATTGATTTCTGTACATCTTAAAAATCACAGCAGGCGATTCTAAGAACCACGAAGAAATTTGGGGTCATGATCACTCCATGGAGGCGCGTAAGCGCGGCCAAACCCATGGTTTGGCCGCCCTTCCGCGGCCACGTGGGGAGCACGTGCCTCCAAAATTTTTCAGTGGGTTCTGTGAAGGATTTTGGGGTTTTTGGTCAATACAGTTTTGGCCCAGGTTTTGTTACTGTTCACCAGTAAGCTGTGGGGCCCACTTTTTGAAATTTGGTCTTTGGTCGATCGTAATTTAAACACGTTAGTTTACAGTGCTTACATTATATCTCCGACCGGGAATGTCATTTGATCGGTAAACCGCGTTTCATTGCTATAGTTCTTTTAGACGGGTTTGCGAACGTGACATTCGCGTTGATGTTCTGTGTTGTGCTGTAATGTTGCGGATTTGTCGTGGTGGATAGCAGTGTGCAATGATAGTACAGTTTGAGTTTATTTGTACATTTGATATTGCGGGGCGAGCGTCCAACTTGTGGACTGCCGTCACTGCCTGTTGTATAATATTCTTTTGGGGCACGACCAGGTTGCGGTCGATGTACCTATTGTACTATTTTTCATTACTGTACTAGGTTTTGCCCCGAGACGGAGTGCACGGATAGCCGGGTTCGGGAAAGCAACGGCTCCGCATCTCATGGCTTTGAGAGACAGAGGGGCCCCACTTCAGAATTGGCAGACTATTCGCCGCACTCGTAGGGGGTACAAGTTGACCCAAGGAGGGGTGCTCAATTTACCGGATTCCGTGAAGTGCCGGGTGTTCCATTCACTATGCTGTGGGGGACTGCCTCGCTTCAGGTTTTGGCGGGTAACTTGCCGCACCCGTAGGGGTCTAGGTTTCATTGCACAGGCTATCCACACGACAGGGGAACGTCGGGTTTCAGCAGCGGCTCTGTGAAACTCGGGGATCCCAGATATCTGTATTGTTCTGTGATGCTTATTACTTTTCTGTAATATTGCATACTATCACGCCTGGAGCGATTATGTATATTGGTTTATATACTATTAGATGTTGTATATGTTTTACACCCGCGCTAGTCCAGTCCCCGCTCTGTCGTTAGTTAAGTAACCTAACGGGTTATGACGGGACCCAGTGACGAATGCGGATGGCATATACGTACATTTTATTTTCGTTCTTTTCTGGTGTGATTGATTGATGGGACTGCGTTGATTCTGATCAATGCAAAGTTAAAACAAACCTGTTTGAGTTGTTGGAACAATTTTAAAAAGGTGTTATTGCAAAGACGTTTTCTTTTGTTATGCATAGCGGTATTCAGTGGAATATCCTGCACCTCATTCGACGGGGCAAGGGCCGATATCCCTTCACCGGGACTGACCCCTTGGACAGAAGTTTGCGTCAGAGTAATAACTTCACTATAGTCGATTACAAGTTGCTTTGCATAGCGGTATTCAGTGGAATATCCTGCACCTCATTCCACGAGGAAAGAGCCGAGATCCCTTTACCGGGAGTGACCTCTTTTGCAAAAGGTTTTCGCCACTATATTTTAAAAAAAAGCTATCAGGTTCCTTCAGCGATATCAAGTTCACTACGTTAAAGGTTTTTCGCCAAAAACCAACCGTAGCCCTCCGTCGTTTCTTATGGATGGTCAGTAGTATTCAAGCTATGTTTGTTGGCATACGTCAAGGCATAGTGTTTGGTAGCTGCTGGGTATTCATTTGTTGCATAGATAGATGAGTTGGTTTGGGACAGTCGTATTACCTTGTTGGCATACGTCAAGGGTATGTACGGGTGGGTTCAAATTAACAAGATAATGACGGGCAGAACTTGACATGTGACTTATGATTTGTTGACATACGCCAAGGTCATAAGAGCATGGGGCAAGAAAATGATATCGGGAGTTTCTAAAGAAACTGAAACTTGCCAAGTATGCGCATACCTTCTGGAGTATGAATAACGTGGATGCATTCCATCACGTTAACATGCGATGAGAGTTGGATCCCGATTCCCACTGATGAGTTGGTTTACTCTTCGGGTAATCCCGATTGATTCTTCTTTAGGTTTGGAGGAGAATTTGACAGGACAGTGGGAGGTTTCCGGATTAGATAAAGTGATGACCATTCTGATCTAGGATAGAGTGCACGCAGAGTGTTTCTTTTCTCTCTCTCTTTGGCAGCGACCTTTGACCGACCCTAGACTATGACTCAGTGACCAGGTTGACCGAACCTTCTTAAAATACTGGCTTTTGGATTGTCTGAGTTGCATAAGTCATTGCCACTCCTTCTTTTACCCTTTGAATTTCTCAGAACACCCGTATACTACGGATATCCACTTCCATTGGATAGATCCATCGTATGGTTATATACGAACTCGAAGGGACTTCTTCGAGGATGGATCCAGGTTCAGGAGAAATAGAATTAGTTTATTCAGTTGTCTTTTATTATCACCTTCTCTCAGGTTGCGAGAGCTCCTTAGTTTAGGAGAGTACACCTATTACGCCTATTGGATAGTCTTATTCCAAACCATAGGCTGGTGCCGAAAGGTAGGGAATGAAGAAAACCAATTAGCCTAAGTAGGGTGTGCAGAAGGTAATGTGTAAAGACAAAATAAAGGGATTAGAAAGAGGGCAAAGTAAATTGCGACTGATATCATTCACGACCAAAACCGCGTACTTCATCGCCGCTCCTATTTCACCTTTAAAAGAATAAGGTATTATTCAGTTGTCTTTTATCGTCACCTTCTCTCGAGATGCGAGTACTCCTTGGTTTAGGAGGGTACACCTATTATGCTTACTGGATAGTCTTCTTCCAAACCATAGGCTGGTGCCGAACGGTAGGGAAGGAAGAAAACCATTTAGCCTAACAATGGTGCACAGAAGGTAACGACTAAAGACAAATAAAGGGATTTGGAGAGATGGCAATAAAATATAAGGTCGAAGTCATGAATTGGATTATGGAAGAGGCATTGCTATGAATACCAGGATACCCCTACGAAACATTTTCATGTTTCAGTGCATTGTTAAAGGAAAAACTGTTTTCCCGATTAGACACTTACTCCAAGGGTATGTATTTACCAGGTTTCATTCTCATATCTGTATGGTTTTACAGATAATGAGTGGGAGTAAGATATTGGGAATTAGGTGATCATCCTCATTATATCGGAATTCGTTGTAATTGGTGATATTTGAGGAAATCGCCAGGGTACAGTTTTCTACCTACGACGCACAGGTTTTGAGTAAAAACTCAGCGGACTTATACAGAGTATTGTATGTTGTCCAAGTGTCCATCAGGACAAAGGGGTAGGTCCTCGTACTATGTTCTATTTTACTTATAACTTCTCTAGTATTTAGACGAGTGTTTCGTAGAAATACAAGGTCTAAGTTTTGAGAAGTTGTGGGTATAAGAATAAAGTGGAGAACCAGGTGTCACAAGTATCGGGATTCTTCAAAGAGATCGAAGATGTAGATTCTTGTGATTGGTATTCAAATGATAGTGATGGTTTTGAGAAACGTGTTTCTCTTTCAGGTTACTCATAATTGGATGGATTCCTAAGTTGAGTAATGCTGATTAACCTCTTTCCATTAAGTTGATATGCACTGGAGACAGATGCATGGATTTGAATATGGTTCCAATTAAATAAGTGCCAAAGTTTCTATATTGGATATAGAATAGTTCGTACCTTAAAAGAAACTAAGGTACGGGGAGTTGTCCAGCTTATGCTTAAAACCAGACACTGGATAACTCAGGGCACGTTTCTGTAATGGCTGTTTGTGGGTTGACCCTGGCTATGACGAGGGTTGATATTCTACCATTTCGAAGATCAATAGTGATATTGTTCTTGACTCGCCACAGTTTTAGTAAAATGGATCTTTTTCAGAAAACAGTAGTGGGAGTATGGTAGAACTGGAAGTGATTCCAGAACCGTGAACGATTACGGAAAATTTAATAGGACCTATATATTCAATCAGGTTTGACATTCCAATAGCCACTCCGCAGGTATGGTAGGTAACCTCAGACACCCGAGAGGTACTTCGGTAGGCTCAAGGACGGTGACAGGGAGGTTCTTATCTACCCAGACTTGACACTACTGTTGTTCCAGGTTATGAGACCCGGTAGGAGGGTTGTCATAGTCAGTGGGAGCAACGGAAGCATAGTGGGCAAGATGCTTATATCTATTTATAGACTTGAGCAGTTATAGCGGAGATAGATCATCTAATTTTGATGTGACAGTCATGGGTTTGACTTCAATCAGAATAGGGGATGGATCAGTTAAGAAGGTAGTAGGGTGTGATGTCATGGTATCTGGATGACATACACAGAGTAGGAAGTAAAATTCCTATACTACGATCGGTTGGACTGTGGTCGTCACACAGTTGTTTCTCCAGACAGGACATGGATATAATATTAGACATTCTGATTTCTGGATCTATGGTTTTAGATCTAGATTTGGGTAGTTTCCCAATGTGGGTACTTTGACAGTATTCTAATGGTTTTTAGAATAGATGACTCCTAGCATGGTGGTGTACCTGCAGGTGATGGAGTCACCCTCTCTAAAGGTGTCGTATAGACTAAAGGGGAGAGGGATGTGCATGATTGGCAGATCACTTGCTTAGGCAATTGAGTCAATCATGAGATGTCAAGTACCGCACCAAATGTTGTTTTTGCACTAGATGCAATGAGTTTGTATTAATCCAATCCTGGAGAAACATAAGGAAGCAGTTTTAGAACATTAGTACATGTTCTACGGATTTGATAACGGCAGCCTCTTTCGGGAGACGGTTATCATTCCAGGCTTCAAAGGTGACGTGGATGACAGAGTGACTGTCAGAGTTTTAGTTTTTCCCTCTGACGAGGGACAGTATTATGGACAGGTGGTTCCAGAGGATACTGTGGGTGGCATGGTGCCGGATACTGATTAGGTTCAGTGATCCATACAGTCTAAGAAGTTTGGATATGGAGTTCATTTATGAACTAAGGTCCCATCAGATATCCAGACATATTCTAAGACAGGTATTACTCAATTCGGGAGATGGTTTTCTCCGCGAACTTGAGATTAAGAGAGATACAGAAAGAAACTTCTAGGCGGATCCACTCACCGAGGCTATTTCTCGAACACAATAGTTTTACAAATGGGCTTTGTGAAACTGATTAGTAGAGGAGTTGGATGTTCGGTTTCACACGGGCTGTGAGTAGTCGACATCGCAATATTAGCCTTGAGTGCAAGTGGGAGATTGTTGGAGATAGTGCCCTCATAGTCAATTATTGGATCGCAGGTACGTGATTGCAATGATTGCGGAGGACCTATCCCGGTAGGACAGTCTTACTCGAGATGATAGTATGCTATCTGGTTTGCCTTTATCAGTCGTGTACATGTTCAGGTGACTGATTGCATGTTACACTTTGATAGAGCCCTTAGGATCTTGCTTTACTACCAACAGTATGATGGCGATCATATACGTGAGAGTTGGGTAGTTTATATGCATATCCTTAATTGTGGTCCCTAGTCGTGGGAGTTTCGAGACAGGGTATCGATACTCCGGAGTAGACTAGTGTATACAGTCGAGACCCCGACGAGGGGCGGTGGCCGGTCTCACAAGCCACTGGTGTCAGCTGGATCACCTAAGATGTATACAGGTGCTCATTGGGTTATGAGTACACCGGACAGGACTCGCCGGGAATCTGCTAGTTAGTATTATATCTACCGTCAGATAGCAGTTCCCTGGTGACATGTGTACAGGTTAGTTCATCGACCTGAGGTCGTCATTTGTCTCGTATGAGTTCCCACTGTGCTTTGATTTCTACCCTACCACGGCTCAAAGGAGTCGTGCAAACAGGTAGCTTTTGGGTACAGTCCCGAGCCATATGGAGGCACGTGAGCGGATCGGCAGGGGATTCGTCTCTCCCGGTATTGGGGGCGAGATCGTGCTGTGTCTAGGAGAGCCATTACACAAAGCCCACGGCCGTGGCAGGAGATTTACTGGTAGGTACTCCAGTAGTATCTCAGGGTGTTATTGGGCTTCACTCCGACACGACTTATACTGCTATTGGGGGTCTGACGTTGCTAGCCCCCTAGGCGGATATGCGATACTCATTGACGAACGGACCGGACTGTATATACATTGTCACTGTTAGGCTCGGTAGGGTTTTCGGAGGAGTTCGCTCATCGGTCTCCCTTGAGTTCGCTCCTCGGCCACCCTTGAGGTCAGTCCGTGGGCAGCCGTTACGCATAGCTAGTGCCGCTGACGGTTTGTGGTTAAACCCACTGCCAGGGTGCTGACGAGTCATTAGAGTCCCCCACAGACAGTTTCCCAAGTTCGGGCGAAACGTTGTAGAGGCCGTATGGTTTTATGGCAGGGTTCGGAAAATGCACGTGCGTTTACGCACGTGTTATTTTTCGGGCAGATAATACTGGTCGGCTTTGGTTTAAGCCGGATCCGAGTATTATATTGAGTAGGTATAATATCTTTGTCTCAGTTGCATTTGTATTCGGTCGTAATACAAATGCGGGTATATTTATACAGTTTCGGGGTTATCCTGAAATTCGTTTCAGGATCACTTTTGGAAGTTGCCAGTTTCCAGTTTTCTATCAGCCGTCTTTTAACATTCGGTTAAAGACGGATTTGTCTTTTCTTGAGATGAGTGTGGATTCTTCTAGAAGGTTCTAGATGAGGTGACTAGGATTAATTGGTGTTATGTTTTCATTGGTTGCATTTAATGGTTCATTAATGCTTGATGAGGTGTTTAAGTGATTCATCCTTTATCATTAAAGCTTCTTGTTTTCTTAAAGATATTTAGAAGTGAGAAGCTTTTGCTTAAGGTCACCCCCTTCTCCTACGGTCACCTCCCTCTTACTATATATGGCTTGCCCTCTCTCTCTCCTCATACTCACTCTCACTTGATTCATTTTAGAGAGAAAAGATTATGATAGGTTTTATCGGTGTATGGAATTTCACAGTCCATTTCATTCCATCACCCGATTCCCTCGGCAACTTCATTAACCGATCGTCCACGGATTTGGACGAAGTGAGACAAAGTCATCTACTCATTCTCTACATCAATCTTGGTCGTCTCTTTTAGCAAACTTGACGATCGAGTTGCCTCGAGTCAGAGGCGGGAGCCCGTTTAAAGAACCGATCATGTGGTGCCACCTCGACGAGGAGATCGGAGATCGACGAGATCGGAGCAGCCGCAACGGAGCGTGGGATGATGGTTGAAGAACGAAGGACTCGGATCGTTCGGTATAACCATTCTACACTCTTTACAGTTTGTTAGTTTAGCAATAATGGCAGATCCGGGTTAATGTATACGATAGCGCCAGTTAAAAAGTTTTTGTTCCGCATTTGGCGTCTGTAGACTGCCGGGGCGCTAGCGTAGACTTACACATATATATCGCTATGCAAAGCAAAACTCCAAAAGCAGTCAAAAGTCAAACCGAGTATTGTAGCATCTACCAGTTTTGCTAAAGAGGTCACTCCCGGTGAAGGGATCTCGGCTCTTTCCCCATCGAATAATGTGCAGGATATATCATATATACCGCTATGCAAAGCAAAACTGTAGCTACCCTTTTTATGAGAAATTTGATTCTACAATATCTTTTAGGTTTCTTTTCTTTCATTAATCACATTAATGAAGTCCCATCAATTAAGTCACCTAAACATCACGGATAAATACGACGTACACTTATGCCGTCCGCATTCGCCTCAATGTCCCCTCGTGCACCGTTAGGTTAGGTAACTAACGACAGAGCAGGGCAGGCCTAGTGCGGGTGTAATGTTAGTGTATATGCCCTAGAGGCCATTACTGTATCATACTAGTTTGTATATTACTTAATGGATGCTTGGGATATTCACCTTGTATAAACAATCTTGCTCAAAATAGTAGTATGCTACTTGGTTTGTTTCTACTTCAATGTGTACATGTGTTTATTTCAGTATATCACTTATACGCATTAGTGGAGCCCTTAGGATCTTTGCTTGATTACCAGCGTTGTGATGGCAGTCACACTAGTGGGGGCTGGGTAATCTATAAGCACATCCTTATACAGGTCCCTAGTCGCAGGACTATCGAGACAGGGCATCGATATTCCGGAGTAGACTAGCGTATGCGCTTCTCATCCCAGTGTGGGAGATGGTCTATCCCACAGCCATCAGTACGTCGTACTGGAGATAGTATACGGGTGCTCGTTGGGTTACGAGTACACTGGACAGGACTCGTCGGGAACTGACAGGTTGGTATTATACCTATCGTCAGTCATCAGTTCCCAGGTGACATGAGTACAGCTTAGTCCGCTGACTTAACACTGGCACTTCGCCTCGAGTGTGTTCCCACTGCACTTTGATCACTACCCTACCACGGCTCAAAGGAGTCGTGCAAACAGGTGGTGGTTGGGTGCAGTCCCGAAGCACTTGGAGGCAGTGACGGTTAGACAGGATTCGTCTCTCCCGGTATTGGGGGTTGACATCGCGCTGTGTCTAGGAGAGCCATTACACGAGTAGTCCCTGGCCAGGGCAAACGAGATATACTGGTAGGTTTCCAGTGTTATCTCAGGGTGTTTTGGGCTTCGCTCAGGCACGACTTGTACCGCTATTGGGGGACTGACGTTTACCGCCCCCTAGGCCCGCCATGCGATGTATCAGACGAACAGACCGGACTGTACGGAGACTGTCACATTCAGACTCAGTAGGAGTACCGATGGGGTTTCACCTCGTCAGCCTTCTTGTCGACATCTACCTGGGGACCGTTACGCACAGCTAGTGCCGCTTGCGGTCTGTGGTTAAACCCACTGCCAGCGTAGTGTCGAGTCTTTAGAGTCCCATACAGAGGGTATTCGCCTATGGGCAAAACAGAGTAGAGGTCGCATGGTTTTGCGACAGGGTTCGTTCTCATCCGCGCACTTGTGCACGTTTGGAGTCCGGACGGATATTACCAGCAGGCTCTGGTTTGAGCCGGATACTGGTATAGTATTAGGGGTTGCTTTTATCTCTCAGTATTCATGTTCCTCGGAACAAGAATGCAGGTGTGTATGCACAGTTATTTGAGGAGGAGGAAGATGACTTTCATTAGGGTTTCGGAACGGGTGCGTATGCACAGTTGACAGTCGTCTTTTTCCAAACCCTAATGGATTTGTATTATATCATTTAATAATATATAATAAAATGAAATTGTGTCATGGTTAGTTTTTGTTGACTAGTTGACCATGGTTGACTTGTTGACCATGGTTGAACTTTTGACCATTATCATTACAAAAGAAAGATGCTCTTGATTCTTGCATTTTCATTTAATGCTTGTAATGATATTGGTCATTCTAAAACTTTCCATCAACCTTTTCATTTTGATTATTATTATTGATAATTCTTTTTCTTTTGCATTATGGTTGCAAGAAAGAAAAAGAATAGCTCATTCTATCATATTCACTCTCTCTCTTCATCTTCATCTTCTTCTTCCTCTAGAAAAGAGAAACCTTCTCATGTGTTGAGAATCCTTCTCTTTAAAAACAAAAGCAACCCTTAGACACTCTCTACTCACTCTAGGATCAAGGGTTTAGCAAGCCGGCGATTCTAGTTCACTCCAAGTTCGAAAAAGAGCCCAAAGGTCGAGCCTTCGAGGTGGATCCATCTTTGACGGAAGAAGGCGACAAAGGAGAACCATCAACCTCTACAAAGTTTGAAGACGAAGGAGTTCAAGTTTAGGTATAACCATCTTCATCCGAGTAGCTAAATCCTTTTAGCATGTTTACTAGTTTTAGTTTAGACTACGATCCCGACCTTGCTTAGTCCATGTTGCCTCTTGCGATAAAAATTTGTTTTTTATACCGTTTCCGCCTCCCCGTAAGAACCGGGGGTCGCAATATGGACTTACAGTGGTATCAGAGCCTAACTAAACTTAAACTAGCTTGGTAGTAAAGTGTAACGAAGTTCGGAACCGAAAAAATCACAAAACCGGAATATTACAAAACCTGAGTTTCTGTTGAAATTTGTTTTGCTCAAAATGAAAAACTTTATACTTGTAAAATCGTCTCAGGGTTTTGTGAATGCACCCATGAAAAACGATCCACTGTTGAGCTCAAAGCGCCGCCCTTCCGCGGCACGAGGTAGATCATGCCGCGCAACCGCCGCGCTTTGTCGTCTTCTCTGCATCGTTTTTCATGCAGTGTGTTTGTGTGTTGGTTTTGGGATTTTTAAAATATATAATATGTGCCCAGATTTTCCAGAAAAGATATTTTCTTTTGGGGTCCTATAATTCCGTATTTTTCCCGAACTTCACTGCACTTTGACTATGATGGTTATATCTGTGATGTTTGCATGTATTGAACGTCGGCTAATCGCTATAAGACGATTAGTCGGGGTTATACATGATCTGTAATGTGCTGGAATGTGTATATGAATGTGTTGGACTGTCGCGGGTGAATAGCCGGGGTGGATGTGAGATGAGCTTTTGTTTTTCTTTCATTCATTATAAATGTAAATTGATGTAATAATATTATTTGTTTGGCCGCACAACCGGGTCGGGGTTGTAGCCGTCATTGTATAATTCTTTTTACTGTTTTTGCTCCTAGGATAGACCCATGGAGGGGTGCACAAACTACCGAGTACTTGGCGGGTAGTTTGCCGCACCCGTAGGGGTCTTGGGTGGGGTATTTGGCTATTCACCGCGACCTTGTTATCCGCTTTTCGTTTCAGGCTCGAAAGGATTGTGGATTGCTAGTATATCCAATGCATTCATCTGTGATCTGTAATGTCTACTATTGCTATATCTATAACTATTTAGGCGTTGCTTATGTTTTACAGACGCGCTAGCCCAGCCCCCGCTCCGTCGTTAGTTAAGTAACCTAACGGGTAATGACGGGGCCCAGTGGCGAATGCGAATGGCATAAGCGTACGTCATATTTTGGTTGTTTTCTGCAATGGTAGGATTAAATGATGGGACGCATTAAAAGAACTAATGCAAGAATATCACGCATTAAAAGAACTAATGCAAGATAATAAACCAAGTTAAAGTCGTTGGAACACTTTCGAAAAACCACTCGGTTCTTTTCAAAACTAACTTTTAAAATGCGGAGTTTGAGCCACTCCATTTAAAAGCTATCTCGTTCCATCGACCAAATCAAGTTCACTACGTTCACGGTTTTGCCAAAACCATTCGTAGCCCTCCGTCGTTTCGCATGAATAGTCAATAGTATTCAAGCTGTGTATGTTGGCCAAAGTCAAGGCACAGTGATTGGTAGCTATTGGGTGTTCATGTGTAGCATAGATAGATGCGTTGGTTTGGGACAGTCGTACTGCCATTTTGGCCAAAGTCAAGGGTAGGTACGGATGGATCCAAATTAACCTGGATAATGACGGGTAGAACTTGACATGTGACTTATGATATTTTGGCCAAAGTCAAGGTCATAAGAGCATGGGGCAAAAATCCACATCGGGAGTTTCATAAGTACTGAAACTTGCTAGATTTGCATACCATTTGGAGTGTGATGATTCTGGTAGGATTCCTTCAGTTTCGTCACGCAATGATATTTGGATCCCGATCCTACTGTGAGTATATGCTACTCCTCGGGAAATTTCTCACTTAACGATCAATGCTATAAACCTAGTAGGTGCCTAGAAAGGTGTTAGCGGGGCTACGCCCCCAGGGAAAAAGAGGTTCTCTAATTAAGGAACTTCGCGAAAGCGTTGGAAAACCTCCCTCGAAGTACCGACACCGGCCTGGCTGAACGGTTAAGCAAGTATTGTACGGTGGGATTGATCCTGGCTAATTCTTCCTTTATGGTTTGAGGAGGGATTCGAGAAACAGTGGGAGCCATCCTGTTTAGACAAACTAAAAACCACTCTAAACTTGCAAGAGCATTATGCTGAGTGTTTCTTCTTCTCTCTCCTAATTGCAGCGACCAATCAACATGACTGGACTTAAGTTACTCCTAGATAAAAACAAGCTGACAGGGCCAAACTACAAAGATTGGCTCAGGAATGTCAAGATTGCAATCACTTATGACAAGCTGGGGTATCTTCTTACCACCAAAGCTCCCCCTGTCCCTGGTCCAACTTCCAGCGTCGCGGATAAGGAAATCCGCAAGACTTGGGAGATTGATAGCGCGAAGGCCAAATGCCTCTTGCTTGCCTCGATGGACAACGAACATCAGAGGAGGCATGGGAATATGGACATGGAATCCATATTGCTCCATACAAAAGAACTGTATGGAGAGCAATCTCGTATCGCAAGATACGAAGCGCCGAAAAAGTTATTCTCGACAAGAATGGCCGTCGGATCATCAGTAGCCGAGCACGTGCTAAAGATGATCGGCTACATTGAGGAGCTCGCAGACCTAGGGATCACATTGGAGAGTGAGCTATATACGGATATAGTTCTCCAGTCCCTTCCTTCCACTTACGCCCAGTTTATAATGAACTTCAACCTACAAGAAAAGGAGGTTGAACTTTCAGAGCTCCTCAACCTGCTGAGGAGCGCAGAGGGCACCCTACAGAAAGGTTGGGAAACATCCACTTTGTTTGTAGGAGGATCATCTTCTTCTAGGTCCAAGGCGAAAGCCAAGGGAAAGAAGAAGAAGGCCCCCGCCAAACCAAGGGGCGGTGTTAGTAAAGTGGATACGAAGGGAAAAAGTAAAGCAGCAAAGATAGCGGGGAAGCTTGTGGATAAGGAAGAGTGCTTCTATTGTCATAAGAAAGGACACTGGAAGAATGATTGCAGGGCCTGGAAGGCCAGAACACAGGAATTGAAGCAGGTTGCAGCTTCAGCTTCAGGTGTGTATGTTATTGAAAACTGTCTTTCAATAAACTCTACTTCCTGGGTATTGGATACCGGATCAGGATCTCATATCTGTAATTCTTTGCAGGCGTTGAGAAACCGTAGGGTTTTGAAGGAAGGTGACATGACCCTCAGAGTTGCGAACGGAGCTAGCATGGATGCTAAAGCCGTGGGGGACTATCACCTAGGAATGTCAGATGGACATGTTTTGGTTTTGCGTAATTGCTTTTTTGTACCCAACGCAACTTGTAATATCATTTCTGTATCTTTAGTTTCTAAAGAAGGTTATGAATTTGCGTTTGTAAGTAATGTTGTGAACATTCACCTTAATCAAGTTTTGATTGGGTCAGGTACTTTAAGTAATGGTATATACTTGTTAAACCAACCACAGATTTTTAATGTCCAGAATACACACAAAAGAAAGTCTCCAGAAATAAATCAGACTTTCTTATGGCATTGTAGATTGGGTCACATCAATGAGAGAAGATTGACGAAGTTACATACAGAAGGGTATTTGAATGCGTTCGAATATCAGTCGTATGCCACTTGTCAATCCTGTCTCAAGGGAAAGATGACAAAGACTCCGTTTACTGGACATGGAGTAAGAGCGAGCGAGCTCTTGGGACTCGTACATAGTGACGTATGCGGTCCAATGTCTACACATGCCCGAAGCGGACATTCTTATTTCATTACTTTTACGGATGACTTCTCAAGGTACGGTTATGTCTTCTTAATGAAACATAAGTCCGAGGCCTTTGGAAAATTCCAGGAGTATAAGAATGAAGTAGAGAAACAGACCGGCAAAAGTATTAAGATTCTAAGATCGGATCGAGGTGGAGAATACTTAAGTGCCGAGTTCCTGGACTATTTAAAAGAGAACGGAATTCTCTCTCAACTTACTCCTCCTTACACCCCGCAACATAACGGTGTATCGGAGAGACGGAACCGCACCCTATTGGATATGGTGCGGTCCATGATGAGTAACGCTGAGTTGCCGCGATCATTCTGGGGATATGCGCTAGAATCGGCCGCATACCTTTTGAACCGAGTTCCCACTAAGACTGTGCCTACTACGCCATTTTTGATGTGGTGTGGGAAGAGACCCCATCTTAATCACATTAAGATATGGGGAAGTCCAGCTTTTGTCAAAAAGCAGCATGCGGACAAGCTCGAGGCACGCTCAGTACTGTGCAAGTTTGTGGGATATCCAAAGAATTCCAAGGGATATTTCTTCTACTGCGAAGAGGAACAAAAAGTTCTTGTTTCTCGTCATGCCCACTTTCTAGAACACCAGTTCATAGAAAAGGAAATAAGTGGGAGCGCAGTAGAACTGGAAGAGATTCCAGAACCACAGACTGTTACTGAAAGTTTGGTGAAACCAGAGGGTTCAACGGAACAGGACATTCCTACGCCGCTCCGCAGAAGTAGTAGGCAGTCTCATCCGCCCGAGAGATACTACGGTTTTCTCATAGACGGGGATAGAGAGGATTGCATCATAGATTATGATGAGCCTACTAGCTTCCAGCAGGCCGTTCAGAGCGTTGACTCAGTGAAATGGCTGGATGCAATGCGGACCGAAATGGAGTCCATATACACCAACAAGGTATGGACGTTGGACATTGCTCCAGACGGGGTAAAACCCGTAGGATGCAAGTGGATCTTCAAAAGGAAGATTGGTGTAGATGGACAGGTTGAGACCTATAAAGCTAGGCTGGTAGCAAAGGGTTTTCGTCAAAGACCTGGCTTGGACTATGACGAAACCTTTTCTCCAGTAGCCATGCTGAAATCCATTCGGATCCTTCTTGCCATTGCTGCCTTCCACGATTATGAGATTTGGAAAATGGACGTAAAGACAGCTTTTCTAAATGGAAATTTAGAGGAGTGTGTCTATATGGACCAGCCAGAGGGTTTCATTCAGAGTGGGAGCAGCGGAAAGGTGTGCAAGTTGCTTAAGTCCATCTATGGACTAAAGCAGGCATCGCGGAGTTGGAACATCTACTTTGATGAGACAGTCAAAGAATTTGGCTTTATCAAAAATCCAGATGAACCATGCATCTATAGTAGATTTGTAGCGAGAACTGTAGTATTCCTCGTTTTATACGTGGATGACATTCTCTTAATAGGAAATGACATTCCTATGCTACAATCTGTCAAGGGGTTCTTGTCACACAGGTTCTCCATGAAAGACCTGGGTGATGCCTCATACATCCTGGGGATCCGGATCCATCGTGATAGATCCAAGAGGATATTGGGACTTTCTCAGTCCAGGTACATCGACACCATAGTGAAGAGATTCAGTATGGAAGATTCCAAGCGCGGTAACCTACCGGCTTGTCACGGGATCACCCTCTCTAAAGAGATGTCTCCCAAGACTGATTTGGAGAGGGATCGCATGTCTATTATACCCTACGCTTCTGCGGTAGGCTCTATAATGTATGCGATGTTGTGTACCAGACCGGATGTAGCTTATGCACTGAGTGTGGTAAGCCGGTATCAGTCAAACCCTGGGGAGAAACACTGAATAGCGGTAAAGAACATTCTCAAGTACCTGAGAAGGACTAAGGAGATGTTCTTGGTGTATGGCGGAAAAGACCTCCAGATCGAGGCCTTTGCTGACTCCAGCTTCCAGAGTGACAAGGATGATTCCAAGTCCATGTCGGGCTTTGTCTTTACCCTCAATGGAGGGGCGGTGTGTTGGAAGAGTTCCAAACAGGAAACCGTTGCAGACTCGACGATGGAAGCGGAATACATCGCTACATCTGATGCCGCAAAAGAAGCTGTCTGGATGAGGAAGTTCTTGAAAGAACTTCAGGTGGTTCCGTCCATTGTTGATCCAATACCACTGTATTGCGACAACAATGGGGCTATAGCTTTAGCGAAGGAACCCAGGTCCCATCAGAGATCCAGGCACATCTTGAGGCGGTATCACCTGATCAGGGAGATCGTGGATCGCAAGGAGATCGAGGTTCGGAGAGTTGCTTCAGAAGACAACACTGCAGATCCATTCACCAAGGCCCTGCCCCAGACTCAGTTCGAGCGGCTGATCGAGATGATAGGTCTTCGATACGCCAGTACATGGCCTTAGTGCAAGTGGGAGATTGTTAGTGTATATGCCCTAGAGGCCATTACTGTATCATACTAGTTTGTATATTACTTAATGGATGCTTGGGATATTCACCTTGTATAAACAATCTTGCTCAAAATAGTAGTATGCTAATTGGTTTGTTTCTACTTCAATGTGTACATGTGTTTATTTCAGTATATCACTTATACGCATTAGTGGAGCCCTTAGGATCTTTGCTTGATTACCAGCGTTGTGATGGCAGTCACACTAGTGGGGGCTGGGTAATCTATAAGCACATCCTTATACAGGTCCCTAGTCGCAGGACTATCGAGACAGGGCATCGATATTCCGGAGTAGACTAGCGTATACGCTTCTCATCCCAGTGTGGGAGATGGTCTGTCCCACAGCCATCAGTACGTCGTACTGGAGATAGTATACGGGTGCTCGTTGGGTTACGAGTACACTGGACAGGACTCGTCGGGAACTGACAGGTTGGTATTATACCTATCGTCAGTCATCAGTTCCCAGGTGACATGAGTACAGCTTAGTCCGCTGACTTGACACTGGCACTTCGCCTCGAGTGTGTTCCCACTGCACTTTGATCACTACCCTACCACGGCTCAAAGGAGTCGTGCAAACAGGTGGTGGTTGGGTGCAGTCCCGAAGCACTTGGAGGCAGTGACGGTTAGACAGGATTCGTCTCTCCCGGTATTGGGGGTTGACATCGCGCTGTGTCTAGGAGAGCCATTACACGAGTAGTCCCTGGCCAGGGCAAACGAGATATACTGGTAGGTTTCCAGTGTTATCTCAGGGTGTTTTGGGCTTCGCTCCGGCACGACTTGTACCGCTATTGGGGGACTGACGTTTACCGCCCCCTAGGCCCGCCATGCGATGTATCAGACGAACAGACCGGACTGTACGGAGACTGTCACATTCAGACTCAGTAGGAGTACCGATGGGGTTTCACCTCGTCAGCCTTCTTGTCGACATCTACCTGGGGACCGTTACGCACAGCTAGTGCCGCTTGCGGTCTGTGGTTAAACCCACTGCCAGCGTAGTGTCGAGTCTTTAGAGTCCCACACAGAGGGTATTCGCCTATGGGCAAAACAGAGTAGAGGTCGCATGGTTTTGCGACAGGGTTCGTTCTCATCCGCGCACTTGTGCACGTTTGGAGTCCGGACGGATATTACCAGCAGGCTCTGGTTTGAGCCGGATACTGGTATAGTATTAGGGGTTGCTTTTATCTCTCAGTATTCATGTTCCTCGGAACAAGAATGCAGGTGTGTATGCACAGTTATTTGAGGAGGAGGAAGATGACTTTCATTAGGGTTTCGGAACGGGTGCGTATGCACAGTTGACAGTCGTCTTTTTCCAAACCCTAATGGATTTGTATTATATCATTTAATAATATATAATAAAATGAAATTGTGTCATGGTTAGTTTTTGTTGACTAGTTGACCATGGTTGACTTGTTGACCATGGTTGAACTTTTGACCATTATCATTACAAAAGAAAGATGCTCTTGATTCTTGCATTTTCATTTAATGCTTGTAATGATATTGGTCATTCTAAAACTTTCCATCAACCTTTTCATTTTGATTATTATTATTGATAATTCTTTTTCTTTTGCATTATGGTTGCAAGAAAGAAAAAGAATAGCTCATTCTATCATATTCACTCTCTCTCTTCATCTTCATCTTCTTCTTCCTCTAGCAAAGAGAAACCTTCTCATGTGTTGAGAATCCTTCTCTTTAAAAACAAAAGCAACCCTTAGACACTCTCTACTCACTCTAGGATCATGGGTTTAGCAAGCCGGCGATTCTAGTTCACTCCAAGTTCGAAAAAGAGCCCAAAGGTCGAGCCTTCGAGGTGGATCCATCTTCGACGGAAGAAGGCGACAAAGGAGAACCATCAACCTCTACAAAGTTTGAAGACGAAGGAGTTCAAGTTTAGGTATAACCATCTTCATCCGAGTAGCTAAATCCTTTTAGCATGTTTACTAGTTTTAGTTTAGACTACGATCCCGACCTTGCTTAGTCCATGTTGCCTCTTGCGATAAAAATTTGTTTTTTATACCGTTTCCGCCTCCCCGTAAGAACCGGGGGTCGCAATATGGACTTACATGTAAAACATAAGTAACGTCTATATAATATATCATATATACTATATACTGTATCCATCACAACAAATCAAATGATCACATCACAGATATCGCAGCAGAAACATATATATAATATGGGATATAGTAGGACGTCCGTATTTTGTATTTAGCCAACAATAGAAAATACGGATTCCACAGTCGCGATGAATAGCCAAGCCCACAACCTGGACCCCTACGAGAGCGGCAAGCGACCCTACCAATTCTGGAGTTTAGGAGACCTGGTCTCGACTTCTCGAGATGGCCTCCCACTGAACCCTAGAACCCGGTCACCTGTGCTCCCCTCCCTGGGTCCATCCTAATGCGGAAAAGTAAATAATATACAACACTGGTGGCATCAACCTCAACCCGGAAGTGCCCCAAATTAAAGAATATTACATTACATTTGAATTTACATGAATGAAAAATAAAACTCTCATCTCACATAAAACCCCCGGCTATTCAATCGCGACAATCCTGCACATCATATCTCAGCAACACATAATATCATATATTATCAACGTAAGTAAGTATGCGTACCCCAATTGTCGTTGATGTATAGCAACGAAACCGGCGATATCGACATACTACGCTTACGGTTATAGAAAAGAAAGTGTAAAACTGCAATATGTGGAATCCACATTCTCTTTAGACATCGTAAATGCGAAATATCACATACTTCGAATTTCATGTCTAGCTATATGAATTCCACACATTGCATCACATTCCAGATAAATAGACAATATTAAAGTTTTCGAACAAATGATCAAATATACAAAATTCCCTAAAGCTCAACACTTGAGCGGAGTTCAAAAACCCGGAGTGTGACACAGTAGTAGCGGTCCAGCCGTAAAAGGGTCAAGCCAACGCCTCACATGCGGTACGCCGTACTGCCCCAAACCCTAAGGTTCAAAAGGCAGTTCAAGACGGTCACATAATCGAGTTAAGGTTTGCTGTCTTCTAGAAGGTCCACCACAAAACTTGCACGTATTTCCGAAAGATTTAAACCCCATGAAAAAGTGAGTAAATGATACTCTTTTGAACAATTCAATACTGTCTAATTTACCCGGAAATGACACGAAATCAAAATTCCGATCGAATCACCGACTCCAAAACAATCTCCAGAACATACAGCACTAAATTCAGATTAAAAATACCCAAAAACATCTACATGCAGACATGAAGCACACTGTACAAAAATGAAGCCTTAATGGCTCTGTACGGCCGCGGAGCCGCCGCCCAAGCAAGCTTAGGCCGCGGTTCCGCGGTGCAATTTGGGTATTAGGGTTTCGTTTTTTACAGTGTGTCTTAGAATTCCCTGCTATATCTTTTACATATTTTTAATTCTGAAAATAAGCAGTTTTGAAAAAATGTCCAGAGTGGGTGCAAAGAATCCGTATTTTGGTTCGATCGGAGTTTTTACTTCATAAAAGTGTCGCCTAATGTTCTAGGTCGGCTCTGATACCAATGTTAGGTTTACCTAGCACCTCATGAAGGGTTTGGAAGCATCACATGTACCAAAGATTAAATTTTTAGGGTGCTAAGTATGCATACAAAGAATCATTCCTAGAAAAATTAGGGTTTCAAAAACAACACTTCATCACAAGTAGGTAAAGCTAAGGTTTTGAGAGTACAACCTCATTAGCTCCCTATGCTAGACTCCTCGGCTACTTGGGGTTTGGAAATGGTTCGCTTGAACTCTTCTAGGTCCACGATGATCCACCCGGAGTCCGCTTTGTCCAAGCTTGCAACTTCACAAGATCAAGAGAAAGAAATGAAGCTAACACACTAAACAAGTGGGAAAGACTTGTGTAGAATGATGTTGTGGTGGCTTTTCTCACTTCAAAATCCTAACTTGATGAGTAATTTGCTCACTAGAGAAATCTAGAATGCAAAAGAAGAAGGAGGAAGAAGATGATGGCCCTTTTAGAACATGAGAAAAGATAATCTCATGTGAAAAATGGAAAATATAGGAATATATATTTTCCACTTCTCATCTCAAACCATGGTTAAACAATAAAGATATTATTGAATTTGAGTTAAAACACAAAAGGAAAAGTAATCCATAGTTAAATGGTGGGTGAGCATGGTTAGGTCAAAGAAGAGTGTAGAAACAAACCATGAATTATCCTTTTCTTTTTCCTTTTCTTTTTAAACAAATGCAATAATAATACATATATATAAAACCATGGTGTTGTCTTATATTGCCACCATTTTCTATGTGTATACAACTATGAAAGATGATGTATGTATGTATGTGTGCATGCACATCCATATGTGCATGAATCTAGAAAGAATGCATACATGCATGCATACATCTAAAAATACAAGAAAGGATTTCTAGTGAGAAACTAATGGTTAAATGATAAATCAACAGTTGATTTATCAATCCGGCCATATCACATAAGACCCAACTAAAAACAAGCCGCCCGATTAATATACGGTTTCTCATACGCGCATTTTAACCGGGTCCATGCGCATATCGCATACGCGCATCACAACATTTCGCCTGGACTAGGTAACTCCTTTGTGGGACTCTAAGACTCGTCAATACGCCGGTAGTGGGTGATGATCATATCAAGCACCCCCAAGCCACAAGCGGTCAACTAAACGTAACGGCCACTCGGGTATTGAGCGATCAGAAGAAAACAAGCGAACCTGCTACAACTTCCGTCGAGCCAACCGGCAACACTACCATGCAGTCCGGTCTCTTTGTCAGATATGCTGCATAACGAGCCTAGGGATGGTAAACGTCAGACCCCAATAATCGATAAGTCGTGCCGATGTGAGGCCCATAACGGGTCGAGAAACTACTGGTAACACTTACCAGTAAATCTCTAAAACGGCCCTGGCCAGGGACTTCCCCGTTACGGCCAATCGAGCACAGCGCAACATCAACCCCCAATACCGGGAGAGACGAAACCCCTCCTATCGCTCATTGCCTCCATGTGACTCCGGACTGTACCCAAAAACCACCGTTTTGCACGCCCTCATGGACGTGGTAAGGTGGAAATCAAAGCACAGTGGGAATCACACAAGACTCTATGACGATCTCGGGTCTACAGACTAACCTGCACAAGTATCACCGAAGAACTACCATCTGACGTGAGGTATAATACCATCTGGGAGTTCTCGGCGAGTCCGCCCAGTGTACCCAGTCTCCACCGAGCACCCGTATACGATCTCTGATGTCAAACATCAATGGATATGGGACCATTCATCGCCCATCTCATGAGTCGAGAAGCGTATACGCTAGTCTACACTGGTATATCGATGCCCCGTCTCGATACACCCACGACTAGGGACCTTGAAGGATGTACTTATGGACTATCATGTCCCCACTAGTATGATCCGCATCATAGTCCAGTAAGTCAAGTACACATCCTAAGGGCTTTACCAACATGTAACTATAAGACAGTATAAAGAGACAAGTCTAAATGTTAAGACAACGAGCAACCTGATAGCATACTATCATATCAAGCAAGAAAGTCATCTCTATATATGTCCAAGCATCCAATATAATATACATCATCTGTACAATACTGGCCTCTAGGGCATACATACAACTAACAGTAGATTGAACTGAGAAAGAGTTCTCGATAACAAACACACTCGAAGAAGATGCATAAACATGCTTATTCTTCGTTTGGGTGGAGTGAGAATCCAGATATGTCACTATTCCCTGCTCAGTCTTATAACATTTATAAGAAACAACGAGACCAACGTTGCCCTGCTCGGTATAATAAGCTGGTTCGGTCAATACATCCATATTATTATCTTGATTAAGGCCTGACATGGTAGCTTCCTAGAGAGAGAGAGAGAGAAGAAAACACTTTAGCTTGCGCTCCTGCAACATTAGTTTCGTTATTATCTTATCTAATCAGGATGGCTCCCACTGTTTTCATCAAATCTTCCTTCAAACCCTAAAAGGTAAGACTAGCCAGGATTAATTACAGTTTACTTGTTCGCCAATCTTTCGGCCAGGCCAGTGTTGGTACTTTGAGGGAGGTTCCCCGTGCTTTCGCACAGACCTAATTAAAATAAACCTTGTTTTCCCAGACGAATAATCCCGTTAACTCCTTTCTAGATACCTACTTTATTGGCTAATTGTCATGTGTAAAACTCTCTTGTTGGATATAGTGCCCTCAAAGTCAATTATTGGATCACAAGAACGTGATTGCAATGATTAAGGGAGGACCTATACCAGTAGGACAGTCTTACTCGAGAGGTTTGTATACTATCTGGTTTGTCTTTATCATCGTGTACATGCTTTAGCTGACATTGTAGTTTACTATTACACGTTGATAGAGAATAGTATGCTACCATAGTTTGTTTTTATCAGTCGTGTACAGCTTTAGGTGACATGTTCACTATTACACGTTGATAGAGCCCTTAGGATCCTGCTTGACTACCAACAGTATGATGGCGATCATATATGTGAGAGTTGGGTAGTCCATAAGCACATCCTTAAAAGTGGTCCCTAGTCGTGAGAGTTTCGAGACAGGGCATCGATACTCCGGAGTGGACTAGTGTATACAGTCGAGACCCCGACGAGGGGCAGTGGCCGGTCTCAAAAGCCACTGGTGTCAGTTGGTTCACCTAAGATGTATACGGGTGCTCATTGGGTTATAAGTACACCGGGCAGGACTCGCCGGGAACATGCTAGTTGCAATTATACCAGACGTCAGATAGCAGTTCCCTGGTGACACGTGTACAGGTTAGTTCATCGACCTGAGGTCATCATTTGTCTCATGTGAGTTCCCACTGTGCTTTGATTACTACCCTACCACGGCTCAAAGGAGTTGGGCAAACAGGTTTGAGTTTGGTACAGTCCCGAGCCACATGGAGGCAAGTGAGCGGATCGGTAGGGGATTCGTCTCTCCCGGTAGTGGGGGTGAGATCGCGCTGTGTCTAAGAGAGCCATTACACAAAGCCCTCGGCCGAGGCAGGAGATTTACTGGTAGGTATTCCAGTAGTATCTCAGGGTGTTCTGGGCTACACTCCGACACGACTTGTACCGCTTTTGGGGTACTAACTTTTACCAACCCCGTAGGCCCGCTATGCGATGCTCATAGACGAACAGACCGGACTGTACGGATATTGTTACTGAAAGGCTCAGTAGTGTGTCAGGATGAGTTCGCTCATCGACCTCCCTTTTGGTCAATACCTGGTAGCCCGTTACGTACGGCTAGTACCTCTGACGTGCTATTGGTTAAATCTATAGCCAAATATTGACGAGTCTTTAGAGTCCGTATGATATATGGCAGGGTTCGATCATATACGTGCGGTATTGCACGGATCAGGATCGGACGGATCATACTAGTGGGCTTTGGTTTAAGCCGGATCCTAGTATTAGATTTGTTGGATTACTTTAGTCTCATTGTATTCGCATTCGGTCGGAATGCGGATGCAGGTATGTATATACAGGTGAGGGGTATCCTTGTGATCCATCATGAGTTTACTTTAGATGTTGTTGTATCTTGTTAATCTTGCAAACATTTGGATTAATGTTTGTTAATGGAAATTCTGAGCTTAAGCCATCATTTTGTGCATTAAATTATACATGTACTTCATGGGTGACTCATGGTATCTTTTCTTGTGCAAATGTTACATATTGTTATTGATTTGTGTTGATATGATAACAAGAGAGAGAGGGGCTGCCATGGTAAAAAGGTTGGTCTTGTATTGTTTCATAAATAATACTCTCTCTTTTTCTGATAGCATCACAAAAGGAAAAAGATAGCTCCTCCTTCTTCTTCTTCTTCCTCTAGCTCATTATCTCCATCAATGGCAACACCTCTAACCTCTATCCAAATCCTTGGATGCAAGAGACAAACTGATCACAAACAACCTTTACATCACCTTGGACACGTCGGCTAGCACACTTCATGCCCGAGTTGCTTCGGATGAAGCGAGAGCCCGTAAAAAGAATCGATGAAGTGGTGCCCATTCCGACGAGGAGATCGATACCGGAGATGCCGTGAGGAGCTTCGGATGGTGGCCAAACACCGAAGGACACGGATAGATCGGTATAGCTTTCCAACCCTCTCTCTAGATTGCTAGTTGTAGGTTAATTGTTCGATCCGGGTTTTAATCATATGATAGCTCCAGTTTCTAGTTTGGAAAAATTTTCGTTTCCGCAATTTGGCCTCGGAAAGACGGCCGGGGCGCTACCGTAGTCTTACTTGGTATGAGAGCCACACCATTAAACTTTACTAGCTTGCTCTAGCATGTTTAGAACTTCGATCGGACGAAATGTCAAAAAACTGCGTTACCAATTGTTCAATTTCTGTCGAATTTGTTTTGTGCTCTAAAAATTTTTTTGCGCATATCAGAAAATCAGGCTGGGATTTTTAAGAGAACTGAGAAAATTTGGTGGGCTGATTTCACTATAGCGCGGCGGATCCGCGGCCGTACCCACGTTTTGGCCGCGGATCCGCCGCCGTACTATAGCTACAGTGCACGAAATTTTCTGAGGTGATCTTTGAATTGGAAATGTGGTTTCTGGTATTTTTTTTTTTGGGCCCAGATTTCTTTGAGTACAGGGTATTGTGCTTGGGGGCCACTTCGGGAAATTTAGTCGATCGAAAATTTTAAACATGTTACTTCAAAGTATTTAAATTATATCTGCGACCGTGAATGTCATTCGATCGGTAAATCATGTCTAATTGCTATAGCCCTTTTAGACGGATTTACGAACGTGACATTCACGTTGTTGTTCTGTATTGTGCTGTGATGTTGCGGATTTGTTATGGTGGATAGCTTGGTGCAATGTTAGTACAGTTTGGTTGTTTGTACATTTGATATTGTGGGGCGAGCGTCCGATATGTGGACTGCCGTCACTGCCTGATTGTATATAATTCTTTTTGGGCACGACCGGGCTGAGGTCGATGTACCCGTTGTATATTTTACTTTCTGTACTAGGATTACCTCACGGCGGGGTGTACGGATAGCCGGGTTCTAAAGGGCAACATGCCCGCATCTTATGGATTTGAGACGGAAGGGCTTTACTCTAGAATTGGCGGGCTATTCGCCGCACTCCTAGGGGGTACAGGTTGACCCAAGGAGGGGTGCTCAAGTTACCGGATTCCGTGAAGTGCTGGGTGGTCCATTCACTTTGTTGAAGGGGGCTGCCTCGCTTGAGGCGGGTAACTTGCCGCGCCCGTAGGGGTCTATGATTTCATTGCACAGGCTATCCATACGACCAGGGGAACGTCGTGTTTCAGTTGCGGCTCTATGAAACCCGGGAATCCCAGATTATCTGTATTGTTCTGTGATGCTTATTACATTTCTATAATGTTTCATTTTATCACACCTTGAGCGAATATTATATATTGATTTATATACTAGTAGATGTTGTATATGTTTTACAACCGCGCTTGACCAGTCACCGCTCTGTAGTTAGTTAAGTAACCTAACGGGTGATGACGGGACCCAGTGGCGAATGCGGATGGAATAAACGTACATCATATTTTCGTTCTTTATTGGTGTGATCAATTGATGGGACTGCATTGATTCCGATCAATGCAAGCTAAACAAACCTGTTTGACGTTGTTGGAACAATTTTCAAAAAGCTGTTATTGCAAGGACGTTCTCTTTTGTTTTGCACAGTGATATTCGGTTATGAATATCCAGCACCTCAGTCGACGAGGCATGGGCCGAGATCCCTTCACCGGGAGTGACCGCTTGGACAGAAGTTGCGTCAGGGTAATAAGTTCACTATAGCCGATTACTTTTTTCTTTGCATCGTGGTATTATGTTGGAATATCCTGCACCTCATTCTATGGGGAAAGAGCCGAGATCCCATCACCGAGAGTGACCTCTTTAGCAATGGTTTTCGTCATTATATTTTTATAAAAAGCTATGCAGTTCCTTCAATGATATCAAGTTCATTGCGTTAAAAGTTTTTCGCCAAAAACTAGACGTAGCCCTCCGTCATTTCAGATTAGTATTGCTTAGTATTTGCGCTACGTTTGTCGTCGCTATTCGCCGAGGCGTAGTGTGCGGTAGCTCTGTAATGCTTTCTGTCGCATGGATATGTAGATTGGTTAGGACAGCCATACAACTTTGTTGATTATTTGTCAAGAGTTGTGCGGGTGGGTTTAACACAATCAAGATAATGACGGGTTGAACTTGACTAGGACCTTTTGATTTGTTGATTATTCGTCAAGGTCACTTGGGTCCTGGGGGTAAAAACATACATCGGGAGATTTTAAAGAAAATGAAACTTTCCAGGCATGCGCATACCTTCTAGAGTATGATAACGTGAGTGGATTCCGTCACGTTATCATGCGATGATAGTTGGATCCCGATTCCCACTGATGAGTTGGTCTACTCCTCGGGTGATCCCGACTAATTCTTCTTTCAGGTTTGGAGAAGAATTTGAGGTGACAGTGGGAGCTTTCCTGATTAGATAAAGTGATAACCATTCTGATCTAGGTTAGAGTGCACGCTGAGTGTTTCTTTTCTCTCTCTCTTTGGCAGCAACCATGGCCTGACCCTTGACTATGACTCAGTGACCAAGTGGACCGGACCTTCTTATAACACTGGCTTTTGGATTGTCAGAGTTGCATACCTCATTGCCACTCCTTCTTTTACCCTTTTCTCCAAAACACCGCGTATTACTACTAACATCCACTTCCATTAGTTAAAACCATCGTATGGTTATATACAAACTCGAAGGAACTTGTTCCAGATTCAAGGATGGTTTCTGGTTCTGGGGAAAATGAATAGGACTTTTCAGTTGTCTTTTCCTTTTACCTTCTCTCAGGTTGCGAGTGCTCCTTGGATTAGGACGGTACACCTATTACGCTAATTGGATAGTCTTCTTCCAAAGCATAGGCAGGTGCCGAACGGTGGGGAATGAAGAAAACCAATTAGCCTAACGGTGGTGTACAGAAGGTCTCAAGTAAAGACAAATAAAAGGATTCAAAAGAGAGCAAAGTAAATTGCGACTGCTATTCATGACCTAACCGAGTATTTCATTGCCACTCCCATTTTCACCATTGTATTTCTTCAGAACACTCCGTATCACTATGAAGATCCACAGTTTATTTGGATAATCCATCGTATGGTTATATACGACCATGACTTGTTCCAGTTCGGGGATAGATTTTGGTTCAGGAGAAATAGGAATAAGTTTTATTCAGTTCTCTTTTATCTTTACCTTATCTTTCATTGCGAGTGCTCTTAGGATTAGGACAGTACACCTATTACGCTTATTAGATAGTTTTCTTCCAAACCATAGGCTGGTGCCGAACAGTAGGAAAGGAAGAAAACCATTTAGCCTAACGGGGGTGTACAGAAGGTAATGACTAAAGACATATAAAGGGGTTTGGAGAGATGGCAAAGAAATATACGGTTACAATTGTGAATCTGATAATGGAAGAGGCATTACTAAGAATACCCGGATACCCCTTCGAAATAAATTCTTGTTTCAGTTTCACTGTGTATTGTTAATAGAAGACTGATTTCCCAATTAGTTCTTGCTCCAGGGTATGTATACACCAGGTTTGATTCTCACATTTGTATGGTTTTATAATGAGAGTGGGGGTAGGCTATTGGGAATTAGGTGATTGTCCTCATTATATCGGGATTCGTTGTAATTGGTGATATTTGAGGAAATCACCTGGGTTGTTTGCCGGACGGCAAATATTTGGTTTTGAATATCCGTTGTTATGCACTAATTTCAAATTTACATATCTGTAAGTCTATTTTTATAGAGTGAGATATAACTTTTTGAAATTATGTCTATGACATTTACCTATATCAGTGGATGGTTAGGTAAGGAGCATTAAACAGCGGTGTAATTCTTCTTAACCATAAGTACAGTTTTCAACCTACGAAACACAGGGAATGAGTTATAAGACTCAAGAGACTTATACTGTAGGGTTCCTAGGCACACTAGTGAAGGTTCATAAAGCATCAAACATGCCCGAATAAAATTCTACATGTGCCGAACAACCCAAAGACGGGATCTTTGCTAGATTATTAGGGTTTAGCATTCAAGATAACATCTTTTTATCTAAGTGAGAGGGATTACAACCTTTGTAGTCCGCTCCTTCACTTCACAAGCTCCTTGTAGAAGTCCCTTTGCCTCGATCCACCATCTCCCGGACTCAAGAAAGGCTCCACGACTCGAACGATCCATGCTAGCTTGAAGTGTTCCGAATCTCCGATGATCTACGTCGAAGTTGCAAAAACCCAAGCTTTCTCACTCTATAGAGATGAACACCCTAATCTCATGGGCTAGATGAGATGAGGATGATGGAGTAGTATTTATGCTTTCTTTTTATTCACTTTCTCATAGGAAATCATCACACAAGAATTAACTAGTAAGCTTTCTTTTAGAACTCAAGAGAGAAGAAGATGATAATGGAAAAGATATTCCTTTTGTGATGAATAGAAAAGAAATGTATATGATTGATTATATAACCATGGTCAAGGATGATAGGCTAAGAGTTTGTAGAGAATAAACTAGGGTTAGGGTTTGGTTAGGTTAGAAATGAGTCATGGAAAAATATCAACCATAATATCTTATCCAAGACAAAAGCTAAGCTTCTAGAATGAAAAAGAAGAAGCTAACCCTAATCAAACCCTAATCCCATTTAATCATCCTTAAACATGTTTAATAATAAATCATATCATGTCACAATAATATATATCACATATATATTATATATTTGCAACAAACGAAAATATTACATTTAACATATATCGCATATATATCAATGTATTAATCCAGTGAGAAAATGAAATAATAAAGTGAGCCAATATTAGATAATGTAATACAATATATCATATATATTATTATACATTAAATCATCGAATCAACACTTGATCCAACGATCCGGCTATATCGAATATAACCGGCTAATATATCATGTACCGATTCATCGAATCAACACTTGATCCGATGTCCCGATTCATATCAAAATATCTCGAGAATATAATACGGTATCTTATATCGCATTATCCTCGGTCCTGGACATATCACATATGTGCTACTACTCCGTTTCTCCTGAGCCAAGAAACCTCTATGTAGGACTCTAAAGAATCGTCAATACGCCAATAGCAGGTGATGATCATATCAAACACCCACAAGCTGCAAGCGGTCAGCTAAACGTAACAGCCACCCAGGTATTGAGCGATCAGAAGATCAACAAGCTAGCCTGTGAATCCAATCAGTAACACTCCCGTACAGTCCGGTCTGTTCGTCTGATATGTCGCATATCAAGTCTAGGGGTGGTAAACGTCAGACCCCATTAACCGATAAGTCGTGCCGATGTGAGGCTCATAACAGGTCGAGAAACTACTAGTAACACTTACCAGTAAATCTCTATATCAGCCCTGGCCAGTGACATCGGGTTATAGCCAATCGAACACAGCACAACATCAACTCCCTATCCCGGGAGAAACGAATCCCCTCCTATCGCTCATTGCCTCCATGTGATTCGGGACTGTACCCAAAAGCCACCGTTTTGCACGCCCTCTTGGACGTGGTAAGGTGGAAATCAAAGCACAGTGGGAATTACACAAGACTCTATGACGATCTCAGGTCTACAGACTACCCTGTACCAGTGTCACCGGAGAACAGCCATCTGACATGTGGTATATCACCAACTGGGAGTTCTCGGCGAGTCCGTCCAGAGTACCCAGTTGTTAGTGTTTATGCCCTAGAAGGCCATTACTATATCATACTAGTTTGTATATTACTTAATGGAACCTTGAGATATTCACATGTATATAACAGTCTTGCTAAACATGGTAGTATGCTACTTGGTTTTTCTATCTTAATATGTGAGTATACGTATTGATAGAGCTCTTAGGATATTGCTTGACCACCAGCGTTGTGATGGCAGTCACACTAGTGGGGGCTGGGTAGTCTGCAAGCACATCCTTATTCAGGTCCCTGGTCGTTGGATTATCGAGACAGAGTATCGATACTCCAGAGTAGACTAGTGTGTACGCTTCTCATCCCAGTTGGGGAGATGGTCTGTCCCACAGCCGTCAGTACGTCGTACTGGAGATAGTATATAGGTGCTCGTTAGGTTACGGGTACACCGGACAGGACTCACAGGGAACTGTTGGTTGGTTTTATACCTGTCGTCAGTGAGCAGTTCCCAGGTGACATGAGTACAGCATAGTCCGCAGACTTGACACTGCTACTTCGCCTCGAGTGTGTCCCACTGTTCTTAGATTGCTACCCTACCACGGCTTAAATGAGTCGTGCAAACAGGTAGCAGTTGGGTGCAGTCCCGAGCACTTGGAGGCAGTGGCGGTTAGACAGGATTCGTCCCTCCCGGTATTGGGAGTAGATATCGCGCTGTGTCAGAGAGCCATTACGCAAATTCCCTGGCCAGGGCAAGCGAGATTTGCTGGTAGGTTCCAGTAGTTTCTCAGGGTGTAATGGGCTTCCCTCTGACACGACTTATACCGCTATTAGGGGACTGACGCTTGCCGCCCCCCTAGGCCCGATATGCGATAGTCTTGGACGAACGGACCGGACTGTATGGAGATTGTCATAGCAGGCTCAGTAAAGTTTGAATGGGTTTCCTCATCGGCCTTCTTATCGACAACTACCTGGGGACCGTTACGTACAGCTAGTGCCGCTTGCGGTCTGTGGTTAAACCCACTGCCAGCGTAGTAGTCGAGTCTCTAGAGTCCCACACAGAGAGTTTCCTACTCCAGGCGAAACGATATAGAGGTCGTATGGTTTTACGACAAAGGGTTCGGACACGTATGTGTGTTTACACACTTACGTCATTTGGACAGTTTTTACCAGTCGGCTTTGGTTTAAGCCAGTTACTGGTATCCGGTTATTGGATTTATACAGTCTTAAGTTTTTCCTTATTTTTGCGGATCGGAGGGGCGTTCTCCTAATTACGCGAGAAGCTTCTAGAAGATGGTGACTAAGGAGGTTTAGGTGTCATTTGCATTAAATGGGTTTAGTGAGTCATGATGGTGATTCATCCATATCATTAATGCACAATAAATGCTTAATGAGTCATGGTTATGAATCACCATTAGATATTTGTGAAACTTGATTATTCATCATTTGTTTTTCTTTTGTTGATGAATTATAAAGTTTTATATATATTATGATAACTTACTATTCTCACTTAATAATCATTCTCACCTTCTCTCTCCTCAAGCACTCCCTTTTCAAACCCTAATCCTCCCCTCTCATGTGTTGAGTATAAGGATTAGTTAGACTACTTAATCCATAACCCTCTCTATATTACATCTATCTTCTTTGATTAGCAATCCAAGAAGGTTAGTTGCCTCAAGTTTAGAGGCTAAGCTTGGAGTTTTGCTCTCGGGTCGATCGTCTACTACAAAGAGAAGGCCGAGGAGGACGAGGAGATCGAAAAGACGAAGGACTTGGTTCGATAGGTATAATCCCTAAGCATAGTAGTTTAGAACAACTATATGTTTGGTTAGTTATCGTTTAGCTTCGATTCAAGCGGTTAGTCGATGTTTGTTCACTAAACAAGTTCGTTTTTGAAAATTCCGCCTCCCCACAAGTATTGGGGTGTTGTACATCGACTTACAGTGGTATCAGAGCCTCGCTAAACAATAAATAAGTTAATTGCAAATTTGTACGAATTTCGAACGGAAAAAACGAAACCGGAAAACCCCGAACTGTCAAGTTTCTTTCGAATTTTAAATGAAGTCCAAAATTTTTTTAGGGATGTTCAGAAAGCTTGAAAAGAATCCAGGAGAACACCCAAGAAAATTGGAGTCATGATTCGACCAAACGGCCGCGGAACCGCGGCGGATCCCACCGATCCGCCGCGCTTCCACCGCCGAGTTGCCGAGTCATGGACCCAAAATTCTTGTGTGGGTCCCCTATGAAATTTGGTATTTTCTGGAATTTTTTAATATTTGCTCAGATTTCAGTTTTACAGAGAAGTATTGGAGCAATGTTAAAAGTGTTTAATCGATCGAAATTGTACAGTATTTGCATATTGGATTATATCTGTGATTGTTTAATGTGTTCGTAAACCTCCCCTAACTGCTAGTATGTCAATTGGCAGGGGGTTGCACATTTCTGTAATGGTTTTATATGTTTATGCATATGAACTGTATTGGACTGTTGTGGTGTATAGCCGGGGTTTTGCAATGGGTTATTATTTAATTCATTTGTTGTAAATGTAATTTGTTGTAATATTATTTTTGCGGGGCACATCCAGGTTGCGGTTGTAGCCACCGTTGTATTATTTCATTTTACTGTTTCTGCTCCTAGGACTGACCCAAGGTGGGGTACACAAACTGCCGGGCGGGTAGTTTGCCATACCCGTAGGGGTCGAGGGTGGGGTAATGGATATTCATCACAACTGTGTTATCCGTCTTTTCTTGCAGGCTCAAAAGAAATACGGATTGCTTGCAAATCCAATTAAGTTCATCTGTGTTCTGGAATGTATATCATTGCGTCAGACAAATGTAAAATATCTATATATATGATAGTTATTTTAGACGTCACTTATGTTTTACACCCGCGCTAGCCCCGTCCCCGCTCTGTCGTTAGTTAAGTAACCTAACGGGTAATGACGGGACCCAGTGGCGAATGCGGATGGTATAAGAGGACGTCATATTTTCGTTGTTTTCTGCAATGATAGGTTAATGATGGGACGCATTATCTATAAGGCAAAGAAAATAAACCAAGTTTAAATCGTTGGAACAATTTAAAAGAAACCACTCGGTTAATTTTAAAACAGATATTTTTTAAATGCGGAGACTTAACCACTCCTTTTAAAAGCTATCAGGTTCCTACGGTTATATCAAGTTCACTACGTTCACGGTTTCGCCAAAACCAGTCGTAGCCCTCCGTCATTTCTTATGGATGGTCAGTAGTATTCAAGCTGTGCTTGTTGGCATACGTCAAGGCATAGTGTTTGGTAGCTGCTGGGGTATTCATTTGTTGCATAGATAGATGTGTTGGTTTGGGACAGTCGCATTACCTTGTTGGCATACGTCAAGGGTATATACGGGTGGGTTCAAATTAACAAGATAATGATGGGCAGAACTTGACATGTGACTTATGATTTGTTGGCATACGTCAAGGTCATAAGAGCATGGGGCAAAAACTTATATCGGGAATTTCTAAAGAAACTGAAATTTGCAAAGAGTTGTATACCATTTGGAGTTTGATGAATGCTGGTAGCATTCCTTCAACATTATCATACGATGATATTTGGATCCCGATCCTACTGTGAGTATATGCTACTTATCAGGATATTCGTAACTTAACGATCAATGCTATAAACTAAGTAGGTGTCCAGAAAGATGTCAGCGGGGTTACGCCCCTAGAGAAAAGTGGTTATTTAATTAAGGAATTTCGCGAAAGCGTTGGAAAACCTCGCTCGAAGTATCGACACTGGCCTGGCTGAACGGTTAAGCAAGTACTGTACGGTGAGAATAGTCCTGGCTAATTCTTCTTTTATGGTTTGAGGAAGGATTCGAGAAACAGTGGGAGCCATCCAGTTTAGATAAACTAAAAACCACTTTAAACTTGCAAGAGCATCATGCTAAAGAGTTTTCTTCTATCTCTCCTAATTGCAGCGATCGTGAAAATGACTGGACTTAAGTTACTTTTAGAGAAAAATATACTGACAGGGCCAAACTATAAAGATTGGCTGCGGAATGTCAAAATGGCTTTGACCTATGACAAACTAGGGTACGTCCTCACCGCTACGGCACCTACTGTCCCTGGTCCCAAATCCAGCAATGCGGATAAGGAAATCCGCAAAACCTGGGATTTAGATTGCGCGAAAGCCAAGTGCATCGTGCTTGCCTCGATGAACAATGAACATCAGAGGAGGCACGAGGATATGGACCTTGATGGCAAATTTCTCCATACAAAGGAACTTTATGGAGAGCAATCTTGTATAGCAAGATACGAGACCTCTAAGAACTTGTTTCGAGCGAGGTTGGCTGTCGGGTCATCGGTAGGAGAACATGTCCTAAAGATGATCGGCTATATTGAAGAGCTCGCAGACCTTGGGACGACTTTGGATAATGAGCTCTATACAAACCTTATTCTCCAGTCCCTTCCTCACACCTATGCCCAGTTTATCCTGAACTTCAACCTTCAAAGAAAAGAAGTTGAACTTCCGGAACTCCTGAACATGTTAAGGAGTGCAGAGGGCACATTGCAGAAAGCAAGGGAAACACCCGCTATGTTTGTTGGCGGTTCATCTTCTTCCGGGTCCAAGGCTAGGGCCAAAGGAAGGAAGAAGAAGGCCGCACCCAGACCTAGAGGAGGTGTTAGTAAGGTGGGAGGGAAGGGAAAGAAAAAGATTGCAGTACCGGTAGTTGGCCAGGATGAGTGCTTCCATTGTCACAGGAAAGGGCACTGGAAGAAGGATTGGAAGGCGTGGAACGCCAAGAACCAGGAACCGAAGCAAGATGTGGCTTCGACTTCAGGTGTGTTTGTAATTGAGAATTGTCTATCGATCAACTCTACTTCCTGGGTATTGGATACCGGATCAGGATCTCATATTTGCAATTCATTGCAGGCACTGAGAAACAGTAGAGTGCTGAAGGAAGGTGATATGACCCTAAAGGTTGCTAACGGAGCTAGCGTGGGAGCTGCGTCCGTCGGCGATTATCACCTAGGATTGACGAGTGGACATATTTTGGTTTTACATAACTGTTATTTTGTACCAAGCTTTACATGTAATATCATATCAGTTTCCTTGTTATCAAATAAAGGTTATGATTTCACGTTTGTAAGAGATGTTGATAACATCCACCTTAATCATGGTTTGATTGGGTCCGGTACAATAAATAACGGTATATATGTTTTAAACCAACTCCAAATTTTCAATGTCCAGAACACACTTAAAAGAAAGTCTCCAGATTTAAATAAAGCTTTCTTATGGCATTGTAGACTGGGTCACATCAATGAAAGAAGGTTGACTAAGTTGCATAGAGAAGGATATTTGGACTCGTTCGAATATCAAACTTATGACACTTATCA
Organism: Agapanthus africanus; assembly: GCA_030015575.1. Classification (NCBI taxonomy): domain Eukaryota; kingdom Viridiplantae; phylum Streptophyta; class Magnoliopsida; order Asparagales; family Amaryllidaceae; genus Agapanthus; species Agapanthus africanus. Next base: position 467,322,391 of record CM057339.1, on the reverse strand, counting down.
ATCTTGTCTCAAAGGAAAGATGACAAAGACTCCATTTACTGGACAAGGAGTAAGGGCGACTGAGCTCTTGGGACTCATACACAGCGATGTATGTGGTCCAATGTCTACACATGCGAGAGGTGGTTATTCCTACTTCATTAATTTTACAGATGATTTCTCTAGGTATGGACATGTCTTCTTAATGAAGCATAAATCCGAGGCCTTTGAGAAATTCCTGGAATACAAGAATGAAGCGGAAAACCAAACAGGCAAAAGTATTAAGACACTGAGATCTGATCGAGGTGGAGAATACTTAAGTGCCGAGTTCCTAGGTTACCTAAAAGAGAAAGGAATTCTCTCTCATCTTACTCCTCCATACACTCCACAGCATAACGGTGTATCGGAGAGACGGAATCGAACACTATTGGATATGGTACGATCCATGATGAGTAATGCTGAGTTACCGCGATCTTTCTGGGGTTATGCGCTAGAATCAGCGACACATCTTTTGAACAGAGTTCCAACCAAAACTGTGCCTACCACACCATATCAGATGTGGAGTGGGAAGAAACCCTATCTTCACTACCTGAAGACATGGGGATGTCCAGCTTTTGTAAAAAAGCAGCATCTGGACAAACTCGAGGCACGCTCAGTAGAGTGTAAGTTTGTGGGATATCCAAAGAACTCTACAGGATATTGTTTCTATTACGCAGAGGAACAAAAGGTTTTTGTTTCTCGTCATGCCCGCTTCTTAGAAACTGAATTTTTAGAAAATCAGAAGAGTGGGAGCGTAGTAGAACTGGAAGAAATTCCAGAACCACAAACTGCTACTGAAAGTTTGGTAGAACCGGAAGTTCAAGAAGAACAGGACATTCCCGCACCCCTCCGCATGAGTAGTAGGCCGTCTCATCCGCCTGAGAGATACTACGGTTTTCTCATAGATGAGGATAGAGAGGATTGCATCATAGATGATGATGAACCTACTGACTTCCAGCAGGCCATCCAGAGCGGCGACTCGGTACGATTGCTAGATGCAATGAGGACCGAAATGGAGTCCATGTACACCAACAAAGTATGGACTTCGGACTTTGCTCCAGATGGGGTAAAACCCATAGGATGCAAATGGATCTTCAAGAAAAAGATTGGTGTAGATGGACAGGTGGAAACCTATAAGGCTAAACTTGTTGCAAAGGGTTTTCGTCGAAGACCTGGTTTGGACTATGACGAAACTTTTTCTCCAGTGGCTATGCTCAAATCCATTCGAGTCCTTCTTGCTATTGCTGCCTTCCATGATTATGAAATCTGGCAGATGGACGTAAAGACGGCTTTTCTGAATGGAAATTTAGAACAGTGCGTCTATATGGATCAGCCAGAGGGTTTCAATCAGAGTGGGAGCAGCGGGAAAGTATGCAAGCTGCTTAAGTCCATTTATGGACTAAAGCAGGCATCGCGGAGTTGGAATATCTGTTTTGATGAGACAGTCAAAGAATATGACTTTATCAAAAATCCAGATGAACCGTGCATATATAGTAAAGTTGTAGCCAGATGTGTCGTATTCCTCGTCTTGTACGTGGATGACATTCTATTGATAGGAAATGATATTCCTATGCTACAATCTGTCAAAGGATTCTTTTCACACAGATTCTCTATGAAAGACCTGGGTGATGCCTCTTACATTCTGGGGATCCGGATCTATCGTGATAGATCCAAGAGGATGTTAGGACTTTCGCAGTCCAGGTATATCGACACTATACTGAAAAGATTCAGTATGGAAGATTCTAAGCGCGGTAATCTACCAGCTTGTCACGGAATCACCCTCTCCAAAGAGATGTCTCCCAAGACTGATTTGGAAAGGGAACGCATGTCTATTATACCCTACGCTTCTGCGGTAGGCTCTATAATGTATGCGATGTTGCGTACCAGACCAGATGTAGCTTACGCACTAAGCGTGGTAAGCCGGTATCAGTCAGACCCAGGGGAGAAACACTGGATAGCAGTAAAGAACATTCTCAAGTACCTGAGAGGGACTAAGGAGATGTTCTTGGTTTACGGCGGAAAAGACCTCAGGTTAGAGGCCTTTGCTGATTCCGGCTTCCAGAGTGATAAGGACGATTCCAAGTCCATGTCGGGTTATGTCTTACCCTCAATGGAGGGGCGGTGTGCTGGAAGAGCTCCAAGCAGGACACCGTTGCTGACTCGATGATGGAAGCGGAGTATATAGCTGCTTGCGATGCCGCAAAAGAAGCAGTGTGGATGAAGAAGTTCCTAACAAAACTTCAGATGGTTCCTACCGTAGTTGATCCAATACCTCTGTATTGCGACAACAACGGAGCTATAGCTTTAGCGAAAGAACCAAGGACCCATCAGAAGTCCAGACACATCTTGAGGCGGTATCACCTGATCAGGGAGATTATTGATCGTCAGGAGATCGAGGTTCGGAGAGTTGCTTCTGAAGAGAACATTGCTGATCCATTCACGAAGGCCCTACCTCAGATTCAGTTCGAGAGGCTACTCGAGATCATCGGTCTTCGATATGCCAGTACATGGCCCTAGTGCAAGTGGGAGATTGTTAGTCTTTATGCTCTAGAAGGCCATTACTGTATCCTACTAGTTTGTATATTACTTAATGGAAGCTTGGGATATTCACATGTATATAACAGTCTTGCTAAACATGGTAGTATGCTACTTGGTTTTTCTATCTTAATATGTGAGTATACGTATTGATAGAGCTCTTAGGATCTTGCTTGACTACCAGCGTTGTGATGGCAGTCACACTAGTGGGGGCTGGGTAGTCTACAAGCACATCCTTATTCAGGTCCCTGGTCGTTGGATTATCGAGACAGAGCATCGATACTCCGGAGTAGACTAGTGTGTACGCTTCTCATACCAGTTGGGGAGATGGTCTGTCCCACAGCCGTCAGTACGTCGTACTGGAGATAGTATACAGGTGCTCGTTAGGTTACGGGTACCCCGGACAGGACTCACAGGGAACTTTTGGTTGGTTTTATACCAGTCGTCAGTGAGCAGTTCCCAGGTGACATAAGTACAGCATAGTCCGCAGACATGACACTGCTACTTCACCTCGAGTGTGTCCCACTGTTCTTAGATTGCTACCCTACCACGGCTCAAATGAGTCGTGCAAACAGGTAGCAGTTGGGTGCAGTCCCGAGCACTTGGAGGCAAGTGGCGGTTAGACAGGATTCGTCCCTCCCGGTATTGGGAGTAGATATCGCGCTGTGTCAGAGAGCCATTCGCAAAGTCCCCGGCCAGGGCAAGCGAGATTTGCTGGTAGGTTCCAGTAGTTTCTCAGGGTGTAATGGGCTTCCCTCCGACATGACTTATACCGCTATTAGGGGACTGACTGTTGCCGCCCCCTAGGCCCGATATGCGATAGTCTTGGACGAACGGACCGGACTGTATGGAGATTGTCATAGCAGGCTCAGTAGGAGTTCGGATGGGTTTCCTCATCGGCCTTCTTATCGACAACTACCTGGGGACCGTTACGTACAGCTTGTGCCGCTAGCGGTCTGTGGTTAAACCCACTGCCAGCATAGTAGTCGAGTCTCTAGAGTCCCACACAGAGAGTTTCCCACTCCAGGAGAAACGATATAGAGGTCGTATGGTTTTACGACAAAGGGTTCGGACGCGTATGTATGTTTAAACACTTACGTCGTTTGGACAGTTTTTACCAGTCGGCTTTGGTTTAACCCAGTTACTGGTATCCGGTTATTGGATTTATACAGTCTAAAGTTTTTCCGTATTTTTGCGGATCGGAGGGGCGTTCTGGTAATTACGCGAGAAGCTTCTAGAAGATGGTGACTAAGGAGGTTTAGGTGTCATTTGCATTAAATGGGTTTAGTGAGTCATGAGGGTGATTCATCCATATCAATAATGCACAATAAATGCTTAATGAGTCATGGTTATGAATCACCATTAGATATTTGTGAAACTTGATTATTCATCATTTGTTTTTCTTTTGTTGATGAATTATAAAGTTTTATATATATTATGATAACTTACTATTCTCACTTAATAATCATTCTCACCTTCTCTCTCCTCAAGCACTCCCTCTTCAAACCCTAATCCTCCCCTCTCATGTGTTGAGTATAAGGATTAGTTAGACTACTTAATCCATAACCCTCTCTATATTACATCTATCTTCTTTGATTAGCAATCCAAGAAGGTTAGTTGCCTCAAGTTTAGAGGCTAAGCTTGGAGTTTTGCTCTCGGGTCGATCGTCTACTACAAAGAGAAGGCCGAGGAGGACAAGGAGATCGAAAAGACGAAGGACTTGGTTCGATAGGTATAATCCCTAAGCATAGTAGTTTAGAACAACTATATTTTTGGTCAGTTATCGTTTAGCTTCGATTCAAGCGGTTAGTCGATGTTTGTTCACTAAACAAGTTCGTTTTTGAAAATTCCGCCTCCCCACAAGTATTGGGGTGTTGTACATCGACTTACACCCGTCTCCACTGAGCACCCGTACACCATCCTTGATGTCAAACACCGATGGATATGGGATCATCCATCGCCCATCATATGGGTCAAGATGCGTATACGCTAGTCTACTCTGGTGTATCGATGCCCTGTCTCGATATACCCTCGACTAGGAACATTTATAGGATGTACTCATCGACTACTGTGGCCCCACTAGTATGATCTCATCATAATCCCAGTAGTCGAGTACAGATCCTAAGGGCTTTATCAACATGTAAGAGAAAGACAGTAAACCAATACAAGTCAACATGTTTAGATAAAGTTAAACCAAATAGCATACTATCATGACGAGCAAGAAAGTCCTCTCTGTATATATCCAAGCATCCATTATAATATACATCAAATGTATAACAATGGCCTCTAGGGCATATACATAACTAACATATACAGAGTATTGTATGTTGTCCAGTGTCCATTTGGACAGAGGGGTTGATCCTCGTACTATATTCAGTTTACTTATGACTTCTCTAGTTTTTAGACAAGTGTTTCGTATAAACACAAGGTCCAAGTTTTGAGAAGTTATAGGTATATGAATAAAGTAGAGAACCAGGTATTGCAAGTATCAGGATTCTTCAAGGCGATCGAAGATGTGGATACTTGTATATGGTATTCAGTTGATAATAATGATTGTGAGAACTTGTTTCTGTTTCAGGTTACTCATAATTGGAAGCATTCTTAAGTTGAGCAATGTTGATCGTCCTCTCTTCCATTTAGGTGACATGCACTGGAGACAGCTGCATGATTTTAATCTGCTTCCAATTAAATCAGTGCCTCTGTTTCTATATTGGATATGGAATAGTTCATATCTTAACAGTGTTGAGGTATGGGGAGTTTTCCGCCTTATGCTTAAAACCAGACTCTTGATAACTCAAGGCACGTTTCCATAATGGCTGTTTGTGGGTTGACCCGGGCTATAACGAGGGTTGACTTTCTACCATCTGGAAGATCAATAATGATATTGTTCTTGACTCGCCACAGTTTTAATAAAAGTGGATTTTTTCAGAAAAACAGTAGTGGGAGTATGGAAGAACTGGAAGTGATTCAAGAACCGCAAATGATTACTGAAAATTAGATAAGAACCTAAAGTTTCAATCTGGTTTGACATTCCATTAGCCACTCCGCAGATATGGTGGGTAACCACAGGAACTCGAGAGGTACTTCAGTATGCTCAAAGACGGTGACATGGAGGTTCTTGTTTACCCAGACTTGACACTACTGTTGTTCTAGGCTATGAGACCCGGCAGGAGAATGAGTATAACATCGTTCTGAACTGGCTTTAGAAGTGCACGTGTATATGATTCTTCCAGAGGGTTGTCGTAGTCAGTGGGAGCAGCAGAAGAAAAGTGGACAAGTGGCTTGTTAGTGTATATGCCCTAGAGGCCATTACTGTATCATACTAGTTTGTATATTACTTAATGGAAGCTTAGGATATTCACCTTGTATAAACAATCTTGCTCAATATAGTAGTATGCTACTTGGTTTGTTTCTACTTAAATGTGTACATGTGTTTATTTTTGTATATCACCTACACACATTAGTGGAGCCCTTAGGATCTTTGCTTGATTACCAGCGTTGTGATGGCAGTCACACTAGTGGGGGCTGGGTAATCTATAAGCACATCCTTATGCAGGTCCCTAGTCGCAGGACTATCGAGACAGGGCATCGATACTCCGGAGTAGACTAGCGCATGCGCTTCTCATCCCAGTGTGGTAGACGGTCTGTCCCACAGCCGTCAGTACGTCGTACTGGAGATAGTATGCGGGTGCTCGTTGGGTTACGAGTACACTGGACAGGACTCGTCGGGAACTGACTAGTTGGTATTATACCTATCGTCAGTTATCAGTTCCCAGGTGACATGAGTACAGCTTAGTCCGCTGACTTGACACTGGCACTTCGCCTCTAGTGTGTTCCCACTGCACATTGATCACTACCCTACCACGGCTCAAAGGAGTCGTGCAAACCGGTAGTAGTTGGGTGCAGTCCTGAAGCACTTGGAGGCAGTGACGGTTAGACAGGATTCGTCTCTCCCGGTATTGGGGGTTGACATCGCGCTATGTCTTGGAGAGCCATTACACGAGTAGTCCCTGGCCAGGGCAAGCGAGATATACTGGTAGGCTTCCAGTGTTATCTCAGGGTGTTTTGGGCTTCACTCCAACACGACTTGTACCGCTATTAGGGGACTGACGTTTGCCGCCCCCTAGGCCCGCCATGCGATGTATCAAACGAACAAACCGGACTGTACGGAGATTGTCACACTCAGACTCAGTAGGAGTTCAGATGGGGTACACCTCGTCGTTCTTCTTATCGGCATCTACCTGGGGACCGTTACGCACAGCTAGTGCCGCTTGTGGTCCGTGGTTAAACCCACTGCCAGCGTAGTGTTGAGTCTTTAGAGTCCCACACAGAGGGCTATTTCCCTCTGGGCAAAACAGAGTAGAGGTCGCATGGTTTTGCGACAGGGTTCGTTCTCTTCCGCGCACTTGTGCACGTTTGGAGTCCGGACAGATATTACTGGCTGGCTTTGGTTTGATCCAGATACTGGTATATGTTTTGGGGTTGATTTTATCTCTCAGTATTCATGTTCCTCGGAACAAGAATGCAGGTGTGTATGCACAGTTGTTTGAGGCGGATGAAGAGGACTTTCATTAGGGTTTCGGAACGGGTGCGTATGCACAGTTGACAGTCGTCTTTTTCCAAACCCTAATGGATTTATGAAATATCAATTAATAATATTAATTAAATGAAATTGTGTCATGGTTGGATTTTTGTTGACTTGTTGACCATGGTTGACTAGTTGACCATAGTTGAATGTTTGACCATCATCATTACTTTGCAAAGATGCTCTTTGATTCTAGCAAAATTCATTTAATAAATGAAATGATAATGGTCATTCCAAAACCTTCCATCAACTATTTCATTTTCATTATTATTATTAATTTGATAATTCTTTTTGCTTTTGTTATGGTTGCAAAAGGAAAAAGAGCTCATTCTATCATATTGCTTCTCTCTCCTCACTTCATCTTCTTCTTCCTCTAGCTCAAGGAGAATCTTTCTCATGTGTTGAGAATCTTTCTTCTTGAAAGAAAAACACCCCAAAGACACTCTCTACTCTCTCTAGGTTTAAAGGTTTAGCAAGCCGGAGATCCTAGTTCGCTCTAAGTTCGAGAAAGTGCCCGAAGGTTGAACCCTCAGGTGGATCCATCTTTGACAGAAGAAGGCAACGAGGAAAGAACCATCAACCTCTACAAGGTTTCAAGAAGAAGGAGTTCAAGTTAGGCATAACCTTTCATCCGAGTAGCAAACTCTCTTTAGCTTGATAGCTAGTTTAGTTTAGAAACGATCCCGACTCTGTTAGTCCATGTTGCCCCTTGCGCTAAAAATTTGATTTTTATACCGTTTCCGCCTCCCCGCAAGAACCGGGGGTGGCAACATGGACTTACAGTGGTATCAGAGCCTAACTAAACTTAAACTAGCTTAGTAGTAGAGTGTGTCGAAGTTCGAAATGGAAAAATCGAAAAACCAAACTCGCAAAATTCTAGTTTTCTGTTAAAATTTTTTCTGGACAAAACAAAATTTGTTATACTCCAAAAATCATCTCAGGGTTCTATGAAGACACCCACCAAAAACGAGCCCTTGATTCCCTCAAACCGCCGCGGTTCCGCGGCGATAGGTATGCATTCGCAGCGGAACCGCCGCCGTTTTGTCTCCTCTCTGCCTCGATTTTGGTGCAGTGTATTTGTGACTTGGTTTTAGGATTTTTCATATGTGTTATTTGTGCCCAGATTTTCCAGAACAGAAATTTACTTTTGGGGGCATATAAATCCGTATTTTTTTCGAACTTCAATACACTTTGGCTATGTAGGTTATATCTGTGATGTTTGTATGTATTGAACGTCGGCTAATCGCTATATGTCGATTAGTCGGAGTTATACATCTCTGTGATCTGTGTTTGATGATGGTTTGTGTATATGAATGCGTTGGACTGTCGCGGGTGAATAGCCGGGGTGGATGTGAGATGAGTGTTTCTTTTTCTTTCATTCATGTAAAATGTAAATTGATGTAATAATATTATTTATATGGCCGCACAACCGGGTCGGGGTTGTAGCCGTCATTGTATAATTCTTTTTTCTGTTTTTGCTCCTAGGATAGACCCATGGAGAGGTGCACAAACTACCGGGTATCTCGAAGTGCCGAGTGGCCTACTCACGGCGTTGAGGGAGGTTGCTCCACTTCGGGTACTTGGCGGGTAGTTTGCCGCACCCGTAGGGGTCTTGGGTGAGGTATTGGCTATTCACCGCGACCGTGTAATCCGCTTTTCGTTGCAGGCTCGAACGGATTGCGGATTCCTAGTATATCCAATGTATTCATCTGTGATCTGTAATGTCTATCATTGCTATATATATATAACTATTTAGGCGTTGCTTATGTTTTACAGCCGCGCTAGCCCAGCCTCCGCTCTGTCGTTAGTTAAGTAACCTAACGGGTGATGACGGGGCCCCGTGGCGAATGCGAATGGCATAAGCGTACGTCATATTTTGGTTGTTTTCTGCATTGGTAGGATTAAATGATGGAACGCATTAAAAGAACTAATGCAAGAATATCACGCATTAAAAGAACTAATGCAATATAATAAACCAAGCTAAAGTCGTTGGAACACTTTCGAAAAACCACTCGGTTCTTTTCAAAACAAACTTTTAAATGCGGAGCTTGAGCCACTCCTTTTAAAAGCTATCTCGTTCCATCGATTATATCAAGTTCACTACGTTCACGGTTTCGCCAAAACCATTCGTAGCCCTCCGTCGTTTCACATGAATAGCCAATAATATTCAAGTTGTGTTTGTTGGCCAAAGTCAAGGCATAGTGATTGGTAGCTATTGGGTATTCATGTGCGGCATAGATAGATGCGTTGATTTGGAACAGTCGTGCTGCCTTATTGGCCAAAGTCAAGTGTAGGTACGGGTGGATTCAAATTAACCTAGAGAACGACGGGTAGAACTTGACATGTGACTTATGATTTGTTGGCCAAAGTCAAGGTCATAAGAGCATGGGGCAAAAATCCACATCGGGGGTTTCATAAGTACTGAAACTTGCTAGATTTGCATACCATTTGGAGTGTGATGATTCTGGTAGGATTCCTTCAGTTTCGTCATGCAATGATATTTGGATCCCGATCCTACTGTGGGTATATGCTACTCCACGGGAAATTTCTCACTAAACGATCAATGCTATAAACCTAGTAGGTGTCTAGAAAGGTGTAAGCGGGGCTACGCCCCAAGGGAAAAAGAGGTTCTTAAATTAAGGAACTTCGCGAAAGCGTTGGAAAACCTCCCTTGAAGTACCGACACTGGCCTGGCTGAACGGTTAAGCAAGTATTGTGCGGTGGGATTGATCCTGACTAATTCTTCCTTTATGGTTTGAGGAGGGATTCGAGAGACAGTGGGAGCCATCCTGTTTAGACAAATTAAAAACCACTCTAAACTTGCAAGAGCATCGTGCTAAAGTGTTTCTTCCCTCTCTCCTAAATTGCAGCGACCAATCGACATGACAGGATTTAAGTTACTACTAGATAAAAACATACTGACAGGGCCAAACTACAAAGATTGGCTCAGGAATATCAAAATGGCAATCACTTACGACAAACTGGGGTATCTCCTTACCACCAAAGCTCCCCCCATCCCAGGTCCCACCTCCAGCGTCGCGGATAAGGAAATCCGTAAGACTTGGGAGATAGATAGCGCGAAGGCCAAATGCTTTATGCTTGCCTCTATGGACAACGAACATCAGAGGAGGCATGAGAATATGGACCTCGAGTCCATATTTCTCCATACAAAAGAACTGTATGGAGAGCAGTCTCGTATCGCAAGATACGAAGTGTCGAAGAAGTTGTTTTCGGCAAGATTGGCCGTCGAATCATCGGTAGCGGAACACGTGCTTAAGATGATTGGCTACATTGAGGAGCTCGCTGACCTTGGGACCACGTTGGAGAATGAGCTCTATACGGACTTGATTCTTCAGTCCCTTCCTTCCACTTACGCCCAGTTCATCCTGAATTTCAACTTACAAGAAAAAGAAGTTGAACTTTCAGAACTCCTCAACATGCTGAGGAGTGCAGAGGGCACCCTACAGAAAGGTAGGGAAACATCCACTTTGTTTGTAGGAGGATCTTCTTCTTCTAGGTCCAAGGCGAAAGCCAAGGGAAAGAAGAGGAAAGCCCCCGCCAAACCAAGGGGCGGTGTTAGTAAAGTGGATACGAAGGGAAAGGCAAAAGCAACAAAGACAGCGGGGAAACTTGTGGATAAAGAAGAATTCTTCTATTGTCATAAAAGTGGACACTGGAAGAAAGATTGCTGGGCTTGGAAAGCCAGGACACAGGAACTGAAGCAGGTTGCGGCTTCAGCTTCAGGTGTGTATGTTATTAAAAACTGTCTTTCGATAAACTCTACTTCCTGGGTATTGGATACCGGATAAGGATTTCATATCTGTAATTCTTTGCAGGCGTTGAGAAACTGTAGGGTTTTGAAGGCAGGTGACATGACCCTCAGAGTTGCGAACGGAGCTAGCATGGATGCTAAAGCCGTGGGGGACTATCACCTGGGAATGTCAGATGGACATGTTTTGGTTTTGCGTAATTGCTTTTTTGTACCCAACGCAACTTGTAATATCATTTCTGTATGTTTGGTTTCTAAAGAAGGTTATGAATTTGCGTTTGTAAGTGATGTTGTAAACATTCACCTTAATCAAGTTCTGATTGGGTCAGGTACACTAAGCAATGGTATATACGTATTAAACCAACCACAAATTTTCAATGTCCAGAATACACACAAAAGAAAGTCTCCGGAAATAAATCAGACTTTCTTATGGCATTGTAGACTGGGTCACATCAATGAGAGAAGGTTGACTAAGTTACATACAGAAGGATATTTGGATCCGTTCGAATATCAATCGTATGCCACTTGTCAATCCTGTCTCAAAGGAAAGATGACAAAGACTCCGTTCACTGGACACGGAATAAGAGCGAGCGAGCTCTTGGGACAGCGACGTGTGCGGTCCAATGTATACACATGCAAGAAGCGGTTATTCTTACTTCATTACTTTTACGGATGACTTTTCAAGATACGGTTATGTCTTCTTAATGAAACATAAGTCCGAAGCTTTTGAAAAGTTCCAGGAATACAAGAATGAAGTAGAAAAACAAACCGGCAAAAGTATCAAGATTCTAAGATCGGATCGAGGTGGAGAATACTTGAGTGCCGAGTTCCTGAATTACTTAAAAGAGAATGGAATTCTCTCTCAGCTTACTCCTCCATACACTCCGCAACATAACGGTGTATCAAAAAGACAGAACCGAACCCTATTGGATATGGTACGGTCCATGATGAGTAACGCTGAGTTACCGCGATCATTCTGGGGGTATGCGCTAGAATCAACTGCATACCTTATGAACCGAGTTCCTACTATGACTGTGCCTACCACACCATATGAGATGTGGTGTGGGAAGAGGCCCCATCTTAATCATATTAAGACATGGGGATGTCCAGCTTTTGTCAAAAAGCAGCATGCGGACAAGCTCGAGGCACGCTCAGTACAGTGCAAGTTTGTGGGATATCCAAAGAACTCCAAGGGATATTTCTTCTACTGTGAAGAGGAACAAAAAGTTCTTATTTCTCGTCATGCCTACTTCTTGGAAACTGAGTTTTTAGAAAACCAGATAAGTGGGAGCAAAGTAGAACTGGAAGAAATTCCAGAACCACGGACTATTACTGAAAGTTTAGTGGAACCAGAGGGTTCAAAAGAACAGGACATTCCTACGCCGCTCCGCAGGAGTAGTAGGCAGTCTCATCCGCCCGAGAGATACTACGGTTTTCTCATAGACGGGGATAGAGAGGATTGCATCATAGATTATGATGAGCCTACTAGCTTCCAGCAGGCCGTTCAGAGCGTTGACTCGGTAAAATGGCTGGATGCAATGCGGACCGAAATGGAGTCCATGTACACCAACAAAGTATGGACGTTGGACATTGCACCAGATGGAGTAAAACCCGTAGGATGCAAGTGGATCTTCAAAAAGAAGATTGGTGTAGATGGACATGTTGAGACCTATAAAGCTAGACTGGTTGCAAAGGGTTTTCGTCAGAGACCTGGTTTGGACTATGACGAAACCTTTTCTCCAGTGGCTATGCAGAAATCCATTCGGATCCTTCTTGCCATTGCTGCCTTCCACGATTATGAGATTTGGCAGATGGACGTGAAAACCGCTTTTCTAAATGGAAATTTAGAGGAGTGTGTCTATATGGACCAGCCAGAGGGTTTCATTCAGTGTGGGAGCAGCGGAAAGGTGTGCAAGTTGCTTAAGTCCATTTATGGACTAAAGCAGGCATCGCGGAGTTGGAACATCTGTTTTGATGAGACGGTCAAGGAATTTGGCTTTATCAAAAATCCAGATGAACCATGCATCTATTGTAGATTTGTAGCGAGAACTGTAGTATTCCTCGTTTTATACGTGGATGACATTCTCTTAATAGGAAATGACATTCCTATGCTACAATCTGTCAAGGGATTCTTGTCACACAGGTTCTCCATGAAAGACCTGGGTGATGCCTCATACATCCTGGGGATCCGGATCCATCCTGATAGATCCAAGAGGAAATTAGGACTTTCACAGTCCAGGTACTTCGATACCATACTGAAGAGATTCAGTATGGAAGATTCCAAGCGCGGTAACCTACCGGCTTGTCAAGGGATCACCCTTTCTAAAGAGATGTCTCCCAAGACTGATTTGGAGAGGGATCACATGTCTGTTATACCCTACGCTTCGGCGGTAGGCTCTATAATGTATGCGATGTTGTGTACCAGACCGGATGTAGCTTATGCACTGAGTGTGGTAAGCCGGTATCAGTCAAACCCTGGGGAGAAACACTGGATAGCGGTAAAGAGCATTCTCAAGTACCTAAGAAGGACTAAGGAGATGTTCTTGGTGTATGGCGGAAAAGACCTCCAGATCGAGGCCTTTGCTGACTCCAGCTTCCAGAGTGACAAGGATTATTCCAAGTCCATGTCGGGGTTTGTCTTTACCCTCAATGGAGGGGCGGTGTGTTGGAGGAGTTCCAAACAGGAAACCGTTGCAGACTCGACTGTGGAAGCGGAATACATCGCTGCATCTGATGCCGCAAAAGAAGCCGTATGGATGAGGAAGTTCTTAAAAGAACTTCAGGTGGTTCCATCCATTGTTGATCCAATACCTCTGTATTGCGACAACAACGGGGCTATAGCTTTAGCGAAGGAACCCAGGTCCCAGAAATCAAGACACATCTTGAGGAGGTAACACCTGATCAGGGAGATCGTGGATCGCAAGGAGATCAAGGTTCGGAGGGTTGCTTCAGAAGAAAACACTGCAGATCCATTCACCAAGGCCTTACCCCAGACTCAGTTCGAGCGGCTGATCGAGATGATAGGTCTTCGATACGCCAGTTAATGGCCTTGGTGCAAGTGGGAGATTGTTAGTGTATATGCCCTAGAGGCCATTACTGTATCATACTAGTTTGTATATTACTTAATGGAAGCTTGGGATATTCACCTTGTATAAACAATCTTGCTCAATATAGTAGTATGCTACTTGGTTTGTTTCTACTTCAATGTGTACATGTGTTTATTTTTGTATATCACCTATACACATTAGTGGAGCCCATAGGATCTTTGCTTGATTACCAGCATTGTGATGGCAGTCACACTAGTGGGGGCTGGGTAATCTATAAGCACATCCTTCTGCAGGTCCCTAGTCGCAGGACTATCAAGACAGGGCATCGATACTCCGGAGTAGACTAGCGCATGCGCTTCTAATCCCAGTGTGGGAGACAGTCTGTCCCACAGCCGCCAGTACGTCGTACGGGAGATAGTATGCGGGTGCTCGTTGGGTTACGAGTACACTGGACAGGACTCGTCGGGAACTGACTAGTTGGTATTATACCTATCGTCAGTTATCAGTTCCCAGGTGACATGAGTACAGCTTAGTCCGCTGACTTGACACTGGCACTTCGCCTCGAGTGTGTTCCCACTGCACTTTGATCACTACCCTACCACGGCTCAAAGGAGTCGTGCAAACAGGTAGTAGTTGGGTGCAGTCCTGAAGCACTTGGAGGCAGTGACGGTTAGACAGGATTCGTCTCTCCCGGTATTGGGGGTTGACATCGTGCTGTGTCTAGGAGAGCCATTACACGAGTAGTCCCTGGCCAGGGCAAGCGAGATATATTGGTAGGCTTCCAGTGTTATCTCAAGGTGTTTTGGGCTTCACTCCGACACGACTTGTATCGCTATTAGGGGACTGACGTTTACCGCCCCCTAGGCCCGCCATGCGATGTATCAGACGAACAGACAGGACTGTACGGAGACTGTCACACTCAGACTCAGTAGGAGTTCAGATGGGGTACACCTCGTCGGTCTTCTTATCGGCATCTACCTGGGGACCGTTATGCACAGCTAGTGCCGCTTGCGGTCTGTGGTTAAACCCACTGCCAGCGTAGTGTCGAGTCTTTAGAGTCCCACACCGAGGGCTATTCGCCTCTGGGCAAAACAGAGTAGAGGTCGCATGGTTTTGCGATAGGGTTCGTTCTCATCCGCGCACTTGTGCACGTTTGGAGTCCGGACGGATATTACTGGATGGCTCTGGTTTGAGCGAGATACTGGTATATGTTTTGGGGTTGATTTTATCTCTGAGTATTCATGGTCCTCGGAATAAGAATGCAGGTGTGTATGCACAGTTGTTTGAGGCGGAGGAAAAGGACTTTCATTAGGGTTTCGGAATGGGTGCGTATGCACAGTTGACAGTCGTCTTTTTCCAAACCCTAGTGGATTTATGAAATATCAATAGATAATATTAATTAAATGAAACTGTGTCATGGTTGGGTTTTTGTTGACTTGTTGACCATGGTTGACTAGTTGACCATAGTTCAATGTTTGACCATCATCATTACTTTGCAAAGATGCTCTTTGATTCTAGCAAAATTCATTTAATGAATGAAATGATAATGGTCATTCCAAAACTTTCCATCAACTATTTCATTTTCATTATTATTATTAATTTGATAATTCTTTTTGCTTTTGTTATGGTTGCAAAAGGAAAAAGAGCTCATTCTATCATATTGCTTCTCTCTCCTCACTTCATCTTCTTCTTCCTCTAGCTCAAGGAGAATCCTTCTCATGTGTTGAGAATCCCTCTCCTTGAAAGAAAACACCCCAAAGACACTCTCTACTCTCTCTAGGGTTAAAGTTTTAGCAAGCCGGAGATCCTAGTTCACTCTAAGTTCGAGAAAGAGCCCGAAGGTGGAACCCTCAGGTGGATCCATCTTTGACGGAAGAAGGCAACGAGGAAAGAACCATCAACCTCTACAAGGTTTCAAGAAGAAGGAGTTCAAGTTAGGTATAACCTTTCATCCGCGTGGCTAACTCTCTTTAGCTTGATAGCTAGTTTAGTTTAGAAACGATCCCGACTCTGTTAGTCCATATTGCCCCTTGCGCTAAAAATTTGATTTTTATACCGTTTCCGCCTCCCCGCAAGAACCGGGGGTGGCAACGTGGACTTACATGGCTTATGTCTATTTATAAACTAAAGCAAATATAGCGGAGATAGATCATCTATTTCTTATGTGACAGTCATAGATTTAACTTCATCAGAATAGTGGATGGATCTATTAAGAAGATAGTAGGGGGTGATGTACTGGTATTTGGATGACATACACAGACTAGGAAGTGAAATTCCTATACTACGGTCGGTTAATCTTTGGTTGTCACACAGTGGTTTCTCTACATAGGACTTGGATATCATATCAGACATTCTGGTTACTAGATCTAACTTTTTAGATCTAGATTTGGGTAGTATCCCATTCTGGGTACTTAGACAGCATTCTAAAGGTGTTTTAGAATGGACAACTCCTGGCACGGTAGTATACCTACAGGTGATGGAGTCACCCTCTCTGAAGGTGTCTCACAAACTAAAGGGGAGTGGGATATGCATGATTTGCATATCACTTGTTTAGGCAATTGAGTTGATCATGAGATGTCAAGTACCACACCAGATGTTTTTCTTGCACGAGATGCAATAAGTTGATATTAATCCAATCCTGGAGAAACATTAGGAAGCGGTTTTAGAACATAAGTGGATGTTCTAGGGAAATGATAACGGCAGCCTCTTTCCGGGGACGGTTATCATTCCAGTTTTCCACGGTGACATGGACGACAGAGGGATTATCAGAGTTATAGTTTTCCCTCTGTCGAGGGGCAGTGTTTTGGACAGGTAATCCAAGCGGACACTGAGGGTGGCATTACGCAGGATACTGATTAAGTTCAGTTGATGATACAGTCTAAGAAGTTTGGATTTGGAGTTCATTTACGGTCCCATCAGATATCCAGACATATTCTAAGACTGGTATTACTCTTTTCGAGAGATTGTTTTCTCCGTGAACATGAGATAAAGAGAGACATAGAAAGAAACATCAGAGCGGATCCACTAGCTGAGGCTATTTCTCGAACGCAATAGTCTCGCAAACGAGTTTTGTGAGAGTGATTAGTAGAGGAGTTGGGTGTTCGGTATCACACGGGCTGTGAGTATGCTACATCGCAATAATTAGCCTAAAGTGCAAGTGGGAGATTGTTGGATATAGTGCCCTCAAAGTCTATTATTGGATCACAGGCACATGATTGCAATGACTGAGGGAGGACCAATACCAGTAGGACAGTCTTACTCGAGAGGTTTGTATACTATCCGGTTTGTCTTCATCATCGTGTACATGCTTTAGGTGACATTGTAGTTCACTATTACACGTTGATAGAGAATAGTATGCAACCATGGTTTGTCTTTATCTGTCATGTACAGCTTTAGATGACATGTTCCCTATTACACGTTGATAGAGCCCTTAGGATCCTGCTTGACTACCAACAGTATGATGGCGATCATATACGTGAGAGTTGGGTAGTCCATAAGCACATCCTTAAAAGTGGTCCCTAGTCATGGGAGTTTCGAGACAGGGCATCGATACTCTGGAGTAGGCTAGTGCATACAGTCGAGACCCCGACGAGGGGCGGTGGCCGGTCTCACAAGCCACTGGTGTCAGTTGGTTCACCTAAAATGTATACAGGTGCTCATTGGGTTATGAGTACACCGGACAGGACTCGCCGGGAACATACTATTTGGTATTATACCAGACGTCAGATAGCAGTTCCCTGGTGACATTTGTACAGGTTAGTTCATCGACCTAAGGTCGTCATTTGTTTTGTGTGAGTTCCCACTGTGCTTTGATTACTACCCTACCACGGCTTAAAGGAGTCGTACAAACAGGTTTTAGTTGGGTACAGTCCCGAGCCACATGGAGGCAAGTGAGCGGATGGGCAGGGGATTCGTCTCTCCCGGTATTGGGGGTGAAATCGCGCTGTGTCTAGGAGAGCCATTACACAAAGCCCTCGGCCGAGGCAGGAGATTTACTGGTAAGTATTCCAGTAGTATCTCAGGGTGTTCTGGGCTACACTCCGACACGAGTTGTACCGCTTTTAGGGGTCTGACTTTTACCACCCCTTAGGCCCGCCATGCGATTCTCATAGACGAACGGACCGGACTGTACGGATATTGTCACTGACAGGCTCAGTACGGTGTGAGGATGAGTTCGCTCATCGACCACCTTTTTGGTCAATACCTGGTAGCCCGTTACGTACGGCTAGTACCTCTGACGTGCTAGTGGTTAAATCTATAACCATAGTATTGACGAGTCTTTAGAGTCCCCCACAGACAGTTTCTCAAGTGTCGAGCGAAACGTTGTAGAGACCGTATGATATATGGCAGGGTTCGATCATATACGTGCGGTATTGCACGGATCAAGATCTGACGGATCATACTAGTGGGCTTTGGTTTAAGTCGGATCCTAGTATTAGATTTGTTAGATTACTTTAGTCTCATCGCATTCGTATTCGGTCGGAATGCGGATGGAGGTATGTATATACAGGTGAGGGGTGTCCTTGTGATCCGTCACGAGTTTACTTTAGATGTTGTCGTATCTTTTTATTGTTGCAAACATTTGGATTAATGTTTGTTAATGGAAATTGTGAGCTTAAGCCATCATTTTGTGCAATAAATGATACATGTACTTCATGGGTGACTCATGGTATCATTTCTTGTGCAAATGTCACATATTGTGATTGATTTGTGTTGATATTATAACAAGAGAGAGAGGGGTTGCCATGGTAAAAAGGTTGGTCTTGTATTGTTTCATAAATAATACACTCCCTTTTTATGATAGCATCACAAAAGGAAAAAAATAGCACCTCCTTCTTCTTCTTCCTCTAGCTCATTATCTCCATCAATGGCAACACCTCTAACCTCCATCCAAATCTATGGATGCAAGAGACAAAGTGATCACAAACATCCTCTACATCACCATGGACACGTCGGCTAGCACACTTCGTGACCGAGTTGCTTCGGATGAAGCGGGAGCCCGTAAAAAGAATCAAAGATGTGGTGCCCTTTCCGACGAGGAGATCGAGACCGGAGATGCCGCGAGGAGCTTGGGATGGTGGCCAAAGACCGAAGGAAACGGATCGATCGTTATATATTTTCAACCCTCTCTCTAGATTGCTAGTTGTAGGTTAATGGTTCGATCCGGGTTTTAAGCATATGATAGCGCCAGTTTCTAGTTTAGAATAAATTTCGTTTCCGCATTTTGGCTTCGGAAAGACGGCCAGGACGCTACCGTAGTTTTACATCTCCCAGGAGTAACTCTTACTCGCAGTGGGTATCAGGATCCAACTATCTCATAGAAGGTATGCAATCTCATTGAAAATTTCAACACTTGAAATTCCCGATAATTCTTTTTCCCCTAGCAACTTATGACCTTAATATAGTCAACAAATCATAATTGCTAGCCAAGTTCAACCCGTCATTTTCTGATTGAATTAAACCCACCCGTACGACCTTTAACATAGTCAACAAAGTCGTACGACCGCCCTAATCCAATCACATCTAATGCTTTAATAGATAAACACTAATTAGCTACCACACACTACGCCTTAACATAGTCAACAAATCTAGCATGAATACTAAATAGGACTTATCAGAAATGACAGAGGGCAACGCCAGGTTTTGCAGAAAACCTTTCGCGTAATCAACTTGATATCGTTGTAGAAACAAGTGATTTTGAAAAGGAGTGTTTTTGAGGCTTTTACTAGTTTCACTAAAGAGGTCACTCCCAGTAAAGGGATCTCGGCTTTTTCCTTATCGAATAAGGTGCAGGATTTTTCTCAAATACAGCTATGCAAAGCATGAACTATAGAAGCAGTCAAAAACAAAACCGAGTGAGTTGTAGCATCTGCTAATTTTGCTAAAGAGATCACTCCCAGTGAAGGGATCTTGGCTCTTTCCTTATCGAATAAGGTGCTGGATATTCTACAAGGAATACCGCTATGCAAAGCAGAAAACTAGTGCTACCCTTCTTTTATAAATATGATTCTATAATATCTTTTAGGTTTCTTTTTCATTCATTAATCTCATTAATAAATCCCATCATTTATTCTTCCTAAGCATCACAGAAGAAACGAAAATACAACGTACGCTTATGCCATCCACATTCACCATAGTGTCTCGTTATGCACCATTAGGTTACTTAACTAACGACATACCGGGGCGGGACTAGCGCGGGTACAAAACATAAGCAACGTTTATTATATATCATATATACAATAATAAAACATTCTTCCCACGCATATAGAATGATCACATCACACTATATCAGCAGCAGAAGATAACATATGATATATTGGATATACTAGGAGGTCCGTGTTTTATTTTGAGCCTGTATAAAACACGGATTCCACGGTCGCGATAAATAGCCAAACTCATATCCCTAGACCCCTACGAGAGCGGCAAGAAACCCTACCAATTCTAGGGTCAGCAGACCCGGTCTCGACTCCTCGAGATGGCCTCCCACTGGACCCTAGAACCCTGTTACTTGTGCTCCCCTAATTGGGTCTATCCTAATGCGGAAGAGTAAATAATATACAATGGTGGCGTCATCCTCAACCCGGAAGTGCCCCAATAAAAGAATATTACATACAATGAATTTTACATGAATGAAAATAAAAACCCTCATCTCACAAAAAACCCCCGGCTATTCAAAACACGATGATCCATTATAACATATAAAAGCAACACATAACATCACATGTCATCAACGTAAGTAAATATGCGTATACCAATTGTCGTTGATGTATATCAACGAAACCGGAGATACACCACTGTCACGACCCGAAATAGCACGTGACTGGCACTTGAATCAGATGAAGTCTATACGACCACATCTAATTCAAGTAAGACAAAAGCCTAGAAATCTAAAACCATTTTAAATAATAAATGAAGGAAAACTTGTTTAAAAGCAAGTGGTTTTAATAGGATAAGACGAATTATGCACCTTTAAAACATCAAGTCTTTTCTGAAAATTTCGGCAGAGTTTCCTTTGTAAATACTGGCCCCGAACGGGGTACAACATGATAAATATATACATGAATGATAAAAGGCATCCCCAAGCGGGTGCTAGCTCTTCGTCAATCGATGGCCACAACCACGCAAGCAATACAATATACAACGCCGAAGGGCGAGGATAAAAACTGAAAAGGAAACTCAAAACATCAATGAAAACCATAATAATACAACGCGTGACTCTAGGTCGAAAGAATATACATCACTGGTCTCTAAGTCTGAAATAACTATACATGTCTGGTTGATGGAGTTTCTAGATACAACTGAATATAAATAAATACAATGGTGGTCACGATACAAGTGAACCCACCTACCAAAGCAATCACCCAGAAGGGAAGCAGTGTGCCAGCAAAGCCGTAATGAAACCTGTACGGCAAACCTGCAAGAAAACTGTGGCACAACGGAGGTGAGTTGCCAACTCGTGAGTAGAAAACATCACCGAGCAGAAATCGTTTGTATGACACAATCCTAGATCAATACGAACAAAATATATATTTATAACCTACAAATGATAAGTCTAAAGCATGAAAATGTGGCAAGGGTAAACATCTATACATAAGTGAAATCCCATGTGCTCGTGTCAGTCCTTCAGGTAGCAATGTATCATATGTATGAGGCAAGAACGTAATGTAATGAAATGAGTGAGATTTATATAATTTAAAATGAGGTATCATCAATAAATCAATATAAATCAGTGTCTAGCATCGACACAAAACATAAATCTCAATATCCAGGCTCCGGCTATCCGGACTGGCCTGTATCATCAAATCTGAATACCACAATGTCTCAAATCTAAATATTTCAGTGTCTCAGATCTCAAAATCTAGTGCTCCGTCACTCCGGTTCGGCCCATATAATCAATCACACGACCACGAACGGTATCCTCCTGATATCCGACGCTCCAGGTAAAATCACCGGTAGGCAGTCTGCCCCTGCCGGGCTCATCATTCGCAATGAAATCACTCTTGCCCCGGGGCACCATACTGCGTCCACCATGTACTCGATACGGTTCATATGACTCCTCGAATCGGGTCTCGAAATCCATCTCATAACCGAGAAAACATCATGGTGGACGACTCATACATCACGAGAAAACAACACTTTTCATTTTAAAAAGAGAGAGAGAGAGAAGTTTATATATATTCTTACGGTTTTCCACCAAAACCATGAAATCTCATGAAAATCCGAAATCCAATCATCAATAGCAAGTAAACAGTGAATATCAGCATAAAACTCCATAATACTGCATAACCAATGAATACAAATATGCAAGAAGTATCACAATAATGAATACAATGTCTAAACTAGCAAAGTAATGATAAGTCGAGACTATCAGCTAACAGGCGATATCAATCAATTAATATTCTCTAAAGTTTACATGACATGGTAATTACCGATGACGATGTGTCTGAGCCGGCAAGTAAGTGTATGTGGAACATACGCATCATCGGTAATGGTGTTGGTGTCCTGACAGCATGATTTCAATATTAACATATGAAAACACAATATAAGCATGCAATGCGATGCGAGCAGCAAGAATATGAAGAGCTGAATATCAGATACAATGATGACGAATATGCATATGTCTAAATATGAGACGTACAGTTTTGCCATTTGAAATTGTACGAATCGTGTGTTTTAGAAAATAGGGACTATGGTGTTTTAAAGAAAATGTGCGTCCTTTGAAATATCCGTAGAATCCCTTGGCCTGTCTTTAAAATACTCACGATTCGTTAGTTTTGAAATAGGTATGACTCGAGTCTAATCTATCATTTATAAGTAAACTACAGGATTATACTAAAAGGCTGATTGAAGGGTAAGGAAACCGCCTAACATCTGAGTCGATACGTGTGTGTGTATACATATACATATACATATATATATATATATATATAAAAGTCGATGATCCCGCCTCAATAGTATCCCATACGATACACTATCTATAATATGATATCATCAAGTCAAGTCCGCGGATCTATCAACAATATAGCTCGTAGGCTAAATCCGTCGTACGGCATCCCAAATCTGGGTACGGATCAAATGTCACATATATCACATTATTCATCCGGTATCCTCTTTATCAAATATCTTGATCCGGGGTACTGATCTACGTCTAGTACAATACCGATACCATATGTATATCCATGCGTGTGTATGAAAACACCACGTCAAATGGACCAGCTAAAACATCATGTCGTATCTCAAAAACGAACCATGTCACATCACCGATCTCACGCCCTCAAGCCCAATATCATTGACTCATCTCCAATCCTAAGTACTATCCTCATAATCCATGTATATGTATACGTATATATATACACATAGTCCCATACCCATGTGTATGTATGTATATATATATAAACACACACACACACACACACACACACACACACACACACATATCCCCATATACGCACGGTAATAAAATACATATATGTATGTGTGCGTGTGGGTGTAATTTCTAATCTAAGGTCCGCGACTAAGAAGCTAAACTAAGTTACTTCTAACTACCCTAAGCTAAAACCATGAACACATAACCAAATCTTGAATATACATGTCTCACATAAAAGATATCATATATATATAGTATATATATAGGATACTATACATCGAACTGCGTGGGTGCTATACGCCATCCACTCGACTTCCCTCGTAGATATATATTTACTCACCCGCTCTTCGCTTCCCGGAGTCGATGTCGCCATGCCCATCCTTGTTCCTCCGAGGCCACTTGATGGTACCTACATATGTATCACAGGACATTGTAAATAGAAATCGCGCACGAAAACCAAATCGGCACGCGTAACGTTCATAAGTCAAAACCTATAGTCTCGCATGCAAAACACAACCAATAACCCTAGTCGTTGTCGTTCAAACGCCACACGATGGAAACACAATATCAAATACCAAATCCCAAATTAAAACGAAGTCGCAAGAAAATGCAGCAACTCAAGAAAATGGTCTCGGATTTTACACTAGGTCAAATTAGCCAATTTTCCATATATGGATGGTCTATTTTACTGATAAAGGAGGCACAGAACAAACCAAAATGACCCTACTCTGGCCGCAAATTGCGGCCAGAACGGTTAAATTTGCGGCCTGGAAGTGGGGGTTTGGTCCAGGGTTTTGGGTATAGGTTTTAGGTTGCCTGCTTGTGTCTATGTATTTGCTAAATATTTTTCACGTGTCTCGGATGATAGCAGATGTCAATATACCCTCACAGAATCCAAAATTCTCCGATATTGGGTTTTCTAAGTTCGTATTCCGGGGTTCTAGTCTCTAGTTTGGGTCTGAATTCTACCACTAGGGGGTTTGTGTGGGCTCTACTAAACTTAATTACACATCACAACTCAAGAATTCCATAAACCCTAACTGGAAATTTCCAAATCTCACTAAACGACACCAAATCGGTTCTAAACAAACATGGATGTAAAAGCAATGGAAATACTATGCTAATGGTAAATAGAATACCTCATTTGGCAACTCAAGAATTTTCTTTAGTTGTCCCAAGTGCTCAAGATCCACCCTTTCTTGGTCCAAAGTGTAGCTAGAAGGCTTGTGCACAAATTTAATGAAGTGGGGATGGAGTTTTGGGGTGTTTTTGATGATGAAGAGGATGGAGGAGAGGTGCTGCCATGGGCTGAAGAGGGAGAGGATAATGATGAAGATGGTGAATGAAACAAAGGGCCAAGACCAAAGTTGACCCCTTCATCTCTTTCTCTCTCACTTGCCCATACCTCATTTTTTAATGTTTTCCTTTCTTTTTTTATCTTTTCTTTTGTTTTCATTGTCCGTTGTTTTTTCTTGAAATCAATAACCATGCATGAATAAAGTGAAGGAAACCATGAAGGAAAATGTAACAAGTGGTAAAAATGATATGTGCATGCCATGTGCAGAAAACACGCTTCAAGCATGATTAGCAATTTTTAATCGCGATTAGCACTAAAACAGTGTCAAATAAATCATAAACTTTCATAATTTGCATGAATCACATAAAGCACCCTCATTTCAGTAATTTCAAAATTTTCCCCATTTATCGGTATTTAATTATACCACAATATTAAAATATTCATTATATTTAATATTTAATTAAAAAAAATCCCAAAAATAATATTTTATTTTTCTGAAATGTTACAATCTTCCCCCCTTAAAGAAATTCGGTCCCCGAATTTAAATTTAAACCGCTCAAAGAGTAAAAGATTTCATTAAAAGTCCAAGTCGTCGGGGCTCCGAAATCATAAATGCACAAAACACTTCGTAACGCAAATCATGCGCATAAACAATGAGCAGATAACTCAAAATCAAAACTCCGTCAGGCTTCCCGCAATCATCGGAGTCATGGTGAAGACACCAATTTCGAATCCATTACGAACCCAGCATGATATGCATCAAGCTATACATGTAAATATCGTTAAAACATCGGGAAGATATGCATGCCAAACTTTTCATGTTGCTGTGTGATGCACATATCGCGGCACAGTGGCGGACGTTTATTGTAAGAAAATAATCATATATGTATATTTCTTTTGTTTAATATACACGTACCGCCGTTTTTTAAAACAAATTAGAAGGGTTTCCTTGTTCTAAACATTTCGTGTCATCTCAGACACGTAGGTAAATACTGAGACTATAGCTCCCTTTTTTGGAAATCCCTTCGATAACTATCAATGCATGCAAAATATATCCAGGTACCGTCCTCTGACTAGTCCTGCTCAGCTGCTATCTCAAGTAGTAAAAATCATAAAAACGTACTGCTCCACAAATAAATGCCAAAATGTGCATATGAATGCTACGTGGGTCTGGTGCGCACGGAAATAAAAATCCATGAATGTGCCATACATGTGTACAGAAATAACATCTAAGTTCAACGGGTATGCATGAAACATCTGTCAGAGGCAACGGTGTGCCGGACAGCAATATCATGTGCATCTGATATGCACAAAGAATCCCGATTTAGTGCATCTGGTGTGCACCAAAATCGCATCTCAAATCATGTGCCCAACATGCACGAAGATCAAAATCAGGTGCATAAGGTGCAGAAAACAAATATCGTGTATCACAACAAAAATCAACGGTATACGACATTTCTCAATACAAATCAGGTACACCGTGGTATAAAATCTCACAGCCATATGCATCAGCGTGCACAAAATCTGATCAAAACACTAAAAGTGCATGAAATTTATGCTGAAAACACAAGCCAAATCATATGCATGCCATACGCATGGAAACAAAATCAATATCTCAAATAACGTCAAGTCGAAGTCCTTTGCAACTGTAGGGTACAAAATACATATCAATGCACTTCAAGCATATGTGAACTATACCGCCAAACCAACTCGTGTGCATACCATAAGCACAAAAACGATATCAAGTGCAATAACTGTGCACAAAATATGAATACCCAGTAGGTGCAACCATGGTGCACGAAAACAAATATCATGTAGCTCAGTCATCAAAACTCAATCATGCGAATAGATCGCTAAAAATACCGAAATCAAGTATGGCAGGATAGTCCCACTCAAGCACATCCTCTAAAAATCTCTGTCTAACAGTCATGGTCACTCATAACATGTCTCGTCTGTTGGATATATGCATGCCGTAGAGGCCATTATATGATAGTGGATGTATGTATACATGTATATATATATTCAATGTGCATTCTTGCTCGACATGATAGTATGCTATTTGGTGCTTCTGTATCTGACATGTTTGTTAGTGTATATACCCTAAAGGCCATTACTGTATCATACTAGTTTGTATATTATTTAATAGAAGCTTAGAATATTCACAGTTGTATAGACAGTCTTGCTCAAAATAGTAGTATGCTACTTGGTTTGTTTCTACTTCAATATGTGCATGTGTTTCTTTTAGCATATCGCTTATACATATTAGTGGAGCCCTTAGGATCTTTGCTTGATGTCACATCCCGAAAGTACGGAACCTGACCGGCACCTAGACTACGAACGTCTCGAGGCGTATGTACTCTAAGTAAGCCGAGCCCAGAAATCCAAACCAAGAAAAGTAGTAGAGTGTAAGAAAACCACTATAAGTCAACCAGCTAGCAACATAATATACAACGCCTAAAGGCGAGGATCACAACAGAGAAGGAAACTCATTCAGCAAAAATCCATAGAAATGAAACACACGACTCTAAGGTCGAAAGAATAAACATCACTAGTCTCTATCTCAAATAAGTTACATGTTTGGTTGATGGAACTTCTAGATACAACTGAAATATAATATACAATGTATAATGATGGGTACGATACAATAAACCCACCTACTAGCAACTCACCCGAAAGGAACAGTGCCCGCAAAGCCGTAATGAAACCTGTACGGAAACACCTGCAAGAAACTGGGGCACAACGGGGGTGAGTTGCCAACTGGTGAGTAGAAAAAGATCTACGAACAGAAAATCGCATGTATGACGCAATCCTAGGTCATACGATCATAATATATAATCCTCAAATATATATAACCAGCAGCCTATACCATGGCTAGGGTAAATATCTAACCCAAATGTAATCCCATATGCCCGTGTCAGTGGTCAGGTAGCAAAATGTCATATGGATGATATATGAATGCATCAAACAGAACGCATGTACTGAAGAAAACTGCTTTCATAAATTTGTGAGATTTCTGTATTTTTAAAATGAGGTATCATAAATGAAATCAGCATAAAACAGTGCCTAGCATCGGCTCAAAACATAAATCTCAATATCTCGATATCTCTGTATCACAATCTCTGTACCTCAATATCTCAGAATCTCAATATCTCAATCACAATATCTAGCGCGCCGTCAGTCCAGACCGGCCTCTACCATCGATCTCATGGCCACGACGGTATCCTCCGGATATCCGACGCGTCGGGTAATATCACGGTCGGTCGTGCTCCCCTGCCAGGCTCAACGCCATCTCCTGCGATCTTCTTGCCCCGGGGTACCGCACCGGGCCCACCATGTACCCAAAACGGTTCATCCGCCTCCTCGAATCGGGTCTCGAAATCCATCCGCAAAACTCATGGTGGACGACTCATACATCATGGGAAAATCGCATTTTTATTTAAAAAGAGTGAAAGCAATTTATATATGTTTTACGATTTTCCTCCAAATCCAGAAAATATCATGGAAATCCGAGTCATCAGTAGAATGTAAATCATGAATATAAGAATGAGAATCCATGAATGCGGCATATAATGAATAACAGTATGCATGAAGTGACAAGTAATAACTACAATGTCAAGCTGGCATATATGGAAAGTACACTAATATCATGTCACTACTAGCTAACAAGCTAAATCAAGCAATAATATTCTCTAAGTGTGCGTGACTTGGCAATTACCGATGAAGATGTGTGTGAACCGGCAAGTAAATGTACGTGGTACATACGCATCATCGGTAATGGTGTTGGTGTCCTAACAGCATGATATGAATAATAGAATATGAATCACAACAGTATGTGATGCGGAGCAACAATAATAATATGCGGGAGCTGAATACTAAACACCATGATCGCTAAACTGCATCTAGTGTCATAAGAGTCATATAGCTACACCATTATAAGGCTGAGCTAAATCTAACAGTACGTAACGGAAACCGCCTAAACTCTGAGTCAATACATATAAATTTATACAGTCGGTTATCCCGCCTCGATAATATCACATCCGATACCATATCCCTATAATCGATTATTCCCAAGTCAAGAGTGCGGATCAAACATCAAAATATAGCACGTACGTTAATCCGTCGTACGGCATCCCAGATCTGGGTACGGGTCAATATCATGTTCATCACCTTATTTATCCGGTATCCTCTTTTATCAAGATCATCATCCGGGGTACTGACCTACGTCTAGTACAACATTAATATCATCAATTCAATCATGATCTAGCTGCTGATCTTCAGCCTCAAATAAACTGATATCATCATCATATCGTCATAAAGTAGGATGCATCACTCAATACGACCCACTATAAATATCTAACATGTCTTATCTCATTTCACGATCACATGTCAAGTATTCAATGTATATCACTCGGATATGTATCGTCGTCTAAAGATCCGCTATAACATCAGGACGTATCTCAAATATGAGCCCTGCTATATCACCGATATCATAACCTCAGATCAGACTCATCGACCCATCTCAATCTCAAGTATCATTCTCAAATCTGTATGTGAACACATAGTTCCATACCCATGTGAACACATATCTATATAGAATCCCGTATGTACATATGAAATAAGGATGTATGCAAGTATGTATGTGTGTATATGTATGTGTAGTGCACCCACTACCCTAGGCTTTTGTAACCTTTCATCATTCCAACACACCAATATCCATTTTAACATCATCATAAATCACAATAAACTTATAATAATTGTTGGTGTGTATATGCATCCGTATACATCACCACGAACTGCGGGGATGCTATACGCCATCCACCAGACTTCTCCCCATAGATATAAATCTACTCGCCTATCTTTATGCGTGTCGGTGCTGATGTCGCCATTTGCATCTCCAACTCCTCGACGCCACGTAGGGCACCTACAAGGATATCACATGCTAAAACACATGAAAATCATTTTCGGAAACCAAAATGGTGCACGCTACGCCGATAGGTAAAAACCAACAGCCTCGCATTCAAACACGGCCAATAACCCTCTGTCGTTGGCGTTCAAACGCCACCCGACAGAAACCAATCATCGAATACCAAAACCCATGCTAAACAAGTCGTAAATCATACGCCAACTCATGAAAATCAACCCAGATTCTACCCTGGTTGGACCACACAAAACTAGACTTACCCAGGGTCAAGTTTACAGGTAAAAGAGCCGTGCACACAAAACGAGGGGGTTCCCTGCTGCTCTGGCCGCAAATTTCGGCCAGAAGGAATATATCTGCAGCCTGGAATGGGAGTTGGGGGCTAGGTCTTTGTGTGTTGGTTTCTATTAGCCAGCATACCTCACTGCCAAGTCAATTTTATTTTAGGGGGTCCGGGTTGATAGCAGTTTCCAGAAAGGCCACAAAGTCGACAAAATCGATAAAATACGCCAAGTCGAAACTTTCAGGTAACTTACTGGAAATCTGGGGTATTCTGGGGTTAACCGGTCTCAAATACACCTAATAAGGTTACCCTAACAATCAAAACCAACACATGGTCAAGTCTCACTCAAATTTGCCTAAACTAGCACTAATCTACTTAATAATACTAAATTTCAGCTATATAACCAGAACTTGGCAAAATAGGAGTTGGGTTGCAAGATTATACCTCAAGGGATCCTAGGATGATGGAGAAGGAAGAAGGATGAGGTGGAAGGGTGGGTTGCTGCTGCTGAGCTCCTACTTGTGGCTAATCTCCTTGTGTTGCTGCTGTTGCTGTTGGTTTCTGGTTGCTGCTGCTGCTTGAAATTTTCTTTCTTTGTTGCAGAGCAGCAGCTACAGCTGTGGCTCATGAGGTTGGGAGGTTGTGTTGGGCCACAGTTGCTGTGTTGGGGGTTGATGTGGTGGTATATGATGGTGTGGTGTTGTTTGAATGGAGTTGTTGCTGCCGTGGCTGTTTTTAACTGCTGATGCAGTTCAGGCTGAGGCTGTTGCTGGCGATTCTCTTTTCCTTGTTGTGTTTTGTAGCAGCTGTGGCTGTTGTTGTTGTTGTTTAATGTTGGGGTGTGGTGGTGTGGTTGGTTATGAAGCTGATGTTGATGATATTGGGGCTGAAGTGTTGTTCAAAGAGGGCTGATGTGTTGATAAAGAGGACTGATATTGATCAATTGGGGTTGATATGTGCTATTACAGCAGTTGATGTCGCTATTGCTTTTGTTTGGGCTAAGGTTGTGCTTGATGGTGGGCTGATGTGTGTGTGTGTGTGAGTGTGAGAGAGAGTGATGTGAGAGATGAGAGCCAAAAGAGTTGATATGAGAGGGAGTGATGTGAGTGAGAGGGGTGAGTGAAAGAACGCAAGGGACTATGAAATGAGGTGGATCATGGCACACCCTATCCACCTCCCTCTCTCTCCAAGTTAATGCACAACCATCATGGCTCTCTCTCTCTCTCTTGCCATAAGTCAACCCTAATCTTAACCATTGTTAAACAAAGCCACACCCTTAACTAAGCTCATCAACTTAACCATATGGTCCAACCCATCATGGTTGCCTAAACATGGTTCAACCCTAAGCCATCATGAGTCCATAACATGAGACAAGTGTGGAAAATGTTATGTGCACATTTTTGCACAAAAACCAAAAATCCAATTACCGATTTTTAATCGCAATTAACACCAAAATATCATAACTTAACCATAAAAGCTTAAAAATGACATATTTCCACAAAATACCATATTTTAGAATTTCCAAACTTTTCTCCCGAATTTTCCCCATTTATCGGTATCTAATTATACTGGATATTAAAATATTCATTAAAAATTAATATTAAATTATGAAAATTCCCAAAAATAATACTTTATTTTTTTGAAATGTTACAGTCTTCCCCCCTTAAAGAGATTCGGTCCCCGAATTTAAATTTAAACCCCAAATTCTAAAACATTTCAATAAAATGTCCACGTCAACGGGGCTCCGAAATCATCAATACATAAAACGCATAGTAGCGCAATACATGCGCAAGAGTAACGAGCAGATAACTCGAAATCAAAACTCCGTCAAGCATCCCTCAATCATCGGAGTCCAGGTGAAAACATGTATGCCAAATCCAAAGCAAAAACCGATATGCTATAAATCGGAACCATACATGTAAATATGTGAAGGAAATGCGTGCCAATTTTTAAAATCGATGTGCAATGCGCATAACACTGCACAGTGGCGGACATCTCTATAAGAAAATAGGCATATACATATATATTTTTTGTTTAATATGTACGTTCCGCCGTTTTGAAAACAATTTAGAAGGGTTCCCTGTTTTAAATGTTTCGTGTCATATCGGACACGTAGATAAATACTGAGACTATAGCTCGCTGTTGGAAATCCTATTGAAATCTATCAGTGCATGCAAAATATATCCAGGCACTGTCCTCTGACTAGTCCTGCTCAGTATGAAAACACATAACAAATATCATAAGAATATACCGCTCCATAAGAGTCAATCCCAAAGGTGCATATGAAACCCTGTGCGCCCGGTGCGCATGGAAATCAAAATCCATACATGTGCCAAGAAGGTGCACAAAACAACATCAAGGTGCAACGGGTGTGCACACAGCATCGGTCATAGGCAGCGTGCGTGCCTTACAGTAAAATCAGGTGCATCTGACATGCACGAAAAATCTCGATTTAGTGCATCTGGTGTGCACCAAATCTCATCTCAAAACCTGCGCCCAACAGGCGCGAAAATCCACATCCGGTGCATCCATCATGCACGAAATCATGGAATCCAATATCAAGCGCCGAACACGCACAAAAATCCAGTCACGTGCATAAAGTGCACAAAACAAATATCGAGCATCACCATCGAAATCGAAGTCCAGTGCATCCAAGTGCACAAAATGCATGTCACTGCACTACAAGCATATGTAAACTATACAGCGTGTGAAGAACAAATCGTGTGCGTGCGTACGCACAAAATAAACTCAAATGTATGAAACCCATAAAATCATGAACATGAGAAACTAAGGCACAAAAACGATATCAAGTGCAACAACTGTGCAACAATCGTAAATACTCAATCATCAAAATCAAATCCTGCGAATAAATCACCAAAATACCGAAATCAAGTATGGAGGAATAGTCCCGCCCAAGCGCATCCTCCACGAATCTCTGGCAACTGTCGTGGTTACTCATAACATGTCTCGTCGACGATCCTGAACTCTTGCCTACTGGTGTGCGTAACATGACCACTCCTGGGTCCAAGTCTTCCCTGTGGATTACCAATCTCACGATCCATCGGCTCATTGGCCCTGTCAGACGTGCTCACGGGGATGATTCCGTTCTGGCACTTCTTTGGTCATCTCTCGGTCAATCATTGCGACCACTCGTAAGGCAGTATGTCACTAGCGTCGGGCACTAGCTCTCTGAATGCATGTGACACAACTGATCCTGGGTGCAAATATCATTGCAGCAGTGTCCTGGAAGGAATCCTGCTCACGGTCTCTTCCAAGTCTCATCTTTGCTAAATGTTCGGGAGTCCTCAACCTTTACTATATCTGCTTCTTATTCCGGAGCGGCTGCATACTCATCGCGACTCCTTCAGGAAGGTATATCCAGTACAATGCCTCGGCACGCGTATCGCATCTCTAATGTCGGCGGAGTGGAACGTCATCTTATCCAGATCTAGTACGACCCTCTTACTCCACAATTTTTTTTAATGTCGACTGCTTCGGACTCGTCTCGTCGTGGCTGCATGGACTGAGCTCCAACGACTATCCTCGTATCTGGAGTCTCACAAGAAATGCATATCACCATCTAGAATCCGAATTAAGTAGAGCCATCCGATCGGTTTGTCAAAACCTCATAATCCCCCAAGAGCTCAATATCTTGGTTACAGTATAATAGTATCGAGTACGTACCACAGCATCGGTGGTCCAGCCGTAGAAGGGCAAACCTAAGCCTCACTAATGGCGTCGCAGAATTGCCGTAAAGCCGAAGGTTCAAAGGCTTTCACACGGTCATTAAGTCGAGTTTGGGTTTCATTCTTCTAGAGGGACCATAGAATTGCCTGTATGTCTTTCCGAATACTTTAAACTTGGAATAATAGGTTTCTGACATTCGATCGTCTCTGTCGACTCCCAACATCTTCGCGTGAAGTCGTCACAGCAAGAATCAATCTATCTGATGATCTCGCATCGGGGTATCGAACGATCCACATGTCCTAGCCATTCATCTTTAGTGACCAGCGACCTTCTATCATCTCTTAGTACAACTTCTACTTCTATAGCTCCAACATCTGGGGCGATATCTCCTCGTTCGCAGCAATAACTGGCTCACTCATCTATACGATGAACAACGCCTCCATCGTCATGAACGAGCAATACACTAACGGTCATCAAAATCTGGCTGGCCTCTGTCAGTGGCTCAATTCTCTGGTGCTGATCTGCATGTCCGAGTAATCTCATACAGCGATCCATCCAACGCTCGTGGCGCCAAAACATAGTAAAAAGACACATCTCTACAATCGTGTGTCGCCATAATCACGCCCTGGTCAGTCCTCGTTCGTGACGACCTCATGCTGACCGCAACTCTAGACGTAGCTCTCCC
The DNA here is from genome assembly GCA_030015575.1 of Agapanthus africanus. Lineage (NCBI taxonomy): Eukaryota > Viridiplantae > Streptophyta > Magnoliopsida > Asparagales > Amaryllidaceae > Agapanthus > Agapanthus africanus. The sequence continues at coordinate 467,288,203 of CM057339.1, read as the reverse complement.
TGCCCGTAATCGTGGTAGCAAAACCATAACTGGTACCGATGAAGCTAGATCAGGAATGAATATGATACTGAACAAAGAAATGTACATCCTAAGGCTTCTTAAGTGGAGTGGCGTGTCGTAAATATGCCGCGGAACATACCCACGGTACGTCACTCTACTTTAGTCACCTATTCCATCAACCAAGGATCATCATATGCTCCGAAGGTAAGACCTAACGCTCTGATACCAACTTTGTCACGTCCCGAAAGTATGGAACATGACCGGCACCTAGACTACGAACGTCTCGAGGCGTACGTACTCTAAGTAACCTGAGCCCAGAAATCCAAACCAAGAAAAGTAGTAGAGTGTAGGAAAACCACTATAAGTCAACTAGCTAGCAACATAATATACAACGCCTAAAGGCGAGGATCACAACAGAGAAGGAAACTCATCCAGCAAGAAATCCATAGAAATGAAACACGCGACTCTAAGGTCGAATGAATAAACATCACTGGTCTCTATCTCAAATAAGTACATGTTTGGTTGATGGAACATCTAGATACAACTGAAATATAATATACAATGTATAATGATGGGTACGATACAATAAACCCACCTACTAGCAAGTCACCCGAAAGGAATAGTGCCCGTAAAGCCGTAATGAAACCTGTACAGCAACACCTGCAAGAAACTGGGGAACAACGGTGGTGAGTTGCCAACTCGTGAGTAGAAAAAGATCTACGAACAGAAAATCGCACGTATGACGCAATCCTAGGTCATACGATCATAATATATAATCCTCAAATATATATAACCAGCAGCCTATACCATGGCTAGGGTAAATATCTAACACAAATGTAAACCCATATGCCCGTGTCAGTGCTCAGGTAGCAATATGTCATATGGATGATATATGAATGCATCAAACAGAATGCATGTACTGAAGAAAACTGCTTTCATAAATTTGTGAGATTTCTGTATTTTTAAAATGAGGTATCATAAATGAAATCATCATAAAACAGTGCCTAGCATCAGCACAAAACATAATTCTCAATATCTCGATATCTCTGTATCACAATCTCTGTATCTCAATATCTAAGAATCTCAATGTCTCAATCACAATATCTAGGGCGCCGTCAGTCCAGACTGGCCCCAGCCATCCATCTCATGACCATGACGGTATTCTCCGGATATCCGATGCGTCGGGTAATATCACCGGTCGGTCGTGCTCCCCTGCCAGGCTCAACGCCATCTCCTGCGATCTTCATGCCCGGGGGTACCGCACCGGGCCCACCATGTAACCGAAACGGTTCATCCGCCTCCTCGAATCGGGTCTCGAAATCCATCAGCAAAACTCATGGTGGACGACTCATACAACATGGGAAAACCGCATTTTTATTTAAAAAGAGTGAAAGCGGTTTATATATGTTTTGCGGTTTTCCTCTAAATCCGGAAAATATCATGGAAATCCGAGTCATCAATAGCATGTAAATCATGAATATAAGCATGAGAATCCATGAATGCGGCATATAATGAATAATAGTATGCATGAAGTGACATGTAATAACCATAATGTCAAGCTAGCATATATGGCAAGTACACTAATATCATGTCACTACTAGCTAACAAGCTAAATCAAGCAATAATCTAAGTGTGCGTGACATGGCAATTACCGATGAAGATGTGTGTGAGCCGGCAAGTAAGTGTACGTGGTACATACGCATCATCGGTAATGGTGCTGGTGTCCTAACAGCATGATATCAATAATAGAATATCAATCACAACAGTATGCGATGCGGAGAAACAATAATAATATGCGGGAGCTGAATACTAAATACCATGATCGCTAAACTGCATCCAGTGTCATAAGAGTCATATAGCTACAGCATTATAAGGCTGAGCTAAAGCTAACAGTAGGTAAGGGAAACCGCCTAACCTCTGAGTCGATACATATAAATATATATAGTCGGTGATCCCGCCTCGATAATATAACATCCGATACCATATCCCTATAATCGGTTATTCCCAATTCAAGAGCACGGATCAAACATCAAAATATAGCACGTACGTTAATCCATCGTACGGTATCCTAGATCTGGGTAGGGGTCAATATCATGTTCATCACCTTATTTATCCTGTATCCTCTTTTATCAAGATCATCATCCGGGGTACTGACCTACGTCTAGTACAACATTAATATCATCAATTCAATCATGATCTAGCTGCTGATCTTCAGCCTCAAATAAACTGATATCATCATCATATCGTCATAAAGTAGGATGCATCACTCAATACGACCCACTATAAATATCTAACATGTCTTATCTCATTTCACGATCACATGTCAACTATTCAATGTATATCACTCGGATATGTATCGTCGTCTAAAGATCCGCTATAACATCACGACGTATCTCAAATATGAGCCCTGCTATATCACCGATATCATAACCTCAGATCAGGCTCATCGACCCATCTCAATCTCAAGTATCATCCTCAAATCCGTATGTGAATACATAGTCCCATACCCATGTGAACACATATCTATATAGAATCCCGTATGTACATATGAAATAAGGATGTATGCAAGTATGTATGTGTGTATATGTATGTGTAGTGCACCCACTACCCTAGGGTTTTGTAACCTTTCATCAATCCAACACACCAAAATCCATTTTAACATCATCATAAATCACAATTAACATATAATAATTGTTGGTGTATATACACATCCGTATACATCACCACGAACTGCGGGGGTGCTATACGCCATCCAACCGACTTCTCCCCGTAGATATAAATCTACTCACCTTTCTTTATGCGTGCCGGTGCCGATGTCTCCATTTGCATCTCCAACGCCTCGACGCCACGTGGGGTACCTACAAGGATATCACACGCTAAAACATATGAAAACCAAGTCGGAAACCAAAATGGTGCACGCTACGCCGATAGGTAAAAACCTACAGCTTCGCGTGCAAACACAACCAATAACCCTCTGACGTTGCCGTTCAAACGCAACCCGATAGAAATGAATCATCGAATACCAAAAACCCATGCTAAACAAGTCGTAAATCATACGCCAAGTCATGAAAATCAACCCAGATTCTACCCTGGTTGGACCAGACAAAACTAGACATGCCCAGGGTCAAGTTTACAGGTAAAAGAGCCGTGCACGCAAAACGAGGGGGTTCCCTACTGCTCTGGCCGCAAATTGCTGCCAGAAGGAATATATCTGCGGCCTGGAATGGGAGTTGGGGGCTAGGTCTTTGGGTGTTGGTTTCTATCTGCCTGCATAACTCACTGCAAAGTCAATTTTATTTTAGGTGGTCCAGGTTGATAGCAGTTTCCAGAAAGGCCAAAAATTCGACAAAATCGATAAAATACGCCAAGTCGAAACTTTCAGGTAACTTACTGGAAATCTGGGGTATTCTGGGGTTAACTGGTCTCCAATACACCTAATAAGATTATCCTAACAATCAAAACCAACACTTGGTCAAGTCTCACTCAAATTTGCCTAAACTAGCACTAATCTACTTAATAATACTAAATTTCAGCTATATAACCAGAACTTGGCAAAATAGGAGTTGGGTTGCAAGATTATACCTCAAGGTGTCCTAGGATGAATGAGAAGGAAGAAGGATGAGGTGGAAGGGTGGGTTGCTGCTGCTGAGCTCCTACTTGTGGCTGATCTCCTTGTGTTGCTGCTGTTGTTGTTGGTTTATGGCTGCTGCTGCTGCTTGAAATTTTCTTTCTTAGTTGCAGAGTAGCAGCTACTGCTGTGGATCATGAGGTTGGGGGGTTGTGTTGGGCTGCAGTTGCTGTGTTGGGGGTTGATGTGGTGGTATATGATGGTGTGGTTTGAATGGAGTTGTTGCTGCTGTGGCTGTTTTTCACTGCTGATGCAGTTCAGGCTGAGGCTGTTGCTGGCAATTCTCTTTTCCTTTTTGTGTGTTGTAGCAGCTGTGGCTATTGTGGTTGTTTTTTGATGTTGGGGTGTGGTGGTGTGGTTGGTTATGAAGCTGATGTTGATGATATTGGGGCTGAAGTGTTGTTTAAAGGGGGCTGATGTGTTGATAAAGGTTGCTGATATTGATCAATTGGGGCTGATATGTGCTATTGCAGCAGTTGATGTGGCTGTTGCTTTTGTTTGGGCTAAGGTTGTGCTTGATGGTGGGCTGATGTGTGTGTGTGAGTGTGAGAGAGAGTGATGTGAGAGATGAGAGCCAAAAGAGTTGATATGAGAGGGAGTGATGTGAGTGAGAGGGGTGAGTGAAAGAACACAAGGGACTATGAAATGATGTGGATCATGGCACAACCTAGCCACCTCCCTCTCTCTCCAAGTTAATGCACAAACATCATGGCTCTCTCTCTCACTCTTGCCATAAGTCAACCCTAACCTTAACCAATGTTAAACAAAGCCACACCCTTAACTAAGCTCATCAACTTAACCAAATGGTCCAACCCATCATGGTTGCATAAACATGGTTCAACCCTAAGCCATCATGAGCCCATAACATGAGACAAGTGTGGAAAATGTTATGTGCGCATTTTTGCACAAAAACCAAAAATCCAATTAGGAATTTTTAATCGCAATTAACACCAAAACATCTTAACTTAAGCATAAAAACTTTAAAATGACATATTTCCACAAAATACCCTATTTTAGAATTTCCAAACTTTTCTCTCGAATATTCCCCATTTATCGGTATTTAATTATACTGGCTATTAAAATATTCATTAAAAAATAATATTGAATTATGAAAATTCCCAAAAATAATACTTTTTTTTTGAAATGTTACACTTGATTACCAGCGTTGTGATGGCAGTCACACTAGTGGTGGCTGGATAATCTACAAGCACATCCTTATACAGGTCTCCAATCGTAGGATTATCGAGACGGAGCATCGATACTCAGGAGTAGGCTAGCGTATACACTTCTCATCCCAGCAGGGGAGATGGTTTGTCCCACAGCCATTAGTACGTCGTACTGGAGATAGTATGCGGGTGCTCGTTAGGTTACGAGTACACTGGACAGGACTCGTCTGGAACTGTTGGTTGGAACTATAACTATCGTCAGATAACAGTTCCCAGGTGCAGGAGTACAGCTTAGTCCGTCGACTTGACGCTGCTACTTCGCCTCGAGTGTGTTCCCACTGTACTTTGCTTACTACCCTACCACGGCTCAAAGAAGTCGTGCAAACAGGTGGTAGTTGGGTGCAGTCCTGAAGCACTTGGAGGCAGTAGCGGTTAGATAGGATTCGTCTCTCCCGGTATTGGAGGTTGATATCGCGCTGTGTCTAGGACAGCCATTACACAAAGTCAATAGCCAGGGCAAGCAAGAATTATTGGTTGTATTTCCAGTAGTTTCTCAGGGTGTTCTAGGCTACACTCCGACACGACTTATACCGCAATTAGGGGTCTGAGGTTTAACACCTCCTAGGCCCGATATGCGATACTCTTAGACGAACAGACCAGACTGTACGGAGATTGGCACAAATAGGCTCAGTTGGAGTTCGGATGAGTTATTCTCATCGACATTTACCTGGGGGTCATTAGGTACAGCTAGTGCCGCTTGCGATCTGTTGTTAAGCCCACTGCCAACGTAGTGTCGAGTCTTTAGAATCCAACACAGAGGGTTTCCTTGCATCAGAAAAAAGATGTAGATGTCGTATGGTTTTACGACAGGGTTCGATCGCGTCCGTGTACTCGTGCACGCATGATGATTCGGGCGGACAATACTAGCGGGCTTTGGTTTAAGCCGGATCCTAGTATTGTACTGATGGATTGTTTTCGTCTTTTTGTATCCGCATTTTTCGGAATACGGATACGGGTACATATGTACGGACGAGGGGCATTTTTGTAAATTGGTCAAAGATGCTTCTAGAAGGTGACATGTCATATTGTTATTATTCATTTTGGTTTAAATGAAAATACATTATGACATAAGTGGATGAGGTGGAAATTGCAAGAAAATGGACTTAGCTTCAAATGACACAAGGTGAGTTTTTGGCCCACGAGTCATTTTTTGTTACTTGAACCATATATTTGATAATTTATATTGATTTATTATGTGAATTATCAATATGGTTCAGGTTGTAAAAAGGAGGGAGCTAACTCTAATCTTGATTCTCTTTCCTCACTAGCTTTTGCTCCAAGGTCACCTTCTTCCTCAAAGCTTTAGTGAACTCAAGTGTTGAGTGAACTAGGGAAAGCAAAGATATTACAATCCATCCACACATCTCTACATCCTTTACGACATCATGAGTAGCGATCTTGATGCCCTAGTTGCCTCCGTTGAGGTAGGAGTTCGATGCACATCTCCTCAGGTGGATCATCATGGATTTGAGAAGTCTGATGAGGGAGGGGCGATCCGAATCTATCCATGGAGTCAACAACACGAAGAAGGACAACGAGGAATGCAGAACCGAAGGACCGGAATCGTGAGGTATAAAATTCTGTAATTTAAGTTAACCTCACATTTAGTTTCCTAGTGTTAGTGTATATGCCCTAGGGGCCATTATTGTATCATACTTGTTTGTATATTACTTAATGGAAGCTTAGGATATTCACAGTTGTATATACAGTCTTTCTAAAAATGGTAGTATGCTACGTGGTTTGTGTCTACTTTAATATGTGCATATGTTTCTTGTAATGTATCACTTATACATATTAGTAGAGCCCATAGGATCTTTGCTTGATTACCAGCGTTGTGATGGCAGTCATGTAGGGTTCCTAGGCACTCTTGTGAGGGTTCATAAGGTACCAAACATGCCCGAATAAAATTTTAGACGTGCCGAACAACCCAAAGCCGGGATCTTTGCTAGATTATTAGGGTTTAACATGCAAGTAAACATCTTTACTACTAAGTGTGAGGGATTACAACCTTTGTAGTCCGCTCCTTCGCTTCACAAGCTCCGAGTTGAAGTCCCTTCGCCGCGATCCAAGATCTCCCGGACTCAAGAGAGGCTCCACGACTCGAACGATCCATGATAGCTTGTCGTATTCCTTTTCTCCGATGATCTACGTGGAAGTTGCAATAGCTCAAGCTCTCTCACTCTAATGTGATGAACACCCTAATCTAATGGGCTAGATTAGATGAGGATGATGGAGTAGTATTTATGCTTTCTTTTTATATCATTTTCTCACAAGAAATCATCACAAAAGAAATAACTAGTGAGCTCTTTTCAAAACTCAAGAGAAAATGAGATGAAGAATAATGAGAATAATCCTTTTGTGATGAATGGTAGATAAGAATATATGATTGATTATGGAACCATGGTCAAGGATGATAGGCTTAACCTTTGTAGTGAATAAACTAGAGCTAGGCTTTGGTTAGGTTAAGAATGAGTCATGGATAAGTATCAACCATAACAACTTAACCAAGACAAAAGGAAATCCTTCTAGAATGAGCAAGAAAGAGCTAACCCTAATCAAACCCTAATCTCTTTTTATCATCACTAAACTTGTTTCATAATAAATCATATCATGTCATAATAATATATATCACATATATATTATATATTTGCAACAAAAGAAAATAATACAATTAACATATATCGCATATATATCAATGTATTAATCTGGTGAGAATATAAAATAATAAAGCGGGCCAATATTAGATAATGTAACACAATATATCATATATATCATAATACATTAAATCATCGAATCAATACTTGATTCGACGATCCGGCTATATCGAATATAACCGACTAATATCTCATGTACCGATTCATCGAATCCACACTTGATCCGATGACCCGGTTCATATCTAAATATCGCGAGAATATAGTACGGTGTCACATATCTCATTACCCTCGGTCCTGCACATATCACATATGTGCCTCTACTCTATTTTACCTGAGCTAAGAAACCTCTGTGTAGGACTCCAAAGAATCGTCAATACGCCGGTAGCAGGTGATGATCATATCAAACACCCACAAGCTGCAAGCGGTCAGCTAAACGTAACAGCCAACCAGGTAATGAGCGATCAGAAGATCAACAAGCCAGCCTGTCCGTTCTCCTGTGAATCCAATCAGTAATACTCCCGTACAGTCCGGTCTGTTCGTCTGATATATCGCATATCAAGTCTAGGGGTGGTATACGTCAGACCCCAGTAACCGATAAGTCGTGTCGATGTGAGGCTCATAACAGGTCGAGAAACTAATGGTAACACTTACCAGTATAGCTCTATATCAGTCCTGGCCAGGGACTTCCAGTTATAGCCAATAGAACACCGCACAACATCAACTCCCTATACCGGGAGAGACGAATCCCATCCTATCGCTGATTGCCTCCATGTGATTCGGGACTTTACCCAAAAGCCACCATTTTGCATGCCCTCTTGGACGTGGTAAGGTAGAAATCAAAGCACAGTGGGAATCACAGAAGACTCTATGATGATCTCGAGTCTACAAACTACCCTGTAACAGTGTCACCGGAGAACTGCTATCTGACGTGTGGTATATCACCATCTGGGAGTTCTTGGCGAGTCCGTCCAGTGTACCCAGTCTCCTCTGAGCACCCGTACACCATCTTGATGTCAAACACCGATGGATATGGGATCATCCATCGCCCATCATATAGGTCAAGATGCGTATACGCTAGGCTACTCTGGTGTATCGTTACCCTGTCTCGATACACTCTCGACTAGGAACATTTATAGGATGTACTCATCGACTACCGTGGCACCACTAGTATGATCTCATCATAATCCCAGTAGTTGAGTACAGATCCTATGGGCTTTATCAACATGTGAGAGAAAGACAGTAAACCAGTACAAGTCAACATGTTAAGATAAAGTGAAACCAAATAGCATACTATCATGACGAGCAAGAAAGTCCTCTCTGTATATATCTAAGCATCCATCATAATATACATCATATGTACAACAATGGCCTCTAGGGCATATACATAACTAACAATCTCCCACTTGCACTAAGGCCAGCTACTGTAGTATCTCATACCTAGCATCCCGAATAATCTCTCAAGCTGTATTTAGGGAATGGCCTTCATGAGTGGATCCGCAGTGTTGTCCTTCGTATCTACTCTCCTGACCTCGATCTCCCGGCGATCAACTATCTCCCTGATCAGGTGATACTGCCTCAGAATTTGTCTGGACTTCTGATGGGACCTGGGTTCCTTGGCCAAAGCCACAGATCCATTGTTATCGCAATACAGAGGTATTGGATGCTCAATGGATGGAACCACACCAAGTTCAGTGATGAACTTCTTTATCCAGACAGCCTCTTTGGCAGCGATGTATTCAGCCTCCATCGTCGAGTCTGCAACGGTATCCTGTTTGGAACTCTTCCAACATACCGCCTCTCCATTGAGGGTAAAGGCAAATCCCGAGTGCGACTTAGAGTCGTCCTTATTACTTTAGAAGCTGGAATCGGTAAAGGACTCCATCCGGAGTTCTCCATTACCATACACCAAGAACATGTCTCTAGTCCTTCGTAAGTACTTGAGAATGTTCTTCACAGCTGTCCAGTGACTCTCTCCAGGATCTGCTTGATACCGACTCACTACACTTAGTGAGTATACTACATTGGGTCTGGTAAATAGCATCGCATACATGATAGAGCCTACTGCAGAAGCATAGGGTATCCCTTGCATGCGAGCTCTCTCCAAATCAGTCTTGGGAGACATCTCTTTGGAGAGGGTGATTCCAGAGATCGTGGGTTGGTTCCCACGCTTGGATTCTTCCATACTAAACCTCTTTAGTATGGTGTCAATGTACCTGGATTGGGACAATCCCAGTATCCATTTAGATTTATCTCTATAGATCATGATTCCCAATATGCAGGAGGAATTACCTCTTTCATTGAGAATCTTTGTGATAAGAAAAACTTGAATGATTGCAGCATAGGACTATCATTTCTTATCAAGAGTATGTCATCCACGTACAATACGAGGAAGACAACCTTACTCTCTGCTACCTTCTTATAGATACAAGGTTCATCTATATTTTTGATGAAGTCAAACTCTTTGACTACAACATCAAAACAGATGTTCCAACTCTGCGATGCTTGCATTAACCCATAAATGGATTTAAGCAGCTTGCACACCTTTCCACTGCTCCCACCATCTACGAAGCCCTCTGGCTGAGTCATGTACACGCACTCTTCTAAATCACCGTTTAGAAAGGCGGTCTTAACATCCATTTGCCAGATTTCGTAGTCATGATATGCAGCAATGGCAAGTAAGATCCGGATGGACTTAAGCATAGCCACGGGAGAAAAGGTTTCGTCATAATCCACACCTGGTCGTTGACGAAAACCCTTTGCTACAAGTCTAGCTTTGAAAGTCTCAACTTTTCCATCTACAACAAATTTCTTTTTAAAAATCCACTTGCTCCTAATGAGGTTTACCCCTTCAGGAGCATTTTCCAAAGTCCATACTTTATTGGTGTACATGGATTCCATCTCAGATGGCATTGCATCCAGCCATTTCACAGAGTCACCACTCGTGATGGCCTGCTCGAAACTAGTTGGGTCATCATCTTCCATGATGCAATCCTCACTTCCACCATCATTGAGAAAACCGTAGTATCTCTCAGGCGGATGAGAAACCCTGCTAGATCGGCGGAGAGGCTGGGGTTCGTCGGGTACTACTGAATCCTCTGGTTCTATGAAATCATCTGTTATAGTTTGTTCTGCTGGAACTTCTTCTAGTTCTACCTCAATGCCACTAATCCGTTTCATAATAAAACCTTTTTCTAAGAAAGTAGCATGTCGAGAAACAAACACCTTTTGTTCCTCGGACTGGTAGAAGATATACCCTCGCGAATGTTTGGGATAACCAATAAACTTACATAGGACAGACATTGCCTCGAGCTTGTTCGGATTTTGTGTTTTAACATAGGCCGGACAACCCCATATCTGAATAAAATTAAGACATGGTCTCTTACCATTCCATATCTCATATGGAGTAGTAGTCACAGATTTGGTTGGAACTCTATTCAATAGGTATGCAGCTGTCTCTAGTGCATATCTCCAGAAGGAAATAGGTAACTCAGCAGTGCTCATCATAGAGCGCACCATATCTAATAGAGTGCGATTTCTCTGTTCTGATACACCGTTCTGCTGTGGTGTATGAGGAGGAGTAAGCTGAGAGAGAATCCCATTCCCTTTTAGATAATCTAGGAACTCATTGCTTAAGTATTCACCTCCTCGATCGAATCGAAGAATCTTAATACTTTTGCCCGTTTGATTCTCTACTTCATGCTTATATTCTCTGAATTTCTCAAAAACTTTAGACTTGTGTTTCATCAGGAATACATATCCGAATCTTGAAAAATCGTCAGTGAATGTAATGAAGTAGGAAGAACCGTTCCTGGCATGCGTAGACATGGGACCGCATACATCACTATGTACCCATCCTAAGAGTTCCGTAACTCTTTCTCCATGTCCACTAAACAGAGGTTTGGTCATTTATCCTTTGAGATATGAATGACAAGTATCATAAGAAGATAATTTGAACGGATTCAAATATCCATCTTTATGTAACTTAGCCAGTCGTGTCGCGTTGATATGACCAAGTCTACAATGCCGCAAGAAGGATTCGTTCATTTCTGAACTCTTCCTCTTGTGTGTGTTTTGTATATTGAGAACTGTATTTTGATTTAGAATGAATATGCCATTATGTAACGATCCTGATGCAATCAACTTTTGATCTAGGAATATGTTCATAACATTATCCTGTACTACAAAATTATATTCTTCTTTACTCAATAAAGAAACTGATATAATGTTGCACATTATGTTCGGTATATAATATCACTCATTCAGAATCAGTGTATCACCACTTGGTAATACTAGGTGATATTCGCCAACTGCTTTGGCTGCACCATTTGCCCCATTCCCTACTTGAACGAAATGATCACCTTTTTCCAGTTCTCTACCTTTGCGCTGTCCGTGTAATAATTTACATATGTGTGATCCTGATCCGGTATCTAATACCCAGGACGTAGGGTGAACTCAGAAACAGTTCTCAATAACTAACACACCTGAAGAAGATGCATCAACATGCATGTTCTTTCGGGCGGCGTGAGAATCCAGATATTCTCCTGTTTCCTGTTCAGTCTTATAACTATTATAAGAAAGAACGGGTCCAACATTCCCCTGCTCAGTATAATAAGCGGGTTCAGTCAATACATCCATATTAGTATCTTGATTATGGCCTGACATGGTCGCTACCTGGAGAGAGAGAGAAGAAAACACTTTAGCGTGTGCTCTTGCAACATTAGATTGGTTATTATCTTATCTAATAAGGATGTCTCCCACTGTTTTTATCAAATCTACCTTCAAACCCTAAAAGGTAAGATTAGCCAAGATTAATTACACCCTACACTTTCGTCAATCTTTCAGCTAGATCAGTGTCGGTACTTGAGGGAGGTTCCCCGTGCTTTCGCACGGACCTAATTAAAGTAAACCTCATTTTCCCAGAGGCGTAACCCCGTTAACACTTCTCTAGACACCTACTTGATCGGCTAATTGTCCTGTGTAAAACTCTCCCAGGAGTAACTCTTACTCGCAGTGGGTATCGGGATCGAACTATCTCATAGGAGGTATGCAATCTCATTGCAAATTTCAACACTTGAAATTCCCGATAATGCTTTTGTCCCTAGCGTCCCATGACCTTGACGGAGGCCAAACTATCCATAGGGCGCTAGTCAAGTTCAACCCGTCATTTCTTGATTGAATTAAACCCACCCGTACGATCCCTGACGGAGGCCAAACTATGGCGTATGAATACCCTAATCCAATCGCATCATATGCTAACAGATAAGCACTAGTTAGCTACCGTAGACTATGCCTTGACGGAGGACAAACTACCGCAGCACGAATACTAAGTAGTACTTATCTGAAATGAAGGAGGGCAACGCAGGTTTTTCAGAAAACCACGAGCGTATTGAACTTGATATCGTCGTAGAATCAAGAGAAATTTTGAAATGGAGTGATTTTGAGGCTTTCATTAGTTTTGCTAAAGAGGTCACTCCCGGTGAAGGGATCTCGGCTCTTTCCTCATCGAATAAGGTGCAGAACATATCATATATATCGCCGTGCAAAGAAAAATTCTAAAAGCAATCAAAAGACAAACCGAGTTTTGTAGCATCTACCAGTTTCGCTAAAGAGGTCACTCCCGGTGAAGGGATCTGGGCTCTTTCCTCATCAAATAAGGTGCAGGGTATATCATATATACCGCTATGCAAAGCAAGACTGTAGCTACCCTTTTTATAAAGTTTTGATTCTACAACATCTTTTAGGTTCCTTTTTTTTATTAATCTCATTAATAAAATGTCACGACCCGAAAGTACGGAACCTGACTGGCACTTAGATTACGAGACGTAAAAAGGCGTACCGTAACCTAAGTCAGCCAAAGCCCAGAAAAATCTAAACCAAAATCAAAAGAGAGAGAAGGAAAACCTTTAATGAAAACGGTTTTTAAATCAATTAAGTTGCATAAAATCCCCTTAAAAAAACATCAAAAATTCCAGAAAATTTCGGCAGAGTCTCCCCTGTATTTTCTATCCCCCAAAATGGGTACAACAAGATATATATAACCTGTAATCATAAAATGGCATCCCCAAGCTGGAGCTAGCTCTTCGCCCAAGGCGGTTCACAACTACATGCAATATATAAGTAATATCAAGAAAAGAGCATAAAAGAAATGCAAAATATCAGAAAACACACGTCGGCTCAAGTGAGCTCGACCCAAAAGAAACCATAAATATACAAATCTCTCAGTCTCATCACTATGTCGCATATACAATATAAAGTGGTAGATGGAGAATACTAGATACAATGATATAGCAAAAAGAAACAAAGTGTGCTCGCAACCCACCTACGGGCGATGTCGCGAGTCTAAGCAAAAGGAGCTGATGCTAAGATAGCCGCCGCTACAAGACTGATGAGTCCGACCTGCAAGACACTGTGGCACAACGGGGGTGAGTTGCCAGCTCGTGAGTAGAATATAACATCTAATAAGGCAATCGTAAGAATGCACTCAAATGCGTTACAGCATGTATGTCCATATGTGATATAATATCTCTAGTATGCATGCACATGTATGCAATGTCATTACTAAATCTTTAAGTGTAGTAAATGCTAAGGGTACTGCATTCTTTAATTTAGAAAATGAATATCTGTATAATAGCTAAGTACCATCAAGAAATCATCTGAAAACCCGTGTCAAGCATCGACACCAAATATGAAATCATATCTGTCTCAAATATCGGGCTCCGTCAGTCCGGATCAGCCCATATCATCCAATCTCACGACAACGGTCGGTATCCTCCAGATATCCGCCGCGCCAGATATCACCGGTAGGTAGTCTTCCCCTGCCAGGCTCATCGTCTACAACTCGATCTTCTTGCCCCGGGGTACCATACCGGGCCCACCATGTACCCGAGACGGTTCATCCACTCCTCGAATCGGGTCTCGAAATCCAACAGAAAACATGAAAACTCATGGTGGACGACATACATCACGAGAAAACCGTAACTTTGTTTAAAAAAATGATAAATATAAGCTTTTGTTAAATTCTTGCGGTTTTCGCCAAAAATCCAGAAATCGCAGCAATACTGAAATCCTCAAGAAAATCATAATGTTCACATGTTATATATGATAAATGTCTATGATATCAATGTATACGAAGTGAATTTTGTCAAGAAATCTATGTAAATATGATGATAATGCGAGGTATATGCATGCTATGCAATTTCATATATCATGTATGAATGCAAGTGGCGATTCTAAGTTAAACAGGTTCTATAGTGCACGTGGCATGGAAATTACCAAAGGCGTGTGTGTCACATGAATAGTGCACGTGCAACAGATGCCAATGGTAATGGTGTTCGTGTCCTACGAAGTGTTATCGCATATGTGCATATGAATAACCATGCAATCTAGCACACTATTAACTATAAGGGTATGCAGTGTAAATAAAGGGGTAAGCTAACTAACAATATAAATCTTGCAAGAAATAGGGTAATCCTAACTAGGGGGCGCCTCGCGCCATCCAGACGATTCCCCCATAGATGAATATATCTACTCACCTGAAAGCCTCGCTAATCCGATCCGACCACCGCCTTGCCTTTACGCGCCGTGTCCGACGTTTCCCCGACCGATCCTATATTTGCACAACACCAAGCATAAGATTACATATCCTAAAACGATGCAAGTGACAATATACAAATATCGACGCTCTCGAATTAAACATAAAGTGCACTCGGTGCGCGGGAAAACACTACGAAAATCGCTAAATCTTAACTAGAATCGTCATTTCGAGGAAATCGACAAAACTAAAACCCGGCTAGACAAAACCCTGCGTTCGCGCACTCTAATAGTCGTTTATGATGCTAATTATATCGCTAATATAACGCAATTGGATCACATCCTAATTTTTATAAAAAATCTAGTAAGCAAAAAGCATAACGATTCGATGCAAATATCGCAATTTATCGATTTAGCGAGCGTAACATCGCACAATTCACCACTCTAACAAATTAGATAACCAAACCCTAACTTAACTCCATCAACCATACTACAAACCCTAATTCAAAATCAAATCCCTTTCTTGAATTTCATGAACAAGTAATTACAACTAAATTAATACTTCAGAATTCAATTTTTAGCACATTCAATCTAAAATTTAACAACTAGTTTAGAATTTTCACCTCACAAGTTGAACTCTAGCATGCTCAAGCCACCAAAGATGCCTCCTTTCTTCAAGTTTTAAGCTAAATTGGCTTGAGGCGAGAGTGGATTATGGTTTTGTTTTGAATTGGAGAATGAATTTATGAATTTTTAATGGATTTTGATAAGAAAATGAAGCAAGAAAGAAGTGAGGAAATGGGGGATGGAAGCAGCTCAAGCTCAGCCAGAGCTAGAGGGTGAGGGAGAGTGAGGGAAAAATGTAGAAGGTTCTAAGAAAAAGTCACTCTCAAATGTATTTAATGTTTAACATAACAATTTTTACAAAAACCCCCTTTTTCAATTCATTTTTGCTTTAAATTTCAAACCATAAAACTAAAATCTTACAAGGTCATTATACAATTTATTAACACTCTATTTTAGTTTATAAAGATTCCTAATTATGAAATTTACCTAATTCAATTTGTATTTATCACTAATTTAATGTATTTTAAAAGCTTAAAATAATAAAAAAATTAATTAATTATGGAAAAAAATTTATTTAACTAGAAAGTTATAAGTGACATTTTAGTGACAAAATTATAGTAATATCTTATCTAAATTTTGTATAATTAGGTCTACAATAAAAAATACCTATTTTGACTTTTTACGGAAAAAGCCGAAAAATTAGCCGATTACCGAAAAACTGCCTAAACGATTTTTGAAGGGTTACATAAAATCCCATCAGCTTATGCTTTCTAAGCATCACAGAAGAAACGAAAGCAGTAATATTTATATACCAGCATATATATATATAGTATAAGGATTCGTCTTAGGCAGTAATATGATCTCATCACAGAACATTGCAGCAGAAGAACATATATGAAATATTGGATATACTAGGACGTCCGTGTTTTCAATACGATCCTGTATAAAACACGGATTCCACGGTCGCGATGAATAGCGAAACCGACATCCATAGACCCCTGCGGGAGCGGCAAGTAACACTGCCAATTCTAGGGTTAGGAGACCCGGTCTCGACTCCTCGAGATGGCCTCCAACTGGACCCTAGAACCCGGTTACTTGTGCTCCCATCCTTGGGTCTACGTAAATCGGAAAAGTAAATAATATACAATGGTGACATCAACCTCATCCCGGAAGTTCCCCAATAAAAGAATATTACATACAAATGAATTTTACAAGAATGAAAATAAAAGAACCCTCATCTCACATAAAACCCCCGGCTATTCAGAACACGACAATCCAATATAACATATCACAGCAACACATAAATCACATATCATCAACGTAAGTAGGTATGCATACACCGATCGTCGTTGATGTATAGCAACGAAAACCGGCAATACAACTACATACTACACTTACGGTCACAGAAAAGAAATTGTAAAACTAGAATATTTGGAATCCACAATCACTTTAGACGTCGTAAATCCGAAATATCACATACTTCGCATTTCATGCCTAACTCTATGAATTCCACATATTGTATCACATTCCAGATAAATAGACAGTATTAAACTTTTCGAACTGATAATCAAATACCCAAAATTTCCTAAACAGCTCTACACTTGAGCGGAGTTCAAATAATCGTAGAATATGTCACAGTACCAGTGATCCAGCCGTAGAAGGGTCAAGCCAACGCCTCACATGTGGCACGCCGTACTGCCCCAAACCCTAAGCTTTAGAGGCAGTTCAAGACGGTCACATAAACGAGTTAAGGTTTGTTGTTTTCTAGAGGGTCCACCGTGTTACTTGCACATTTTTCCGAAAGATTTAAACCCGATAAAAATTCAACACTTGAAAGTTTTTCGTGCCGGGAAAAAATGAGTTTAATGATATCCGTTCGAACATTTTAACAGTTTCTAAATATCCGGAAATAATAACGAATTTAAATATTCTGATCGAATCTACGATTACAAAATAAACCCCAGAATGCTCAACACTTGAGTTAGATTAAAAATACTCAAAAATTATAAATAACAGAGACGGTCATAACTGTAGAAAACAAAAAGTCAAACTCTACAGTACGGCCGCTGTTCCGCGGCCCAAGCAAGGATTGGTCGCGGTTCCGCGGCAGTACCTACGGTTCAGCCTGTCGTTTTTCACTGTTACTCTTATAATTCCCTGCTGTTATTTTTAGATATTTTTAATACAGAAAAATCACAGTTTTTAAAGAATGTCCAGAGAGGGTTTTATTTCGTTGTATCGGAGTTCGTTCGGAGTTTTTACTTCGTTTACCCGTCGCCTAATGCTCTAGCTAGGCTCTGATACCACTGTAGGGTTCCTAGGCACTCTTGTGAGGGTTCATAAGGCATCAAACATGCCCGAATAAAATTTTAGACGTTCCGAACAACCCAAAGCCGGGATCTTTGCTAGATTATTAGGGTTTAACATGCAAGTAAACATCTTTACTACTAAGTATGAGGGATTACAACCTTTATAGTCCGCTCCTTCGCTTCACAAGCTACGAGTAGAAGTCCTTTCGCCGCGATCCACGATCTCCCGGACTCAAGAGAGGCTCCACGACTCGAACGATCCATGATAGCTTGTCGTATTCCTTTTCTCCGATGATCTACGTCAAAGTTGCAATAGCTCAAGCTCTCTCACTCTAATGAGGTGAACACCCTAATCTAATGGGCTAGATTAGATGAGGATGATAGAGTAGTATTTATGCTTTCTTTTTATATCATTTTCTCTCAAGAAATCATCATAAAAGAAATAACTAGTGAGCTCCTTTCAAAACTCAAGAGAAAAGAAGATGAAGAATAATGAGAATAATCCTTTTGTGATGAATGGTAGAAAAGAATATATGATTGATTATGGAACCATGGTCAAGGATGATAGGCTTAACCTTTGTAGAGAATAAACTAGAGCTAGGGTTTGGTTAGGTTAAGATTGAGTCATGGATAAGTATCAACCATAATATCTTAACCAAGAGAAAAGGAAATCCTTCTAAAAGGAGCAAGAAGGAGCTAACCCTAATCAAACCCTAATCTCTTTTTATCATCACTAAACATGTTTCATAATAAATCATATCATGTCACAATAATATATATCACATATATATTATATATTTGCAACAAAAGAAAGTAATACAATTAACATATATCGCATATATATCAATATATTAATCCGGTGAGAAAATGAAATAATGAAGCGAGCCAATATTAGATAATGTAATACAATATATCATATATATCATTATATATTAAATTATCGAATCAACACTTGATCCGACGATCCGGCTATATCGAATACTACCGACTAATATCTCATGTACCGATTCATCGAATCAACACTTGATCCGATGACCCGGTTCATATCTAAATATCGCGAGAATATAGTACGGTATCACATATCGCATTATCCTCGGTCCTGCACATATCATATATGTGCCTCTACTCCGTTTTGCCTGAGCCAAGAAACCTCTGTGTTGGACTCTAAAGAATCGTCAATACGCCGGTAGCAGGTGATAATCATATCAAACACCCACAAGCTACAAGCTGTCAGCTAAACGTAACAGCCACCCAGGTATTGAGCGATCAAAAGATCAACAAGCTAGCATGTATGTTCTCCTGTGAATCCAATCAGTAACACTCCCGTACAGTCCGGTCTGTTCGTCAGATATGTCGCAAATCAAATCTAGGGGTGGTATACGTCAGACCCCAGTAACCGATAAGTCATGTCGATGTGAGGCTCATAACAGGTCGAGAAACTACTGGTAATACTAACCAGTATATCTCTATATCATACCTGGCCAGGGACTTCCGGTTATAGCCAATCGAACACAACACAACATCAACTCCCTATACCGGGAGAGACGAATCCCCTCCTATCGCTCATTGCCTCCATGTGATTCGGGACTGTACCCAAAAGCCACCATTTAGAATGCCCTCTTGGATGTGGTAAGGTGGAAATCAAAGCACGGTGGGAATCACACAAGACTCTATGACGATCTCGGGTCTACAGACTACCCTGTACCAGTGTCACCGGAGAACTGCCATCTGACGTGTGGTCTATTACCATCTGGGAGTTCTCGGCGAGTCCGTCCAGTGTACCCAGTCTCCACTGAGCACCCGTACACCATCCCTGATGTCAAACACTGATGGATATGGGATCACCCATCGCCCATCATATGGGTCAAGATGAGTATACGCTAGTCTACTCTGGTGTATCGATACACCCTCGACTAGGAACATTTATAGGATGTACTCATCGACTACCGTGGCCACACTAGTATGATCTCATCATAATCCAAGTAGTCGAGTACAGATCCTAAGGGCTTTATCAACATGTAAGAGAAAGACAGTAAACCAGTACAAGTCAACATGTTAAGATAAAGTGAAACCAAATAACATACTATCATGACGAGAAAGAAAGTCCTCTCTGTATATATCCAAGCATCCATCATAATATACATCATATGTACAACAATGGCCTCTAGGGCATATACATAACTAACAAGTCACACTAGTGGGGCCTGGGTAGTCTATAAGCAACATCCTATACTTGTCCTTAGTCGTAGGATTATCGAGACAGGGCATCGATACTCCAGCGTAGACTATTATGTACGCTTCTCATCCCAGTTGGGGAGATGGTCTTTTCTACAGCCATCAGTACGTCGTACTGGAGATAGTATGAAGGTGCTCGTTAGGTTACGGGTACACCGGACAGGACTCGCAGGGGAACTGATTGGTATTATACCCGTCGTCAGTTAACAGTTCCCAGATGACATGAGTACAGCATCGTCCGCAGACTTGACACTGCTACTTTACCTCGAGTGTGTCCCACTATTCTTAGATTGCAACCCTACCACAGCTCAAAGGAGTCATGCAAACAGGTAGCAGTTGGGTGCAGTCCCGAGCACTTGGAGGCAGTGGCGGTTAGACAGGATTCGTCTCTCCCGGTATTGGGAGTTGATATCGCGCTGTGTCAAAGAGCCATTATGCAAAGTCCCTGGCCAGGGCAAGCGAGATTTACTGGTAGGTTCCAGTAGTTTCTCAGGGTGTAATGGGCTACGCTCCGACACGACTTATACAGCTATTAGGGGACTAACGCTTGCCGCCCCCTAGGCTCGATATGCGATAGTCTTAGACGAACAGACCGAATTGTATGGTGATTGTCACATCAGGCTCAATAGGAGTTCGGATGGTTTTCCTCATCTTCCATCTTATCGACATCTACCTGGGGACCGTTACTTACAGCTAGTGCCACTTGCGTTCTGTGGTTAAACCCACTGCCAGCGTAGTGTCGAGTCTTTAGAGTCCCACACAGAGAGTTTCCCTGCTCCAGGCGAAACGATATAGAGGTCGTATGGTTTTACGATAAGTGTTCGGACGCATACGTGTGTTTACGCACGTACGACGTTCGGACAGTTTTTACTAGTCGGCTTTGGTGTAAGCCTGATTCTTGTATCGGGTTATTAGATTTATACAGTCTAAAGTTTTTCCGTGTTTTCACGGATTGGAGGGGCATTCTCGTAATTTTCCGAGAAGCTTCTCGAAGCATGGTGACTTGGGGGTTAAGGTGGCATAAGCATTTATTGCTTAATGACTCATTTGTGTGATTCATCCATGGAGTTAATACTTCATTTATGAAGCTAATGACTCATGAGATGAATCACACAAGGTGAATGCATCAACCATGATGATTAACCATGTATATTATTTACTTGATAAATTGTTAAGGTTGATATATTCAAATGAGTTCATTTTTCAATATCATTCTTATCATCACCTTCTTTCTCCTCAAGCTCTCTCATTCTTGAAACTCTAACCCTAACCTCTTATGTGTTGAGATCAAGGGTTATCTAGACTAATACATCCATAACCTCACTCTATATCCCCTAGGTAGCTTAGATTAGCACTTTGAGCAACCTAGTTATCTCAAGTTACAGATAAAGCTTGGCATATGAGCTCTCGGGTGGATCATCTTTGATTCGAGGAGGCCGTTGAGGTGCCGATATTCCAAGGAGCCTACGAGGAGTGGAGGACCGCGATGAAGAACCAAAGGACAAGTAACGTGAGGTATAACTTCGAATCCGAGTAGTTAAACCTTTCGTAGTTTGCCAGTAACGGTTTAGAAACGATTCATGCACTCAAGTCCGTGTTACGAAGCTTTGATAATCGTTTTTCATATATTCCGCCTCCCTTCAAGTTTGTGGGGTGCGTGATATGGACTTACTGTGTTATCAGAGCCAACTATACCATTTCTAGCTTGTTACCAACTAATTAGAAGTTCGATCGACGGAAAACACGAAAACGAAACACCCCGAACCCTAACAGTTTCTGTAAATTTTAAACGTGTCTAAAAACTTTTTTGATATGCCTCAAAATTCACAGCAGGTATTTTAAGAGTTCTGGGAAAATACGAGGACACAACTCGGCAAGACGGCCGCGGAACCGCGGCCAAATGGTGCTTTTGGCCGCGGATCCGCCGCCGTGTCAACGCCGAGTTGACTCGGAGTTTCACAGTAATTCATAGTTTCTGGTGTTTTGTTTTCCTGTATATTCTGTTTTCTACCCAGGTTACTTCTGTACAGGTTTGCTTTTGGGGTAGACACGGATAAAGGTAGTTGATCGATGTTCTAAGCTATTTGCTAATTGGGTTTTTATCTGTAATGTTTAATGTATTCGTAAACCTCCCCTAACTGCTAGTATGTCGGTTGGCAGGAGGTTGCACATTTATGTAATGTTTACTGTTTGTGTATATGGACATGATTGGAATGTTGTGATGATTAGCCGGGGTTCGAGATGGGTTTAATATTCATTCATTCGATGTAAATGTAATTTGATGTAATATTCTTTTGCGGGGAACATCCAGGTTGCGGTTGTAGCCACCGTTGTATTATTTCTTTTTACTGTTTTTGCTCGTAGGATAGACCCAAGGTGCGGTACACAAACTACCGGGTACGTCGAAGTGTCTAGTGTCCTACTCACGTTGTTGAGGGAGACCGCTTCACTTCGGGTACTTGGCGGGTAGTTTGCCGTACCCGTAACGGTCTAGGGTGGGGTAATGGATATTCATCCCAACTGTGTAATCCGACTTTTATTGCAGGATCAAAGCAAATGCGGATTGTTAGTATATCCAATAAAGTTCATCAGTGATCTGGAATGCTTATTTTGCATCTGACGAATGTACAATATCTATATATGATAGCTATTAGACGTCACTTATGTTTTACACCCGCACTAGCCCAGCCCCCGCTCTGTCGTTAGTTTTGTAACCTAACGGGTGATGACGGGACGCCGTGGCGAATGCGGATGGCATAAGAGAACGTAGTATTTTCGTTGTTTTCTGCAACGATAGGATAATGCAAAGAAAATAAACCAAAGTTTACTCGTTGGAACAAATTTAAAAGAAACTACTCGGTTATTTTAAAAGATTAGAATTTTTAATTGCGGAGCTTTAACCAATCCTTTTAAAAAGTATCAGGTTCCTTCGATTATATCAAGTTCACTACGTTCATGGTTTTGCCAAAACCATTTGTAGCCCTTCGTCATTTCATATAAATAGTCAATAGTATTCAAGCTGTGTTTGTTGACTAAAGTCAAGGCACAGTGTTTGGTAGCTGTTGGATATTCATATGCAGCATAGATAGATGCGTTGGTTTGGGACAGTCATATTACCTTGTTGACTAAAGTCAAGGGTATGTACGGGTAGGTTCACAACCTGGATAATGACGGGTAGAACTTGACATGTGACTTATGATTTGTTGACTAAAGTCAAGGTCATAAGAGCATGGGGCAAAAATCCACATCGGGAATTTCTAAAGAAACTGAAATTTGCAGAGAGAAGCATACCATTTTGGAGTTTGATGAATGTTGGTAGGATTCCTTCAAAATTATCATACGATGATATTTTGGATCCCAATCCTACTGTGAGTACATGCTACTTATCAGGAGATTCATTACTTAACGATCAATGGTATAAACCAAGTAGGTGCCTAGAAAAGTGTCAGCTGGGCTACGCCCCCAGAGAAAAGAGGTTATTTAATTAAGGAACTTCGCGAAAGCGTTGGAAAGCGACCCTCGATGTATCGACACTGACCTGGCTGAACGGTTAAGCAAGAATTGTACGGTGAGAATAGCCCTGGCTAATTCTTCTTTTATGGTTTGAGGAGGAATTTGAGAAACAGTGGGAGCCCTCCTGTTTAGATAAATTAAAAACTATTCTAAACTTGCAAGAGCATCATGCTAAAAAGTTTTCTTCTCTCTCTCTTAATTGCAGCAACCTTGTGACCACGACTAGGTTACATCTAGATAACAAATTGACTGAATCTAACTTATATGACTGGCAAAGCTCTGCCCATATGTCCATTGCCTATGACAAGCTGGACCACCCTATTACTACTCACGATCCCGCCGTCCCAGGTCCAGTATTCACCGTCACGGATATGGGTATCCTTAAGACAAGGGAAAAGGATAAAGCGAAAGCCAAGCGACTCATGTTAGCTTCAGTTGATGGTGTATACCAGAAGCAGCACGAGAAGATGGACTCGGTTTCCATCTTTCTCTATAACAAAGATTTATATGGTGAGCAGTCTCATATCGCAAGATATGAGACCTCGACCGAATTAATTCAAGCGAGGTTGGCTGTCGGGTTATCTGTAGGGGACAATGTACTTACAATGACTTGCTATATTGATGAGATCCCGGACCTGAAGACCACGTTGGGAGACAGGTCAGATACTGACTTGATTCTACAGTCTCTTCCTCCCACCCTAAAGGAAACCAGGGATGTAGAAGGAAAGAGAAGGGCAAAAGTTTCGGGACTGGATATAGTAAAAGAGGGACGTTCCTATTGTTATGGGATTGGGCATTGGCAGAAAGATTGCACGGCTTTAAAAGCCAGTAGCCAGGTTACGAAGCATGTTGTGGCTTCAGCCTCAAGTGTTTTTGTAATTGAGAACTGTTTGTCAATTAACTCTACTTCCTGGGTACTAGATACCGTAGCAGGATCTCATATCTTTAATTCATTACATGCTTTGAGAAACCGTAGAGTTATGAAGGTAGGTGATTTGTCTCTCAGAGTTGCAAACGGAATGAGCGTGGACGCTGAATCCGTGGGAGAATATTGCCTAGGTTTGATAAGTGGGCATATATTGATTTTATGTAACTGTTTATATATTCCTAGTATGACTTGTAATATCCTATCAGTATCTTCACTTTCAAGGGAGGGATATGATTTTACATTCGTAAGTGATGTAGTTAACATCCACCTAAATCAAGTTTTGATTGGGTCAGGTACATTAGATAACGGTATATACACGTATTAAGTCAAGCTCAGGTTTTCAATATCCAGTATACACTTAAAAGAAAGTCTCCGGAATTAAATCAAGCTTTCTTATGGCATTGTAGACTAGGTCACATCAATGAGAGAAGGTTGACTAAGTTACATAAAGAAGGATATTTGAATCCGTTCGAATGTCAATAATATGCTACTTGTGAATCTTGTCTCATAGGAAAGATGACAAAGACTCCGTTTACTGGACACGGAGTAAGAGTAAGCGAGCTCTTGGGACTCGTACACAGTGACGTGTGCGGTCCAATGTCTACACATGCGCGAGGTGGTTATTCCTACTTCATTACTTTTACGGATGATTTCACTAGGTTTGGATATGTCTTCTTAATGAAGCATAAATCCGAGGTCTTTGAGAAATTCCAAGAATATAAGAATGAAGTGGAAAACCAAACCGACAAAAGTATCAAGACAGTGAGATCTGATCGAGGTGGTGAATACTTGAGTGCCAAGTTCCTCGGTTACTTAAAAAGGAATGGAATTCTCTCTTAGCTTACTCCTCCATACACACCACTGCATAACGGTGTATTGGAGAGACGGAACCGAACCTTATTAGATATGGTACGTTCCATGATGAGTAAAGCTGAGTTACCGCGATCATTCTGGGGATATGCACTAGAATCAGCTGCATATCTTTTTAACCGAGTTCCAACCAAGACTGTGCCTACCACACCATATCAGATGTGGAGTGGGAAGAAACCTTGTCTTAAGTATATTAAGACATGGGGATGTCCAGCTTTTGTAAAGAAGTAGCATGCGGACAAGCTCGAGGCACGCTCAGTACAGTATAAGTTTGTGGGATATCCTAAGAACTCCATGGGATATTGTTTCTATTACGCAGAAGAACAAAAGGTCTTTGTTTCTCAACATGCCCGCTTCTTGGAAACTGAATTTTTGGAAAATCAGAAAAGTGGGAGCGCAATAGAACTGGAAGAAATTTCAGAGCTACAAGCTATTACTGAAACCTTGGTAGAATAAGAAGGTTCAGGAGAACCGGACATCCCAGTGCAACACCGTAGGAGTAGTAGGCAGTCTCATCCGCCCAAAAGATACTACGGTTTTCTCATTGACGGGGATAGGGAGGATTGCACTATTGACTATGATGAGCCTACTAGCTTCTTGCAAGCCATTCAAAGCGGTGACTCGGTAAAATGGCTAGATGCAATGCGGACCGAAATGGAGTCCATGTACACTAACAAAGTATGGACTTTGGACGTTGCTCCAGATGGGGTAAAACCCGTAGGATGCAAATGGATCTTCAAAAAGATGATTGGTGTAGATAGACAGGTTGAAACCTATAAGGCTAGACTTGTTGCAAAGGGTTTCCGTAAAAAACCGGATTTGGACTATGACGAAACCTTTTCTCCAGTGGCTATGCTTAAGTCTATTCGAGTCCTTCTTGCTATTGTTGCCTTACACGATTATGAAATCTGGCAGATGGACGTAAAAACGGCCTTTCTAAATGCAAATTTGGAAGGGAGCGTCTATATGGATCAGCCAGAAGGATTCATTCAGAGTGGGAGCGGCGGTAAAGTATGCATGTTGCTTAAGTCCATTTATGGACTAAATCAGGCATCACGGAGTTGGAACATCTGTTTTGATGATACTGTCAAAGAATTCGACTATATCAAAAATCCAGATGAACCTTGCATATACAGTAAGATTGTAGGGAGAGCTGTAGTATTCCTCGTCTTGTACGTGGATGACATTCTCCTAATAGGAAATGATATTCTTATGTTACAGTCAGTCAAAAGATTCTTGTCACATAAATTCTCCATGAAAGACCTGGGTGATTCCACCTACATTCTGGGGATCCGGATCTATCGTGATAGATCAAAGAGGATGTTGGGACTTTCGCAGTCCAGGTACATAGACACAAGAGTGAAGAGATTCAGTATGGATGATTCTAAGCGCGGTAATCTACCGGCTTGTCATGGAATCACCCTCTCCAAAGAGATGTCTCCCAAGACTGATTTGGAAAGGGATCGCATGTCGATTATACCCTACGCTTCTGCGGTAGGCTCTATAATGTATGCGATGTTATGTACCGGACCAGATGTAGCATACGCATTGAGCGTTGTAAGCCGGTATCAGGCAATCCCAGGGAAGAATCACTGGAGAGTAGTAAAGAACATACTCAAGTACTCGAGGAGGATTAAAGATATGTTCTTAGTGTATGGCGGAAAAGACCTCCAGATTTAGGCCTTTGCCGACTCCGGCTTCCAGACTGACAAAGATGACTCCAAATCTATGCCGGGTTATGTCTTTACCCTCAATGGAGGGGCAGTCTGTTGGAAGAGTTCCAAACAGGAGACCGTTGCTGACTCAACGATGGAAGAAGCGTACATAGATGCTTGCGCTGCCGCAAAAAAAGCTTTCTGGATGAAGAAGTTCCTCACAGAACTTCAGGTGGTTCCTACCAGTATTGATCCAATACCTCTGTATTGTGACAACAACGACGCTATAGCTTTAGCGAAGGAACTCAGGTTCCATCAGAAGTCCAGACATATCTTAAAGCGGTATCACCTGATCAGGGAGATCGTAGATCGCCGGGAGATCGAGGTGAAGAGAGTAGAGACGAAGAATAATATTGTTGATCCATCCACAATAGCCCTTCCTCAGACACAGTTCGAGAGGATATTCGAGATGATAGGACAACGATATGCCAGCTCATGGCCCTAGTGCAAGTGGGAGATTGTTAGAGTATATGCCCTAGGGGCCATTATTGTATCATACTTGTTTGTATATTACTTAATGGAAGCTTAGGATATTCGCAGTCGTATATAGAGTCTTGCTAAAAATGGTAGTATGCTACTTGGTTTGTGTCTACTTTAATATGTGCATATGTTTCTTGTAACGTATCACTTATACATATTACTAGAGCCCATAGGATCTTTGCTTGATTACCAGCGTTGTGACGGCAGTCACACTAGTGGGGGCTGGGTAGTCTATAAGCAACATCCTATACTTGTCCCTAGTCGTAGGATTATCGAGACAGGGCATCGATACTCCAGCGTAGACTAGTGTGTACGCTTCACATCCCAGTTGGGGAGATGGTCTGTCCCACAGCCATCAGTACGTCGTACTGGAGATAGTATATAGGTGCTCGTTAGGGTACGGCTACACCGTACAGGACTCGCAGGGGAACTGATTGGTTAGTATTATACCCGTCGTCAGTTAACAGTTCCCAGGTGACATGAGTACAGCATAGTCCGTAGACTTGACACTGCTATTTCGCCTCGAGTGAGTCCCACTGTTGTTAGATTGCTACCCTACCACGGCTCAAAGGATTCATGCAAACAGGTAGCAGTTGGGTGCAGTCCCGAGCACTTGGAGGCAGTGGCAGTTAGACAGGATTCATTTCTCCCGGTATTGGGAGTTGATATCGCGCTGTGTCATAGAGCCATTATGCAAAGTCCCAGGCCAGGGCAAGCGAGATTTGCTGATAGGTTCCAGTAGTTTCTCAGGGTGTAATGGGCTACGCTCCGACACGACTTATACAGCTATTAGGGGACTAACGCTTGCCACCCCATAGGCTCGATATGCGATAGTCTTAGACGAACAGACCGGACTGTACGGAGATTGTCACATCAGGCTCAGTAGGAGTTCGGATGGTTTTCCTCATCGGCTTTCTTATCGACATCTACCCGGGGACCGTTACGTACAGCTAGTGCCGCTTGCGGTCTGTGGTTAAACCCACTGCCAGCGTAGTATCGAGTCTTTAGAGTCCCACACAGAAAGTTTTCCTGCTCCAGGCGAAACGATATAGAGGTCGTATGGTTTTACGAAAAGGGTTCGGACGCATACGTGTGTTTACGCACGTACGACGTTCGGACAGTTTTTACTAGTCGGCTTTGGTGTAAGCCTGATTCTAGTATCGGGTTATTAGATTTATACAGTCTAAAGTTTTTCCGTGTTTTCACGGATTGGAGGGACATTCTCGTAATTTTCCGAGAAGCTTCTCGAAGCATGGTGACTTGGGGGTTAAGGTGGCATAAGCATTTATTGCTTAATGACTCATTTGTGTGATTCATCCATGGAGTTAATACTTCATTTATGAAGCTAATGACTCATGAGATGAATCACACAAGGTGAATGCATCAACCATGATGATTATCCATGTCTATTATTTACTTGATAAATTGTTATGGTTGATATATTCAAATGAGTTCATTTTTCAATATCATTCTTATCATCACCTTCTCTCTCCTCAAGTTCTCTCATTCTTGAAACTCTAACCCTAACCTCTTATGTGTTGAGATCAAGGGTTATCTAGACTAATACATCCATAACCTCACTCTATATCCCCTAGGTAGCTTAGATTAGCACTTTGAGCAACCTAGTTATCTCAAGTTACAGATAAAGCTTGGCATATGAGCTCTCGGGTGGATCATCTTTGATTCGAGGAGTCCGTTGATGTGCCGATATTCCAAGGAGCCTACGAGGAGTGGAGGACCGCGATGAAGAACCGAAGGACAAGTAACGTGAGGTATAACTTCGAATCCGATTACTTAAACCATTCGTAGTTTGCTAGTAACGGTTTAGAAACGATTCATGCACTCAAGTCCGTGTTACGAAGCTTTGATAATCGTTTTTCATATATTCCGCCTCCCCGCAAGTTCGTGGGGTGCGTGACATGGACTTACAGCTAGTTAGGGTTTAGCACCAATCCTGGAGTCTAAGTCCGTGCCGCGATACTTTTCAAAATTGTTTTTAACCTATTCTGCCTCCCCACGATCCCGCGGGGTGTGCGACATGGACTTACAGTGGTATCAGAGCCTACTAAACCCAAACTAGTACGTTAGCAAGTTTTAGAACTTCGATCGTCAGAAAAACCGGAAAACAAAACACCGAAAATGCTACATTCGGTCGAATTTTAAAAGTGCAGTAAAAATTATTTCAGGTGTACTAAAAATACGTGCAGGGTTTTCAAATATGACTGAAGAAAAATCGTCCCGTGAATCGCCAAGACGACCGCGGAACCGCGGCGGATCGGACAGATCCCCCGCGGAGTCGCGACCGAGTCGCGTCCTATTCAGGCCATTCTTCTTCTGTTATTTAATGTTTTGGGTGTTTAGTTCTCTGGAATATTTGGTTTCTACCCAGAATGTTTCTGAATGCTTGTTTGCATTTAGGGTGGTTACGGAAAATGTTTTTCGATCGAAATTCTAATTGTACTTGGCTAACCGGTTCTTCTGTAATGTTATATATGTGTCTTAAACGTCGACTAATTGTTATACATCGGTTAGTCGAGATTGCACATATTTATTGGTTTGTGTATGTAAACATTCTCTGATTGTCGATGATGAATAGACGGGTATGTGAGAAGACCGTTTTTTTATCTTTCATTCATGTAAATTTATAATTGATGTAATATTATTTTTATGGCCGCACATCCGGGTTGAGGATGTAGCCGCCGTTGTATATTATTTCTTTTACTGTTTTCTGCTCCTAGGATAAACCCAAGGTGGGCCACACAAACTACCGGGTTCTATGAAGTGCCGAGTGGCCTACTCACTTTCTTGAAGGAGGCTGCTTCACATCTGGAATTTGGCGAGTAGTTTGCCCTACCCGTAGGGGTCTGGGGTGGGGTTTGGCTATTCATTGCGACCGTGGGACCCGTCTTTCGTTGCAGGCTTAAACGAAACGCGGCATTCCTAGCATATCTGAAATGTTTATCTATGACTGGAATGATTATAATTGCATGAGATGATTGTAAAATATCTATATATGGTATATAATAGGCGTCAGTTATGTTTTACATCCGCGCTAGCCCAGCCCCCGCTCTGTCGTTAATTAAGTAACCTAACCGGTGATGACGGGGCCCCGTGGTGAATGCGGATGTTGTAGGGTTCCTAGGCACACTAATGAAGTCTCACAAGTGATCAAACATGCCCAATTAATATTTTACAAGTGCCTACAAACCCTAATACGGATCGTTAACTAGATATATAGGCGATACGATGCAAGTAATCGAATTATAGCTAAAGGGAAGGGGCTACAACCTTTGTAGATCCGGTCCTCCACCTCCTAGACTCCGTGATGATGTCTCCTCGCTGTCCATATCGAATCCATGACTCTGGCATCGGCTTCATCGGAGAAATAGGCGAGCTAGGTCATCGACGTCGATGCCGAAGATGATCTACGTCGAGGCATCACAAGATCAAGCTCACACTTCACCAAGTCATGAAACTTGTGAAGAAAACACCCTATACTACTTGGCAAGAGGTAGAGGATGAAGAAATAGGAGGTGGGTTCACTTTAGAATTAGATTTCTCACTCTTTACATCAAGTTGCCATTGATGAAGCAAAGTTTTCTTCAAGTGAAGAAGAAGAAGAATATGAAAGATAATCATATAATAAGTGAAAAGAAAATAATACTTATCATATAATTAAACATGGTCAAGTGTAGAGAATTAACTAAGGTTATGGGAATGGTTATGGTTAAAAGAAGAAGACAAAATGGTCACTTGGTCAAAGCTTCATGAAGCTTCAACAAGCTACATGAAAGAAAACAAAGAAAGAAACCATTTTGCTTTTCTTTTATCCATTTCTCAAAAAAGAATAGCTAAGTAAATAAATGAATAAGTAAAATCAAAACCCTAACCATTACACAACCATGGTTTAATCTTTACACTTAGCCAATTTTGCATGCATCATCAAACATGATACAAACTAGTGCACAAAATTATATCACATATACAATGTGCATTTCAAGTGAGAAAATCCATTTAAAGTGAACCAATACTAGTTAATGCAAAGCAATATATCAAATATATAATTATGCATTAAATCATTAAATCAACACTTGATTCAATGATCCGGTCATGACGCATATAACCGACTAGTATCCAATGTATCGACTTATCCAATCAATCCTATATTCGATAACTAGGTTATATCGCATACAACCTTTCGACACATTCATCGCGAGAATGGAATACGGTATCACATACACGCATTATTCTCGGTCCCGCACATATCTCATATGCGCTCCTATTTCGTTTCGCTTGAGCCAGGAAACCTCTGTGTAGGACTCTAAAGACTCGTCAATATGCCGGTAGCAGATGACGATCATATCAAGCATCCACAAGCCGCAAGCGGTCTTCTAAACGTAACGGCCGCCCAGGTATTGAGCGATCAGAAGATCGACGAGCAAGCCCGCTCATACTCCTGTGAATCCAACCAGTAACACGTACCGTACAGTCCGGTCTGTTCGTCTGATATGTCGCATATCTCGCCTAGGGGTGGTAAACGTCAGACCCCAATATCTCGATAAGTCATGCCGACGTAAGGTTCATAACATTCGTGAAACTACTGATAACTCTTACCAGTATATCACTACAACCCTGGCCAGGGATTTCCTGTTATGGCCAGTCGTGCATAGCGCAACATCAACCCACAATACCGGGAGAGACGAATCCCCTCCTATCGCTCATTGCCTCCATGTGAATCGGGACTGTACCCAAAAACCACCTGTTTGCACAACTCAGTAGAGCCGTGGTAGGGTGGAAATAAAAGCACAGTGGGAGACACACAAGACTCTATGACGATCTTGGGTCAACAGACTAAGATGCACCAGTGTCACCAGAGAACTTCCATCTGACGTAAGGTATAATACCATCAGGGAGTTCTCGGCGAGTCCGTTCAGTGTACCCAGTCTCTACTGTGCACCTGCATACCATCTCTGATGTCAAATACCAATGGATATGGGATCATCCATCGCCCATCACATGGGTCGAGAAGATATACGCTAGTCTACTCTGGAATATCGATGCCCCGTCTCGATATTCCCACGACTAGGAACAATGAAGGATGTACTCATTGACTGCCCAGGCCCCACTAGTATGATCTTCATCATAGTCCTGGAAGTCGAGTACACATCCTAAGGGCTTTATCAACATGTAATCAGAGAGACAGAAAGCATACATGTTAAGATAAAGAGCAACCAGATAGCATACTATCATGTCGAGCAAGAAAGTCCTTCCTATATATGTCCCAGCATCCACTACAATATACATCCAATGTACAGTAATGGCCTCTAGGGCATACATATAACTAACAATCTCCCACTTGCACTAGGGCCATCTGTAGCAGTAGTTGTAGTATCTAATACTCAACCATCCCCTCAAAGTCTCTCTTTGAAAAAAGGCCTTCTTGAGTGGATCCGCCGTGTTGTCCTCTAAGTCTACTCTCCTAACCTCGATCATCCTGGAGATCAACTATCTCGATGATCAGGTGATGCTGCCTCAAAATAAGTCTGGGTCACTGATGGGATCGGGGTGCCTTGGCCAAAGTCACACTTCCATTGTCACACAATGGTGGGAACCTAGTTCATCTTATGAACCATTATACACCCAAACTGCCTCTTTGGTAGTATCTATAATAGCGATGTTACCAGCCTTTATCGTCTAGTTTTCCACGGTATCTAGCTTGGAACTCTTGCAACATACCGTCCCTCCACAGAGGGTAACGACAATGCCCGCGACTGACATTCAGTCGTCTTTATCACCCTGGAACTTTTCCAGTGATTCTCCCCAGGATCAACTGATACTATCTCACTATAGTTAGTGAGAATCCTTAAATCCATTCAGATCTATCTCATAGATCCAAATCCCAGGATTTAGGAGGTATCAATTTGATCCTGCATGGAGAATCTTTGTGATAAGTGGAGATTGACCGATCGTAGTATAGGAAACTCTTTTCCTATCAAGAGTATGTCGTCCACGTACAATACGAGGATGAGCACCTTACTCTCTACTACCTTTTTGTATATACAAGGTTCGTCTACCATTTTGATGAAGTCAAACACTTTGACTATCACATCAAAACAGACGTTCCAACTCCGCGAAGCCTGCTTTATTGTGTAAAGCAACTTGCACACGTTTCCGCTGCTCTCACTGTTTACGAAGCCCTCTGGCTGTGTTCTTATAGACGTTCTCTTCTAAATCATTATTTGGAAAAGTAGTCATGGCACCCAACCACCAGATATCGCAGTTATGGTATGTAGCCGTGGCAAGTAGGATCTGGATGGACTTTAGCACAGCTACTGGAAAAGGTTTCATCATTATCCACGCCTGGTCGATGACGAAAACCTTTAACGAGTCTAGCTTTGAAAGTCTCAACTTTTCCATCTACAGCAAGTAATCTTATCAAGATATACTTGCTCCTGATGGGGATTTAACCCTTCAGATATTGCAACCAAAGTCCATACTTTGTTGGTGCATATGGATTCCATCTCAGATCGCTAAGCATCCAGCCATTCTTACAGAGTCCTACTCTCGATGGCCTGCTCGATACTAGATGGGTCATCATCTCATGATGCATTCCTCGCTCCCACTGTCATCGAGAAACTGAGGTATCTCTCAGGCGGATGAGGAACCCTACTAGATCGGCGGAGAGGCTGAGGTTCGTCGGGAACTAAAGAATCCTTTGGTTCTATCAAATCATCAACTGTAGTTTTGTATAGCTGGAACCTTTCCAGTTATACAGAACTGATCATCTGTCTCGATCTTATCCGGATTTTGCTTTAGACATAGGACGGACAATCCTAAATCTTAACTTACTTAAGATATAGGCTTTTTCCATACCATATCTTATATAGAGTAGTAGGCACTGAATTGATTCGAACCTAATTCAATAGGTATGCAGCTTCTCAAGCGCATAACTCCCAAAAGGAAATAGGAAACTCAGTAGTACTCATCATAGAGCACACCATATCTAATATTGTGCAATTGCTCCACCCCGATACACCGTTGTGCTGTGGTGTATTCAGAGGAGTAACACTGAGAGAGAATCTCATTCTTCTTCAGAATAGTCCAGGAATTCTATGCACAAATATTCTCCTCCCTGATCTTATCATAGGACATAATACTTATACCCGTTTTGGTTCTCTACTTCAGACTTATATTCTGTGAATACCTCAAAAGCATCGGACTTACGTTTCAACAGAAACATATGACTGAATCTTGAGAGATTATCAGAGAATATAATGAAGTATAAAGAACCAGTCCTGGCATGTGTAGACAGGAGACCTTACATACATCATCATGTATCTGTCCCAAGAGTGCATTAACTCTTTCTCTGTTTCCCATAAACAAGGCTATGGTCATCTAATCTTTGTAACATGACTCGCAAGTTTCACAACATGTAAATTCAAACTGATTTAAATATACATCTAAAATGTAACTTCAGCCAGTCGGGTCGCATTGATGTGACCTAGTCTACAATGCCTCAAGAAGGATTCGTTCATTTCTGAACTCTTCCTCTTGTGTGTGTTCCGTATACTAGGAACTGTAGTTTGATTTAGAACGTCAATGCTTTTAGATAACGTGCCTGAACCGATCAACTTTTGATATAGGAAATGTTCAAAACATTATCCAACAATACAAAATTATATCACTTTTTACTAATAAAGAGATTGATATGATTTTGTATATCAGATTCGGTATCTAATAGCATTTGTTCAGAATCAATGTATTGGTAATACAGGGTGACAGTGACCAACAGACTTGGCTGCAACACTTGCCCCGGTTTCTGTCTCATGAAACTTATCACCCGTTCTCAGTTTTCTACCTTTTTGTAGCCCTATGTAACAGATTACATATCTGGGATCCTGATCCGGTATCAAATACCCAGGATGCAGAGGATACTGAGAAACAGTTCTGTGTAACGAACACACCCGAAGAAGATGCATCATATGCACTTTCTTCGTTTGGGCGGCATAGGAATTCTTGTATTCCCCTATTTCCTGCTCTGTCTTATAACAATTATAAGTTGGAGCGGGACCAACGTTCCTCAGCTCAGTATAAGAAGGGGTTCGGCCAATACATCCATATTATTATCTTGATTAAGGCGTGATATGGTCGCTACCTGGAGAGAGAGAGAAGAAAACACTCTGCGTGCGCTCTTACAAGATCAGATTGGTTATTTATTTTATCTAATCAGGATGGCTCCCACTTTTTTTATCAAATCTTCCTTCAAATCTTAAAAGGAAAGACTAGCCGGGATTAATTACACTCTACAAGTTCGCCAATCTTTCAGCCAGGCCAGTGTCGGTACTTTCAGGGAGGTTCCCCGTGCTTTCGCACGGACCTAATTACTGTAAACCTCGTTTTCCCAGAGGCGTAACCCCGTTGACACCTTTCTAGACACCTACTTGATCGGCTAATTGCAAAGTGCAAAACTCTCCCAGGAGTAACAATTACTCGCAGTGGGTATCGGGATCCAACTATCATATAGAAGGTATGCAATCTCATTGCAAATTTCAACACTTGAAACTCCCGATAATGGTTTTTACCCCTAGCACCTATGACCTTAACTAAGGTCAAAAAATCATTAGTACTAGTCAAGTTCTACCCGTCATTTCGTGATTAATTAGACCCACCCACATGACCCTTAACTAAGGTCAACAAAGTCACGCGACTGTCCTAACTAATCGCATCATATGCGGTGTAGGAAGACATCACTTAGCTACCGTACACTGTGCCTTGACTATGGTCAACAAACACAGCACGAATACTAAGTACTCTACTTCCTAAAATGACGGAGGGTTGCGAATGGTTTTTATGAAAACCTTTAATGCTTTGAATTTGATCTCGCTGCGGAATCAAATGGTTTTTAAATGGAATGTTTTTTAGGCTTTTCAAGTTTTGCAAAAGGGGTCACTCCCGGTGAAGGGATCGTCGGCCCTTTCCTCGTCGAATGAGGTGCGGGATATATCTATATATCACTGTGCAAAGCAGAAACTACAGAAGCAATCAAAAGACAAACCGAGTGATGTAGCATCTGCCAGTTATTGCTAAAGGAGTCACTCCCGGTGAAGGGATCTCGGTCCTTTCCCTATCGAATAAGGTGCAGGATGTTCTGCAAGGAACACTGCGATGCAAAGCAAGAACTGTAGATACCTGTTTTATTTTGAAATTCGACTCCACAACATCAATTAGGTTTATTTTCTTTCATTAATCTCATTAATGAATATCCCATCATTTAAGTCCACCTAATCATCACAGATAAATATAACGTACGCTTATGCCATCCGCATTCGCCTCGATGTCCCGTCTGCACCGTTAGGTTAGGTAACTAACGGCAGAGCGAGGCAGGGCTAGTGCGGGTGTAAAACATAAGCAACGTCTATATAATATATCATATATACTATATATTATATCTATCACAGAACATCACATCACAGATAACGCAGCAGAAAGTATCATATGAAATATTGGATATACTAGGACGTCCGTGTTTTCAATACGAGCCAGTATAAAACACGGATTCCACGGTCGTGATGAATAGCCAATCCCACACTCTTAGACCCCTACGAGAGCGGCAAGCGACCCTACCAATTCTAGGGTTAGGAGACCCGGACTCGACTCCTCGAGTTGGTCTTCCTCTGGACCCCAGAACCCGGTTACTTGTGCTCCCCTCCTTGGGTCTATCCTAATGCAGAAAACTAAATAATATACAAATGGTGACATCTTCCGCAACCTGGAAGTGCCCCAATAAAAGAATATTACATACAAGTTTTTTACATGAATGAAAATGGAAAAACACTCATCTCACATAAAAAACCCCGGCTATTCAAACACGACGATCCAATATAACATATCCAGCAACACATAACATCACATGTCATCAACGTAAGTAAATATGTGCATCCCAATTGTCCTTGACATATAGCAACGAAACCGGCGATATCACATATTACACTTACGGTCACAGAAAAGAAAGTGTAAAACTACAACAGTTGGAAACCGCAATCTCTTTAGACATCGCATGCCTAATCAAATGAATTCCTTAGATATCGCATGCCTAACAATTATAAACCCCGCATTTTAGTTTCATTATCGAAAACACTTTTCAATATCATGTCGGGCAATTCAACAGGATTACCGACATTCTGATCGAATGCTCGTCGCAAACTTTAGTAGGCGGCCGCACCCCTGATACCGTCGACGAAGTGCACCAAGGCGGAACATCGCTACCGCGAGCACCCAAACGGATGCTTTCGGCGATGGGGTTCTCCTACAGTTTCTTAGTCGGGGCTATGGAGTGATGCTGTCTATTAAGTTTACCCGGCGAGTATCCGCGTACACTACGTGATTGCGACGGACTTTTGATCACACGAAAATTCCGTGGCAACCGATCAAGTGAGACTAAAGTGCTGTGTTTATAACATTCATCCAGTCATCTAATAACTATTTGCGAATTCCAAGTATTGTATCACATTCCGGATAAATAGAAAATGTTAAACTTTCCGATCGAACAATCGAACACCCAAATTTTCCCGATACAGTCCAACACATGAAATAAGTTTAATAACATTCAGTTCGTGCCTCAGTACCAACGGTCCAGCCGTAGAAGGGTCAAGCCAACGCGTCACATATGGTACGCCGTACTACCCCAAACCCTAAGGTTCAAAGGGCAGTTCAAGACGGTCACATAATGGAGTTAAGGTTTGTTGCCTTCTAGAGGGACCATCGCGTTACTTGCACTACTTAGAACGTCATTAAACTACGGAAAAGTCGAACACTTGGAAATTTACGGCAGGGGAAAAAGTGGGTATTTATATCTGGTCGAACTTTTTAACATATTCAAAAATTATCCGGAAAACACATAGGCAAAGTAAGATAATCCGATCGAATCTACGAACTCCTAATACAACCCAGAAAACTCAACTCTTGTGTTCAGATTAAAAATTCCCAGGAAAACCAACACTAAAAAATAGGAATTACTGTGCAAAATTGAACAACAGAGGACACTATACGACCGCGGAACCGCCGCATTAGGCATGCTAATGCCGCGGTTCCGCCGCGCATTTATGGATTCATGTGGTCGGGCTTCACAGTAATTCTTACAATCACCTGCTGATATTTCTGCATATTTTTAATATTCAAAAAACCATGATTTCAGAAAATGTACAGAGAGCATTTTTAGGTTTGGGTTTCGGTTCGATCGGACTTCTAACTCCGTCTACGCATCGCCTAAGGCTCTAGCTAGGCTCTGATACCACTGTAGGGTTCCTAGGCACACTAATGAAGTCTCACAAGTGATCAAACATGCCCAATTAATATTTTACATGTGCCTACAAACCCAAATACGGATCGTTAACTAGATATATAGGCGATACGATGCAAGTAATCGAATTATAGCTAATGGGAAGGGGCTACAACCTTTGTAGATCCGGTCCTCCAACTCCTAGGCTCCGTGATGATGTCTCTTCACTGTCCATATCGAATCCATGACTCTGGCATCGGCTTCATCGGAGAAATAGGAGAGCTAGGTCGTCGACGTCGATGCCGAAGATGATCTACGTCGAGGCATCACAAGATCAAGCTCACACTTCACTAAGTAATCAAACTTGTGAAGAAAACACCCTATACTACTTGGCAAGAGGTAGAGGATGAAGAAATAGGAGGTGGGTTCACTTTAGAATTGGATTTCTCACTCTTTACATCAAGTTGTCATTGATGAAGCAAGGTTTTCTTCAAGTGAAGAAGAAGAAGAAGATGAAAGATAATCATATAATAAGTGAAAAGAAAATAATACTTATCATATAATTAACCATGGTCAAGTGTAGAGAATTAACTAAGGTTAAGTGAATGGTTAGGGTTAAAAGAAGAAGACAAAATGGTCACTTGGTCAAAGCTTCATGAAGCATCAACAAGCTTCATGAAAGAAAAAAAAGAAAGAAACCATTTAGCTTTTCTTTTATCCATTTCTCAAAAAAGAATAGATAAGTAAATAAATGAACAAGTAAAAACAAAACCCTAACCATTACACAACCATGGTTTAATCTTTACACTTAGCCAATTTTGCATGCATCATCAAACATGATACAAACTAGTGCACAAAATTATATCACATATACAATGTGCATTTCAAGTGAGAAAATCCATTTAAAGTGAACCAATACTAGTTAATGCAAAGCAATATATCAAATATATAATTATGCATTAAATCATTAAATCAACACTAGATTCAATGATTCGGTCATGTCGCATATAACCGACTAGTATCCAATGTATCGACTTATCGAATCAATCCTTAATTCGATAACTAGGTTATATCGCATACAACCTTACGACACATTCATCGCGAGAATGGAATACGATATCACATATACGCATTATTCTCGGTCCCGCACATATCTCATATGCGCTCCTATTTCGTATCGCTTGAGCCAGGAAACCTCTGTGTAGGACTCTAAAGACTCGTCAATACGCCGGTAGCAGATGATGATCATATCAAGCATCCACAAGCCGCAAGCGGTCTGCTAAACGTAACGGCCGCCTGGGTATTGAGCGACCAGATGATCGACGAGCAAGCCCGCTCATACTCTTATGAATCCAACCAGTAACACTTACCGTACAGTCCGGTCTGTTCGTCTGATATGTCGCATATCTCGCCTAGGGGTGGTAAACGTCAGACCCCAATAGCTCGATAAGTCATGCCGACGTAAGGTCCATAACATTAGTGAAACTACCGATAACTCTTACCAATATATCACTGCAACCCTGGCCAGGGATTTCCTGTTATGGCCAGTCGTGCATAGCGCAACATCAACCCCCAATACCGGGAGAAACAAATCCCCTCCTATCGCTTATTGCCTCCATGTGAATCGGGACTGTACCCAAAAACCACCTGTTTGCACAACTCAGTAGAGCCGTGGTAGGGTGGAAATCAAAGCACAGTGGGAGACACACAAGACTCTCTGACGATCTCGGGTCAACAGACTAAGCTGCACCGGTGTCACCAGAGAACTGCCATCTGACGTATGGTATAATACCATCTGGGAGTTCTCGGCGAGTCCGTTCAGTGTACCCAGTTTCCACTGAGCACCCGCATACCATCTCTGATGTCAAACACCAATGGATATGGGATCATCTATCGCCCATCACATGGGTCGAGAAGATATACGCTAGTCTACTCTGGAATATCGATGCCCCGTCTCGATATTCCCACGACTAGGAACAATGAAGGATGTACTCATTGACTGCCCAGGCCCTACTAGTATGATCTTCATCATAGTCCTGGAAGTCGAGTACACATCCTAAGGGCTTTATCAACATGTAATCAGAGAGACAGAAAGTATACATGTCAAGATAAAGAGCAACCAGATAGCGTACTATCATGTCGAGCAAGAAAGTCCTTCCTATATATGTCCCAACATCCACTACAATATACATCCAATGTACAGTAATGGCCTCTAGGGCATACATATAACTAACAGATGTCATAAGAGGACGTGATATTTTCTTTCGATTCTCTCTGTAATGATAGGAGTAAATGATGGGACTGCATTAGATTAATGCAAAGCAAATAAACCAAAGTTAAATCGTTGGAACAAATTTCAAAACCACTCGGTTTTTTCAAAACAGAAAAACTTTTAAAAACGCGGAGCTTAAACCACTCCTTTTAAAAGCTATCAAGGTTCCTTCGATTATATCAAGTTCACTACATTCACGGTTTCGCCAAAACCAATCGTAGCCCTCCGTCATTTCAGTTAAATATTTATTAGTATTCAAGCTATGTATTTTGACCTTCGCCAAGGCATAGTGATTGGTAGCTGCTGAATACTTATCTGTAGCATAGATAGATGCGTTGGTTTGGGATAGTCCTACTACTATTTTGGCCTTCGTCAAGGGTATGTACGGGTGTGTTCAAATTAACAAGGATAATGACGGGTAGAACTTGCCATGTGACTTATGATATGTTGGCCTTCGTCAAGGTCATAAAGGCATGGCGCAAAAATCCACATCAGGAGTTTCTAAGGGAATTGAAACTTGCTAGTGCTGCATACCATTTGGAGTTTGATAATGTTGGTAGGATTCCTTCAGCATTATCATACAATGATATTTGGATCCCGATCCTACTGTGAGTATCCCCTACTTCTCGGGAGTTTATTTCACTTAACGATCAATGTTATAAACCATGTAGGTTTCTAGAACAATGTTAGAAGGGTTACGCCTCCACGGAAAAGAGGTTTTGTAATTAAGGAACTTCACGAAAGCGTTGGAAAACCTCACTCGAAGTACCAACACTAGCCTGGCTGAACGGTTAAGTAAGAATTGTATGGTGAGATTAATCCTGACTAATTTCTCTTTTCTGATATAAAGAGGGATTCGAGAAATAGTGGGAGCCATCCTGTTAAGATAAATTAAAAACCAATCTAAACTTGCAAGAGCATCATGCTAAGTGTTTTCTTCCCTCTCTCTTAATTGCAGCGACCTTGTGACAAGACATCGGTTACATCTGGATAATAAAATGATTAAATCTGACTGTATTGACTGGCAAAGGTCTTTCCAGATGCCCATTACCCATGACAAACTGGGACACCTCTTCACTAATCTAACCCCTGCCGTCTCAGGACCAGTTTTCATCGTCATGGAGTCTGATATCCGTAAGACATTGAAAAAAGACTGTGCGAATGCCAAGTGCCTCATGTTGGCCTCAGTCGATGGTACATACCAGAGGCAGCACGAGAAGATGGACGTAGTTTCTGTCTTCCTCCATAATAAAGATTTACATGGAGAGCAATCTCGAATAGCAAGATATGAGACATCGAACGAATTGC
This sequence comes from Agapanthus africanus, assembly GCA_030015575.1. Lineage (NCBI taxonomy): Eukaryota > Viridiplantae > Streptophyta > Magnoliopsida > Asparagales > Amaryllidaceae > Agapanthus > Agapanthus africanus. The sequence continues at coordinate 467,245,690 of CM057339.1, read as the reverse complement.
TTCAAGCGAGGTTGGCTGTCGGGTCATCTGTAGGGGACAGCGTCTTTACAGAGACTAGCTATTTTGATAAGCTCACGGACCTGAAGACCACGTTGAAGAACGGGTCAAATACTGACTTGATTCTAGAGTCTCTGCCCTCTACTTACACCTTGAAGGAAACCGGGGAAGTAGAAGGAAAGAGAAGGGAAAAAGTTTCGGGACTAGATGCAAGGAAGGAGGGACGTCCCTATTGTCACGGGAACAGATATTGGCAGAAGGATTGCAGGGCTTTGGAAGCCAGTAGCCAGGATTCGAAGCATGTTGTGGCTTTGTCTTCGGGTGTGTTTGTAGTAGAAAACTGTATGTCAATTAACTCTACTTCCTGGGAACTAGATACCGGATCAGGATCTCACATCTGTAATTCATTACAGGCTTTGAGAAACCATAGAGTTATCAGGTTAGGTGATATGACTTTCAGGGTTGCTAACGGAATGAGCGTGGACGCAGAATCCGTAGGGGAATATCACCTTGGAATGACAAGTGGGCAGATATTGATTCTACGTAACTGTTTGTATATACCTAGTCTAGCCTGTAATATCATATCCGTATCCTTACTTTCTAAGGAAGGATATGATTTTACTTTTGTAAGCGATGTGGTCCACATCCATCTAAATCAAGTTCTGATTGGGTCATGTACATTAGAAAACGGAATATACGTATTGAATCAAGCTCAAGTTTTCAATGTCCAGAACACACTTAAAAGAAAGTCTCCGGAAACAAATCATGCTTTCATATAGCGTTGTAGACTGGGTCACATCAATGAGAAACGGTTAACGAAGTTACATAAAGTGTGATATTTGAATCCGTTCGAATAACAGTCTTATGCTACTTGTGAATCTCGTCTCATCGGAAAGATGACAAAGACTCTGTTCACTGGACACGGAGTAAGAGCGAGTGTGCTCTTGGGACACATACACAGCGACGTGTGTGGTCCAATGTCAACACATACGCGAAGTGGTTATTCATACTTCATTACTTTTATGGATGATTTCTCTAGGTATGGACATGTCTTCCTGATGAAGCCTAAATCCGAAGCCTTTGAGAAATTCCGAGAATACAAGAATGAAGTGGAAAAACAAACAGGCAAAAGTATCAAGATAATGAGATCTGATCGAGGAGGTGAATACTTGAGTGCCGAGTTTCTGGGCTACTTAAAAGAGAATGGAATTCTCTCTCAGCTTAATCCTCCATACACACCACAACACAATGGCGTATCGGAAAGGCGGAATCGAACCCTATTAGATACGGTTCATTCCATGATGAGTAAGGCTGAGTTACCGTGATCTTTCTAGGGTTATGCACTAGAAACAGCTGCATATCTTTTGAACAAGGTTCCAACCAAGACTGTGCCAACCACACCATATCGGATGTGGAGTAGGAAGAAGCCCTGTCTTAAGTATCTTAAGACATGAGGATGTCCAGCTTTTGTAAAGAAGCAGCATGTGAACAAGCTCGAGGCACGCTCAGTATTGTGTATGTTTATGGGATACCCCATGAACTCCAGGGGATATCTTCTCTATTCCGCAGAGGAACAAAAGGTTTTTATTTCTCAGCATGCCCACTTCTTGGAAACTGAATTTTTAGAAAATCAGATAAGTGGTAGCGCAATAGAACTGGAAGAAATTCCACAACCACAAGCTATTACTGAAAGCTTGATAGAACCAGAAGTTTCAGGAGAATCGGACATCCCACCGCCACTCCGAAGGAGTAGTAGGCAGTCTGATCCGCTCGAGAGATACTTCGGTTTTCTTATAGAAAGGGATAGATAAGATTGCATCATTGAAAATGATGAGCCTACTAGCTTCCACCAAGCCATTCAGAGCGGTGACTCGGTAAAATGGCTGGATGCAATGCGGACCGAGATGGAGTCCATGTACACCAACAAAGTTTGGACTTTGGACATTGTTCCAGAAGGGGTAAAACACGTAGGCGGCAAATGGATCTTCGGAAAGAAGATTGGTGTAGATGGACAGGTTGAAACCTATAACGCTAGACTTGATGCAAAGGGTTTTCGTCAAAGACCTGGTTTGGTTATGACGAAACCTTTTCTCCAGTGGCTATGCTCAAATCCATTCGGATCCTTCTTGCCATTGCTTCCTTCCACGATTATGAGATCTGGCAGATAGACGTAAAGACGGCTCTTCTAAATGGAAATTTGGAAGAGTGCGTCTATATGGATCAGCCGAAGGGTTTCATTCAGAGTGGGAGCAGCGGTAAACTGTGCAAGTTGCTTAAGTCCATTTATGTACTGAAGTAGGCATCGCGGAGTTGGAACATCTGCTTTGATGATACTGTCAAAGAATTCGACTTTATCAAAAATCCGGATGAACCATGCACTTACAGTAAGATTGTAGGGAGAACTGTGGTATTCTTCGTCTTGTACGTGGATGACATTCTCCTAATAGGAAATGACATTCCTATGCTACAGTCAGTCAAAGGATTCTTGTCGCAGAGGTTCTCCATGAAGGACCTGGGCGATGCCAACTACATTCTGGGGATCCAGATCTATCGTGATAGATCTAAGAGGATGTTGGGACTTTCGCAGTCCAGGTACATCGACACTAAACTGAAACGATTCAGTATGGAAGATTCAAAGTGCGGTAATCTACCGACATGTCACGGAATCACCCTCTTTAAACAGATGTCTCCCAAGACTGATTTGGAAAGGGCTCACATGTCATCTATACCCTACGCATCTGCGGTAGGCTCTATAATGTATGCGATATTGTGTACCAGACCAGATGTAGCATACGCATTAAGCTTTGTAAGCTGGTATCAATCGGACCCAGGGAAGAAACACTGGATAGCAGTAAAGAACATTCTCAACTACATGAGAAGGACTAAGGAGATGTTCTTGGTGTATGGCGGAAAAGGCCTCCAGATCGATGCCTTTGCTGACTCCAGCTTCTAGAGTGGCAAGGATGACTCTAAGTCCATGTCGGGTTATGTCTTTACCTTCAATGGAGGGGCGGTTTGCTAGAAGAGCTCCAAGCAGGGAACCGTTGATGACTCAACTATGGAAGCGGAGTACATAGCTGCTTGCGATGCCGCAAAGGAAGCTTTCTGGATGAAGAAGTTCCTCATAGAGCTTCAGGTGGTTCCTACCATTGTTGATCCAATACCGCTGTATTGTGACAACAACGGCGCTATAGCTTTAGTGAAGGAACCCAAGTCCCATCAGAAGTCCAGACGCATTTTGAGGCGGTACCACCTGATTAGGGAGATTGTAGATCGCCGAGAGATCGAGGTGAAGAGAGTATATTTGGAGAATAACACTGCAGATCCATTCATGAAGGCCATATCCCAAACTCAGTTCGAGCGGCTGATCGAGATGATTGGTCTTCGATACGCCAGTACATGGCCCTAATTGAAGTGGAAGAGTTAGTGTGTATGCCCTAGAGGCCATAACTGTATCATACTAGTTGTATATTACTTATTGGATGCTTTGGATATTCACAGTTGTATCGACAGTCTTGCTCAAAATAGTAGTATGCTACTTGGTTTGTTTCTACTTCAATATGTGCATGTGTTTCTTTAGCATATCGCTTATACATATTAGTGGAGCCCTTAGGATCTTTGCATGATTACCAGCGTTGTGACGGCGGTCACACTAGTGGGGCTGAGTAATCTACGAGCACATCCTTATACAGGTCCCTAGTCCTAAGATTATCGAGATGGGGCATCGATACAATGGAGTAGGCTAGCGTATACGCTTCTTATCCCAGCAGGGGAGATGGTCTGTCCCACAGCCATTAGTACGTCGTACTAGAGATAGTATGTGGGTGCTCGTTAGGTTACGAGTATACTGGACAGGACTCGTCGGGAACTGTTGGTTGGTACTATACCTATCGTCTGATAAGAGTTCCCAGGTAACAGGAGTACAGCTTAGTCCGTCGACTTGACACTGCTACTTTGCATCGAGTGTGTTCCTACTGTACTTTGATTACTACCCTACCACGGCTCAAAGGAGTCATGCAAACAGGTATTAGTTGGGTGCAGTCCTGAACCACTTGGAGGAAGTAGCGGTTAGATAGGATTCGTCTCTCCCGGTATTGGGGGTTGATATCGCGCTGTGTCTAGGAGAGACATTAACCAAAGTCCCTGGCCAGGGCAAGCAAGAATTACTGGTAGTATTTTCAGTAGTTTCTCAGGGTATTCTGGGCTACACTCCGACATGACTTATAGCGCTATTAGGGGTCTGACTTTTACCGCCTCCTAGGCCCGATATGCGATACTCTTAGACAAACAGAACGGATTGTATGGAGATTTTCATAAATAGGCTCAGTTGGAGTTCGGATGAGTTATTTCATCGGCCTTCTTATCAACATTTACCTGGGGGTCGTTACGTACAGCTAGTGCCGCTTGCGACCTGTGGTTAAACCAACTGCCAGCGTAGTGTCGAGCATAGTCACATAATTCGCGAATTATTCGGCGAATTCGCGAATAATTCGCGAATTATGTGACTGCCGATTAAATCTGCGAATTATTCTCCATCACCGAACGCGCCGAATTATTGCCTTATTCACGAATAATTCCCGAATTATTCGCGAATTGTTCAAAAAAAGAGAATTATTCAAAAAGCAGCAAATAATTCACGAAATCAAAATCTAGTGTCTCATATATTAATTTTATATTAATTTTTTGCTCGAAATCCTTCCCAAACATTTCCCGAACACTTACCGAATCTTTCCCGAATACCTGCCAATTTTTTCCGAATAGTTCTCCGAATCCGAATTTTCGACCTCGCCGAATTATTGCCGAATCACGAATTTGTGACTATGGTGTCGAGTATTTAGAGTCCCACACAGAAGGTTTCCCTACATCAGACAAAAGATATAGATGTCGTATGGTTTTACGACAGGGTTTGATCACGTGCGTGTACTCGTGCACGCAAGATGATTCGGGCGGACAATACTAGCGGGCTTTGGTTTAAGCCGGATCCTAGTATTGTACTGATGGATTGTTTTCGTCTTTTTGTATCCGCATTTTTAGGAATACTGATACGAGTACGTATGTACGGACGAGGGGCATTTTTGTAAATTGGTCAAAGATGCTTCTAGAAGGTGACATGTCATATTGTTATTATTCATTTTGGTTTAAATGAAAATACATTATGACATAAGAGGATGAGGTGGAAATTGCATGAAAATGGACTTAGCTTCGAATGACACATAGTGAGTTTTTGGCCCATGAGTCATTTTTTGTTACTTGAACCATATATTTGATAATTGATATTGATTTATTATGTGAATTATCAATATGGTTCAGGTTGTAAAAAGGAGAGAGCTAACTCTAATCTTGATTCTGTTTCCTCACTAGCTTTTTCTCCAAGGTCACCTTCTTCCTCAAAGCTCTAGTGAATTCATGTGTTGAGTGATCTAGGTCAAGCAAAGATATTACAATCCATCTGCACATCTCTACGTCCTCTACGACATCATGAGTAGCGATCTTGATGCCCTAGTTGCCTCCGTTGAGGTTGGAGTTCGATGCACATCTCCTTAGGTGGATCATCATGGATTTGAGAAGTCCGATGAGGGAGCGGCGATCCGAATCGATCCATGGAGTCATCAACCAGAAGAAGGACAGCAAGGAATAAAGACCCGAAGGATCGGAATCGTGAGGTATAAACCATTGTACTTTAAGTTAACCCAGCATTTAGTTTGCTAGTTAGTGTTTAGCACCAATCCTGGAGTCCAAGTCCGTGCCACGATACCTTTGAAAATTGTTTTTCACCTATTCCGCCCCCCCGCGATCCTGCGGGGTGCGCGACATGGACTTACAATGTTGACTAGATCATGCTCTTATTCATTTACAAATGTTGATAAAGCCCTGAGGATATTTGGTTGACTACTGTGATTATGATGGAGATCATACTAGTGGGACGCCTGTAGTTTATAAGCATATCCTAAAATGTCCCTTGTCGTACGTGTATCGAGATGGGGCATCGATATACCAGAGTAGACTAGCATATATGATACTAGACCCATATGATGGGCGATGGATGTTACCACATCTATTAATATTTGACATCGAGATCATATGCGGGTGCTCAGTGGAGACTGGGTACACTGGACGGACTCGCCGAGAACTCCTATATGGTATTATATCTATCGCCGGGTAGCAGTTCTCAGGTGACACTGGTACAAGTTAGTCTGAAGACCCGAGATCGTCATTGAGTCTTGTGTGTTCTCCCTCTATACTTTGATTACCACCCTACCACGGCTCTACTTGGTCGTGCAAACAGGTGGCTTCAGGGTACAGTCCCGAGTCACACGAAGACGATGAGCGATAGGAGGGGTTTCGTCTCTCCCAGTATTGGGGGTTGATGCTGTGCTGTGCACGATTGACTATATCGGTAAGTCCCTGGCCAGGGCTGTTGGGATTTACTGATAAGAGTTATAAGTACTTTCTCCATATGTTATAGACCATTCATCGGCACGACTTATTGAGTTATTCGGGTCAACGATACCATCCGAAGACTCGTAGCATATCTGACGAAGAGACCGGACTGTACGGTAGTGTTGCCAGTTGGCTCGACGGGAGTTATGACAGGTTCCCTTGTTTTCATATGATCGCTCAATACCCGGGTGGCTGTTATATTTAGCTGACCTCTTGCGGCATGGGGGTGCTTGATATGATCATCACCCACTGCCGGCGTATTGACGAGTCTTAGAGTCACACAATAGAGTTACCTAGCCCAGGCGAAACGATGTGGTGCACATATGAGATATGTGCGAGCACCCGATTAAATGAGCGCATGTGATACCGTATATTAATCGTGCGGTTTGCTTTTGGTCGGGTCATATGTGATATGACCGGTTTGCTAAATCAAGTGTTGGCTTATCATTGAACATTAGCCTTTTCACTTTAAACCCTTCTTGTCTTTTGTTGTATGCATGCTTGTATGCATTTATTCTCATTGAAGCACATTTGGATGTGCATGCACACATACGTGCATACACATATGTGTCATGGTTGTTGACACACTTCATGGTGGCAATATAAAACTTACATGTTAGTAAATGTATGCATATTTATTTTTGAGTGGAAACAAATAGATTAATTCAAGGTTGATTTTTCTTCTCTCCATTAACCTTTCCACTAACCATAAGTTAACATTCTATACTTGTTTTGTGCTCCAAAATAAATATGTAGATATTTATTAACATATGGTTAAAGATGAGAAGGAAAATATATATATGTTTTTCTTTCTCATTTTAATTATCTTGATCATTATCTCTTAAGCTCTCATTTGCCATCATCTTCTTCCTCCTCTCTCTTGCTCTTTAGCTTTCATTAGTGAACAAAACAGTGATCAAGTTAGGGTTTTGAAGTGAGAAAACAAACCACATCACCATTCTACACTACTCTTGCACATTAGTTTAGAGTGTTGTCTTCTACTTCTTCTCTTGATCAAGTGGAGCTTCAAGCTTGGACAAAGAGGACTCCGGGTGGATCGTCGTGGACCTAGAGGATCTCAATCGAGCTTCTTTCAACTCTCAAGTGGTCAAGGAGTCTAGCGTAGGGAGCTACAAAGGTTTTATTCTCAAACCCTAGCCTTTTACTACCCGTGTTTGTGTTAAAGTCTTGTTACCCTAGAGTTTCTAGTATGATCCTTAGGATTGTTTCTCTAGCACACTATAATTTTTTAATATGGCAAGTGTGATACTACCAAACCCTAGTAGTGGTGCTGCAGAAACACCTTCATGGTATCCGAGCTTAACTAGAAGCCTAGACGATGTTACGACAATACGAAAATGAAAACTTCCGCAAAAATACGAAATTAGAAAACCCAAGAAATGCTCTCTGTAAATTTATTAAAAGGTGATCTAAAAATTATTTAAACAACTGCATAGTGGCATTTATGATAATATAAGAACACAGGTGCGAAACGAGAGGGGGTGACCGGTTTTGGCCGGCGGCCAAGTGGGTTTTTCCGGTGTCACCGGACTTTTGTGCTCCCCTGCTCCTCGTTTTGCACCTGTGCTCTTTACATTATGATCTGGGGTTTCTGGTATTGTTTATGTAGTCCAGAATTGCATGTGATGTAAGTTTGGTAATGAACTCTTTGCGGAGTACTTCGTATTCGTACTTTTATAGCAGTGTATTGGTAACTTTGGCGACGTTAAATAGGTCGAACAAATTATCGAACACTGGTATTTTCCAGGTTAAACGTACTCAATATATAATACAGGTATTCCTATGACCCTCTAGAAGAATTAACCCTAACTCGAGATGTGACCACAAAACTGCGACTAAAACTTAGGGTTTACCGTAGTTAATGGCGCCACAAATGAGGCTTGGGTCTGCCCTTCTACGGTTGGTCCGTTAAATACCGTGTCATAGATTTTGGGTATTGTTTAACGGTGCTTAACTGTTGAGCTTGCTGGAGAATATGGGTGTTCGTTAATTCGATCGAAGTGTTTACCATTGCCTTGTAGTATGTGATACTTGTTTCTTCGACCTTAAGCGTAGTATGCGTATCGCCGGTTTTGTTGCTATATGTCAACGACAATTGGGGTACGCATACTTTCTTACGTTGATGACATGTGATGTTATGTATTGCTACGCTGTGATGTATATGATTGTCGTGATCGAATAGCCAGGGGGTTTTATGTGAGACGAGAGTTTTACGTTTCATTCATGTAAAATTCATTTGTAATGTAATATTCTTTTATTTTGGGCTCTTCCGGGTTGAGGATGATGTCATCATTGATGTATATTATTTACTTTTCCGCATTAGGATAGACCCAAGGTGGAGAGCAAAAGTGACTGGGTTCTAGAGTCTAGTGGGAGACCGTCTCGAGAAGTCGGGACCGGGTCTCCTAACTATAGAATTGGTAGGGTCGCTTGCCGCTCTCGTAGGGTTCTAGGGTGTGGGATTGGCTATTCATCACGACTGTAGAATCCGTATTTTCTATTCTTGGCTAAATACTAAATACGGACGTTTTAGTATATCCAATATGATCATATCTGTGTTTCTGCTGTCTATATTCTGTGATGTGATCGCTTAATATATCTGAGACGAATGCTATATTGTATATGAGATATATAATAGACATTGCTTATGTTTTACACCCGCGCTAGTCCCCTCCTGGTATGCCGTTAGTTAAATAACCTAACGGTGCATAACGGGACATTGCACCGAATGCGGATGGCATATGCGTACGTTGTATTTTCGTTTCTTTTCTGTGATTGGCTTAAGGACTTAAATGATGGGACAACATTAATATGATTAATGTGAAGAAAATAAACCTAAAAAGATATTGTAGAATCGGATTTGTAAACCACTCGGCTTTTTACGAAAAAGCTTCATTTCAAAACTGCGGAGCATAAGCCACTCCTTTTGAAAACCGTTTAATTCTATGTTGATATCAAGTTCAAAGCGTTAAACATTTTCTTAAAAATCATCTGCAATCCTCCGTCATTTTAGGAAGTAGAGTACTTAGTATTCGTGCTACGTTTGTTGACCTTAGCCAAGGAATAGTGTACGGTAGCTAAGTGATATCTTCCTACAATGCATATGATGCAAATTAATTAGGACCGGCATGTGACTTTGTTGACCTTAGCCAAGGGTCATGTAAATGGGTCTAATTAATTAAGAAATGACGTGTTCAACATAACTAGTTCTTGTGATTTGTTGAACATAGCCAAGGTCATCAGTACTAGGGGTAAAAATCATATGGGGAATTTCGAGAGTTGAAATTTGCAATGATATTGCATATCTTCCATATGATGGTTGGATCCTGATCCTACTTTGGGTAGTAGTTGCTCCAGGAGAGTTTTGCAGTTTACAATTAGCTAACCTATTATGTCTCTTGAAAGGTGTTAACGGGGCTACGCCTCTGGGAAGATGAGATTTATATTAATTAGGTCCGTGTGAAAGCACGGGGAACCTTCCTCAAGTACCGACACTGGACTGGCTGAACGGTTAGCGAAGTTGTAAACTGTAATTAATTCTGGCAAGTTTTCTTTTTATGGTTTGAAAGAAAAACTTAATTAAAGTAGTGGGAGACATCGATTGGATAAGATAATAACCAATCTGATCTTTGCAAGTGCTTTCGCTGTGTGTATACTTTTCTCTCCCTTAATGGATGATACCAATGAAAGGACTCAAGCTTCTACTGGATAAAAATAAACTGAATGTGACCAATTATAAAGACTGGCTGAGGAACCTTAACATTGCCTTGGCTTATGATAAGGTATCATATGTCCTCACAGCTCCATCACCGCCCGTCCCAGGTCCTAAATCCTCAGTTGTGGATATTGAAGTCCGCAAGACATGGGATGCTGACTGTGCCATAGCCAAGTGTCTCGTGCTTGCATCGATAGATAACACACATCAGAAGCAGCACGAGAATATGGACGTACAAGCCATATTTCTCCATACAAAGGAGTTGTATGGAGCGCAATCCCGCGTATTATGATACGAAGCATCCAGAAAACTATTTCAGATGCGAATGGCCCCTGGCACAACAGTAGAAGACCATGTTCTGAAGATGATAGCTCTCATAGAGGAGCTTGAAGACCTTGGGTCGAAAATGGACAATGAGCAATATACGGATATTATTCTCCAGTCACTCCCCTCCACCTTTGCTCAATTTATAGTTAACTCTGACAATCACTCTGTCATCCATGTCATCTTTGAAGCTTGGAATGATAACCGTCTCCAAAAGGAGTCCGCTGTCATCAAATCCGTAGAACATGCACTTATGTTCTAAAACTGCTCCCTTATATTTCTCTAGGATTGGATTAATATAAACTTATCGCATCTAGTGCAAAAACAACATCTGGTGTGGTACTTGACATCTCACTATTGACTCAACTGCCTAAGCAAGTGATCTGCCAATCATACATATCCCTTTCCCCTTTAGTCTGTAAGACACCTTTAGAGAGGGTGACTCCATCATCTGCAGGTACACCACCATGGCAGGAGTCATCTATTCTGAAATACTATTAGAATACAGTCAAAGTACCCATATTGGGAAACTACCCAAATCTAGATCTAAAACCATAGATCTAGAAACCAGAATGTCAGATATTATATCCATATCCTTTGTGGAGAAACAACTGTGTGACGACCACTGTATAACCGATCGTAGTATAAGAATTTTACTTTCTACTTTGTATATGTCATCCAAATACCAGGACATCACACCCTACTACCTTCTCAACAGATCCATCCCCTATTCTGATGAAGTCAAACCCATGACTGTCATATAAAAAAGAGATGTCCTATCTCCGCTATATCTGCTCAAGTCTATAAATAGATATAAGCTACTTGCCCACTATGCTTCCGCTGCTTTCACTGACCATAACAACCCTCTGGCAGAATAATATATACGTGCACTTCTAAAGCTAGTTTAGAACGACGCTATACTTAACCTCCTGCCGGGTCTCATAGCCTAAAACAACAGTAGTGTCAAGTCTGGGTAAACAAGAACCTCTCTGTCACCGTCTTTGAGGCTACCGGAGTACCTCTCGGGTGTCTGAGGTTACCCACCATATCAGCGGAGTGGCTATTGGAATGTCAAACCTGATTGAATCTTTATGACCTCTTAAATTTTCCGCAATCGTTTGCGGTTCTGGAATCACTTCCAGTTCTACCATACTCCCACTACTGTTTTCTAAAAAAATCCATTTTTACTAAAACTGTGGCAAGTCAAGAACAATATCACTATTAATCTTCCAAATGGTAGAAAGTCAACCCTCGTCATAGCCTGGGCCAACCCACAAATAGCCATTACAGAAACGTTCCTTGAGTTATCCAGAGTCTGGTTTTAAGCAAAAGCCAGACAACTCCCCTTACCTTAACATCATTAAGGTTTGAACTATTCCATATCCAATATAGAAACTTTGGCACTTATTTAATTGGAACCAGATTCAAATCATGCAGCTGTCTCCAGTGCATATCAACTTAATGGAGAGAGGCTAATCAACTACTCAACTGAGGAACACATCCAATTATGAGTAATCTGAAAGAGAAACAAGTTTCTCAAAACCTTTACTATCATCTGAATGCCACTCATAAGTATCTACATCTTCGATCTCTTTGAAGAATCCCGATACTTGAGATACCTGGTTCTCTACTTTATTCTTGTTAGTGTTTATGCCCTAGAAGGCCATTACTGTATCATACTTGTTTGTATATTACTTAATGGAAGCTTGGGATATTAACATGTATATGACAGTCTTGCTAAACATGGTAGTATGCTACTTGGTTTTTCTATCTTAATATGTGAGTATACGTATTGATAGAGCTCTTAGGATCTTGCTTGATTACCAGCGTTGTGATGGTAGTCACACTAGTGGGGTCTGGGTAGTCTTCAAGCACATCCTTATTCAGGTCCGTGGTCATTGGATTATCGAGACAGAGCATCGATACGCCGGAGTAGACTAGTGTGTATGCTTCTCATCCCAGTTGGGGAGATGGTCTGTCCCACAGCCGTCAGTACGTCGTACTGGAGATAGTATACATGTGCTCGTTAGGTTACGGGTATACCGGACAGGACTCACAGGGAACTGTTGGTTGGTTTTATACCAGTCGTCAGTGAGCAATTCCCAGGTGACATGAGTACAGCATAGTCCGCAGACTTGACACTGCTACTTCGCCTCGAGTGTGTCCCACTGTTCTTAGATTGCTACCCTACCACGGCTCAAATGAGTCGTGTAAACAGGTAGCAGTTGGGTGCAGTCCCGAGCACTTGGAGGCAGTGGCGGTTAGATAGGATTCGTCCCTCCCGGTATTGGGAGTAGATATCGCGCTGTATCAGAGAGCCATTACGCAAAGTCCCTGGCCAGGGCAAGAGAGATTTGCTGGTAGGTTCCAGTAGTTTCTCAGGGTGTAATGGGCTTCCCTCCGACCAGACTTATACCGCTATTAGGGGACTGACGCTTGCCGCCCCCCTAGGTCCGATATGCGATAGTCTTGGACGAACGGACCGGACTGTATGGAGATTGTCATAGCAGGCTCAGTAGGAGTTCGGATGGGTTTCCTCATCGGCCTTCTTATCGACAACTACCTGGGGACCGTTACGTACAGCTAGTGCCGCTTGCGGTCTGTGGTTAAACCCACTGCCAGCGTAGTAGTCGAGTATCTAGAGTCCCACACAGAGAGTTTCCTACTCCAGGCGAAACGATATAGAGGTCGTATGGTTTTACGACAAAGGGTTCGGACGCGTATGTGTGTTTACACACTTACGTCGTTTGGACAGTTTTTACCAGTCGGCTTTGGTTTAAGCCAGTTACTGGTGTCCGGTTATTGGATTTATACAGTCTAAAGTTTTTCCGTATTTTTGCGGATCGGAGGGGCGTTCTCGTAATTGTGCGAGAAGCTTCTAGAAGATGGTGACTAAGGAGGTTTAGGTGTCATATACATTTAATGGGTTATATGAGTCATGAGGGTGATTCATTCATCTCATTAATGCACATTAAATGCTTAATGACTCATGCTAATGAATCACCACTTGATATTTGTGAAGCATGATTATTCATCACTCTTTATTCTTTTCTTCATAAAAGAAAATGCTTCATATCTATTATGATACTCATAAGCTTTATTCAATTATCATCTACACATTCTCTCTCCTCAAGCTCTCTCTCTTCAAACCCTAATCCTCACCTCTCATGTGTTGAGAACTAGGATTAGCTAGACTAAACAATCCATAACCCTCACTCTATCTCATCTATCTTCTTTGATTAGCAATCCAAGAAGGTTAGTTGCCTGAAGTTTAGAGGCTAAGCTTGGTGTTTTGCTCTCGGGTGGATCGTCTACTGCAAAGAGAAGGCCGAGGAGGACGAGGAGATCGTAAAGACGAAGGACTTGGTTCGATAGGTATAATCCCTAAGCATAGTTGTTTAGAACAACTATGTGTTTGGTTAGTTATCGTTTAGCTTCGATTTAAGCGGTTAGTCGATGTTCGCTCACTAAACAAGTTCGTTTTTGAAAATTCCGCCTCCCCACAAGTATTGGGGTGTAGTACATCGACTTTCAGTGGTATCAGAGCCTCGCTAAACAATAAATAACTTAATTGCAAATTTGTATGAATTTCGAACGGAAAAAATGAAACCGGAAAACACCGAACTGTCAAGTTTCTGTCGAAATTTAAATGAAGTCTAAAAATTTTTCAGGGATGTTCAGAAAGCTTGGAAAGAATCCAGGAGAACACCCAAGAAAATTGGGGCCATGATTCGACCAAACGGCCGCGGAACCGCGGCGGATCCCACCGATCCGCCGCGCTTCCGCCGCCGAGTTGCCGAGTCATGATCCCAATTTTCTTGTGTGGGTCCCCTGTGATATTTGGTATTTTCTGGAATTTTTAATATTTGCTCAGGTTTCAGTTTTACAGAGCAGTATTGGAGCAATATTAAAGATGTTTAATCGATCGAAATTGTACGGTATTTGCATATTGGATTATTTCTGTGATTGTATAATGTGTTCGTAAACCTCCCCTAACTGCTAGTATGTCGGTTGGCAGGGGGTTGCACATTTCTGTAATGGTTTTATCTGTTTGTGCATATGAACTGTATTGGACTGTTATGGTGTATAGCCGAGGTTATGCAATGGGTTATTATTTAATTCATTTGTTGTAAATGTAATTTGTTGTAATATTATTTTTGCGGGGCACATCCAGGTTGCGGTTGTAGCCACCGTTGTATTATTTCATTTTACTGTTTCTGCTCCTAGGACTGACCCAAGGTGGGGTACACAAACTGCCGGGTGGGTAGTTTGCCGTACCCGTAGGGGTCGAGGGTGGGGTAATGGATATTCATCACAACTATGTTATCCGTCTTTTCTTTCAGGCTCAAAAGAAATACTGATTACTTGCAAATCCAATTAAGTTCATCTGTGTTCTGGAATGTATATCATTGCGTCAGACGAATGTAAAATATCTATATATATGATAGCTATTTAGACGTCACTTATGTTTTACACCCGCGCTAGCCCAGTCCCCGCTCTGTCGTTAGTTAAGTAACCTAACGGGTAATGACGGGACCCAGTGGCGAATGCGGATGGCATAAGAGGACGTCATATTTTCGTTGTTCGCTGCAATGATAGGTTAATGATGGGACGCATTATCTATAATGCAAAGAAAATAAACCAAAGTTTTAATCGTTGGAACAATTTAAAAGAAACCAGTCGGTTAATTTTAAAAACAGATATTTTTAAATGCTGAGCTTTAACCACTCCTTTTAAAAGCTATCAGGTTCCTTCGGTTATATCAAGTTCACTACGTTCACGGTTTCGCCAAAACCATTCGTAGCCCTCCGTCATTTCATCAGGGTATTTAGTAGTATTCAAGCTATGTATTTTGACCTAACGCCAAGGCATAGTGTTTGGTAGCTACTGGATATTCATTTGTTGCATAGATAGATGAGTTAGTTTGGGACAGTCGTTTTATCATTTTGGCCGAACGTCAAGGATATACACGGATGGGTTCAAATTGACAAGATAATGATGGGTAGAACTTGACATGTGACTTATGACATTTTGACCTAACGCCAAGGTCATAAGAGCATGGGGCAAAAACTTATATCGGGAATTTCTAAAGAAACTGAAATTTGCAAAGAGTTGCATACCATTTGGAGTTTGATGAATGTTGGTAGCATTCCTTCAACATTATCATACGATGATATTTGGATCCCGATCCTACTGTGAGTATATGCTACTTATCAGGATATTCGTCACTTAACGATCAATGCTATAAACCAAGTAGGTGTCCAGAAAGGTGTCAGCGGGGTTGCGCCCCCAGAGAAAAGAGGTTATTTAATTAAGGAACTTCGCGAAAGCGTTGGAAAACCTCCCTCGAAGTATCGACACTGGCCTGGCTGAACGGTTAAGCAAGTATTGTACGGTGAGAATAGTCCTGGCTAATTCTTCTTTTATGGTTTGAGGAAGGATTCGAGAAACAGTGGGAGCCACCCAGTTTAGATAAACTAAAAACCACTCTAAACTTGCAAGAGCATCATGCTAAAGAGTTTTCTTCTCTCTCTTCTAATTGCAGCGACCCTGAAAATGACTGGACTTAAGTTACTTTTAGAGAAAAATATACTGACAGGGCCAAACTATAAAGATTGGCTGCGGAATGTCAAAATGGCTTTGACCTGTCACAAACTGGGGTACGTCCTCACCACTACGGCACCTGCTGTCCCTGGTCCCAAATCCAGCAATGCCGATAAGGAAATCCGCAAAACCTGGGATTTAAATTGCGCGAAAGCTAAGTGCATCGTGCTTGCCTCGATGAACAATGAACATCAGAGGAGGCACGAGGATATGGACCTTGATGGCATATTTCTCCATAGAAAGGAACTTTATGGAGAGCAATCTCGTATAGCAAGATACGAGACCTCTAAGAACTTGTTTCGAGCGAGGTTGGCTGTCGGGTCATCGGTAGGAGAACATGTCCTAAAGATGATTGGCTATATTGAAGAGCTCGCAGACCTTGGGACGACTTTGGATAATGAGCTCTATACAGACCTTATTCTCCAGTCCCTTCCTCACACCTACGCCCAGTTTATCCTGAACTTCAACCTTCAAAGAAAAGAAGTTGAACTTCCGGAACTCCTGAACTTGTTAAGAAGTGCAGAGGGCACCTTGCAGAAAGCAAGGGAAACACCCGCTATGTTTGTTGGCGGTTCATCTTCTTCCGGGTCCAATGCTAGGGCCAAAGGAAGGAAGAAGAAGGCCGCATCCAGACCTAGAGGAGGTGTTAGTAAGGTGGGAGGGAAGGGAAAGAAAAAGCTTGCAGTACCGGTAGTTGGCCAGGATGACTGCTTCCATTGTCACAGGAAAGGGCACTGAAAAAAGGATTGCAAGGCATGGAACGCCAAGAACCAAGAACCGAAGCAAGCTGTGGCTTCGACTTCAGGTGTGTTTGTAAGTGAGAATTGTCTGTCAATCAACTCTACTTCCTGGGTATTGGATACCGGATCAGGATCTCATATTTGCAATTCATTCCAGGCACTGAGAAACCGTAGAGTGCTGAAGGAAGGTGATATGACCCTAAAGGTTGCTAACGGAGCTAGCGTGGGAGCTGCGTCCGTCGGGGATTATCACCTAGGATTGACGAGTGGACATATTTTGGTTTAACAAAACTGTTATTTTGTACCAAGCTTAACGTGTAATATCATATCAGTTTCCTTGTTATCAAATAAAGGTTATGATTTCACGTTTGTAAGAGATGTTGTTAACATCCACCTTAATCATGGTTTGATTGGGTCCGGTACATTAAATAACGGAATATATGTTTTAAACCAACTCCAAATTTTCATTGTCCAGAACACACTAAAAAGAAAGTCTCCAGATTTAAATAAAGCTTTCTTATGGCATTGTAGACTGGGTCACATCAATGAGAGAAGGTTGACTAAGTTGCATAGAGAAGGATATTTGGACTCGTTCGAATATCAAACTTATGACACTTGTCAATCTTGTCTCAAAGGAAAGATGACAAAGACTCCATTTACTGGACAAGGAGTAAGAGCGAGCGAGCTCTTGGGACTCATACACAGCGATGAATGTGGTCCAATGTCTACACATGCAAGAGGTGATTTTTCCTATTTCATTACTTTCACGGATGATTACTCAAGGTACGGATTCATTTATCTGATGAAACATAAATCCGAGGCTTTTGAGAAATTCCAAGAGTATAAAAATGAAGTAGAAAACCAAACCGGCAAAAGTATCAAGACACTTAGATCTGATCGAGGTGGTGAATACATGAGTGCCGAGTTCCTAGGTTACCTAAAAGAGAAAGGAATTCTCTCTCAGCTTACTCCTCCATACACTCCACAGCATAACGGTGTATCGGAGAGACGGAATCGAACCTTATTAGATATGGTGCGATCCATGATGAGTAATGCTGAGTTACCGCGATCTTTCTGGGGTTATGCGCTAGAATCAGCAGCATATCTTTTGAACATGGTACCTACCAAGACTGTGCCTACCACTCCATATCAGATGTAGAGCGGGAAGAAACCCTATCTACAGTATATAAAAATTTGGGGATGTCCAGCTTTTGTTAGAAAGCAGCATGTGGACAAGCTCGAGGCACGATCAGTAAAGTGTAAGTTTGTGGGATATCCAAAGCACTCCAGGGGATATCTATTCTATTACGCAGAGGAACAAAAGGTATTTGTTTCTCATAATGCCCATTTTCTAGAACATCATTTTTTAGAAAAGGAATCAAGTGGGAGCGAAATAGAACTGGAAGAAATTCCAGAACCACAAACTAATACTGAAAGTTTGGTAGAACCGGCAGTTCAAGAAGAACAGGACATTCCCGCATCCCTCCGCAGGAGTAGTGGGCCGTCTCATCCGCCTGAGAGATACTATGGTTTTCTCATAGATGGGGATAGAGAGGATTGCATCATAGATGATGATGAACCTACTGACTTCCAGCAGGCCATCCAAAGCGGCGACACGGTACGATGGCTTGATGCAATGCGGACCGAAATGGAGTCCATGTACACCAACAAAGTATGGACTTTGGACTTTGCTCCAGATGGGGTAAAACCCTTAGGATGCAAATGGATCTTCAAGAAAAAGATTGGTGTAGATGGACAGGTGGAAACCTATAAGGCTAGACTTGTTGCAAAGGGTTTTCGTCAAAGACCTGGTTTGGACTATGACAAAACATTTTCTCCAGTGGCTATGCTCAAATCCATTCGGGTCCTTCTTGCTATTGCTGCCTTCCATGATTATGAAATCTGGCAGATGGACGTAAAGACGGCTTTTCTGAATGGAAATTTAGAAGAGAGCGTCTATATGGATCAGCCAGAGGGTTTCAATCAGAGTGGGAGCAGCGGGAAAGTATGCAAGCTGCTTAAGTCCATTTATGGACTAAAGCAGACATCGCGGAGTTGGAACATCTGTTTTGATGAGACAGTCAAAGAATATGACTTTATCAAAAATCCAGATGAACCGTGCATATATAGTAAAGTTGTAGCCAGAAGTGTCGTATTACTCGTCTTGTACGTGGATGACATTCTATTGATAGGAAATGATATTCCTATGCTACAATCTGTCAAAGGATTATTGTCACACAGGTTCTCCATGAAAGACCTGGGTGATGCCTCTTACATTCTGGGGATCCGGATCTATCATAATAGATCCAAAAGGATGTTGGGACTTTCACAGTCCAGGTGTATCGATACTATACTGAAAAGATTCAGTATGGAAGATTCTAAGCGCGGTAATCTACCGGCTTGTCACGGAATCACCCTCTCCAAAGAGATGTCTCCCAAGACTGATTTGGAAAGGGAACGCATGTCTATTATACCCTACGCTTCTGCGGTAGGCTCTATAATGTATGCGATGTTGTGTACCAGACCAGATGTAGCTTACGCACTGAGCGTGGTAAGCCGGTATCAGTCAGACCCAGGGGAGAAACACTGGATAGCAGTAAAGAACATTCTCAAGTACCTGAGAAGGACTAAGGAGATGTTCTTGGTTTACGGCGGAAAAGACCTCAGGTAGGAGGCCTTTGCTGATTCCGGCTTCCAGAGTGATAAGGACGATTCCAAGTCCATGTCGGGTTATGTCTTTACCCTCAATGGAGGGGCGGTGTGCTGGAAGAGCTCCAAGCAGGATACCGTTGCTGACTCGATAATGGAAGCGGAGTATATAGCTGCTTGCGATGCCGCAAAAGAAGCTGTCTGGATGAAGAAGTTCCTAACAGAACTTCAGGTGGTTCCTACCATAGTTGATCCAATACCTCTGTATTGCGACAACAACGGAGCTATAGCTTTAGCGAAGGAACCAAGGTCCCATCAGAAGTCCAGACACATCTTGAGGCGGTATCACCTGATCAGGGAGATCATTGATCGTCAGGAGATCGAGGTTCGGAGAGTTGCTTCTGAAGAGAGCATTGCTGATCCATTCACGAAGGCCCTACCTCAGATTCAGTTCGAGAGGCTACTCGAGATCATCGGTCTTCGATATGCCAGTACATGGCCCTAGTGCAAGTGGGAGATTGTTAGTGTTTATGCCCTAGAAGGCCATTACTGTATCATACTAGTTTGTATATTACTTAATGGAAGCTTGGGATATTCACATGTATATAACAGTCTTGCTAAACATGGTAGTATGCTACAAGGTTTTTCTATCTTAATATGTGAGTATACGTATTGATTGAGCTCTTAGGATCTTGCTTGATTACCAGCGTTGTGATGGCAGTCACACTAGTGGGGGCTGGGTAGCCTACAAGCACATCCTTATTCAGGTCCCTGGTCGTTGGATTATCGAGACAGAGCATCGATACTCTGGAGTAGACTAGTGTGTACGCTTCTCATCACAGTTGGGGAGATGGTCTGTCCCACAGCCGTCAGTACGTCGTACTGGAGATAGTATACAGGTGCTCGTTAGGTTACGGGTACACCGGACAGGACTCACAGGGAACTGTTGGTTGGTTTTATACCAGTCGTCAGTGAGCAGTTCCCAGGTGACATGAGTACAGCATAGTCCGAAGACTTGACACTGCTACTTCGCCTCGAGTGTGTCCCACTGTTCTTAGATTGCTACCCTACCACGGCTCAAATGAGTCGTGCAAACAGGTAGAAGTTGGGTGCAGTCCCGAGCACTTGGAGGCAGTGGCGGTTAGACAGGATTCGTCCCTCCCGGTATTGGGAGTAGATATCGCGCTGTGTCAGAGAGCCATTACGCAAAGTCCCTGGCCAGGGCAAGCGAGATTTGCTGGTAGGTTCCAGTAGTTTCTCAGGGTGTAATGGGCTTCCTTCCGACACGACTTATACCGCTATTAGGGGACTGACGCTTGCCGCCCCCCTAGGCCCGATATGCGATAGTCTTGGAAGAACGGACCGGACTGTATGGAGATTGTCATAGCAGGCTCAGTAGGAGTTCGGATGGGTTTCCTCATCGGCCTTCTTATCGACAACTACCTGGGGACCGTTACGTACAGCTCGTGCCGCTTGCGGTCTGTGGTTAAACCCACTGCCAGCATAGTAGTCGAGTCTCTAGAGTCCCACACAGAGAGTTTCCTACTCCAGGCGAAACGATATAGAGGTCGTATGGTTTTACGACAAAGGGTTCGGACGCGTATGTGTGTTTACACACTTACGTCGTTTGGACAGTTTTTACCAGTCGGCTTTGGTTTAAGCCAGTTACTGGTATCCGGTTATTGGATTTATACAGTCTAAAGTTTTTCCGTATTTTTGCGGATCGGAGGGGCGTTCTCGTAATTGTGCGAGAAGCATCTAGAAGATGGTGACTAAGGAGGTTTGTGTGTCATATACATTGAATGGGTTATATGAGTCATGAAGGTGATTCATTCATCTCATTAATGCACATTAAATGCTTAATGACTCATGCTAATGAATCACCACTTGATATTTGTGAAGCATGATTATTCATCACTCTTTATTCTTTTCTTCATAAAAGAAAATGCTTCATATCTATTATGATACTCATAAGCTTTATTCAATTATCATCTACACATTCTCTCCCCTCAAGCTCTCTCTCTTCAAACCCTAATCCTCACCTCTCATGTGTTGAGAACTAGGATTAACTAGACTAAACAATCCATAACCCTCACTCTATCTCATCTATCTTTTTTGATTAGCAATCCAACAAGGTTAGTTGCCTCAAGTTTAGAGGCTAAGCTTGGAGTTTTGCTCTCGGGGGGATCGTCTATTACAAAGAGAAGGCCGAGGAGGACGAGGAGATCGTAAAGACGAAGGACTTGGTTCGATAGGTATAATCCCTATGCATAGTAGTTTAGAACAACTATGTGTTTGGTTAGTTATCGTTTTGCTTCGATTTAAGCGGTTAGTCGATGTTCGCTCAATAAACAAGTTCGTTTTTGAAAATTCCGCCTCCCCACAAGTATTGGGGTGTAGTACATCGACTTTCAATTCTTATACCCACAACTTCTCAAAACCTAGACAATGTATTTCTACGAAACACGTGTCTAAAAACTAGAGAAGTCACAAGTAAACAGAACATAGTACGAGGATCAACCCTTTTGTCCTGACGGACACTGGACAACATACAATACTCTGTATAAGTCCGCTGAGTTGAATAACTTAAAACCTGTGCGTCGTAGGTTGAAAACTGCACCCAGGAGATTTCCTCAAATATCACCAATTACAACGAATTCCGATATAATGAGGATGATCACCTAATTCCCAATAACTTACTCCCACTCATCATCAGAAAAACCATACAGATGTGAGAACCATACTTGGTAAATACATACCCTTGAGTAAGTATCTAATCAGGAAAACAGTTTTCCTTTAACAATGCACTGAAACATGAAAATGTTTCGTTAGGGGTATCCTTGTATTCCTAGTAATGCCTCTTCCATAATCCAATTCATGACTTTAACCGTATATTTCTTTGACATCTCTCCAAATCCCTTTATTTGTCTTTATTCATTACCTTCTGTACACCATCGTTAGGCTAAGTGGTTTTCTTCCTTCCCTACCGTTCGGCACCAGCCTATGGTTTTGAAGAAGACTATCTAGTAAGCGTAATAGGTGTACCCTCATAAACCAAGGAGTACTCGCAACTTGAGAGTAGGTGATGATAAAAGACAACTGAATAAGTCCTTATTCTATTTCTCCCGAACTGGGGAAAAAAGCAAAGTTGAAATAGAAGTGGCGATGAAGGACGCGGTTTGGTCGTGAATGATAGCAGTCACAATTTACATTGCCCTCTTTCTAATCCCTTTATTTTGTCTTTATTTATTTCCTTCTGTACACCCTACTTGGGCTAATTGGTTTTCTTCATTCCCTACCTTTCGGCACCTGCCTATAGTTTGGAAGAAGACTATCTGATAAGCGTAATAGGTGTACTCTCTTGAACTAAGGAGCCCTCGCAACCTGAGAGAAGATGATAATAAAAGACAACTGAGTAAACCAATTCTATTTCTCCTGAACCTGGATCCATCCTCGAAGAAGTCCCTTAGAGTTCGTATATAACCATACGATAGATCTATCCAATAGAAGTGGATATCCGAAGTAATACGGGGTGTTCTGAGAAATGCAAAGGGTAAAAGAAGGAGCGGCAATGACTTATGCAACTTAGACCATCCAAAAGCCAGTATTTTAAGAAGGTTCGGTCAACTTGGTCACTGAGTCATAGTCTAGGGTCGGTCAAAGGTCGCTTCCAAAGAGAGAGAGAAAAGAAACACTCTGCGTGCACTCTAACCTAGATCAGAATGGTTATTACTTTATCTAATCAGGAAACCTCCCACTGTACTGTTAAATTCTCCTCCAAACCTGAAAGAAGAATCAGTCGGGATCACCCGAAGAGTAAACTAACTCATCAGTGGGAATCGGGATCTAACTCTGATCGCATAATAACATGATGGAATCCACTCACGTTATCATACTCCAGAAGGTATGCGCATGCCTGGCAAGTTTCAGTTTCTTTAGAAACTCCCGATATGATTTTTACCCCATGTTCTTATGACCTTGACGAAGGCCAACAAAACATAGGACACATGTCAAGTTCTACCCGCCATTATCTTGTTAATTCGAACCCACCCGTACATACCCTTGACGAAGGCCAACAAGGTAATACGACTGTCCCAAACCAACTCTTCTATCTATGCAACCAGAAAAATAACAAGCAGCTACCATCCACAATGCCTTGACGAAAGCCAACAAACATAGCATGAATACTACGTGCAACCGATCTGAAACGACGGAGCGGTATGGCTGGTTTTTGGCGTAAAACCTTTAACGTAATGAACTTGATCTCGTTGAAGGAACCTGATAGCTTTTTATAAAAATATAGTGGCGAAAACCTTTGCTGAAGAGGTCACTCCAGGTGAAAGGATCTCGGCTCATTCCTCGTGGAATGAGGTGCAGGATATTCCAACTGAATACCGCGATGCAAAGCAACTTGTAATCGACTATAGTGAAGTTATTACCCTGACACAAACTTCTGCCTAAGGGGTCACTCCCGGTGAAGGGATATCGGCCCTTGCCTCGTCGAATGAGGTGTAGGATATTTCAACCGAATACCACTGTGCAAAACAAAAGAAAACGTCTTTGTAATAACACTTTTTAAGACTGTTCCAACAGCATCCAAATAGGTTTGTTTTCCTTTACATTGATCAAAATCAACGCAGTCCCATCAATTAATCACACCAGAAAAGAACGAAAATTAAATGTAAGTATATGCCATCCGCATTCGCCACTGGGTCCTGTCATCACCTGTTAGGTTACTTAACAAACGACGGAGCGGGGACTGGATTAGTGCGGGTGTAAAACATATACAACATCTACTAGTATATATACAAATATACAATAACCGCTCCAGGCGTGATAAATGAAACATTACAGAAAAGTAATAAGCATCACAGAACAATACAGATAATCTGGGATCCCGGGTTTCACAGAGCCGCTACTGAACCCGACGTTCCCCTGGTCGTATGGATAGCCTGTGCAATGAACCATAGACCCCTACGGGTACGGCTAGTTACCCACCAAAAACTGAAGCGAGGCAGCCCCCTACAGCAATGTGAATGGACCACCCTGCACTTCACGGAATCCGGTAACTTGAGCACCCCTCCTTGGGTCAACCTGTACCCCCTATGAGTGCGGCGAATAGTCTGACAATTCTAGAGTGAGGCCCCTCTGCCTCTCAAACCCATGAGATGCGGACCCTTTGCCCTCCAGAACCCGGCTATCCGTGCACTCCATCGCGCGGTAAACCGAGTACAAATATGAAGAATATGTACAGCGGGTACATCGACCTCAGCCCGGTCGTTCCCTAAAAGAATATTATACAAACAGGCAGTGACGGCTGTCCAAAAGTTGGACGCTCTCCCCGCAATATCAAATGTACAAATAAATCCAAACTGCTTTACCATTGCGCACTGCTATCCACTACGTCAAATCCGCAACATCACAGCACAACACAGAACATCAACGCGAATGTCACGTTCGCAAATCCGTCTAAAAGGACAATAGCAATTAGACGCAATTTACCGCTCGAATGACATTCACGGTCGGAGATATAATGTAAGTACTGTAAACTAACAAGTTTAAAATTTCGATTGACAAAACATCCCGAAGTGGGCCCCACGTACATCTGCTGTACAGTAACAAAATTTGGGCCCAAAAGAAATATTCCTGAAACAACAATTTTCAATGTAGAATCCCCAGAAGAAATATGGCCCACTGAAGCACCAAGACGGCCGCGGATCCACGGCTAAAGCTTGGCTTTGGCTGCGGTTCCTTGGCCGTACGGTCGAATTAGGGGATCAATTTTCTTCTGTGCTCTTAAAAAAGCCTGCACGATTTTCTGAGATGCTCAAAATGATTTTTAGACCAGTATTTAAAATCGACAGAAACTTTAACATAGAAATTGCAGTTTTCGAAATTCCGTTTGATCGATATTTTAAACGCGTTAGAACAATTTAGTAAGGCTTAATGGCGTGTCTCTGATACCATGTAAGTCTACGGTAACACCCCGGTCGTCTTTCAAACGACAAATGCGGAACAAAAACTTTCATAACTGGCGCTATCGCATACTATAACCCGGATCTTGCCAATAACGCTAAACTAACTAACTGTAAAGTGGGTAGAAAAGCTATACTGAACGATCCGAGTCCTTTAGTCTTTAGTCATCATCCCACACTCTGTTGCGGCTACTCCAATCTCCTGGCACCTCGTCGAGGAGGCACCACATCTATGGATCTTTAAACGGGCTCCCGCCTCTCAACCGAGGCAACTCGGACATGAAGTTTGCTAGCCGACAAGTCTAAGATTGATGTAGAGAATGAGTAGAACACTTTGTCTCGCTTCATCCAAAACCATGGTTGGACGGTTAATGAAGTTGCCATTTGAATGGAATGAAATAAGAAATGAACTATCAAATTTCCATGAACCAAATTCCATAATCTTTTTAATCAACAACCATCATCCTTTCAATGATGGGCCGGCCACTATAAGAAGAGGAGGGAGGTGAGTGTAGGTGCAAGGGAGGGTGACCATAATGAAATAATATCCTCATAAAAGATCTTAGCAAGAACAAGAATCATTAAAGCAAATAATGACTCACTAATGACACCTCATTAATCATTTAATGCATACAATGAATCACTAATCCTAGTCATCAACCATTAATGCAAAATGGTGACACATATAAACACCTCACCATCTTCTAGAAGCACTCTCATGACTCACCCTCATGAAGAAAAGATAAATCCGTATTAAACCAAATGTTTAAGACGTGTGATAGAAAACTGGCAACTTCCAAAAGCGATCCCGAAATGAATTTCAGGATAACCCAGTAACGGTATAAACATAACCGCTTCTGTATTACGACCAAATACAAATACAACTGAGGCAAAGATATTATATCTACACAATATAATACATGGATCCGGCTTAAACCAAAGCCCACCAGTATTATCTGCCCGAAATATGACATGTGCGTAAACGCACGTGCATTTTCCGAACCCTGCCATAAAACCATACGACCTCTACAACGTTTCGCTTGAACTTAGAAAACTATCTGTTGGGGACTCTAATGACTCATCAGTAACCTGACAGTGGGTTTAACCACAAGCCGTCAGCGGCACTAGCTGTGCGCATGTACTGACCTCAAGGGAAGCCGATAAGCGAACTCATCCTGGAACCCTACTGAGCCTAACAATGATAATACACAAACAGTCCGGTCCGTTCGTCTATGAGTATCGCATATCGAGCCTAGGTGATGGTATCGTCAGACCCCCAATAGCGGTATAAGTCGTGTCGGAGACAAGCCCTGAACACCCTGAGAAACTACTGGAATACTTACCAGAAATTCTCACCTGCCTTAGCCAAGGACTTGGTGTAATGGCTTTCCTAGACACAGCGTGATCTCACCTCCAATACCGGGACAGACGAATCCCCTGCCGATCCGCTCACTTGCCACCATGTGGCTCGGGACTATACCCAAAAAATACCTGTTTGGACGACTCCTTTGAGCCGTGGTAGGGTAGAAATCAAAGCACAGTGGGAACTCACACGAGACAAATGACGACCTCAGGTCGATGAACTAACCTATACCCATGTCACCAGGGAACTGCTATCTGACTATAGGTATAATCCCAACTAGCAGGTTCCCGACGAGTCCTGTCCAGTGTACTCAAAACCCAATAAGCACATGTATACATCTTAGGTGATCCAACTGACACCAGTGGCTTGTGAGACCGGCAACCGCCCCTCGTCGGGGTCTCGACTGTATACACTAGTCTACTCCGGAGTATTGATGCCCTGTCTCGAAACTCCTACGACTAGGGACCACTTTTAAGGATGTGCTTATAGACTACCCAACTCTCACGTATAGATCTCCATCATACTTTTAGTATTCAAGCAAGATTTTAAGGGCTCTATCAATGTGTAATAGTGATCGGTCACCTGAACCTGTACACGACTGATAAAGGCAAACCAGATAGCATACAATCATCTCGAATAAGACTGTCCTACCGGTATAGCTCCTCCTCAATCATTGCAATCACGTACCTGCGATCTAATAATTGACTTTGAGGGCTCTATATCCAACACTTCTTCTTGTTGTGCTTCTCTTTGTTGTGAGCTCTTTGGAGTGGTTGTGGATGGTGCTTCTTCACCGGCTTCTCCACATCAAAGATGATCCACCCAAAGGTCTCAACCTTGAGCTCCAACCTCCAAAATGAAGTAACTAGGGTACTAGGTGTGCTAAACTAAGTAGCCTAGAGTGAGTAGAGAGTGATTTTGGTGGCTAAGTCTCACTAAACCTTGATTCTCAACAAATGAGACACTAGGGTTATGAGAGGGAAGAAGGAGAGAAAATGAGTGTAGAGAATAATGAAGAGAATGAGCTTGAGGAAAGAGAAAACCAACCTTTTATTTTGATAATTGAGATGGCTATATTGATTTGACCATAAGCATGTCACAATTAATGATAAGCAAAAATATCTAGTGCCGAACCAAAATATCTAAGTCAACCAAGTCAAATGGTCAAACCAATTAGCAACGACACAATTATCATTAATAAAAAATTAGCAAACAATTTCATCCACCTCATAATGGTTTTAATCATGTCAATGGTCAAAACCCTAATGAGGTGTCTCCTTCTTTGTCCCTTCTATCTGTATATACATACTCGCATCCGTGTTCCGAGAAACACGAATACTATGAGACTAAACCAACCCAACAATCTAATACTAGGATCCGGCTTAAACCAAAGCCCACTAGTATCAACCGTCCAAACACCATACGTGCATAAGTATGCATATGTGAATGAACCTTATCGTAAAACCATACGACCTCTACATCGTTTCTCCCAAAGGTAGAAAACCCTTTGTGTGGGACTCTAAAGACTCGACACTACGCTGGCAGTGGGTTTAACCACAAGACGCAAGCAGTACTAGCTGTACGTAACGGTCGCCAGGAAGATGTCGATAAGAAGGCAGATGAGAAAAATCCATCCGAACTCCTATTGAGCCTGAATGTGGCAATCTCCGTACAGTCCAGTCTGCTCGTCTAAGAGTGTCGCATATGAGGCCTAGGGGGCGGTAAAACGTCCGACCCATAATAGCGGTATAAGTCATGTCGGGGTACAATCCAAAACACCCTGAGAAACTACTAGAGTACCTACCAGTAAATCTAACTTGCCCTGGCCTGGGTCTTTGTGTAATGGAGTTCCAAACACAGCGCGACATCAACCCCCAATACCGGGAGAGACGAATCCTATCTAACCGCCACTACCTCCAAGTGCTTCGGGACTGCACCCAAATACTACCTGTTTGCACGACTTAATAGGGCCATGGTAGGGTAGTAATCTAATAACAGTAGGAACACACTTAATGCGAAGCAGCAATGTCAAGTCAACGGACTAAGCTGTACTCATGTCACCTGGGAACTGCTAACTGACGATAGGTATAATACCAGCCAACAGTTCCCGACGAGTCCAGTCCAGTGTACTCCTAACCTAACGAGCACCTACATACTATCGCTAGTACGACGTACTGATGGCTGTGGGACAGACCAACTCCCATCATTCAATAAGAAGCGTATACACCAGTCTACTCTGTAGTATCGATGCCCTGTCTCGATAATCCTATGACTAGGGACATGTATAAGGATGTTCTTATAAACTACCCATCCCCTACTAGTATGACTGCCAACACAACGCTGGTAGTCAAGCAAAGATCCTAAGGGCTCCATCAATATGTATTAACGATATGTTAAAGGAAACACATACACATATTAAGATAGATACAAACCAAGAAGCATAATACTATATCGAGCAAGACTGTCATAAATCTGTATATATATCCTAAGCTTCCAAAATGTAATATTCAAGCTAGTACTATACAATAATGGACTCTATGGCATATTACACTAACAATCTCTTACAATAATGGCCTCTAAGGCTTATAACACTAACAATCTCCCACTTACACTATGGCCATATGCTGGCATATCGCAGACCTATTATCTCGAATAGCTTCTCGAACTGCGTCTGAGGGATGGCTTTTGTGAATGGATCTACAGTGTTGTCCTCAGTAGAAACTCACCGAATCTCGATCTCTCAGCGATCCACGATATCTCTGATCAGGTGATACCACTTCAAGATGTGTCTGGACTTCTGATGGGACCTGAGTTCCTTTGCCAAAGCTATAGCCCCGTTGTTGTCACAATACAGAGGTATTTGATAAACAATGAACGGAACCACAAAAAGTTCCGTTAAGTACATCCTCATCTAGACTGCTTTTTTTGCGGCATCAGAAGCTGCGATATACTCCGCTTCCATTGTTGAGTTAGCAACGGTTTCCTGTTTTGAACTCTTCCAGCAAACTGCCCCTCTATTAAGGGAAAAGACATAACCCGACATGGATTTAGAGTCATCCTTGTCACTCTGGAAGCTGGAGTCAGGAAAGGCCTCGATCTAGAGGTCTTTTCCACCGTAAACCAAGAAAATTTCTTTTGTCCTTCTCAGGTACTTGAGAATGTTCTTTACTGCTATCCAGTGCTTCTCCGCAGTGTTTGACTTATATCGTCTTACCACGCTCAGCTGATAAGCTACATTTGGTCTGGTACGTAACATCGCATACATTACAGAGCCTACCGCAGAAGCGTAGTGTATAATAGACATGCGATCCCTTTCCCAATCAGTCTTGGGAGACATTTCTTTGGAGAGGGTGATTCCGTGACAAGCCGGTAAATTAATGCGCTTAGAATCTTTCAAACTGAATCTTTTTATTATGGTGTTGATGTATCTGGACTGCGAATGTCCCAACATCCTTTCAGATCTATCACGGTATATCTGAATCCCCGGAATGTAAGAGGCATCACCCAGGTCTTTCATGGAGAACCTGTATGACAAGAATCCTTTAACAGATTGTAGCATAGGAATGTCATTTCCTGTCAAGAGAATGTCATCTACGTACAAGACGAGGAATACAATTGTTCATTCTACAATCTTACTATAAATGCATGGCTCATCTGGATTTTTGATAAAGTCAAATTCTTTGATCGTCTCATCAAAACAGATGTTCCAACTCCGCGATGCCTGCTTTAGTCCATAAATGTACTTAAGCAACTTGCACACTTTCCCGCTGCTCCCACTCTGAATGAAACCCTCTGGCTGGTCCATATAGACACACTCTTCTAAATGTCCATTTAGAAAAGCGGTCTTTACGTCCATCTGCTAAATCTCATAATCGTGGAAGACAACAATGGCAAGAAGGATCCGAATGGATTTGAGCATAGCCACTGGAGAAAAGACTTCATCATAGTCCAAACCAGGTCTTTGACGTAATCCTTCTGCAAAAAGTCTAGCCTTATAGGTTTCAACTTGTCTATCTACACCAATCTTCTTTCTAAAGATCCATTTGCAGCCTACGGTTTTTACCCTTTCTGGAGCAATGTCCAAATTCCATACTTTGTCGGTGTTCATGGACTCCATC
Organism: Agapanthus africanus; assembly: GCA_030015575.1. Classification (NCBI taxonomy): domain Eukaryota; kingdom Viridiplantae; phylum Streptophyta; class Magnoliopsida; order Asparagales; family Amaryllidaceae; genus Agapanthus; species Agapanthus africanus. Next base: position 467,214,743 of record CM057339.1, on the reverse strand, counting down.
TCGGTCCGCATTGCATCCAGCCATTTTACCGAGTCAGTGCTTTGAATGGCTTGCTGGAATTTAGTCCACTCATCAATATCAATGATGCAATCCTCTCCATCCCCGTCTATGAGAAAACCATAGTATCTCTCAGGCGGATGAGACAGCCTACTACTCCTGCGGAATGGTGTGGGGATGTCCTGTTCTTTTGAAACTTCTTGTTCCACCAAGCTTTCAATAATAACTTGTGGTTCTGGAATTTCTTCCAGTTCTATTGCGCTACCACTTATTTATTTTTTTAAAAACTGATGTTCCAGAAAGTGGGCATGGTAAGAAACAAAAACCTTTCGTTCCTCTGCGTAATAGAAAAGATACCCTATGGAGTTCTTTGGCTATCCTACAAACTTACACAGTACTGAGCGTGCCTTGAGTTTGTCTGCATGATGCTTTTTAACAAAAGCTGGACATCCCCATATCTTCAAATACTGAAGATAGGGTTTCTTCCTGCTACACATCTGATATGGAGTGGTAGGCACAGTCTTGGTAGGAACCTTGTTCAAAAGATATACAGCTGATTCTAGTGCATAGCCCCAGAATGATCACGGTAACTCAGCGTTATTCATCATGGAATGTTCCATACCCAATAAGGTTCGGTTCCTTCTCTCTGATACACCGTTGTGTTGTGGTGTGTATGGAGGAGTAAGCTGAGAGAGAATTCCATTCTCTTTTAGCTAATCCAGGAAGTCGGCACTAAAGTATTCACCATCTCGATCAGATCTCAGTGTCTTGATACTTTTGCCGGTCTGTTTTTTCACTTCATTCTTATATTCCCGGAATTTTTCAATGGCATCGGATTTATGTTTCATCAAGAAAATATGTTCAAACCTAGAGAAATCATACGTAAAAGTAATGAAATAGGAATAACCACTTCTTGCATGTTTAGACATTAGACCACACACGTCGCTGTGTATGAGTCCCAAGAGCTCACTCGCGCTTACTCCGTGTCCAGTGAACGGAGTCTTTGTCATCTTTCCTTGGAAATATGATTGAAAAGTTGCATAAGATTGATATTCGAACGGATTCAAATATCCTTCTTTATGTAACTTGGTTAACCTTGTCTCATTGATGTTACCTAGTCTACAATGCCATAAGAAATCTTGATTTAATTCTAGAGTATTTCTTTTATGTGTGTTCTGGACATTGAAAACTTGTAGTTGGTTTAATACATATATACCATTGTTTAGAGTACCTGACCCAATCAGACCATGATTAAGGTGGATGTTTACAACATCGCTTACAAAAGTAAAATCATAACCTTCTTTGGATAACAAAGATACAACAATGATATTACAAGTCAAACTAGGTACACAAAAACAGTTGCGCAAAACCAAAATATGTCCACTCGTCAATCCAAGGTGATATTCCCCTACGGACACAGCATCCACGCTCGCTCCGTTAGCAACCCTAAGGGTCATATCACCGATCTTCAGAACTCTACGGCTTCTCAGTGCCTGCAAGGAATAGAATATATGAGATCCTGATCCGGTATCTAATACCCAAGAAGTAAAGTTGATTGACAGACGGTTTTCAATTACAAACACACCTGAAGCTGAATCCAAAACTTGCCCCGGGTACTGGTTATTGGACATCCAAGCCTTGCAATCTTTCTTCCAACGGCCCTTCTTGTGACAGTAGAAGCATTCTTGCTTTCCTACTATCGGCCCCGTTACTTTTGCTTTTCCCTTGGCTTCCACCTTACTAACATTGCCTCTCGGTTTATTAGGGGCCTTCTTCTTTCCTTTGGCTTTCGCCTTAGACCTATAAGAGGAAGCACCACCAACAAACAGAGCGGGTGTTTCCATGGTTTTCTGCAGGGTGCCCTCTGCACTCCTCAACATGTTGAGGAGTTCTAAAAGTTCAACTTCTTTACCATGAATATTAAAATTCAAGATAAACTGGACGTAGGTGGAGGGAAGGGGCTAGAGAATCAAGTCTATATACAGCTCGTTCTTTAATATGGTCCTAAGGTCCGCGAGCTCCACAATGTAGCTGATCATCTTATGGACATGTTCCCCTACAGATAACCCGATAGCCAACCTAGCCTGAAATAGCTTCTTCGAGGTCTCGTATCATGCTATACGAGATTGCTCTCCATATAATTCCTTGGTTTGGAGGAATATGGATTCAAGATCCATATTCTCTTGCCGCCTATGGTGTTCATTATCCATGGATGCCAGCACGAGGTACTTGGCTTTCGCGCTATCAATCTCCCAGGTCTTACGGATATCTTTATCTGCGACACTGGATTCTGGACCTGGGACGGCGGGGGCTTTAGTAGTAAGATGATACCCTAATTTGTCATAAGTGATTGCCATCTTGACATTCCTGAACCAATTTTTATAGTTTGGCCTTGTTAATATATTTTTATCTAATAGTAACTTAAGGACCGCCATGTTTGGTCACTGCAATTATGAGAGAGAGAAGAAAAACTTTAGCATGATGCTCTTGCAAATTTAGAATGGTATTTAGTTTATCTAAACAGGATGGCCCCTACTGTTTCTCGAATCCTTCCTCAAACCATAAAAGAAGAATTAGTCAGGATTAATCTCACCATACAATACTTCTTAACCGTTCAGCCATGCCAGTGTCGATACTTCGAGGGAGGATTTACGATGCTCTCGCGACGTTACTTAATTAAATAACCTCTTTTCCTTGGGGACGTAGCCCCGCTAACACCTTTCTAGATACCTACTTGGTTTATAGCATTGATCGTTAAGTAAAAAAATCTCCCGAGGAGGAGTATATACTCACAGTAGGATCGGGATCCAAATATCATCGTGTGATAAAGTTGAAGGAATCCTACCAAAATTATCACACTCCAAATGGTATGCAACACTAGTAAGTTTCAGTTTCTTTTGGAACTCCCGATGTGGATTTTTTGCCCCATGCTCCTATAACCTTGACGAAGGCCAACATATCATAGGTCACATATCAAATTATACCCGTCATTGTCCTGGTTAATTTGAACCCACCCGTACATACCTTTGACGAAGGCCAAAATAGCAGTACGAATGTCCTAAATCAACGCATCTATCTATGCTACAGATAAATATTCAGCAGCTACCAATCACTATGCCTTGACGAAAGTCAAAATGCACAGCATGAATACTACTGAATAACTAACTGAAATGACGGAGGGCTATGGATGGTTTTAGCGAAACCGTGAATGTAGTGAACTTGATATAATCGAAGGATCCTGATAGCTTTTAAAAGGAGTGGTTTAAGCTCCGCATTTAAAAGTTTTGCTATTTTGAAAAACCGAGTGGTTTTGAAATTGTTCCAAAAATTCAGCTTTTGTTTGTTTGCTTAGCATTAATATAATGCAGTCCCATCAATTAATCCTACCATTGCATAAAAACGAAAATATAACGTACGCTTATACCATCCGTATTCGCCACGGGGCCCCGTCATCACCCGTTAGGTTACTTAACGAACGACAGAGCGGGGGCTGGACTAGCACGGATGTAAAACATAAGCAACGTCTACTAGATATCATATATAGATATATACATTCGTCAGACGCAATGATAGACATTCCAGATCATAGATGAAAACATTGTATATACTAGGAATCTGCGTTTCGTTTGAGCCTGTAACGAAAGACGGATTCCACGGTCGTGATGAATACCCAAACCCCACCCTAGACCCCTACGGGTGAGGCAAACTACCCGCCAAACACACGAAGTGAAGCAACCTCCCTCAACAAAGTGAGTAGGCCACTAGGCACTTCAAAGTACCCGGTAGTTTGTGCACTCCACCATGGGTCTATCCTAGGAGCAGAAAACAGTAAAAGAAATAATATACAATAGTGGCTACAACCTCAACCCGGATGTGCGATCAAAAAAAATATTACATCAATTTAAAATTTACATTCAAATGAAAGATAAAACGCTCATCTCACATCCCCGGCTATTTATCCACGATGATCCAACAAGTTTATATACACAAACCAATATCACAGATCACAGATATGTGCAACCCCCACTAATCGACATATAGCAATTAGCAGACGTTCAGCATATATAACACATCACAGATATAATCCGATAAGCCAAAGTTCATAGAATTTCGATCATTAACCACATTCGAATCTACTCTTAGTAGATTCCTGTACACAAAAATTCCTAAGCAAAAAAAAAATATCTAAAAAAACACAAAATAACACAGTAGACCACCAGAGGAAATTTAGACCAACTCGGAGTCGACTCGGCCGCAGAACGGCGGCAGAACGCATGGTTCGGCCGCGTTTCCGCGGTGGTCTAACCGAGTTAGGTGCCCAAATTTCTTCAGTGATCTATGAAAAGCCTGCACGTATTTTTCAGGTCACTGAAAATATTTTTAGATCAGATTTTAAAATCGACAGAAAGAGCAAAAATTGTATCGTGTTTTCGTGAATTTTCCGTGATCGATGTTCTAAAGACTTTGCTAACATGTTAGTTATGCTTTAGCCTGGCTCTGATATCATTGTATGTCAATGTCACTTACCTCGCTAGTTAACGGGGAGGCGGAATAGGTAAAAATCATTTTTTTCTTACAAGGTAACATTGACTATGCATAAGGATCTTTGCTAAACTCTAACTAACAAACTAACAAGGAGTTGTAACTACTACGTTAGAAGTCAAGTCTTTCTTCTCCTTGTTGTGCTTCTCTTTATTCTGAACACTTTGGAGGGGTTGTGGATGGTGCTTCCTCACCAGCTTCTCCACCTCAAAGATGATCCACCCGAAGGTCTCTACCTTGAGATACAACCTCCAAAATGAAGTAACTAGGGTACTAGGTGTGCTAAACTAAGTAGCTTAGAGTGAGTAGAGAGTGATTTTGGTGGCTAAGTCTCACTAACCTTTGATTCTCAACTCATGAGACACTAGGGTTATGAGAGGGAAGAAGGAAAGGAAATGAGTGTAGAGAATAATAAAGAGAATGAGCTTGAGAAAAGAGAAAACCAACCTTTTATTTTGATAATTGAGATGGATACATTGATTTGACCATAAGCATGTCACAATTAATGCTTAGCAAAATTATGTAGTACCCAAAAAAAATCTAAGTCAACAAAAGCCAACAAAGCCAAATGGTCAAACCAATTAGCCATGACACAATTATCATTAATAAAAAATTAGCAAACAATTTCCTCCACCTCATAATGGTTTTAATCAAGTCAATGGTCAAAAACCTAATGAGATGTCTCCTTCTTTGTCCCTCCCATCCGTATATACATACCCGCATCCGTGTTCCGAGAAACACAAATACTATGAGACTAAACCAACCCAACAATCTAATACTAGGATCCGGCTTAAACCAAATCCCACTAGTATCAACCGTACGAACACCATACGTGCACAAGTACGCATATGTGAACGAACCCTATCGTAAAACCATACGACCTCTACATCGTTTCGCCCAAAGTTTGAAAACCCTCTGTGTGGGACTACAAAGACTCGACACTACACTGGAATTAGGTTTAACCACAAGCCGCAAGCGGTACTAGCTGTACGTAATAGTCCCAAGGTAGATGTCGATAAGAAGGCCGATGAGGAAAACCCATCCGAACTCCTACTGAGCCAGAATGTGACAATCTTCGTACAGTCCGGTCTGTTCGTCTAAGTGTTTCGCATATCGGGCCTAGGGGACGGTAAAACGACAGACCCCTAATAGTAGTATAAGTCATGTCGGAGTACAATCCAATACACCATGAGAAACTACTGAAGTACCTACCAGTAAATCTCACTTTCTCTGGCCAGAGACTTTGTGTAATGGTGTTACGAACACAACGCGACATCAACCTCTAATACTGGGAGATATGAATCCTATCTAACCGCCACTGCCTCCAAGTGCTTCGGGACTCCACCCAACTTCTACCTGTTTGCACGGCTCAAAAGAGCCGTGGTAGGGTAGTAATCTAAGAATAGTGCGATCACACTTGAGTAGAAGCAGCAGTGTCATGTCAACGGACTAAGCTGTACTCATGTCACCTGGGAACTGCTAACTGACGATATGTATAATACCAACCAACAGTTCCCGACGAGTTCTGTCCAGTATACTCATAACCTAATGAGCACCTGCATACTATCTCCAGTATGACGTACTGATGGTTGTGGGACAGACCATCTCCCCTCCAGTGGTGAGAAGCGTATACATTAGTCTACTGTGGAGTATCGATGCCCTGTCTCGATAATCCTACGACTTGGAACCTGTATAAGGGTGTGCTTATAGACTACCCAGCCCCCACTAGTGTGACTGCCATCACAACGCTGGTAGTCAAGCAAACATCCTAAGGGCTCTATCAATATGTATTAGCGATATGTTAAAGGAAACACATACAAATATTAAGATAGATACAAACCAAGAAGCATACTACTATATCGAGTAAGACTGTCATAAATCCGTGTATATATCCAAAACTTCCAAAATGTAATATACAAGCTAGTACTATACAATAATGGCCAATAGGGCATATTACACTAAAAAAACTCCAAAGATATTTTTGGAGCTGATGAAAGGGGACCCTTTATTCTCCCTTGAGCCCTAGATCATCACCAAAGTGGGGGTTTTGGAGGTGGGTCTATTTCTTCCTCCTCTCTATTGGCTGGATCTTGGAGAAAAGACCGCGAGATTTTAAAAATCTCCCCTTTTGGAGATTTGATGGAATATCCGCGTTCCCCTTTAATGGTTTTGTGGTGAAAAAATATTTCTGTTTGGAATAGGAAGAGTGGAACTCTAGATTTAATTCAAAAAAGTAAGAAGGTTTAAACCTTGAGCAAAGAGAAGGAGGCACAGAAAACCTAATTATTGGGGAAAATGGAAAAAGTTGTTTCATTTCATTATCATGCCGTCTTATATAGGCTTAAAAATTTACACATAACCCCATGGGCTTTACAAAGTGGTATTTTGCTCATCCCATGCCTCATGTGCACAATTCTTTTGCACATGAGCAATGGGCTTTACAAAAATTTCGCTTTATGCCCATTTTTCTTACATTCATGCATAAAAAATTACATCAAAATTATTTATTACATGATTTCATTTTAGCATGGGGGAGGCCGCCGGCGGGCCTCGAGTTGGGCATGGGCCCACTTGATCTGGGCTTGGACCCGCTTACTTGGTGTTGACTTTGACTTTGACTTGGTCAACCGGGGTGTAATTTTTGACCCCAACAGACTCCTTTGAGCTGTGGTAGTGTAGTAATCAAAGCATAGTAGGAACTCACACGAGACAACTGACGATCTCAGGTCGACAGACTAACCTGTACTCATGTCATCTGAGAACTGCTATCTGACAATAGGTATAATACCATCTAGAATATTCCCGGTGAGTCCATCCAGTGTAACTCATAACGCAATGTGCACCTGTGTACTATCTTAGTTGACTAACTGACACCAATGGCTTGTGAGACCGGCCACCGCCCGTCGTCAGGGTCTCGAAAATTATACACTAGTCTACACCGGAGTACCGATGCCCAGTCTCGATACTCCCTCGACTAGGGACATTTAATGATGTGCTTATAGACCACCCAGCTCCAAAATATATTATCGCCATAATAATGCCGGTAGTCAAGCAAGAATCCTATGGGCTTTATTAACATGTAATAGTGATCTTTAATACCACATAATGCATATACATGATCATAAAGACAAACCAGATAGCATACTATCATTTTGAGTAAGACGGTTCTACCCGAATAGGTCCTCCCTCAATCATCACAATCGCATGCCTGCGATTACAATAATTGACTTGAGGGCACAATAGCCAACAATTTCATCCAATGGTTGAGCGGGAGATGGTAAGGTCTTTCAAGCACATTCTCATAGATAATCGTGAGGAGTATATTGTGTCATTTCATGAGTACTGAAAGAGTCATGACATATGACAGAAAAGGACATGTCTGAAATAATCTCTACAGAATGGTATCGCCGAGCGTATGAACCCTACCATTGTGTAAAGATTCAGGAGTATACTATCATATGCAAAGCTGCCAAGGGCATTTTGGGCCAAGGCAATGAGGACAGCGGTCGATGTTTTAAATCTCTCTCCATCAATTCCTTTGGGTGATGAGGCTCCTGAAAAAGTTTGGAAGGGAAAGGGAGTATCCTATAAGCATCTAAAGGTGTTCGGTTGTCGTGCATTTGTGCACATACCTAAAGTTGAAAGGGCAAGGCTCGAAACCAAGTTAAAACAGTGTATTTTCTTGGGGTACTCACATGATGAATTTGGATACAGATTATGGGACCTAGAAAGCAATAAGCTGGTCAGAAGACGAGATGTGGTTTTCTTTAAAGATCAAAGCCTTGATGACATCAAGGAAATAGATAAACGGACGTCACAGGGACCGACGTCGCAATCTTCTCCAGAAGTGATCGTAGATGTGGAACCACTGCCTCCTCCCGAGGTGGATGATGTGAACAAGGTCGGTAATGATGAAGTGGATATAAGTCCGAATGACCACACGGAGGAGTGGTCAACTTCAGTCCAGTCTCCTGAAGTTCCAACACCAATGCGGTCAAAAAATGAACGTCGGCCATCAACAAGGTACTCTAGCAATGAATATATTATGCTTTCTAATGCAGGCGAGCCAAAATGTTTCTAAGAAGTCCAAGACCGTCAGGACAAGGACCGATGGTGGGAAGCTAAGCGAGAAGAGATGGAATCATTGTATACGAACCATACTTTTGAGCTAGTCCAATTACCCAAGAGGAAGAAAGCCTTGATGAAGAAATATGTGTTCAAACTGATGTAGGAAAGACAAAGCTTACAACCACGTTACAAGGCGAGTGTGGTCGTGAAAGGTTTCGAATAGAAGAAGAGCATTGAATTAAAAGAGATAATCTCTCCAGTTGTCAAGATGACATCTATCCGGGTTGTGTTATCTCTTGCAGCTAAAATAGACTAGGAGATCGAACAGGTAGACGTAAAGATAGCCTTCCATCATGGTGATTTGGACGAAAAGATATACATGGTGTTGTTGGTATGTATGCCCTAAAGGCCTTCATTGTATAGGATGCTAGAGATATGTATATACACGACAATCATGCTCGATATGATAGTATTCTATTTGGTTTGTATTTATCTTAACATGTGATGTGTTTTACTTTGTATTTTATATCTTGTACACATGTTCATAAAGCCCGTTGGATCTTTTCCTGACTATGAGCATTGTGATGCCAATCATACTTGTTGGAGCTGGGTAGTCGATAGGCACATCCTTAAAAGTGTCCCAAGTCGTAGGAGTATCGAGACTGGGCATCGATAATCCGGAGTAGACTAGTGTATATATATCGAGACCCTGACGAGGGGCGATGGATTAGTCCTGCAGCCATTGTGAAGTGCACCTAAGATTGTATACATGTGCTCACTGGGTGTGAGTACACCAGACAGGACTCACCGAGGACTCGCTAGATGGTATTATACCCAGCGTCAAATAGCAGTTCTCTGGTGACATGAGTGCAGATAGTCTGTCGACCTGAGGTCATCATTTGTGTCATGTGAGTTTCCACTGTGCTTTTATTACTACCCTGCCACGGCTCTACTGAGTTGTGCAAACAGGCTTTAGTTGGGTACAGTCCCGAGCCGCATGGAGGAAGTGAGCGACTGTTGGGGACTCGTCTCTCTCGGTATAGGGAGTCGATGTCGCGCTATGATCGGTTGCTCAACACTATAAGTCCCTGGCAAGGGCTGATTGTAAATTACTGGTAGTTGGACCGGTAGATTCTCGGATGGTCTTGAGCCACACCGACATGACTTGTTTGGTTATTAGGGGCTGACATTTTCCACCCTCCTAGACCTAGCATGCGATACTCTCAGACGAACAAACCGGACTGCACAGAGATTGTCACGGACAAGCTCAGTATGGGTTCGGATGAGTTCGCTCATCGGCCTAATTTTTCCGACACGTACCTGGGTAGCCGTTACGTACAGCTAGTGCCGCTGACGGACTTATGGTTAAACCCACTGCCATCGTACTGTCGTGTCTTTAGAGTCCTACACAGAGAGTTTCTTTAGTTCAGGCGAAACGATGTAGAGGCCGTATGGTTTTACGGCAGGATTCCGATCATATACGTATACTGGCTACACGGATATTGTTCAGAAGGATAATACTAGTGGGCTTTGGTTTAAGCCGGATCCTAGTATTGTATTTTTAGATTCTTTTTATCTCATTGTATTCATATTTTTCGGAATACGAATACATGTAAGTATATACGGTGAGGGCATTCTTGTAATTTCATAAGACCTGCTTCTAAAAGGAGACACCTCATTATTAGATTTATCTATTTGTTGAAATAGATTAATGAGGTGGAAAATGGAGATATTTGTGGTATGGGTGAAGCTTGGCTAGTTGATTTGTTTATTTCCATTGACTTTACTATTCAAGCATGAGTCCTTATTTTCTATTGAAAATATTGCATGCTTGATTATTATGAATGACTAAGCCATTCCTCACTTGCCACAACACAAGACTTTAGCTCATTTGGGGTTTTGCTCTTTCTCACTCCATTTATTCCTCTCCTCCTTCTTCCTCAAGCCCTAAACCTCACATGTGTTGTGAATGGTAGGGATCTTGAGATAAAATACTCCTTTGAGCTCTTTCCATCTTCTATGTCGTCTAGTTTAGCAAACTAGACATCTTAGTTACCTCACACTTGAGGTTGAAGCTTGACCCATAGGCTCTCTGGTGGATCATTTTCGACAAAGAGAAGACCGACGAACGAGTTACATTCAAGCTTTCTAGGAACCAAGAAGATGAGAAGAAGATTCAAGCTTGAACCAAGGAGGTAAGAAGAAAACAAGAAGACCCGAAGGACTTGATCGAGAAGGTATAACTCTCACCGAGTAGCTATAAACCTTCTTGTAGTTAGTCATAGCTAGTTATGGTTTAATTAAGATCCTAAGTTTTCATGGTCGATGTTGTGAAGCATCTCTTTTGAAATATTAAAAATCATTTTTATGTATTTTGCCTACCCACGGACTTGCGGTGGGCACGACATCGAATTACAGGTGTAGCCAGAAGGATTTACTGTTAAAGGTAAGGAGAATCTGGCTTGTCATTTGAGGAAGAGCTTATATGGTTTGAAGCAAGCTCCTCGACAGTGGTACAAAATGTTCGACTAGTTTATGGTAGAACATGGGTAAAATCGAACTGCCTCTGATCATTTTGTTTTCATTTAGAGATTCTCCGGTGATGATTTTATTATATTATTTTTGTACGTCAATGATATGCTTATTGTCGGCAAGGATGCTAACAAGATTGGTAGATGGAAGACCAAGCTTAGTAAGTGCTTTGTAATGAAGGACTTAGGTCCAGCGAAGCAAATCTTGGGGATGAAGATCTTTCGTGATAGGAGTACAATGAAAGTTATGGCTATCACAAGAAAGCTATGTTAAGAAGGTGCTTGCAAAGTTCGGCTTGGACAAAACAAAACCAGTCTCTACCCTACTCGCACATCACTTCAAGCTCAGTTCAAGACAAAGCACTTCGACCGAGGAGGAGAGGGAAGAGATGAAGAATGTTCCTTATTCATTTATTATTGGAAGTTTGATATACGCCATAGTGTGCACGAGGCCTTACATCACACACGCAGTTGGCGTCATGAGTCGATTCCTTACAGATCCGAGCAAAGAGCATTAGGCGGCCGTTAAATGGATACTTCGCTTCTCCAAGGAACTTCTTGTTAGTTATATGTATGCCCTAGAGGCCGTTACTATACATAGGATGTATATTGTAGTGGATGCTTGGACATATATAGAGATGACTTTCTTACTTGATATGATAGTAAGCTATCTGGTTACTCTTTACCTTAATGTGTACACTGATTGTCTCTCTGTTACATGTTGGTAAAGCCCTTAGGATGTGTACTTGACTACCAGGACTATGATGCGGATCATACTAGTGGGGACGTGGTAGTCCATAAGTACATCCTTCAAAGTCCCTAGTCATGGGTGTATCGAGACGGGGCATCGATATACTAGAGTAGACTAGCGTGTACCTTCTCGACCCATATAGATGGGCGATGGATGATCCGATATCCATTGGTGTTTGACATCAGAGATGATATACGGGTGCTCAGTGGAGACTGGGTACACTGGACGGACTCGCCGCGAAGTCCCAGATGGTATTATACCTTATGTCAGATGGCAGTTCTCTTGTAACACTAGTGCAGGTTAGTCTGTAGACCCGAGATCGTCATAGTGTCTTGTGTGATTCCCACTGTGCTTTGATTTCCATCATACCACGTCCAAGAGGGCGTGCAAAAGGTGGCTTTTGGGTACAGTCCCGAATCACATGGAGGCAATGAGCGATAGGAGGGGTTTCGTCTCTCCCGGTATAGGGAGTTGATGTTGCGCAGTGTTCGATTGGCTATAACAGGAAGTCCTTGGCCAAGGCTGTTTTAGGGATGTACTGGTAAGTGTTACCAGTAGTTTCTCGACCCGTTATGAGTCTCATAGCGACATGACTTATCGAGTTATTAGGGTCTGACGTTTACCAATGCTAGACGAGATATGCGACATATCAGACGAACAGACCGGACTGTACGGTAGTGTTAATCGTTGGATTCACAGAAGTATGAGCGGGCTTGCTCGTTGATCTTCTGATCGCTCAATACCCGGGTGGCCGTTACTGTTGGATATGTATGCCCTAGAGGCCTGTATTGTATAGGATACTAGACATGTATATGTATAGAAACAATCTTTGCTCGAAATGATAGTATGCTATCTGGTTTAACTTTATCATAACATGTGATGTGTTGATGAAGCCCTTAGGACTATGCTTGACTACCAGGATTATGATGAGATCATACTGGTGGGACCTGGGCAGTCTACAAGCATATCCTTCAATAGTTCCTAGTCGAGGGTATATCGAGACAGGGCATCGGTATTACCAGATTAGACTAGTGTGTACGTTTCTTGACCCTGGGGCAATGGTTGATTCCACAACCATTGATGTTTGACATCAAAGATTGTACACAGGTGCTCATTGGAGAATGGGTACACCGAACAGGACTCGCTGAGAACTCCTAGATGGTATATATACTTATTGTCAGATATCAGTTCTCTAGTGATACTTGTACAGGTTAGTCTGTAGACCCGAGATCGTCATAGAGTCTTGTGTGATTCCCACTGTACTTTAATTTCCTCCCTACCACGGCTCTACTGAGTCGTGCAAACAGGTGGATTTTGGGTACAGTCCCGAATTATATGGAGACAGTGAGCGATAGGAGGGGTTTCGTCTCTCCCGGTATAGGGAGTTGATGTCGCGCTATGTTTGATCGGCTATAACACCTAAATCCCTGGCCAGGGTTCTCGAGGTTTACTGATAAGTGTTATCAGTAGTTTCTCGAACTGTTATGAGCCATAAATCAGCATGAGTTATAAAGTTACTGGGGTCTGACATTTACCACCCCTAGACTTCATATGCGATGTATCAGACGAAGAGACCGGACTGTACGGTAAGTGTTGCTTGCAGGCTCGTAAGGTTTGTGATGGGTTCGCTCGTCGGCCACCTTTTTTGTCAAGTACCTGGGTAGTCGTTACGCACAGCTAGTGCAGCTGACGTGCTTATGGTTAAACCCACTGCCAGCGTACTGTCGAGTCTTTAGAGTCCCACACAGAGAGTTCCCTCGTTCAGGCGAATTATGTAGAGGCTGTAAGTTGTTATGGCAGCCGTAAGCTGTTACGGCAGGGTTTCGATTTTATTCATGTAATTGTTACAGGAATAATAATCGGATGGATAATACTGGTGGGCTTTGGTTTAAGCCGGATACCGGTATTATATTATTGGATTAATGGTATTCGTATTTTTTCGGAATTCGGATGCGGGTATACAGTATACAGTATACGGTATACGGAGGAGGGGTATTTTTGTAATTGTTATAAGAATACCTTTTAGAAGGTACCAACTCATAATGACATAATAATGACATCATTTATGAAAAATAAAATGAGGTGGAAATTAAAAGGTACAAGCATGATGAGGTTGTTGTTATGGAGTTACTATTGAAGCATGATACTAATTTATATAATGCATGCTTTAATTAATTCTCTTAGTGCTATATTTTTATTCATCATGCTTGAACACTTTCATTATGATAAACACTCACTCCTTCTCATCTCCTCCTTCTCATTCTTCTTTTAAATAGCTTCACATGAGATGTGAATGTGAAGTGAATCAAGAGAAGGTTAAGAGAAAGAAATGCTATAGATTTCAAGCTAATCCAATACACTCATCTCTACATAATCCTAGTGACCTATTCTAGCAAAATTGGTCTCTAGGTTAAACTCCTATGAAGAGTTTCTAGCTCGCACGATAACTCTCGGGTGGATCATCTAGGTCTTGGGTGGCCGGAGATCGAAGACATCGACAACATCTAAAGGAGCTAAGGAGTTCATCAAAGAGAAGACCCGAAGGACCGTATCATTGAGGTATAATCCCTAACATAGTAGATAAGATCTCTAGTTAGGTTTTTCTAGTTGTGGTTTAGACAAGATCTTCGGTTAAGTGCGTGTTATATGCCAAGAAAATTTTTGTTCACCGCTTCCGCCGCGCCACAAGAGTTGTGGGAGCATGCAACATACACTAACATGGTATCAGAGCCTAACTAAACCACAATTAGATGTTAGCCAAAAGTTAGAAGCTCGATCGACAGTTTTTTCTCCCGAAAACTCGTATTCTGCCCTTGCTGCTGTCAGTTTTTGAAAGTGTTCCAAAATTAATTTGACATGTCTTAAAAATACAAGCAGGGTTTTGTAAGATCACCGTAGAAATTTGGACTCATAACTCAACTAAAGCGCCGCGGATCCGCCGCCAAACCCATGGTTTGGCCGCGGATCCGCCGCCGAGTTGTGGCCGCATCGACTCGGATTTCTACAGTACTCATATATTGAAGAATTAGGGTTTCTGGGATATAAAGAATTTTATAAAGATATTTGTACAGGAACATGTCAAATGTTGGCATGATTTAAAATTATCGATCGAAATTTTGATAGTGTTTGGCTAATCGATTTTTTTTTTGTGATATGTGTTTGAAACGTCCACTAATTGCTATATGACGATTAGTGGGGGTTGCACATATGGATATCATGAGATGATATGTGTATATGAATGTGTTGGATCGTCGTGATGAATGGCCGGGGGGTGTGAGAAGAGCGTTTTTTCTTTTCTTTCATTCCATATAATTTGTAAAAAGCCATGTAATATTGTTTTAACGGGTACATCCGGGATGAGGTTGTAGCCACCGATGTATAATTTCTTTTTACTGTTTTTGCTCCGAGGATAGACCCAAGGTGGGGTGCACAAACTATCGGGTTTTCAAAGTGCCGAGTGACCTACTCAATTGTTGAGGGAGGTTACTACACTTCGGGAATTTGGCGGGTAGTTTGCCGCACACGTAGGGGTCTAGGGGGGTTTGGCTATTCATCACGACAGTGGAATCCGTCTTCCATTAAGGGCTTGAATGAAATACGGAATTCCTAGTATATCCAATGCATTCATCTGTGATCTGAAATGGTTATATTTATATATGAGATATATAATAAACGTTGCTTATGTTTTGCACCCGCACTAGTCCAGTCCCCGCTCTGCCGTTAGTTAAGTAACCTAACGGTGCATGACGGGACCCAGTGACGAATGCGGATGGCATAAGCGTACGTTCTATTTTTTCGTTTCTTTTCTGTAATGTTTAGGAAACGTAAATGGTGGGACTACATTCATGTGATTAATGATAAGAGAAAGAAACCTAAAGATATTGTAGAATCAAATTTTTTAAGAAAAAGGGTAACTCTAGCTTTTGTTTTGCATAGCGGTATTCTTAAATATCCTGCACCTCATTCGATGAGGAAAGGGCCGAGATCCCTTCACCGGGAGTGACCCCTTTAGCAAAACTGGAAAATGTTACAAAGAACTCGATTTGATTTTATAGGTTATCTAACTTTGCTTTGCATCGTGGTATTTTCATATCCAGCACCTTATTCGATAAGGAAAGAGCCGAGATCCCTTCACCGGGAGTGACCTCTTTAGCAAAATTAGAAAGATACTACAAAACCATTCGATTTTTAAAACCGAAGCTTAAACCACTCCTTCCCACTTGATTCTACAACGATATCAAGTTCAAAACGTTAAAGGTTTTCATAAAAACCATCCGTTGCCCTCCGCCATTTTAGGAAGCATAGTACTTAGTATTCGTGCCACGTTTGTTGACCATAGTTAAGGCGTGGTGTACGGTAGCTATGTGATGAATTCTTACAAAGCATTTGATGTGATCGATTAGGGCATTCTCATGACTTTGTTGACCACTGTTAAGGGTCATGAGGGTGGGTCTAAATCAATCACGAAATGGCGGGTTGAACTTGACTAGTACTTATGATTTGTTGACCATAGTTAATGTCATAAGTCACTAGAGGTAAAAATCATATCGGGAATTTCCAGAGTTGAGATTTGCAATGAGATTGCATACCTTCTATATGATAGTTGGATCCCGATCCCACTGTGAGTAAAAGTACCTCCCGGGAGAATTTTGCACTTTCTGGTTAGCGAACTTGTAGATTGCAATTTATCCTGGCTAGTTTTCTTTTTAGGTTTGAAGGAAAATTTGATAAAAAGCAGTGGGAGACAACAATTAGATGAGATTAATAACCAATCTAATTATGCAAGAGCAATCGCTGAATGACTTCTTTTCTATCTCCTAATAGAAGATACCGATGTCGGGACTTAAACTTTTATTAGACAAAAACAAACTCACTGGACCGAATTACAAAGATTGGTTAAGGAACGTGAATATTTCCCTGACATATGATAAGGTCTCATACGTCCTGACTACTCCAGCCCCTCCTAGCCCAGGCCCTGATTCTTCAGTTGCGGATAAAGAAATCCGCAAGAAATGGGATACAGACTGCGCAACAGCCAAGTGCCTCGCGCTAGCTTCTATGAACAATGAACATCAGAAGCAGCACGAGAAGATGAATGTCCAATCCATCTTTCTCCATACAGAGGAGTTGTATGGAGAGCAATCTCGTACTCTCCGATACGAGGCATCTCGAAAGTTGTTTCAGATGCGCATGGCTGCTGGCACGTCTGTAGGTGACCATGTATTGAAGATGATTGGACTTATCGAAGAACTTGAGGACCTGGGTTGGACCATGGAGAACGAGCAGTATGTTTATATTGTTCTGCAGTCCCTTTCCCCTGCCTTTGCTCAATTCATTGTAAACTTCAACATGCACAAAATGGAGAAGTCTTTACCATAACTCCTCAATATGTTGAGGAGTGCAGAGAGCACACTAAACGTAGCGAAAACTCCCGCTCTTATTGCTGGGCCATCTTCTTCCTCCATCCTGAAAGCCAAGGCCAAGGGAAAGAAGAAGAAGAAGAATCCCATCAAGCAGAGAGGCGGAGTGAAAAAGGCATCGGGAAGGGACAAGAAAAGGGCTGCTGCAACAGGTCATGGGGAATGTTTCCACTGCCACCAGACTGGGCACTGGAAGAGAAACTGTGCTATATACTTGGCCGACCTCCAGAAGAAGAAGCATGGTGATGCTTCCACTTCAGGTGTGTTTGTAACCGAAAACTGTTTTTCAATTAACTCTGCTTCCTGGGTATTAGATACTGGATCAGGATCTCATATCTGCAATTGTATGCAGGGGTTTAGAAATAGCAGGTTGTTGAAGAAAGGTGATCACACTCTCCGGGTTGGGAATGGTTCCTCAGTACATGCTACTGCAGTGGGAGAGTATCATCTTGGTTTGCTGTCGGGTTCTATATTGGTTTCGAACCCATGTTATTTTGTACCTTCGATGTTATGTAATATTATATCTGTATCGTTGTTGGACAATGTTGGATATAATTTCGTTTTGCAATCTAATGTTATGAACATTAATCTTAATGAAGAGTTGATTGGGTATGGAACATTAAATAACGGGATATACATCCTAAATCAGCATACAGTTTTTCATATACAACACGGAAACAAAAGAATGGTTTCAGACATAAATGAAGCTTTCATTTGGCATTGTAGACTAGGTCATATTAATTAAAAAAGACTGACCAAGCTACATAAAGATGGATATTTAAACTCGTTTGAACATAAATCTTATGAGACTTGCCAGTCTTGCATCAAAAGTAAAATGACCAAAACTCCGTTTACTGGACACGGAGAGAGAGCTACTGAACTCTTAGGCCACATACATAGTGATGTATGTGGACCAATGTCTACACATGCTGCAGGTGGTTTTTCGTACTTCATAACCTTCACTGATGATTTATCGAGATTCGGGCACGTGTTCTTGTTGAAACATAAGTCCGAAGCCTTTGAAAAGTTCAAGGAGTATAAATCTGAAGTAGAAAAACAAACAGGCTTAAGTATCAAGAAACTTCGATCGGATCGGGGAGGTGAGTATCTAAGCTCAGAGTTTCTTGATTTCCTAAAAGAGAATGGGATTCTCTCTCAGCTCACTCCTCCGTATACACCACAGCACAACGGTGTATCGGAAAGGAGGAATCGCACATTATTAGATATGGTACGATATATGATGAGTGATGCTGAGTTACCAATATCATTTTGGGGGCACGCATTGGAGACTGCGATTTATCTATTGAATAAGGTTCCAACCAAAACCGTGTCTACCACTCCATATGAGATATGGTACGGGAAGAGACCATCTCTTAACAGAGTTAAGGTATGGGGTTGTCCGGCTTATGTGAAAAAACAGAATCCAGACAAACTTGAGACACGATCGGTTTTGTGTAAATTTGTGGGATATCCAAAACACTCGTATGGATATCTATTCTACCACAAGGAGGAACAAAGGGTGTTTGTTTCTCAGTATGCCACATGTTAGGTCCACGTTACCTCTCCCGGTACTTTCGGGGATGCGGAAACGGTAAAACAAGAATTTTCTAAACCTTGTAACATGGACCGTAAAAGCCGGATCTTTGCTAAACTAAACTAGCATACTTGCAAAGAAGAGTTAACTACTCGGCAAAGTGGTTATACCTCAACTTGAACTCCTTCTCTTCTTGTTGTTCTTCTTCTTTCTTGCTCTTTGTAGTAGCTTGAATGGCTTCCCCTCCTCGTCTCCTCTTTGCCGAAGATAGATCCACCTGAGGGCTTCATCCTTGGGCTCCTTTCTCGATCTTGAGAGAACTAAGGTATTCGGCTTGCTAGACTTTCTACCTTAGAGTGAGTAGAGTGTGCTTAGGGGTGTTATATCTTCAAGGAGATGATTCTCAACACATGAGATTTGCTCTCCTTGAACAAGAGGAGGAAGAAGATGAAGTGAAGAGAGAGAAACCAAATGATAGAATGGGCTATTTTCCTCTTGCAACCATAACAAAAGGAAAATGATTTATCTAATTAATAATAATAAATCAAAATGAAATAGTTGATGGTTGTATTTGGAATGACCACCATCATCACTTCATTAAAAGAATGTAAGCTAGAATCAAGGAGTATCCTTGCAAAGCAATGATGATGGTCAACATTCAACCATGGTCAACAAGTCAACCATGGTCAACAAGTCAACAAAATCAACCATAACATTATTTCATTTAATTACTATTATTAATTGATATTTCATAAATCCATTAGGGTTTGGAAAGACGACTGTCAACTGTGCATACGCACCCGTTCCGAAACCCTAATGAAAGACCTCTTCCTCCGCCTCAAACAACTGTGCATACACACCAGCATTCTCATTCCGAGGAACAAGAATGCTGAGAGATAAAATCAACCCCAAAACATATACCAGTATCTGGCTCAAACCAGAGCCTGCTAGTATAATCCGTCCGGACTCCAAACGTGCACAAGTGCGCGGATGAGAACGAACCCTGCCGCAAAAACCATGCGACCTCTACTCTGTTTTGCCCAGAGGCGAATGCCCTCTGTGTGGGACTCTAAAGACTCGACACTACGCTGGCAGTGGGTTTAACCACAGACCGCAAGCGGCACTAGCTGTGCGTAACGGTCCCCAGGTAGATGTCGACAAGAAGGCTGACGAGGTGAACCCCATCTGAACTCCTACTGAGTCTGAATGTGACAATCTCCGTACAGTCCGGTCTGTTCGTCTGATACATCGCATGGCGGGCCTAGGGGGGCGGTAAACGTCAGTCCCCTAATAGCAGTACAAGTCGTGTCGGAGTGAAGTCCAGAACACCCTGAGATAACACTGGAACCTACCAGTACATCTCGCTTGCCCTGGCTAGGGACTACATGTGTAATGGCTCTCCTAGACACAGCGCGATGTCAACCCCCAATACCGGGAGAGACGAATCCTGTCTAACCGTCACTGCCTCCAAGTGCTTTGGGACTTCTCCCAACTACTACCTGTTTGTACGACTCAGTAGAGCTGTGGTAGGGTGGCAATCAAAGAACAGTGGGAACACACTCGAGGCGAAGTGACAGTGTCAAGTCAGCGGACTAAGCTGTACTCATGTCACCTGGGAACTGATAACTGACGATAGGTATAATACCAACCATCAGTTCCCGACGAGTCCTGTCCAGTGTACTCGTAACCCAACTAGCACCCGCATACTATCTCAAGTACGACGTACCGACGGCTGTGGGACTGACCGTCTCCCGTGCTGGGATGAGAAGCGCATACGCTAGTCTACTCCGGAGTATCGAGGCCCTATCTCGATACTCCCACGACTAGGGACGTGTATAAGGATGTGCTTGTAGATTACCCAGCCCCCACGAGTGTGATCGCCATCACAACGCCGGTAATCAAGCAAAGATCCTAAGGGCTCTACTAATGCGTATAGGTGATATAATAAATAAACACACATATACACATTAAAGAAGAGATAAACCAAGTAGCATATTACTATTTTGAGCAAGATTGTCTGTACAACTGTAAATATCCCAAGCTTCCATCAAGTAATATACATACTAGTATGATACAGTAATGGCCTCTAGGGCATATACACTAACAATCTCCCACTTGCACTAAGGCCATGTACCGGCGTATCGAAGACCTATCATCTCGATCAGCCGCTCGAACTGACTCTGGGGTAAAGCCTTCGTGAATGGGTCCGCAGTGTTGTCCTTTGTGTCCACTCTCCGCACCTCGATCTCCTGTCGATCAATGATCTCCCTGATTAGGTGATACCGCCTTAAGATGTGCCTGGATTTCTGATGGGACCTTGGTTCCTTCGCTAAAGCTATAGCCCCATTGTTATCGCAATACAAAGGTATTGGGTCAACAATGGACGGTACCACCTGAAGTTCACTAATGAACTTCTTTATCCAGACCGCATCTTTTGCGGCATCGCTTGCAGCAATGTATTCAGCCTCCATCGTCGAGTCTACGACGGTATCCTGCTTGGAACTCCTCCAACATACCGCCCCTCCGTTGAGGGTAAACACAAAACCCGAGACGGACTTGCTGTCATCTTTGTCACTCTGGAAGCTTGAATCGGTAAAGGACTCGACCCTGAGGTCTCCATTACCGTAAACCAGGAACATCTCCTTAGTCCTTCTTAGGTACTTGAGAATGTTCTTCACTGCTGTCCAGTGGTCCTCCCCTGGGTCTGACTGATACCGGCTTACCGCGCTCAATGCGTAAGCTACATCTGGTCTTGTACATAGCATCGCATACATTATAGACCCTACCGCCGAAGCGTAGGGTATAGTGCTCATGCGAACCCTCTCCTCGTCAGTCTTAGGAGACATCTTCTTGGAGAGGGTAATTCCGTGCAATGCGGGTATGTTACTGCGCTTGGAACCCTCCATACTAAATTTCTTTAGTACGGTCTCTATGTACCTGGACTGTGAAAGTCCCAACAGTTTCTTGGATCTATCTCTATAGATCTTGATCCCCAGAATGTACGAGGCATCACCCAGGTCCTTCATGGAGAACCTTTGTGACAAAAATAGCTTGACCGATTGTAGCATAGGAATGTCATTTCCTATCAAAAGAATGTCGTCCACGTACAAGACTAGGAATACGACAGTTCGTCCTACAATCTTCTTATATACACAGGGTTCATCTTCGTTCTTGATGAAATCAAATTCCTTGATTGCCTCATCAAAACAGATGTTCCAGCTCCGCGATGCCTTCTTTAATCCATAAATGGATTTAAGCAACTTGCACACCTTTCCGCTGCTCCCACTGTCTACGAAACCTTCTGGTTGATTCATGTAAACGCACTCTTCCAAACAACCGTTTAGGAAAGCCGTCTTAACATCCATCTGCCAGATTTCATAGTCATGGAAGGCAGCAATGGCAAGTAGGATCCGAATGGATTTGAGCATAGCCACCGGTGAAAAAGTCTCGTCATAGTCCAAACCAGGTCTTTGACGAAAACCTTTTGCAACGAGTCTAGCTTTATAGGTTTCCACCTGCCCATCTACACCAAGTTTCTTTTTGTAGATCCATTTGCATCCAACGGGTTTTACCCCAGGTGGAGCAATATCCAAGGTCCACACTTTATTGGCGTACATGGACTCCATTTCGGATTGCATTGCTTCCTGCCACTTATCAGAGTCCCTACTGATAATGGCCTGCCTGAAACTGGTAGGGTCATCTTCTTCCAAGATGCAATCCTCTCGATCCCCGTCTATGAGAAAACCGTAGTATCTCTCGGGCGGATGAGAAATCCTACCAGATCTGCGGAGTGGCTGAGGTTCGTTTGGGGTTATTGAATCTAGCGGTTCCACCAAATCTTTTGTTAAAGTTTGTGTTTCTGGAATTTCATCCAGTTCTGCCGTGCTGCCACAACTGTTTTTAACAAGAAATTCTTTTTCTAAAAATGTGGCATTTCTTGAAAGAATTATCTTATGTTCCTCTGCATGGTAGAACAGATACCCACTTGAATCTTTTGGGTATCCCACAAACTTACACAAAACTGCCCGTGCCTCAAGTTTGTCTGGGTTCTGCTTTTTGACATAAGCTGGGCAACCCCAAATCTTAACACGTTTAAGATACAAACTATTACCACTCCATATTTCATATGGAGTCTTAGGCACGGATTTGGATGGAACTTGATTCAATAGATGTGCTGCAGTTTGAAGTGCATATCCCCAGAATGAAAGAGGTAACTCAGCACTACTCATCATGGAGCGAACCATATCCAATAGGGTATGATTCCTCCGCTCCGACACACCGTTGTGCTGTGGTGTATAAGGAGGAGTAAGCTGAGAGAGAATACCATTCTCTTTTAAGTAATCTAGGAATTCCGTGCTTAAGTACTCCCCTCCCCTGTCAGACCGGAGGATCTTGATACTTTTGCCTGTCTGGTTCTCTACTTCGTTTCTAAATTCCTTGAATTTCTCAAATGCTTCAGATTTGTGTTTCATCAGATACACATATCCGAACCTAGAGAGATCGTCAGTGAAAGTGATGAAGTACACCCCTTGCATGTATAGACATCGGACCACATACATCACTATGTACGAGTCCCAAAAGCTCTGCTGCTCTTTCTCCATGTCCGGTGAACGGAGATTTGGTCATCTTCCCTTTGAGACAAGACTGACAAGTTTCATAAGATGAAAACTCGAACGCATCCAAGAGTCCATCTTTATGCAACTTACTCAGTCTTTTCTCTCCGATATGACCAAGTCTACAATGCCACAAGTAGGATTCATTCGTATCTGAATTCTTCCTCTTGCGTGTGTTTTGTATATTGAGAACTGTATTCTGATTTAGAACGTAGATACCATTACACAGTGTACCCTCTGCAACCAGTACCTTATGAAGGTAAACGTTCATGATATTCTTTTAAAGAACAAAGTTATATCCATCTTTATCGAGTAAAGAAACTGATATGATGTTGCAAACCATGGAGGGTACATAGTAGCAATCGTTCAAAATCATAGTCTTGCCATTTGGCAATACTAGGTGATATTCACCGACGGCTGCCGCATTAACTTGTGCTCCGTTCGCTACTCTGAGCGACATATCACCCGGTGCAACTCTCCTACTTTTTCTCAGTCCCTGCAATAAATTACAGATATGAGATCCTGATCCGGTATCAAGTACCCAGGAGGTAGGGCTGACCGTAAAACAGTTCTCAATTACAAGAACACCTGAAGTAGATACAAAACCATGCTTCTTTTTCAACTGGGTATCCTGGAAATCCATACAATCCCCTTTCCCATTCTCATACTCATGACTGTTGTCACAAGTTAGAGCTGAACCAACTTTCCCCAGTCCCGAATAAGAATTCGGATCGGTCAAGCGATACATTTTATTATCTTGATTAGGGCGTGAAAAGGTTGCTGCCTGGAGAGAGAGAAAAGAAACACTCAGCGTATGCCCATGCAAGATTAGATTGGTTTATTAATTTATCTAACCAGGATGTCTCCCACTGTTTCCTCAAATTCTTCTTAAAACCTTTTTAAAAGAAGAACTAGCCGGGTTTTAATTCACGTCACAATACTTGCTTAACCTTTCAGCCAGGCTAGTGTCGGTACTTTGAGGAAGGTTTTCCAACGCTTTCGCGAAGTTCCTTAATTATAGAACCTCTTTTCCCTGGGGGCGTAGCCCCGCTAACACCTTTCTAGACACCTACTAGGTTTATAGCATTGATCGTTAAGTGAAATAATCTCCCAAGAGTAAACCAACTCATCAGTGGGATCGGGATCCAACTGTCATTGTGTGATAACCTAGATGGAATCCACTCTAGTCACCACACTCCAGAAGGTATGCTAAATCTGCAAGTTTCAGTTCTTTTGAAACTCCCGATGTGGTTTTTGCCCCTAGGACCCAAGTGATCTTGACACAGTCAACAAATCAAAGAGTCCTAGTCAAGTTCATCCCGTCGTTGTCTTGATTGCATTAAACCCACCTGCATAACCCTTGACACAGTCAACAAGGTTACACAAATGTCCTAACCAATCACATTGTATCCAGCAAATAAGCAATACTTAGCTACCGTTCACTGCGCCTTGACACAGTCAACAAACGCAGCACGAATACTAAGTATAACTTATAAGAAACGACGGAGGGCTACGGCTGGGTTTTTGGCGAAAAACCCGTTAACGTAATGAACTTGATATCGTTGAAGGAACATGATACAGTTTTTATTTTTTATTTTTTATTTTTTTGAAAATATAGTGGCGAAAACTTTTTGCTAAAGAGGTCACTCCCTGTGAAGGGATCTCGGCTCTTTCCTCGTCGAATGAGGTGCAGGATATTCCAAATTGAATACCTCGATGCAAAGCAAGAATAATCGACTATAGTGAAGTTATTACCCTGACGCAAACTTTTGTCCAAGGGGTCACTCCCGGTGAAGGGATCTCGGCCCTTGCCTCGTCGACTGAGGTGCTGGGCATTCACAACCGAATACCGCGATGCAAAACAAAAATGAACGTCCTTGCAATAACAGCTTTTTGAAAAATTGTTCCAACAACGTCTTTTAGGTTTATTTTCTTGCATTAGTTCTTTTAATGCATCCCATCATTTAAATCCTACCATTGCAGAAAACAACCAAAATATGACGTACGCTTATGCCATTCGCATTCGCCACGGGGCCCCGTCATCACCCGTTAGGTTACTTAACTAACGACAGAGCAGGGGCTAGGCTAGCGCGGCTGTAAAACATAAGCAACGCCTAAATAGTTTTTATATATAGATATACTGCAATGATAACCAATCCAGATCACAGATGAACACTTTGGATATACTAGGAACCCGCGATTCGTTCGAGCCTGCAACGAAAAACGGATTACACGGTCGCGATGAATAGCCAAAACCCCACCCACGACCCCTACGGGTGCGGCAAACCACCCGCCAAGTACTCGAAGCGAAGCAACCACCCTCAACGCCATGAGTAGGCCACTCGGCACTTCGAGATACCCGGTAGTTTGTGCACCCCCTCCATGGGTCTATCCTAGGAGCAAAAACAGTAAAAGAATTAAATAATGACGGCTACAACCCCGACCCGGTTGTGCGGCCAAACAAATAATATTACATCAATTTACAAATTTATTACATGAATGAAAGAAAAAGAAACTCTCATCTCACATCCACCCCGGCTATTCATCCGCGACAATCCAACGAGTTCATATACACAAACCATCAACAACAATCACAGATCACAGATATGTATAACCCCGACTAATCGACATATAGCGATTAGCCGACGTTCAATACATAAGAACATCACAGATATAACCTTTATAGTCATAGTATATTGAAGTTCGAAAAAATACGGATTTATAGGCCCCCAAAAACAAATTTATATTCTGGAAAATCTGGGCACATATAATATATCTTAAAAATCCTAAAACTAAGTCAGAAACACTCTGCACAAAAAACGATGCAGCAACTCACCAAGTTGGCCGCGGTTCCGCGGCAATAGCTTGCTATTGCCTCGGAAACGCGGCGCATTGGTGGAGTCGCTGTCTCGTTTTTGGTGGCTTTCTTATAAAAACCCTGAGATGATTTTTGGAGTATAACAAATTTTGTTTTGACCAGAAAATATTTTAACAGAAACTCAGTTTCTTGTAACTTGGTTTTTTCGATTTTTCGGTTTCGAACTTCGATACACTTTACTACCAAGCTAGTTTATATTTAGTTAGGCTCTGATACCACTGTTAGGTCCACGTTACCTCTCCCGGTACTTTCGGGGATGCGGAATCGGAAAAACAAGAATTTTCTAAACCTTGTAACATGGACCGTAAAAGCCGGATCTTTGCTAAACTAAACTAGCAAACTTGCAAAGAAGAGTTAACTACTCGGCAAAGTGGTTATACCTCAACTTGAACTCCTTCTCTTCTTGTTGTTCTTCTTCTTTCTTGCTCTTTGTAGTAGCTTGAATGGCTTCCCCTCCTCGTCTCCTCTTTGCCGAAGATAGATCCACCTGAGGGCTTCATCCTTGGGCTCCTTTCTCGATCTTGAGAGAACTAAGGTATTCGGCTTGCTAGACCTTCTACCTTAGAGTGAGTAGAGTGTGCTTTGGGGTGTTATATCTTCAAGGAGATGATTCTCAACACATGAGATTTGCTCTCCTTGAACAAGAGGAGGAAGAAGATGAAGTGAAGAGAGTGAAACCAAATGATAGAATGAGCTATTTTCCTCTAGCAACCATAACAAAAGAAAAATGATTTATCTAATTAATAATAATAAATCAAAATGAAATAGTTGATGGTTGTATTTGGAATGACCACCATCATCACTTCATTAAAAGAATGTAAGCTAGAATCAAGGAGTATCCTTGCAATGCAATGATGATGGTCAACATTCAACCATGGTCAACAAGTCAACCATGGTCAACAAGTCAACAAAATCAACCATAACATTATTTCATTTAATTACTATTATTAATTGATATTTCATAAATCCATTAGGGTTTGGAAAGACGACTGTCAACTGTGCATACGCACCCGTTCCGAAACCCAAATGAAAGACCTCTTCCTCCGCCTCAAACAACTGTGCATACACACCTGCATTATCATTCCGAGGAACAAGAATGCTGAGAGATAAAATCAACCCCAAAACATATACCAGTATCTAGCTCAAACCAGAGCCTGCTAGTATAATCCGTCCGGACTCCAAACGTGCACAAGTACGCGGATGAGAACGAACCCTGCCGCAAAAACCATGCGACCTCTACTCTGTTTTGCCCAGAGGCGAATGCCCTCTGTGTGGGACTCTAAAGACTCAACACTACGCTGGCAGTGGGTTTAACCACAAACCGCAAGCGGCACTAGCTGTGCGTAACGGTCCCCAGGTAGATGTCGACAAGAAGGCTGACGAGGTGAACCCCATCTGAACTCCTACTGAGTCTGAATGTGACAATCTCCGTACTGTCCGGTCTGTTCGTCTGATACATCGCATGGCGGGCCTAGGGGGCGGTAAACGTCAGTCCCCTAATAGCGGTACAAGTCGTGTCGGAGTGAAGCCCAGAACACCCTGAGATAACACTGGAACCTACCAGTACATCTCGCTTGCCCTGGCCAGGGACTACTTGTGTAATGGCTCTCCTAGACACAGCGCGATGTCAACCCCCAATACCGGGAGAGACGAATCCTGTCTAACCGTCACTGCCTCCAAGTGCTTCGGGACTGCTCCCAACTACTACCTGTTTGCACGACTCAGTAGAGCCGTGGTAGGGTGGCAATCAAAGAACAGTGGGAACACACTCGAGGCGAAGTGACAGTGTGAAGTCTGCGGACTAAGCTGTACTCATGTCACCTGGGAACTGATAACTGACGATAGGTATAATACCAACCATCAGTTCCCGACGAGTCCTGTCCAGTGTACTCGTAACCCAACGAGCACCCGCATACTATCTCAAGTACGACGTACCGACGGCTGTGGGACAGACCGTCTCCCGTGCTGGGATGAGAAGCACATACGCTAGTCTACTCCAGAGTATCGATGCCCTATCTCGATACTCCCACGACTAGGGACGTGTATAAGGATGTGCTTGTACATTACCCAGCCCCCACGAGTGTGATCGCCATCACAACGCCGGTAATCAAGCAAAGATCCTAAGGACTCTACTAATGCGTATAGGTGATATAATAAATAAACACACATGTACACATTAAAGCAGAGACAAACCAAGTAGCATACTACTATATTGAGCAAGATTGTCTGTACAACTATGAATATCCCAAGCTTCCATCAAGTAATATACATACTAGTATGATACAGTAATGGCCTCTAGGGCATATACACTAACACCACATTTTTAGAAAATGAATTTTTTACAAATGATACTATTGGCAATGCGGTAGAACTGATAGAAGTTCCAGATGCACAAACCATTACCGATGATTTGATTGAACCTGAGGTTTCAATAGAACCTGACATACCTCAGCCACTCCGTAAATCTAGTAGGACTTCTCGCCCACCTGATAGATACTACGGTTTTCTAATTGACGGCGATAGAGAAGATTGCATCATGGATTATGATGACCCTACTAGTTTTCAGCAAGCTATCACGAGTGGTGACTCAGTGAAATGGTTGGATGCCATGAGATCCGAAATAGAATCCATGCACACCAACAAAGTATGGACTTTGGAGGCTGCACCTTCTGGAGTAAAACCTATAGGGTGCAAATGGATCTTTAAAAGAAAGATTGGTGTGGATGGTCAGGTGGAGACCTATAAAGCTAAGCTGGTAGCAAAAGGATTTCGTCAAAGACCGGGCTTGGACTATGATGAAACTTTTTCACCAGTCGCGATGCTTAAATCCATTCGGATCTTGCTTGCTATAGCTGCTTACTATGATTATGAGATCTGGCAGATGGATGTTAAAACGACATTTCTAAATGGTAATTTAGAAGAATGCGTTTTTATGGATCAGCCAGAGGGCTTCATTGATAGTGGGAGCAGCAAAAAAGCATGCAGGCTGCTTAAATTCATCTATGGATTAAAGCAAGCATCACGGAGTTGGAACATCTGCTTTGATGATACAATCAAAGAGTTTGGTTTTATCAAAAATGTGGATGAACCATGTATTTATAAAAGGATTGTAGAGAGTACTGTTACATTCCTCGTATTGTACGTGGACGACATTCTCTTGATAGGAAATGATATTCCTATGCTACAATCGGTCAAACTATTCTTATCGCAGAGGTTCTCAATGAAAGACCTGGGCGATGCCTCGTACATTCTGGGGATAAAGATCTATAGAGATAGATCTAAGAAATTATTGGGATTGTCCCAATCGAGATACATTGACACCATACTAAAGAGGTTTAGTATGGAAGATTCCAAGAGGGGTAATTTACGCGCTTGTTATGTGATCACCCTCTCCAAAGAGATGTCTCCAAAGACTGATGAGGAGAGGGCTCGCATGAGCATTATACCCTATGCTTCGGCAGTAGGATCTATAATGTATGCGATGTTATGTACTCGCCCAGATGTTGAAGTAAGCAGGTATCAATCCAACCCAGGGGAGAAACACTGGACTGCCGTGAAGAACATTCTAAAGTACTTGAGAAGAACTAAAGAAATGTTCTCGGTGTATGGTAACGGAAATCTCCAAATGGAGGGCTTTACCGACTCCAGCTTCCAGAGCGACAAGGATGATAGTAAGTCCATCTCAGGGTTTGTATTTACTCTAAATGGAGGGGCGGTATGTTGGAAGAGTTCCAAACAAGATACCGTCGCTGACTCCACGATGGAAGCTGAATATATTGCTGCTAATGATGCCGCAAAAGAAGCGGTCTGGATGAGGAAGTTCATTTCAGAACTTCAAGTCGTTCCATCCATTGCTAATCCAATACCTCTGTATTGCGATAACAATGGAGCCATGGCTTTGGCAAAGGAACCGAGGTCCCATCAGAAATCCAGACATATCTTGAGGCGGTATCACCTCATCAGGGAGATAGTGGATCGCCAGGAAATCGAGGTATGGAGAGTAGACACGAAAGACAACACAGCAGATCCATTCACTAAGGTTATCCCTCAAGTACAGTTTGAGAAACTGTTTGAGCTGTTGAGCATGCGGTACGCCGGAAACTGGTTCTAGCTGGTATTTATTGCATTAATCACTGGCCTTAGTGCAAGTGGGAGATTGTTGGATATGTATGCCCTAGAGGCCTGTATTGTATAGGATACTAGACATGTATATGTACAGAAACAATCTTTACTCGAAATGATAGTATGCTATCTGGTTTATCTTTATCATAACATGTGATGTGTTGATGAAGCCCTTAGGACTATGCTTGACTACCAGGATTATGATGAGATCATACTGGTGGGACCTGGGCAGTCTACAAGCATATCCTTCAATAGTTCCTAGTCGAGGGTATATTGAGACAGGGCATCGGTATTACCAGATTAGACTAGTGTGTACGTTTCTTGACCCTGGGGGCAATGGTTGATTCCACAACCATTGATGTTTGACATCAAAGATTGTACACAGGTGCTCATTGGAGAATGGGAACACCGAACAAGACTCGCTGAGAACTCCTAGATGGTATATATACCTATTGTTAGATAGCAGTTCTCTAGTGATACTTGTACAGGTTAGTCTGTAGACCCGAGATCGTCAAAGAGTCTTGTGTGATTCCTACTGTACTTTAATTTCCTCCCTACCACGGCTCTACTGAGTCGTGCAAACAGGTGGATTTTGGGTACAGTCCCGAATTATATGGAGACAGTGAGCGATAGGAGGGGTTTCGTCTCTCCAGGTATAGGAAGTTGATGTCGCGCTATGTTTGATCGGCTATAACACCTAAATCCCTGGCCAGGGTTCTCGAGGTTTACTGATAAGTGTTATCAGTAGTTTCTCGAACTGTTATGAGCCATAAATCAGCATGACTTATAAAGTTACTGGGGTCTGACATTTACCACCCCTAGACTTCATATGCGACGTATCAGACGAAGAGACCGGACTGTACGGTAAGTGTTGCTTGCAGGCTCGTAAGGGTTGTGATGGGTTCGCTCGTCGGCCACCTTTTTCGTCAAGTACCTGGGTAGCCGTTACGCACAGCTAGTGCCGCTGACGTACTTGTGGTTAAACCCACTGCCAGCGTACTGTCGAGTCTTTACAGTCCCACACCGAGGGTTCCCTCGTTCAGGCGAAATATGTAGAGGCTGTAAGTTGTTATTGCAGCCGTAAGCTGTTACGGCAGGGTTTCGATTTTATTCATGTAATTGTTACAGGAATAATAATCGGAAGGATAATACTGGTGGGCTTTGGTTTAAGCCGGATACCGGTATTATATTATTGGATTAATGGTATTCGTATTTTTTTGGAATTCGGATGCGGGTATACAGTATACGGTATACGGTATACGGAGGAGGGGTATTTTTGTAATTGTTTCAAGAATACCTTCTAGAAGGTGCCACCTCATAATGACATAATAATGACATCATTTATGAAAAATAAAATGAGGTGGAAATTAAAAGGTACAAGCATGATGAGGTTGTTGTTATGGAGTTACTATTGAAGCATGATACTAATTTATATAATGCATGCTTCAATTAATTCTCTTAGTGCTATATTTTTATTCATCATGCTTGAACACTTTCATTATGATAAACACTCACTCCTTCTCATCTCCTCCTTCTCATTCTTCTTATAAATAGCTTCACATGAGATGTGAATGTGAAGTGAATCAAGAGAAGGTTAAGAGAAAGAAATGCTATAGATTTCAAGCTAATCCAATACACTCATCTCTACATAATCCTAGTGACCTATTCTAGCAAAATTGGTCTCTAGGTTAAACTCCTATGAAGAGTTTCTAGCTCGTACGATAACTCTCGGGTGGATCATCTAGGTCTTGGGTGGCCGGAGATCGAAGACATCGACAACATCTAAAGGAGCTAAGGAGTTCATCAAAGAGAAGACCCGAAGGACCGTATCATTGAGGTATAATCCCTAACATAGTAGATAAGATCTCTAGTTAGGTTTTTCTAGTTGTGGTTTAGACAAGATCTTCGGTTAAGTGCGTGTTGTATGCCAAGAAAATTTTTGTTCACCGCTTCCGCCGCGCCACAAGAGTTGTGGGAGCATGCAACATACACTAACAGTTACGTTTAGCAGACCGCTTGCGGCTTGTGGGTGTTTGATATGATCATCACCTGCTGCCGGCGTATTGACGAGTCTTTAGAGTCCTACACAGGGGTTTCCTGGCTAAAGCGAAACGAAATAGGAGCGCATATGAGATATGTGCGGGACCGAGAATAATACCAGTATGTGATACTGTATTCTATTCTCGCGATTTGTATCATCGGTCGGTTATATGTGATATAGCCGGGTTACCGAATCAAGTGTTGATTTGATACATTGATACACTTGATATTAGTCGGTTATATGCGATATGACCGGATCGTTAAATCAAGTGTTGATTTAATGATTTAATGTATAATTATATATTTGATATATTACTTTACATTAACTAGTATTCGTTCAATTAAGATTGATTTTCTCACTTGGATGTGCACATTGTTTATATGTGATATATGCAAGTGTACATGTTTGTATCATGTTTGATGATACAAACAAGTTGTGTGTATGAGACTTGAACCAAATTAAGGTTAGATTATGGTTTACTATTTACCTAAGCATTTAACAAAATAGTATGACTTTGGTCAAAGTTATCAAGCTTCATGAAGCTTGATGAACATTGACAAAGTCAACTATTTTTGTCATTTGTTTAAGATATTAGCTAACCCAACCCTTAACCTATTGCTTTGGTTAATTCTCTACATGAGTTAAGCATGACGGCTTAACTCAAGCATGGTGCCATGATTAAAAGGATAAGTATTCATATTATTCTTTTAATCAAAACAATTCTTTCTTCTTCTTCATCTTCATCAAGCTCACAAAAGCTTGAGAGCTCCAATGGTGCCATGAGAAAAAGATTGAGAAATCCAATTCTAATGTGAACCCACTTCCTATTTCTTCATCCTCTACCACTTGCCATGTAGTATAGGGTATTCTCTTCACAAAGTTTTCGACCAAGTGAAGGAATAGCTTGAGTTTGAGTCTCCCCGACGTAGATCATCTTCGGCCTTGAAGTCAATGACCTAGCCCGATCATTTCTCCGACGAAACCATCGCCAGAGTCCAGGATCCGATATTCGCAGCGGAGGGACATCAACACGTAGCTAAAGAAATGGTGGAGCGGATCTACAAAGGTTGTAGTCCCCTTTCACTTGTAGTTAAGTTGTTAATTTGCATGTTCTTTAGCCTTAACTTCTTGTTAACGATCTAGTTTAGGGTTTCTCGGCACCGTAAAATTTTTATTTGTCATGGTTGATGCCTTGTGGAACCTCTTGAGTGTGCCTAGTAACCCTACAGTGGTATCAGAGCCTAACTAGAGCTTTAGGCGATGTGTTAACGAAGTTAAAACTCCGAACGAACACGATACGTCCAAATTTACCCCCTCTCTGTACATTTTTTCAAATCTGTGTATTTTCTGAATTAAAAATACCTTAAAAATCAAGCAGGGAAATATAAGAATTGTTGTGAAAAATGAGCACCTAACACTTCCAAACCGCCGCGGAACCGCGGCCATACCGTGCTTGGGCTGCGGATCCGCGGCCGTACTGATGGATTGGGTCATTTTGTTTGCATAGTAATTCTTATATATTAAAGTGCTATTTTATGGGTATTTTTAAACTAACTCAAGTGTTGAGTTTTCTGGGGGTTTATTTTGTAATCATCGATTCGATCGGAGAATTTAATTTTGTTATGTTTTCCGGATATTTTTAGAACATGTTAAAAAGTTCGACCGGATATAAATACCCACTTTTTCCCCTTCCTGGAAATTTCCAAGCGTTGGATTTTTCCGTAGTTTAATAACATTCTAAGTAGTGCAAGTAAAGCGATGGTCCCTCTAGAAGACAACAAACCTTAACTCGATTATGTGACTGTCTTGAACTGCCCTTTGAACCTTAGGGTTTGGGGCAGTACGGCGTGCCACATGTGAGGCGTTGGCTTGACCCTTCTACGGCTAAACCGTTGGTACTGAGGCATGAACTGGATGTTTTTGAACTTATTTCAAGAGTTGAGCTGTTTCGGGAAAATTTGGATGTTTGAATGTTCGATCGGAAAGTTTAACATTTTCTATTTATCTTGAATGTGATACAATATTTGGAATTCACAAGTAGTTATGAGATAAGTGATTTGGATGTTATAAACATAGCACTTTAGTCTCAATTGATCGGTTGCCACGGAATTTTGATGTGATCAAAAGTCCGTCGCAATCACGTACCGTACACGGATACTCGCCGGGTAAACTTAATAGACAGCCATGCCCCATAGCCCCGACCAAGTGACTGTAGGAGAACCCCGTAGCCAAAAGCATCCGTTCGGGAGCTCGCGGCAGCGGTGTTCCGCCTTGGTTGACTTCGTTGACGGTATCGGGGGTGCGGCCGTCTACTAAAGTTTGCGACGAGCATTCGATCAGTTTATCGGAAATCTTGTTGAATTGCCCGACTTGATATTGAAAAGTTTTTCGATATAAAGACTAAAATGCGGGGTTTAAAATTGTTAGGTATGTGATGTCTAAGGAATTCATTTGGTCAAGCATGCGATGTCTGAGGAGATTGCGGATTCCAACTGTTATAGTTTTACACTTTCTTTTCTGCGACCGTAAGTGTAATATGTGATATCGCCGGTTTCGTTGCTATATGTCAACGACAATTGGGATATGCATGTTTACTTACGTTGATGACATGTGATGTTATGTGTTGCTGGATATGTTATATTGGATCGTCGTGTTTGAATAGCCGAGGGGTTTTATGTGAGATGAGTGTTTTTCATTTTCATTCATGTAAAAACTTGTATGTAATATTCTTATATTGGGGCACTTCTAGGTTGCGGAAGATGTGTCACGACCCGAAAGTACGGAACATGACCGGCACTTAAACTACGAAACGTCTCGAGGCGTACGTAATGTAAGTAAACCGAAAACCCATAAATCCAAACCAAGAAAAGTAGTAGAGTGAAGGAAAACCAATTTAAATCAAGTAGTTTTAATAGCATAGCTGAATTATGCGTTTTAAAAAAAAACATCAAATATTTCCTGAAAATTTCGCCAAAGTCTCCTTTGTAAATACTGGCCCCCAAACGGGATACAACATGAATAGTATACGAAATCAATAAAAAGGCATCCCCAAGCGGGAGCAAGCTCTTCGTCAATCGACGGTCACAACCACACAAGCAATATAATATGCAACGCCAACGGCGAGGATCAAAACTCAAAACCACAAGAAAACCACAGAAATAAAACGCGCGACTCTATGGTCGAAAGAATAGCATCTCTGGTCTCTATCTCAAAAAATACATTTTTGGTTGATTGAACTTCTAGATACAACAGAGTAATAATATACAAGATATATAATGGGGGTACGATACAAGTAAACCCACCTACTAGCAAACCACCCGAAGGAAACTATGCCCGCAAAGCCGTAAGGAAACCTGTACGGCAAACCTGCAAAAACTGGGGCACAACGGGGGTGAGTTGCCAACTCGTGAATAGAAAAACATCTACGAAAAGAAATCGCATAAACAACGCAACCTAGGTCAAAGATCATAATATATCCCCAATTATATATAACATGCAACCTATAACAAGGCTAGGGTAAATATCTAATCCGAGTGTAATCTCATGTGCCCGTGTCAGTGCCTCAGGTAGCAATATATCATATGAATGAGGTATGAATGCATGGAAACAGAATACATGTAAATGAAGAACTATTTTCATAATTTAGTGAGATTTCCTATGAATTTTTAAAATGAGGTATCATACTGAAATCAGCATAAAACAGTGCCTAGCATCGGCACAAAACGTAATCCCAATATCTCGATATCTCTGTATCACAGTCTCTGTACCTCAATATCTCGAAATCTCAATGTCTCAATCGCAATATCTAGGGCACCGTCAGTCCAGACCGGCCCCTACCATCCATCTCAAGACCACGACGGTATCCTCCGGATATCCGACCCGTCGGGTAAAATCACCGGTAGGTAGTGCTCCCCTGCCGGGCTCACATCGTCATCATCACGCGCTTCTTGCCCCTGGGTACCTTACCGGGTCCACCATGTACCCGAAACGGTTCATCCGTCTTCTCGTATCGGGTCTCGAAATCCATCAGCAAACTCATGGTGGACGACTCATACATCATGGGAAAACCGCACTTTTTATTTTAAAAGAGAGAAAAGGTTTATTTATGTTTTTGCGGTTTTCCTCCAAATCCAGAAAAAATCTCATGGAAATCCGAATCCAAATCATCAATAGCATGTAAAACCATGAATATAGGCATAACAATGAATAACAGTATGCATGAAGTGACAAGTAATAACTACAATGTTAAGCTGGCATATAAGGCAGGTATACTAATATCATGTCAAATTACTAACTAAGAAGCTAAGTCAAGCAATAATATTTTCTAAGGTGTACGTGACATGGCAATTACCGATGAAGATGTGTGTGAGCCGGCAAGTAAGTGTACGTGGTACATACGCATCATCGGTAATGGTGCTGGTGTCCTAACAGCATGATATCAATAATGGAGTATGAAACATAATATAAGCATGCGATGCGAAGCGAACCACAATAATGAGCGGGAGCTGAATACTAGACGCAACTATAACAAATCTGCACTAATCTAATGTAAGTTCTACAAATGGTGCCTTTTGAAATAACACGAATCATGGGGTTTTGAAAATAGGGGCTACGGTGCTTTTATGAAAAGATACGTCTTTTGAAATATCCGTAGGATCCTTTGGGCTGTCTTTTAAAATACCCACGATTCGTTAGTTTTTGAAATAGGTAAGAATCGAACCTAATCTAACAACTAAAGTAAACTAAAGGGCTAAGCTAACAAGCTGGACTACAGGTAAGGAAACCGCCTAACATCTGAGTCGATACATATACATACCTGTATATATATTAGTCGGTGATCCCGCCTCAATAATATCATATCCGATACCATATCTACAATCAGACATCCCAAGTCAAGAGTGCGGATCAATCATCAAGATATAGCTCGTACGTAAATCCATCGTACGGCATCCCCAATTCTGGGTACGGGTCAATATCATATTCATCACACTAATCATCTGGTATCCTCTTTATCCGGGATCATAGTCCAGGGTACTGACCTATGTCTAGTACAATACTAATATCATCAATATAGTCATGATCTGACTACTGATCAACAGTCTCGTACAAACCGATATCGTCAGCACATATCATCATCAAGGGGTATACATCGCCCGATACGGC
The DNA here is from genome assembly GCA_030015575.1 of Agapanthus africanus. NCBI lineage: Eukaryota > Viridiplantae > Streptophyta > Magnoliopsida > Asparagales > Amaryllidaceae > Agapanthus > Agapanthus africanus. Next base: position 467,177,083 of record CM057339.1, on the reverse strand, counting down.
CTAATATCAATATCCTAGCATATCATGACTCATATCACGATCACATGTCGACCATTTTATTTATAACACTATTCACCCGTATTGCCGCCCCAAGATCCACTATAACACCAGGACGTACCTCAAGTACGAATCCTGCCATAACACTGATATCACAACCACAAAACAAATCTCATCGACTCAGCTCAAACCCAATATCACCCACAAATCCGTATGTGAACACATAGTCCCATACCCATGTGATCACATAACTAAAAAGAATCCCATGAGCACATATAAATAGGAATGTATGCAAGTATGTATGTGTGTATGTGTAGTGCAACATTACCCGAGGGTTCGCAACACTAAGATAATCCAACACACCAAAATCCATCCTAAACATCGGTATTAATCCCAAATAACAAATATAATTGTTGGTGTGTATACGCATCCGTATACACCACCACGGACTGCGGGGGTGCTATACGCCATCCACCCGACTTCTCCCCGTAGATATAAATCTACTCACCTGGTCCTCGCTAGCCGGTGCCGACGTCGCCATGCGCTTGCTTATCGTCTCAAAGTCCACATGGGGTACCTACATATCATAACGCACCATATCGCATTAAAATACGACTCATGACCAAATCGACACACGAATCTCACATAAGTCAAAATCTATGATTTGCTCTCTCAAATCAACCCAAAACACTCGACATCGGCGTACGAACGCCGAGTGACCGAGAAAAACTCAACGTACAAATCGTAGTTCCCAAAACTCACTAATTATAATATAACATAGGTTTTAAATCATCAAAACATTAAAATAAATCAAATCGATTTATTTTCTGAAAACCTAGAAAGCACTATATTTTCGTTTTAATTCGAAACTTGATGTTTTAACAAAACTAATGGACATAATATCCACTAAACATAATAACTAAGTCATACAAATCACTTCCATATTTTTAATCTCAATAAATTACATTAACCCAAAAATCTAGTTAACAAAATTAACCAATTTCAACCATTTTATAACAAAAATGCACAAACAACAATTTATCTTTGATTTGCATGATCTAAACTATTAAAGAATAACTTATAATGTTAATAATGCCATGAATACCCTAATTAGATTTTTAATCTCACATTTGCAACTAATTGCTAAAACCTAGTTTGCTTATAAAAAGCTAATTTGGATGTTTTAATGTTACAATTAGCAATAGGCAACAAGATTACATTTTACATAACATTGGCATGATATCCTACTCATTAAAACCACACTCTAATGATAAAAAACCCTAATTTTATTACAACCCATTCTCTTGAAATTCTCATTTTGCAATTAAGGTTACAACAACATCTAATTAAAACAAAACACAAACAAACAATTAACAAGTAACAATTTTGGATGAAGCTTATACCTCATGATCAAGAGATCAAACATGAAAAATTTAACCTCCAAAGATGGTCTCTTGCACTCAAATCCATACTAGAATAGCCAATGAGAAATGGGTAGGGATTTAATTGAATAATTATTGTGGTTTTTGAGTGGATTTGATAGATTTTTGAAGACTTTTTAATGCAAAAAGAAGTGGGGGATTTGTAACCCTTCGAAAATCGTTTAGGCAGTTTTTCGGTAATCGGCAAAATTTTCGGCTTTTTCCGTAAAAAGTCAAAATAGGTATTTTTCTTTGTAGACCTAATTATACAAAATTTAGATAAGATATTACTATAATTTTGTCACTAAAATGTCATTTATAATTTTCTAGTTAAATAAAATTTTTTTCGTAATTAATTATTTTTTTATTATTTTAAGCCTTTTTAAATACATTTAATTAGGGATAAATACAAATTTAATTAGGTAAATTTCTTAATTAGGAGTCTTTATAAGCTAAAATATGGTGTTAATAAAATTATAACATGTCTTGCAAACTTTTAGATTTTTAGTGGGAAAATTATGAAAAAAATGGCTTAAAAAGGGGTTTTTTTGTAAAAAGTTGATTTGAAATGCATTAAATGAGAACATGGGGGTGTTTTAGACCTAGAATCTTCTCCAAAATTTCCCCACTACCTCCTCAAAGCTGCAGCCGAACCCTATACCTGCAGTTTTCCCCACTTCCTCACTTGATTTTGCTTTATTTTCTTGCAAAAATTCATAAAAAATCAACAAATTTCCATCTCTATTCAAATCTAAATCCTAATCCACTCTCTCCTCAAGCCAAATTAGTTCAAAACTTGGAGAAAGGAGGCTTCTTGGAGACTTGAGCAAACTAGGGTTCACACTTGGGAGGTATAAATCCAAATCTAGTTGTTAATTGTTGTTTAAGTTGCTAGATTTAGTAGTTTTAGTGTGTGATTTGCTTATAAATTCTTGGTTAGGAAATTCAAGAAAGGGATTTGATTTTGGATTAGGGTTTGAAGCATGGTTGATGTATTAAAGTTAGGGTTCAAGATTGAGAGGTGAAAAATCCTAAACTAGTTGCTTACTTGAGGTTTAATTGTGCTAGAATTTCTATTCTAAATATTAGTTTAGTAGTAAATGTTTGATTTGGAAAAATCAAGTGAAGGTTTTGATTTTAGAAATTAGGTCTTGTAGCATGATGCTTGGATTATGCTAGGGATGGTTATCTAGGTGATTGAAGTGGTTAATTGTGTATTGGTATGCTTACTAAATCGATAAATTTCGATATTTGTAACAAATCGGTAAGGAATCGCTTACTAGATTTTTTGTAGAAATAGAAGGCGGTCAATTTGCATTAGGTTAGCAATATTATTAGCTTCGTATAGGATTATTAGAATGCGCGAACGCGGGGTTTCGTCTAGTCGGGTTGTAGTTTAATCGATTTCCCCGATACGGCGATTTTAGTTAAGGTTTTAGCGATTTTCGTGTATTTCCCGCGTACCGAGTGCATGTTGTGATTAATTCGAGAGCGTCGATCTTTTCATAGTGTGAGTTGCATCATTTCAGAAATCTGTAACCTTATATTTTGTGTTATGCAATTCTAGGATCGGTCGGGGAAACTTCGGATACGGCGCGAAAAGGCAAAGCGGTGGTCGGATCAGATTAGCGGGGATTTCTGGTGAGTAGATATATTCATCTACGGGGGAATCGTCTGGATGGCGCGAGGCGCCCCCCTTAGTTAGGATTACCCTACTTTATGCAATAATTATATTGTTAGCTAGCCTATCCATTTATGTACATTGCATACCCTTACAGCTAACCCTATACTAGATTGCATGGACATTCATATGACATTCATATATACATAGGCGATATCACTTCGTAGGACACGAACACCATTACCATTAGCATCTGTTGCACGCGCACTATTCATGTGACACACACGCCTTTGGTAATTGACATGCCACGTGCACGATAGAACCTGTTTATCTTAATATCGTCACCTGCATTCATACTTGATATATGAAACTGCATCGCATGCATATATCTCGCATCATCATCATATTTACATAGAACTCTAGCTAAAATTTACATCATACACATTGATATCATAGACATTTGTCATATATATATAACATGTGGACATTATGATTTTCTTAAGGATTTCAGTTTTGCTGTGATTTCTGGATTTTTGGGGAAAACCGCAAGAATTTAACAAAAGCTTATATTTATCATTTTTAAAAACAAAGTTGCGGTTTTCTCGTGATGTATGTGTCGTCCACCATGAGTTTTCATGTTTTCTGATGGATTTCGAGACCCGATTCGAGGAGTGGAGGAACCGTCTCGGGTACATGGTGGGCCCGGTATGGTACCCCGGGGCAAGAAGATCGAGTTGTAGACGATGAGCCTGGCAGGGGAAGACTACCTACCGGTGATGTCTGGCGCGGCGGATATCCGGAGGATACCGACCGTTGTCGTGAGATTTATGATATGGGCCGATCCGGACTGACGGACCCCGACATTGAGACAGATATGATTCCTATTTGGTGTCGATGCTTGACACGGGTTTTCTGAGGATTTCTTGATGATATTTAGCTATTATGCAGACATTCGTTTTCTAAAAGTTAAGAATGCAGTAACTTTAACAGTTAAAACACTTAAAGAGTTAGAAAAGATATTGCATACATGTGCATGCATACTAGAGTTATTATAGCACATATGGACATGCATGTTGTGGTGCATTGCGTGAATTCTTACGATTGCCTTATTAGATGTTATATTTACTCACGAGCTGGCAACTCACCCCCGTTGTGCCACAGTGTCTTGCAGGTCGGACCCGTCATCTTTGTAGCGGCGGGCTATCATATCATCAGCTCATTTTGCTCAGACTCGCGACTTCGCCCGTAGGTGGGTTGCGAGCATATTTTATTTCTTTTGCTTTATCCTTGTATCTAGTATTCTCCATCTACCGTTTCACATTGTATATGCGACTTAGTGATGAGACAGGAAGACTTGTATATTTGTGGTTCTTTTGGATCGAGCTCACTTGAGCCGATGTGTGTTTTTCTGGTATTTTTTTTGCGTTTCCTTTGCTCTTTTCTTGATATTACTATTATATTGCATGTGGTTGTGATCCGCCTTGGGCGAAGAGCTAGCTCCCGCTTGGGGATGCCATTTTTATGATTTCATATGTATTATCTTGTTGTACCCATTTTTGGGGATAGAAAATACAGGGGAGACTCTGCCGAAAATTTCAGAAATTTTTGATGTTTAAAAAAGGGATTCGTTGCAACTCAATTGACTTAAAAACCGTTTTCATTTAAGATTTTCCTTCACTCTCTTTGATTTTGGGTTAGATTTCTGGGCTTTGGCTGACTTAGGTTACGGTACGCCTTTAGACGTCTCGTAATCTAAGTGCCAGTCACGTTCCGTACTTTCGGGTCGTGACAAAGTTGGTATCAGAGCGTAGGTTTTACCTTTCTGAGTGTAGGACGACCTTGGTAGATGGAGTAGGTGACTTAAGCAGAGTGGCGTAGCGTGGGTATGATCCGCGGCATACTTACGATACGGTACTCCGCCTAAGTAACCTTAGGACATAATTGCTTGTATTTCCTTTCTTGATTCCTTGCATTCCTTGATTCAATTGCAATGTCCTTATCAGTTCTATTTCTTATTCCAGTTTCGATGCCGCCAAAGACTACGAGAGCTCAGCGGGCTGCCGCTAGGGATGAGATTCGAGCGGGCTCGTCTGAGGCGAGGATCGAGCGGGAGGATACTCCTACCCCTCAGGGTCCCACTGATCCGCCTCATCCAGACCGTATTGCCAGATTAGAGGCCGGCATGCAAGAGTTGCGGCAGATGGTGGGATCTTTAGTTGAGTCCAGCCGGGCACAGAGATCCGAGGACGTTCCTTCCACCGCACAGACCACGATCGTACCTGCTGCACAGATGGTCACTCCTGCTGCTACCACGGAGACTATTCCTGTTTCACTACAGGAGTTTATGAGATTGAGACCTCCAGCTTTTACCGGTACAGATGCGACAGAGGATCCACAGACATTTCTCGATAGGATGGCACGGATTGGCCGTTCGTTGAGGTGTTCTGAGGATAGATTGGTGGAGTTTGCGAGTTTTCGTCTGGAGGGTCTTGCCCAGACATGGTACGACTCAGTAGAGAGAGGCCGAGCTGCAGGTCTGCCTTCTATGACCTGGGATGAGTTTACATCTGCATTTCTTGCCCGTTTTCTTCCGGAGAGTGTACGAGATGCTCGAGCCCGTAGTTTTGAGTCTTTGCGCAAGACTCCTGGGATGACAGTGTCGGAGTATGATATACAGTTTACCCAGTTGTCTCGATATGCACCGTACCTAGTCGACACAGAAGAGAAGAGGATAAAGAGGTTTGTACGAGGGCTTGATACACAGCTATTCCTTGCTATCGGCACCCAACACTTTGATATATACGCAGCCGCGATGGATGCAGCCTTACTTTTGGAGGAGCGTATTTCTGAGACTCCGGTCGTTTCTGGGCCGAAGAGGATCCGTACTGATACGCCAGCCCAGCGGCAGATGGGCAGACGTCGTGATAGATTATTTCCGGGAGATGGCGGAGGCAGAGGATTGAGACGAGGTCAGTTATTTGGTTCATATCCACAGACCCAGCAGTCGTCTCCAGGATGTTTTCGGTGCGGGAGTCAGTACCACCGTATCAGAGACTGTACCATGGGGCGTCCGGGCGCAGCGACAGTCCCGCATGTGACTTTACCACCCTCACCACCTTCGCAGAGAGCTTTACTTCCTACTCCTGATGATGCTTCACGCCAGCCAGATGCTTCCAGAGGCCGTGGGCGTGGCGGTCCAGTTCAAAGAGGACGAGGCGACAGAGGCAGAGGCAGAGGCCGAGGTAGAGGCAGAGCACAGCCAGCTATTAGTGGTGGACAGGCCCGAGTGTTCGCATTGACTCCTCAGGATGCACAGGCATCCAATGCCGTCGTGACAGGTACTCTGCCAGTATGTTCTTTTGATGCACGGGTATTATTTGATCCAGGCTCCACACATTCCTATGTTTCCACGTATTTCGCACCGAGGTTGGGCCGAGAGTCTTCTCCGTTAGATCAGCCGCTTGTCGTTATTACCCCGGTAGGCGAGTCTTTTCTTGCCCGTTTTGTGTACCGATCTTGTTCCGTTCGTATCGGGGAGAGAGATTCTTCAGTAGATTTGATTCTCCTCGATATGCTCGACTTTGACGTTCTTCTTGGTATGGACTGGCTAGCCACCTGTTATGCATCTGTGGACTGCCGTGAAAAGGCAGTCAGATTCAGTTTTCCTGGTGAGCCAGTTCTTATTATTCAGGGAGATCGTAGTGCTACCCTTCCCAGCTTGATTTCTTCTCTTCGCGCTGGTCAGCTCTTAAGGAAAGGGTGTCAGGGATTCTTAGCCTATGTTTGTGATACTAGCTCCACAGAGGTTCCGTTGGACCAGGTCCCTGTTGTTAGAGAGTTTCCTGATGTATTCCCTGACGAGCTGCCTGGTCTGCCACCAGAGCGCGAGATTGAGTTCTGTATTGACTTGATCCCTGGCACGGGGCCTATTTCTATACCTCCTTATCGGATGGCCCCGGCGGAGCTGAGAGAGCTAAAGGATCAGTTACAGGACTTGCTGGACAAAGGGCTTATCCGACCGAGTGTGTCACCTTGGGGTGCTCCCGTCCTGTTTGTTAAGAAGAAGGACGGAAGTATGCGTTTATGCATTGATTATCGTCAGCTGAACCGAGTTACTGTGCGGAACAGGTATCCCCTACCCTGCATTGATGACTTATTTGATCAGCTCCAGGGTGCAGGGTTTTTCTCGAAGGTTGATTTACGATCAGGTTATCACCAGTTGCGGGTTCGGAAGGAGGATATTCCGAAGACTGCCTTCCGTACTCGTTATGGTCATTACGAGTTCTTGGTGATGTCGTTCGGGCTCACCAATGCCCCGGCAGCGTTTATGGATTTGATGAACCGCGTATTCAGGCCGTATCTCGATCAGTTCATCATTGTGTTCATTGACGACATCTTGGTTTATTCTCGGAGCCGGGAGGAGCATGAGCAGCACTTACGTATCACATTGCAGACTTTGAGGGAGCATCAGCTGTTCGCCAGATTCTCCAAGTGCGCATTCTGGCTAGACAGTGTCGATTTCTTGGGTCATGTGGTGACGAGAGATGGTATTTGCGTGGACCCGAAGAAGATCGAGGCAGTTCAGCGTTGGCCTAGACCAGTATCAGTTACAGAGGTTCGCAGCTTTCTAGGTCTGGCCGGCTATTATCGACGTTTCGTCCAGGATTTCTCCCGCATTGCTGCACCGTTGACCGGGTTGACCCGGAAGGGGGTTCCTTTTGATTGGACCCAGGCATGTGAGGATAGCTTCCAGCAGTTGAAGACTCGTCTGACTACTGCTCCAGTGTTAGCATTGCCTTCAGGATCAGGCGGGTTCGTGGTATATTGCGATGCTTCTAGAGTAGGGCTGGGATGTGTATTGATGCAGCACGACAGAGTTATCGCGTATGCTTCTCGACAGCTGAGGAAACACGAGGAGAACTACCCCACCCATGATTTAGAGATGGCTGCAGTGGTATTTGCACTCAAGATCTGGAGACATTACCTATACGGTGAGTCGTGCCAGATATTCACTGATCACAAGAGTTTGAAATATATCTTCCAGCAGCGAGATTTGAACCTGAGGCAGCGCCGTTGGATGGAGTTGGTGAAGGATTATGACTGCGAGATTTTATACCATCCGGGCAAGGCGAATGTGGTGGCAGATGCTTTGAGTAGGAGGCCCGGAGGTAACCTATCTTGTTTGAGCGCAGTACTGATGCAGTCGACGGCGGATTGGCAGGTGTTATGTGACAGCAGAGTGCAGTTCGAGTTTACTTCTTCAGGGGGACAGCTGGCCCATTTCAGAGCACGCCCACAGTTACTTGACCGTATTCGCGAGGCACAGTCCGGCGATGACCGTATCTTAGAGATTATTGAGCAGATTCGGCAGGGCAGAGTTTCTGAGTTCGTGATTGATGATCAGGGGATACTTCGATTTGGGACTCGACTGTGTGTGCCAGATTCAGAGGGACTGAGGCGTGATATACTCGAGGAGGCACATAGATCCGTATACAGTGTGCATCCAGGTTCCACCAAGATGTACCGTGATTTGAGAGAGGTTTACTGGTGGGACGGGATGAAGAAGGATATTACAGACTTTGTGTCGAGATGCCTGACTTGTCAGCAAGTCAAGGCCGAGCACCAGAGGCCAGCCGGCGAGTTACAGCCTTTGCCCATCCCTGAGTGGAAGTGGGAGCAGGTCTCCATGGACTTCGTTGTGGGTCTACCCAGGACCAGTCGAGGGTATGACTCTATTTGGGTGATTGTAGATCGACTGACGAAAGCGGCTCACTTTCTGCCAGTGAAGACCACTTTTGGATTTTCTCAGTACGCCCAGGTTTATATTGATGAGATAGTGCGACTGCATGGTGTTCCGACTTGCATCGTGTCCGACCGTGGCACCCAGTTTACCAGCCGATTGTGGCAGAAACTACAGGAAGCTTTGGGCACCCGATTGAGTTTTAGCACAGCCTTTCATCCTCAGACTGACGGTCAGTCGGAGCGTACGATTCAGACTCTTGAGGACATGCTCCGAGCTTGTGTTTTAGATTTCGGTGGTAGCTGGGATCGTCATTTGCCTTTGATCGAGTTTTCCTACAATAATAGCTTCCAGGAGACGATTCAGATGGCACCTTTCGAGGCTTTATATGGGAGGAGATGTCGATCACCTATATGTTGGACAGAGCTCAGGGAGAGCTGTATTTTGGGGCCTCAGATCGTACAGGAGACGACCGAGAAGATACAGCTAATTCGGGACAGGATGAGAGCGGCACAGAGCAGGCAGAAATCTTATGCTGACAGGCGTCGTCGCCGACTCGAGTTCGCTGTTGGCGATCATGTTTTCCTGAAGGTCTCTCCGATGAAGGGTGTGATGAGATTTGGGCGGAAAGGAAAACTGAGTCCTAGATATGTTGGTCCTTTCGAGATCCTAGAGCGCGTTGGTCCAGTCGCTTATCGGTTAGCCCTTCCGCCCAGCTTCCCCGATGTTCACCCCGTATTCCATGTCTCGATGCTCCGCAAGTACCTTCATGATCCTTCCCAGGCGATTCAGCACCAGACGATCCAGTTAGAGCGTGATCTTTCTTTCACCGAGCAGCCGGTGGTCATCTTGGATCGGCAGGTGAAGAAATTGAGGTCGAAGGTCATACCGTCTGTCAAAGTCCTTTGGCGTGGCCCGAACAGCGAGGAGGTCACCTGGGAGACCGAGGTCGAGATGAGGAAGAGATATCCCCATCTTTTTGAAGGTACGCGTAGTTAAATTCTAAATTCGGGGACCGAATTTCTTTAAGGGGGGAAGATTGTAACCCTTCGAAAATCGTTTAGGCAGTTTTTCGGTAATCGGCAAAATTTTCGGCTTTTTCCGTAAAAAGTCAAAATAGGTATTTTTCTTTGTAGACCTAATTATACAAAATTTAGATAAGATATTACTATAATTTTGTCACTAAAATGTCATTTATAATTTTCTAGTTAAATAAAAAATTTTTCGTAATTAATTATTTTTTTATTATTTTAAGCCTTTTTAAATACATTTAATTAGGGATAAATACAAATTTAATTAGGTAAATTTCTTAATTAGGAGTCTTTATAAGCTAAAATATGGTGTTAATAAAATTATAACATGTCTTGCAAACTTTTAGATTTTTAGTGGGAAAATTATGAAAAAAATGGCTTAAAAAGGGGTTTTTTTGTAAAAAGTTGATTTGAAATGCATTAAATGAGAACATGGGGGTGTTTTAGACCTAGAATCTTCTCCAAAATTTCCCCACTACCTCCTCAAAGCTGCAGCCGAACCCTATACCTGCAGTTTTCCCCACTTCCTCACTTGATTTTGCTTTATTTTCTTGCAAAAATTCATAAAAAATCAACAAATTTCCATCTCTATTCAAATCTAAATCCTAATCCACTCTCTCCTCAAGCCAAATTAGTTCAAAACTTGGAGAAAGGAGGCTTCTTGGAGACTTGAGCAAACTAGGGTTCACACTTGGGAGGTATAAATCCAAATCTAGTTGTTAATTGTTGTTTAAGTTGCTAGATTTAGTAGTTTTAGTGTGTGATTTGCTTATAAATTCTTGGTTAGGAAATTCAAGACAGGGATTTGATTTTGGATTAGGGTTTGAAGCATGGTTGATGTATTAAAGTTAGGGTTCAAGATTGAGAGGTGAAAAATCCTAAACTAGTTGCTTACTTGAGGTTTAATTGTGCTAGAATTTCTATTCTAAATATTAGTTTAGTAGTAAATGTTTGATTTGGAAAAATCAAGTGAAGGTTTTGATTTTAGAAATTAGGTCTTGTAGCATGATGCTTGGATTATGCTAGGGATGGTTATCTAGGTGATTGAAGTGGTTAATTGTGTATTGGTATGCTTACTAAATCGATAAATTTCGATATTTGTAACAAATCGGTAAGGAATCGCTTACTAGATTTTTTGTAGAAATAGAAGGCGGTCAATTTGCATTAGGTTAGCAATATTATTAGCTTCGTATAGGATTATTAGAATGCGCGAACGCGGGGTTTCGTCTAGTCGGGTTGTAGTTTAATCGATTTCCCCGATACGGCGATTTTAGTTAAGGTTTTAGCGATTTTCGTGTATTTCCCGCGTACCGAGTGCATGTTGTGATTAATTCGAGAGCGTCGATCTTTTCATAGTGTGAGTTGCATCATTTCAGAAATCTGTAACCTTATATTTTGTGTTATGCAATTCTAGGATCGGTCGGGGAAACTTCGGATACGGCGCGAAAAGGCAAAGCGGTGGTCGGATCAGATTAGCGGGGATTTCTGGTGAGTAGATATATTCATCTACGGGGGAATCGTCTGGATGGCGCGAGGCGCCCCCCTTAGTTAGGATTACCCTACTTTATGCAATAATTATATTGTTAGCTAGCCTATCCATTTATGTACATTGCATACCCTTACAGCTAACCCTATACTAGATTGCATGGACATTCATATGACATTCATATATACATAGGAGATATCACTTCGTAGGACACGAACACCATTACCATTAGCATCTGTTGCACGCGCACTATTCATGTGACACACACGCCTTTGGTAATTGACATGCCACGTGCACGATAGAACCTGTTTATCTTAATATCGTCACCTGCATTCATACTTGATATATGAAACTGCATCGCATGCATATATCTCGCATCATCATCATATTTACATAGAACTCTAGCTAAAATTTACATCATACACATTGATATCATAGACATTTGTCATATATATATAACATGTGGACATTATGATTTTCTTAAGGATTTCAGTTTTGCTGTGATTTCTGGATTTTTGGGGAAAACCGCAAGAATTTAACAAAAGCTTATATTTATCATTTTTAAAAACAAAGTTGCGGTTTTCTCGTGATGTATGTGTCGTCCACCATGAGTTTTCATGTTTTCTGATGGATTTCGAGACCCGATTCGAGGAGTGGAGGAACCGTCTCGGGTACATGGTGGGCCCGGTATGGTACCCCGGGGCAAGAAGATCGAGTTGTAGACGATGAGCCTGGCAGGGGAAGACTACCTACCGGTGATGTCTGGCGCGGCGGATATCCGGAGGATACCGACCGTTGTCGTGAGATTTATGATATGGGCCGATCCGGACTGACGGAGCCCGACATTGAGACAGATATGATTCCTATTTGGTGTCGATGCTTGACACGGGTTTTCTGAGGATTTCTTGATGATATTTAGCTATTATGCAGACATTCGTTTTCTAAAAGTTAAGAATGCAGTAACTTTAACAGTTAAAACACTTAAAGAGTTAGAAAAGATATTGCATACATGTGCATGCATACTAGAGTTATTATAGCACATATGGACATGCATGTTGTGGTGCATTGCGTGCATTCTTACGATTGCCTTATTAGATGTTATATTTACTCACGAGCTGGCAACTCACCCCCGTTGTGCCACAGTGTCTTGCAGGTCGGACCCGTCATCTTTGTAGCGGCGGGCTATCATATCATCAGCTCATTTTGCTCAGACTCGCGACTTCGCCCGTAGGTGGGTTGCGAGCATATTTTATTTCTTTTGCTTTATCCTTGTATCTAGTATTCTCCATCTACCGTTTCACATTGTATATGCGACTTAGTGATGAGACAGGAAGACTTGTATATTTGTGGTTCTTTTGGATCGAGCTCACTTGAGCCGATGTGTGTTTTTCTGGTATTTTTTTTGCGTTTCCTTTGCTCTTTTCTTGATATTACTATTATATTGCATGTGGTTGTGATCCGCCTTGGGCGAAGAGCTAGCTCCCGCTTGGGGATGCCATTTTTATGATTTCATATGTATTATCTTGTTGTACCCATTTTTGGGGATAGAAAATACAGGGGAGACTCTGCCGAAAATTTCAGAAATTTTTGATGTTTAAAAAAGGGATTCGTTGCAACTCAATTGACTTAAAAACCGTTTTCATTTAAGATTTTCCTTCACTCTCTTTGATTTTGGGTTAGATTTCTGGGCTTTGGCTGACTTAGGTTACGGTACGCCTTTAGACGTCTCGTAATCTAAGTGCCAGTCACGTTCCGTACTTTCGGGTCGTGACAGGATTTGGGAGGGCTGCTGCTGCAGCAAGGATGGGGAGGGCTCGGGAAAGATGAGGTGAGGGGGAGAGAGAAAATTTGAGGGGTTTGGTGTAGGTTGAAACTTCCAAAGTCAACAAAGTCCATTACTCATTCTTTATTGTTTTCTTTTTCTATTCTTTCTTTCGAAATCTTTAAGTGGGGAAAAAAATGGGAGTGGGGCAGCCCATGGCCGACCAATGATGGCAAGTGGGGGGGGTGTGAGTGTGGGTGTGTGTGTGGGGTGAAGGAAAATGATAAATGTTATACCCCAAATTTCCATTTAATTTATTTTCACCAAAAAAAGCCCTTTTTCTTCAATAATTTCTAACACTGTTTGGCGGTTTCATTTTGTTTCAAAAACAATATGTTAAAATTTTCTTTAATGTGTTATGGTGCACAAAATTTGTTTCAACTCATTCCAATTTGTAATTTTTCCTAATTAAATGTATTAGTGACGGCTTAAAATAATATTAAAATAATTAATTTCGGAAAATTTTTCAGAAAATTTGAAATTTCACCAGTGGCTCAATAAACACCAAATACTAGCAATTACATAGCTAGAATATGTATATTTAATTTTATATTAAAAATATTTGTATTTTGACATTTTACAGAAAACCCCCTTATTTTACCATTTTTTCGAAATTTCACCGAAACGATTTTCAAAACGTTACAATCTTCCCCCCTTAAAGAAATTCGGTCCCCGAATTTAAATTAAAACCTCCCCCAAATACTGAAATATTTCAGCCAAAACCATCAAATCGCTGGGGTTCCGAAATCATAAATATATAAAACAAATCGTAGCGCAACGCATGCGCATGAAAAATGAGCATATAACTCAAATCAGAACTCCGTCAAGCATCCCGCAATCATCGGAGTTATGGGAAAGACATCAATACCAAATTCAAAGCAAAACCAATATGATAAAACTCGAAACTATACATGTAAAATATATTCAGGTACTGTTCTCTGACTAGTCCTGCTCAGTACGAAAACGCATAGTAATATCATAAAAACGTACTGCTCTATAAGAAAAATCAATCCCAAAATACGCGTATGAATACTACGTGCGTCTTGTACGCACGGAAATCAAAATCCAAATAGGTTCCATACCTATGCACAGAAACAATATCTAAGTGCATCGGGTGTGCACGAAACATCTGTCGTAGGCAACATGTGTGCCTGACAGCAAAATCAGGTGCATCTGACATGTACGAAAAATCTCGATTTAGTGCATCTGGTGTGGACCAAAATCATACATCAAAACATGCACCCAACATGCGCGAAAATCCAAATCAGGTGCATCCATCGTGCACAAAATCATGAAATCCAATATCAAGTGCCGAACATGCGCAAAATCAAATCAGGTGCACAAAACAAATATCGGACATCACCATCGAAATCAAAGTCCAGGGCATCTAAATGCACAACATACGTAACACTGCACTGCAAGCATATATGAACTATACCGTGTGTAAAAACCAAATCGTGTGCGTATATACGCACAAAATCAACTCAAATGTCTAAAACTGTAAAATCACAAACATGTGAAACCAAGCACGAAAACGATATCAAGTGCAACACTGTGCAAAGATCGTAAATCCTCAATCATCAAAATCAAATCATGCGAATAAAATCACCCAAAACATCTAAATCAATAATGGCGGAATAGTACCGCTCAAGCGCATCCTCTAAGAATCTCGGGCCAACTGTCGCGGTCACTAGTGGGACGTCTCGTCGATGATCATGAACTCTGGCCTGCTGGTGTGCGTAACAATGACCACTCCTGGGTCATAGTCTTCTTGTAATTCATTCCAGAAAGGTCCTGTCGGGATCTTTCCCAAATCTCGTCTCTACTGAACTGTCTGGGAGTCATCGTCCCTTACTAGATCTGTTCTTGTTCCGGAAGGGCTGCATACTCATCGCGACTCCCTCTGGAAGGTATATCCAAGTACAATGCCACGACATACGTATCGCATCCCTGATGTCGGCGGAGGGGAACGTCATCATATCCAGATCTTGTACGAACCTCTTTCTCCATTTTTCTAATGTCGACTGTTCTGGACTTGTCTCGTTGTGGCTGCATTGACTGAGCTCCAATGACTATCCTTGTATCTGGAGTCTCCCAAGAAATGCATCTCACGACCTAGCATTCAAATTAAGTCGAGCCATCCGATCGAGTCGTCAAAACCTCATAATCCCCCAAGAGCTCAACATCTTAGGCACAGTTTAATAGTATCGAGTACATACCACAGCATCGATTGTCCAGCCATAGAAGGGCAAACCCAAGCCTCACTAATGGCGCCGTAGAACTGCCGCAAACCCGAAGGTTCAAAGGCTTTCACACGGTCATTAAGTCGAGTTAGGGTTTCAATTTTCTAGAGGGACCATAGAATTGCCTGCATGTCATTCCGACTACTTTAAACTTGGAATAATAGCTTTCTGACATTCGATCGTCTCTGTCGACTCTCAACGTCTCCGCGTGAAGTCGTCTCTAGCTGGAATCGATCTATCTGATGACCTCGCATCGGGGTAGGCGAACGAACCACCTGTCCTAGGCATTCATCCTCGGGTGACTAGCGACCTTCTATCATCCTTTGGTACAATCTCGTACTACAATAGCTCCAACATATGGGGCGATATCTCGTCACTCGCAGTAACAACTGGCTCACTCGTCTGCACGCTGAACAGTGCCTCGACTATCATGAATAAGCAATACACCAACGGTCATGAAAATCTGGCTGGCCTCTGTCATTGGCTCAACCCTCTAGTGTTGATCAGCACATCCGAGTAACCTCATAAAGGCGATCCGCCAAACGCTCGTGGCGCGGAAACACATCAAAAAGACACATCTCCGCAATCGTGTGTCGTCGGAATTTCGCCCTGGTCAGTCCTCGTTCGTGACGAGCTCGTGTTGACCGCAGCTCTAGCCGTAGCACTCCATGCCCGTAATCGTGGCAGCAAAACCATAACTGGTACTATTGAGGCTAGATCGGAATGAATATAATACTGAGCAAAGAAATGTACATCCTAAGACTTCTTAAGTGGAGTAGCGTATCGTAAATATGCCGCGGAACATACCCACGGTACGTCACTCTACTTTAGTCACCTATTCCATCAACTAAGGGTCATCCTACGCTCCGAAGGTAAAACCTAACGCTCTGATACCAACTTTGTCACGACCCGAAAGTACGGAACATGACCGGCACTTAAACTACGAAACGACTCGAGGCGTACGTAATCTAAGTTAATCGAAAACCCAGAAATCCAAACCAAGAAAGGTAGTAGAGTGAAGGAAAACCAATTTAAATCAAGTAGTTTTAATAGCATAGCCGAATTATGCGTTTTAAAAAAACATCAAATATTTCCTGAAAATTTCAGCAGAGTCTCCTTTGTAAATACTGGCCCCCAAACGGGATACAACATGAATAGTATACGAAATCAATAAAAAGGCATCCCCAAGCGGGAGCTAGCTCTTCGTCAATCGACGGTCACAACCACACAAGCAATATAATATACAACGCCAACGGCGAGAATCAAAACTCAAAACCACAAGAAAACCACAGAAATAAAACGCGCGACTCTAAGGTCGAAAGAATAGCATCTCTGGTCTCTATCTCAAAAAATACATTTTTGGTTGATGGAACTTCTAGATACAACAGAGTAATAATATACAAGATATATAATGGGGGTACGATACAAGTAAACCCACATACTAGCAAACCACCCGAAGGAAACTATGCCCGCAAAGCCATAAGGAAACCTGTACGGCAAACCAGCAAGAAACTGGGGCACAACGGGGGTGAGTTGCCAACTCGGGAATAGAAAAACATCTACGGAAAGAAATCGCATAAACAACGCAACCTAGGTCAAAGATCATAATATATCCCCAATTATATATAACATGCAACCTATAACAAGGCCAGTGTAAATATCTAACCCGAGTGTAATCTCATGTGCCCGTGTCAGTGCCTCAGGTAGCAATATATCATATGAATGAGGTATGAAAGCATGGAAACAGAATACATGTAAATGAAGAACTGTTTTCATAATTTAGTGAGATTTTCTTTGTATTTTTAAAATGAGGTCTCATACTGAAATCAGCATAAAACAGTGCCTAGCATCGGCACAAAACGTAATCCCAATATCTCGATATCTCTGTATCACAGTCTCTGTACCTCAATATCTCGAAATCTCAATGTCTCAATCGCAATATCTAGGGCGCCGTCAGTCCAGACCGGCCCATACCATCCATCTCAAGACCACGACGGTATCCTCCGTATATCCGACGCGTCGGGTAAAATCACCGGTAGGTAGTGCTCCCCTGCCAGGCTCACATCGTCATCATCACGTGCTTCTTGCCCTGGGGTACCTTACCGGGTCCACCATGTACCCGAAACGGTTCATCCGTCTCCTCGAATCGGGTCTCGAAATCCATCAGCAAACTCATGGTGGACGACTCATACATCATGGGAAAACCGCACTTTTTATTTTAAAAGAGAGAAAAGGTTTATTTATGTTTTTTCTGTTTTCCTCCAAATCCAGAAAAAATCTCATGGAAATTCGAATCCAAATCATCAATTGCATGTAAAACCATGAATATAGGCATAACAATGAATAACAGTATGCATGAAGTGACAAGTAATAACTGCAATGTTAAGCTGGCATATAAGGCAGGTATACTAATATCATGTCAAATTACTAACTAACAAGCTAAGTCAAGCAATAATATTTTCTAAGGTGTACGTGACATGGCAATTACCGATGAAGATGTGTGTGAGCCGGCAAGTAAGTGTACGTGGTACATACGCATCGTCGGTAATGGTGCTGGTGTCCTAACAGCATGATATCAATAATGGAGTATGAAACATAATATAATCATGCGATGCGAAGCGAACCACAATAATGAGCGGGAGCTGAATACTAGACGCAACTATAACTAATCTGCACTAATCTAATGTAAGTCCTACAAATGGTGCCTTTTGAAATAACACGAATCAAGGGGTTTTGAAAATAGGGGCTACGGTGTTTTTATGAAATGATACGTCTTTTGAAATATCCGTAGGATCCCTTGGGTGTCATTTAAAATACCCATGATTCGTTAGTTTTTGAAATAGGTAAGAATCGAACCTAATCTAACAACTAAACTGAACTAAAGGGCTAAGCTAAAAAGCCGGACTACAGGTAAGGAAACCGCCTAACATCTGAGTCGATACATATACATACCTGTATATATATTAGTCGGTGATCCCGCCTCAATAATATCATATCCGATACCATATCTATAATCAGACATCCCAAGTCAAGAGTGCGGATCAATCATCAAGATATAGCTCGTACGTAAATCCGTCATACGGCATCCCCAATTCTGGGTACGGGTCAATATCATATTCATCACACTAATCATCTGGTATCCTCTTTATCCAGGATCATAGTCCAGGGTACTGACCTATGTCTAGTACAATACTAATATCATCAATATAGTCATGATCTGACTACTGATCAATAGTCTCGTACAAACCGATATCGTCAGCATATATCATCATCAAGGGGTATACATCGCCCGATACGGCCTAATATGAATATCCTAGCATATCATGCCTCATATCACGATCACATGTCGACCATTTTATTTATAACTGTTGGAGATTGTGCCCTCAAAGTCAATTATTGGATCGCAGGTATGTGATTGCAATGATTGAGGCAGGACCTATACCGATATGACAGTCTTTCTCGTAATGATAGTGTGCTATCTGGTTTGTCTTTATCATCGTATACATGCTTTAGTTCACTATTGCATGATGATAGAGCCCATAGGATTCTTCCTTGACTACCAGCAGTATGATGGCGATCATATACGTGGGAGCTGGGGTCTGTAAGCACATCCTTAAAGTGTTCCTAGTCGTAGGAGTTTCGAGACAGGGCATCGATACTCCAGAGTAGACTAATGTATACAGTCGAGACCCAGACGAGGGGCAGTGGCCGGTCTCACAAGCCACTGGTGTCAGTTTGATCACCTAAGATGTATACAGGTGCTCATTGGGTTATGAGTACACAGGACAGGACTCGCCGGGAACATGCTAGTTGGTATTATACATATCGTCAGATAGCAGTTCCCTGGTGATATGTGTACAGGTTAGTTCATCGACCTGAGATCGTCATTTGTCTCATGTGAGTTCCCATTGTGCTTAGATTACTACCTTACCACGCTCAAAGGAGTTGTGCAAACAGGTTTTAGTTGGGTACAGTCCCGAGCCACATTGGAGGCAAGTGAGCGGATCTCGGGGATTCGTCTCTCCCGGTATTGGGGGTTGATGTCGCACAGTGCACGGGTGGCCATCACTAGAAACCCTCGGCCGAGGTAGTGGAGAATTACTGATTTGGATCGGTAGTTTCTCAAGTGGTGATGGGCTTCATGCCGACACGATTTACCGCATTGTTAGGAGTCTGACTTTATCCACCTCCTAGACTCGATATGCGATACTCTTTATACGAATGGACCGGACTGTATATACATTGTCACTGTCCGGCTCAGTAGGGTTTATAGATGAGTTCACTCGTCAGCTTCCCTTCCAATCAATACATAGGAAAACCGTTACGTACAGTTTGTACCTCTGACGTGCTAGAGGTTATACCTAGTGCCGATGTGTTGACGAGTCATTAAAGTCCCCCACAGACACTTTCCCAAGTTCGGGCGAAACGTTGTAGAGGCCGTATGGTGATATGGCAAGGTTCGGAAAAGGCACGTGCGTTTCGCACGTATCGTTTTTCGGGCAGATAATACTGGTAGGCTTTGGTTTAAGCCGGAACCCAGTATTATACCGTGTAGATATAATATCTTTGTCTCAGTTGCATTTATATTCGGTCGTAATACAAATGCGGGTATGTTTATACTGATACGGGGTTATCCTGAAATTCGTTTCAGGGTCACTTTTGGATGTTGCCAGTTTCCAATTTTCTATCAGCCGTCTTTTGACATTCGGTTAAAGACGGATTTATCTTTTCTCGGATAAGGGTGAGTCATGCTTCTAGAAGCTTCTGGATGGTGAGGTGGCTTAGTGACTCATCTTGGTATTAATTGTTGCATTAATGGTTAGATGATGTGTTATTATGACTCATCTTTTATCATTAATGTTTCTTGTAAATGCTTAAGATATTTGATCTAGATATTTATCCTTATGGTTACCTCCCCTCTCCAACACTCACCCCCTCACTTATATATGATGGCTGGCCCCCTCCTCTCTCTCTCAGACACTTGGTTTTTCATTTAGTGAAAAAATTATGATAGTCTTGGGGTGTATGGAAATTTCATTGCTCATTTCATTCCATCACCCGATCCAAAAGGCAACTTCATTAATCGTTCATCCATAGCCTTGGACATAACGAGACAAAGTGTTCTACTCATTCTCTACTTCATCTTGGTCGTCTCTTTTAGCAAACTTGACGATCGAGTTGCCTCGGTTCAGAGGCGGGAGCTCGTTTAAAGATCCGTCGACGTGGTGCCACCTGGACGACAAGATTGGAGATCGAGGAGATCGGAGCAGCCGCAACAAAGCGTGGGATGATGGTTGAAGACCGAAGGACTCGGATCATTCGGTATAACGTTTCTACCTCCTTTGCAATTTGTTAGTTTAGCTTTAATGGCAGATCCGGGTTACGGTACACGATAGCGCCAGTTCGTAAAAAGTTTTTGTTCCGCATTTGGCGTCTGTTAGACGGCCGGGGCGCTACCGTGGACTTACAATGGTATCAGAGACTCACCATTAAGCTATACTAATTTGCGCTAACACGTTTAAAATATCGATCGAACCGAATTTCGAAAAAACTACATTTTCAAGCCTCTGAGTTTCTGTTGATTTTTAACAGTGTCTAAAATTAATTCTACACATCACAGAAAATGCAGCAGGGTTTTTTAAGCTCACCGTCAAAATTTGGTCACGTGATCTCACAAGAACGCCACGGAATCGCGGTCAAACCTAGGGTTTGACCGCGCTTCCGTGGCCATTCTGTGAGATCTGTGCTCCAAATTTGCACAGTGACTTTTTGACTGGAAATTGGGGTTTTTGGTATATATCTTTTGGGCCCAGATTTTGTTACTGTAAACCAGTTGTTCGTGGGGCCCACTTCGGAAAATTTAGTCGATCGAAATTTTAAATTTGTTAGTTTGCAATATTTACATTATATCTTCGACCGGGAATGTCATTTGATCGGTAAACCGCGTCTGATTGCTATAGTTCTTTTAGACGGGTTTGCGAACGTAACATTCGCGTTGATGTTCTGTGTTGTACTGTGATGTTGCGGATTTGTCGTGGTGGATAGCAGGGTGCAATGATAGTGCAGTTTGGATTTATTTGTACATTTTATATTGCGGGGCAAGCGTCCAACATGTGGACTGCCGTTACTGCCTGTTTGTATAATATTCTTTTGGGGTACGACCAGATTGAGGTCGATGTACCCGTTGTACATATTTTTATTTCTGTACTAGGTTTATCCCACGAAGGAGTGCATGGATAGCCGGGTTCTGGAGGGCAACGGGTCCGTATCTCATGGCTTTGAGAGGCAAAGGGACCTCACTCTCGAATTGGTAGACTATTCGCTGCACTCGTAGGGGTACAGGTTGACCCAAGGAGGGGTGCTCAATTTACCGGATTCCGTGAAGTGCCGGGTGTTCCATTCACTATGTTGTGGGGACCACCTCGCTTCAGGTTTTGGCGGGTAACTTGCCGCACCCGTAGGGGTCTAGGTTTCATTGCACAGGCTATCCATACGACCAGGGGAACGTCAGGTTTCAGCAGCGACTCTGTGAAACCCGGGGATCCCAGATTATCTGTATTGTTCTGTGATGCTTATTACTTTTCTGTAATGTTGCATATTATCACGCTGGAGCGATTATTGTATATTGGTATATATACTATTAGATGTTGTATATGTTTTACATCCGCGCTAGTCCAGCCCTCGCTCTGTCGTTAGTTAAGTAACCTAAGGGGTGATGACGGGACCTAGTGGCGAATGTGGATGGTATATACGTACATTATATTTTTGTTCTTTTCGGGTGTGATTGATTGATGGGACTGCGTTGATTCTTATCAATGCAAGGATAAAACAAACCTATATTTGATGTTGTTGCATCAAATTTTAAAAGATGTTATTACAAAGATGTTTCCTTTTGTTTTGCATAGTGATATTCAGTTGGAATATTCCGCACCTCATTCCACGAGGCAAGGGCTGATATCCCTTCACTTGGAAAAACCCCTAGGGCCGAAGTTTATGTCAGGGTAGTAACTTCAATATAGTCGATTACAAGTTGCTTTGCATCGCGGTATTCATTTGGAATATCCTGCACCTCATTCCACGAGGAAAGAGCCGAGATCCCTTCACCGGGAGTGACCTCTTTAGCAGAGGTTTTTCGTCACTATATTTTTATAAAAAGCTATCAGGTTCCTTCAACGAGATCAAGTTCATTACGTTAAAGGTTTTTGGCCAAAAACCAGCCGTAGCCCTCCGTCATTTCTTTTGGGTATTCAGTAGTATTCAAGCTATGTATTTTGACCAACGCCAAGGCATAGTGTTTGGTAGCTCCTGGGTATTCATCTGTTGCATAGATAGATGAGTTGGTTTAGGACAATCATTCTGTCATACCTGGCCAACGTCAGGGGGATGTGTGGGTGGGTTCAAATTGACCTGGACAATGACGGGTAGAACTTGGCATGTGACTTATGATATTTTGACCAACGCCAAGGTCATAAGAGCATGGGGCAAAAATCATATCGGGAGTTTCAAACATAAAGCAAACTTGCCAGGCATGCGCAAATCTTCTGGAGTGTGATAACTTGAGTGGCTTCTATCAAGTTATCATGCGATGATAGTTGGATCCCGATTCTCACTGATGAGTTAGTTTACTCTTCGGGTGATCCCGACTAATTCTTCTTTCAGGTTTGGAGGAGAATTTGAGATTACAGTGGGAGGTTTCGTGATTAGATAAATTGATAACCATTCTGATCTAGGTTAGAGTGCACACAGAGTGTTTCTTTTCTCTCTCTCTTTGGCACCGACCTTTGACCGACCCTAGACTATGGCTCAATGACCAAGTTGACCGAACCTTCTTAAAATACTGGCCTTTGGATTGTCTAAAGTTACATAAGTCATTGCCGCCCCTTCTTTTACCCTTTGCATTTCTCAGAACACCCCGTATTACTACGGATATCCACTTCCATTGGATAGATCCATCGTATGGTTATATACGAACTCGAAGGGACTTCTTCGAGGATGGATCCAGGTTCAGGAGAAATAGAATTAGTTTATTCAGTTGTCTTTTGTTATCACCTTCTCTCAGGTTGCGAGGGCTCCTTAGTTTAGCAGTGTACACCTATTACGCTTATTGGATAGTCTTATTCCAAACCATAGGCCGGTGCCGAAAGGTAGGGAATGAAGAAAACCAATTAGCCTAAGTAGGGTGTACAGAAGGGAATATGTAAAGACAAAATGAAGGGATTAGAAAAAGGGCAAAAGCAAATTGTGACTGTTATCATTCACGACCAAACCGCGTACTTCATCGCCACTCCTATTTCACGTTTGTTTTTTCCCCGGCTCGGGAGAAATAGAATAAGGTTTTATTCGGTTGTCTTTTATCATCACCTTCTCTCAAGTTACGAGTACTCCTAGGATTAGGAGAGTACTCCTATTATGCTTACTGGATAGTCTTCTTCCAAACCATAGGCTGGTGCCGAACGGTAGGGAAGGAAGAAAACCATTTAGCCTAATGATGGTGTATAGAAGGTAATGAATAAAGACAAATAAAGGGATTTGGAGAGGTGGCAAAGAAATATACGGTTACAGTCATGAATTGATTTATGCAAGAGGCATTACTAGGAATACCAGGATATCCCTACGAAACATTTTCATGTTTCAGTTTCACTGTGCATTGTTAATTGTAAACTGATTTCCCGATTACATACTTACTCCAGGGTATGTATTTACCTGGTTACATTCTCATATCTGTATGGTTTTTACATATGATGAGTGGGAGTAAGTTATTAGGAATTATGTGATCATCATCATTATATCGGAATTGGTTGTAATTGGTGATATTTGAGGAAAATCGCCTGGGTACAGTTTTCAACCTACGATGCATAAGTTTTGAGTTATTCAACTCAGGGGACTTATACAGAGTACAGTATGTTGTCCAGTGTCTGTCAGGACAAAGGGGTAGGTCCTCGTACTATGTTCTGTTTACTTATAACTTCTCTAGTTTTTGGACAAGTGTTTCGTAGAAATACTATGTCTAAAGTTTTGAGAAGTTGTGGGTATAAGAATAAAGTAGAGAACCAGGTATCGCAAGTATCAGGATTCTCCAAAGAGATCGAAGATATAGATTCTTGTGATTGATATTCAGATGATAGTAATGGTTTGGAGAAACTTGTTTCTCTTTCAGGTTACTCATAATTGGATGGATTCCTAAGTCATGTAATGATGATTAGCCTTTTTCCATTAAGTTGTCATGCACTAGAGACAGCTGCATGATATGAATCTGGTTCCAATTAAATTAGTGCCTTTGTTTCTATATTGGATATAGAATGGTTCATATCTTAACGATGTTAAGATAAGGGGAGTTGTCCAGCTTATGCTTAAAACCAGACACTGGATAACTCAAGGCACATTTTTGTAACGGCTGTTTGTGGGTTGACCCTGGCTTCGACGAGGGTTGACTTTTCTACCATCTGGAAGATCAATAATGATATTGTTCTTGACTTGCCACAGTTTTAGAAAAAATGGATTTTTTCAGAAAACAGTAGTGGGAGTATGGTAGAACTGGAAGTGATTCCAGAACCGCAAACGATTACGGAAAATTTAATAGGACCTATATATTCAATCAGGTTTGACATTCCATTAGCCACTCAGCAGATATGTGGATAATCTCAGACACCTGAGAGGTACTCCGGTAGCCTCAAGGACGGTGACAGGAAGGTTCTTGTTTACCCAGACTTGACAGTACTGTTGTTCCAGACTATGAAACCCGGCAAGAGGATAAGTATAACGTCGTTCTAAACATGTTTTAGAAGTGTACGTAGATATTATTCTGCCAGAGGGTTGTGATAGTCAGTGGGAGCAGTGGAAGTATAGTGGACAAATAGCTTATGTCTATTTATAGACTTTAGCAGATATAGTGGAGATAAGATCATCTAATTTTGATGTGACAGTCATAGGTTTGACTTCATCAGAATAGGGGAAGGATCTGTTAAGAAGGTAGTAGGGTGTGATGTCCTGGTATTTGGATGACATACATAGAGTAGGAAGTAAAATTCCTGTACTACGATCGGTTGTACTGTGGTTGTTACACAGTTGTTTCTTCACGAAGGACATGGATATAATATCAGACATTCTGGTTACTAGATCTATGGTATTAGATCTAGATTTGGGCAGTTTTCCAATGTGGGTACTTTGACAATATTCTAATTGTATTTAAAATAGCTGACTCCTGGCATGGTGGTGTACCTGCAGGTGATGGAGTCACCCTCTCTAAACGTGTCTTAGAGACTAAAGGAGAGAGGGATGTGCATGATTGGCAGATCACTTACTTAGGCAATTGAGTCAATCATTAGATGTCAAGTACCACACCAGATGTTGTTTTTGCACTAGATGCAATAAGTTTATATTAATCTAATCCTGAAGAAACATAAGGAAGCAGTTATAAAACATAAGTGTTTGTTTTACGGATATGATGACAGCAACCTCCTTCGGGAGACAATTATCATTTCAGGCTTCAAAGGTGACATGGATGACAGAGTGATTGTCAGAGTTATAGTTTTCCCTCTGACGAGGGACAATATTATGGACAGATGGTCCAAGAGGATACTGTGGGTGGCATGGTGCTGGAAACTAATTAGGTTCAGTTATCGATACAGTCTAAGAAGTTTGAATTTCGAGTTCATTTATGAACTAGGTCCCATCAGATATTCAGACATATTCTAAGACAGGTATTGCTCAATTCGGTAGATGGTTTTCTCCGCGAACTTGAGATTTAGAGAGATAGAAAGAAATATCAGGGCGGATCCACTTTCTGAGGCTATTTCTCGAACACAAGAGTTTTACAAACTAGATTTGTGAAACTGATTAGTAGAGGAGTTGGATGTTCGGTGTCACACGGGGCTGTGAGTATGCGACATCACAATAATTAGCCTTGAGTGCAAGCGGGAGATTGTTGGAGACAGTGCCCTCAAAGCCAATTATTGGATCGCAGGTACGTGATTGCAATGATTGAGGCAGGACCTATACCGATATGACAGTCTTGCTCGTAATGATAGTGTGCTATCTGGTTTGTCTTTATCATCGTATACATGCTTTAGTTCACTATTGCATGATGATAGAGCCCATAGGATTCTTGCTTGACTACCAGCAGTATGATGGCGATCATATACGTGGGAGCTGGGGTCTGTAAGCACATCCTTAAAGTGTTCCTAGTCGTAGGAGTTTCGAGACAGGGCATCGATACTCCAGAGTAGACTAATGTATATAGTCGAGACCCCGACGAGGGGCAGTGGCCGGTCTCACAAGCCACTGGTGTCAGTTTGATCACCTAAGATGTATACAGGTGCTCATTGGGTTATGAGTACAACGGACAGGACTCGCCGGGAACATGCTTGTTGGTATTATACATATCGTCAGATAGCAGTTCCCTGGTGACATGTGTACAGGTTAGTTCATCGACCTGAGATCGTCATTTGTCTCATGTGAGTTCCCACTGTGCTTAGATTACTACCTTACCACGCTCAAAGGAGTTGTGCAAACAGGTTTTAGTTGGGTACAGTCCCGTGCCACATTAGAGGCAAGTGAGCGGATCTCGGGGATTCGTCACACCCGGTATTAGGGGTTGATGTCGCACAGTGCACGGGTGGCCATCACTAGAAACTCTCGGCCGAGGTAGTGGAGAATTTCTGATTTGGATCAGTAGTTTCTCAGGTGGTGATGGGCTTCATGCCGACACGATTTACCGCGTTGTTAGGGGTCTGACTTTATCTACCCCCCTAGACTCGATATGCGATACTCTTTAGACGAATGGACCGGACTGTATATACATTGTCACTGTCAGGCTCAGTAGGGTTTATAGATGAGTTCGCTCGTCAGCTTCCCTTCCAATCAATACATAGGCAAACCGTTACGTACAGTTTGTACCTCTGACGTGCTAGAGGTTATACCCAGTGCCGATGTGTTGATGAGTCAGTAGAGTCCCCCACAGATACTTTCCGAAGCTCGGACAAAACGTTGTAGAGGCCGTATGGTGATATGGAAAGGTTCGGAAAAGGCACGTGCGTTTTCGCACGTGTCGTTTTTCGGGCAGATAATACTGGTTGGCTTTGGTTTAAGCCGGAACCCAGTATTATACTGTGTAGATATAATATTTTTGTCTCAGTTGCATTTGTATTCGGTCGTAATACAAATGCGGGTATGTTTATACTGATACGGGGTTATCCTGAAATTCGTTTCAGGATCACTTTTGGAAGTTGCCAGTTTCCATTTTTCTATCAGCCGTCTTTTGACATTCGATTAAAGACGGATTTATCTTTTCTCGGATAAGGGTGAGTCGTGCTTCTAGAAGCTTCTGGATGGTGAGGTGGCTTAGTGACTCATCTTGGTATTAATTGTTGCATTAATTGTTAGATGATGAGTTATTATGACTCATCCTTTAGCATTAATGTTTCTTGTAAATGCTTAAGATATTTGATCTATATATTTATCCTTGTGGTTACCTCCCCTCTCCTACACTCACCCCCCACACTTCTATATGATGGCCGGCCCCCTCCTCTCACTCTCAGACACTTGGTTTTTCATTTGGTGAAAAAATTATGATAGTTTTGGGGTGTATGGAAATTTCATTGCTCATTTCATTCCATCACCCGATCCAAAAGGCAACTTCATTAATCGTTCGTCCATAGCCTTGGTCGTAACGAGACAAAGTGTTCTACTCATTCTTTACTTCATCTTGGTCGTCTCTTTTAGCAAACTTGACGATCGAGTTACCTCGGTTCAGAGGCGGGAGCCCGTTTAAAGATCCGTCGACGTGGTGCCACCTGGATGACAAGATTGGAGATCGAGGAGATCGGAGCAGCCGCAACAAAGCGTGGGATGATGGTTGAAGACCGAAGGACTCGGATCATTCGGTATAATGTTTCTACCGACTTTGCAATTTGTTAGTTTAGCTTTAATAGCAGATCCGGGATACGGTACACGATTGCGCCAGTTCGTAAAAAGTTTTTGTTCCGCATTTGGCGTCTGTTAGACGGCCGGGGTGCTACCGTGGACTTACAATAACACTATTCACCCGTATCGCCGCCCCAAGATCCGCTATAACACCAGAACGTACCTCAAGTACGAATCCTGCCATATCACCGATATCACAATCACAAAACAAATCTCATCGACTCAGCTCAAATCCAATATCACCCTCAAATCCATATGTGAACACATAGTCCCATACCCATGTGATCACATAACTAAAAAGAATCCCATGAGCACATATAAATAGGAATGTATGCAAGTATGTATGTGTGTATGTGTAGTGTAACATTACCCTAGGGTTCGCAACACTACGATAATCCAACACACCAAAATCCATCCTAAACATCGGTATTAATCCCAAATAACAAATAATAATTGTTGGTGTGTATACGCATCCGTATACACCACCACGGACTACGGGGGTGCTATACGCCATCCACCCGACTTCTCCCCGTAGAAATAAATCTACTCACCTGGTCCTCGCTAGCCGGTGCCGACGTCGCCATGCGCTTTCTTGTCGTCTCAAAGTCCACATGGGGTACCTACATATCATAACGCACCATATCGCATTAAAATCCGACTCATGACCAAATCGACACACGAATCTCACATAAGTCCAAACCTATGATTTGCTCTCTCAAATCAACCAAAAACACTCGACATCGGCGTACGAACGCCGAGCGACCGAGAAAAACTCAACGTACAAATCGTAGTTCCCTAAACTCACTAATTATAATATAACATAGGTTTTAAATCATCAAAACATTAAAATAAATCAAATCGATTTATTTTCTGAAAACCTAGAAAGCACTAAATTTTCGTTTTAATTCGAAACTTGATGTTTTAACAAAACTAATGGCCATAATATCCACTAAACATAATAACTAAGTCATACAAATCACTTCCATATTTTTAATCTCAATAAATTACATTAACCCGAAAATCTAGTTAACAAAATTAACCAATTTCAACCATTTTATAGCAAAAATGCACAAACAACAATTTAGCTTTGATTTGCATGATCTAAACTATTAAACAATAACTTATAATGTTAATAATGCCACGAATACCCTAATTAGATTTTTAATCTCACATTTGCAACTAATTGCTAAAACCTAGTTTGCTTATAAAAAGCTAATTTG
The DNA here is from genome assembly GCA_030015575.1 of Agapanthus africanus. Taxonomy (NCBI): domain Eukaryota; kingdom Viridiplantae; phylum Streptophyta; class Magnoliopsida; order Asparagales; family Amaryllidaceae; genus Agapanthus; species Agapanthus africanus. The sequence goes on along the minus strand of CM057339.1, from coordinate 467,147,581 downwards.
GATGTTTTAATGTTACAATTAGCAATAGGCAACAAGATTACATTTTACATAACATTGGCATGATATCCTACTCATTAAAACCACACTCTAATGATAAAAAACCCTAATTTGATTACAACCCATTCTCTTGAAATTCACATTTTGCAATTAAGGTTACAACAACATCTAATTAAAACTAAACTCAAACAAACTATTAACAAGTAACAATTTTGGATGAAGCTTATACCTCATGTTCAAGAGATCAAACATGAAAAATTTAACCTCCAAAGATGGTCTCTTGCACCTAAATCCATACTAGAATAGCCAATGAGAAATGGGTAGGGATTTAATTGAAGAATTATTGAGGTTTTTGAGTGGATTTGATGGATTTTTGAAGACTTTTTAATGCAAAAAGAAGTGGGGGATTTGGGAGGGCTGCTGCTGCATCAAGGATGGGGAGGGCTCGGGAATGATGAGGTGAGGGGGAGAGAGAAAATTTGAGGGGTTTGGTGTAGGTTGAAACTTCCAAAGTCAACAAAGTCCATTACTCATTCTTTATTGTTTTCTTTTTCTATTCTTTCTTTCCAAATCTTTAAGTGGGAAAAAAAATGGTAGTGGGGCAGCCCATGGCCGACCAATGATGGCAAGTGGGGGGGGTGAGTGTGGGTGTGTGTGTGGGGTGAAGGAAAATGATAAATGTTATACCCCAAATTTCCATTTAACTTATTTTCACAAAAAAAGCCATTTTTCTTCAATAATTTCTAACACTGTTTGGCAGTTTCATTTTGTTTCAAAAACAATATGTTAAAATTTTGTTTAATTTGCTATGTTGCATAAATTTTTTTTCAACGCATTCCAATTTGTAATTTTTCCTAATTAAATGTATTAGTGACGGCTTAAAATAATATTAAAATAATTAATTTCGGAAAATTTTTCAGAAAATTTGAAATTTCACCAGTGGCTCAATAAACACCAAATACTAGCAATTACATAGCTAGAATAAGTATATTTAATTTTATATTAAAAATATTTGTATTTTGACATTTTACAGAAAATCTCCTTATTTTACCATTTTTTCGAAATTTCACCGAAACGATTTTCAAAACGTTACAAGATGTCACCATTTGTTTATTATTTACTTTTCCGCACTAGTATAGACCCAAAGAGGAGAGCACAAGTAACCGGGATTTGGAGTCCAGTGGGAGACCAACTCGAGAAGTCGAGTCCGGGTCACCTAACTCTAGAATTGGTAAGGTTGCTTGCCGCTCTCGTAGGGGTCTAGGGGTGTGGGTTTGGCTATTCATCACGGCCGTGGAATCTGTGTTTTATATTGGCTCGTATTGAAAACATGGACGTCCTAGTATGTCCAACGTTTCATATGTTTCTTCTGCTGCGATATCTGTCATGTGATCATTTGATATGTGATGATAGATACTGTATATGATATATATGATATATTATATAGACGTTACTTATGTTTTTCACTCGCGCTAGCCCTGCCCCGCTCTGTCGTTAGTTACCTAACCTAACGGTGCACGAGGGGACATCGAGGCGAATGCGGATGGAATAAGTGTACGTCGTATTTATCTGTGATGTTTAGGTGATTTAACTGATGGGACTTCATTAATGTGATTAATGAAAGAAAATAAACCTAAGATGTTGTGGAATCGAATTTTCAAAAACAGGTAGCTACAGTTCTTGCTTTGCATCGCGGTGTTCCTTGTAGAACATCCTGCACCTTATTCGATAAGGAAAGGACCGAGATCCCTTCACCGCGGGTGACTCCTTTAGCAATAACTGGCAGATGCTACAACCCTCGGTTTGTCTTTTGATTGCTTCTCTAGTTCTTGCTTTGCACAGTGATATATATGATATATCCTGCACCTCATTCGACGAGGAATGGGCCGACGATCCCTTCACCGGGAGTGACCCCTTTAGCAAAACTAGAAAAGCCTCAAAAAAACTCCATTTTAAAATTCATTCAATCCTACAAAGATATCAAGTTCATTACGCAAAAGTTTTTCTTAAAAACCTGTCATAGCCCTCCGTCATTTCAAATGAGTACTGGTTAGTATTCGTGCTGCGTTTGTTGACCTCTGTCAAGGCGTAGTGTTCGGTAGCTGATTAGTGCTTATCTGTATAAGCATATGATGTGATTGATTTAGGGTAGTTGTGCAACCATGTTGGTCTCTGTCAAGGGTCGTGCGGGTGGGTTTACTTCAATCAGGAAATGACGGGTAGAATTTGACTAGCAGCCTATGGTTTGTTGATCTCTGTCAAGGTCATAGGTCGCTTGGGGCAAAATATTATTGGGAATTTCAAGTGTTGAAATTTGCAATGAGATTGCATACCTTCTATGAGATAGTCGGATCCCGATACCCACTGCGAGTAATTGTTACTCTTGGGAGAGTTTTACACATTACAATTAGCCGATCAAGTAGGTGTCTAGAAAGGTGTCAACGGGGTTATGCCTCTGGGAAAACGAGGTTTACATTAATTAGGTTCGTGCGAAAGCACGGGGGACCTGCCTCAAAGTACCGACACTGGCCAGGCTGAAAGATTGGCGAACTGTCACGACCCGAAAGAGCACGTGACTGGCCCTTGAACCATATGAAGCCTATAGGACTCCATCTGATCCAAGTAAGCCAAAAGCCCAGAAATCTAAAACCATTTTTGATAATAAGTAAAGAAAACTGGTTTAAAGAAGTGAAGAAATACAGGTTTGAAATCAAGGTTTTTAAATAACTAAGCCGAAGGTACGTTTTGAAAACAATAAAGTCTTTTCTAAAAATTTCGGCAGAGTTTCTTTTGAAAAACTGGCCCCGAATGGGGTACAACAAGTATAACAATATGTATGCAATGATAATGGCATCCCCAAGCGGGAGCTAGCTCTTCGTCAATCGACGGTCACAACCACATATGCAGCAATAATATACAACGCCTAGTGGCGAGGATCAAATCCAAAGAAAACTCAAAAGCAATAAGAAAAAAACGCAATACTACTAAGCGCGACTCTAAGGTCGAAATAATACATCACTAGTCTAGGTCTGAAACAATACAAGTTTTGGTTGATGGAAATTCTAGATACAATGAAATAAATAAATACAATGGTGGTTCTTGATGCGAAAGAATCCACCTACCAAAGCAAGTCACCCGCAAGAAGAAAGTGTGCCAGAAATGCCGCAATAGAACCTGTACGGCAGAACCTGCAAGAACTGTGGCACAACGGGGGTGAGTTGCCAACTCGTGAATAGAAACATCTACAAGCAGAAACCGAATGCAAGACATAAACCTAAGTCAACGATCAATAATATAATCCACAAGAGTACATCTGAGTGTAATAGGGTGGCAAGGTAACATCTAATCATGTAAGTAGTGCCAGGTACTCAGGTAATCACATGTCATCAGTGTAAGGTATGTCTGCATGAAGTAACCATGAAGAAATATCAATGATATCAATACACATATATTAGCGTCCCATACCACTAATATTGGTGTAAGGGTATATATAACAGCGCCCTCATACCCTGTTATATATACAAATAAAGTATGATCAATGTAAACCCAGTCTGTATATGATCCAAGTCTGTATATAATCCATGTTTGTATGTATGTGGAACCCGTCCACTCGTCACCCACTGACGATAAGCATCAAGTATGCAAGTATGAGGATATAAACAATATCTTGGAAAAACATCATGAAAACCCCTGCCTAGCATCGACACGTAAATCCTCATCCATATGGGGCTCCGTCGGCGGTATCGGCCCTCGGCCCCCGGCAGTACGAGTCAACCCATGTCCATCTCTGGGCTCCGTCTACGGTATCGGCCCTCGGCCCCCGGCAGTACGGGTCAGCCCATCTCTCGACTGCGGCCGGTATCCTCCAGATATCCGCCGAGCTCAAATACAATCACCGGTAGGTACTCGCCCGCCTCCAGGCTCAATCGGCAAACCCATCGATAATCTCGCCGAGGGGAACCATACCGGGCCCACCACGAACCCGCAAACGGATCATCACCTCCTCGAATCGGGTTTCAAGCACACGTCTCAGCACCGAGAAAACGCGTGGTGGACGCACCGAAATATCATATCACGAGGTACCGGGTTTTCATAAAAGTGCCTCTTTTCTTAAATAACCCCACGGTCCTCAAAAACCAGAAATCACATGAAAATCCAACATCAGGAAGTAAATCCAATGCGATGTGCTATGCAGTCAATCCATGACGTATGCGACATGTAAAGAACAGTAATCATATCGGAAATCATGCAACATGGAATAGTAATGTGCATATGTCGAAGGAAGAATCATCTCATGAATGCAATAGTACTACAGTGTAGTGGCATGGCAATTATCGATGATGAAGTGTGTGAGCCGGCAAATAGTGTACGTGGAACATACGCATCATCGATAATGGTGCTGGTGTCCTAACAGCATGATAATAATATAGCAATGAACATATGCCAGCAATGCGAATAGCATGAAGATGCAGAAATCTAGTAGTCAACACCACAGTGAAGTATCTACTATGCAACTACACCTAAGTATCAGGTCAAACAGGAGGGGTAGGTGTGGAAACCACCTAAATCTGAGTCGGTATATATATAAAAATATAAAGTCGGTGATCTCGCCTCAATGTCATATCATAAGATATCCTCGAGTTATGAGTGCGGATCTATCATCAATATCGGCACGTACGGTAAATCATCGTACGACATCCACAAAAGCTGGGTAGGGGTCAACATCTCACTGTCTCATCACATAACAGATATCACCATCATCAGAACATATAGTCTGGAGTACTACTCTATGTCTAGTACAAAACGGTAACATCAGTAAAGTATGCATGCGGGGGTAAACACATATCCCAAGCCCGCAAGAATCACAAGTCATATCCCACATATGAATCGTATCAAATCACCGATCCCAGGGCACCAAGCCCACATCATCGACTCATCTCCAAAGTCATCACATATCATCAATCATAGTGCAAGTACAAGTGATAAGCAAGGGTGTGTGTATAGGTGTAATTCTATCCTAGGATTCGCGACTATGAACTGCACTAGTCACTTCTAACCCTGTACTATCCATAATACACCTAATATCACGATAAGTACATAATAATCTATCTACGGACTGCGGGGGTGCTATACGCCATCCACCCGACTTCCCCCTGTAGATATAATCTACTCACCTTGCTTCTCGTGTGCCAAAGCCGATGTCGCTATCTTCACCTCCTTTGCCTCAACATCACGCGGGGTACCTACAAGTATATCACAATGCTAAAGCACATGAAAATCACATCGGAAACCAAAATAGCACACGCTACCCGCATAGGTAAAAACCTATCGACTCGCATGTAAACACAATCAAAATCCACTTGTCGTTGACGTCCAAACGCCACCCGACAGGAATGAATCACCAAATACCAAAATCCAAGCTAAAACAAGTCCCAAATTATACACCAACATAGGAAAATCAACCCAGATTTCACCCTAGATGGAATCAGTCAAAACTAGACATACTCAGGATCAAAACTAGAGGAAATGGGGGCATGCACAGAAAACGAGGCAATTCCTTAAAATACCTTATTTTAGAATTTTCCATAATTTTTCCCCATTTATCTGTATTTAATTATACCAGAATATTAAAATATTCATTAAAATAATATTAAATTATAAAATTTCCCAAAAATCATATTTTATTATTTTGAAGACGTTACAATCTACCCCCCTTAAAGAAATTCGGTCCCCGAATTTAAATTTAAACCCCCAAATACTAAAATATTTCAATACAAATTCCAAGTCATCGGGGCTCCGAAATCATCTATACATAAAACATCATAGCGCAATGCATGCGCATGAGTACTGAGCAGATAACTCAAAAGCAACACTCCATCAAGCATCCGCAATCATCGGAGTTATGGTAACGACACAATGTCAAATCCAATACAAAATCAATATGATATGGACCAAGACTATACATGTAGACACCCAATCTATACATGTAATTAGCTGATGCAACTGTATGCCAAATCTTTTTAAGTCGCTGTGCGATGCGCGTAACACTGCACAGTGGCGGACGTTTCTCATAAGAAAATAACTATATATGTGTATATATATCCTTTGTTTAATAAGCACGTTCCACCATTTTGAAAATAATCAGAAGGGTTTCCTTGTTTTTAAAACGTTTTGTGTCATATCGGACACGTAGGTATATACTGAGACTATAGCTCGCTTTTCGGAAATCTCTTCGATAACTATCGATGCATGCAAAATATATCCAGGCACTGTCCACTGACTAGTCCTGCTCAGTATGAAAGCAAATATCCCACATCATAAAAATGTACTGCTCCAAATGGAATAAATTCCAAAAATGCACATAACACCACCCTGTGCGTCTGACGCGCACGGAAATCAAAATCCATATATGCGCTAAACATGTGCACAAAACAACATCTAGGTGCAACGGGTGTGCACAAAGCATCTGTCATAGACAACATGTGTGCCTGACAGCCAAAACAGGTGCATCTGAAATGCACGAAGAATCTCGATTTAGTGCATCTGGTGTGCCCCAAAATCGTATCTCAAAACATGCGCCCAACATGCGCGAATATCCAAATCGGTGCATCCATCATGCACGAATGAAAATCTAGACCCTGCGCACTCAATATGCACGGAATCACAAAATCCAATAGCAACGTCGAATATGCGTAAGTCAAACCCCAAAGCACGGAGTGCAAGAATCCACATCAATATCACAATCAAAATCGACATACCGAAAGGCATCAAATCGAAGTCAGGTGCAATCGTAATGCACAAAATATAAATCCGGTGCAACAAAGGCACGAAATATAAATCTGATGCGATAAACGCAAGAAACATAAAACTGGTGCGACAAATGCACGAAGTATAGAACTGGTGCATCCCATGCACAAATACCAAGCAATAACTCAAATACGTAAGCAGCAACACCAAGTGTATCCAGATATGAAGAAAATCATAAATGTGTGCAGCTGCGGCACAAAACACATATCGATGCACTACAAGTACATATAAGCTATACCGAGTGCAAAATCAAAACACTAAAATTACATGAAACTCTGCTGGAAACATAAATCAAATCACCAGCATAAAATAGGCATGAAATCGCAATCAACAGCTCAAGAGTAATAACTATGTACAAGGTATAAATACCCAGTAGGTGCAACCATGGTGCACAAAATCAAATATCATGAAACTCTGTCATCAAAACTAAATCATGCAAACAGAACGCCCAAAATACCGAAATCCAAAATGACGGATACGTGATAATCGAATCACAAAATCACAAATCATAAATACCGTCGTCGGTAGTTCCTCCTTCAAGGTCGAGAAGGAGTCGGTGCAATCCACTGCTAGCAGCGCAGGATATCTACCTGCCTCTTGCTCACGATCTGGCGTCCTCTGGCTCTCTGGGTCCTTATCTTCTCCGTGGATTTCCAATCTCACAGTCAACCGGCTCATCGGCCCTGTCAGATGTGCTAACGGGAACGATTCCGTTCTGGCACTTCTCTGGTCACCTCTCGGTCAAACCTCACGACCACTCGTAAGGCAGCATATCACTGGCGTCGGCCTCTGGCTCTCTGAAAGCACGTCACACATCTGATCCTGGGTGCAATCATCATGGCAGCAATGTCCTGGAAGGGATCCTGCTCAAGGTCTCTTCCAAGCATGCCTATGCCGATCTGTACAGAGGCTGGCCTTCCTGCACAACCTCTTCTCGCTCAAAAGACACCTGTGTCCTCAGCACAATATTTTCTCAGAAACTGGTCACATCCCAACGTCTCTGTAAGCATATCAGGTCTCTAGTCTCGACGGGAAGCAATGACAGCTCGTCAGTGTCTGACACGAACCTCTTGTTCCACCTGTATCTATCGCCGTCCATTATGGCGTCATGCTAAGCTACGATGCACCGCACTGTTCTCGGCCGCAGTCAATCTGAAGTCTCTCGTACGGACTCGAAATCGCGTACTCTGTAGCTTCATCATTCCGTAGAAGATGTCAGGCCGAACTGGTCCTCGGGAACACGTCCCAACCATCGGAGGAATACTTATCACTCGTCCGTCCTTGGTCAATCCGCAACGCATCTGGGTAAGTTCCTTTATCCGAACTTAGTCGACTACCCCGTCGACAATGCCGAACTCTGTCCTGCTGGGTGTGCGCAATACGACCACTCCTGGTCTAGGTCTTCTCGTATCGTACTCCAGAAAGGTCATGTCGAGGTTCCTTCTCAAATCTCAAACCTGCCGAAATGCCCGGAAGTCGTCATCCGATGCTGAAGCTAAAGCTCATTCCGGAACGGCTGCATACATATTGCGCTTCTTTCTGGAAGATCTATCCACATACCACGCCTCGGGGTGCGTATCACATTTGTGATGTCAGCGGAGTGGGACGTCATCTCGTCGAAATATCTTGCGAACTCTTTTCTTCACTCTGCGTCAATGTCGACTGATTCGGACTCGTCTCATCATGGCTGCATGTACTGTGCTCCAACGGCTATGCTCGCATCTGGAGTCTCCCAAGCAGTGTCCCATCACGATATCCGAAGATGTCGAACCATCCGATCGACTCGCCAGATCCTCATAATCCCCCAAGAGCTCACATCTCGGGTACAGTTTAATAGTATCGAGTACATGCCACAGCGTCGGTGGTCCAGCCGTAGAAGGGCAAACCCAAGCCTCACTAATGGCGCCGAGGAACCGCCGCAAACCCGAAGGTTCAAAGGCTTTCACACGGTCATTAAGTCGAGTTAGGGTTTCATTCTTCTAGAGGGTCCATAGAATCACCTGCATGTCTTTCCGTATACTTTAAACTTGGAAAATAGGTTCCTGACATTCGATCGTCTCTATCGACTCTCAACGAACCTGCGTGAAGTCGTCTCTATCTGGAATCGATCCACCTGATGACTCGCATCGGGTAAGCAAACTCACCACACGTCCTAGTCATTCATCCTCGGTGACTAGCGACTCGCTATCATAACTCCAAGAACATGCTCATGCTGCAGTAGCTCCAACCATCTGGGCGATATCTCGTCATTTGCAGTAGCAACTGGCTCATACGCCTGTACGCCGAACAACGCCTCAATCCTCCAGGAAAGGCAATACATAAGCGGTCATCTCTGAGTCGGTCTGCTCTAGATCTGAGTAAGACTCTCCACACTGGAAATCTTCAACTCATCTGGGCCCGCTCTGGCGCAAAATCGGACGAATCACCTTCGTCTCTCAAATCGGGTAGACTAGCTATCATCAGTCGCATGACTGCCCGAAAGCTCCGGCAATCTCAGCTCGTAAGCTCCGAAAGCAACATCGTGTCAATCTCAGCCACAGCTGGTCCATCTGTCTGCACGGTAGGCGACATCACAATCTCTGAGGTATGCTGTACATCAACAGTCTTCTCTCAACTGGCAGCTCTAACAATGGCCCGATCATCCGGTGCAAGACCAAGCACTCGCCTCCACTAGAGGTCACAATCACCAACACTAACTCGAGACGTTCCCATGTCACCAGAAAACACAATGGTCGGCCCTCGTACCAAACGAGCTCACACCGGCCGTAACCCTAGCAGCAGCCCAAACTGCGCTCAAACATGGCGACAGGAACCTCAGTCGAGTATCAAAGAGAGCACATCAATGGCAAGAAAGGAAACAACAGATCCAAAGTGGATACATGATCATAGGAAGGAACAGCATCAATGGAGGTATGATCATGAAACTAATAGAATCGGGGATCTCAAATGGATGTATAATCCAGGATATGAAGAGAATCACTGATCTCGAAAGTATGTACATCCTATGGTTCCTTAAGCGGAGTGGCGTGTCGTAAGTATGCCGCGGAACATACCAACGGTACGTCACTCTACTTTAGTCACCTAATCCATCAACCAAGGGTCATCCTAATACGACGAATGTTCGGGTCGAATACCCCCTCGACCAAGTCTAAGTTCCGTAAGGTCAAGCCTAAGTTTCGTATATAAACAACGCCCTAGGCTCCATATAGTCAAACTCAGACTCGAACCAAGGTCAACCTAGCGCTCTGATACCAACTTTGTCACGACCCGAAAGAGCACGTGACTGGCCCTTGAACCATATGAAGCCTATAGGACTCCATCTGATCCAAGTAAGCCAAAAGCCCAGAAATCTAAAACCATTTTTGATAATAAGTAAAGAAAACTGGTTTAAAGAAGTGAAGAAATACAGGTTTGAAATCAAGGTTTTTAAATAACTAAGCCGAAGGTACGTTTTGAAAACAATAAAGTCTTTTCTAAAAATTTCGGCAGAGTTTCTTTTGAAAAACTGGCCCCGAATGGGGTACAACAAGTATAACAATATGTATGCAATGATAATGGCATCCCCAAGCGGGAGCTAGCTCTTCGTCAATCGACGGTCACAACCACATATGCAGCAATAATATACAACGCCTAGTGGCGAGGATCAAATCCAAAGAAAACTCAAAAGCAATAAGAAAAAAACGCAATACTACTAAGCGCGACTCTAAGGTCGAAATAATACATCACTAGTCTAGGTCTGAAACAATACAAGTTTTGGTTGATGGAAATTCTAGATACAATGAAATAAATAAATACAATGGTGGTTCTTGATGCGAAAGAATCCACCTACCAAAGCAAGTCACCCGCAAGAAGAAAGTGTGCCAGAAATGCCGCAATAGAACCTGTACGGCAGAACCTGCAAGAACTGTGGCACAACGGGGGTGAGTTGCCAACTCGTGAATAGAAACATCTACAAGCAGAAACCGAATGCAAGACATAAACCTAAGTCAACGATCAATAATATAATCCACAAGAGTACATCTGAGTGTAATAGGGTGGCAAGGTAACATCTAATCATGTATGTAGTGCCAGGTACTCAGGTAATCACATGTCATCAGTGTAAGGTATGTCTGCATGAAGTAACCATGAAGAAATATCAATGATATCAATACACATATATTAGCGTCCCATACCACTAATATTGGTGTAAGGGTATATATAACAGCGCCCTCATACCCTGTTATATATACAAATAAAGTATGATCAATGTAAAACCAGTCTGTATATGATCCAAGTCTGTATATAATCCATGTCTGTATGTATGTGGAACCCGTCCACTCGTCACCCACTGACGATAAGCATCAAGTATGCAAGTATGAGGATATAAACAATATCATGGAAAAACATCATGAAAACCCGTGCCTAGCATCGACACGTAAATCCTCATCCATATGGGGCTCCGTCGGCGGTATCGGCCCTCGGCCCCCGGCAGTACGAGTCAACCCATGTCCATCTCTGGGCTCCGTCTGCGGTATCGGCCCTCGGCCCCCGGCAGTACGGGTCAGCCCATCTCTCGACTGCGGCCGGTATCCTCCAGATATCCGCCGAGCTCAAATACAATCACCGGTAGGTACTCGCCCGCCTCCAGGCTCAATCGGCAAACCCATCGATAATCTCGCCGAGGGGAACCATACCGGGCCCACCACGAACCCGCAAACGGATCATCACCTCCTCGAATCGGGTTTCAAGCACACGTCTCAGCACCGAGAAAATGCGTGGTGGACGCACCGAAATATCATATCACGAGGTACCGGGTTTTCATAAAAGTGCCTCTTTTCTTAAATAACCCCACGGTCCTCAAAAACCAGAAATCACATGAAAATCCAACATCAGGAAGTAAATCCAATGCGATGTGCTATGCAGTCAATCCATGACGTATGCGACATGTAAAGAACAGTAATCATATCGGAAATCATGCAACATGGAATAGTAATGTGCATATGTCGAAGGAAGAATCATCTCATGAATGCAATAGTACTACAGTGTAGTGGCATGGCAATTATCGATGATGAAGTGTGTGAGCCGGCAAATAGTGTACGTGGAACATACGCATCATCGATAATGGTGCTGGTGTCCTAACAGCATGATAATAATATAGCAATGAACATATGCCAGCAATGCGAATAGCATGAAGATGCAGAAATCTAGTAGTCAACACCACAGTGAAGTATCTACTATGCAACTACACCTAAGTATCAGGTCAAACAGGAGGGGTAGGTGTGGAAACCACCTAAATCTGAGTCGGTATATATATAAAAATATATAGTCGGTGATCTCGCCTCAATGTCATATCATAAGATATCCTCGAGTTATGAGTGCGGATCTATCATCAATATCGGCACGTACGGTAAATCATCGTACGGCATCCACAAAAGCTGGGTAGGGGTCAACATCTCACTGTCTCATCACATAACAGATATCACCATCATCAGAACATATAGTCTGGAGTACTACTCTATGTCTAGTACAAAACGGTAACATCAGTAAAGTATGCATGCGGGGGTAAACACATATCCCAAGCCCGCAAGAATCACAAGTCATATCCCACATATGAATCGTATCAAATCACCGATCCCAGGGCACCAAGCCCACATCATCGACTCATCTCCAAAGTCATCACACATCATCAATCATAGTGCAAGTACAAGTGATAAGCAAGGGTGTGTGTATAGGTGTAATTCTATCCTAGGGTTCGCGACTATGAACTGCACTAGTCACTTCTAACCCTGTACTATCCATAATACACCTAATATCACGATAACTACATAATAATCTATCTACGGACTGCGGGGGTGCTATACGCCATCCACCCGACTTCCCCCTGTAGATATAATCTACTCACCTTGCTTCTCGTGTGCCAAAGCCGATGTCGCTATCTTCACCTCCTTTGCCTCAACATCACGCGGGGTACCTACAAGTATATCACAATGCTAAAGCACATGAAAATCACATCGGAAATCAAAATAGCACACGCTACCCGCATAGGTAAAAACCTATCGACTCGCATGTAAACACAATCAAAATCCACTTGTCGTTGACGTCCAAACGCCACCCGACAGGAATGAATCACCAAATACCAAAATCCATGCTAAAACAAGTCCCAAATTATACACCAACATAGGAAAATCAACCCAGATTTCACCCTAGATGGAATCAGTCAAAACTAGACATACTCAGGATCAAAACTAGAGGAAATGGGGGCATGCACAGAAAACGAGGCAATTCCTTAAAATACCTTATTTTAGAATTTTCCATAATTTTTCCCTATTTATCTGTATTTAATTATACCAGAATATTAAAATATTCATTAAAATAATATTAAATTATAAAATTTCCCAAAAATCATATTTTATTATTTTGAAGACGTTACACGAACTTATAGCGTGTAATTAATCCCGGCTAGTCTTTCCTTTTACGGTTTGAAGGAAGATTTGATAAAAACAGTGTGAGCCATCCTGATTAGACAAAATAATAACCAATCTGATCTTGCAAGAGCGCACGCAGAGTGTTTTCTTCTCTCTCTCTCTCCTGGTAGCGACCATGTCACGCCTTAACCAAGATAATAATACGGACACATTGACCGAACCCGCTTATTATACTGAGCTGGGGAACATTTGTCCCTCTCTAACTTATAATTGTTATAAGACAGAGCAGGAATTAGGGGATTACCAGAATTCCCGTGCCGCCAAAACGAAGAGAGTGCATGTTGATACATCATCTTCGGGTGTGTTCATTACAGAGAACTGTTTCTCAGTATCCTTTACGTCCTGGGTATGTGATACCAGATCAGGATCCTGCATATGTAATTTGTTATATAGGGCTACAGAAAGGTAAAGAACTGAGAACGGGTGATAAGTTACATGAGGCAGTAAATGGTGCAAGTGTTGCAGCCAGGTCTGTTGGTCACTGTCACCCTGTATTACCAGAATACATTGATTCTGAACAAATGTTATTAGATACCGAACCTGATATACAAAATCATATCAGTTTCTTTATTTAGATAAAGAAGGATATAATTTTGTATTGATTGGATAATGTTTTGAACATTTCCTTTATCAAGAGTTGATCAGTTCAGGCACGTTATCTAAAAGCATTGACATTCTAAATCAAACCACAGTTCTTAGTATATAGAACACACACAAGAGGAAGAGTTCAGAAATGAACGATTCCTTCTTGAGGCGTTATAGACTAGGTCATATCAATGTGACCCGACTAGCTTAAATTACATATAGATGCTTATTTAAATTAGTTTGAATTTACATCTTGTAAAACTTGCCAGTCATGTCACAAAGATAAGATGACCATATCTCTGTTTATTGGAAATAGAGAAAGAGTTAGTGAACTCATGGGATTGATACATGCTGATGTGTGAAGGCCCCCTGTCTACACATGCCAAGACCGGTTCTTTATACTTCATTACCTTCTCTGATGATCTCTCAAGATTCAGACATATGTTCCTGTTGAAACACAAGTCCGAACCTTTTGAGATATTCACAGAATATAAGTTAGAAGTAGAGAACCAAAAACGGGTATAAGTATTAAGTCCTTTGATGTGATCAAGGAGGAGAATACTTGAGCACGGAATTCCTGGATTATTCGAAAGGAGAATGAGATTCTCTCTCAGCATTACTCCTCCGTATACACCACAGCACGTCGGTGTATCGGGGCGGAGCAATCACACCCTATTAGATATAGTGTGCTCTATGATGAGTACTACTGAGTTTCTTATTTCCTTTTAGGGAGTTATGCACTTATGAAGTTCCATACCTATTGAATAGGATTCCGATCAAATCAGTTGCCTGCCACTTCATATGAGATATGGAAAGGGAAGAGCCCATCTCTTAAGTCAATTAAGATTTGGGGTTGTCCGGCCTATGTCTAAAAGCTAAATCCGAACAAGCTCGAGGCAAAGTCATGTTAGTTATATGTATGCCCTAGAGGCCATTACTATACATAGGATGTATATTGTAGTGGATGCTTGGACATATATAGGGAGGACTTTCTTGTTCGACATGATAGTATGCTATCTGGTTGCTCTTTTCCTTAACGTGTTCACTGATTATCTCTCTGTTACATGTTGGTAAAGCCCTTAGGATGTGTACTTGACTACCTGGACTATGATGCGGATCATACTAGTGGGGACATGGTAGTCCATAAGTACATCCTTCAAAGTCCCTAGTCGTAGGTGTATCGAGATGGGGCATCGATATACCAGAGTAGACTAGCGTGTACCTTCTCGACCCATACAGATGGGCGATGGATGATCCCATATCCATTGGTGTTTAACATCAGAGATGATATACGGGTGTTCAGTGGAGACTGGGTACACTGGACGTACTCGCCGAGAACTCCCAGATGGTATTATACCTTACGTCAGATGGCAGTTCTCTGGTGACACTGGTACAGAGTAGTCTGTTGACCCGATATCGTCATAGAGTCTTGTGTGATTCCCACTGTGCTTTGATTTCCACCTTATCGCGTCTAAGAGGGCGTGCAAAACGATGTTTTTTGGGTACAGTCATGAATCACATGGAGGCAATGAGCGATAGGAGGGGATTCGTCTCTCCCGGTATAGGGAGTTGATGTTGCGCTGTGTTTGATTGGCTATAACCGGAAATCCCTGGCCAGGGTTGCTGAGATTTACTGGTAAGTGTTACCAGTAGTTTATCGAACTGTTATAGACCTCATATCGACACGACTTATCGAGCTATTGGGGTCTGACGTTTACCACTCCTAGGCAAGATATGCGACATATCAGACGATCAGACCGGACTGTACGGTAAGTGTTACTGGGTGGATTCACAGGAGTGTGAGCGGGCTTGCTCGTCGATCTTCTGATCGCTCAATACCCGGGTGGCCATTACGTATAGCAGACCGCTTGCGGCTTGTGGGTGTTTGATATGATCATCACCTGCTGCCGGCGTATTGACGAGTCTTTAGAGTCCTACACAAAGGTTTCCCGGCTCAAGCGAAACGAAATAGGAGTGCATATGAGATATATGCGGGACCAAGAATAATGCGTGTATGTGATACCGTATTCTATTTTCACGATTTGTATCATCGGCAGGTTATATGTGATATAGCCGGGATACCGAATCAAGTGTTGATTCGATACATTGATACACTTGATACTAGTCGGTTATATGCGATATGACCAGATCATTAAATCAAGTGTTGATTTAATGATTTAATTTATATTTATATATTTGATATATTACTTAGCATTAACTAGTATTGGTTCACATTAAATGGATTTTCTCATTTGAAGTGCATAAGTTGTATATGTGATATATTTTTGTGCACTTGTTTGTATCATGTTTGATGATACATGCAAACTTGGGTTTGTGTAAAGACTTAATCAATGTTTAGGGAATGCTTAGGGTTTCATTTCACTTATTTATTTATCTATTCATTTTGGTTAAAAGATAAAAGAAAACAAAATGGTTGCTTTCATACATGAAGCTTCTTGATGCTTCATGCATCTTTGACTTAAATGACCATTCTTGTCTTCTTCTCCTTACCCTAACCATTCAACTAAAGCTTAGTTAGTTCTCTACACTAAACCATGGTTGAGAATATGATAAGTATCATTTTATTTTCTATTTCGGATATACTTATCATATTCTTTCTTCTTCTTCTTCTTCTTGAACAAAGAAGAAAGCTTGCTACCATTAATGACAACTTGAGAAAAAGAGCGAGAAATCCAATTCTAAAGTGAACCCACTTCCTATTTCTTCATCCTCTACCACTTGCCAAGTAGTATAGGGTGTTTTCTTCACATGTTTCATGACTTGGTGAAGTGGGAGCTTGATCTTGTGTTGCCTCGACGTAGATCATCTTCGGCATCGAAGTCGACGACCTAGCCCGATCATTCTTTCGATGAAACCACCGCGAGAGTCCGGGATACGATGGGTACAGCGGAGGGACTTCATCATGGAGCTATGGAGGTGGAGGACCGGATCTACAATGGTTGTATTTTCCGTTCACTCTTAGTTAAGGTGTTAACTAGTTGCGTGTTTCGCCTAAAATTCTAGTTAACGATCCGTATTAGGGTTTCTCGGCACTTGTAAAATTTGAAATTGGCAAGGTTGATGCCTTGTGAGACCACATTAGTGTACATAGGAACCCTACAGTGGTATTAGAGCCTAGCTAGAGCCTTAGGCGATGAGTAGACGAAGTTAGAAATCCGATTGAACCCGAAACCCTAATCTATAATCCTTCCCTGTACATTTTCTGGAAATGTGGCTTTTTCCCAATTAAAAATACCCAAAAAATTCAGCAGGCAATTTTAGGAGTTACTGTGAAATTCGTGCTCGTAATTCGATGAAACTGCCGCGGAACCGCGGCATTAGCATGCCTAATGCGGCGGTACCGCGGCAGTAAGGTAGGATCTTGCAATAAAATTTGCACTCTAATTCATACATTTTAGTGTTGTATTTTCTGGGATATTTTAACTTTTACTCAAGAGTTGAGTTTTCTGGGTTGTATTGGGGACTCGGTGTTTCGATCGGGAAGTTTAACTTCGTCTGTGTTTTTCCGGATAATTTTAGAAAATCTTGAAAAGTTCGACCGGATATAAATACCCAATTTTTCCACTGTCGGGAAATTTCCAAGTGTTGGATTTTTTCGTGGTTTAAAGACGTTCTAAGTAGTGCAAGTAACGCGATGGACCCTCTAGAAGACAACAAACCTTAACTCGATTATGTGACCGTCTTGAACTGTCCTTTGAACCTTCGGGTTTGGGGTAGTACGGCGTGCCACATGTGAGGCGTTGGCTTGACCCTTCTACGGCTGGACCGTTGGTACTGAGGCATGAACTGGATGTTTTAAAACCTATTTCATGTGTTGAGCTGTATCGGGAAAACTTTGGTGTTTGGTTGTTCGATCGGAAAGTTTAACATTTTCTATTTATCTGGAATGTGATACAATAATTGGAATCCACAAGTAGTTATGAGATAACTGAATGAATGTTATAAACATAGCAGTTTAGTCTCACTTGATCGGTTGCCACGGAATTTTGATGTGATCAAAAGTCCGTCGCAATCACGTAGCGTATGCGGATACTCGCCGGATAAACTTAATAGACAGCCACGCCCCATAGCCCCGACCAAGTGACTGTAGGAGAACCCCGTCGCCGAAAGCATCCGTTCAGGTGCTCGCGGTAGCGGTGTTCCGCCTTGGTGCACTTAGTCGATAGTATCGGGGGTGCGGCCGTCTACTAAAGTTTGCGACGAGCATCTGATCAAAATGTCGGGAATCTTGTTGCATTGTCCGACATGATATTGAAAAGTGTTTTCGATAATGAGACTGAAATGCGGGGTTTAAAATTGTTAGGCATGCGATGTCTAAGGAATTCATTTGATTAGGCATGCGATGTCTATGCAGGTTGCGGATTCCAACTGTTGTAGTTTTACACTTTCTTTTCTGTAACCGTAAGTGTAATATGTGATATCGCCGGTTTCGTTGCTTTATGTCAACGACAATTGGGATGCGCATATTTACTTACGTTGATGACATGTGATGTTATGTGTTGCTGGATATGTTATATTGGATCGTCGTGTTTGAATAGCCGGGGGTTTTTATGTGAGATGAGTGTTTTTCCTTTTCATTCATGTAAAAACTTGTGTGTAATATTCTTTTATTGGGGCACTTCCAGATTGCGGAAGATGTCACCTTTTGTATATTATTTACTTTTCCACACTAGGATAGACCCAAGGAGGGGAGCATAAGTAACCGGGTTCTGGAGTCCAGTGGGAGACCAATTCGAGGAGTCGAGTCCGGGTCTCCTAACTGTAGAATTGGTAGGGTTGCTTGCCGCTCTCGTAGGGGTCTAGGGGTGTGGGTTTGGCTATTCTTCGCGACCGTGGAATCCGTGTTTTATACTGGCTCGTATTAAAAACATGGACGTCCTAGTATATCCAATATTTCATATGTTTCTTCTTCTGCGATATCTATGATGTGATCATGTGATGTTCTGTGATAAATACTGTATACAGTATATATGATATATTATATAGACGTTGCTTATGTTTTACACCCGCGCTAGCCCTGCCCCGCTCTGTCGTTAGTTACCTAACCTAACGGTGCATGAGGGGACATCGAGGCGAATGCGGATGGCATAAGTGTACGTCGTATTTATCTGTGATGTTTAGGTACTTAAATGATGGGACTTCATTAATATGATTAATGAAAGTAAAAGAAATCTAAAGATGTTGTAGAATCGAATTTCAAAAATAAAACAGGTAGCTACAATTCTTGCTTTGCACAGCGGTATATATGATATATCCTGTACCTTATTCAATGAGGAAAGGGCCGACGATCCCTTCACCGGGAGTGACCCCTTTAGCAATAACTGGCAGATGCTACACACTCGGTTTGTATTTTGATAGCTTCTATAGTTTCTTCTTTGCACAGTGATATATATAATATATCCCGCACCTCATTCGACGAGTAAAGGGCCGACGAACCCTTCACCGGTAGTGACCCTTTTAGCAAAACTAGAAAAGCCTCAAAAACACTCCATTTTAAAATCATTTGATTCTACAACGATATCAAGTTCATTACTCAATAGGTTTTCAGAAAAACCCATCGTAGCCCTCCGTCATTTCAGATAAGTCCTACTTAGTATTCGTGCTACGTTTGTTTACCTCCGTCAAGGCGTAGTGTGCGGTAGCTAACTAGTATTTTTCTGCTTATGCATCTGATGAAGATTGGATTAGGGTAGTCGTGCGACCTTGTTGACCTCCGTCAAGGGTCGTGCGGGTGGGTTTGATTCGATCATGAAATGACGGGTTGAACTTGACTAGTAGCCTATGGTTTGTTGACCTCCGTCAAGGTCATAGGACGCTAGGGGCAAAATATTATCGGGAATTTCAAGTGTTGAAATTTGCAATGAGATTGCATATCTTCTATGAGATAGTTGGATCCCGATACCCGCTGCGAGTAATTGTTACTCCTAAGAGAGTTTTACACATTACAATTAGTCAATCAAGTAGGTGTCTAGAAAGGTGTCAAAGGGGTTACGCCTCTGGGAAAACGAGGTTTACCGTAATTAGGTCCGTGCGAAAGTACGGGGAACCTCCCTCAAAGTACCGATACTGGCCTAGCTGAAAGATTGGCGAACTTGTAGCGTGTAATTAATCCCGGCTAGTCTTTCCTTTTAGGGTTTGAAGGAAGATTTGATAAAAACAATGGGAGCCATCTTGATTGGATAAAATAAATAACCAATCTGATCTTGCAAGAGCGCACGCTGAGTGTTTTCTTCTCTCTCTCCTGGTAGCGACCATATTATGCCTTAATCAAGATAATAATACGGTTGTATTGAACGAACACGCTTATTATACTGAGCTGGGGAACGTTGGACCCGCTCCAACTTATAACTTGTCACGTCCCGAAAGTACGGAACATGACCAGCACTTAAACTACGAAACGTCTCGAAGCGTACGTAATCTAAGTTAGCCAAAAACCCAGAAATCCAAACCAAGAAAAGTAGTAGAGTGAAGGAAAACCAATTTAAAATCAAGTAGTTTTAATAGCATAAGCCGAATTTATGCGGTTTTAAAAACATCAAATATTTCCTGAAAATTTCGGCAGAGTCTCCTTTGTAAATACTGGCTCCCAAACGGGATACAATATGAATAGTATACGAAATCAATAAAAGGCATCCCCAAGCGGGAGCTAGCACTTCGTCAATCGACGGTCACAACCACACAAGCAATAAAATATACAACGCCAATGGCGAGGATCAAAAACTCAAAAGGAAACTCAAAACCCCAAGAAATCCACAGAAATATAATGCCCGACTCTAAGGTCGAAAGAATAACATCACTGGTCTCTATCTCAAAATAAATACATATTTGGTTGATGGAACTTCTAGATACAACAGAATAATGATATACAAGATATAATGATGGGTGCGATACAAATAAACCCACCTACTAGCAAGTCACCCAGAAATGGAAATAGTGCCAGCATGCTGTAATGAAACCTGTACTGCGAAACCTACAAGAACTGTGGCACAACGGGGGTGAGTTGCCAACTCATGAATAGAATACATATACGAACAGGAATCGCATGTATGACGCAATCCTAAGTCATACAATCATAATATATAATCCTCAAATATATAACCAGCAACCCATAACCATGGCTAGGGCAAATATCTAACCCAAGTGTAATCCCATGTGCCCATGTCAGTGCCTCAGGTAGCAATGTATCATATGGATGATGTATGAATGCATGAAACAGAATGCATGTACTGAAGAAAACTGCTTTCATAAATCAGTGAGATTTCTGTATTTTAAAAATGAGGTACCATAAATGAAATCAGCATAAAACAGTGCCCGGCATCGACACAAAACAAGTCTCCAAATATCTCGATATCTCTGTATCACAACCTCTGTACCTCAATATCTCAAAATCTCAATGTCTCAATCACAATATCTAGGGCGCCGTCAGTCCAGACCGGCCCCTACTATCCATCTCAAGACCACGACGGTATCCTCCGGATATCCGACACGTCGGGTAAAATCACCGGTAGGTAGTGCTCCCCTGCCAGGCTCACATCGTCATCATCACGCGCTTCTTGCCCTGGGGTACCTTACCGGGTCCACCATGTACCCGAAACGGTTCATCCGTCTCCTCGAATCGGGTCTCGAAATCCATCAGCAAACTCATGGTGGACGACTCATACATCATGGGAAAAACAGCACTTTTTATTTAAAAAGAGAGAAAGCAGTTTATATAAGTTTTGCGGTTTTCCCCCCAAATCCAGAAAATCTCATAGAAATCCGAATCCAAATCATCAATAGCATGTAAAACCATGAATATAGGCATTACAATGAATAACAGTATGCATGAAGTGACAAGTAATAACTACATTGTTAAGCTGGCATATAAGGCAGGTACACTAATATCATGTCAAATTACTAACTAACAAGCCAAGTCAAGCAATAATATTTTCTAAGGTGTACGTGACATGTCAATTACCGATGAAGATGTGTGTGAGCCGGCAAGTAAGTGTACGTGGTACATACGCATCATCGGTAATGGTGCTGGTGTCCTAACAGTATGATATCAAAAATGCAATAAGAAATTATAATATAAGTATGCGATGCGGAGCGAACAACAATAATGAGCGGAATACTAGACACAACGATAACTAAACTGCATTACCCTAATATAAGTCCTACAATAGTGCCCTTTGAAATAACACGAATCGCGGTGTTTTTAAAATAAAGGCTACGGTGTTTTTAAGAAAAGATACGTCTTTGAAATAGCCGTAGAATCCCTTGACCTGTCTTTTAAAATACCCACGATTCATTAGTTTTGAAATAGGTAGGAACCGAATCTAATCTAACAACCAACTAAACTAAAGGGCTAAGCTACAAGCTAGACTACAGGTAAGGAAACCGCCTAACTTCTGAGTCGATACATATACATACCTGTATATATATTAGTCGGTGATCCCGCCTCAATAATATCATATCCGATACGATATCTATAATTAGACATCCCAAGTCAAGAGTGCGGATCAATCATCAAGATATAGTTCGTACGTAAATCCGTCGTACGGTATCCCCAAATCTGGGTACGGGTCAATAACATATTCCTCACACTATTCCTCTGGTATCCTCTTTATCCAAGATCATAGTCTAGGGTACTTGTCACGACCCGAAAGTACGGAATATGACTGGCACTTAGATTACGAGACGTCTAAAGGCGTACCGTAACCTAAGTCAGCCAAAGCCCAGAAAATCTAAACCAAAATCAAAAGAGAGTGAAGGAAACCTTACATGAAAGCAATTTTTTAATCAATTAAGTTGCATAGAATCTCTTTTTAAAAACATCAAAAATTCCCGAAAATTTCGGCAGAGTCTCCCCTGTATGTTCTATCCCCCAAAATGGGTACAACAAGATATATATAACATGTAATAACAAAATGGCATCCCCAAATGGGAGCTGGCTCTTCGCCCAAGGCGGATCACAACCACACGCAATATATAAGTAATATCAAGAAAAAGAGCATAAAGAAATGCAAAATATCAGAAAACACAACGTCGGCTCAAGTGAGCTCGACCCAAAAGAAGCCACATATACACATATCTCTCAGTCTCATCACTAGTTCGCATATACAAATAAAAAGTGGTAGATGGAGAATACTAGATACAATGGTAATACAAAGAAATAAAGAGATAAAAGTGTTCTCGCAACCCACCTACGAGCAATGTCGCGAGTCTGAGCAAAAGAAGCCAACAATAAAATAAGCCCGCCGCTACAAAGCTGACGGGTCTGACCTGCAAGATACTGTGGCACAACGGGGGTGAGTTGCCAACTCATGAGTAGCAAGTAACATCTAATAAGGCTATCGTAAGAATGCACGCAAATGCGTCACAACATGTGTGTCTAGATGTGAGGTAATGCCACTAGTATATATGCACATGTATGCAACATCAATATGAAATCTTTAAGTGTTTTAAAATACTATAAGCTCTGCATTCTTTATTTTAAAAAAAAAAGAATACCTGTGCAATAACTAAGTACCATCATGAAATCATCTGAAAACCGTGTCAAGCATCGACACAAAATATGGAAATATATCTATCTCAATGTCTCACTGTATCAATGTCTCAATACATCGGGCTCCGTCAGTCCGGATCGGCCCATATCATCAAATCTCACGACAACGGTCGGTATCCTCCGGATATCCGCCGTGCCAGACATCACCGGTAGGTAGTCTTCCCCTGCCAGGCTCATCGTCTACAACTCGATCTTCTTGCCCCGGGGTACCATAACGGGCCCACCATGTACCCGAGACGGTTCATCCACTCCTCGAATCGGGTCTCGAAATCCAACAGAAAACATGAAAACTCATGGTGGACGACACATACATCACGCGAAAACCGCAACTTTATTTTAAAAAAAATGATAATAATAAGCCTTTGTTAAGTTCTTGCGGTTTTCCCCAAAATCCAGAAATCGCAGCAATACTGAAATCCTCAAAAAAAATCATAATACCCAACATGTTATATATGATAAATGTCTATGATATCAAGGTATGCGATGTGATTTATGGCTAGAAATCTGTGTAAGCATGATGATGATGCGAGGTATATACATGCTATGCGATTTCATATATCGTGTAAAATGCAAGTGGTGATACTAAACTAAACAGGTTCTACAGTGCCCGTGGCATGGAAATTGCCAAGGGCTTGTGTGTCATATGAACAGTGCGCATGCAACAGGAGCCAATGGTAATGGTGTATGTATCATACGAGGTGATATTACACAGGTGTAAATGGATATCCATCCAATCCTAGCAGACGAATAGCTATAAAGGTATGCAATGTGAATGAGGGGGGTTAGCTAACTAACAATGCATATTGTTGCAAGTAATAAAGTAATCCTAACTATGGGGCGCCTCGCGCCATCCAGACGATTACCCCATAGATGAATACATCTACTCACCGGGACGCCTCGGCAAAACTGATCCGGTCTCCGTCTGTCCTTCCGCGCCGCGTCCGACATCTCTGCACCCGACCCTAGGATCATACACAAGCAATATGAGGATAAAGTATGAATAGTTGCGGACACAATTTACACAAGTCAAATAACGCGCGCTAATTAAACGTGCACGCCCCCGGTGCACAAACGCGCTCGCGGCAATGCCAACGCAGCAATTAAGGTCACTCCACGTGAAAAACACCAAACCTAAAACCCAAATTGCATCAATTACGCATTCATAACATACTAAACATTATAGGGATATAGTTATAGGTCATCAAAATCTTGACTTAGTTAAAATTGATTAACTTCCAAAAACCTAGTGAGCTTAATTTCCATTTTAGTTCAAACTTGATATTTTAACCAATTTAAATGTTTTAGCAATTCTAGTGGCTATAATGCTCATTAAATATCCTAATTAAGTCACAATCCATACTCAAAATTTTATCTCACCTCTTGATAGTAATTATAAAAACCTAGTTTTCAAAATGGTTTAATTTGAACAATATTGAAACAATAATTTACAACACAACAACTAGGCTAGATTTTTCATTCCATAAAATGTTAAAACACTCATGGAAACCTTAATGATGTGCTAAAAATCCTAAGTTTAGTTTAAACCCTTTCTTGAAATTTCAAATTTGCTAATCAAAACCATATTAACACTTAATTACTTTGGATTCAAGTAATTACCAACAAAATAAGTATTGAGTTAACATTATACCTCAAAAATTTTCTTTGAGATCTAGCTTGAAACTTGCCTCCAAGATGGTTTCATACTTCAGTATCCATGCTAGAATAGGCTAAGTTGAATCGGATGAGAAATTAGCTTGAGTTTGTATGTTTTTTTGTGTGGATTTTCTTGGATTATTATTTTTTTTGGATGAATTCTAGATGAAATGAGATGAAGAATGAGTGGGGATTTTGGTGGTTCCTCACAGCAAGAGGCTCGGCATCATGAGGGGGGAGTGAGGTAAAGCAAGAGTGTGTAGAGATTTCTATGAAATTAATGCCTTCAATTCTCATTAAATGCTTTCACACCATATCTTTAATAAACACCCTTTAAATCTTTCTTTTTCTAATCAAGTAGGGAAAATTGGGTGACTCGGCCAGTGAGGGGATATGGGGTTTGTGTGTGTGAGTGTGCTTTTTTTTAACAATAAATCCCCTTAAGTTTCAAAATTGCCGAATACATCATTTACAAGTTTTAAGTTATTTTATTTTATTTTATTTTGACCCTAGAAACAACTAGAACTTGGAATAACTTGAATAAAAATTATGTTACAAACTAGATTTTAGTTTGTCAAGGTTCTTAAATATGTGATTAACCCATTCAAATTTGTATTTATCACTAATTTAATGTATTTTTTAAAGCTTAAAATAATATTAAAAATAATTAATTACGAAAAAATTTATTTAACTAGAAAATTATAAGTGGCATTTTAGTGACCAATTTATAGTAATATCTTATCTAAATTTTGTATAATTAGGTCTACAATGAAAAATACCTATTTTGACTTTTTACGGAAAAAGCTGAAAAATTAGCCGATTACCGAAAAACTGCCTGAACGATTTTCGAAGGGTTACAATCTTCCCCCCTTAATGAAATTCGGTCCCCGAATTTAGAATTTAACTACGCGTACCTTCAAAAAGATGGGGATATCTCTTACTCATCTCGACCTCGGTCTCCCCGGTGACCTCCTCGCTGTTCGGGCCACGCCAAAGGACCTTGACGGACGGTATAACCTTCGACCTCAATTTCTTCACCTGCCGATCCAGAATGACCACCGGCTGCTCGGTGAAAGAAAGATCACACTCTAGCTGGATCGTCTGGTGCTGAATAGCCTGGGAAGGATCATGAAGGTACTTGCGGAGCATCGAGACATGGAATACGGGGTGAACATCGGGGAAATTGGGCGGAAGAGCTAACCGATAAGCGACTGGACCAACACGCTCAAGGATCTCGAAAGGACCAACATATCTAGGACTCAGTTTCCCTTTCCTTCTAAATCTCATCACGCCTTTCATCGGAGAGAACCTCAGGAAAACATGATCGCCAACAGCAAACTCGAGTCGGCGACGACGCCTGTCAGCATATGATTTCTGCCTGCTCTAAGCCGCTCTCATCCTGTCCCGAATCAGCTGTATCCTCTCGGTCGTCTCCTGTACAATCTGCGGGCCCAAAATACTGCTCTCCCTTAGCTCTTTCGAACACACAGGCGATCGACATCTCCTCCCATATAAAGCCTCGAAAGGTGCCATCTGAATCGTCTCCTGGAAGCTATTATTGTTGGAAAACTCGATCAAAGGCAAATGACGATCCCCGTTACCACTGAAATCTAAAACACAAGCTCTAAGCATGTCCTCAAAAGTCTAAATAGTACGCACCGACTGACCGTCAGTCTGAGGATGAAAGGCTGTGCTAAAACTCAATCGGGTGCCCAATGCTTCCTGAAGTTTCTGCCATAATCGGCTGGTAAACTGGGTGCCCCGGTCGGACACAATGCAAGTCGGAACGCCATTCAGTCGCACTATCTCATCAATATAAATCTGGGCATACTGAGAAAATCCAAAAGTGGTCTTCACTGTCAGGAAGTGAGCCGCTTTCGTCAGTCGATCCACAATCACCCAAATAGAGTCATACCCTCGAATGGTCCTGGGTAGACCCACAATGAAGTCCATGGAGACCTGCTCCCACATCCACTCAGGGATGGGCAAAGGCTGTAACTCGCCGGCTGGCCTCTGGTGCTCGGCCTTGACTTGCTGACAAGTCAGGCATCTCAACACAAAGTCTGTAATATCCTTCTTCATCCCGTCCCACCAGTAGACCCCTCTCAAATCATGGTACATCTTGGTGGAACCTGGATGCACACTGTATACTGATCTATCTGCCTCCTCAAGAATATCACGCCTCAGTCCCTCTGAATCTGGCACGCACAGTCGAGTCCCAAATCGAAGTATCCCCTGATCATCAATCACGAACTCAGAAACTCTGCCCTGCCGAATCTGCTTAATAATCTCTAAAATACGGGCATCGCCGGACTGTGCCTCGTGGATACGGTCAAGTAACTGTGGGCATGCTCTGAAATGGGCCAGCTGTCCCCCTATAGGAGTAAACTCGAACTGCACTCTGCTGTCACATAACACCTGCCAATCCGCCGTCGACTGCATCAGAACTGAGCTCAAGCAAGATAAGCTACCTCCGGGCCTCCTACACAAAGCATCTACCACCACATTCGCCTTTCCCGGATGGTATAGAATCTCGCAGTCATAATCCTTCACCAACTCCATCCAACGGCGCTGTCTCAGGTTCAGATCTCGCTGCTGGAAGATATACTTCAAACTCTTGTGGTCAGTGAATATCTGGCATGACTCACCGTATAGGTAATGTCTCCAGATCTTAAGTGCAAATACCACTGCAGCCATCTCAAAATAATGGGTGGGGTAGTTCAGCTCGTGTTTCCTCATCTGCCGAGAAGCATACGCGATAACTCTGTCGTGCTGCAACAATACACAGCCCAGCCCCACTCGAGAAGCATCACAATATACCACGAACCCGCCTGATCCTGAAGGCAATGCTAATACTGGTGCAGTAGTCAGACGAGTCTTCAACCGCTGGAAACTATCCTCACATGCCTGGGTCCAATCAAAAGGAACCCCCTTCCGGGTCAATCCGGTCAACGGTGCAGCAATGCGGGAGAAATCCTGGACAAAATGTCGATAATTGCCGGCCAGACCTAGAAAACTGCGAACCTCTGTAACTGATTCTGGTCTAGGCCAACGCTGAACTGCCTCGATCTTCTTCGTTGTTGGAGATAGTGCCCTCAGAGTCAATTATTGGATCACAGGCACGTGATTGCAATGATTGAGGGAGGACCTATCCCGGTAGGACAGTCTTACTCGAGATGATAGTATGCTATCTGGTTTACCTTTATCATCGTGTACTGCTTTAGGTGACATGACATGTCGCTATTGCACGTTGATAGAGCCCCTAGGATTCTTGCTTGACTGCCAGCAGTATGAGGGCGATCATATAAGTGAGAGCTGGAGTCTATAAGCGCATCCTTAAAAGGTCCCTAGTCGTAGGAGTTTCGAGACAGGGCATCGATTCTCCAGAGTAGACTAGTGTATACAGTCGAGGCCCCGACGAGGGGCGGTGGCCGGTCTCACAAGCCACTGGTGTCAGTTGGTTCACCTAAGATGTATACAGGTGCTCATTGGGTTATGAGTACACCGGACAGGACTCGCCGGGAACATGCTAGTTGGCCTTATACCTGACGTCAGATAGCAGTTCCCAGGTGACATGTGTACAGGTTAGTTCATCAACCTGGGGATCGTCATTTGTCTCGTGTGAGTTCCCACTGTGCTTTGATTACTACCCTACCACGGCTCAAAGGAGTCGTGCAAACAGGTTTTTGTTGGGTACAGTCCCGAGCCACATGGAGGCAGTGAGCGGATCTTCAGGGGTTCGTCTCTCCCGGTATTGGGGGTGAGGTCGCGCTGTGTCTAGGAGAGCCATTACACGAAGACCTTGGCCAAGGCAGGAGATTTACTGGTAGGTATTCCAGTAGTATCTCAGGGTGTTCTGGGCTACACTCCGACACGACTTGTACCGCTTTTGGGGGTCTGACTTTTACCAACCCCCTAGGCCCGACATGCGATGCTCATAGACGAACGGACCGGACTGTACGGATATTGTCACTGACAGGCTCAGTAGGGTGTCAGGATGAGTTCGCTCATCGACGTCCCTTTTAGTCAATAGCTGGTGTCCCGTCACGTATTGGCTTATACCTCTGACATGCTAGTGGTTAAATCCACAGCCATAGTATTGACGAGTCTTTAGAGTCCACCACACATTCAGTTACTCAAGCTTTCGGGCGAAACGCTGTAGAGGCCGTATGGAGATATGGCAGGGTCCGATCAGATACGTGCGGTATTGCACGGATCAGGATCAGACAGTTTGTACTAGTGGCCGTATGGTTATATGGCAGGGTTCGATCAGATACGTGCGGTATTGCACGGATCAGGATCGGACGGATATTACTAGCCGGCTTTGGTTTAAGCCGGTCCTACTTTAGTACAGTGTAGATTTTGTCTCATTGCATTTGTATCCGGACGGAATACAGATGCGGGTGTGTATGCACAGTATGGGGGTTTTCCTGTAATTTATTACGGGACCAGTTTTCTGGAGTTGCCAGTTTGCATTCCGTTCCGGCCGGTTTTCCTTTGTTCTTTCCCGGCCGGACTTTTCCGATGGAGGGGGTTATTTGCAATTGTGCAAATAACTTTTGTGGAGGGGGTTTCTTGCTATTGTGTTGATTATGATATCTTTCATCCATGCTTTTGCATTAATGGGATTTGATGTGAATAGAAGGTTTAAGCATGGTTGATGTCTTTATGTTTGTTTGTGGTCACCTCTTGATTTCTCCTACACTTACCTCCCTTCATGATTTACTTTGCCCTCCACCATTTCCTATCTTATATTTGGCCGGCCATCATTTTGGAGGGGAGAGAGGGTGGTTCATTTTGTGAGGAGATTTATTTGTTCATATCATTTTTCCATGCAAAAATTGATAGCTTCATTTCCCTCCAAAGCTCAATCTTCATTCCTCCATCCAAAGGCAACAAACCCCAAAGAGACAAAGCACTACACTTCCTACAGCACATCTTGAGCATGTCGAGTTGCCGGCTTCATGCCCGAGTTGCCTCGGTATAGAGGCGGGTGCCCGTAAAAGATGCAGGCGACGTGGTGCCCTTCCGGCGAGGAGGCGACGACCGGAGATCCCGCGAGGAGATCGGAGAGGAGATGTAGACCGGAGGACTCGGATCAGTCGGTATATCTCTAACCCATCTTCTAGTTAGCTTAGACTTGTTAATGGTTACGATCCGGGTGTTTAGTGCGCGGTGGTGCCGGTTTGCTAAGTCCGCAAAATTTGAGTTTATCACCGTTTCCGCGTTTGGCCGTCGGATTGACGGCCGGGGCGCCGCCGTGCACTTACAGTGGTATCAGAGCCTCGCCATTAACATAGTCTAGCTTTGTGTAATGTGTTTATCAGTTCTGATCGATCGAAATGTCCAAAAACCCGTATTTTGTCACGACAGTTTTCTGTTGAAATTTTTTGGTCTCTAAAAATTTTTCAGGTTGTAAATTATTGATGTACTGGAAAATCTAAGACCTCTGTAAAATTTCGACGAAGTAACTCCACAGTGGGAGCGCGGAACCGCCGCGAAATCCTCCCTTCCGCCGCCCTTCCGCCGCGCACTGTAGGGTTTACTGCACCAATTTTTTACAGAGGCCTTCTGGGCTTAAAATATGGGTTTTGGAATGTTAAAGTTGGGCCAATTATTTCTGTGAGTGTAACAGTTTTCTTTGGGGCCCACTTGTTAATTGTTTGATCAATCGGAAAATTTTAAACACATTTTTCACAGTATTTACATTATATCTGCGACCGTGAATGTCACTCGATCGGTAAATCCGTTCTAACTGCTATAGCCCGGTTAGACGGATTTGCGAACGTGATTTTCACGTTGATGTTCTATGTATTTGCTGTGATGTTGCGGATCGGTCGTGGGGGATAGCCTGGATGCAATGCTAGTACAGTGCTATTGTATTATGTACATTTGATATTGCGGGGCGAGCGTCCGACATGTGGACTGCCGTCACTGCCTGATTGTATTATTCTTTTGGGGCACGACCTGGTTGCGTTCGATGTACCCGGTGTATGTATATTTTACTTTCTGTACTAGGATTACCCCGCGGTGGGGTGCACGGATGGCCGGGTTCTAGAGGGCAACAAGCCCGCATCTCATGGCATTGGGACTGAGGGGGCTTCACTCTAGGACTGGCGGGCTATTCGCCGCACTCGTAGGGGGTACAGGTTGACCCAGGAGGGGTGCCCAAGTTGCCGGATTCCGTGGAGTGCTGGGTGGTCCATTCACGGAGCTGAAGGGGGCTGCCTCGCTTCAGGTTTTGGCGGGTGACTTGCCGCGCCCGTAGGGGTCTAGGATTTCATTGCACAGGCTATCCAAACGACCAGGGGAACGTCGGGTTTCAGTAGTGGCTCTGTGAAACCCGGGGATCCCAGATATCTGTATTGTTCTGTGATGCTGTACATTTCTGTGATGTTGCATTTCTTATTCACGCCTTGAGCGAATATAATATATTGGTATATATATCAGTAGATGTTGTATATGTTTTTCATCCGCGCTAGTCCAGTCCCCGCTCTACCGTTAGTAAGCTAACCTAACGGGTGATGACGGGACCCAGTGGCGAATGCGGATGGCATATACGTACGTCAGTATATTTTCGTTCTTTGTGGTGTGATCAATGATGGGACTGCATTGATTCGGATCAATGCAAGTTAAACAAACCTAATCTGATGTTGTTGGAACACTTTTCAAAAAGTTGTTATTGCAAGGACGTTCACTTTTGTTTTGCATCGCGGTATTCATTTGGAATATCCTGCTCCTCAGTCGACGAGGCAAGGGCCGAGATCCCTTCACCGGGAGTGACCCCTTGGACAGAAGTTTGCGTCAGGGCATTAACTTCACTATAGCCGATTACTTTTGCTTTGCAACGTGGTATTCAGTTGGAATATCCTGCACCTCATTCTACGGGGAAAGAGCCGAGATCCCTTCACCGGGAGTGACCTCTTTAGTAAAGGTTTCCGTCACTATATTTTCTAAAAAGCTATCCGTTCCTTCAACGAGATCAAGTTCACTACGTTAAAGGTTTTCGCCAGAAACCATTCGTAGCCCTCCGTCGTTTCATATGGGTAGTCAATAGTATTCAAGCTGTGTTTGTTGGCCTTAGTCAAGGCATAGTGTTTGGTAGCTATTGGGTATTCATATGCTGCATAGATAGATGTGTTGGTTTGGGACAGTCGTATAGCCATGTTGGCCTTAGTCAAGGGCTTGTACGGGTGGGTTCGAATCAACCTGGACAATGACGGGTAGAACTTGACATGTGACTTATGATTTGTTGGCCTTAGTCAAGGTCATAAGAGCATGGGGCAGAAATCACATCGGGAGTTTCAAAAGTACTGAAACTTGCCAGATATGCGCATACCTTCTGGAGTGTGATACCGTGAGCGGATTCCGTCACGTTATCATGCGATGAGAGTTGGATCCCGATTCCCACTGATGAGTTGGTTTACTCCTCGGGTGACCCCGACTAATTCTTCTTTCAGGTTTGGAGGAGAATTTGAGGTACAGTGGGAGGTTTCCAGATTAGATTAATTGGTAACCATTCTGATCTTGGTTAGAATGCACGCTGAGTGTTTCTTTTCTCTCTCTCTCTGGCAGCGACCATTGACCCGACCCTAGACTATGACTCAGTGACCAAGTTGACCGAACCTTCTTAACACTGGCTTTTGGATTGTCAGAGTTGCAGACCTCATTGCCACTCCTACTTTTACCCTCTTCTCCGGGACACCCCGTATTACTGCGAACGTCCACTTCCATTGGACAAAACCATCGTATGGTTAGATACGAACTCGAAAGAATTCGAGGATGGTTTCTGGTTCTGGAGAAAACGGATAGGATTATTCAGTTGTCTTTTCTTTTCACCCTCTCTCATGTTGCGAGTACTCCTTGGTTTAGGAGTAGTACACCTATTACGCAAATTGGATAGTCTTCTTCCAAACCATAGGCTGGTGCCGACCGGTAGGGAATGAAGAAAACCAGTTAGCCTAAACGGTGTACAGAAGGTATTAAGATTAAGACAAAGCAAGGGATTAGTAAGAGGGCAAAGTAAATTGCGACTGCTATTCACGACCAAACCAAGTATTTCTTCGCCAATCCTAAATCACCTTTGTATTCTCCAGGACACTCCGTATCACTACGAAGATCCACAGTTTATTGGATACTCCATCGTATGGTTATATACGAACTCAAAAGGAACTTGTTCCAGTTCGGGGATGGATTCTGGTCCGGGAGAAATAGGAATAAAGTACATTCAGGTGTCTTTTATCTTCACCTTCTCTCGCGTTGCGAGTGCTCCTAGGATTAGGACAGTACACCCTTTAT
Organism: Agapanthus africanus; assembly: GCA_030015575.1. Classification (NCBI taxonomy): domain Eukaryota; kingdom Viridiplantae; phylum Streptophyta; class Magnoliopsida; order Asparagales; family Amaryllidaceae; genus Agapanthus; species Agapanthus africanus. Next base: position 467,114,209 of record CM057339.1, on the reverse strand, counting down.
GCTTATTGGATAGTCTTCTTCCAAACCATAGGCTGGTGCCGAGCGGTAGGGAAGGAAGAAAACCATTTGGCCTAACGGGTGTGCAGAAGGTAATGACTAAAGACATATAAAGGGATTTGGAGAGGTGGCAAAGAATTATACGGTTATAGTTGTGAATCTGGATAATGGTAGAGGCATTACTAGGAATACCAGGATACCCCATCGAAACTTTTCAATGTTTCAGTTCAGCTGTGTACTGTTAAAAGAAAACTGATTTCCTGATTAGACACTTGCTCCAGGGTATGTATTTACCAGGTTTGATTCTCACATCTGTATGGTTTTACAGATGGTGAGTGGGAGTAAGTTATTGGGAATTGGGTGATCATCCTCAATATATCGGGATTCGTTGTAATCGGTGATATTTGAGGAGATCATCTGGGCTGTTTGCCGGTCGGCAAATATTTGGTTTTGAATATCCGCTGTTGTGCACCAATTTCAAATTGATATATCTGTACGTCTATTTTCATAGAGTGAGATATACCTTTTGATATTATGTCGATGACATTTACCTATATCAGTGGATGGTTAGGTAAGGAGCATTAAACAGCGGTGTAATTCTTCTTAACCATAAATACAGTTTTCAACCTACGACACACAGTGAAAGAGTTATTAGACTCAGTGGACTTATACAGAGTATTGTATGTTGTCCAGTGTCCATTAGGACAGAGGGGTTGGTCCTCATACTATATTCTGTTTACTTTTAACTTCTCTAGTTCTTAGACATGTGTTTCGTTGAAACACAGGGTCTAAGTTTTGAGGAGTTGTAGGTATTTGAATAGAGTAGAGAACCAGGTGTAGCAAGTATCGGGATTCTTCAAAGTGATCGAAGATGTAGAAACTTGTGTGTGGTATTCAGTTGATAGTAATGATAAAGAGAAATTGCTTCTCTTTCAGGTTACTCATAATTGGAAGCATTCCTAAGTTGAGTAACGCTGATCGGCCTCTCTCCATTTAGTTAACATGCACTGGAGACAGCTGCATGATTTGAATCTGGTTAAATTAAATCAGTGCCTCTGGTTCTATATTGGATATAGAACAATTCATATCTTAACGTTGTTAAGGTACGGGGAGTTGTCCGGCTTATGATTAAAACCAGACACTGGACAACTCAAGGCACGTTTCTGTAATGGCTGTTTGTGGGTTGACCCAGGCTATGACGAGGGTTGACTTTCTACCATCTGGCAGATCAATAGAAATATTGTTCTAGACTCGCCACAGTTTTATTAAAAATGGATTTTTTCAAAAACAGTAGTGGGAGTATGGTAGAACTGGAAGTGATTCCAGAACCGCAAACGATTACTGAAGATTTGATAAGGAACCTAAAGATTCAATCTGATTTGACATTCCATTGGCCACTCCGCAGATAAGGTGGGTAACTTCAGGCACCCGAGAGGTACTCCGGTAGCCTCAAGGACGGTGACAGGGAAGTTCTTGTTTACCCACACTCGCCATTGTTGTTGTTCCAGCCTGCGAGACCCGGCAGGAGGATGAGTATAGCGTCGTTCTAAACTAGTTTTAGAAGTGCACGTCTATATGACTCTGGCAGAGGGTTGTCGTAGTCAGTGGGAGCAGCGGAAGCATTGGTGGACATCAGGCTCATGTCTATTTATAGACTAAAGCAGATGTAGCGGAGATAGATCATCTATTTCTGATGTGACAGTCATAGGTTTGACGTCATCAGAATAGGGGATGGATCTGTTGAGAAGGTAGTAGGAAAGGAAACTCCTATACTACGATCGGTTATACTTTGGTCGTCACACAGTGGTTTCTCCACATGGGACTTGGACATAATATCTGACATACTGGTTACTAGATCTATGGTTTTAGATCTAGATTTGGGTGGTTTCCCAATCTGGGTACTTAGACAGCATTCTAAGAGTATTTAGAATGGACGACTCCTGGCACGGTAGTGTACCTGCAGGTAATGGAGTCACCCTCTCTAAAGGTGTCTTACAGACTAAAGGGGAGAGGGATGTTCATGATTGCCAGATCACTTGCTTAGGCAATTGAGTCAATCACGAGATGTCAAGTACCACACCAGATGTTGTTCTTGCACTAGATGCAATAAGTTGACATTGATCCAATACTGGAGAAACAGTCGGAAGCAGTTTTAGAACATAAGTGGATGTTCTAGGGATATGATAACGGCTGCCTCCTTTAGGAGACGGTTATCATTCCAGGCTTCCAAGGTGACCTGGACGACAAGGAGGTTGTCAGAGTTATAGTTTTCCTTCTGACGAGGGGCAGTATTTTGGACAGGTGGTCCAAGGCAATACTGAGGGTGGCATGGCGCAGGATACTGATTAAGTTCAGTTGACGATATAGTCTAAGAAGTTTGGATTTGGAGTTCATTTATGAGCTAGGTCCCATCAGACATCCAGACATTCTAAGACAGGTATTGCTCATTTCGGGAGATGGCTTTCTCCGCGAACTTGAAATATAGAGAGACATAGAAAGAAACTTCTAGGCGGATCCACTCACTGAGGCTATTCCTCGAACGCAATAGTTTCGCAAACGGATTTTGTGAGACTGACTAGTAGGGGAGTTGGGTGTTCGGTATCACACAGGCTGTGAGTATGCGACATCGCAATAATTAGCCTTGAGTGCAAGTGGGAGATTGTTGGAGATAGTGCCCTCAGAGTCAATTATTGGATCACAGGCACGTGATTGCAATGATTGAGGGAGGACCTATCCCGGTAGGACAGTCTTACTCGAGATGATAGTATGCTATCTGGTTTACCTTTATCATCGTGTACTGCTTTAGGTGACATGACATGTCGCTATTGCACGTTGATAGAGCCCCTAGGATTCTTGCTTGACTGCCAGCAGTATGAGGGCGATCATATAAGTGAGAGCTGGAGTCTATAAGCGCATCCTTAAAAGGTCCCTAGTCGTAGGAGTTTCGAGACAGGGCATCGATTTTCTAGAGTAGACTAGTGTATACAGTAGAGACCCAGACGAGGGGCGGTGGCCGGTCTAACAAGCCACTGGTGTCAGTTGGTTCACCTAAGATGTATACAGGTGCTCATTGGGTTATGAGTACACCGGACAGGACTCGCCGGGAACATGCTAGTTGGTCTTATACCTGACGTCAGATAGCAGTTCCCAGGTGACATGTGTACAGGTTAGTTCATCGACCTGGGGATCGTCATTTGTCTCGTGTGAGTTCCCACTGTGCTTTGATTACTACCCTACCACGGCTCAAAGGAGTCGTGCAAACAGGTTTTTGTTGGGTACAGTCCCGAGCCACATGGAGGCAGTGAGCGGATCTTCAGGGGTTCGTCTCTCCCGGTATTGGGGGTGAGGTCGCGCTGTGTCTAGGAGAGCCATTACACGAAGACCTTGGCCAAGGCAGGAGATTTACTGGTAGGTATTCCAGTAGTATCTCAGGGTGTTCTGGGCTACACTCCGACACGACTTGTACCGCTTTTGGGGGTCTGACTTTTACCAACCCCCTAGGCCCGACATGCGATGCTCATAGACGAACGGACCCGACTGTACGGATATTGTCACTGACAGGCTCAGTAGGGTGTCAGGATGAGTTCGCTCATCGACGTCCCTTTTAGTCAATAGCTGGTGTCCCGTCACGTATTGGCTTATACCTCTGACGTGCTAGTGGTTAAATCCACAGCCATAGTATTGACGAGTCTTTAGAGTCCACCACACTTTCAGTTACTCAAGCTTTCGGGCGAAACGCTGTAGAGGCAGTATGGAGATATGGCAGGGTCCGATCAGATACGTGCGGTATTGCACGGATCAGGATCGGACAGTTTGTACTAGTGGCCGTATGGTTATATGGCAGGGTTCGATCAGATACGTGCGGTATTGCACGGATCAGGATCGGACGGATATTACTAGCCGGCTTTGGTTTAAGCCGGTCCTAGTTTTGTACAGTGTAGATTTTGTCTCATTGCATTTGTATCCGGACGGAATACAGATGCGGGTGTGTATGCACAGTATGGGGGTTTTCCTGTAATTTATTACGGGACCAGTTTTCTGGAGTTGCCAGTTTGCATTCCGTTCCGGCCGGTTTTCCTTTGTTCTTTCCCGGCCGGACTTTTCCGATGGAGGGGTTATTTGCAATTGTGCAAATAACTTTTGTGGAGGGGGTTTCTTGCTATTGTGTTGATTATGATATCTTTCATCCATGCTTTTGCATTAATGGGATTTGATGTGAATAGAAGGTTTAAGCATGGTTGATGTCTTTATGTTTGTTTGTGGTCACCTCTTGATTTCTCCTACACTTACCTCCCTTCATGATTTACTTTGCCCTCCACCATTTCCTATCTTATATTTAGCCGACCATCATTTTGGAGGGGAGAGAGGGTGGTTCATTTTGTGAGGAGATTTATTTGTTTATATCATTTTTCCATGCAAAAATTGATAGCTTCATTTCCCTCCAAAGCTCAATCTTCATTCCTCCATCCAAAGGCAACAAACCCCAAAGAGACAAAGCACTACACTTCCTACAGCACATCTTGAGCATGTCGAGTTGCCGGCTTCATGCCCGAGTTGCCTCGGTATAGAGGCGGGAGCCCGTAAAAGATGCAGGCGACGTGGTGCCCTTCCGGCGAGGAGGCGACGACCGGAGATCCCGCGAGGAGATCGGAGTGGAGATGTAGACCGGAGGACTCGGATCAGTCGGTATATCTCTAACCCATCTTCTAGTTAGCTTAGACTTGTTAATGGTTACGATCCGGGTGTTTAGTGCGCGGTGGTGCCGATTTGCTAAGTCCGCAAAATTTGAGTTTATCACCGTTTCCGCGTTTGGCCGTCGGATTGACGGCCGGGGCGCCGCCGTGCACTTACATTCGTGTCCACACAAATGCCGTCTCTCGTCACCACATGACCCAAGAAGTCGACACTGTCCAGCCAGAATGCGCACTTGGAGAATTTGGCGAACAGCTGATGCTCCCTCAAAGTCTGCAATATGATACGTAAGTGCTGCTCATGCTCCTCCCGGCTCCGAGAATAAAAAAAGATGTCGTCAATGAACACAATAATGAACTGATCGAGATACGGCCTGAATACACGGTTCATCAAATCCATAAATGCTGCCGGGGCATTGGTGAGTTCGAACGACGTCACTAAAACTCATAACTCCCGTAACTTGTTTGGAAATAATCTTCGGAATGCCATCCTCTCGAACCCACAACTTGTAGTAGCCTGACCGCAAGTCAATATTCGAGAAATGTGTCGTACAGTAACCCGATTCAACTAACGATAAACAATATATAGACGCAACGGCCATCCTTCTGACGAACAGGACAGAAGCTCCCCTAAGGTGACGCATTCAGACGAACAAGCCCTTATTCGACAAATCTTGCAACCGTCCCTTCAGTTCTTTACGCTTCGCCGGAAATCAAATTAAAGCAGAACAGAATTTCGCGCGCTGGCGATCAACAAAGCAACTCGTCAGGAAAACATCTGGAAACTCCCTCATAAACGGGACGTGGTCCAGCAGGACCTCTATGGCTCCAACATCGCAAACATGCGCCAAGAATTTCTGACATCCCTTTATCTCAAAAGCTGACTAGCGCCAAAAAGAACACAAAATTGCAAAGGGCGACGCCACGGTCTCCCCGAAAACAAGAACTGGCTTACCCGGAAGCTAAATACGACTGCCTCCACATGGCGGTCCAGGGATGCATAACACGTGGCTAACCACTCCATGTTCAGAAGGACTTCGAAGTCAAACATATCGGGTAGAATCAAATTGACAAATAAATCTTTATCTCCGATGCAAACGAATCACGAATGAACAACATATCGAGCGACCAAAAGATTAGCCTCTCACAATGGTGTCTATCTAACCGCCTCTGAGCTGGCATACTGGTACAAATCCACTTTGGTCCAGAAACGACCGAAGTCTCAGAAAGGCGTTCCTCTATCAGTAAGGTTGTATCCATCGCGTCTGCATAAGCGTCAAAATGCTGGGTGCCCGTGGCAAGAATTTACTGCACATTCAATTTCCACACAAACCTCTTTATCTGTCTCTCTAGACGAAAACTCGCAAGCTCAATCCATATTTCATCAGAACATCTCTGTGAACGACAATTCTTAGTCATCCTACCAAGGATTGTCTATTGATCTTTCGCTGCATCTGTGCCGGTGAAAAAAAAAACTGGAGGCTTCAGCCTTAAAAACTCTTGTAAGGATATCGAAATAATCTTTGTAACACAGAAATAGTTGCCTGAGCAACAGGTACAAACACAATCCCTGAAATAGAAAGGAAAATCATCGGCTCTCGGAACCTGGCTAACCATCAGCAACAATCCAACCATCTTTCACATGTCCTGAATACTCGACCCCAGCCTAGCCATCCATCCTAGAAAAGGCGGATCACCTGTCCCTGAGGGGTTGGCATACCATCCTGATCGGTCCTCGTCTCAAACGAGCCAACTCTAATCTCATCCCTGGCGGCAGTCCTCTGGCCCTCGTAGTCTCCGGTGGCATAGGGCTGGAACAAGAACAGGATCGGAAGGAACATTGCGATCAAATCAAAGCATTTCCGGAATCAAGGAAATACAAGCAAATATATATCCTAAGGTCACTTAGACGGAGTACCGTATCGTAAGTATGCCGCGGAACATACACACGCTATGCCACTCTGCTTAAGTCACCTACTCCATCTACCAAAGGTCGTCCTACACTCAGAAAGGTAAAACCTATCGCTCTGATACCAACTTTGTCACGACCCGAAAGTACGGAACGTGACTGGCACTAAGATTACGAGACGTCTAAAGGCGTACCGTAACCTAAGTCAGCCAAAGCCCAAAAAATCTAAACCAAAATCAAAAGAGAGTGAAGGAAACCTTACATGAAAGCAATTTTTTAATCAATTAAGTTGCATAGAATCTATTTTTAAAAACATCAAAAATTCCCGAAAATTTCGGCAGAGTCACCCCTGTATTTTCTATCCCCCAAAATGGGTACAACAAGATATATAAAACATGTAATAACAAAATGGCATCCCCAAATGGGAGATGGCTCATCGCCCGAGGCGGATCACAACCACACGCAATATATAAGTAATATCAAGAAAAAGAGCATAAAGAAATGCAAAATATCAGAAAACACAACGTCGGCTCAAGTGAGCTCGACCCAAAAGAAGCCACATATACACATATCTCTCAGTCTCGTCACTAGGTCGCATATACAAATAAAAAGTGGTAGATGGAGAATACTTGATACAATGGTAATACAAAGAAATAAAGAGATAAAAGTGTTCTCGCAACCCACCTACGAGCAATGTCGCGAGTCTGAGCAAAACAAGCCAACAATAAAATAAGCCCGCCGCTACAAAGCTGACGGGTCTGACCTGCAAGACACTGTGGCACAACGGGGGTGAGTTGCCAGCTCGTGAGTAGCAAGTAACATCTAATAAGGCTATCGTAAGAATGCAAGCAAATGCGTCACAACATGTATGTCTAGATGTGAGGTAATGCCACTAGTATATATGCACATGTATGCAACATCAATATGAAATCTTTAAGTGTTTTAAAATACTATAAGCTCTGCATTCTTTATTTTAGAACAAAAAGAATACCTGTGCAATAACTAAGTACCATCATGAAATCATCTGAAAACCATGTCAAGCATCGACACAAAATATGGAAATATATCTATCTCAATGTCTCACTGTATCAATGTCTCAATACATCGGGCTCCGTCAGTCCGGATCGGCCCATATCATCAAATCTCACGACAACGGTCGGTATCCTCCGGATATCCGCCGTGCCAGACATCACCAGTAGGTAGTCTTCCTCTGCCAGGCTCATCGTCTACAGCTCGATCTTCTTGCCCCGGGGTACCATACCGGGCCCACCATGTACCCGAGACGATTCATCCACTCCTCGAATCGGGTCTCGAAATCCAACAGAAAACATGAAAACTCATGGTGGACGACACATACATCACGTGAAAACCGCAACTTTATTTAAAAAAAATGATAATAATAAGCCTTTGTTAAGTTCTTGCGGTTTTCCCCAAAATCCAGAAATCGCAGCAATACTGAAATCCTCAAAAAAATCATAATACCCAACATGTTGTATATGATAAATGTCTATGATATCAAGGTATGCGATGTGATTTATGGCTAGAAATCTGTGTAAGCATGATGATGATGCGAGGTATATACATGCTATGTGATTTCATATATCGTGTAAAATGCAAGTGGTGATACTAAACTAAACAGGTTCTACAGTGCCCGTGGCATGGAAATTACCAAAGGCTTGTGTGTCATATGAACAGTGCGCATGCAACAGGAGCCAATGGTAATGGTGTATATATCATACGGGGTGATATTACACAGGTGTAAATGGATATCCATGTAATCCTAGCAGACGAATAGCTATAAATGTTGGAGATAGTGCCCTCATAGTCAATTATTGGATCGCAGGTACGTGATTGCAATGATTGCGGAGGACCTATCCCGGTAGGACAGTCTTACTCGAAATGATAGTATGCTATCTGGTTTGCCTTTATCAGTCGTGTACATGTTCAGGTGACTGATTGCATGTTACACTTTGATAGAGCCCTTAGGATCTTGCTTTACTACCAACAGTATGATGGCGATCATATACGTGAGAGTTGGGTAGTTTATATGCATATCCTTAATTGTGGTCCCTAGTCGTGGGAGTTTCGAGACAGGGCATCGATACTTCGGAGTAGACTAGTGTGTACAGTTGAGACCCCGACGAGGGGCGGTGGCCGGTCTCACATGCCACTGGTGTCAGTTGGATCACCTAAGATGTATACAGGTGCTCATTGGGTTAAGAGTACACCGGACAGGACTCGCCGGGAATCTGCTAGTTAGTATTATATCTACCGTCAGATAGCAGTTCCCTGGTGACATGTGTACAGGTTAGTTCATCGACCTGAGGTCGTCATTTGTCTCGTGTGAGTTCCTACTGTGCTTTGATTTCTACCCTACCACGGCTCAAAGGAGTCGTGCAAACAGGTAGTTTTTGGGTACAGTCCCGAGCCATATGGAGGCACGTGAGCGGATCGGCAGGGGATTCGTCTCTCCCGGTATTGGGGGCGAGGTCGTGCTGTGTCTAGGAGAGCCATTACACAAAGCCCACGGCCGTGGCAGGAGATTTACTGGTAGGTACTCCAGTAGTATCTCAGGGTGTAATTGGGCTTCACTCCGACACGACTTATACTGCTATTGGGGGTCTGACGTGACTAGCCCCCTAGGCAGCATATGCGATACTCATTGACGAACGGACCGGACTGTATATACATTGTCACTGTTAGGCTCAGTAGGGTTTTCCGGATGAGTGCGCTCATCGGCATCCCTTGAGGTCAGTCCATGGGCAGCCGTTACGCATTGCTAGTGCCACTGACGGTTTGTGGTTAAACCCACTGCCAGGGTACTGACGAGTCATTAGAGTCCCCCACAGACAGTTTCCCAAGTTCGGGCGAAACGTTGTAGAGGCCGTATGGTTTTATGGCAGGGTTCGGAAAATGCACGTGCGTTTACGCACGTGTTATTTTTCGGGCAGATAATACTGGTCGGCTTTGGTTTAAGCCGGATCCGAGTATTATATTGAGTAGGTATAATATCTTTGTCTTAGTTGCATTTGTATTCGGTTGTAATACATATGCGGGTATATTTATACAGTTTCGGGGTTGTCCTGAAATTCGTTTCAGGATCACTTTTGGAAGTTGCCAGTTTCCAGTTTTCTATCAGCCGTCTTTTAACTTTCTTTTAAAGACGGATTTATATTTTCTACAGATGAGGTGAGTCAGTGTTCTAGAATATTCTAGATGAGGTGACTAGGCTAATTGGTGTTGAGTTTTCATTGGATACATTAAAGAGATGATGACTAGGTTTATATGTGTCATTGTTTTCATTAATGTGTTTTGGATTGCTTAAGATATTTAAGTGAGAAGCTTTTGGTTTATGGTCACCTCCCTCCTCCTACACTCACCTTCCTCCTTCTTTATAAGTGGCCACCCCTCTCTCTCCTCATTCTCACTCTCACTTGTTGATTTCATTTTAGAGAGAAAAGATTATGATAGGTTTTATCGGTGTATGGAATTTCACAGTCCATTTCATTCCATCACCCGATTTCCACGACAACTTCATTAACAGATCGTCCACGGATTTGGACGAAGTAAGACAAAGTCATCTACTCATTCTCTACATCATTCTTGGTCGTCTCTTTTAGCAAACTTGACGATCGAGTTGCCTCGAGTCAGAGGCGGGAGCCCGTTTAAAGAACCGATCATGTGGTGCCACCTCGACGAGGATATCGGAGATCGACGCGATCGGAGCAGCCGCAACGGAGCGTGGGATGATGGTTGAAGAACGAAGGACTCGGATCGTTCGGTACAATCTTCCTACAATCTTTACAGTATGTTAGTTTTGCAATAATAGCAGATCCGGGTTAAAGTATACGATAGCGCCAGTTTAAAAGTTTTGTTCCGCATTTTGGCGTCTGTAGACGGCCGGGGCGCTAACGTAGACTTACAGTGGTATCAGAGCCTCACCATTTTGCTATACTAACTTGTGCTAACGCGTTTAAAACTTCGATCCGACCGAAAATCGAAAATTGCAAAAATCACAATTTTTATGCCCGACAGTTTCTGTTAATTTTAAACGGTCTCAAAATTGATTTCTGGATGTCTTAAAAATCCGTGCAGGCATATTTAAGAACCACGACAAAATTTGGGGTCGTGATCCCTCCAGGCTGCCGCGGAAGAGCGGCCAAACCCATGGTTTGGCCGCCCATCCGCGGCCACGTGGGGAGCACTGATTGGCAGAGATTCTGCGTGTTTAAGTTTAATTACCGCAATCAGGACGGTTTCGCTTTGCAGCTAGCCGGATGAGTACGGGTCGATCCACAGAGAGATGGGAGTCTTTTTCTTAATGTCTTGACGAGTTATGTCCAAATATGTTGGGTTTGTTTGAGTTTAGCTAATTGAAAAAGAATGATAAGAGAACTTGTTAAGGGTAGGATTTGGTTGGTTTAAGTTAGGAAGATCGCTCACTTGATTCTTTTGCCACTTCTTAATATTGATGTTACGGTAATCGGCAACAACGGGGATTAGGACGACTAAGAGAAAACTTGCGAGTATAAGCTAGGCTTTCCAACACTTCGTTTTCTCTTTTTGGTCCTTGTCCGTCCGTTCTTGGCTCTTAGTCGCAACCTCAGGTTGATTCAACCACAACCGGTCTTACTAGGGAAACACCGCTATTAAGAAGAATAGGGTGCCGTAGGGAGCGGATTGTGGATCAATTAACAGGAGTTCAAATCAAGATATATGTAAAAGAGAAAAGTGAGGGAGTTTTTCCGTCTTTCAAACTTTCCTTTTCCTACCGTAACAAGTGAAAAGTTACTCACCCGTTAGAAAAGTTAAATGAAATAAAACAAAGAAAGAGGGTAATAAGAATTGAGGTAGAAAATCACAACTAGCTATTCGGGAACTCACTTAGGCAAGGATCACTCTAAGCATCATGGTTGTAAGGATAACCGAAAATGGAAGAAATATCAAAACAACAATTTTAATAAATAACAACAACTACGTTTAATAATGAAAATTACAAGCAATATAAGAAATGGAATTACAAATTACACAAATAGATAAAGAACACTTCTTGCATGCTTCACACTCAACAAAACCTCTCACAAGCTTTAATGGAGGAAGATGGAGGAAAATGGACTTTTATTAGAAACTAAATAATTCTAATACAAAATTACAAATGAAAACTAAGTACCCTCTTGGTTCTGCTTGGGGCTATTTATAGGCCTGGTTCTGAGAGTTTGGCAATAAAACACAACCCTGCACACAGTTTCAGAAACCACCCCAAAAACCCACAGCATGGGGACACGTGTCCACCGCGCTTGCGCGGCCAAAGCAAGGGTTTGGCCGCGCATGCGCGGCTGTTTGGTGGCCAAATCCTCTCTGTTCTTTTCTTTGGTCTTGTGCTAGTTTTTCCTGATGTTTGAAATCCTCATACTGCAGTATCACTTTCCAGAGGATCTCCAGATTTCTTTTCCAAAATGTCTTCATTTCTTTACTTTTGACTTTTCACCATTTTTGACTTTGAATTTTCCTTTAGTCCCAAATGACGACTCTTTTCGTCCCCTCTTCTGAACTGGTACGGGACGGATGCTGGAACCCGGCTTTTATCTGTTTGTGACAGATGTTCTGGATTTTGCCGTAATTGTGGTGATTTTGTCGGATTTGCTCTTTCTTGGACTGGAAACCTGTAATCTGTAACATGCAGCAAATACGGATAAAAAGCACCTACCTGTATGCAATGTGATTAAGAATGGGCGGTACAAATATACAAAAATATGCGATGAACAAATACCCCCAAACTTATCTTTTGCTCGTCCCGAGCAAAACCATTTTATTCACAAAAATTTCCTAACCTCACTTTCGCAGGGAACGCGATTGCACTGAGCACGTGCAACAAGCCGTTAAACCTCTAGGTGTCCCTAGTAGGAGGAGTGTTGTCTCCTGAGGGTTTTCAGCGGATACTACCCACAAAATCCGATCAATTGGCCGTCGACTCTAATCTTTTATTTCAGCATTCTAACCAAAAACCCTATTATCATAAACTTAGAAATTACTAACCCGTATTCTTCACACTTCCTTTCCATTTAACTTAAGATCCTATACGCCTAGCCAGTTTATAAAGCTTTCAGCATCTCCTGAGTTTTCCTTCTTAAGCGTTATCTCAAATCCGGAATTTTTATCCATTCTATCGAAGAAATAAACCCTATCTTTCATTCCTCCTCTCTCCTCCAAACTCTGATCATATACCCCTACGTGTGTGTAATTGTCACCCCTACACTTAGAAATTCAGTTCAAGCTATAATACCCTTGCCTTAATACCTAGTACTACTTCTTTTTATTAATGATGGACGGGTTCGTTCATACACCTTTCATGCGACTATTAATGTTTCTTAAGGCACTAACGGCCGATTACTGAATGTATGAACTTAAAGCGTAAATAGCAGTTTCCAGGTCTTGACTTCATTTTATTTCTCTCTCTCTTTTTTTTTTTCCTTTTTCCGGTTTTTTTTTTCAAGACCGGATATATTTTTCAGCGTGCTCTTTTGGTGGTTAGCTTCAAATACCGTTTTTTCTTTCATACTAGGCTTTCAGGCAAGAGTATTTCTAGGTATCCTCTACTATTCCGAGTTTCAAGGTGGTGTATGTGCGTTTTGTAGGGTATATACTTTCAAAATTTGGTTTTAAGATTTAGAATTATTTTTCAGACTTATTCTTCAAATAGAGCTTCAATAATTTTCCCTCATTTTGACTTCGCCTAAGAACTAGACTCAAAATTTGCTTATTTCAAAACAAACCGCTGGAGCGTATACTTTCTATAGTTAAACTTCAAGGAATGTTATTTTTAGGGTTCATAATTAACTAAGTTTAAAATCTAGTAGTTTCTAACTAGTTAACTGTCATATTAGACTTGAGTCAGATACGGTCAATATTTTTTTTTTTTCCTTTTAAATTTTTTTTTTATTTTCAAGTTTTTCAATTTTTTTTTTATTTTTTCAAAAAAAATGCAGTGCAGAATTTAAACATGCAAAGTAAAAAAAATATTTACATAAAAGATAAATAAAATATGCAGATGCAATGCAAGGATAACTATTTACAATCTAATCCCTCCCCCAAACTTGTTAATGGCAGTGTCCTCACTGCCCCCTGCGTCGTCTCCCAGACGATGCGGCACTCGTCCCTGGTTCACTTGACTCTGCCCTAGGGGCCCTAGATCGCGACCTAGATCTCTCCTCTCGTCCCAAAAGTGTTGCCATTCCTTGTTCTAAGCGTGCCATTCTCTGATCGAGGGTTGTCATCATACCCATCATTCTTTCTACCCCCCTATTTGTCCGTCTAAGTAAGCGTGCTTGCTCAGCGGGGGTAAGCTCTTCTTCGCTCGCTGTGGAGCTCGAGCTGGCTATCACATGCTCGCTCGGTTCTGTCCGTGACCATACATCTTGAAGTCTAGTGTAGGATGTAGAAACACCCTCAAGAACTGATCGAATGATTGTACCAGCTTGCATGTGTACTGCAAACTCGTCAGAAGGGATGAACTGGCGACACAGTTGTGTCACCAGCATAGGGCACGGAAGGTTGGATGAAGTCTTGCCAGCCGCAATCGACTGAAGTAGTACCGTGCACATGTCATAACTTGGATGTTTGTTCATTAATGTGTGCACGATGTGTAGCGATGGTGTAAAAAATGTCGTGTTGTGCGAGCTGCCAAATATGTTATTTTGTGCCCATCGGCACACAGTCAGAACATTCGCGTAAAGTGTACGCGCTGGAATCCCTTTCCGTGGTTCCCTATAGCAATCATTTCCCATCAACGGGGTGTAATCCTCAAATTGGAGGGGTTGGTCATGGGCGGGTATTCTAGGAATCAATGTGACTTCATGAATGAAGTCCCTATCTATTCGTATTTCTTGCCCTCCCCAAAACAACCTAATAAATCCGTATTTTTGGAAACTCCCCTCCTCCATGTAAGCATAAAACCGTTAGACCAGATCCGGAAGCGCGAATGCGTTGGGATGGTTATACAAAAGATAATTCCATCCGCGTTTCCGGATCTCGTCGCCGAAATAGCATCCGTATACATCATGTTCAAGCACTTGCGAAAAATTTCTTTCATATTGAAAATTCGAAGCCATTACAGAATTATAGAATTTTTTTACAGATCAGAATGGGGAGAAAACTGCGCAAACCTCCTCTGGAAAAAATTCCAGAGGCTGAAGACTCCAACGTGCGGCGCTTCCGCGGCGGGAGGTGGGGTGCGGCGGCGGTTGGGCGGCGGCGGCAGGGGATCAGGGCATGTGCTTTGGGCGGCGGCTAGGGTTTCTGATGGGGATAGTTGTGAGGCAGAAAAAAGATTGTGAATGAAAAAGATGTATTTATAGGGGTTTTTGTTTGGTTATTTACACTTAAACCCCTATAAATATATCTAATGAGAAAAAGAATAAATTATTTACAAAAAATTAATTTTTTTTTTTTTTGCGTTTTCTGAAAAAAATTTATTTTTAGTTTTTGTTTTTATTTTTCTTATTTGAAATTTTTCCAGGCATAAAAAAAAAACAAAAATGTATTTACATACCCCCAAACTTATTTGAAATAGTATTTCCACTGTTTTTGGCTGGATTGTCGAAGTTTGGGTGTAGGGGGAGAGGAAGATTATTCTGTGTAAACCGGCTCCTGTAAAAACAGGAGCTCCTCTGTTTGATCGGCGCTAAGGTACGGTTTGCATCGGTGTCCGTTCACTTTGAAGAGTGAACCGTCCTTTGGATTTTCCAAATCCAGAGCGCCCTGCGGATACACATTCCGCACAAAATACGGCCCTATCCAGCGAGATCGAAGCTTTCCAGGATGGAAATGAAGTCGGGTGTCGTAAAGCAGTACCTGTTGACCAGGTACGAAGGTTTTGCGCAAAAGGTGTTTATCGTGAAACACCTTCGTTCGATTCTTAACGACAACCGCGTTGTCGTAAGCCTCATCCCTAAGCTCGTTCAGTTCGTTCAGCTGCAGCTTCCGATTGCTGCTCGCGTCCTCAAGAGAAAGATTCAACTCTTTAATCGCCCAAAACGCGCGATGCTCGATTTCGACAGGAAGGTGGCAGGCTTTTCCGTATACAAGCTGATAGGGAGACATGCCAAGGTCGGTCTTATAAGCAGTTCTAAATGCCCAAAGGGCATCAGTGAGTTTCAGAGACCAATCCTTACGGTTCTTGGAAACCGTCTTCTCCAGTATCTGCTTGATCTGCCGATTTGAAACTTCGGCCTGCCCGCTGGTTTGGGGGTGGTAGGGCGTAGAAAGCTTATGATTAATGGAGTATTTCCGCATCAAGGCCTCGAAAGTCCTATTGCAGAAATGACTTCCATTGTCGCTAATGATCGCTCGGGGGTGCCCAAACCGTGAGAAAATGTTTTCTTTAAGGAACCTAACGACAACTTTGTTGTCATTAGTCCGGCTGGGCACAGCCTCGACCCATTTAGAGACGTAATCAACAGCTAGAAGAATGTACAAGTTCCCAAAAGAGCTGGGAAACGGCCCCATGAAGTCTATCCCCCAAACATCGAAAATCTCCACAACCAAGATTGGTTGGAGCGGCATCTCATTCCTCCAGGATATCCGGCCCATGTGTTGGCACCGGGAGCAAGTCTTGCAATAGTCATAAGCATCTTTGAAGAGTTGTGGCCAGTAGAAACCACATTGCAAGATCTTCTCAGCTGTCTTCCTGGGCCCAAAATGCCCGCCACACGCTAGATCGTGGCAAAATGACAGCACACTCTTGAATTCTTCATTAGGGACACACCGACGAATGATCTGGTCGGGACAGTACTTGAACAAGTAGGGTTCGTCCCAGTAAAAGTGTTTTACTTGGGATAAGAAGCGAAGTCTGTCCTGACTCGACCATTCGGTCGGTAGCAATCCCGTGGCCAAATAGTTCACAATATCTGCGAACCAAGGTTCGCACGATACTGTCAAGAGTTGTTCGTCCGGAAAAACGTCGTTTATCGGAATTGGAAGCGAAGGCGAAGAAGGAAGTCGCGAGAGATGGTCGGCAACCACGTTTTCACATCCTCGTTTGTCCTTAATGACAAGGTCAAACTCTTGAAGCAAGAGGATCCAACGGATTAACCGAGACTTGGCATCTTTCTTCGCAAAAAGATGGCGCAGAGCTGAATGGTCCGTGTAGACGATGACTGGAGAGCCGATGAGGTAGGGCCTGAACTTTTCTAAAGCAAATACAACAGCTAAGAATTCCTTCTCAGTTGTCGTATAGTTAAGTTGGGCGTCGTTCAGGGTTCGGCTAGCGTAATAGATCACGTGCGGCATCTTGTTGATGTGCTGTCCAAGGACAACACCGATGGCAAAGTCGGATGCATGCGCACATGATCTCGAATGGGTGCGTCCAGTCAGGAGAAGAGAGAACGGGAGCAGAAGTGAGTGAGCGTTTCAGTGACTCGAATGCAGTCACACAGCTTGAGTTGAATTCGAAAGGTGTATCCTTGGCCAGCAAAAGAGTCAAAGGCCTAGCAATCTTGCTAAAGTCTTTGATGAACCGTCTATAAAAACCGGCATGGCCAAGGAAGGCTCGGATATCTCTGACGCAACTGGGAGGAGGAAGATTGGAAATGACCTCAATCTTTGCTTTGTCCACCTCTATGCCGTTTCGCGAGATGATATGTCCTAAGACGATACCTTCGCGCACCATGAAGTGGCATTTCTCCCAATTTAAAGTGAGATTCTTGTCCTTACATCGGGTAAGGACAGCGTCAAGATGTAGCAGACACTCGTCAAAGGAGTCGCCGAAAATGGAGAAGTCATCCATGAAGATCTCCAAGAATTTCTCCACCATGTCTGAGAATATTCCCATCATACACCGCTGGAAGGTAGCGGGCGCATTGCATAACCCAAAGGGCATGCATCGATATGCAAACGTGCCGAAAGGACAATTGAAAGTGGTCTTGTCCTGGTCTTTTTCGGCGATGGGAATTTGGTTATAGCCAGAGTAGCCATCGAGAAAGCAATAGTACTCATGTCCAGCCAATCGTTCAAGCATCTGGTCAATGAAAGGTAGCGGAAAGTGGTCTTTCCGTGTTGCGGCGTTGAGTTTCCTGTAATCAATGCAAACTCGCCACCCAGTTTGGGTTCAAGTAGGGATTAACTCATTAGCTTCGTTGGTTATGACCGTGATGCCCGACTTCTTGGGGACAACATGAATGGGGCTGACCCACTGGCTATCGGAGATAGGGTAAATGATACCACTATCTAGACATTTGACGATCTCCTTCTTCACAGCCTCCTTCATGACTGGATTAAGACGTCTTTGTGGATCTCGGGCTGGTTTGGCATCATCCATCAGATGAATGTGATGCTCAACGATGAGGGGACTAATCCCCTTGATGTCCGCCATGGACCAGCCAAAAGCTTGCCTGTTGCTGTGCAAGACCGCGAGAAGGGCTTTCTCTTGCTCTGGAGCTAGAGAAGCTGAAATGATGACAGGGAGGGTCTCGTCTTCTCCCAAGTAAGCGTACTTGAGGTGAGAAGGCAAAGGCTTGAGTTTGAGTGCTGGCGGTGAAACGATTGAAGGCAAGACCGGTGCAAAGGTTTCGAACTCAAAAGACTCCAGCAAAGGTTCAAAGCGAGTGTAGGCAACCGAGTCGGATGGTTCAGGTAACTCATCCGAAAAGTCGAAAGATTCAAACTCGGGTTGTGCGCAGCTAAGATCGTTCGAAAACGTGAAACACTCGTATTCGTAGTCGGGCGCGGAAGTAGCAGCAGGTTCGAAGAGAAACGCACTAGTGGCGTCAAGATGATCGTGGTCAAACAGAAACTCCTCGAATTCACACTCTTCTGGTGTGATCTCCTGGATCGAGCAGACGTCCAGTATATGAGCATTAGGTTCGGCGGGCTGATTCCCCAACCTAAAAATGTTGAGTTCAATCGTCATATTTCCATAAGAGAGGTTCATTGAACCGTTGCGACAATTGATCACAGCATTTGAGGTTGCGAGAAATGGGCGACCGAGTATCACCGGAATTTGATTCCGGAGGTTAGCTAGTATCTAATACAATGAAGTCAACGGGGAATATGAAGTCCCCGACTTTTATCAACACATCCTCTAGCTCACCCCTAGGATGGGTGATTGATCGGTCGGCCATTTGGAGAGTACAATGCGTAGGTTTCAGCTCTCCTATGCCTAATTGCTCGTATACTGAATATGGAAGCAGGTTAACACTGGCACCAAGATCTAATAGTGCGCGGTTGATGTTCTTATCCCCAATGGTAATAGAAATAGTAGGACAGCCAGGGTCCTTCCGTTTTAGTGGTAAAGATTGGGTAAGGGCATCACTCACGGCACTAGCCAAGAAAACATTCTTTGGTACCTGAGACTTCCTCTTTTTCGTGCACAAGTCCTTTAAGATTTTCGCGTAGGAGGGGACTTGTTGGACGGCATCTAAAAGAGGAATGTTAATGTTAACCTGCTTAAATAACTCCAAAATATTCTCCATTTGTGGATTTTGTTTGTTAGACCTCAACCGGTTTGGAAATGGAACATTTTGAAAATTGGTTGAGTCTAATGCTGGAGGAGAAGATTTTGGAGTTGGAACGGATCCCAGAATAGGTGTTTTCGTGGAGTGAGAAGTGGGTCCATTCAAAGCAGAAGAAGAGGAAGAAGAGCCTTGTGAAGAGCAGAGAATAGGCTCAGAAGATGACGAAGTAGGAGAAGAAGAAGAAGAAGCGGCGGCCGGGGTGTTATCGTTGATCCGTGTGCCAATGTTATTTTGCAGCATCCTCCCCGATCTCAGTGTGGTCACGGCACTCACATTATGGTTTTGTTGTTCAAGAGCAACATGTGCATTATGTGGGTGACCGGGATTTGGAAGTGGCTGGGATGGGAGCTTCCCCTTCTCTCGCTCGCTCAGGGCCGCGTTCAGCTGTGCAATCTGGGCCTCGATGGTTTTGATGCTTTGCCCGTGTGCGGCGGTGTGTTGCACTAAAGATTGGATCGAAGACTGGATGTTGGCGGTGGATTGAGTCGATTGTTTAACAAACGCCTCCAGACTTCGCTCGAGCGAGGAAACCTTATCGTTATTCGACGGAACAAAGTTGTTTGGTGGAAAAAAGTTGTTCGGTGCAAAGTTGTTCGTCTGGCTTTGGAAAGGTTGGGGTTGGAAGGGCTGCTGAAATTGAGTTTGTTGCTGCGCTTGTTGCTGCGGCGGAGGGGGTCTCTGGAAATTGTTGCCCTGGAATTGATTCTGATTTTGATTCCAGGCGAAATTGGGATGATTCCTCCTGCCGGGATTGTACGTAGAAGAGTATGGATCATTCCTTGGTCTTTGCTGGAATGCATTAACCTGATCCTGTCCTTGCGATGGTGGATTGTAAGGACACTCTTCGGTCAAGTGAGAAGGATCGGAACAACAAGCGCAGATTGTACGAAGGGGGAGAACAGGGGTAGGAGCAGGAGAAGAAAATTTGCTCTCAATTGCCTCAGGCTTTCTCGTTAGTGCAGCCATTTCAGCTTTCATTGCAATAGAGACGTCAAGTTGGTGGATTCCTACCCTAGACTGACCGGTAGAAGTGGATGTAAAGGAAGATGAAGAAGAAGTCGGTCTGGTGCTCTCCCACTGTAGCGTTTGCTCCGCAAGGTCGTCAAAGAATTGCCACGCTTCCTCGTCAGATTTCGATAGGAAGTGGCCCTGACAGATGGTTTCCAGCAACTGCTTCGTTGCTGGGTTCAGTCCCTCGTATAAAGTTTGGCAAAGTTGCCATCTCTCTATACCGTGGTGAGGACACTGAACAAGAAGGTCTTTGTATCGGTCAAAGCATTTCCAGAAGGGTTCAGAAGGAAGCTGGGAGAACTGATTGATTTCATTGCGTATCCTTGCGGTTTTCTGATTTGGATAGAACTTTTTGAGAAACGCCTTAACAAACTCGTCCCAACTGGTGATGGAGTGGGAAGCGGTGCTATACAGCCATTTTTCCGCGAGTTCGCATAGAGTGAATGGAATGACTCGTAGACGTATAGCATCGTCCGACAGTTGGGTTGTTTTCATCATGGCACACACGTTCTGAAATTTGTTGATAAAGATATAGGCATCTTCAGATTCAAGCCCATGAAAACGTGGAAGCATGTTGATGAAATGGGGCTTAATTTCAAAGTTGTCCCCATTGGCCGGAGGAAGAGAAAGGCAAGTGGGGAGTGCGGAACGTGTGGGATAGAAACGATCCTGGAGCGCAATTCGCTGCGGCGCTACAACAGGCGGAGGTGGTGGAAGATTGGTCTCCGTAGGAGGTGGAGCCAATCCAGCGGTGGTCAGAGAGATGTTCGGATTGAATCCTGACATCGCGGAAGAAGAGGTTGGTGAAGGTGAAGGTGAAGGTGAAGGTGAATGAACAGAATTCCGGTCAACGTCGGAGTTGGCCGGCAAAGGAAGGGGTGAAAGAGGAGTGGAAGGAGTATCGACTTCGGAGTCGATCGCGTAGTCGGAGGCGACTAACGAAACGCGGACTAAACGGGCGCTAGTGTCCCGAGTCCAAGCGGACATATACTAAACGAGTTTAGTATAGTCAAAGCGAAGAAGGTGAGGGTAAGAAAACGTCAATGAGAAAGGCAATGGGTGGTGGAGTAAAAAAATGGAACGTGGCGACAAAGGGCAAGTTTTTATAAAAGTTTTTGATTTTTTTTTTTTTTTTTTAGAAAGTGTTTACAGAGATATGTTCAGATTTACGGCTTTACGCAATCACAAACAAGATATGCACACTCACACCTAGATCTATGGTCACCTAGGTCTGCTAGACCTGCTCCAAGACTTGATTGTCGAAGCAAAACTGTGTCGAGAAACAAACTTAAGATACACCGATCAAGAGGCCAGGTAAGTGCAGAGATAAGGGGAGGTTTTCCAACGCTTTCGCGAAGTTCCTTCATTATGTAACCCTTTCTCTTTTGGCGGTTGCGCCGTTAACACTTTCCTAGGCACCCCTTAAATAATGCACCGTTAAGCGAGGTTCTAAACACGGTTTAACTTCTCCTAATGAGCGCGAAGTCCTTAGGGCTGAGTCTAGTATTTTTTATTAACAATGGTCAATGCATATGCTTTTGTGATTTCTGGGGTCCTGGGAAGGGTGATGAAATCCCCACCCAATCTGAATTGGTTTCAAGCCCCTTAAAGTCCGTATTAATCAATGCAAAGCAGTAACAAATCAACTGCAAACAATTTTTTTTTTATTTTTAGCGCGGCGCAAAGAATGCTGCAGAAAACACAGTTCAGTGGAGTTGAGAGGAGTTGAGAAGATGGTTGGGATACTCACAGAGAATTTTTGGTTTTCGCCTTGATCCGCCGCGGTGTAGCCGCGAGATATGGGTCTAACTTCCCACAACTTTGGCACTGAACTTGAAATTCTCCTTTTCCTGCACTCTTGCACAAAGAATAATAAAATGATTTTGTACAGTATATTTTTTTTTGTTTTGTTTTTGGTTATATTTTTATTCACAAATTAACCCGAAATTACAAAAAGAAATAAACTACCGTCTCCCCGGCAACGGCGCCATTTGATTGGCAGAGATTCTGCGTGTTTAAGTTTAATTACCGCAATCAGGACGGTTTCGCTTTGCAGCTAGCCGGATGAGTACGGGTCGATCCACAGAGAGATGGGAGTCTTTTTCTTAATGTCTTGACGAGTTAAGTCCAAATATGTTGGGTTTGTTTGAGTTTAGCTAATTGAAAAAGAATGATAAGAGAACTTGTTAAGGGTAGGATTTGGTTGGTTTAAGTTAGGAAGATCGCTCACTTGATTCTTTTGCCACTTCTTAATATTGATGTTACGGTAATCAGCAACAACGGGGATTAGGACGACTAAGAGAAAACTTGCGAGTATAAGCTAGGCTTTCCAACACTTCGTTTTCTCTTTTTGGTCCTTGTCCGTCCGTTCTTGGCTCTTAGTCGCAACCTCAGGTTGATTCAACCACAACCGGTCTTACTAGGGAAACACCGCTATTATGAAGAATAGGGTGCCGTAGGGAGCGGATTGTGGATCAATTAACAGGAGTTCAAATCAAGATATATGTAAAAGAGAAAAGTGAGGGAGTTTTTCCGTCTTTCAAACATTCCTTTTCCTACCGTAACAAATGAAAAGTTACTCACCCGTTAGAAAAGTTAAATGAAATAAAACAAAGAAAGAGGGTAATAAGAATTGAGGTAGAAAATCACAACTAGCTATTCGGGACCTCACTTAGGCAAGGATCACTCTAAGCATCATGGTTGTAAGGATAACCGAAAATGGAAGAAATATCAAAACAACAATTTTAATAAATAACAACAACTACGTTTAATAATGAAAATTACAAGCAATATAAGAAATGGATTTACAAATTACACAAATAGATAAAGAACACTTCTTGCATGCTTCACACTCAACAAAACCTCTCACAAGCTTTAATGGAGGAAGATGGAGGAAAATGGACTTTTATTAGAAACTAAATAATTCTAATACAAAATTACAAATGAAAACTAAGTACCCTCTTGGTTCTGCTCGGGGCTATTTATAGGCCTGGCTCTGAGAGTTTGGCAATAAAACACAACCCTGCACACAGTTTCAGAAACCACCCCAAAAACCCACAGCATGGGGACACGTGTCCACCGCGCTTGCGCGGCCAAAGCAAGGGTTTGGCCGCGCATGCGCGGCTGTTTGGTGGCCAAATCCTCTCTGTTCTTTTCTTTGGTCTTGTGCTAGTTTTTCCTGATGTTTGAAATCCTCATACTGTAGTATCACTTTCCAGAGGATCTCCAGATTTCTTTTCCAAAATGTCTTCATTTCTTTACTTTTGACTTTTCACCATTTTTGACTTTGAATTTTCCTTTAGTCCCAAATGACGACTCTTTTCGTCCCCTCTTCTGAACTGGTACGGGACGGATGCTGGAACCCGGCTTTTATCTGTTTGTGACAGATGTTCTGGATTTTGCCGTAATTGTGGTGATTTTGTCGGATTTGCTCTTTCTTGGACTGGAAACCTGTAATCTGTAACATGCAGCAAATACGGATAAAAAGCACCTACCTGTATGCAATGTGATTAAGAATGGGCGGTACAAATATACAAAAATATGCGATGAACAAGCACGTGCTCCCAAATTTTCTCAGTGGGTTCTGTGTTGGTTTTTGGGGTTTTTGGTAAATATATTTTTGGCCCAGGTTTTGTTACTGTTCACCAGTAAGCAGTGGGGCCCACTTTTTGATATTTGGACTTTGGTCGATCGAAATTTAAACACGTTAGTTTACAGTGCTTACATTATATCTCCGACCGGGAATGTCATTTGATCGGTAAACCGCGTCTGATTGCTATAGTTCTTTTAGACGGGTTTGCGAACGTGACATTCGCGTTGATGTTCTGTGTTGTGCTGTGATATTGCGGATTTGTCGTGGTGGATAGCAGTGTGCAATGGTAGTACAGTTTGTGTTTATTTGTACATTTGATATTGCGGGGCGAGCGTCCAACTTGTGGACTGCCGTCACTGCCTGTTGTATAATATTCTTTTGGGGCACGACCAGGTTGCGGTCGATGTACCTATTGTACTATTTTTCATTACTGTACTAGGTTTTGCCCCGAGACGGAGTGCACGGATAGCCGGGTTCGGGAGGGCAACGGGTCCGCATCTCATGGCTTTGAGAGGAAGAGGGGTCCCACTTCAGAATTGGCAGACTATTCGCCGCACTCGTAGGGGGTACAGGTTGACCCAAGGAGAGGTGCTCAATTTACCGGATTCCATGAAGTTCCGGGTGTTCCATTCACTATGCTGTGGGGACTACCTCGCTTCAGGTTTTGGCGGGTAACTTGCCGCACCCGTAGGGGTCTAGGTTTCATTGCACAGGCTATCCACACGACAGGGGAACGTCGAGTTTCAGCAGCGGCTTTGTGAAACTCGGGGATCCCAGATATCTGTATTGTTCTGTGATGCTTATTACTTTTCTGTAATGTTGCATACTAGCACGCCTGGAGCGATTATGTATATTGGTTTATATACTATTAGATGTTGTATATGTTTTACACCCGCACTAGTCCAGTCCCCGCTCTGTCGTTAGTTAAGTAACCTAACGAGTAATGACGGGACCCAGTGGCAAATGCGGATGGCATATACGTACATTTTATTTTCGTTCTTTTCTGGTGTGATTTAATGATGGGACTGCGTTGATTCTGATCAACGCAAAGTAAAAACAAACCTGTATACAGTTGTTGGAACAATTTAAAAAGTGTTGTTACAAAGACGTTTCCTTTTGTTATGCATAGCGGTATTCAGTGGAATATCCTGCACCTCATTCGACGGGGCAAGGGCCGATATCCCTTCACCGGGACTGACCCCTTGGGCAGAAGTTTGCGTCAGCGTAATAACTTCACTATAGTCGATTACAAGTTGCTTTGCATAGCGGTATTCAGTGGAATATCCTGCACCTCATTCCACGAGGAAAGAGCCGAGATCCCTTTACCGGGAGTGACCTCTTTAGCAAAAGGTTTTCGCCACTATATTTTAAAAAGCTATCAGGTTCCTTCAGCGATATCAAGTTCACTACGCTAAAGGTTTTTCGCCAAAAACCAGCCGTAGCCCTCCGTCACTTCTTTTGGGTATTCAGTAGTATTCAAGCTATGTATTTTGACCTAACGCCAAGGCATAGTGTTTGGTAGCTGCTGGGTATTCAATTGTTGCATAGATAGATGAGTTAGTTTGGGACAGCCGTTCTGCCATTTTGACCTAACGCCAAGGGCATGTGCGGGTGGGTTCAAATTAACAAGATAGTGATGGGTAGAACTTGGCATGTGACTTATGACATTTTGACCTAACGCCAAGGTTATAAGAGCATGGGGCAAAAACTATATCGGGAGTTTCTAAAGAAACTGAAACTTGCCAAGTATGCGCATACCTTCTGGAGTATGAGTAACGTGGATGCATTCCATCACGTTATCATGCGATGAGAGTTGGATCCCGATTCCCACTGATGAGTTGGTTTACTCTTCGGGTGATCCCGATTGATTCTTCTTTAGGTTTGGAGGAGAATTTGACAGGACAGTGGGAGGTTTCCGGATTAGATAAAGTGATGACCATTCTGATCTAGGTTAGAGTGCACGCAGAGTGTTTCTTTTCTCTCTCTCTCTTTGGCAGCGACCTTTGACCGACCTTAGACTATGACTCAGTGACCAGGTTGACCGAACCTTCTTAAAATACTGGCTTTTGAATTGTCTGAGTTGCATAAATCATTGCCACTCCTTCTTTTACCCTTTGAATTTCTCAGAACACCCGTATTACTACGGATATCCACTTCCATTGGATAGATCCATCGTATGGTTATATACGAAC
Organism: Agapanthus africanus; assembly: GCA_030015575.1. Classification (NCBI taxonomy): domain Eukaryota; kingdom Viridiplantae; phylum Streptophyta; class Magnoliopsida; order Asparagales; family Amaryllidaceae; genus Agapanthus; species Agapanthus africanus. The sequence goes on along the minus strand of CM057339.1, from coordinate 467,088,308 downwards.
TCGAAGGGACTTCTTCGGGGATGGATCCAGGTTCAGGAGAAATAGAATTGGTTTATTCGGTTGTCTTTTATTATCACCTTCTCTCAGGTTGCGAGAGCTCCTTGGTTTAGGAGAGTACACCTATTACGCTTATTGGATAGTCTTATTCCAAACCATAGGCTGGTGCCGAAAGGTAGGGAATGAAGAAAACCAATTAGCCTAAGTAGGGTGTGCAGAAGGTAATATGTAAAGACAAAATAAAGGGATTAGAAAAAAGGCAAAGTAAATTGCTACTGATATCATTCACGACTAAAACCGCGTACTTCATCGCCACTCCTATTTCACCTTTAAAAGAATAAGGTATTATTCAGTTGTCTTTTATCGTCACCTTCTCTCGAGATGCGAGTACTCCTTGGTTTAGGAGGGTACACCTATTATTCTTACTGGATAGTCTTCTTCCAAACCATAGGCTGGTGCCGAACGGTAGGGAAGAAAGAAAACCATTTAGCCTAACGATGGTGTACAGAAGGTAACAACTAAAGACAAATAAAGGGATTTGGAGAGACGGCAATAAAATATACGGTTGAAGTCATGAATTGGATTATGGAAGAGGCATTGCTATGAATACCAGGATACCCCTACGAAACATTTTCATGTTTCAGTGCATTGTTAAAGGAAAAACTGTTTTCCCGATTAGACACTTACTCCAAGGGTATGTACTTACCAGGTTTCATTCTCATATCTGTATGGTTTTACAGATGATGAGTGGGAGTAAGATATTGGGAATTAGGTGATCATCCTCATTATATCGGAATTCGTTGAAATTGGTGATATTTGAGGAAATCGCCAGGGTACAGTTTTCCACCTACAACGCACAGGTTTTGAGTTGTTCAACTCAGCGGACTTATACAGAGTATTGTATGTTGTCCAGTGTCCATCAGGACAAAGGGGTAGGTCCTCGTACTATGTTCTGTTTACTTATAACTTCTCTAGTATTTAGACAAGTGTTTCGTAGAAATACAAGGTCTATGTTTTGAGAAGTTGTAGGTATAAGAATAAAGTAGAGAACCAGATGTCACAAGTATCGGGATTCTTCAAAGAGATCGAAGATGTAGATTCTTGTGATTGGTATTCAGATGATAGTGATGATTTTGAGAAACGTGTTTCTCTTTCAGGTTACTCATAATTGGATGGATTCCTAAGTTGAGTAATGCTGATTAGCCTCTTTCCATTAAGTTGATATGCACTGGAGACAGATGCATGGATTGAATATGGTTCCAATTAAATAAGTGCCAAATTTTCTGTATTGGATATAGAATGGATCGTACCTTAAAAGAAATTAAGGTACGGGGAGTTGTCCAGCTTATGATTAAAACCAGACACTGGATAACTCAGGGCACGTTTCTGTAATGGCTGTTTGTGGGTTGACCCTGGCTACGATGAGGGTTGATATTCTACCATTTGGAAGATCAATAGTGATATTGTTCTTGACTCGCCACAGTTTTAGTAAAATGGATCTTTTTCAGAAAACAGTAGTGGGAGTATGGTAGAACTGGAAGTGATTCCAGAACCGCGAACGATTACGGAAAATTTAATAGGACCTATATATTCAATCAGGTTTGACATTCCAATAGCCACTCCGCAGATTTGGTGGGTAGCCTCAGACACCCAAGAGGTACTTCGGTAGCCTCAAGGACGGTGACAGGGAGGTTCTTATCTACCCAGACTTGACACTACTGTTGTTCCAGGGTATGAGACCCGGTAGGAGGGTTGTCGTAGTCAGTGGGAGCATCGGAAGCATAGTGGGCAAGTAGCTTATATCTATTCATAGACTTGAGCAGTTATAGCGGAGATAGATCATCTAATTTTGATGTGACAGTCATGGGTTTGACTTCAATCAGAATAGGGGATGGATCAGTTAAGAAGGTAGTAGGGTGTGATGTCATGGTATCTGGATGACATACACAGAGTAGGAAGTAAAATTCCTATACTACGACCGGTTGTACTGTGGTAGTCACACAGTTGTTTCTCCAGATATGATATGGATATAATATTTGACATTATGGTTTCTAGATCTATGGTTTTAGATCTGGATTTGGGTAGTTTCCCAAGGTAGGCACTTTGACAGATATTCTAATGGTTTTTAGAATAGTTGACTCCTAGCATGGTGGTGTACCTGCAGGTGATGGAGTCACCCTCTCTAAAGGTGTCTTACAGACTAAAGGGGAGAGGGATGTGCATGATTGGCAGATCACTTGCTTAGGCAATTGAGTCAATCATGAGATGTCAAGTACCACACCAAATGTTGGTTTTGCACTAGATGCAATAAGTTTGTATTAATCCAATCCTGGAGAAACATAAGGAAGCGGTTTTAGAACATTAGTACATGTTCTACGGATTTGATAACGGAAGCCTCTTTCGGTAGACGGTTATCATTCCAGGCTTCAAAGGTGACATGGATGACAGAGTGATTGTCAGAGTTTTAGTTTTCCCTCTGACGAGGGACAGTATTATGGACAGGTGGTCCAAGAGGATACTGTGGGTGGCAAGGTGCCCGATACTGATTAGGTTCAGTGATCGATTCAGTCTAAGAAGTTTGGATATGGAGTTCATTTATGAACTAAGGTCCCATCAGATATCCAGACATATTCTAAGACAGGTACTACTCAATTCGGGAGATGGCTTTCTCCTCGAACTTGAGATTAAGAGAGATACAGAAAGATACTTCTAGGCGGATCCACTCACCGAGGCTATTTCTCGAACACAATAGTTTTACAAACGGGCTTTGTGAAACTGATTAGTAGAGGAGTTGGATGTTCGGTTTCACACGGGCTGTGAGTAGTCGACTTCGCAATATTAGCCTTGAGTGCAAGTGGGAGATTGTTGGAGATAGTGCCCTCATAGTCAATTATTGGATCGCAGGTACGTGATTGCAATGATTGCGGAGGACCTATCCCGGTAGGACAGTCTTACTCGAAATGATAGTATGCTATCTGGTTTGCCTTTATCAGTCGTGTACATGTTCAGGTGACTGATTGCATGTTACACTTTGATAGAGCCCTTAGGATCTTGCTTTACTACCAACAGTATGATGGCGATCATATACGTGAGAGTTGGGTAGTTTATATGCATATCCTTAATTGTGGTCCCTAGTCGTGGGAGTTTCGAGACAGGGCATCGATACTCCGGAGTAGACTAGTGTGTACAGTCGAGACCCCGACGAGGGGCGGTGGCCGGTCTCACATGCCACTGGTGTCAGTTGGATCACCTAAGATGTATACAGGTGCTCATTGGGTTATGAGTACACCGGACAGGACTCGCCGGGAATCTGCTAGTTAGTATTATATCTACCGTCAGATAGCAGTTCCCTGGTGACATGTGTACAGGTTAGTTCATCGACCTGAGGTCGTCATTTGTCTCGTGTGAGTTCCCACTGTGCTTTGATTTCTACCCTACCACGGCTCAAAGGAGTCGTGCAAACAGGTAGTTTTTGGGTACAGTCCCGAGCCATATGGAGGCACGTGAGCGGATCGGCAGGGGATTCGTCTCTCCCGGTATTGGGGGCGAGGTCGTGCTGTATCTAGGAGAGCCATTACACAAAGCCCACGGCCGTGGCAGGAGATTTACTGGTAGGTACTCCAGTAGTATCTCAGGGTGTAATTGGGCTTCACTCCGACACGACTTATACTGCTATTGGGGGTCTGACGTGACTAGCCCCCTAGGCAGGATATACGATACTCATTGACGAACGGACCGGACTGTATATACATTGTCACTGTTAGGCTCAGTAGGGTTTTCCGGATGAGTGCGCTCATCGGCATCCCTTGAGGTCAATCCATGGGCAGCCGTTACGCATTGCTAGTGCCACTGACGGTTTGTGGTTAAACCCACTGCCAGGGTACTGACGAGTCATTAGAGTCCCCCACAGACAGTTTCCCAAATTCGGGCGAAACGTTGTAGAGGCCGTATGGTTTTATGGCAGGGTTCGGAAAATGCACGTGCGTTTACGCACGTGTTATTTTTCGGGCAGATAATACTGGTCGGCTTTGGTTTAAGCCGGATCCGAGTATTATATTGAGTAGGTATAATATCTTTGTCTCAGTTGCATTTGTATTCGGTCGTAATACAAATGCGGGTATATTTATACAGTTTCGGGGTTGTCCTGAAATTCGTTTCAGGATCACTTTTGGAAGTTGCCAGTTTCCAGTTTTCTATCAGCCGTCTTTTAACATTCTGTTAAAGACGGATTTATCTTTTCTACAGATGAGGTGAGTCAGTGTTCTAGAATTTTCTAGATGAGGTGACTAGGCTAATTGGTGTTGAGTTTTCATTGGATACATTAAAGAGATGATGACTAGGTTTATATGTGTCATTGTTTTCATTAATGTGTTTTGGATTGCTTAAGATATTTAAGTGAGAAGCTTTTGGTTTATGGTCACCTCCCTCCTCCTACACTCACCTTCCTCCTTCTTTATAAGTGGCCACCCCTCTCTCTCCTCATTCTCACTCTCACTTGTTGATTTCATTTTAGAGAGAAAAGATTATGATAGGTTTTATCGGTGTATGGAATTTCACAGTCCATTTCATTCCATCACCCGATTTCCACGGCAACTTCATTAACCGATCGTCCACGGATTTGGACGAAGTAAGACAAAGTCATCTACTCATTCTCTACATCATTCTTGGTCGTCTCTTTTAGCAAACTTGACGATCGAGTTGCCTCGAGTCAGAGGCGGGAGCCCGTTTAAAGAACCGATCATGTGGTGCCACCTCGACGAGGATATCGGAGATCGACGCGATCGGAGCAGCCGTAACGGAGCGTGGGATGATGGTTGAAGAACGAAGGACTCGGATCGTTCGGTACAATCTTCCTACACTCTTTACAGTATGTTAGTTTTGCAATAATGGCAGATCCGGGTTAAAGTATACGATAGCGCCAGTTTAAAAGTTTTGTTCCGCATTTTGGCGTCTGTAGACGGCCGGGGCGCTAACGTAGACTTACAATAAAGGTATGCAATGTGAATGAGGGGGGTTAGCTAACTAACAATGCATATTGTTGCAAGTAATAAAGTAATCCTAACTATGGGGCGCCTCGCGCCATCCAAACGATTCCCCCATAGATGAATACATCTACTCACCGGGACGCCTCGGCTAAACAGATCCGGTCTCCGTCTGTCCTTCCGCGCCGCGTCCGACATCTCTGTACCCAACCCAAGGATCATACACAAGCAATATGAGGATAAAGTATGAATAGTTGCGGACACAATTTACACAAGTCAAATAACGCGCGCTAATTAAACGTGCACGCCCCCGGTGCACAAACGCGCTCGCGGCAATGCCAACGCAGCAATTAAGGTCACTCCATGTGAAAAACACCAAACCTAAAACCCAAATTGCATCAATTACGCATTCATAACATACTATACATTATAGGGATATAGTTATAGGTCATCAAAATCTTAACTTAGTTAAAATTGATTAACTTCCAAAAACCTAGTGAGCTTAATTTCCATTTTAGTTCAAACTTGATATTTTAACCAATTTAAATGTTTTAGCAATTCTAGTGGCTATAATGCTCATTAAATATCCTAATTAAGTCACAAACCATACTCAAAATTTTATCTCACCTCTTGATACTAATTATAAAAACCTAGTTTTCAAAATGGTTTAATTTGAACAATATTGAAACAATAATTTACAACACAACAACTAGGCTAGATTTTTCATTCCATAAAATGTTAAAACACTCATGGAAACCTTAATAATGTGCTAAAAATCCTAAGTTTAGTTTAAACCCTTTCTTGAAATTTCAAATTTGCTAATCAAAACCATATTAACACTTAATTACTTTGGATTCAAGTAATTACCAACAAAATAAGTATTGAGTTAACATTATACCTCAAAAATTTTCTTTGAGATCTAGCTTGAAACTTGCCTCCAAGATGGTTTCATACTTCAGTATCCATGCTAGAATAGGCTAAGTTGAATCGGATGAGAAATTAGCTTGAGTTTGTATGTTTTTTTGTGTGGATTTTCTTGGAATTTTTTTTTTTGGATGAATTCTAGATGAAATGAGATGAAGAATGAGTGGGGATTTTGGGGGTTCCTCACAGCAAGAGGCTCGGCATCATGAGGGGGGAGTGTGTAGAGATTTCTATGAAATTAATGCCTTCAATTCTCATTAAATGCTTTCACACCATATCTTTAATAAACCCCCTTTAAATCTTTCTTTTTCTAATCAAGTAGGGAAAATTGGGTGACTCGGCCAGTGAGGGGATATGGGGTTTGTGTGTGTGAGTGTGTTTTTTTTAACAATAAAACCCCTTAAGTTTCAAAATTGCCGAATACATCATTTACAAGTTTTAAGTTATTTTATTTTATTTTCTTTTGACCCTAGAAACAACTAGAACTTGGAATAACTTGAATAAAAATTATGTTACAAACTAGATTTTAGTTTGTCAAGGTTCTTAAATATGTGATTAACCCATTAAAATTTGTATTTATCACTAATTTAATGTATTTTTAAAAACTTAAAATAATATTAAAAATAATTAATTACGAAAAAAATTTATTTAACTAGAAAATTATAAGTGGCATTTTAGTGACCAATTTATAGTAATATCTTATCTAAATTTTGTATAATTAGGTCTACAATGAAAAATACCTATTTTGACTTTTTACGGAAAAAGCTGAAAAATTAGCCGATTACCGAAAAACTGCCTGAACGATTTTCGAAGGGTTACAATCTTCCCCCCTTAATGGAATTCGGTCCCCGAATTTAGAATTTAACTACGCGTACCTTCAAAAAGATAGGGATATCTCTTCCTCATCTCGACCTCGGTCTCCCAGGTGACCTCCTCGTTGTTCGGTCCACGCCAAAGGACCTTGACGGACGGTATAACCTTCGACCTCAATTTCTTCGCCTGCCGATCCAGAATGACCACCGGCTGCTCGGTGAAAGAAAGATCACGCTCTAGCTGGATCGTCTGGTGCTGAATAGCCTGGGAAGGATCATGAAGGTACTTGCGGAGCATCGAGACATGGAATACGGGGTGAACATCGGGGAAACTGGGCGGAAGAGCTAACCGATAAGCGACTGGACCAACACGCTCTAGGATCTCGAAAGGACCAACATATCTAGGACTTAGTTTCCCTTTCCTTCCAAATCTCATCACGCCTTTCATCGGAGAGACCCTCAGGAAAACATGATCGCCAACAGCGAACTCGAGTCGGAGACGGCGCCTGTCAGCATATGATTTCTGCCTGCTCTGGGCCGCTCTCATCCTGTCCCGAATCAGCTGTATCTTCTCGGTCGTCTCCTGTACAATCTGCGGGCCCAAAATACTGCTCTCCCTGAGCTCTGTCCAACACACAGGCAATCGACATCTCCTCCCATATAAAGCCTCGAAAGGTGCCATCTGAATCGTCTCCTGGAAGCTATTATTGTAGGAAAACTCGATCAAAGGCAAATGTCGATCCCCGTTACCACCGAAATCTAAAACACAAGCTCTAAGTATGTCCTCAAGAGTCTGAATAGTACGCTCCGACTGACCGTCAGTCTGAGGATGAAAGGCTGTGCTAAAACACAATCGGGTGCCCAATGCTTCCTGAAGTTTCTGCCATAATCGGCTGGTAAACTGGGTGCCCCGGTCGGACACAATGCAAGTCGGAACGCCATGCAGTCGCACTATCTCATCAATATAAATCTGGGCATACTGAGAAAATCCAAAAGTGGTCTTCACTGACAGGAAGTGAGCCGCTTTCGTCAGTCGATCCACAATCACCCAAATAGAGTCATACCCTCGACTGGTCCTGGGTAGACCCACAATGAAGTCCATGGAGACCTGCTCCCACATCCACTCAGGGATGGGCAAAGGCTGTAACTCGCCGGCTGGCCTCTGGTGCTCGGCCTTGACTTGCTGACAAGTCAGGCATCTCGACACAAAGTCTGTAATATCCTTCTTCATCCCGTCTCACCAGTAGACCCCTCTCAAATCATGGTACATCTTGGTGGAACCAGGATGCACACTGTATACTGATCTATCTGCCTCCTCAAGAATATCACGCCTCAGTCCCTCTGAATCTGGCACGCACAGTCGAGTCCCAAATCGAAGTATCCCCTGATCATCAATCACGAACTCAGAAACTCTGCCCTGCCGAATCTGCTTAATAATCTCTAAAATACCGGCATCGCCGGACTGTGCCTCGCGGATACGGTCAAGTAACTGTGGGCATGCTCTGAAATGGGCCAGCTGTCCCCCTATAGGAGTAAACTCGAACTGCACTCTGCTGTCACATAACACCTGCCAATCCGCCGTCGACTGCATCAGAACTGAGCTCAAGCAAGATAAGCTACCTCCGGGCCTCCTACTCAAAGCATCTACTACCACATTCGCCTTTCCCGGATGGTATAGAATCTCGCAGTCATAATCCTTCACCAACTCCATCCAACGGCGCTGTCTCAGGTTCAGATCTCGCTGCTGGAAGATATACTTCAAACTCTTGTGGTCAGTGAATATCTGGCACGACTCACCGTATAGGTAATGTCTCCAGATCTTAAGTGCAAATACCACTGCAGCCATCTCAAAATCATGGGTGGGGTAGTTCTGCTCGTGTTTCCTCAGCTGCCGAGAAGCATACGCGATAACTCTGTCGTGCTGCATCAATACACAGCCCAGCCCCACTCGAGAAGCATCACAATATACCACGAACCCGCCTGATCCTGAAGGCAATGCTAATACTGGTGCAGTAGTCAGACGAGTCTTCAACCGCTGGAAACTATCCTCACATGCCTGGGTCCAATCAAAAGGAACCCCCTTCCGGGTCAATCCGGTCAACGGTGCAGCAATGCGGGAGAAATCCTGGACAAAACGTCGATAATAGCCGGCCAGACCTAGAAAACTGCGAACCTCTGTAACTGATACTGGTCTAGGACAACGCTGAACTGCCTCGATCTTCTTCGGGTCCACACAAATGCCGTCTCTCGTCACCACATGACCCAAGAAGTCGACACTGTCCATCCAGAATGCGCACTTGGAGAATTTGGCGAACAGCTTATGCTCCCTCAAAGTCTGCAATATGATACGTAAGTGCTGCTCATGCTCCTCCCGGCTCCGAGAATAAAAAAAGATGTTGTCAATGAACACAATAATGAACTGATCGAGATACGGCCTGAATACACGGTTCATCAAATCCATAAATGCTGCCGGGGCATTGGTGAATTCGAACGACGTCACTAAAACTCATAACTCCCGTAACTTGTTTGGAAATAATCTTCGGAATGCCATCCTCTCGAACCCACAACTTGTAGTAGCCTGACCGCAAGTTAATCTTCGAGAAATGTGCCGTACAGTAACCCAATTCAACTAACGATAAACAATATATAGACGCAACGGCCATCCTTCTGACGAACAGGACAGAAGCTCCCCCAAGGTGACGCATTCAGACGAACAAGCCCTTATTCGACAAATCTTTCAACCGTCCCTTCAGTGTTTTACGCTTCGCCGGAAATCAAATTAAAGCAGAACAGAATTTCGGGCGCTGGCGATCAACAAAGCAACTCGTCAGGAAAACATCTGGAAACTCCCTCATAAACGGGACGTGGTCCAGCAGGACCTCTATGGCTCCAACATCGCAAACATACGCCAAGAATTTCTGACATCCCTTTATCTCAAAAGCTGACTAGCGCCAAAAAGAACTCAAAATTGCAAAGGGCGACGCTACGGTCTCCCCGAAAACAAGAACTAGCTTACCCGGAAGCTAAATACGACTGCCTCCACATGGCGGTCCAGGGATGCATAACACGTGGCTAACCACTCCATGTTCAGAAGGACTTCGAAGTCAAACATATCGGGTAGAATCAAATTGACAAATAAATCTTTATCTCCGATGCAAACGAATCGCGAATGAACAACATATCGAGCGACCAAAAGATTAGCCTCTTACAATGGCGTCTATCTAACCTCCTCTGAGCTGGCATACTGGTACAAATCCACTTTGGTCCAGAAACGACCGAAGTCTTAGAAAGGCGTTCCTCTATCAGTAAGGTTGTATCCAACGCGTCTTCATAAGCGTCAAAATGCTGGGTGCCTGTGGCAAGAATTTACTGCACATTCAATCTCCACACAAACCTCTTTATCTGTCTCTCTAGACGAAAACTCGCAAGCTCAATCCATATTTCATCAGAACATCTCTGTGAACGACAATTCCTAGTCATCCTACCAAGGATTGTCTATTGATCTTTCGCTGCATCTGTGCCGGTGGAAAAAAAAACTGGAGGCTTCAGCCTTAAAAACTCTTGTAAGGATATGGAAATAATCTTTGTAACACAGAAATAGTTGCCTGAGCAACAGGAACAAACACAATCCCTGAAATAGAAAGGAAAATCATCGGCTCTCGGAACCTGGCTAACCATCAGCAACAATCCAACCATCTTTCACATGTCCTGAATACTCGACTCCAGCCTAGCCATCCATCCTAGAAAAGGCGGATCACATGTCCCTGAGGGGTTGGCATACCATCCTGATCGGTATGTAAGTGCACGGCGGCGCCCCGGCCGTCAATCCGACGGCCAAACGCGGAAACGGTGATAAACTTTAATTTTGCGGACTTAGCAAACCGGCACCACCGCGCACTAAACCCCGGATCGTGCCATTAAACTAGTCTAAGCTAACAACAAGAAAGGGGAAGAGATATACCGACTGATCCGAGTCCTCCGGTCTTCATCTCCACTCCGATCTCCTCGCGGGATCTCCATCCGTCTCCGCCTCGTCGGAAAGGGCACCACATCGCCTGTAGCTTTTACGGGCTCCCACCTCAATACCGAGGCAACTCGGGCGCGAAGTAGGCTAGCCGACGCGTCCAAGAAATGCTGTAGGAAGTGTAGTGTAGAATCATAGTCTCTTTTGGGGTGGTTGACATTTGAAGATGATGGAGGAAACAAGATAAGAATAATGGTGCTTGCATTTTTCTTAACATGAAATGAGATCAAGAAATCAAACTCTCAAGAATGAAAACTCTCATCTTTTCTTTCTCTCAACCATAAAAAAAAACTTATCTCATCTTAGAAAATGGTGGAGGAAAGATTATGAAGCATGAAGGGAGGTGTTGGTAGGAGCACAAGGGGTGACCACATCCAAAACATAATCATAACCATCTCACATCAAACTCTAATCACTTCTAATCCTTTCTTATCAACAAAAAGCAAGTGATGAGAATGGTATCAAAAAGATGATATCATAATAAATACATATGCAAGAAAAACCTCCACAATGTGTTATTTGCAAACTTGCAAATAACACCCTCCATCGGAAAAGTCCGGCCGGGAAAGAACAAAGGAAAACCGGCCGGAACGGAATGAAAACTGGCAACTCCAGAAAACTGGTCCCGTAATAAATTACAGGAAAACCCCGATACTGTGCATACACACCCGCATCTGTATTCCGACCGGATACAAATGCAATGAGACAAAATCTATACTGTACTATACTAGGATCCGGCTTAAACCAAAGCCGGCTAGTAATATCCGTCCGATCCTGATCCGTGCAATACCGCACGTATCTGATCGAACGCTGCCATATAACCATACGGCCACTAGTACAAACCGTCCGATCCTGATCCGTGCAATACCGCACGTATCTGATCGGACCCTGCCATATCTCCATACGGCCTCTACAGCGTTTCGCCCGAAAGCTTGAGTAACTGGAAGTGTGGTGGACTCTAAAGACTCGTCAATACTATGGTTGTGGATTTAACCACTAGCACGTCAGAGGTATAAGCCAATACGTGACGGGCCACCAGCTATTGACTAAAAGGGACGTCGATGAGCGAACTCATCCTGACACCCTACTGAGCCTGTCAGTGACAATATCCGTACAGTCCGGTCCGTTCGTCTATGAGCATCGCATGTCGGGCCCAGGGGGTTGGTAAAAGTCAGACCCCCAAAAGCGGTACAAGTCGTGTCGGAGTGTAGCCCAGAACACCCTGAGATACTACTGGAATACCTACCAGTAAATCTCCTGCCTTGGCCAAGGTCTTCGTGTAATGTCTCTCCTAGACACAGCGCGACCTCACCCCCAATACCGGGAGAGACGAACCCCTGAAGATCCGCTCACTGCCTCCATGTGGCTCGGGACTGTACCCAACTAAAACCTGTTTGCACGACTCCTTTGAGCCGTGGTAGGGTAGTAATCAAAGTACAGTGGGAACTCACACGAGACAAATGACGATCTCCAGGTCGATGAATTAACCTGTACACATGTCACCAGGGAACTGCTATCTGACGTCAGGTATAAGACCAACTAGCATGTTCCCGGCGAGTCCTGTCCGGTGTACTCATAACCCAATGAGCACCTGTATACATCTTAGGTGATCTAACTGACACCAGTGGCTTGTGAGACTGGCCACCGCCCCTCGTCGGGGTCTCGACTGTATACACTAGTCTACTCTGGAGTATCGATGCCCTATCTCGAAACTCCCGCGACTAGGGACCTTTTAAGGATGTGCTTATAGACTACCAGCTCCCACGTATATGATCGCCCTCATACTGCCGGCAGTCAAGCAAGAATCCTAGGGGCTCTATCAACGTGCAATTGCGACCTGTCATGTCACCTAAAGCAGTACACGATGATAAAGGTAAACCAGATAGTGTACTATCATCTCGAGTAAGACTGTCATACCGGGATAGGTCCTCCCTCAATCATTGCAATCACGTGCCTGTGATCCAATAATTGACTCTGAGGGCACTATCTCCAACAATCTCCCACTTGCACTCAAGGCTAATTATTGCGATGTCGCATACTCACAGCCCGTGTTATACCGAACACCCAACTCCTCTACTAGTCAGTCTCACAAATCCCGTTTGTGAAACTATTGCGTTCGAGGAATAGCCTCAGTGAGTGGATCCGCCTAGAAATTTCATTCTATGTCTCTCTATGTCTCAAGTTCGCGGAGAAAGCCATCTCCCGAAATGAGCAATACCTGTCTTAGAATGTCTGGATGTCTGATGGGACCTAGCTCATAAATGAACTCCAAATACAAACTTCTTAGACTGTATCGTCAACTGAACTTAATCAGTATCCTGCGCCATGCCACCCTCAGTATTTCCTTGGACCACCTGTCCAAAATACTGCCCCTCGTCAGAAGGAAAACTATAACTCTGACAACCCCCTTGTCGTCCATGTCACCCTGGAAGCCTGGAATGATAACTGTCTCCCAAAGGAGGCAGCCGTTATCATATCCTTAGAACATCCACTTATGTTCTAAAACTGCTTCCGACTGTTCCTCCACGATTGGATCAATATCAACTTATTGCATCTAGTGCAAGAACAACATCTGGTGTGGTACTTGAAATCTCATGATTGACTCAATTGCCTAAGCAAGTGATCTGCCAATCATGCACATCCCTCTCTACTTTAGTCTATAAGACACCTTTAGAGAGGGTGACTCCATCACCTGCAGGTATACTACCGTGCCAGGAGTCGTCCATTCTAAATACTCTTAGAATGCTGTCTAAGTACCCTGATTGGGAAACCACCTAAATCTAGATCTAAAACCATAGATCTAGTAACCAGAATGTCTGATATAATATCCAAGTCCTATGTGGAGAAAACACTGTGTGACGACCAAAGTATAACCGATCGTAGTAAAGGAATATCACTTCCTACTACCTTCTCAACAGATCCATCCCCTGTTCTAATGACGTCAAACCTATGACTGTCATATCAGAAATGGATGATCTATCTCCGCTACATCTGCTTTAGTCTATAAATAGACATAAGCCTGATGTCCACCAATGCTTCCGCTGCTCCCACTGATTACGACAACCCTCTGGCAGAGTCATACAGACGTGCACTTCTAAAGCTAGTTTAGAACGACGCTATACTCATCCTCCTGCCGGGTCTCGCAGCCTGGAACAACAACAATGGCAAGTGTGGGTAAACAAGAACTTCCCTGTCACCGTCCTTGAGGCTACCGAAGTACCTCTCGGGTGCCTGAAGTTACCCACCTTATCTGCGGAGTGGCCAATGGAATGTCAAATCAGATTGAATCTTTAGGTTCCTTATCAAATCTTCAGTAATCGTTTGCGGTTCTGGAATCACTTCCAGCTCTACCATACTCCCACTACTGTTTTTGAAAAAAGCCATTTTTAATAAAACTGAGGCGAGTCTAGAACAATATTTCTATTGATCTGCCAGATGGTAGAAAGTCAACCCTCGTCATAGCCTGGGTCAACCCACAAACAGCCATTACAGAAACGTGCCTTGAGTTATCTAGAGTTTGGTTTTAATCATAAGCCGGACAACTCCCCGTACCTTAACAATGTTAAGATATGAACTGTACTATATCTAATATAAAACTAGAGGCACTGATTTAATTTAACCAGATTCAAATCATGCAGCTGTCTCCAGTGCATGTCAACTAAATGGAGAGAGGCCGATCAGCGTTACTCAATTTGGGAATGCTTCCAATTATGAGTAACCTGAAAGAGAAGCAAGTTCACTTTATCATTACTATCAACTGAATACCATACACAAGCATCTACATCTTCGATTACTTTGAAGAATCCCGATACTTGCTACACCTGGTTCTCTACTCTATTCAAATACCTATAACTCCTCAAAACTCAGACCATGTGTTTCTACGAAACACATGTCTAAGAACTAGAGAAGTCAAAAGTAAACAGAATATAGTATGAGGACCAACCCCTCTGTCCTAATGGACACTGGACAACATACAATACTCTGTATGAGTCCGCTGAGTCTAACAACTCTTTCACTGTGTATCGTAGGTTGAAAACTGTACTTATGGTTAAGAAGAATTACACCGCTGTTTAATGCTCCTTACCTAACCATCTACTGATATAGGTAAACGTCATCGACATAATATCAAAAGGTATATCTCACTTTATCAAATTAGACGTACAGATATATCAATTTGAAATTGGTGCACAACAACGGATATTCAAAACTAAATATTTGCCGACCGGCAAACAGCCCAGATGATCTCCTCAAATATCACCGATTACAACGAATCCCGATATAATGAGGATGGTCACCTAATTCCCAATAACTTACTCCCACTCATCATCTGTAAAACCATACAGATGTGAGAATCATACCTGGTAAATACATACCCTGGAGCAAGTGTCTAATCGGGAAATCAGTCTTCTTTTAACAGTACACAGTGAAACTGAAACATTGAAATGTTTCGATGGGGTATCCTGGTATTCCTAGTAATGCCTCTACGATTATCCAGATTCACAACTATAACCCTATAATTCTTTGCCACCTCTCCAAATCCCTTTATATGTCTTTAGTCATTACCTTCTGCACACCCCTTAGGCCAAATGGTTTTCTTCCTTCCCTACCGTTCGGCACCAGCTTATGGTTTGGAAGAAGACTATCCAATAAGCATAATGGGTGTACTGTCCTAATCCTAGGAGCACTCGCAATGCGAGAGAAGGTGAAGATAAAAGACAACCGAATAAACCTTATTCCTATTTCTCCTGGACCAGAATCCATCCCCGAACTGGAACAAGTTCCTTTCGAGTTCGTATATAACCATACGATGGAGTATCCAATAAACTGTGGATCTTCGTAGTGATACGGAGTGTCCTGGAGAAATACAAAGGTGATTTAGGATTGGCGAAGAAAAACTTGGTTTGGTCATGAATATCAGTCGCAATTTACTTTGCCCTCTTACTAATCCCTTGCTTTGTCTTAATCTTAATACCTTCTGCACACCGTTTAGGCTAATTGGTTTTCTTCATTCCCTACCGGTCGGCACCAGCCTAAGGTTTGGAAGAAGACTATCCAATTTGCATAATAGGTGTACTATCTCCTAAACCAAGGAGTACTCACAACTTGAGAGAAGGTAAAAGGGAAAAGACAACTGAATAATCCTATCCGTTTTCTCCAGAACCGGAAACCATCCTCGAATTCCTTCGAGTTCGTATCTAACCATACGATGGTTTTGTCCAATGGAAGTGGACGTTCGCAGTAATACGGGGTGTCCTGGAGAAAAGGGTAAAAGTAGGAGTGGCAATGAGGTCTGCAACTCTGACAATCCAAAAGCCAGTGTTAAGTAGGTTCGGTCAACTTGGTCACTGAGTCATAGTTTAGGGTCGGATCAATGGTCGCTGCCAAAGAGAGAGAGAAAAGAAACACTCAGCGTGCACTCTATCCTAGATCAGAATGGTTATCACTTAATCTAATCAGGAAACCTCCCACTGTACCTCAAATTCTCCTCCAAACCTGAAAGAAGAATTAGTCGGGGTCACCCGAGGAGTAAACCAACTCATCAGTGGGAATCGGGATCCAACTCTCATCGCATGATAACGTGACGGAATCCGCTCACGGTATCACACTCCAGAAGGTATGCGCATATCTGGCAAGTTTCAGTTCTTTTGAAACTCCCGATGTGATTTTTACCCCATTCTCTTATGATCTTGACTTTGGCCAATATATCATAAGTCACATGTCAAGTTCTACCCGTCATTCTCCATGTTAATTTGAACCCACCCGTACATACCCTTGACTTTGGCCAAAATGGCAGTACGACTGTCCCAAACCAACGCATCTATCTATGCTGCATATGAATACCCCAATAGCTACCAAACACTGTGCCTTAACTTTGGCCAACATACACAGCTTGAATACTATTGACCATTCATATGAAATGACGGAGGGCTACGAATGGTTTCTGGCGAAAACCTTTAACGTAATGAACTTGATCTCGTTGAAGGAACGGATAGCTTTTTAGAAAATATAGTGACGAAAACCTTTACTAAAGAGGTCACTCCCGGTGAAGGGATCTCGGCTCTTTCCCCGTAGAATGGGGTGCAGGATATCCCAAATGAATACCACGATGCAAAGCAAAAGTAATCGGCTATAGTGAAGTTAATGCCCTGACGCAAACTTCTGTCCAAGGGGTCACTCCCGGTGAAGGGATCTCGGCCCTTGCCTCGTCGACTGAGGAGCAGGATATTCCAAATGAATACCACGATGCAAAACAAAAGTGAGCGTCCTTGCAATAACAGCTTTTTGAAAAGTGTTCCAACAATATCAGAATAGGTTTGTTTAACTTGCATTGATCCGAATCAACGCAGTCCCATTAATTGATCACACCAATAAAGAACGAAAATATACTGACGTACGTATATGCCATCCGCATTCGCCACTGGGTCCCGTCATCACCCGTTAGGTTAGCTAACTAACGGCAGAGCGGGGACTGGACTAGCGCGGATGAAAAACATATACAACATCTACTAATATATATACCAATATATTATATTTCGCTCAAGGCGTGAAAAGAAATGCAACATCACAGAAATGTACAGCATCACAGAACAATACAGATATCTGGGATCCCCGGGTTTCACAGAGCCACTACTGAAACCCGACGTTCCCCTGGTCGTGTGGATAGCCTGTGCAAAGAAATCCTATACCCCTACGGGCGCGGCAAGTTACCCGCCAAAACCTGAAGCGAGGCAGCCCCCTTCAGCTCCGTGAATGGACCACCCAGCACTCCACGAAATCCGGCAACTTGGGCACCCCTCCTGGGTCAACCTGTACCCCCTACGAGTGCGGCGAATAGCCCGCTAATCCTAGAGTGAAGCCCCCTCCGTCCCAATGCCATGAGATGCGGGCTTGTTGCTCTCCAGAACCCAGCTATCCGTGCACCCCTCCGCGGGGTAATCCTAGTACAGAAAGTAAAATATACATACAACGGGTACATCGACCGCAACCAGGTCGTGCCCCAAAATAATAATACAAAAAGGCAGTGACGGCAGTCCACATGACGGACGCTCGCCCCGCAATATCAAATGTACATAATACAACAGCACTGTACCAGCATTGCATCCAGGCTATCCCCCACGACCGATCCGCAACATCACAGCAAAAACACAAAACATCAACGTGGAAGTCACGTTCGCAAATCCGTCTAACCGGACTATAGCAGTTAGACCGGATTTACCGATCAAGTGACATTCACGGTCGCAGATATAATGTAAATACTGTGAAATAATGTGTTTAAAATATCCGATCAATCAAATAATTAACAAGTGGGCCCCAAGCAATACTGTAGTACTCACAGAAATAATTGGCCCAATTTTAATATTCCAAAACACCCAAAATAAGCCCAGAAGCCCACTGGAAAAATATGATACAGTGATCTCACCAAAGTGCGGCGGAACCGCGGCCCAAGGGGGGTTTGGCCGCGGTTCCGCGCTCTGGTAGTTGACTGACTGTGTCGAATTTTCCCAGTTGTCTTACAATTTCCAGTACATTAATTTTATACAACCTGAAAAATTTTTGGAGACCAAAAAATTTCAACAGAAAACTGTCGTGAACAAAAATTGGGTTTTTGGAATTTTGGTCGATCGGAACTGAAAAACACATTAAACAAAGCTAGACGAAGTTAATGGCGAGGCTCTGATACCACTGTAAGTGCACGGCGGGGCCCCGGCCGTCAATCCGACGGCCAAACGCGGAAACGGTGATAAACATTAATTTTGCGGACTTAGCAAACCGGCACCACCGCGCACTAAACCCCGGATCGTGCCATTAAACTAGTCTAAGCTAACAACAAGAAAGGGGAAGAGATATACCGACTGATCCGAGTCCTCCGGTCTTCATCTCCACTCCGATCTCCTCGCGGGATCTCCGTCCGTCTCCTCCTCGTCGGAAAGGGCACCACATCGCCTGTAGCTTTTACGGGCTCCCACCACAATACCGAGGCAACTCGGGCGCGAAGTAGGCTAGCCGACGCGTCCAAGAAATGTTGTAGGAAGTGTAGTGTAGAATCATAGTCTCTTTTGGGGTGGTTGCCATTTGAAGATGATGGAGGAAACAAGATAAGAAAAATGGTGCTTGCATTTTTCTTAACATGAAATGAGATCAAGAAATCAAACTCTCAAGAATGAAAACTCTCATCTTTTCTTTCTCTCAACCATAAAAAAAACTTATCTCATCTTAGAAAATGGTGGAGGAAAGATTATGAAGCATGAAGGGAGGTGATGGTAGGAGCACAAGGGGTGACCACATCCAAAACATAATCATAACCATCTCACAGCAAACTCTAATCACTTCTAATCCTTTCTTATCAACAAAAAGCAAGTGATGAGAATGGTATCAAAAAGATGCTATCATAATAAATACATATGCAAGAAAAACCTCCACAATGTGTTATTTGCAAATAACACCCTCCATCGGAAAAGTCCGGCCGGGAAAGAACAAAGGAAAACCGGCCGGAACGGAATGCAAACTGGCAACTCCAGAAAACTGGTCCCGTAATAAATTACAGGAAAACCCCGATACTGTGCATACACACCCGCATCTGTATTCCGACCGGATACAAATGCAATGAGACAAAATCTACACTGTACTATACTAGGATCCGGCTTAATCCAAAGCCGGTTAGTAATATCCGTCCGATCCTGATCCGTGCAATACCGCACGTATCTGATCGAACGCTGCCATATAACCATACGGCCACTAGTACAAACCGTCCGATCCTGATCCGTGCAATACCGCACGTATCTGATCGGGCCCTACCATATCTCCATACGGCCTCTACAGCGTTTCGCCCGAAAGCTTGAGTAACTGGATGTGTGGTGGACTCTAAAGACTCGTCAATACTATGGTTGTGGATTTAACCACTAGCACGTCAGAGGTATAAGCCAATACGTGACGGGCCACCAGCTATTGACTAAAAGGGACGTCGATGAGCGAACTCATCCTGACACCCTACTGAGCCTGTCAGTGACAATATCCGTACAGTCTGGTCCATTCGTCTATGAGCATCGCATGTCGGGCCTAGGGGGTTGGTAAAAGTCAGACCCCCAAAAGCGGTACAAGTCGTGTCAGAGTGTAGCCCAGAACACCCTGAGATACTACTGGAATACCTACCAGTAAATCTCCTGCCTTGGCCAAGGTCTTCGTGTAATGGCTCTCCTCAACACAGCGCAACCTCACCCCCAATACCGGGAGAGACGAACCCCTGAAGATCCGCTCACTGCCTCCATGTGGCTCGGGACTGTACCCAACTAAAACCTGTTTGCACGACTCCTTTGAGCCGTGGTAGGGTAGTAATCAAAGTACAGTGGGAACTTACACTAGACAAATGACGATCCCCAGGTCGATGAACTAACCTCTACACATGTCACCAGGGAACTGCTATCTGACGTCAGGTATAAGACCAACTAGCATGTTCCCGGCGAGTCCTGTCCGGTGTACTCATAACCCAATGAGCACCTGTATACATCATAGGTGATCCAACTGACACCAGTGGCTTGTGAGACCGGCCACCGCCCCTCGTCAGGGTCTCGACTGTATACACTAGTCTACTCTGGAGTATCGATGCCCTATCTCGAAACTCCCACGACTAGGGAACTTTTAAGGATGTGCTTATAGACTACCAGCTCCTACGTATATGATCGCCCTCATACTGCCGGCAGTCAAGCAAGAATCCTAGGGGCTCTATCAACGTGCAATAGCGACCTGTCATGTCACCTAAAGCAGTACACGATGATAAAGGTAAACAAGATAGCGTACTATCATCTCGAGTAAGACTGTCATACCGGGATAGGTCCTCCCTCAATCATTGCAATCACGTGCCTGTGATCTAATAATTGACTCTGAGGGCACTATCACCAACACGGTCCTCGTCTCAAACGAGCCTACTCTAATCTCATCCCTGGCGGCAGTCCTCTGGCCCTCGTAGTCTCCGGTGGCATAGGGCTGGAACAAGAACAGGATCGGAAGGAACATTGCGATCAAATCAAAGGATTTCCGGAATCAAGGAAATACAAGCAAATATATATCCTAAGGTCACTTAGACGGAGTACCGTATCGTAAGTATGCCGCGGAACATACACACGCTACGCCACTCTGCTTAAGTCACCTACTCCATCTACCAAAGGTCGTCCTACACTCAGAAAAGTAAAACCTATCGCTCTGATACCAACTTTGTCTCGACCCGAAAGTACGGAACGTGACTGGCACTTAGATTACGAGACGTCTAAAGGCGTATCGTAACCTAAGTCAGCCAAAGCCCAGAAAATCTAAACCAAAATCAAAAGAGAGTGAAGGAAACCTTACATGAAAGCAATTTTTTAATCAATTAAGTTGCATAGAATCCCTTTTTAAAAACATCAAAAATTCCCGAAAATTTCGGCAGAGTCTCCCCTGTATTTTCTATCCCCCAAAATGGGTACAATAAGATTTATATAACATGTAATAACAAAATGGCATCCCCAAATGGGAGCTGGCTCTTCGCCCAAGGCGGATCACAACCACACGCAATATATAAGAAATATCAAGAAAAAGAGCATAAAGAAATGCAAAATATTAGAAAACACAACATCGGCTCAAGTGAGCTCGACCCAAAAGAAGCCACATATACACATATCTCTCAGTCTCATCACTAGGTCGCATATACAAATAAAAAGTGGTAGATGGAGAATACTAGATACAATGGTAATACAAAGAAATAAAGAGATAAAAGTGTTCTTGCAACCCACCTACGAGCAATGTCGCGATTCTGAGCAAAAGAAGCCAACAATAAAATAAGCCCGCCGCTACAAAGCTGACGGGTCTGACCTGCAAGACACTGTGGCACAACGGGGGTGAGTTGCCAGCTCGTGAGTAGCAAGTAATATCTAATAAGGCTATCGTAAGAATGCACGCAAATGTGTCACAACATGTATGTCTAGATGTGAGGTAATGCCACTAGTATATATGCACATGTATGCAACATCAATATGAAATCTTTAAGTGTTTTAAAATACTATAAGCTCTGCACTCTTCATTTTAGAAAAAAAAGAATACATGTGCAATAACTAAGTACCATCATGAAATCATCTGAAAACCGTATCAAGCATCGACACAAAATATGGAAATATATCTATCTCAATGTCTCACTATATCAATGTCTCAATACATCGGGCTCCGTCAGTCCGGATCGGCCCATATCATCAAATCTCACGACAACGGTCGGTATCCTCCAGATATCCGCCGCGCCAGACATCACCGGTAGCTAGTCTTCCCCTGCCAGGCTCATCGTCTACAACTCGATCTTCTTGCCCCGGGGTACCATACCGGGCCCACCATGTACCCGAGACGGTTCATCCACTCCTCGAATCGGGTCTCGAAATCCAACAGAAAACATGAAAACTCATGGTTGACGACACATACATCACGCGAAAACCGCAGCTTTATTTAAAAAAATGATAATAATAAGCCTTTGTTAAGTTCTTGCGGTTTTCCCCAAAATCCAGAAATCGCAGCAATACTGAAATCCTCAAAAAAAATCATAATACCCAACATGTTGTATATGATAAATGTCTATGATATCAAGGTATGCGATGTGATTTATGGCTAGAAATCTGTGTAAGCATGATGATGATGCGAGGTATATACATGCTATGCGATTTCATATATCGTGTAAAATGCAAGTGGTGATACTAAACTAAACAGATTCTACAGTGCCCGTGGCATGGAAATTACCAAAGGCTTGTGTGTCATATGAACAGTGCGCATGCAACAGGAGCCAATGGTAATGGTGTATGTATCATACGAGGTGATATTACACAGGTGTAAATGGATATCCATGCAATCCTAGCAGACGAATAGCTATAAAGGTATGCAATGTGAATGAGGGGGGTTAGCTAACTAACAATGCATATTGTTGCAAGTAATAAAGTAATCCTAACTATAGGGCGCCTCGCGCCATCCAGACGATTCCCCCATAGATGAATACATCTACTCACCGGGACGCCTCGGCTAAACTGATCCGGTCTCCGTCTGTCCTTCCGCGCCGCGTCCGACATCTCTGCACCCGACCCTAGGATCATACACAATCAATATGAGGATAAAGTATGAATAGTTGCGGACACAATTTACACAAGTCAAATAACGCGCGCTAATTAAACGTGCACGCCACCGGTGCACAAACGCGCTCGCGGCAATGCCAACGCAGCAATTAAGGTCACTCCACGTGAAAAACACCAAACCTAAAACCCAAATTGCATCAATTACGCATTCATAACATACTAAACATTATAGGGATATAGTTATAGGTCATCAAAATCTTGACTTAGTTAAAATTGATTAACTTCCAAAAACCTAGTGAGCTTAATTTCCATTTTAGTTCAAACTTGATATTTTAACCAATTTAAATGTTTTAGCAATTCTAGTGGCTATAATGCTCATTAAATATCCTAATTAAGTCACAAACAATACTCAAAATTTTATCTCACCTCTTGATACTAATTATAAAAACCTATTTTTCAAAATGGTTTAATTTGAACAATATTGAAACAATAATTTACAACACAACAACTAAGCTAGATTTTTCATTCCATAAAATGTTAAAACACTCATGGAAACCTTAATGATGTGCTAAAAATCCTAAGTTTAGTTTAAACCCTTTCTTGAAATTTCAAATTTGCTAATCAAAACCATATTAACACTTAATTACTTTGGATTCAAATAATTACCAACAAAATAAGTATTGTGTTAACATTATACCTCAAAAATTTTCTTTGAGATCTAGCTTGAAACTTGCCTCCAAGATGGTTTCATACATCAGTATCCATGCTAGAATAGGCTAAGTTGAATCGGATGAGAAATTAGCTTGAGTTTGTGTGGATTTTCTTGGATTTTTTTTTTTGGGGGATGAATTCTAGATGAAATGAGATGAAGAATGAGTGGGGATTTTGGGGGTTCCTCACAGCAAGAGGCTCGTCATCATGAGGGGGGAGTGAGGTAAAGCAAGAGTGTGTAGAGATTTCTATGAAATTAATGCCTTCAATTCTCATTAAATGCTTTCACACCATATCTTTAATAAACCCCCTTTAAATCTTTCTTTTACTAATCAAGTAGGGAAAATTGGGTGACTCGGCCAGTGAGGGGATATGGGGTTTGGGTGTGTGAGTGTGTTTTTTTAACAATAAAACCCCTTAAGTTTCAAAATTGCCGAATACATCATTTACAAGTTTTAAGTTATTTTATTTTATTTTCTTTTGACCCTAGAAACAACTAGAACTTGGAATAACTTGAATAAAAATTATGTTACAAACTAGATTTTAGTTTGTCAAGGTTCTTAAATATGTGATTAACCCATTGAAATTTGTATTTATCACTAATTTGATGTATTTTTAAAAGCTTAAAATAATATTAAAAATAATTAATTACGAAAAAAATTTATTTAACTAGAAAATTATAAGTGGCATTTTAGTGACCAATTTATAGTAATATCTTATCTAAATTTTGTATAATTAGGTCTTCAATGAAAAATACTTATTTTGACTTTTTACGGAAAAAGCTGAAAAATTAGCCGATTACCGAAAAACTGCCTGAACGATTTTCGAAGGGTTACAGTACTGACCTATGTCTAGTACAATACTAATATCCTCAATATACTCATGATCTGACTACTGATCGACAATCTCGTACAAACCGATATCGTCAGCACATATCATCATCAAGGGGTATACATCGCCCGATACGGCCTAATATCATTATCCTAGCATATCATGCCTCATATCACGATCACATGTCGACCATTTTATTTATAACACTATTCACCCGTATCGCCGTCCCAAGATCCGCTATAACACCAGGACGTACCTCAAGGACGAATCCTGCCATATCACCGATATCACAACCACAAAACAAATCCCATCGACTCAGCTGAATCCCAAGTATCATCCTCTAATCCGTATGTGAACACATAGTCCTATACCCATGTGAACACATAACTATAAAGAATCCCATGAGCACATATAAATAAGAATGTATGCAAGTATGTATGTGTGTATGTGTAGTGCAACACTACCCTAGGGTTCGCAACACTAAAATAATCCAACACACCAATAACCATCCTAAACATCGTTATTAATCCCAAATAAAATATAATAATTGTTGGTGTGTATACGCATCCGTATACACCTCTACGGACTGCGGGGGTGCTATACGCCATCAACCCGACTTCTTCCCGTAGATATAAATCTACTCACCCGGTCCTCGCTCGCCGGTGCCGACGTCGCCACGTGCTTGCTTGTCGTCTCGAAGTCCACATGGGGGTACCTACATATCACAACGTATCGTATCGCATTAAAATCCGACTCATGACCAAAACGACACACGAATCCCACATAGGTCAAAACCTATGGTTGATTTCACAAATCGACCCTAAAACCCTCGACGTCGGCATACAAACGCCGAACCATCAAGAAAACTCCCAACACACTCATTTGTACAATTACAAGCACTAATTATAATATAAAATAGCTTAAAATTCACAAAAACCCCAATTTCACTTAAAAAGTCATTTATCCGAAAATCTAGCAAGCACAAATCACCGTTTTAGTACAAAACTCGATGTATAAACGAATCTAGCGACCACAATATTCACTAAATATCTTAAATAACTCCTAAAAACAATTCGCATAATTTAATCTCATTAAATTCCATAAACCCCAAAATTCTAGTTTACAAAATACCTAAATTTTAACAATTTTATAGCAAAAATGCACAAACTACAATCTGGCTTGGATTTTCATGAACTAAAGTATTAAACTACACTTTAAAATGTTAATAATGCCATGAATACCCTAATTAGATTTTTATCTCCATTATTTAATCAAATTCCAAAAACCTAGTTTGCTTAAAATCTTGATTTGGACAAATTAAATGCAACAATATACATAATAGGAACTAGATTAGTTTTTTGCATTTCCTAAGATGATGAACTACACTTGATTATCCTAGTAGTGATGGTTAAACCCTAATTAAATTCAAACCCTATTCTTGAATTTTCCTAACTTGCAATTAAACCTAATTAACACTTAAATACATTAGCTTCAAGCAAAGAACTAACAAATTAAGTATTGGGTATAGATTTATACCTCACAAAACAAGAGATCAAAGTTGCACACTTGACCTCCAAAATGGCTTCTAGCTCTAAGATCCATGCTAATTTGAGTCAAGAATAATGGATAAGGGATTAATGATGAATTAATGTGACTTTGTGTTGATTTTTGAGGCAAAAATTGAAGGATTTTGGAGTGAAAAGGAGGTGGGGAAATTTTGGGGCTGCAAGAGGAGGGGGCTCGGCCAAATGGGAAGAAGGTGAGTGGTGAGTGTGTATGTGAGTTGAAAAGAAAGTCCAAGTAAAGGAATAATACCCATACCACATAATACAACACCCTATGCCTTTATGTTTATTGTGTTTCTTTATAAATTCATTTCCTTTAAACATAAAGTGTGAACAATTTGGGGCAGCTTAGCTGCTGATTTTGGACAGAAAAAGTGGAAAGAGAGAGAGTGTGGTGGGTGTAGGTGAGGTCAAGAATTATCAAAGTCAACAAAGCCCATACTTATATATCTATTCTTTTCTCTTCATTTCATTGTTTCCTTTTCTTTTAACTTGGAGTGGGGAGAACTTTGGGTGGATTTTTTTTTTTCAGATTTCGGCCAGTCCACTAGGGAAGGGGGTGTGTGAGTGTGGGTGAGGGAAAATGATAAATGTTATACTCCAATTTCCATTTAATTTATTTTCACCATTAAAGCATTTTTCTTCAAAAATTTCTAAACCGTTTTGGCAAAGGATTTCATTTCAAAAACCACATGATAAATTTTTTCTTTATGTGTTAGGATGCACAAAATTTGTTTCAACCCATTCCAGTTTGTAATTTTCCCTAATTAAATCTATTAGTGACGGCTTAAAATAATATTAAAATAATTAATTTCGGAAAATTTTTCCGAAAATTTGAAATTTCACCAGTGGCTCAATAAACACCAAATACTAGCAATTACATAGCTAGAATATGTATATTTAATTTTATAAAATAAGATATTTGCATTTTGACTTTTTACAGAAAACCCCCTTATTTTACGGTTTTTTCGAAATTTCACCGAAACGATTTTCAAAACGTTACAATCTTCCCCCTTAAATAAATTCAGTCCCCGAATTTAAATTAAAACTCCCCCCAAATACTAAAACACCTAAGCAATACCATAAGTCGTCGGGGCTCCGAAATCGTAAATACATAAAACAAATCGTAGCGCAGCGCATGCGCATGAAAAATGAGCATATAACTCAAATCAAAACTCCGTCAAGCAACCCGCAATCATCGGAGTCATGGTACAGATACAAATGTCAAATCCAATACAAAACCAATATGATATAACTCGAAACTATACACGTAAATATCAAATCTATATATGTAAATAACTGAAGGAAATGAATGCCAAATATATTCAGGTACTGTCCTCTGACTAGTCCTGCTCAGTACAAAAACTCATAGTAATCATCATAAAAAACGTACTGCTCCATAAGAAATCAATCCCAAAATACGCGTATAAATACTACGTGCGTCCGGTGCGCACGGAAATCAAAATCCATATATGTGCCATACATATGAACAGAAACAAGATCTAAGTGCATCGGGTGTGCACAAAGCATCTGTTGTAGGCAACGTGTGTGCCTGACAGCAAAATCAGGTGCATCTGACATGCACGACAAATCTTGATTTAGTGCATCTGGTGTGCACCAAAATCACATCTCAAAACATGCGCTTACATGCACGAAATTCCAATGCAGGTGCATCTATCATGCACGAAATAATGAAATCCAATATCAAGCGCCGAACATGCGCAAAATCAAATCAGGTGCACAAAACAAATATCGAGTATCACAATCGAAATCGTAGTCCAGTGCATCTAAGTGCACAAAAGGCGTATCACTGCACTACAAGCATATATAAACTATACAGAGTGCAGGAACCAAATCGTGTGCGTGCATACGCACAAAATCAACTCAAATGTCTAAAACCATAAAATCACAAACATGGGAAACCAACCACGAAGACGATATCAAGTGCAACACTGTGCAAAGATCGTAAATTCTCAATCCTCAAAATCGAATCATGCGAATAAATCACCCAAAATATCGAAATCAATAATGGCGGAATAGTACCGCTCAAGTGCATCCTCTAAGAATCTCGGGCCAACTGTCGCGGTCACTAGTGGGACGTCTCGTCGATGATCATGAACTCTGGCCTGCTGGTGTGCGTAACACGACCACTCCTGGGTCCAAGTCTTCTCGTAATTCATTCCAGAAAGGTCCTGTCGAGGCTCTCCCAAATCACGTCTCTGCCGAACTGTCCGGAAGTTATCGTCCTTTACTATATTTGTTTCTTGTTCCGGAATGGCTGCATAGTCATCGTGACTCCTTCTGGAAGGTATATCCATGCACAATGCCTCGGCATGCGCATCGCATCTCTGATGTCGGAGGAGTGGAACGTCATCTCATCTAGATCTGGTACGAACCTCTTACTTCACTTTTCTCTAATGTCGACCGCTTCGGACTCGTCTCGTCGTGGATGCATGGACTGAGCTCTAACGGCTATCCTCGTATCGGGAGTCTCCCAAGAAATGCATCTCACCACCTAGCATCCGAATTAAGTCGAACCATCCAATCGATTGTCAAAACCTCATAATCCCCCAAGTGTAAGTCCATGCTACCTCTCCCGGTACTTTCGGGCATGCGGAATTTTGTGAAAAACAATTTTCTAGAGGTGGTAACATGGACTCAAAACTGGATCTTTGTTAAACATCTAACTAACAACCTAACTAGGAGTTGTTATCTACTCGGTTAGGGGGTTATACCTTACTTTCTTAAACTCCTTCGTCTTCAAGCCTCGATGGTTTTCCGGATCGTCTTCACTCCGTCGTCTCCTTACGCCGAAGATAGATCCACCTCGAAAGCTTCTACCTTTGGCTTCTTCTTCGGTCTTTGAAGAAACTAGTTCACTTGGTTTGCTAAACCTTGTGAACTAGAGTGAGTAGAGAAGAGTGTGTTGGGATTTTCTCTATGGTTCTTGGTTCTCAACACATGAGACAAGTGAACCATAGACTAAAGAGAGGGAGAGCAAGAGAAAGGAGATGAGAGCTCAAGAACAAGAGAGAGAATGTGAATGATAGAATGAGAGAAGACTTTTCTCTCTTGGCTCTCCTAATCCAAAACCATCATCACAAAAATAGTAATCAAGTACTGTGTAAATGGTTTAAGCTACAATAGCCATATCATTTCATGCACTCATTTCTCACAAGAGAAACAAGCAAGTAAAAAGTCTTTGCCATGAAATGATAGCCTTTGTCATCATGATGGTCAACTAGTCCAACCTAGTCAACCGGTCAACAAAGTCAACAAGTCAACAAAGTCAACCCCTCAACAACCATGTCACCATAATACTTAATTAATATTATTGTTAATCATATATCATATTCTCATTAGGGTTGAGCAAAAAGTCAATAGTCAACAGTCAACGGTCAACAACCCTAATGAGAATCCTCTGCCTCTGTCTCTCCGTCAACTGTGCGTACACACCCGCATCCGCGTTCCGAGGAACACGAATACAAACTGGATAAATCCAATCCCAATACGTACACTAGGATCTGGCTTAAACCAAAACCCGCTAGTGTAAACTGTCCGGACACTGTACGGGCATAAGTGCACGGATGTGACCGAACCCTGTCGCAAAACCGTGCGACCTGCCGCAAAACCATGCGACCTCTACTCTTTTGCCTAAAGGCGAATAGCTTTCTGTGTGGGACTCTAAAGACTCGACACTATGCTGGCAGTGGGTTTAACCACAGACCGCAAGCGGCACTAGCTGTGCGTAACGGTCCCCAGGTAGATGCCGACAAGAAGACTGACGAGGTGAAACCCATCTGAACTCGTACTGAGCCTGAATGTGACAATCTCCGTACAGTCCGGTCTGTTCGTCAGATACATCGCATGGCGGGCCTAGGGGGCGGTAAACGTCAGTCCCCTAATAGCGGTACAAGTCGTGTCGGAGTGAAGCCCAAAACACCCTGAGATAACACTGGAAGCCTACCAGTATATCTCGATTGCCCTGGCCAGGGACTACTCGTGTAATGGCTCTCCTAGACACAGCGCGATGTCAACCTCCAATACTGGGAGAGACGAATCCTGTCTAACCGTCACTGCCTCCAAGTGCTTCGGGACTGCACCCAACTACCACCTGTTTGCACGACTCCTTTGAGCCGTGGTAGGGTAGTAATCAAAGTACAGTGGGAACACACTCGAGGCGAAGTGACAGTGTCAAGTCAGCGGACTAAGCTGTACTCATGTCACCTGGGAACTGATAACTGACGATAGGTATAATACCAACCGGTCAGTTCCCGACGAGTCCGGTCCAGTGTACTCGTAACCTAATAAGCACCCGTATACTATCTCCAGTACGACGTACTGATGGCTGTGGGACAGACCATCTCCCATACTGGGATGAGAAGCGCATACGCTAGTCTACTCCGGAGTATCGATGCCCTGTCTCGATAGTCCTGCAACTAGGGACCTGTATAAGGATGTGCTTATAGATTACCCAGCCCCCACTAGGGTGACTGCCATCACAACGCTGGTAATCAAGCATAGATCCTAAGGGCTCCACTAATGTGTATAGGTGATATACTAAAATAAACACATGTACACATTGAAGTAGAAACAAACCAAGTAGCATACTACTATATTGAGCAAGATTGTTTATACAAGGTGAATATCCCAAGCTTCCATTAAGTAATATACAAACTAGTATGATACAGTAATGGCCTCTAGGGCATATACACTAACAATCTCCCACTTGCACTAAGGCCATGTACTGGCGTATCGAAGACCTATCATCTCGATCAGCCGCTCGAACTGAGTCTGGGGCAAGGCCTTGGTGATTGGATCTGCAGTGTTATCTTCTGAAGCGATCCTCCGAACCTCGATCTCCTGGCGATCCACGATCTCCCTGATCAGGTGATACCGACTCAAGATGTGTCTGGATCTCTGATGGGACCTGGGTTCCTTCGCTAAAGCTATAGCCCCGTTGTTGTCGCAATACAGAGGTATTGGGTCAGCAATGGACGGAACCACCTGATGTTCTTTCAAGAACTTCCTCATCCAGACAGCTTCTTTTGCGGCAT
This sequence comes from Agapanthus africanus, assembly GCA_030015575.1. Classification (NCBI taxonomy): domain Eukaryota; kingdom Viridiplantae; phylum Streptophyta; class Magnoliopsida; order Asparagales; family Amaryllidaceae; genus Agapanthus; species Agapanthus africanus. Next base: position 467,057,331 of record CM057339.1, on the reverse strand, counting down.
CAGATGCAGCGATGTATTCCGCTTCCATCGTCGAGTCCGCAACGTTTCCTGTTTGGAACTCTTCCAACACACCGCCCCTCCATTGAGGGTAAAGACAAAACCCGACATGGACTTGGAATCATCCTTGTCACTCTGGAAGCTGGAGTCAGCAAAGGCCTCGATCTGGAGGTCTTTTCCACCATACACCAAGAACATCTCCTTAGTCCTTCTCAGGTACTTGAGAATGTTCTTTACCGCTATCCAGTGTTTCTCCCCAGGGTTTGACTGATACCGGCTTACCACACTCAGTGCATAAGCTACATCCGGTCTGGTACACAACATCGCATACATTATAGAGCCTACCGCAGAAGCGTAGGGTATAATAGACATGCGATCCCTCTCCAAATCAGTATTGGGAGACATCTCTTTAGAGAGGGTGATCTCGTGACAAGCCGGTTGGTTACCGCGCTTGGAATCTTCCATACTGAATCTTTTCAGTATGGTGTCGATGTACCTGGACTGTGAAAGTCCTAATATCCTCTTGGATCTATCACGATGGATCCGGATCCCTAGGATGTATGAGGCATCACCTAGGTCTTTCATGGAGAACCTGTATGACAAGAGCCCCTTGACAGATTGTAGCATAGGAATGTCATTTCCTATTAAGAGAATGTCATCCACGTATAAAACGAGGAATACTACAGTTCTCGCTACAAATCTACTATAGATGCATGGTTCATCTGGATTTTTAATAAAGCCAAATTCTTTGACCGTCTCATCAAAACAGATGTTCCAACTCCGTGATGCCTGCTTTAGTCCGTAAATGGACTTAAGCAACTTGCACACCTTCCTCTGCTCCCACTCTGAATGAAACCCTCTGGCTGGTCCATGTAGACACACTCCTCTAAATTTCCATTTAGAAAAGCGGACTTTACGTCCATCTGCCAAATCTCATAATCGTGGAAGGTAACAATGGCAAGAAGGATCCGAATGGATTTCAGCATAGCTACTGGAGAAAAGGTCTCGTCATAGTCCAAACCAGGTCTCTGACGAAAACCCTTTGCAACAATTCTAGCTTTATAGGTATCAACCTGTCCATCTACACCAATCTTCCTTTTGAAGATCCACTTGCATCCTACGGGTTTTACCCCGTCTGGAGCAACGTCCAACGTCCATACTTTGTTGGTGTACATGGACTCTATTTCGGTCCGCATTGCATCCAGCCATTTTACCGAGTCAACGCTCCGAACGGCCTGCTGGAAGCTAGTAGGCTCATCATAATCTATGATGCAATCCTCTCTATCACCGTCTATGAGAAAACCGTAGTATCTCTCGGGCGGATGAGACTTCCTACTACTCCTGCGGAGCGGCGTAGGAATGTCCTGTTCTTTTGAACCCTATGGTTCTACTAAGCTTTCAGTAATAGTCTGTGGTTCTGGAATTTCTTCCAGTTCTATTTCGCTCCCACTTGTTTCCTTTTCTAAGAACTGGTGTTCTAGAAAATGGGCATTACGAGAAACAATGATCTTTTGTTCCTCTGCGTAATAGAAGAGATACCCCCTGGAGTTCTTTGGGTATCCCACAAACTTGTACAGTACTGAGCGTGCCTCGAGCTTGTCCGCATGCTGCTTTTTGACAAAAGCCGGACATCCCCAAATCTTCAGATATTGAAGATAGGGTTTTTTCCCACTCCATATTTCATATGGTGTGGTAGGCACAGTCTTAGTTGGAACTCGGTTCAAAAGGTATGCAGCTGATTCTAGCGCATACCCCCAGAATGATCACGGTAACTCGATGTTACTCATCATGGACCGTACTATATCCAATAGGGTTCGGTTCCGTCTCTCCGATACACCGTTATGTTGCGGAGTGTATGGAGGAGTAAGCTGAGAGAGAATTCCGTTCTCTTTTAAATAATCCAGGAACTCAGCACTTAGGTATTCTCCACCTCGATCCGATCTTAGAACCTTGATACTTTTGCCGGTTTGTTTTTCTACTTCATTCTTATATTCCTTGAACTTTCCAAAGGCTTCGGACTTATGTTTCATTAAGAAGACATAACCGTACCTTGAAAAGTCATCCGTAAAAGTAATGATGTAAGAATAACCACTTCGCGCATGTGTAGACATTGGACCGCACACGTCACTGTGTACGAGTCCCAAGAGCTCGCTCGCTCTTACTCCGTGTCCAGTGAACGGAGTCTTTGTCATCTTTCTTTTGAGACAGGATTGACAAGTGGCATACGATTGATATTCGAACGGATTCAAATATCCTTCTGTATGTAACTTCGTCAACCTTCTCTCATTGATGTGACCTAGTCTACAATGCCATAAGAGAGTCTGATTTATTTCCGGAGACTTACTTTTGTGTGTATTCTGGACATTGAAAATCTGTGGTTGGTTTAATATGTATATACCATTTCTCAATGTACTTGACCCAATCAAAACTTGATTAAGGTGAATGTTTACAACATTACTTACAAACGCAGGTTCATAACCTTCTTTAGAAACTAAAGATACAGAAATGATATTACAAGTTGCGTTGGGTACAAAAAAGCAATTACGCAAAACCAAAACATGCCCATCTGACATTGCCAGGTGATAGTCCCCCACGGCCTTAGCATCCATGCTAGCTCCGTTTGCAACTCTGAGGGTCATGTCACCTGCCTTCAAAACCCTACGGTTTCTCAACGTCTGCAAAGAATTACAGATATGAGATCCTGATCCGGTATCCAATACCCAGGAAGTAGAGTTTATTGAAAGACAGTTTTCAATAATATACACACCTGAAGCTGAAGCCGCAACCCGCTTCAATTCCCGTGTCCTGGCTTTCCAAGCCCTGCAATCATTCTTCCAGTGTCCTTTCTTATGACAATAGAAGCATTCCTCTTTATCCATAAGCTGCCCCGCTTTCTTTGTTGCTTTTGCTTTTCCTTTCATATCCACTATAGTAACACCGCCCCTTGGTTTGGCGGGGGCTTTCTTCTTCTTTCCCTTGGCTTTCGCCTTGGACCTAGAAGAGGAAGATTCTCCTACAAACAAAGTGGATGTTTCCCTACCTTTCTGTAGGGTGCCCTCTGCACTCCTCAGCATGTTGAGGAGTTCTGAATGTTCAACTTCTTTTTCTTGTAAGTTGAAGTTCAGTATAAACTGGGCGTAAGTGGAAGGAAAGGACTAGAGAATCAAGTCCGTATAGAGCTCGTTCTCTAACGTGGTCCCAAGTTCCGCAAGCGCCTTAATGAAGCCAATCATCTTAAGCACGTGTTCCGCTACCGATGATCCGATGGCCAACCTTACCGAAAATAACTTCTTGGGCACTTCGTATCTTGCGATACGAGATTGCTCTCCATACAGTTCTTTTGTATGGAGAAATATGGATTCGAGGTCCATATTCTCGTGCCTCCTCTGATGTTCGTTGTCCATAGAGGCAAGTACGAGGCACTTGGCCTTCACGCTATCAATCTCCCATGTCTTACGGATTTCCTTATCCGCGACGCTGGAGGTGGGACCTGGGACAGGGAGATCTTTGGTGGTAAGAAGATACCCCAGCTTGTCGTAAGTGATTGCCATTTTGACATTCCTGAGCCAATCTTTTTAGTTTGGCCCTGTTAGTATGTTTTTATCTAGAAGTAACTTAAGTCCAGTCATGTCGATTGGTCGCTGCAATTAGGAGAGAGAAGAAGAAACACCCAGCATGATGCTCTTGCAAGTTTAGAGTGGTTTTTAGTTTGTCTAAATAGGATGGCTCCCACTGTTTCTCGAATCCCTCCTTAAAACCAAAAAGGAAGAATTAGTCAGGATCAATCACACCGTACAATACTTGCTTAACCGTTCGGCCAGGCTGCTGTCGGTACTTCGAGGGAGGTTTTCCAACGCTTTCGCGAAGTTCCTTAATTTAAGAACCTCTTTTCCCTGGGGGGCGTAGCCCCGCTAACACCTTTCTAGACACCGACTTGGTTTATAGCATTGATCGTTAAGTGAGAAATTTCCCGAGGAGTAGCATATACTCACAGTAGGATCGGGATCCAAATATCATCGCGTGACGAAACTGAAGGAATCCTACCAGAATCATCACACTCCAAATGGTATGCAACACTAGCAAGTTTCAGTTCTTTTGAAACTCCCGATGTGGATTTTTGCCCCATGCTTTTATGACCTTGGCGTGAGGTCAAAATGTCATAAGTCACATGTCAAGTTCTTTCCATCATTATCCAGGTTAATTTGAACCCACCCATACATACCCTTGACGTAGGCCAGAATGGCAGTACGACTGTCTCAAACCAACGCATTCTATCTATGCAACAGATAAATATCCGGCAGCTACCAATCACTATGCCTTGGCGTGAGGTCAAAATACATAGCTTGAATACTACCGAATATTTAACTGAAATGATTGAGGGTTATGGATGGTTTTGGCAAAACCGTGAACGTAGTGAACTTGATATAGTCGATGGAACGAGATAGCTTTTAAAAGGAGTGGCTCAAGCTCCGCATTTAAAAGTTAGCTTTGAAAAGAACCGAGTGGTATTTTGAAAGTGTTCCAACGACTTTTTCATGGTTTATTTTCTTGCATTAGTTCTTTTAATGCGTGATATTCTTGCATTAGTTCTTTTAATGCGTCCTATCATTTAATCCTACCATTGCAGAAAACAACCAAAATATGATGTACGCTTATGCCATTCGCATTCGCCACGGGGCCCCATCATTACCCGTTAGGTTACTTAACTAACGACAGAGTGGGGCTGGGCTAGTGCGGCTGTAAAACATAAGCAACACCTAAATAATATCATATATAGATATATGCAATGATAGACATTTCAGATCACAGATGAACACATTGGATATACTAGGAACCTGCAATTCGTACGAGCCTGTAACGAAAAGCAGATTACACGGTCGCGGTGAATAGCCAATACCCCACCCAAGACCCCTACGGGTGCGGCGAACTACCCGCCAAGTACCCGAAGCGAAGCAACCTCCCTCAACCCCGTGAGTAGGCCACTGCGCACTTCGGCATACCCGGTAGTTTGTGCACCCCGTCCATGGGTCTATCCTAGGAGCAAAAACAGTAAAAAGAAATTATACAATGACGGCTACAACCCCAACCCGGTTGTGCGGCCATACAAATAATTATTACATCAATTTACAAATTTACATGAATTGAAAGAAAAGAAAAACTCTCGTCTCACAAACCCCGGCTATTCACCCGCGACAATCCAATGAATTCATATACACACTCCAATGACATTACAGATCACAGATTTGTATAACCCCCACTAATTGACACATAGCGATTAGTAGACGTTCAATACAAATATCACATCACAGAAAAACCCGTCAGCTTATGTCTTTTAGAAGTTCGATCAAAAATACGGATTTATAGGCCCCAAACACAAAATTTTCGTTCTGGAAAATCTGGGCAGAAAATACATATTCCAAAAATCCCAAAACAACCCCAGAAATACACTGCACCAAATTTGGACCTCGGCCGAGTCAACTCGGCCGCGGAACCGCGGCGGGAGCGTGCTCCCGCCGCGTTTCCGCGGCTCTTTGAACGGTTCGTGGGACCAAATTTGGTGGTTATTCAAAAAAAGCCTGAGCCGATTTTTAAGATGAAAATTATCAACTTTTGAACAGAATAAAAATCGGTAGAAACTTGACAACTCGGGTTCGTTTTGTGACTTTTTCCTTGATCGATCTTCTAGTTACTTTGCTAACATGTTTAAATAGAGTTTAACTAGGCTCTGATACCACTGTAAGTCCATGCTACCTCTCCCGGGTACTTTCGGGTATGCGGAATTTTGTGAAAAACAATTTTCTTGAGGTGGTAACATGGACTCAAAACCGGATCTTTGTTAAACATCTAACTAACAACCTAACAAGGAGTTGTTATCTACTTGGTTAGGGGGTTATACCTTACTTTCTTGAACTCCTTCGTCTTCAAGCCTCGATGGTTGTCCGGATCGGCTTCACTCCATCGTCTCCTTGCACCGAAGATAGATCCACCTCGAAAGCTTCTACCTTTGGCTTCTTCTTCGGTCTTTGAAGAAACTAGTTCACTTGGTTTGCTAAACCTTGTGAACTAGAGTGAGTAGAGAAGAGTGTGTTGGGATTTTCTCTATGGTTCTTGGTTCTCAACACATGAGACAAGTGAACCATAGACTAAAGAGAGGAAGAGCAAGAGAAAGGAGATGAGAGCTCAAAAACAAGAGAGAGAATGAGAATGATAGAATGAGAGAAGACTTTTCTCTCTTGGCTCTCATAATCCAAAACCATCATCACAAAAAATAGTAATCAAGTATTGTGTAAATGGTTTAAGCTACAATAGCCATATCATTTCATGCACTCATTTCTCAGAAGAGAAACAAGCAAGTAAAATGTCTTTGCCATGAAATGATAGCCATTGTCATCATGATAGTCAACTAGTCCAACCTAGTCAACCGGTCAACAAAGTCAACAAGTCAACAAAGTCAACCCCTCAACAACCATGTCACCATAATACTTAATTAATATTATTGTTAATCATATATCATATTCTCATTAGGGTTGAGCAAAAAGTCAATAGTCAACAGTCAACGGTCAACAACCCTAATGAGAATCCTCTGTCTCTCCGTCGACTGTGCATACACACCCGTATCTGCGTTCCGAGGAACATGAATACAAACTGGATAAATCCAATCCCAATACGTACACTAGGATCTGGCTTAAATCAAAGCCCGCTAGTGTAAACTGTCCGGACACAGTACGTGCATAAGTGCACGGATGTGACCGAACCCTGTCGCAAAACCATGCGACCTGCCGCAAAACCATGCGACCTCTACTCTTTTGCCTAAAGGCGAATAGCTTTCTGTGTGGGACTCTAAAGACTCGACACTACGCTGGCAGTGGGTTTAACTACAGACCGCAAGCGGCACTAGCTGTGCGTAACGGTCCCTAGGTAGATGCCGACAAGAAGACTGACGAGGTGAAACCCATCTGAACTCCTACTGAGCTTGATTGTGACAATCTCCGTACAGTCGGTCTGTTCGTCTGATACATCGCATGGCGGGCCAAGGGGGGCGGTAAACGTCAGTCCCCTAATAGCGGTACAAGTCGTGTCGGAGTGAAACCCAAAACACCCTGAGATAACACTGGAAGCCTACCAGTATATCTCGATTGCCCTGGCCAGGGACTACTCGTGTAATGGCTCTCCTAGACACATCGCGATGTCAACCCCCAATACCGGGAGAGATGAATCCTGTCGAACCGTCACTGCCTCCAAGTGCTTCAGGACTGCACCCAACTACCACCTGTTTGCACAACTCCTTTGTGCCGTGGTAGGGTAGTTATCAAAGTACAGTGGGAACACACTCGAGGCGAAGTGACAGTGTCAAGTCAGCGGACTAAGCTGCACTCATGTCACCTCGAAACTGATAACTGACGATAGGTATAATACCAATCGGTTAGTTCCCGACGAGTCATGTCCAGTGTACTCGTAACCTAACGAGCACCCGTATACTATCTCCAGTACGACGTACTGATGGCTGTGGGACAGACCATCTCCCACACTGGGATGAGAAGCGCATACGCCAGTCTACTCCGGAGTATCGATGCCCTGTCTTGATAGTCCTGCGACTAGGGACCTGTATAAGTATGTGCTTATAGATTACCCAGCCCCCACTAGTGTGACTGCCATCACAACGCTGGTAATCAAGCATAGATCCTAAGGGCTCCACTAATGTGTATAGGTGATATACTAAAATAAACACATGTACACATTGAAGTAGAAATAAACCAAGTAGCATACTACTATATTGAGCAAGATTGTTTATACAAGGTGAATATCCCAAGCTTCCATTAAGTAATATACAAACTAGTATGATACAGTAATGGCCTCTAGGGCATATGCACTAACACCAAGGGCTCAACATCTTGGGCACAGTTTAATAGTATCGAGTACATACCACAGCATCGGTGGTCCAGCCGTAGAAGGGCAAACCCAAGCCTCACTAATGGCGCCGTGGAACTGCTGCAAACTCGAAGGTTCAAAGGATTTCACACGGTCATTAAGTCGAGTTAGGGTTTCATTCTTCTAGAGGGACCATAGAATTGCCTGCATGTCTTTTCGACTATTTTAAACTTGGAATAATTGGTTTCTAACATTCGATCGTCTCTGTTGACTCCCAACGTCTCCTGATTAGTGTCAAAAACTTGTAGTTTACCGCAATCAGAAACGGCGTCGCTTCGCAGCTAGGCCGGTGAGTACGGGTCGTTCCACAGAGACGGGTAAATTGCTTTTATGTGTTTTAACGAGTTGATTCAATTTGTCTTTTTCATTGGTTTATAAAAATCTATAAAAACTAGATCTAATTAATCTAATTAAAAGTCTTGCTAGGGTTAGGCTTAGGGGAAGTTTTGGAGATTAATGTTTCCTTCACCGCTTTCAATGCCTTCTTTTTTAGATATATTAGGTGTTAAGTTAATTATCAATAAAGTGGATACGAATCTTTTGGGAAGATGTTTCTTCCTCTATATTCGTATCCTTCCTTTGTTGATAATTACACTAACCCCATGGAAAACGCGCGCAACCGGCCCTTTATACTACGGTTCACCGTTACCTCGAAGGGTAGGGTGCCGTAGGGAGCGGATGTGTGCGTATGCATGGAGTTCTAACTCTAAAGTGAAGATGACATTGAAAGGGGTGAGAGATCTTATCTCTCAACCCTTTCGCTAAGGCTAACCCTAACAAGTGAGGAGACTACTCGCTCATTAGGGGATGGAAAATTATACTAGAAAATAAAAGCAAGTAAATAAATTACCTACAGATTTGATGGCTCCCTCCAAGTAGAAGACAGAATAGATCTGATTGTCACTCCCAGAAATTCTGAATTTCATTTATTGAAAAGAGGCATACATTTTTCAGATCTAAGGTTACAATTTATAGGAAAATAGGAAACCTAGGGTTACAGACTCTCGTACATGCGCAAATACAGATTTGCCCACACAAAATCCCAACACCCACAACAAAGCACCGTCATAGAAAAATTGCGCCGACACGCGCACTAGATGGCCGCGGAACCGCGGCTCCAGGCAGGGTTTGGCCGCGGTTCCGCGGCCAAAGGAAGGAGTTGGGCCATGAGACTTTTGGGCTTCCTTCTCTGCTTCTTGGGCTCTGTATTTTTATATGTATTTTCTCTGTTGGGCTTCTGAGTCTTCTCCAGATTTTTCAGTGAATACTTGTAGCGATCTTTTAACCGTTCACATGACTTTTTGGACCTTGCACTGTTCTTCGACTAGGCTTGACTAGGATCCGTCTAATAGTTGGTCAAAAATCCCTCTTTCTGTTGTTTTGTGTCTTTTTCACTGTATTTGCTCCAGAAACCCTGTATCCTGTAATATGCGACAAACGTGCGTCAAGAGTACCTGTTTATTTATAAAAAGGATAAGAATAGGGGAATGATAAATGCAATATTATGGTCTGAACAAATACCCCCAAACTTACCTTTTCCTCGTCCTCGAGCAAACTTATTTTTTATTCACTACAAAAAACCTAACCGCACTTTCGCAGGGAAACACGATTGCACTGAGCTCGTGCAACAAGCCGTTAAACCTCTAGGTGTCCCTAGTAGGAGGAGTGTTGTCTCCTGAGGGTTTTCAGCGGATTACACCCACAAAATCCTGTCAATTTGGCTCATTGACTTTTGTTCTCCAATTAGGTCTTCTTACAAGGAATTCTATTATCTTCTACTTGTAAATTATCCACCCACATTCTTCACATTTCCTCATTATTTAACTTAAGATTATATATATCCTATGGACTTACTTAGCTTTCGGCATTTCCTAAGTTTTCCTTCTAGGGTTCCATCTCCACTTAGGAATTTTTATCAACTCTACTAAAGATACAAGTTCTATTCTTCATTCCTTTTTCTCATCTAAATTCCAATCACATATCCCTACGTGTGTGTATATATCACCCCTACACTTGGAAATTCAAATCAAGCAATCGTACTCTCGTCCATTGTCCAAAGTACTAATTAGTTGGTGAATGAAATTTGCTTACACATCCTTCATGCGACCGTTAATACTTCTTGAGGTACCAACGACCGATTACAAAATGCGTTTGCACTTTAAAGCGTACTTCCTAGTCTTTGCAACACCCAAGGCTTTAGCAGTGACTCCCAAACCAGTTGGTCTAAGGCACTAGGTGATGAAGCACCCTCGCTAAATATTTTTCTATTTTTGCAGCCTTAAATAATCACAAAAACCAGTGTCCATTTTTTTTTCTTTATTCACACTTTTTCATACTAAGGACTTTAGACAAGAGCATTTCAAGGTCTCTTCTACTATTCCAAATTTCAAGGTGCGTGAATGTGCAATTTGTAGGGTATACATTTTCAGAATTTAGACTTAAGCTAGGAACTATTTTTCAAACTTATACTGTAATAAGAACATCAATACTCTTCCTTTGTTTCGACTTAGCCCAAGAAGTGAACCCAAAATTTGCCTATTTCTAAATAAACTACAAGGCATATACTTTCTACTGTTAAACTTTAAGGACGGTTATTTTTAGGGTTTCTAATTTACTAAGTCTAAGATATAGTTGTTCCTAGCCAGTTGACCTATTTGTCAAACTCTAGTCAATTAGCCAAAATTGAATACAGTAATTTTTATAATTTTGAAGTTTTTCAAATTTTTATGGGTTTTTCAAATAAATATGCAAATGCAAAAATCTATACAAATGAATGCGAAGGAAGAAGACGTACCGAGCATACCCCCAAACTTGAACTTGACAGTGTCCACACTGTCATGCTAAACCAAGAGGGTCAAAATACCGATACTCCCTTGTTTATTTATTTATAATTTTTTAATGTTTTGAATTTTTTTTTATTTTTTATAAAAAAGAAAACAAAAGGATATATACATATATACAAAGGTCCCCCCTAAACTTAAGCCTGGCCTTACACAGGCCAAATGTTAGCACCAACCATTCAAAAATCTTATCATGGTAATGGTAGAGTTGGTGCAAAAATGGGATGGAAAGAAAAGAGATGAAAAGCACGCGAGACCGTGTGGAAAGAAGAATGGTAGAATATGGTCTCGGTGGGGGAGAAGAAAGAAGGAAAGAAGAAAGAAGTGGAGTGCGATCTTGAGGGTGTAAATTGAGTGAATAAATCAGCGCAATTTGTGATGCCCGATGTGTTAAAAGCGATTGCGCTAACCTACCAACTCGTCGTGCAATGGGGTCAAATCGCTCAAGATTCGCAAGAAAACATGGTACGCCGAACTTGGTATAGGAGATGAAAGCGTAACAGTCATTTGTTCGGTCGGAACAATAGGAAGGAGGGAGGGTGATATAATAGTCAAAGGTTCAGGAGGCTGAATTGGAAAATCCGACACATCAAATAAAAATGGTTCAACCTCGATATTATCCTCAAAACTCTCCTCAGTACTATCCTCAATATGTAATTCATCCATGCCATTATCATTAAAATCTAGACGCATATGAGATTCGGGGGAAATATTTAATAACTCAGGATGATGATTTGAACATAAAATTTCTATTAAATCGACAGGTTCATCATCCGAAATATTCCCGGCGTCTATATCCTCAATCATGTGAAAATCAATTTCTTTAGACACTTCATCCACAGCATGGATATTTAACAATGTAGGTTCTAGAGTGGAGGTGTAAAGATCGAAAGGATTAGGTGCGGTTTCACTCGAAAGGGGTTCTTCACAATCTGGCAAATCAAGCACTACAAAATCACACAACTCATTTTTATTTTCAACTGGTGAATCATTTGGAACAATCGATGGAAAACCGGAGTTGTGGGTTTCAATTGGGTAAGGATAGGTTTGATTTGAAAATCCTCTCTCATTCTCACTCTGTCCAACTGCCGCCTTATACATTGAAAAATTCGGAGCTAGCGGGACACTAGCTACCGGTTCACTAGGTTGCGTAAGGGTGGCCATGGATGCTTCCACTGTCCTCATCATTTTATTCGTTGCAGCAATATATGCTTCCAACGACTCTTCCAAACTAGACTTAGGTGGTGAGGGGGTTTCAGTAAAAGATTCAAAATTGGTTGGGTATGTGAAACTCCTTAATGGCTGTGTCGAAACAGCGTCTAGTGAAGGTGGGAAGGTCGGGTATGATTGGTAGGAAGTGGGTGGTAAGACAGGAGTAGGGTCAACATATGGATAAGAAGGTGAATAATTGTGCGGATCCCTAAAACTAGATGAGTGGAGAGGGGTGAAAGATCGACTGCGAGATTGAGCAATATGCTCAGCAATGGACATCGGCCTAGGAGTGACAGAAGGACTTGAAAAAGTGGTGTCAACATACGGAAGTGGTAAAGGTTGACTAGGTTGACACAAAGTGGGTTGAAAAGTCAAACTGTTTCTCCTAGACTCCTCTATGTGATCTTTCAGAGATTTTTTAGGCATGGAGGGATCGTTTTTAAATTGACTGAACACATTGACGAACGACGCAAAGTTAGGTTCGGGATACCAAGATTCGGCAAGAGATTTATGATGTGGGGTACCCATGATAGAAGAATCCAAGGATTTCTTAGCGACAAAATTTTTGCAAGTTTTTAAAAGATTTTTCTTTAATTTTTTATTGAAGAGTTTTGCAAGACGGTTTTAGAAAATGGGACTCGTGACACAAATGTATCAACCACACATGCACAATCAGGCCTAGATCTAGGGTCGCCTAGGTCTACTAGACAGCTCCTAACTAGGGCTAGAAATAGACCTCAAACCGCCCCTTCACGGACAAATACGTCCAGGTAAGTGGGAAGGAACCACCACTACAGTGGGCCTAATTAATAACCACTAGCCTAGACACCGCAAAGTCGGTTAGGATAAACGGCCGTTGCCTATACTAGTCCTTTTCCTATTGAGCCCGCGTGTCCTTAGGTCTGAGTCTAATCTTTTTTAATTAATTGTGGTCGATGCAAAATGCTTTAGGTGTTTTCTGGGGTCCTGGGAAGGGTGATGAAATCCCCACCCAATCTTAGTTTGGTCAATTAGCCCCTTAGAGTCCGGTTAAATTATGCAAAACAAATAAAATTTCACTTGCAATCAGAATTTTTTAGCGCAGCGCAAAGAAACCTGCAGAAAATCTGTTATCGAGAAGGGGGAGAAAGACTCTTTACGCAAAGAAATCCTGCAGAAAACTTTTTACAGAGAGATATATGGGAGATTGCAGAGGCGAAGAAAAGAGAGCAAACCACACAAATCTGATGCGCTAACGTGGCAGCCAGAGCGCGGAAGCGCGGGGGTAGGCCCCTAATGCGGCGGAAGCGCGGCGTTCTGGTGGGATCGCGCTCTGGAAATTTTTGCACTGTTCTGTAATTACACTTGCTCTCTGTTCTTATGCTCCAAATTTTGATTTGCCCTCTGTAAAATTCCAGATCCGTGATTCTTCGCTGTTTCTGCAAGATCCAAAAAATACACCCTTCAAAACAGATCAAATTTGATAGTTTTTTATTTTTTTTATATTTTCAGATTTTTATAATTTTTTTAAAATTTATATAAACCCGGAAATTCACAAAAAGAAATATTACGCCGTCCCCGGCAACGGCGCCATTTGATTAGTGTCAAAAACTTGTAGTTTACCGCAATCAGAAACGGCGTCGCTTCGCAGCTAGGCCGGTAAGTACGGGTCGATCTACAGAGACGGGTAAATTGCTTTTATGTGTTTTAACGAGTTGATTCAATTTGTCGTTTTCATTGGTTTATAAAAATCTATAAAAACTAGATCTAATTAATCTAATTAAAAGTCTTGCCAGGGTTAGGCTTAGGGGAAGTTTTGGAGATTAATGTTTCCTTCACCGCTTTCAATGCCTTCTTTTTTAGATATATTAGGTGTTAAGTTAATTATCAATAAAGTGGATACGAATCTTTTGGGAAGATGTTTCTTCCTCTAGATTCGTATCCTTCCTTTGTTGATAATTACACTAACCCCCATGGAAAACGCGCGCAACCGGCCCTTTATACTACGGTTCACCGTTACCTCGAAGGGTAGGGTGCCGTAGGGAGCGGATGTGTGCGTATGCATGGAGTTCTAACTCTAAAGTGAAGATGACATTGAAAGGGGTGAGAGATCTTATCTCTCAACCCTTTCGCTAAGGCTAACCCTAACAAGCGAGGAGACTACTCGCTCATTAGGGGATGGAAAATTATACTAGAAAAAAAAAGCAAGTAAATAAATTACCTACAGATTTGATGGCTCCCTCCAAGTAGAAGACAGAATAGATCTGATTGTCACTCCCAGAAATTCTGAATTTCATTTATTGAAAAGAGGCATACATTTTTCAGATCTAAGATTACAATTTATAGGAAAATAGGAAACCTAGGGTTACAGACTCTCGCACATGCGCAAATACAGATTTGCCCACACAAAATCCCAACACCCACAACAAAGCACGCTCATAGAAAAATTGCGCCGACACGCGCACTAGATGGCCGCGGAACCGCGGCTCCTGGCAGGGTTTGGCCGCTATTCCGCGGCCAAAGGAAGGAGTTGGGCAATGAGACTTTTGGGCTTCCTTCTCTGCTTCTTGGGCTCTGTATTTTTATATGTATTTTCTCTGTTGGGCTTCTGAGTCTTCTCCAGATTTTTCAGTGAATACTTGTAGCGATCTTTTAACCGTTCACAAGACTTTTTGGACCTTGCACTGTTCTTCGACTAGGCTTGACTAGGATCCGTCTAATAGTTGGTCAAGAATCCCTCTTTCTGTTGTTTTGTGTCTTTTTCACTGTATTTGCTCCAGAAACCTGTATCCTGTAATATGCGACAAATGTGCGTCAAGAGTACCTGTTTATTTATAAAAAGGATAAGAATAGGGAAATGATAAATGCAATATTATGGTCTGAACATCACCGCGTGAAGTCGTCTCTAGCTGGAATCAATCTATCTAATGACCTCGCTCGGGGTAGGCGAACGATCCACATGTCCTAGTCATTCATCCTCGATGACTAGCGACCTTCTATCATCTCTTAGTACAACTAGTTCTGCACTAACTCCAGCATCTGGGGCAATATCTCATCGTTCGCAGCAATAACTGGCTCGCTCATCTGCACGCTGAACAGTGGCTCGACCATCATGAATAAGCAACACACCAACGGTCATCAAAATTTGGCTGGCCTCTATCATTGGCTCAATCCTCTAGTGTCGATCAGCACATCCGAGTAACCTCATAAAGGCGATCCGCCAAACGCTCGTGGCGCGAAAACACAGTAAAAAGACAAATCTCCGCAATCGTGTGTCGCCGGAATTTCTCCCTGGTCAGTCCTCGTTCGTGACGAGCTCGTGCTGACCGCAACTCTAGCTGTAGCTCTCCCTGCCCGTAATCGTGGCAACAAAACCATAACTGGTACTGATGAGGCTAGATTGGAATGAATATAATACTGAGCAAAAAAATGTACATCCTAAGGCTTCGTAAGTGGAGTAGCGTATCATAAATATGCCGCGGAACATACCCACGGTACGTCACTCTAATTTAGTCACCTATTCCATCAACCAAGGGTCATCCTACGCTCCGAAGGTAAAACCTAACGCTTTGATACTAAATTTGTCACGTCTCGAAAGTACGGAACATGACCGGCACTTAAACTACGAAACGTCTTGAGGCGTACGTAATCTAAGTTAGCCGAAAACCCAGAAATCCAAACCAAGAAAAGTAGTAGAGTGAAGGAAAACCAATTTAAAATCAAGTAGTTTTAATAGCATAAGACGAATTTATGCAGTTTTAAAAACATCAAATATTTCCTGAAAATTTCGGCAGAGTCTCCTTTGTAAATACTGGCTCCCAAACGGGATACAACATGAATAGTATACGAAATCAATAAAAGGCATCCTCAAACGGGAGCTATCTCTTCGTCAATCGACGGTCACAACCACACAAGTAATAAAATATACAACGCCAATGGCGAGGATCAAAAACTCTAAAGGAAACTCAAAACCACAAGAAATCCACAGAAATATAATGCGCGACTCTAAGGTCGAAAGAATAACATCACTGATCTCTATCTCAAAATAAATACATATTTGGTTGATGGAACTTCTAGATACAACAGAATAATGATATACAAGATATAATGATGGGTGCGATACAAATAAACCCACCTACTAGCAAGTCACCCGGAAATGGAAATAGTGCCAGCAAGCCGTAATGAAACCTGTACTGCGAAACCTACAAGAACTGTGGCACAACGGGGATGAGTTGCCAACTCGTGTATAGAATACATATACGAACAGGAATCGCATGTATGACGCTATCCTAGGTCATATAATCATAATATATAATCCTCAAATATATAACCAGCAACCCATAACCATGGCTAGGGCAATTATCTAACCCAAGTGTAATCCCATGTGCCCGTGTCAGTGCCTCAGGTAGCAATGTATCATATAGATGATGTATGAATGCATGAAACAGAATGCATGTACTGAAGAAAACTGCTTTCATAAATCAGTGAGATTTCTGTATTTTAAAAATGAGGTACCATAAATGAAATCCGCATAAAACAGTGCCCGGCATCGACACAAAACAAGTGTCCAAATATCTCGATATCTTTGTAGCACAACCTCTGTACCTCAATATCTCAAAATCTCAATGTCTCAATCACAATATCTAGGGCGCCGTCAGTCCAGACCGGCCCCTACCATCCATCTCAAGACCACGACGGTATCCTCCGGATATCCGACGCGTCGGGTAAAATCACCGGTAGGTAGTACTCCTCTGCCAGGCTCACATCGTTATCATCACGCGCTTCTTGCCCCGGGGTACCTTACCGGGTCCACCATGTACCCGAAACGGTTCATCCATCTCCTCGAATCGGGTCTCGAAATCCATCAGCAAACTCATGGTGGACGACTCATACATCATGAGAAAAACCGCACTTTTTATTTAAAAAGAGAGAAAGCAGTTTCTATAAGTTTTGCGGTTTTCCCCCAAAATCCAGAAAATCTCATGGAAATCCGAATCCAAATCATCAATAGCATGTAAAACCAGGAATATAGGCATAACAATGAATAACAGTATGCATGAAGTGACAAGTAATAACTACAATGTTAAGTACAATGTTAAGCTGGCATATAAGGCAGGTACACTAATATCATGTCAAATTACTAACTAACAAGCCAAGTCAAGCAATAATATTTTCTAAGTTGTACGTGACATTGCAATTACCGATGAAGATGTGTGTGAGCCGGCAAGTAAGTGTACGTGGTACATACGCATCATCGGTAATGGTGCTGGTGTCCTAACAGTATAATATCAACAATGCAATAAGAAATTATAATATAAGTATGCGATGCGGAGCGAACAACAATAATGAGCGGAATACTAGACACAACGATAACTAAACTGCATTACCCAAATATAAGTCCTACAATAGTGCCCTTTGAAATAACACGAATCGCGGTGTTTTGAAAATAAGGGTTACGGTGTTTTTAAGAAAAGATACGTCTTTGAAGTATCCGTTGAATCCCTTGACCTGTCTTTTAAAATACCCACGATTCATTTGTTTTGAAATGGTAGGAACCGAATCTAATCTAACAACCAACTAAACTAAAGGGCTAAGCTGCAAGCTAGACTACAGGTAAGGAAACCGCCTAACATCTGAGTCGATACATATACATACCTGTATATAAATTAGTCGGTGATCCCGCCTCAATAATATCATATCCGAAACCATATCTATAATTAGACATCCCAAGTCAAGGGTGCGGATCAATCATCAAGATATAGCTCGTACGTAAATCCGTCGTACGGCATCCCCAAATCTAGGTACGGGTCAATATCATATTCCTCACACTATTCCTTTGGTATCCTCTTTATCCAAGATCATAGTCTAGGGTACTGATCTATGTCTAGTACAATACTAATATCCTCAATATACTCATGATCTGACTACTGATCGACAATCTCGTACAAACCGATATCGTCAGCACATATCATCATCAAGGGGTATACATCGCCCGATACGGCCTAATATCAATATCCTAGCATATCATGCCTCATATCACGATCACATGTCGACCATTTTATTTATAACACTATTCACCCGTATCGCCGCCCCAAGATCCGCTATAATACCAGGACATACCTCAAGTACGAATCCTGCCATATCACCGATATCACAACAACAAAACAAATCCCATCGACTCAGCTCAATCCCAAGTATTATCCTCTAATCCGTATGTGAACACATAGTCCCATACCCATGTGAACACATAACTATAAAGAATCCCATGAGCACATATAAATAGGATTGTATGCAAGCATGTATGTGTGCATGTGTAGTGCAACACTACCCTAGGGTTCGCAACACTAAAATAATCCAGCACACCAATAACCATCCTAAACATCGTTATTAATCCCAAATAACATATAATAATTCTTGGTGTGTATACGCATCCGTATACACCACCACGGAGTGCGGGGGTGCTATACGCCATCCACCCGACTTCTCCACGTAGATATAAATCTACTCACCTGGTCCTCGCTCGCCGGTGCTGACGTCGCCACGTGCTTGCTTGTCGTCTCGAAGTCTACATGGGGGTATCTACATATCACAACGCATCGTATCGCATTAAAATCCGACTCATGACCAAAACGACACACGAATCCCACATAGGTCAAAACCTATGGTTGATTTCACAAATCGACCTAAAAACCCTCGACGTCGGCGTACAAACGCCAAACCATCAAGAAAACTCCCAACACACTCATTTGTACAATTACAAGCACTAATTATAATATAAAATAGCTTAAAATTCACAAAAACCCAAATTTCACTTAAAAAGTCATTTTTCCGAAAATCTAGCAAGCACAAATCACCGTTTTAGTACAAAACTCGATGTATAAACGAATCTAGTGGCCACAATATTCACTAAATACCTTATATAAGTCATAAAAACAATTCCCATAATTTAATCTCATTAAATTCCATAAACTCCAAAATTCTTGTTTACAAAATACCTAAATTTTAACAATTTTATAGCAAAAATGCACAAACTACAATCTAGCTTGGATTTTCAGTAACTAAAGTATTAAACTACACTTTAAAATGTTAATAATGCCATGAATACCCTAATTAGATTTTTATCTCCATTGTTTAATCAAATTCCAAAAACCTAGTTTGCTTAAAATCTTGATTTGGACAAATTAAATGCAACAATTTACATAATAGCAACTAGATTAGTTTTTTGCATTTCCTAAGATGATGAACTACACTTGATTATCCTAGTAGTGATGGTTAAACCCTAATTAAATTCAAACCCTATTCTTGAATTTTCCAAACTTGCAATTAAACCTAATTAACACTTAAATACATTAGCTTCAAGCAAAGAACTAACAAATTAAGTATTGGGTATAGATTTATACCTCACAAAACAAGAGATCAAACTTGCACACTTGACCTCCAAAATGGCTTCTAGCTCTAAGATCCATGCTAATTTGAGTCAAGAATAATGGATAATGGATTAATGATGAATTAATGTGACTTTGTGTTGATTTTTGAGGCAAAAATTGAAGGATTTTGGAGTGAAAAGGAGGTGGGGAAATTTTGGGGCTGCAAGAGGAGGGGGCTCGGCCAAATGGGAAGAAGGTGAGTGGTGAGTGTGTATGTGAGTTGAAAAGAAAGTCCAAGTCAAGGAATAATACCCATACCAAATAATACAACACCCCATGCCTTTATGTTTATTGTGTTTCTTTATAAATTCATTTCCTTTAAACATGAAGTGTGAACAATTTGGGGCAGCTTGGCTGCTGATTTTGGACAGAAAAAGAGGAAAGAGAGAGAGTGTGGTGGGTGTGGGTGAGGTCAAGAATTGTCAAAGTCAACAAAGCCCATACTTATATATCTATTTTTTTCTCTTCATTTCATTGTTTCCTTTTCTTTTAACTTGAAGTGGGGATAACTTTGGGTGGGTTTTTTTTTTCAGATTTCGGCCAGCCCACTAGGGAAGGGGTGTGTGAGTGTGGGTGAGGGAAAATGATAAATGTTATACACCAATTTCCATTTAATTTATTTTCACCATTAAAGCCTTTTTCTTCAAAAATTTCTAAACCGTTTTGGCAAACGATTTCATTTCAAAAACCACATGATAAAATTTTGTTTAATGTGTTATGATGCACAAAATTTGTTTCAACCCATTCCAGTATGTAATTTTCCCTAATTAAATATATTAGTGACGGCTTAAAATAATATTAAAATAATTAATTTCGGAAAAATTTTCAGAAAATTTGAAATTTCACCAGTGGCTCAATAAACACCAAATACTAGCAATTATATAGCTACAATATGTATATTTTATTTTATAAAATAAGATATTTGCATTTTGACTTTTAACAGAAAACCACATTATTTTACCGTTTTTTCGAAATTTCACCGAAACGATTTTCAAAACGTTACATAACTGTTATAAGACAGAGCAGGAAATTGGGGAATACCAGATTTCCCGTGCCGCCCAAACGAAGAAAGTGCATATGATGCATCTTCTTTGGGTGTGTTCATTACAAAGAACTGTTTCTCAATATCCTCTGCGTCCTGGGTATTTGATACCGGATCAGGATCCCAGATATGTAATCTGTTACATAGGGCTACAGATAGGTAGAGAACTGAGAACGGGTGATAAGTTTCATGAGGCAGAAAACGGGGCAAGTGTTGCAGCCAAGTCTGTTGGTCACTGTCACCCAGTATTACAAATACATTGATTCTGAACGAATGTTATTAGATTCCGAACCTGATATACAAAATCATATCAGTCTCTTTATAAGTAAAGAAATGATAAAATTTTGTATTGTTGGATAATGTTTTGAACATTCCCTATATCAAAAATTGATCGGTTCAGGCACGTGATCTAAAAGCATTGATGTTCTAAATCAAACTACAGTTCTTAGTATATAGAACACACACAAGAGGAAGAGTTCAGAAATGAACGAATCCTTCTTGAGGCATTATAGACTAGATCATATCAATGCGACCCGACTGGCTAAAGTTACATTTAGATGCATATTTAAATTAGAATGAATTTACATCTTGTGAAACTTGCCAGTCATGTCACAGAGATAAGATGACCATAGCTCCGTTTACTGGAAACAGAGAAAGAGTTAGTGAACTCTTGGGATGATACATGTTAAGGTATGTAGGTCCCCTGTCTACACTTGCCAAGACCGGTTCTTTATACTTCATTACATTCTCTGATGATCTCTCAAGATTCAGTTATATGTTCCTGTTGAAACACAAGTCCGAACCTTTTGAGATATTCACAGAATATAAGTTAAAATTAGAGAACCAATACGGGTATAAGTATTATGTCCTTTGATGTGATCAGGGAGGAGAATACTTGTGCATGGAATTCCTGGACTATTATAAAGGAGAATGAGATTCTCTCTCAGCATTACTCCTCCGAATACACCATAGAACGATGGTATATCGGGGCGGAGCAATCACACCCTATATGATAAGGTGTGCTCTATGATGAGTATTACTGAGTTACCTATTTCCTTTTGGGAGTTATGCACTTGAGAAGCTGCATGCCTATTGAATAGGGTTTCAATCAAATCAGTTGCCTACCACTTCATATGTGATATGGAATGGGAAGAGCCCATATCTTAAGTTGGTTAAGATTTGGGGTTGTCCGGCCTATGTCTAAAAGCAAAATCCGGACAAGCTCGAGGCAAGGTCTGTTATGTAGGACTGGAAAGATTCCAGCTATACAAACTACAGCAGATAATTTGATAAAACCAAAGGATTCAATAGTTACCAATGAACCTCAGCCTCTCCGCCGATCTAGTAGGGTTCCTCACCCACCTGAGAGATACTTCGGTTTCTCTATAACAGTGGGAGCGAGGATTGCATCATGAGATGATGACCCAACTAGTTTCGAGCTAGCCATCAAGAGTGAGACTCTGTAAGAATGGCTGGATGTTTATCGATCTGAGATGGAATCCATATACACCAACAAAGTATGGACTTTGGTTGCTATATCTGAAGGGTTAAATCCCCATCAGGAGCAAGTATATCTTTAGAAGATTACTTGGTGTTGATGGAAAAGTTGAGACTTTCAAAACTAGACTTGTTAAAGGTTTTCGTCATCAACCAGGCATGGATAATGATGAAACCTTTTTCTGGGGCCTATGCTTAAGTCCATCCAGATCCTACTTTCCACGGCTACATACCATGACTACGATATTTGGTGGTTGGGTGCCATGACTGCTTTTCTAAATAATATTTTAGAAGAGAGAGTCTGTAAGTACACAGTCAGAGGGCTTCGTAGACAGTGGGAGCAGCGGAAACGTGTGCAAGATGTTTTATATGATAAAGCAGGCATCACGGAGTTGGAACATCTATTTTGATGTATTAGTCAAAGAGTTTGACATCATCAAAATGGTAGATGAACCTTCTATAAAGAAAAAGGTAGTAGGGAGTATGGTGACGATCCTCGTAGAGTACGTGGATGACATACTCTTGATAGGGAAGGAGTTTCCTATGGTACGCTCGAGCAATCTCCGCATATCATAATGATTCTCCACATAGGATCAAAGTGATACCTACTAAATCCTGGGGAGAATCACTGGAAAGTTTCCAGGGTGATAAGGACGACTGAATGTCAGTCACAGGCATTGTCTTTACCCTTGGTAAAGGGAAGGTATGTTGGAAGAGTTCCAAGCTAGATACTATGGCATACTAGACGATAAAGGCTGGATACATCGCTTCTGACGATGCTACCAAAGAGGAAGTCTGGGTGTATATTAGTTCATGAGATGAACTTCGTTCCTACCATTGTAAGACAATGGAGTTGTGGCTTATGCCAAGGAACATCCGTCCCATCAGTGATCCAGACATATTCTAAGGCAGTGTCACCTGATCATGAAGATGGTTGACCTCCAGGGTGATTGAGGTAAGGAGAGTAGACTCAGAGGACAACACGGCGGATCCGCTCACAAAGGCCTTTTCCCAGAGAGAGACTTTTATGGGATGGTTGAGTATGAGATACTACAACCACTGCTATCAGATGGCCCTAGTGTAAGTGGGAGATTGTTAGTTATATGTATGCCCTAGAGGCCATTACTATACATATGATGCATATTGTAGTGGATGCTTAGACATATATAGGGAGGACTTTCTTGCTCGACATGATAGTATGCTATCTGGTTGCTCTTTACCTTAACGTGTACACTGATTGTCTCTCTGTTACATGTTGGTAAAGCCCTTAGGATGTGTACTTGACTACCTGGACTATGATGCGGTTCATACTAGTGGGGACATGGTAGTCCATAAGTACATCCTTCAAAGTCCCTAGTCGTGGGTGTATCGAGACGGGGCATCGATATACCAGAGTAGACTAGCGTGTACCTTCTCGACCCATACAGATGGGCGATGGATGATCCCATATCCATTGGTGTTTGACATCAGAGGTGATATACGGGTGCTCAGTGGAGACTGGGTACACTGGACGGACTCGCCGAGAACTCCCAGATGGTATTATAGCTTACGTCAGATGGCAGTTCTCTGGTGACACTGGTACAGAGTAGTCTGTTGACCCGAGATCGTCATAAAGTCTTGTGTGATTCCTACTATGCTTTGATTTCCACCTTACCACGTCCAAGAGGGCGTGCAAAACGGTGGTTTTTGGGTACAGTCCTGAATCACATGGAGGCAATGAGAGATAAGAGGGGATTCGTCTCTCCCGGTATAGAGAGTTGATGTTGCGCTGTGTTCGATTGGCTATAACCGGAAATCCCTGGCCAGGGTTGCTGAGATTTACTGGTAAGTGTTACTAGTAGTTTCTCGAACTGTTATAGACCTCATATCGACACGACTTATCGAGCTATTGGGGTCTGACGTTTACCACCCCTAGGCAAGATATGCGACATATCAGACGATCAGACCGGACTGTACGGTGTGTTTTACTGGGTAGATTCACAAGAGTGTGAGCGGGCTTGCTCATCGATCTTATGATCGCTCAATACCCGGGTGGCCGTTACGTTTAGCAGACCGCTTGCGGCTTGTAGGTGTTTGATATGATCATCACCTGCTGCCGGCGTATTGACGAGTCTTTACAGTCCTACACAGAGGTTTCCTGGCTCAAGCGAAACGAAATAGGAGTGCATATGAGATATGTGCGGGGCCGAGAATAATGCGTGTATGTGTTACCGTATTCTATTCTCGCGATTTGTATCATCGGCAGGTTATATGTGATATAGCCGGGTTACCGAATCAAGTGTTGATTCGATACATTGATACACTTGATACTAGTCGGTTATATGCGATATGACCGGGTCATTAAATCAAGTGTTGATTTAATGATTTAATATATAATTATATATTTGATATATTACTTACATTAACTAGTATTGGTTCACATTAAATGGATTTTCTCACTTGAAGTGCACAAGTTGTCTATGTGATATATTTTTGTGCACTTGTTTGTATAATTTTTGATGATACATGCAAACTTGGGTTTGTGAAAAGACTTAAACCATGTTTAGTGAATGGTTAGGGTTTCATTTCACTTATTTATTTTTCTATTCATTTTGGTTAAAAGATAAAAGAAAACAAAATGGTCGCTTTCATACATGAAGCTTTTTGATGCTTCATGCATCTTTGACAAAAGTGACCATTCTTGTCTTCTTCTCCTTACCCTAACCATTCAACTAAACCTTAGTTAGTTCTCTATACTAAACCATGGTTGAGAATATGATAAGTATCATTTTATTTTCTATTTTGGATATACTTATCATATTCTTTCTTCTTCTTCTTCTTCTTGAACAAAGAAGAAAGCTTGCAGCCATTAATGGCAACTTGAGAAAAAGAGTGAGAAATCCAATTCTAAAGTGAACCCACTTCCTATTTCTTCATCCTCTACCACTTGCCAAGTAGTATAGGGTGTTTTCTTCACAAGTTTCATGACTTGGTGAAGTGGGAGCTTGATATTGTGTTGCCTTGAAGCAGATCATCTTCGGCATCGAAGTCGACGACCTAGCCTGATCATTCTTTCGATGAAACCACCGCGAGAGTCCGGGATCCGATGGGTACAGCGGAGGGACTTCATCATGGAGCTATGGAGGTGGAGGACCGGATCTACAAAGGTTTTATTTTCCATTCACTCTTAGTTAAGGTGTTAACTAGTTGCTTGTTTCGCCTAAAATTCTAGTTAACGATCCGTATTAGGGTTTCTCGGCACTTGTAAAATTTGAAATTGGCATGGTTGATGCCTTGTGAGACCTCATTAGTGTGCCTAGGAACCCTACAAGTCAGATCTGTGGAAGTTTGTTGGATATCCCAAGCATACGCAAGGGAATATCTTCTACCTAACCGAGGAACAAAAATGTTTTGTTTCTCAGCATGCCATCTTTGTGAAAGGGAATTTCTTGTGAAGAAATTATTGGTTATGCGGTAGAACTGGAAACAGTTCCAGCTATACAAACTGCAGCTGATGATTTGGCAGAACCAAAGGATTTAATAGCAACCAATGAACCTCAGCCTCTTCGTCGATCTAGTAGGTTTTCTCACCCACCTGAGAGATACTTCGGTTTCTCTATGACAGTGGGAGCAAGGATTACATCATGAGATGATTACCTAACTAGTTTTGGGCTGGCCATCAGGAGTAGGACTCTGTAAGAATGGCTGGATGCTTATCGATCTGAGATGGAATCCTTATACACCAACAAAGTATGGACTTTGGTTGCTTCATCTGAAGGGTTAAATCCCCATCAGGAGCATATATCTTGAGAAGATTACTTGGTGTACATGGAAAAGTTGAGACTTTCAAAGCTAGACTTATTAAAAGATTGCATCATTAACCAGGTATGGATTATGATGAAACCTTTTCTAAATAGCTATGCTTAACTCCATCCAGATCTTACTTGCCATGGCTACATACCATGACTACGATATCTGGTGGTTGGGTGTTATGACTGCTTTTCTAAATGAAGATTTAGAAGAGATAGTCTATAAGTATACAGTCAGAGGGCTTCGAAGACAATGGGAGCAGCGGAAACGTATGTAAGGTGTTTTATGTGATAAAGCAGGCATCGCGGAGTTGGAACATCTGTTTTGATTAGTTAGTCAAAGAGTTTGACATCATCAAAATGGTAGATGAACCTTGTATATACAAAAAGGTAGTAGGGAGTATGCCGGTGATCCTCCTAGAGTACGTGGATGACATACTCTTGATAGGGAAGTAGTTTCCTATGCTACGCTCGGTCAATCTCCGCTTATCACAAGGATTCTCCATATAGGATCAAAATGATACCTACTAAATACTGGGTTTTGGATCTATGAGATAGATCTAATTGGATATTAGGATACTCATTAGTTGTAGTGAGATGTTATCAATTGATCCTGGGGAGAATCACTGGAAAGGTTCCAGGGTGATAAGGACGACTGAATGTCAGTCACAGGCATTGTCTTTACCCTCAGTAAAGGGACGGTATGTTGGAAGAGTTCCAAGCAAGATACCGTGGCATACTAGACGATAAAGGCTGGATACATCGCTACTTAAGATGCTACCAAAGAGGCAGTCTAGGTGTATATTAGTTCATGAGATGAACTTCGTTCCTCCCATTGTGTGACGATGGAGTTGTGGCTTATGCCTAGGAACGACCGTCCCATCAGTGATCCAGACATATTCTAAGGCAGTATCACCAGATCGTGGAGATGGTTGATCTCCAGGGGATCAAGGTTAGGAGATTAGACTCAGAGGACAACACAGCGGATCCACTCACAAAGGCCTTTTCCCAGAAAGAGACTTTTATGGGATGGTTGAGTATGAGATATTTCAACCACTGCTATCAGATGGCCCTAGTGCAAGTGGGAGATTGTTAGTTATATGTATACCCTAGAGGCCATTACTATACATAGGATGCATATTGTAGTGGATGCTTGGACATATATAGGGATGACATTCTTGCTCGATATGATAGTATTCTATCTGGTTACACTTTTCCTTAACGTGTACACTGATTTTCACTCTGTTACATGTTGGTAAAGTCCTTAGGATGTGTACTTGACTACCTGGACTATGATGCGGATCATACTAGTGGGGACGTGGTAGTCCATAAGTACATCCTTCAAAGTCCCTAGTCGTGGGGGTATCGAGACGGGGCATCGATATACCAGAGGAGACTAGCGTGTACCTTCTCGACCCATATAGATGGGCGATGGATGATCCCATATCCATTGGTGTTTGACATCAGAGATGATATACGGTTGCTCTGTGGAGACTGGGTACACTAGACGGACTCGCCGAGAACTCCCAGATGGTATTATACCTTACATCAGATGGCAGTTCTCTGGTGACACTGGTGTAGATTAGTCTGTAGACCCGAGATCGTCATAGAGTCTTGTGTGATTCCCACTGTGCTTTGATTTCCATCATACCACGTCCAAGAGGGCGTGCGAAAAGGTGGCTTTCAGGTACAGTCCCGAATCACATGGAGGCAATGAGCGATAGGAGGGGATTCGTCTCTCCCGGTATAGGGAGTTGATGTTGCGTAGTTTCGATTGGCTATAACAGGAAGTCCTTGGCCAAGGCTGTTTTAGGGATGTACTGGTAAGTGTTACCAGTAGTTTCTCGACCCGTTATGAGCCTCATATCAACACGACTTATCGAGTTATTGGGGTCTGACGTTTACCAACCCTAGACGAGATATGCAACATATCAGACGAACAGACCGGACTGTACGGTAGTGTTACTCGTTGGATTCACAGGAGTGTGAGCGGGCTTGCTCATTGATCTTCTGATCGCTCAATACCTGGGTGGCCGTTACGTTTAGCAGACCGCTTGCGACTTGTGGGTGTTTGATATGATCATCACCTGCTGCCGGCGTATTGGCGAGTCTTTAGAGTCCTACACAGGGGTTTCCTGGCTTAAGCGAAACGAAATATGAGCGCATATGAGATATGTGCGGGACCGAGAATAATACCAGTATGTGATACTGTATTCTATTCTCGCGATTTGTATTATCGGTCGGTTATATATGATATAGCCGGGTTACCGAATCAAGTGTTGATTCGATACATTGATACACTTGATATTAGTCTGTTATATGCGATATGACCGGATCATTAAATCATGTGTTGATTTAATGATTTAATGTATAATTATATATTTGATATATTACTTTACATTAACTAGTATTGGTTCACTTAAGATTGATTTTCTCACTTGGATGTGCACATTGTTTATATGTGATATATGCAAGTGTACATGTTTGTATCATGTTTGATGATACAAACAAGTTGTGTGTATGAGACTTGAACCAAATCAAGTTTAGATTAGGGTTTACTATTTTCCTAAGCATTTAACAAAATAGTATGACTTTGGTCAAAGTTATCAAGCTTCATGAAGCTTGATGAACATTGACAAAGTCAACTATTTTTGTCATTTGTTTAAGATATTAGCTAACCCAACCCTTAACCTATTGCTTTGGTTAATTCTCTACATGAGTTAAGCATGAGGGCTTAACTCAACCATGGTGCCATGATTAAAAGGATAAGTATTCATATTATTCTTTTAATTTAAAATAATTCTTTCTTCTTCATCATCATCAAGCTCACAAAAGCTTGAGAGCTCCAATGGTGCCATGAGAAAAAGAGTGAGAAATCCAATTCTAAAGTGAACCCACTTCCTATTTCTACATCCTCTACCACTTGCCATGTAGTATAGGGTGTTCTCTTCACAAAGTTTTTGATCAAGTGAAGGAATTGATTGAGTTTGAGTCTCCCCGACGTAGATCATCTTCGGCCTCGAAGTCAATGACCTAGCCCGATCATTTCTCCGACGAAACCATCGCCAGAGTCCAGGATCCGATGATCGCAGCGGAGGGACGTCAACACGGAGCTAAAGAAATGGTGGAGCGGATCTACAAAGGTTGTAGTCCCCTTTCACTTGTAGTTAAGTTGTTAACTTACATGTTCTTTCGCCTTAACCTCTAGTTAACGATCTAGTTTAGGGTTTCTCGGCACCGTCAAATTTTAATTCGGCATGGTTGATGTCTTGTGGAACCTCTTGGGTGTGCCTAGTAACCCTACACTTCTAAGTCTTGCTTGTGTTTTGGAGGAGGTAAGCCGGAACTGGAAGGATATACCGATGCTGGTATGGCGGGCGACATCGACTCCAGGAAGTCGACTTCTGGATATTTATTCACTTTTACTGGGGAGCTATGTCGTGGCAGTCACACTTGCAGAAGTGTGTTGCCCTATCAACTACTGAGGTCGAGTACATCTCAGTGACCGAGGGCTGCAAGGATTTACTATGGATGAAGCAGTTCTTGAAGGAACTGGGTGTTGAGCAATGTATTTTTGTTATTCACTGTGATAGTTAGAGTGCCATCCATCTTGCAAAGAATCCGAGTTTCCACTGAAGTCCAAGCACATCGATGTTCGCTATCACTGGATCCGAGACATGCTTGAGAGGAATATGTTAAAGTAACAGAAAATCCATATTAACTAGAATGTTTCAGATATGATGATGAAGCCATTGACCAAAGACAAGAATGAGATCTATCGACTGGTTGCAGGCATGGTGTTCTCCTCATAAGTCATGAGGGGGAGTTTGTTAGGAATCTCATTCCATATGGGTGAATGTGTTCTAGTCGATGTTACATGCAAGGTATGCATGGTTATCCTCACTCAGAGTTAGTACTTCTTGGAAGATGAACGTGAAGGAACTAGTGCACTCTAGGTAGCAATTTTAAATGATGTAAACATTGAGTTTTGAAAAATCAAGAGAGCAATAGTTCCAGTCATGAGAATCTAGTCTAAAGATAACAACCTGAAATAGACAAAAGAAGAGCAAACTAGCTACCAGGTTGAAACTACAACATTTTTAACATCTTCAAGTGCTCCTAAATTTTGTTGGACTCCATTGTAGGCTCCTAGAAGCACCATGGAACAAGCTTGCAAGTCCATCTCATCCATCCAAGATGGTCGACCTTAAAGGCTCAAGTGCAATGGCACCAAACTCTAAATAGAGTTAACCTAAGTAGTAAGGTTGCTAATCCAACTAGTTAGAAGTTGTAGTTTCTTCTTCATTATAATTTTCTCATCTTTTATATTCTTTTTCGAATTTGTTTTCTCAAGTGTAATGAGAGGAGGAAGAAGGAGATGGGAGCTCTCATGAAAAAAAGGAAAGTGTGAATGAGGAAAACCCTTAATCTATTCTAAAGAAATGGTTACAAATATATTTTAATCCAAGCCCTTGGATTAAACCAACCATCCAAATGTCAACAACCTCCACTTGATTATACATGTCGTCATACTATAATATGGTGAGGATATGTTATGCCCAAGGAATAACATAAGCTAATTAAAACAAAAGAAAAAAGAATAAATAAAAACAATATATATATTTATATGTAATAAATCACACTAAATACATATACTTGTAATTGATATCCAAGGTATTTAAAATATATAAAAGTGAGATTAATTAATAACGACATAATACTAGTAATACACAAACAATATATATGTACAAAATATTAAATCGGTACTCAATTTAATATTCGTCTTTTTAAAAAGACTAGTTCCAACCGTCCGATTATCGTCGGTGTATAAAATACGCCAGTTTTAATCGAACCCAAGGGCATACCAATGTACCACAACTACAACATTTCGCCAAAGCTGGAAACCCTCTGTGTGGGACTCTAAAGACTCGACAATACGCTAGCAATGGGTTTAACCACAAGCTCTTCGGCATTACAAGTTGTACGTAATGGCTACCCAGGTATTGTCGAAAAGGAGATTGACAAGCAAGCTCATTCGAAACCCTACCGAGCCTATCAATAAAATGTACCATACAGTCTGGTCTGTTCATCTTAGAGTACAACATATCAGGTCTTAGGGGTGGATAACATCAGACCCCAAATAACTTGATAAGTCGTTCCGGTGTCAAGCTATCACGACCCGAATTTAGTTCTTGACCGGCACTTAAATCACGCAAAGTCTAAAGGCGCAACGTAAATTAAGTAAGCCGAAACCCAGAAATCTATATCTCTTTTTTTTTCGGGCAGCACCTCCCTCGTATATTTTGATCCAAAACAGACATACAACAATATATATAGGCATCTCCAAGCGGGATCTAGATCTTCGCCAATCGGCGGGGTCACAACCACGCAGGACAGAATATAAGTATACGACGCCCAACAGCGAATATCCACATAAGCAAAAAGTAAAGCAACACATCAAACCCAACAAGCAAACATATAACCCATCGCTCAAGACTCGCAACACAAGTCTTGCTAAGTCTTACTACTTATAATAATACTAGTTTCTGATTTGATGGAGTTGACTAGATACAATAGGAATAATAATACAAGAGTGGCACGATCCAACATGTACTACATACCAAAGAAAATCAACCAAAATAGCTGTGTGCTAGTGATCCCGCTACTGATCCATGCGGTCAACCTGCAAGAACAGTATCACAATGGGGGTGAGTTGCCAACTCGTGTGTATAAAACATCATCAGGTAGAAATCGAAATAAACAACGATTCCTAGGTAAACTATATCATAAAGGTAATACTAAGATATCTAGGGTGATCGTATCTGCATATGTGCCAACAACATAATCAATGCCTATAAGCAAGTGGATATCATCCAACCATATAATCAAATGCCTGTATGCATGTGGATCTCATCCATGTGTCAACCACTGACAAAACAACTCATGCATGTAAATATCATAAAAGCATATGCAGGTAAATATGAGGATATAAATCAACATGTGTCCCATGCGACACATCAAAATCATGGAACCTGAGTGTCCAACATCGACACCCGAAACATCATGAAAACCCATGTCCAGCATCGACAATTAAATATTCATCTCTCAGGCGCCGTCACCAGGACTGGCCTTCATATCAACACATCTCATGGAACCTTAGTGTCCTACATCGACACTCGCAATCCACGGAACCTGAGTGTCCAACTCCCACACTCGCAATTCACATATCCATACATCTAATGAAACCTGAGTGTCCAACACCAACACTCGCAATCCACGGAACCTGAGTATCCAACTCGGAACTCAGAATCCACATATCCATACATCTCACGGAACCTGAGTGTCCAACTCTGACACTCGCAATCCACATATCCATACATCTCACGGAAGCTGAGTGCCCGACTCCGACACTCGCAATCCACATATCAAGAGAAACCGGGTTTTCAAAAAAATACACATTTCTTGAAATATCTCCACGGTTCTCAAATCTAAAAAATCACATGAAATCCATATCTCAATGCGTAAATCCATGTAATATGATGTATGCAACATAGAACAGCAATATGAGCATATCAAAGGAAAATCCACTATTTAAATGCATCAAGTTATTAAATATATCAAGCGGTTTCCAATTATCCAAATTCAACGCAACATCATATAAAGTGAACATGTAGCTATAGCAAGGTATATATGTAAGCATGTAGGTATGCGACATATAACAGAATGTAAGTATGTTCGTATATCATGCAACGTGGAATAGTAATATGAACATAGCAAGTATATCATGCAACATAGCATAGTGATGTGAGCATAGCAATTATCGATGATGAAGGTGTGAGAGCCGTCCAATCTGCGTAGGTGTAACATACGCATCATCGATAACGTTATAGGTGTACTAGCACATGTATATGTAATGCAATGCAAATATCATAACCATAGTATAAGGTACATCGTAAGAGAAACGCTGCAAGGTATACGTATCTACAATATATCCGAGTCGGTGAATCTATCAATCAGTATCCAGCCTCGCAACATTACGTACGGTATAATCCATCGTACGACATATAACTTAAGATTCACAACATTATATATGTATATATACCTATATCCTACGTCACATCTGTATAAATCTCATATCGTGGACCGACAAAGGTATCAATTATCTCATATCGACTCGCATCCATATAACGACATATCACACTAAGTCATCATATCACATCGTATACTCATTCTCTTTCAATTCGTACCTATCATGATTCACTTCTCATTTCATATTCTCATATGTCACTATGTTCATTAGTGTCAACCTTTATCATATTATCGTTATTAAATCCTATAATCATGTCCGTCGCATATCATTTATTACGATATAATAATCAAACGCTATTCCATATCAATGTTTGTAGGGGTGCTGTTAGTGTGTATGCCCTAAGGGCCATTATTGTATCATACTAGGTTGTATATTACTTAATGGAAGCTTGGGATATTCACAGTTATATATAAACTGTCTTGATAAACATGGTAGTATGCTACTTGGTTTTTGTCTACTTTAATATGTGCATATGTTTCTTGTAACGTATCACTTATACATATTAGTAGAGCCCATAGTATCATTGCTTGATTACCAGCATTGTGATGGCAGTCACACTAGTGGGGGCCGGGTAGTCTATAAGAAACATCCTATAGTTGTCCCTAGTCGTAGGATTATCGAGACAGGGTATCGATACGCCAGAGTAGACTAGTGTATACACTTCTCATCCCAGTTGGGGAAATGGTCTGTCCCACAGCCATCAGTATGTCGTACTGGAGATAGTATACATGTGCTCATTGTGTTACGGGTACACCGGACAGGACTTGCAGGAGAACTGACAGGATGGTATTATACCTAACGTCAGATAGCTGTTCTCAGGTGACATATGTGTAGGTAGTCTGTTGACTTAAGGTCGTCATTTGTCTCGTGTGATTTCCCACTATGCTTTGATTTCTACCCTACCACGGCTCAAAGGAGTCGTGCAAACAGGTTTTAGTTGGGTACAGTCCCGAGCCACATCGAGGCAGTGAACGACTGTTAGGGATTCGTCTCTCCAGGTATAGGGGGTTGATATCATACTGTGATAGGTTGGTCATTGCCATGTCCCTGGCCAAGGCTGATTGAGAATTACTGGTGGACTGATCAGTAGATTCTCGCATGGTTTTTAAGCCATACCGGCACGACTTGTACGGTTATTAGGGGTCTGGCGTTTACCACCTCCCTAGACCATACATGCGATACTCTTAGACGAACAGACCGGACTGCACGGATATTGTCACGGACAGGCTCAGTAGGAGTTCGGATGGGTTTCCTCACCGGTCTTCTTATTGACATCTACCTGGGGACCGTTATGTACAGCTAGTGCCGCTTGCGGTCCGTGGTTAAACCCACTGCCAGCATAGTGTCGATTCTTTAGAGTCCCACACAGAGAGTTTCCCTGCTCCAGGCAAAACGATATAGAGGTCGTATGGTTTTACGACAAGGGTTCAGACGCTTACGCGTTTAAACGCACGTACGACGTTCGGACAGTTTTTACTATCCGGGTTTGGTTTAAGCCAGGTTCTAGTATCGGGTTATTGGATTTATACAGTCTAAAGTTTTTCCGTGTTTTCACGGATAGGAGGGGCGTTCTTGTAATTTTCCGGGAAGCTTCTAGAAGAGTGGTGACTTGGGGGTTAAGGTGGCATGAGTATTTATTGTTTTAATGACTCATTTGTGTAATTCATCCTTAGAGTTAATGCTTCATTTATTGAACTAATGACTCATGAGATGAATCACTCATACGAATAAATGAAGCATGCTTGTTAAATGATTTATTTTATTTATTTGATAAAAGATAATAATTCATCTATTCAAATGAGTTCATTATTTCTTCTCATTCTCATCATCAGCTTCTCTCTCCTCAAGCTCTCTCATTCTTGAAACCCTAACCCTAACCTCTCATGTGTTGAGATCAAGGGTTACCTAGACTAATACATCCCTAACCTCACTCAATATCACCTAGGTCACTTTAATTAGCAACTAAAGAAACCTAGTTATCTCAAGTTAGAGATTAAGCTTGGAGTAGGAGCTCTCGGGTGGATCGTCTTTGACTCGAGGAGGCCGTTGTGGTGCCGATGTTCCAAGGAGCCTACGAGGAGTGGAGGACAGCGATGATGACCCGAAGGACAGGTAACGTGAGGTATAACTTCGAATCCGAGTAGTTAAATCTCTCGTAGTTAGTTAGTAACGGTTTAGATATGATTCATGCGCTCAAGTCCGTATTATGAAGATTTGATAATTGTTTTTCATATATTCCGCCTCCCCGCAAGATCGTGGGGTGCGTGACATGGACTTACAGTGGTATCAGAGTCAACTAAACCATTACTAGCTTGTTAGCAACTAATTAGAACTTCGATCGACGGAAAAACACGTAAACGAAACATCGGAACCCTAACAGTTTCTGTAAATTTTAAACGTGTCGAAAAAAATATTTGATATGCCTTAAAATTCACAGCAGGGAAATATAAGATTACTGGGAAAATACGAGCACGCAACTTTACTTGACGGCCGCGGATCCGCGGCCAAATGGTGCTTTTGGCAGCGGATCCGTCGCCGAGTCAACTCCGAGTTGACTCGGATTTGCTCTGTAATTCATGAATTTTGGTGTTTTGTTTTCCAGTATATTCTGTTTCTGCCCAGGTCACTTCTGTGCTGATTTGCTTTTGGAGTAGACATGGATGAAGGTAGTCGATCGGTGGTCTAAATTAATTGCTAATCGGGTTATTATCTGTAATGTTTAATGTGTTCGTAAACCTCCCCTAACTGCTAGTATGTCAGTTGGCAGGGGGTTGCACATTTCTGTAATATTTATTGTTTGTGTATATGGACTTGATTGGAATGTTGTGATGATTAGCCGGGGTTTGAGATGTGTTTTATATTCATTCATTCGATGTAAATGTAATATGATGTAATATTCTTTTGCGGGGCGCATCCAGGTTGCGGTTGTAGCCACCGTTGTATTATTTCATTTTTACTGTTTTTGCTCGTAGGATAGTCCCAAGGTGGGGTGCACAAACTACCGGGTGCTTTGAAGTGTTTAGTGGCCTACTCACGTCGTTGAGGGAGACCACTTCACTTCGGGTACTTGGCGGGTAGTTTGCCGTACCCATAGGGGTCTGGGGTGGGGTAATGGCTATTCATCATAACTGTGTAATTCGTCTTTTGTTGCAGGCTCAAAGCAAATGCGGATTGCTAGTATATCCAATAAAAGTTCATCTCTGATCTGGAATGCCTATTATTGCGTCTGACGAATGTACAATATCAATATATGATAGCTAATAGACGTCACTTATGTTTTACACCTGCGCTAGCCCAACCCCCGCTCTGTCGTTAGTTAAGTAACGTAACGGGTGATGACGGGACCCCATGGCGAATGTGGATGGCATAAGAGAACGTGGTATTTTCGTTGTTTTCTGCAATGATAGGATAAATGACGGGACGCATTATTATAATGCAAAGAAAATAAACCAAATTTAAAATCGTTGGAACAAATTTAAAAGAAACCACTCGGTTATTTTAAAAGATCAGAATTTTTAATTGCGGAACTTTAACCACTCCTTTTAAAAAATATCAGGTTCCTTCGATTATATCAAGTTCACTACGTTCACAGTTTTGCCAAAATCATTCATAGCCCTCTGTCATTTCATTTGGTTATTCAGTAGTATTCAAGCTATGTATTTTGGCCCTTAGTCAAGAAATAGTGTTTGGTAGCTGCTGGGGTATTCATTTGTTGCATAGATAGATGCGTTGGTTTGGGACAGTCGTATTACTTTTCTTGGCCCTTAGTCAAGAGTATATACGGGTGGGTTCAAATTAACTTGGATAATGATGGGTAGAACTTGACATATGACTTATGACAATTTGGGCTTTAGTCAAGGTCATAAGTGCATGAGGCAAAAATCCACATCGGGAATTTCTAAAGAAACAGAAATTTGCAGAGAGAAGCAAAACATTTTGGAGTTTGATGATGTTGGTAAGCTTCCTTCAACATTATCATACGATGATATTTTGGATCCCGATCCTACTGTGTGTATATACTACTTATCAGGAGATTCGTCACTTAACGATCAATGCTATAAACCAAGTAGGTGACTAGAAAGGTGTCAGCGGGGTTACGCCCCCAGAGAAAAGAGCTTCTATAATTAAGGAACTTCGCGAAAGCGTTGGAAAACTCCATCGAAGTATCGACACTGGTCTGGCTGAACGTTTAAGCAAGTATTGTACGGTGAGAATAGTCCTGTCTAATTCTTCTTTTATGGTTTGAGGAAGGATTTGAGAAACACTAGGAGGCATCCTGTTTAGATAAATTAAAAACCACTCTAAACTTGCAAGAGCATCATGCTAAAAGTATTTTCTTCTCTCTCTCTTAATTGCAGCGACCTTGTGATTTCGACTAGGTTACATCTAGATAACAAATTGACTGAATATGACTGGCAAAGGTCTGTCCAGATATCCATTGCCTATGACAAGCTGGACCACCCTATTACTACTCAAGATCCCGCCATCCCAGGTCCAGTTTCCACCGTCACGGTTATGGATATCCGTCAGACAAGGGAAAAGGATAAAACGAATGCCAAGTGCCTCGTGTTATCTTTCGTCGATGGTGTATACCAGAAGCAGCACGAGAAGATGGACTTATTTTCCATCTTTCTCGATAACAAAGATTTATATGGAGAGTAATATTTAATCTTATATCGCAAGATATGAGATCTCGACCGAATTAATTTAAGCGAGGTTGGCCATCGGGTAATCTGTAGGGGACAACGTCCTTACAATGACTAGCTATATTGATGAGCTCCAAGTCCTGGAGACCACGTTAGGAAACAGG
The DNA here is from genome assembly GCA_030015575.1 of Agapanthus africanus. Classification (NCBI taxonomy): domain Eukaryota; kingdom Viridiplantae; phylum Streptophyta; class Magnoliopsida; order Asparagales; family Amaryllidaceae; genus Agapanthus; species Agapanthus africanus. Next base: position 467,019,720 of record CM057339.1, on the reverse strand, counting down.
TCAGATACTGACATGGTTTTTCAGTCTCTGCCTTCTACCCTGAAGGAAACCTGGGAAGTAGAAGGAAAGAGAAGGGCAAAAGTTTCGGGACTGGATATAGTAAAAGAGGGACGTTCCTATTGTTATGGGATTGAGCATTGGCAGAAGGATTGCAGGGCTTTGGAAGCCAGTAGCCATGTTGTAGCTTCAGCCTCAAGGGTGTTTGTAATTGAGAACTGTTTGTCAATTAACTCTACTTCCTGGGTACTAGATACCGGAGCAGGATCTCATATCTGTTATTCATTACATGCTTTGAGAAACAGTAGAGTTATGAAGGTAGGTGATTGGTATCTCACAGTAGCAAACGGAATGACAGTGAACGCTAAATCCGTGGGAGAATATCACCTAGGTTTGACAAGTGGGCATATATTGATTTTACGAAACTGTTTGTATATACCTGGTATGACTTGTAATATCATATCAGTGTCCTCACTTTCGAGAGAGGGATATGATTTTATATTCGTAAGCGATGTAGTTCACATCCACCTAAATCATGTTCTGATTGGGTCTGGTAAATTAGATAACGGTATATACGTATTGAGTCAAGCTCAGGTTTTTAATGTCCAGAACACACTTAAAAGAATGTCTCCAAAAATAAATCAGGCTTTCTTATGGCATTGTAGACTAGGTCACATCAATGAGAGAAGTCTGACTAAGTTACATCGAGAAGGATATTTGAATCCATTCAAATATCAATCTTATGCTACTTGTGAATCTTTTCTCAAAAGAAAGATGACAAAGACTCCGTTCACTGGACACGTAGTAAGAGCAAGCGAGCTCTTGGGACTCGTACACAGTGACGTGTGCTGTCTAATGTCTACACATGCGCGAGGTGGTTATTCCTACTTCATTACTTTAACGGATGATTTCTCTATGTAAGGATATGTCTTCTTAATGAAGCATAAATCTGAGGTCTTTGAGAAATTCCAAGAGTACAAGAATGAAGTGGAAAAACAAACAGGCAAGAGTATAAAGACACTGAGATCGGATCGAGGTGGTGAATACTTAAGTGCCGAGTTCCTGGGTTACTTAAAAGAGAATGGAATTCTCTCTCATCTTACTCCTCCATACACACCACAACACAATGGTGTATCGGAAAGGAGGAATCGAACCCTATTCGATATGGTCCGTTCCATGATGAGTAACGCTGAGTTACTGCGATTATTCTGGGGATATGGACTAGAATCAGCTGCATATCTTTTGAACCAGGTTCCCACCAAGACTGTGCCTACAACACCATATCAGATGTGGAGTGGGAAGAAACCCTGTCTAAAACATTTTAAGACATGGGGATGTCCAGCTTTTGTAGCACGTGGACAAGCTCGACGCACGTTCAGTATGGTGTATGTTTGTGGGATATCCAAAGCATTCTAAGGGGTATCTATTCTATTACGCAGAGGAACAAAAGGTTTTTATTTCTCATAATGCCCATTTTCTAGAATATCAGTTTTTAGAAAAGGAAACAAGTGGGAGCGAAATAGAAGTGGAAGAAATTCCACAACCACAAACTACTATTGAAAGTATGGTAGAACCAGAGGTTTCAGAAGAAAGGGACATCCAGACGCCACTCCGCAGGAGTAGTAGGCAGTCTCATCCGCCCGAGGGATACTACGGTTTTCTCATAGACGGGGATAGAGAGGATTGCAGTATTGACTTTGATGAGCCTACTTGCTTCCAGCATGCCATTCAGAGCGGTGACTCAGTAAAATGGCTGGATGCAATGCGGACCGAAATGGAGTCCATGTACACTAACAAAGTATGGATTTTGGACATTGCTCTAGATGGGGTAAAACCCGTAGGATGCAAATGGATCTTCAGAAAGAAGATTGGTGTAGATGGACAGGTTGAAACCCATAAAGCTAGACTTGTTGCAAAGAGTTTCCGTCAAAGATCTGGTTTGGACTATGACGAAACCTTTTCTCCAGTGGCTATGCTCAAATCCATTCGGGTCCTTCTTGCTATTGCTGCCTTCCACGATTACGATATCTGGCAGATGGACATAAAGACGGCCTTTCTAAATGGAAATTTGGAAGAAAGCGTCTACATGGATCAGCCAGAGGGATTCATTCAGAATGGGAGCAGCGGTAAGGTATGCAAGTTGCTTAAGTCCATTTATGGACTAAAGCAGGCATCTCGGAGTTAGAATATCTGTTTTGATGATGTTGTCAAAGAATTTGACTTTATCAAAAATCCAGATGAAACATGCATATACAGAAAGATTGTAGGGAGAGCTGTAGTATTTCTCGTCTTGTACGTGGATGACATTCTCCGAATAGGAAATGATATTCCTATGTTACAGTCAATTAAATGATTCTTGTCACAGAAATTCTCCATGAAAGACCTGCGTGATGCCACCTACATTCTGGGGATCCAGATCTATCGTGATAGATCAAAGAGGATGTTGGGACTTTCGCAGTCCAGGTACATAGACACCATATTGAAAAGATTCCGTATGGAAGATTCTAAGCGCGGTAACCTACCGGCTTGTCACGGAATCACCCTCTCCAAAGAGATGTCTCCCAATACTGATTTGGAAAGGGATCGCATGTCGATTATACCATACGCTTCTGCAGTAGGATCTATAATGTATGCGATGTTATGTACCAGACCATATGCAGCAGACACATTGAGCGTTGTAAGCCGGTATTAGGCAAAACCCAGGGGAGAAGCACTGGATAGCCGTAAAGGACATTCTTAAGTACCTGAGGAGGACTAAGGAGATGTTCTTGGTGTATGGCGGAAAAGACCTCCAGATAGAGGCCTTTGCCGACTCCGGCTTCCAGAGTGACAAGGAAGACTCCAAATCCATGTCGGGTTATGTCTTTACCCTCAATGGAGGGGCGGTCTGTTGGAAAAGTTCCAAGCAGGAGACCGTTGCTGACTCAACAATGGAAGCGGAGTACATAACTGCTTGCGATACCGCAAAAGAAGCTGTCTGGATGAAGAAGTTCATCACAGAACTTCAGGTGGTTCCTACCAGTGTTGATCCAATACCTCTGTATTGTGACAGCAATGGCGCTATAGGTTTAGCGAAGGAACCCAGGTTCCATCAGAAGTCCAGACACATCTTAAGGCGGTATCACCTGATCAGGGAGATTGTACATTGCCGGGAGATCGAGGTGATAAGAGTAGAGACGGAGAATAACTTTGTTGATCCATTCACAAGCCATTCCTCAGACACAGTTCGAGAGGCTATTCGAGATGATAGGTCTACGATATGCCAGCTCATGGCCCTAGTGCAAGTGGGAGATTGTTAGTGTATATGCCCTAGGGGCCAATATTGTATCAAACTAGGTTGTATATTTCTTAATAGAAGCTTGGGATATTCACAGTTATATATAAACAGTCTTGCTAAACATGGTAGTATGCTACTTGGTTTTTGTCTAGTTTAATATGTTCATATGTTTCTTGTAACGTATCACTTATACATATTAGTAGAGCCCATAGGATCTTTGCTTGATTACCAGCGTTGTGATGGCAGTCACACTAGTAGGGGCATAGTAGTCTATAAGTTGTTAGTTATATGTATGCCCTAGAGGCCATTACTGTACATTGAATGTATATTGTAGTGGATGCTGAGATATATATAGGGAGGACTTTCATGCTCGACATGATATTATGCTATCTGGTTGCTCTTTACCTTAACGTGTACACAGATTGTCTCTCTATTACATGTTGGTAAAGCCCTTAGGATGTGTACTTGACTACCTGGACTATAATGCGGATCATACTAGTGAGGACATGGTAGTCCATAAGTACATCCTTCAAGGTCCCTAGTCGTGGGTGTATCGAGACGGGGCATCGATATACCAGAGTAGACTAGCGTATACCTTCTCGACCCATACAGATGGGCGATGGATGATCCCATATCCATTGGTGTTTGACATCAGAGATGATATACGGGTGCTCAGTGGAGACAGGGTACACTGGACGGACTCGCCGAGAACTCCCAGATGGTATTATACCTTACGTCAGATGGCAGTTCTCTGGTGACACTGGTATAGAGTAGTCTGTTGACCCGAGATCGTCATAGAGTCTTGTGTGGTTCCCACTGTGCTTTGATTTCCACCTTACCACGTCCAAGAGGGCGTGCAAAACGGTGGTTTTTGGGTACAGTCCCGAGTCACATGGAGGCAATGAGCGATAGGAGGGGATTCGTCTCTCCCGGTATAGGGAGTTGATGTTGCGCTGTGTTCGATTGGCTATAACAGGAAATCCCTGGCCAGGGTTGCTGAGATTTACTGGTAAGTGTTACCAGTAGTTTCTCGAATTGTTATAGACCTCATATCGACACGACTTATCGAGCTATTGGGGTCTGACGTTTACCACCCCTAGGCAAGATATGCGATATATCAGACGACGAGACCGGACTGTACGGTAGTGTTACTGGTTAGATTCACTGGAGTGTGAGCGGGCTTGCTCGTCGATCTTCTCATCGCTCAATACCCGGGTGGCCGTTACGTTTAGCAGACCGCTTGCGGCTTGTGGATGTTTGATATGATCATCATCTGCTGCCGGCATATTGACGAGTCTTTAGAGTCTTACACAGAGGTTTCCTGGCTCAAGCGAAACGAAATAGGAGCGCATATGAGATATGTGCAGGACCGAGAATAATGCGTGTATGTGATACTGTTAGTTATATGTATGCCCTAGAGGCCATTACTGTACATTGGATGTATATTGTAGTGGATGCTGGGACATATATAGGTAGGACTTTCTTGCTCGACATAATAGTACGCTATCTGGTTGCTCTTTATCTTAACATGTATACTTTCTGTCTCTCTGATTACATGTTGATAAAGCCCTTAGGATGTGTACTCGACTTCCAGGACTGTGATGCAGATCATACTAGTGGGGCCTGGATAGTCCATGAGTACATCCTTGAAATGTTCCTAGTCGAAGGAATATCGAGACGGGGCATCGATATTCCAGAGTAGACTAGCGTATATCTTCTCGACCCTTGCGATGGCGATGGATGATCCCATATCCATTGGTGTTTGACATCGGAGATGGTATGAGGGTGCTCAGTGGAGACTGGGTACACTGAACGGACTCGCCGAGAACTCCCAGATGGTATTATATCTCACGTCAGATGGCAGTTCTCTGGTGACACTGGTACAGCTTAGTCTGTTGACCCAAGATCGTCATAGAGTCTTGTGTGTCTCCCACTGTGCTTTGATTTCCACCCTACCACGGCTCTACTGAGTTGTGCAAACAGGTGGTTTTTGGGTACAGTCCCGATTCACATGGAGGCAATGAGCGATAGGAGGGGATTCGTCTCTCCCGGTATTGGGGGTTGATGTTGTGCTATGCTCGACTGGCCATAACAGGAAATCCCTGGCCAGGGTTGCTGTGATATACTGGTAAGTGTTATCAGTAGTTTCACGAATGTTATGGACCCTACGTCGGCATGACTTATCGAGCTATTGGGGTCTGACGTTTACTACCCCTAGGCGAGATATGCGACATATCAGACGAACAGACCGGATTGATATGGTAAGTGTTACTGGTTGGATTCACTGGAGTGTGAGCGGGCTTGCTCGTCGATCTTCAGATCGCTCAATACCCGGGTGGCCGTTACGTTTAGCAGACCGCTTGCGGCTTGTGGGTGTTTGATATGATCATCATCCGCTGCAGGCGTATTGACGAGTGTTTAGAGTCCAACACAGAGGTTTCCTAGATCAAGCGAAACGAAATGGGAGCGCATATAAGATATGTGCGGGACCGAGAATAATGCGTGTATGTGATACCGTATTCTATTCTCGCGATGAATGTATCGATTGGTTATATGCGATATAACCTAGTTGTCGAATCAAGGATTGATTCGATAAGCCAATACATTGAATACTAGCCGGTTATATGCGACATGACCGGATCATTGAATCAAGTGTTGATTTAATGATTTAATGTATAATTATATATTTGATATATTACTTTGCATTAACTAGTATTGGTTCACTTTAAATGGATTTACTCACTTAGTTTGTGCACATTGCATATGTGATATATTTTGTGCACATGATTGTATCATGTTTGATGATACATGCAAGCTAGGGTTAGTGTAAAGAATTTGACCATGGTTAAGATTAAGATTAGGGTTTTCTTTTTCTTATTTATTTTGGAAAAAGAAAATGATAAAGAAAATGAAATGGTGGCTTATTTTGTTTGTAGTTGAAGTTTCTTCAAACTTTGACTAAGTAACCATTTTGTCTTCTTTCTTAACCCTAACTCTTCATATTAACCTTAGTCAATTCTCTACCACTAACTAAGGTTAATGATATGATAAGTATTATATTTTCTTTAGTATTTTAATTGTCTTATCATATCATCTTCTTCTTGCTTCATCTTCTTCTTCAATGGAGAAAGCTTGCTACTCCAATGGCAAGTCATGAAATCTAGTGAGAAATCCAAAACTAAAGTTTACCCACTTCCTATTTCTTCATCCTCTACCTCTTGCCAAGTAGTATAGGGTGTTTCCTTCACAAGTTTTTCCGACTTGGTGAAGTTGGAGCTTGTTCTAGCGACGCCTCGACGTAGATCATCTTCGGCATCGAACCGACGATCAAGCCCGTCCATTCTTCGACGAAGCCGACATTGGAGTCCGGATTCTTTTTGGACAGCAGAGGGGACTTCGTTGCGGAGCCGTGTAGGTGGTGGACCGGATCTACAAAGGTTGTAATTCCGTATTCTCATTAGTTAAGTGTTAACTAGTTATGTTTCGCCTAGATTTCTAGTTAACGATCCGTACTTTAGGGTTTCCCGGCACTAGATTTTTTGAAATTGGCATGTTCGATTCCTTGTGAGACCTCACTAGGGTGTCTAGGATCCCTACAGTGGTATCAGAGACTAGCTAGAGCCTTAGGCGAAGTCCAGACGGAATTTGAAGTCCGAACGAACCCGAAAACCCAAACCTAACAAGCTCTCTGTCCAGATTTTAAAATCGTGGATTTTTCCGTATTAAAAGGTGCTAAAAAATTCAGCAGGGATTTTTATGAAAAACTGTGAAAAACGAAGAGGTAACTCCGTCATAACGGCGCGTAACCGCGGCCTAATCCCACGTGGCGCGGCGGTTCCGCGGCGCTACTGTTGATTCTTTGATTTCTTTTTGCACAGTAATTCCCTTTATAATATGCTGAGTTTTCTGGGATCTTTTAAAATATTTTCCAGAGTTGAATTTTCTGGAATTGTTTTGGGGATTCGGTATATCGATCGGAGCATCAAATTTTGTCTGTGTGGCTTTCCGGATAAATTTTAGACTATGTTAAAATGTTCGACCGGATTTAAATACCCAATTTTTCCCCTGTCGGGAAATTTCCAAGTGTTGGATTTTTCCGTAATTTAACGACGTTCTAAGTAGTGCAAGTAACGCGATGGACCCTCTAGAAGACAACAAACCTTAACTCGATTATGTGACCGTCTTGAACTGCCCTTTGAACCTTCGGGTTTGGGGCAGTACGGCGTGCCACATGTGAGGCGTTGGCTTGACCCTTCTACGGCTGGACCGTCGGTACTGAGACACGAACTGAATGTTGTTAGACTTATTTAATGTGTTGATCTGTATCGGGAAAAGTTGGGTGTTCGATTGTTCGATCGGAAAGTTTGACATTTTCTATTTATCCGGAATGGGATACAATAATTGGAATTCACAATAAGTTATGTGATAACTAAATGAATGTTATAAACGTAGCAGTTTAGTCTCACTTGATCGGTTGCCACGGAATTTTGATGTGATCAAAAGTCCGTCACAATCACGTAGCGTACGCGGATATTCGCCGGGTAAACTTAATAGACAGCCTCACTCCATAGCCCCGACCAAGTGATTATAGGAGAACCCCGTCGCCGAAAGCATCCGTTCGGGTGCTCGCTGTAGCGGTGTTCCGCCTTGGTGCACTTCGTCGACGGTATCGGGGGTGCAGCCGCCTACTAAAGTTTGCGACGAGCATTCGATCAGGATGTCGGGAATCTTGTTGAATTGCCCGACTTGGCATTGAAAAGAGTTTTCGATAATGAGACTAAAATGCGGGGTTTATAATTGTTAGGCATGCGATGTCTAAGTAATTCATTTGGTCAGGCATGCGATGTCTGAGGTGGTTGCGGATTCCAACTGTTATAGTTTTACACTTTCTTTTCTGTGACCGTAAGTGTAATATGTGATATCGCCGGTTTCGTTGCTATATGTCAACGACAATTGGGATGCGTATATTTACTTACGTTGATGACATGTGATGTTATGTGTTGCTGGATATGTTATATTGGATCGTCGTATTCGAATAGCCGGGGGTTTTTATGTGAGATGAGTGTTTTTCATTTTCATTCATGTAAAAACTTATATGTAATATTCTTTTTATTGGGGCACTTCCAGGTTGCGGAAGTAGTCACCGTTTGTATATTATTTACTTTTCTGCACTAGGATAGACCCAAGGAGGGGAGCACTAGTAACCGGGTTCTAGGGTCCAGTGGGAGACCACCTCGAGGAGTCGAGTCCGGGTCTCCTAACCCTAGAATTGGTAGGGTTGCTTGCCGCTCTCGTAGGGGTCTAGGGGTGTGGGATTGGCTATTCATCACGACCGTGGAATCCGTGTTTTATACTGGCTCGTATTGAAAACACGGACGTCCTAGTATATCCAATATTTCATATGTTTCTTCTGCTGTGCTTTATCTGTGATGAGATCATGCGATGTTCTGTGGAAGATATTATATATAGTATATATGATATATTATATAGACGTTGCTTATGTTTTACACCCGCGCTAGCCCTGCCCCACTCTGCCGTTAGTTACCTAACCTAACGGTGCACGAGGGGACATCGAGGCGAATGCGGATGGCATAAGTGTACGTCATATCTATCTGTGATGTTTAGGTAAATTTAATGATGGGATATTCATTAATGAGATTAATGAAAGAAAATAAACCTAATTGATGGTGTGGAATCGAATTTCAAAATAAAACAGGTAGCTACAGTTCTTGCTTTGCATCGTGGTGTTCCTTGTAGAACATCCTGCACCTTATTCGATAGGGAAAGGACCGAGATCGCTTCACCGGGAGTGACTCCTTTAGCAATAACTGGCAGATGCTACAACCCTCGGTTTGTCATTTGATCGCTTCTATAGTTTCTGCTTTGCACAGTGATATATATGATATATCCCGCACCTCTTTCGACGAGGAAAGGGCCGACGATCCCTTCACCGGGAGTGACCCCTTTAGCAAAACTAGAAAAGCTTCAAAAAAAACATTCCATTTAAAAACCATTTGATTCCGCAACGAGATCAAGTTCAAAGCGTCAAAGGTTTTCACAAAAACCAGTCGCAACCCTCCGTCATTTTAGGAAGTAGAGTACTTAGTATTCGTGCTGTGTTTGTTGACCATAGTCAAGGCACAATGTACGGTAGCTAAGTGATGTCTTCTTACACCGCATATGATGCGATTAGTTAGGACAGTCGCGTGACTTTGTTGACCTTAGTTAAGGGTCATGTAGGTGGGTCTAATTAATCACGAAATGATGGGTAGAACTTGACTAGTACTTATGATTTGTTGACCATAGTAAAGGTCATAGGTGCTAGGGGTAAAAACCTTTATCGGGAGTTTCAAGTGTTGAAATTTGCAATGAGATTGCATACCTTCTATATGATAGTTGGATCCCGATACCCACTGCGAGTAATTGTTACTCCTGGGAGAGTTTTGCACTTTGCAATTAGCCGATCAAGTAGGTGTCTAGAAAGGTATCAACGGGGTTACGCCTCTGGGAAAACGAGGTTTACAGTAATTAGATCCGTGCGAAAGCACGGGGAACCTCCCTCAAATTACCGACACTGGCCTGGCTGAAAGATTGGCGAACTTGTAGAGTGTAATTAATCCCGGCTAGTCTTTCCTTTTAGGGTTTGAAGGAAGATTTGATAAAAACAGTGGGAGCCATCCTGATTAGATAAAATATATAACCAATCTGATCTTGCTAGAGCGCACACAGAGTGTTTTCTTCTCTCTCTCTCCTGGTAGCGACCATATCACGCCTTAATCAAGATAATAATATGGATATATTGACCGAATCCGCTTGTTATACTAAGCTGGGGAACGTTTGTCCCGCTCCAACTTATAATTGTTATAAGACAGAGCAGGAAATTGGGGAATACCAGATTTCCCGTGCCGCCCAAACGAAGAGAGTGCATGCTGATGCATCATCTTCGGGTGTGTTCATTATACAGAACTGTTTCTCAGTATCCTCCGCATCCTTGGTATATGATACCGGATCAGGATCCCAGATATGTAAGATATTACATAGGGCTACAAAAGGGTAGAAAAACTGAGAACGGGTGATAAGCTTCATGAGGCAGAAAACGGGGCAAGTGTTGCAGCCAAGTCTGTTGGTCACTGTCACCCTGTATTGTAATACATTGATTCTGAACGAATGTTATTAGATACCGAACCTGATATACAAAATCATATCTGACTTTTTATTAGTAAAGAAATGATAAAATTTCGTATTGTTGGATAATGTTTTGAACATTTCCTATATCAAAAGTTGATCGGTTCAGGCACGTTGTCTAAAAGCATTGACGTTCTAAATCAAACTACAGTTTTTAGTATATGGAACACACATAAGAGGAAGAGTTCAGAAATGAACGGATCCTTCTTAAGGTATTGTAGACTAGGTCATATCAATGTGACCCGACTAGCTAGAGTTACATAAAGATGCATATTTAAATCAGTTTGAATTTACATCTTGTGAAACTCGCCAGTCATGTCACAAAGATAAGATGACCACAACTCTGTTTATTGGAAACAGAGAAAGAGTTAATGAACTCTTGGGATTGATACATGTTGATGTATGTAGGTCCCCTGTCTACACATGCCAGGATTGGTTCTTTATACTTCATTACGTTCTCTGATGATCTCTTTTAGATTCAGACATATGTTCCTGTTGAAACACAAGTCCGAACCTTTTGAGATATTCACAGAATATAAGTTAGAAGTAGAGAATCAATATACGGGTATAAGTATTATGTCCTATGATGAAATCAGGGAGGAGAATACTTGTGCATGGAATTCCTAGACTATTCTAAAGGAGAATGTGATTCTCTCTCAGCATTACTCCTCCGTATACACCATTGCATGATGGTATGTCGGGGCGGAGCAGATACACCCTATTTGATATGGTGTGCTCTATGATGAGTACTACTGAGTTACCTTTTTCCTTAAAGGGGTTATACACATGAGAAGTTGCATACCTATTGAATATGGTTCGAATCAAATCATTGCCTACCGCTTCATATGTGATATGGAAAGGGAAGAGCCTATATCTTAAGTTAGTTAAGATTTGGGGTTATCCGGCCTATGTCTGAAAAGCGAGATCCGGACAAGCTCGAGGCAATGTCAGTTATGTACAACAGGAAATGTTCCAGCTATACAAACTGCAACTGATGATTTGACAGAACCAAAGGATTCAGTAGATGCCAACGAACCTCAGCCTCTCCGCCGATCTAGTAGGGTTCCTCACCCACCTGAGAGATACTTCGGTTTCTCTATGACAGTGGAAGCGAGGATTTCATCATGAGATGATGACCCAACTAGTTTCGAGCTGGCCATCAGGAGTGAGACTCTGTAAGAATGGCTGGATGTTTAGCGATCTGAGATGGAATCCTTATACACCAACAAAGTATGGACTTTAGTTGCTATATCTGAAGGGTTAAATCCCCATCAGGAGCAAGTATATCTTGAGAAGATTACTTGGTGTACATGGAAGAGTTGAGACTTTCAAAGCTAGACTTGTTAAAGGTTTGCATCATTGACCAGGTATGGATTATGTTGAAACCTTTTCTAAGGATCTATGCTTAAGTCCATCCAGATCCTACTTGCCACGGCTACATACCATGACTACGATATCTGGTGGTTGGGTGTCATGACAGCTCTTCTAAAATGATGTTTTGGAAGAGAGTGTCTATAAATACACAGCCAGAGGGCCTCGTAGACAGTGGGAGCAGCGGAAACGTGTGCAAGATGCTTTATAGGATAAAGCAGGCATCGCGGAGTTGGAGCATCTGTTTTGATGAAGTAGTCAAAGAAGTTGACATCATCAAAATGGTAGATGAACATTGTATAAACGAAAAGGTAGTAGGGAGTATGGTGGTGATCCTCGTAGAGTACGTGGATGACATACTCTTGATAAGAAAGGAGTTTCTTATGCTACGCTCGATCAATCTCCGCTTATCACAATGATTCTCCACATAGGATCAAAGTGATACCTACTAAATCCTGAATTTTGGATCTATGAGATAGATCTAAATGGATGTTAGGATACTCACTAGTTGTAGTGAGATGGTATCAATCGATCCTGGGGAGAATCACTGGAAGTGTTCCAGGGTGATAAAAACGACTGAATGTCAGTCGCAGGCATTGTCTTTACCCTCAGTAAAGGGATGGTATGTTGGAAGAGTTCCAAGCTAGATACCGTGACATACTAGATGATAAAGGCTGGTAACATCGCTATTGAAGATACTACCAAAGAGGAAGTTTGGGTGTATATTGGTTCATAAGATGAACTGGGTTCCTGCCATTGTATGACAATGGAAGTGTGGCTTCTGCCCTGGAACCTTGGTCCCATCAGTGACCCAGACAAATTCTGAGGCAGCATCACCTGATCATGGAGATAGTTGATCTCCAGGGTGATCGAGGTCAGGAGAGTAGACTCAGAGGACAACACGGCGGATCCACTCACGAAGGCCTTTTCCTAGAGAGAGACTCATATGGGATGGTTGAGTATTAGATACTGAGACCACTGCTACAGATGGCCCTAGTGCAAGTGGAAGATTGTTAGTTATATGTATGCCCTAGAGGCCATTACTGTACATTGGATGTATATTGTAGTGGATGCTGGGACATATATAGGTAGGACTTTCTTGCTCGACATGATAGTACGCTATCTGGTTGCTCTTTATCTTAACATGTATACTTTCTGTCTCTCTGATTACATGTTGATAAATCCCTTTGGATGTGTACTCGACTTCCAGGACTGTGATGCAGATCATACTAGTGGGGCCTGGATAGTCCATGAGTACATCCTTGAAATGTTCCTAGTCGAAGGAATATCGAGACGGGGCATCGATATTCCAGAGTAGACTAGCGTATATCTTCTCGACCCATGCGATGGGCGATGGATGATCCCATATCCATTGGTGTTTGACATCGGAGATGGTATGCGGGTGCTTAGTGGAGACTGGGTACACTGAACGGACTCGCCGAGAACTCCCAGATGGTATTATACCTCACGTCAGATGGCAGTTCTCTGGTGACATTGGTACAGCTTAGTCTGTTGACCCAAGATCGTCATAGAGTCTTGTGTGTCTCCCACTGTGCTTTGATTTCCACCCTACCACGGCTCTCCTGAGTTGTGCAAACAGGTGGTTTTTGGGTACAGTCCCGATTCACATGGAGGCAATGAGCGATAGGAGGGGATTCGTCTCTCCCGGTATTGGGGGTTGATGTTGTGCTATGCTCGACTGGCCATAACAGGAAATCCCTGGCCAGGGTTGCTGTGATATACTGGTAAGTGTTATCAGTAGTTTCACGAATGTTATGGACCCTATGTCGGCATGACTTATCGAGCTATTGGGGTCTGACGTTTACCACCCCTAGGCGAGATATGCGACATATCAGACGAACAGACCGGACTGATATGGTAAGTGTTACTGGTTGGATTCACTGGAGTGTGAGCGGGCTTGCTCGTCGATCTTCAGATCGCTCAATACCCAGGTGGCCGTTACGTTTAGCAGACCGCTTGCGGCTTGTGGGTGTTTGATATGATCATCATCCGCTGCCGGCGTATTGACGAGTCTTTAGAGTCCTACACAGAGGTTTCCTAGATCAAGCGAAACGAAATGGGAGCGCATATGAGATATGTACGGGACCGAGAATAATGCGTGTATGTGATACCGTATTCTATTCTCGCGATGAATGTATCGATTGGTTATATGCGATATAACCTAGTTGTCGAATCAAGGATTGATTCGATAAGCCGATACATTGAATACTAGCCGGTTATATGCGACATGACCGGATCATTGAATCAAGTGTTGATTTAATGATTTAATGTATAATTATATATTTGATATATTACTTTGCATTAACTAGTATTGGTTCACTTTAAATGGATTTACTCACTTAGTTTGTGCACATTGCATATGTGATATATTTTGTGCACATGATTGTATCATGTTTGATGATACATGCAAGCTAGGGTTAGTGTAAAGAATTTGACCATGGTTAAGATTAAGATTAGGTTTTTCTTTTTCTTATTTATTTTGGAAAAAGAAAATGATAAAGAAAATGAAATGGTGGCTTATTTTGTTTGTAGTTGAAGTTTTTTCAAACTTTGACTAAGTAACCATTTTGTCTTCTTTCTTAACCCTAACTCTTCATATTAACCTTAGTCAATTCTCTACCACTAACTAAGGTTAATGATATGATAAGTATTATATTTTCTTTAGTATTTTAATTATCTTATCATATCATCTTCTTCTTTCTTCATCTTCTTCTTCAATGGAGAAAGCTTGCTACTCCAATGGCAAGTAATGAAATCTAGTGAGAAATCCAAAACTAAAGTTTACCCACTTCCTATTTCTTCATCCTCTACCTCTTGCCAAGTAGTATAGGGTGTTTCCTTCACAAGTTTTTCTGACTTGGTGAAGTTGGAGCTTGTTCTAGCGACGCCTCGACGTAGATCATCTTCGACATCGAACCGACGATCAAGCCCGTCCATTCTTCGACGAAGCCGACATTGGAGTCCGGATTCTTTTTGGACAGCGGAGGGGACTTCGTTGCGGAGCCGTGGAGGTGGTGGACCGGATCTACAAAGGTTGTAATTCCGTATTCTCATTAGTTAAGTGTTAACTAGTTATGTTTCGCCTAGATTTCTAGTTAACGATCCGTACTTTAGGGTTTCCCGGCACTAGATTTTTTGAAATTGGCATGTTCGATGCCTTGTGAGACCTCACTAGGGTGCCTAGGATCCCTACAGATACCGCATTCTATTCTCACGATGAATGTATCGAATGGTTGTATGAGATATAACCTAGTTATCGATTCATGCGTTGATTCGATAAGTCGGTACATTGGATACTAGTCGGTTATGTGTGACATGACCGGATCATTGAATCAATTGTTGATTTAATGATTTAATGTATAATTATATATTTGATATATTACTTTTCATTAACTAGTATTGGTTCACTTTAAATGGATTTTCTCACTTGGATGTACAAGTTGTATATGTGATATTCTTTTTGTGCAAATGATTGTATCATGTTTGATGATACATGTTTACTTGGTTAAGTGTAAAGAATTGAACCTTGATTAAACATATAATTAGGGTTTTCTTTTTCTTATTCATTTATCTATTTATTTATCTTATTCATTTTTGGAAAAGAGAAAGATGAATGGTAGCTTTATTTGTTTTTAGTTGAACATTCATGAAACTTTGACTAAGTCACCATTCTTGTCTCATGCTTAACCCTAACCATATGAACTAACCATTGTACATTCTCTACACTTAACCAAGGGTTAGTAAATGATAAGTATTAATTTATTTATCTAATTTACATAACTTATCATATAATCTTCTTCTTCTTCTTCATCTTCTTCAAAGAAGAAAAGCTTGCTTCATCAATGGTGATTGATGAAAATGAGTGAGAAATCCAATTCTAAAGTGAACCCACTTCCTATTTCTTCATCCTCTACCTCTTGCCAAGTAGTAGAGTGTGTTTTCTTCACAAGTTTCTTGACTTGGTGAAGTTGGAGCTTGATCTAGCGATGCCTCGACGTAGATCATCTTCGGCATCGTCGTCGATGACCTAGCCCGTCCATTCTCCGATGAAGCCGACACTAGAGCCCGGGGTTCGACTTGGACAGCGAGGAGACTTCATTGTGGAGCTATGGAGGTGGAGGACCGGATCTACAAAGATTGTATATCCGTTCTTTTAGTTTAGTTGTAAACTAGTTTCATTTTATCGCCTAAAATCTAGTTAACTATCCGTATTAGGGTTTCTCGGCACGTGTAATTTTTGAAATTGGCATGGTTGATGCCTTGTGAGACCTCATTAGAGTGCCTAGGAACCCTACAGTGGTATCAGAGCCTAGCTAGAGCCTTAGGCGATGCGTAGACGGAGTTAGAAATCCGATCGAACTGAAACCGTAACCCTAATATTGCTCTCTGTACATTTTTGAAAATCGTGGATTTTTGAGAATTAAAAATATGCAGAAAACTCAGTAAAAGATTCTAAGAATTACTGTATAAAACGGAGCCCTTAATTACATAAAAGTGCGGCGGAACCGCGGCATTAGCATGCTAATGCGGCGGTTCCACGGCCCTTTTGTCTCTTCTCCCATTAAATTTTGCACAGTAATTCCTATTTGGCAGTGCTGGTTTTCCTAGGAATTTTTAATCTGAAATCAAGCGTTCAGTATTTTGGGTTGTATTGGGAGTTCGTACATTCGATCGGATTGTCAAACTTTGTCTATGTGTTTTTCCGGATAATTTTAGAGTATGTTAAAAAGTTCGACCGGATATAAATACCCAATTTTTCTCCTGTCGGGAAATTTCCAAGTGTTGGATATTTCTGTAGTTTAATCACGTTCTAAGTAGTGCAAGTAACACGATGGTCCCTCTAGAAGACAACAAACCTTAACTCGATTATGTGACCGTCTTGAACTGCCCTTTGAACTTTAGGGTTTGGGGCAGTACGGCGTGCCACATGTGAGGCGTTGGCTTGACCCTCCTACGGCTGGACCGTTGGTACTGAGGCACGAACTGAATGTCGTTAGCCTTATTTCATGTGTTGAGCTGTATCGGGAAAACTTGGGTGTTCGATTGTTCGATCGGAAAGTTTAACATTTTCTATTTATCCGGAATGTGATACAATAATTGGAATTCACAAGCAGTTATGAGATAACTGAATGAATGTTATAAACATAGCAGTTTTGTCTCACTTGATCGGTTGGCACGGGATTTTGATGTGATCCAAAGTCCGTCGCAATCACGTAGTGTACGCGGATACTCGCCGGATAAACTTAATAGACAGCCTCACTCCATAGCCCCGACCAAGTGACTGTAGGAGAACCCCGTCGCCGAAAGCATCCGTTCGGGTGCTCGCGGTAGCGGTGTTCCGCCTTGGTGCACTTCGTCGACGATATCGGGGGTGCAGCCGCCTACTAAAGTTTGCGACGAGCATTCGATCAGGATGTCGGGAATCTTGTTGAATTGCCCGACTTGATATTGAAAAGTGTTTTCGATTATGAGACTAAAATGCGGGATTTATAATTGTTAGGCATGCGATGTCTAAGGAATTCATTTGATTAGGCATATGATATCTAAAAAGGTTGCGGATTCCAACTGTTGTAGTTTTACACTTTTTTTCTGTGACCGTAAGTGTAATATGTGATATCGCCGGTTTCGTTGCTATATGTCAACGAGAATTGGGATGGGCATATTTACTTACGTTGATGACATGTGATGTTATGTGTTGCTGGATATGTTATATTGGATCGTCGTGTTTGAATACCCGGGGGTTTTTATGTGAGATGAGTGTTTTTCATTTTCATTCATATGAAAACTTGTATGTAATATTCTTTTATTTGGGGCACTTCCAGGTTGCGGAAGTTGTCACCTTTGTATATTATTTACATTTCCGCACTAGGATAGACCCAAGGAGGAGGGCACAAGTAACCGGGTTATGGAGTCCAGTGGGAGACCAACTCGAGGGGTCGAGTCCGGGTCTCCTAACTCCAGAATTGGTAGGGTTGCTTGCCGCTCTCGTAGGGGTCTAGGGGTGTGGGTTTGGCTATTCATCACGACCGTGGAATCCGTGTTTTATACTGGCTCGTATTAAAAACACGGATGTCCTACTATATCCAATGTTTCATATGATTCTTCTGCTACGATATCTGTGATGTGATCATTTGAGATGTTCTGTGATAGATACTATATATAGTATATATGATATATTATATAGACGTTACTTATGTTTTACACCCGCGCTAGCCCTGCCCCGCTCTGCCGTTAGTTACCTAACCTAACGGTGCACGAGGGGACATCGAGGTGAATGCGGATGGCAAAAGTGTACGTCGTATTTATCTGTGATGTTTAGGTGTTTAAATGATGGGACTTCATTAATGTGATTAATGGAATAAAAGAAACCTAAGATGTTGTGGAATCGAATTTCAAAATAAAACAGGTAGCTACAGTTCTTGCTTTGCACAGCGGTATATATGATATATCCTGCACCTTATTCGATGAGGAAAGGACCGAGATCCCTTCACCGAGAGTGACTCCTTTAGCAATAACTGGCAGATGCTACACATTCGGTTTGTCTTTTGTTTGCTTTTAAGAGTTTTTGCTTTGCACAGTGATATATATGATATATCCCGCACCTCATTCGACGAGGAAAGGACCGACGATCCCTTCACCGGGAGTGACTCCTTTAGCAAAACTAGAAAAGCCTCAAAAACACTCAATTTCAAAATTCATTCGATCCTACAACGATATCAAGTTCATTACGCAATAGGTTTTCAGAAAAACCTGTCATAGCCCTCCGTCATTTCAGATAAGTGGTAGTTAGTATTCATGCTACGTTTGTTGGCCTGCGTCAAAGCGTAGTGTACGGTAGCTAACTAGTATTTATCTGCTTATGCATATGATGCAGATTGGATTAGGGTAGTCGTGCGACTTTGTTGGCCTGCATCAAGGGTCGTGCGGTTGGGTTTAATTCAATCAGGAAATGACGGGTTGAACTTGACCAGCGCACTATGGTTTGTTGGCCTGCGTCAAGGTCATAGGACGATTGGGGCAAAATATTATCGGGAATTTCAAAGTGTTGAAATTTGCAATGAGATTGCATACCTTCTATGAGATAGTTGGATCCCGATACCCGCTGTGAGTAAGAGTTACTCCTGGGAGAGTTTTACATATTACAATTAGCCGATCAAGTAGGTGTCTAGAAAGGTTTCAACGGGGTTATGCCTCTGGGAAAACGAGGTTTACATTAATTAGGTTCGTGCGAAAGCACGGGGGACCTCCCTCAAAGTACCGACACTGGCCTGGCTGAAACATTGGCGAACTTGTAGTGTGTAATTAATCCCGGCTAGTCTTTCCTTTTAGGGTTTGAAGGAAGATTTGATAAAAAGCAGTGGGAGCCATCCTGATTAGATAAAATAATAACCAATCTATTCTTGCAAGAGCGCACGCTGAGTGTTTTCTTCTCTCTCTCTCCAGGTAGCGACCATGTCACGCCTTAATCAAGATAATAATACGGATTATTGACCGAACCCGCTTGTTTTACTGAGCTGGGGAACGTTGGTTCCGCTCCAACTTATAATTGTTATAAGACAGAGCAGGAATAAGGGGAATACCAGATTTCCCGTGCCGCCCAAACGAAGAGAGTGCATGCTGATGCATCATCTTCGGGTGTGTTCATTACAAAGAACTGTTTCTCTGTATCCTCTACGTCCTGGGTATGTGATACCAGATCAGGATCCCAGATATGTAATCTGTTACATAGGGCTACAGATAGGTAGAAAAACTGAGAACAGATGATAAGTTTCTTGAGACAGAAAACTGGGCAAGTGTTGCAGCCAAGTCTGTTGGTCACTGTCACCCTGTATTCTAAATACATTGATTCTGAATAAATGTTATTAGATACCGAACCTGATATACAAAATCATATCAGTCTCTTTATCAGTAAAGAAATGATAAAATTTTGTATTGTTGGATAATGTTTTGAACATTTCCTATATCAAAAGTTGATCGGTTCAGGCACGTTATCTAAAAGCATTGTGTTATAAATCAAACTACAGTTCCTAGTATACAGAACACACACAAGAGGAAGAGTTCAGAAATGAACGAATCCTTCTTGAGGTATTGTAGACTAGGTCATATCAATGCGACCCGACTGGCTGAAGTTACATTTTGATGCATATTTAAATCAGTTTGAATTTACATCTTGTGAAACTTGCCAGTTATGTCACAAAGATAAGATGACCACAACACTGTTTATTAGAAACAGAGAAAGAGTTAGTAACTCTTGGGATGATACATGTTGATGTATGTAGGTCCCCAGTCTACACATGCCATGACCGGTTCTTTGTACTTCATTACATTCTCTGATGATCTCTTTAGATTCAGACATATGTTCTTGTTGAAACACAAGTCAGAACCTTTTGAGATATTCACAGAATATAAGTTAGAAGTAGAGAACCAATACGGGTATAAGTATTATGTCCCTTGATGAGATCGAAGAGGAGAATACTTGAGCACGGAAATCCTGGACTATTCTAAAGGAGAATGAGATTCTCTCTCAGAATTACTCCTCCGTGTACACCATAGCACGATGGTATATCGGGGTGGAGCAATCACACCCTATATGATATGGTGTGCTCTATGAAGAGTATTACTGAGTTGCCTATTTCCTTTTGGGGGTTATGCACTTATGAAGCTGCATACCTATTGAATAGGGTTCCAATCAAAATCAGTTGCCTACCGCTTCATATGTGATATGGAAAGGGAAGAGCCCATATCTTAAGTTGGTTAAGATTTGGGGTTGTCTGGCCTATGTCTAAAAGCAAAATCCGGACAAGCTCGAGGCAAGGTCTGTTATGTAGAACTGGAAATGTTCTAGCTATACAAATTGCAGCTGATGATTTGATAGAACCAAAGAATTCAATAGTAACCAACGAACCTCAGCCTCTCCACCGATCTAGTAGGGTTCCTTACCCACCTGAGAGATACTTTGGTTCCTCTATGGAAGTGGGAGCGAGGATTGCATCATGAGATGATGACCCAACTTGTTTCGAGCTGGCCATCAGGAGTGGGACTCTGTAAGAATGGCTGGATGCTTAGTGATCTGAGATGGAATCCTTATACACCAACAAAGTATGGACTTTGGTTGCTATATCTGAAGGGTTAAATCCCCATCAGGAGCAAGTATATCTTGAGAAGATTACTTGGTGTACATGGAAAAGTTGAGACTTTCAAAGCTAGACTTGTTAAAGGTTTGCATCATTGACCAGGTATGGATCATGATGAAACTTTTTCTAAAAGATCTATGCTTAAGTCCATCCAGATCCTACTTGCCACGGCTACATACCATGACTACGATATCTGGTGGTTGGGTGTCATTACTACTTTTCTAAATACTGATTTAGAAGAGAACGTCTGTAAGTACACAGCCAGAGGGCCTCGTAGACAGTGGGAGCAGCAGAAACGTATGCAAGATGCTTTATAGGATAAAGCAGGCATCGCGGAGTTGGAACATCTGTTTTGATGTGGTAGTCAAAAAGTTTGACTTCATCATAATGGTAGATGAACCTTGTATATACAAAAAGGTAGTAGGGAGTATGGTGGCGATCCTCGTAGTGTACGTGGATGACATACTGTTGATAGGGAAGAAGTTTCCTATGCTATGCTCGGTCAATCTCCGCTTATCACAAGGATTCTCCATAAAGGATCAAAATGATACCTCCTAAATTCTGAGTTCTCATCTATGAGATAGATGTAATTGGATGTTAGGATACTCACTAGATATAGTTAGATGGTATCAATCGATCCTGGGGAGAATCACTGGAAGGGTTCCAGGGTGATAAAGACGACTGAATGTCAGTCACAGGCATTGTCTTTACCCTCAGTAAAGGGACGGTATGTTGGAAGAGTTCCAAGCTAGATACCGTGACATACTAGAGGTAAAGGCTAGATATATCGCTACTTAAGATGCTACCAAAGAGGCAGTCTGGATGTATATTTGTTCAAGAGATGAACTTCGTTCCTACCATTGTGAGACAATGGAGTTGTGGCTTATGCAAGGAACGTCCATCCTATCAGTGATCCAGACATATTCTGAGGCAGCATCACCCGATCATGGAGATAGTTGATCTCCAGGGTGATCGAGGTTAGGAGAGTAGACTTAGAGGATAACACAGCGGATCCACTCACGAAGGCCTATTCCCAGAGAGAGACTTTTATGGGATGGTTGAGTATGAGATACTACAACCACTGCTACAGATGGCCCTAGTGCAAGTGGGAGATTGCTAGTTATATGTATGCCCTAGAGGCCATTACTGTACATTGAATGTATATTGTAGTGGATGCTGGGACATATATAGGGAGGACTTTCTTGCTCGACATGATAGTATGCTATCTGGTTGCTCTTTACCTTAACGTGTACACAGATTGTCTCTCTATTACATGTTGGTAAAGCCCTTAGGATGTGTACTTGACTACCTGGACTATGATACAGATCATACTAGTGGGGACATGGTAGTCCATAAGTACATCCATCAAGGTCCCTAGTCGTGGGTGTATCGAGACGGGGCATCGATATACCAGAGTAGACTAGCGTATACCTTCTCGACCCATACAGATGGGTGATGGATGATCCCATATCCATTGGTGTTTGACATAAGAGATGATATACGGGTGCTCAGTGGAGTCTGGGTATACTGGACGGACTCGCCGAGAACTCCCAGATGGTATTATACCTTACGTCAGATGGCAGTTCTCTGGTGACACTGGTATAGAGTAGTCTGTTGACCCGAGATCGTCATAGAGTCTTGTGTGGTTCCCACTGTGCTTTGATTTCCACCTTACCACGTCCAAGAGGGCATGCAAAACGGTGGTTTTTGGGTACAGTCCCGAGTCACATGGAGGCAATGAGCGATAGGAGGGGATTCGTCTCTCCCGGTATAGGGAGTTGATGTTGCGCTGTGTTCGATTGGCTATAACAGGAAATCCCTGGCCAGGGTTGCTGAGATTTACTGGTTAGTGTTACCAGTAGTTTCTCGAATTGTTATAGACCTCATATCGACACGACTTATCGAGCTATTGGGTTCTGACGATTACCACCCTTAGACAAGATATGCGACATATCAGACGACGAGACAGGACTGTACGGTAGTGTTACTGGTTGGATTCACTGGAGTGTGAGCGGGCTTGCTCGTCGATCTTCTCATCGCTCAATACCCGGGTGGCCGTTACGTTTAGCAGACCGCTTGCGGCTTGTGGGTGTTTGATATGATCATCATCTGCTGCCGGCGTATTGACGAGTCTTTAGAGTCCTACACAGAGGTTTCCTGGCTCAAGCGAAACGAAATAGGAGCGCATATGAGATATGTGCAGGACCGAGAATAATGCGTGTATGTGATACCGCATTCCATTCTCGCGATGAATGTATCGAATGGTTGTATGAGATATAACCTAGTTATCGATTCAAGCGTTGATTCGATAAGTCGGTACATTGGACACTAGTCGGTTATGTGTGACATGACCGGATCATTGAATCAATTGTTGATTTAATGATTTAATGTATAATTATATATTTGATATATTACTTTGCATTAACTAGTATTGGTTCACTTTAAATGGATACTTGGATGTATAAGTTGTATATGTGATATACTTTTTGTGCAAATGATTGTATCATGTTTGATGATACATGTTTACTTGGTTAAGTGTAAAGAATTGAACCTTGGTTAAACATATAATTAGGGTTTTCTTTTTCTTATTCATTTATCTATTTATTTATCTTATTCATTTTTGGAAAAGAGAAAGATGAATGGTGGCTTTATTTGTTTTTAGTTGAACATTCATGAAACTTTGACTAAGTCACCATTCTTGTCTCTTGCTTAACCCTAACCATATGAACTAACCATAGTACATTCACTACACTTAACCAAGGGTTAGTAAATGGTAATTATTGATTTATTTATCTAATTTACATAACTTATCATATAATCTTCTTCTTCTTCTTCATCTTCTTCAAAGAAGAAAAGCTTGCTTCATCAATGGTGATTGATGAAAATGAGTGAGAAATCCAATTCTAAAGTGAACCCACTTCCTATTTCTTCATCCTCTACCACTTGCCAAGTAGTAGAGTGTGTTTTCTTCACAAGTTTCTTTACTTGGTGAAGTTGGAGCTTGATCTAGCGATGCCTCGACGTAGATCATCTTCGGCATCGTCGTCGATGACCTAGCCCGTCCATTCTCCAATGAAGCCGACGCTAGAGCCCGGCGTCCGACTTGGACAGCGAGGAAGCTTCCTTGCGGAGCTATGCAGGTGGAGGACCGGATCTACAAAGGTTGTATATCCGTTCTTTTAGTTTAGTTGTAAACTAGTTTCATTTTATCGCCTAAAATGTAGTTAACGATCCGTATTAGGGTTTCTTGGCACGTGTAATTTTTGAAATTGGCATGGTTGATGCCTTGTAAGACCTCATTAGAGTGCCTAGGAACCCTACATAAGCAACATCCTATACTCGTCCCTAGTCGTAGGATTATCGAGACAGGGCATCGATACTCCAGAGTAAACTAGTGTATACGCTTCTCATCCCAGTTGGGGAGATGGTCTGTCCCACAGCCATCAATACGTCGTACTGGAGATAGTATACAGGTGCTCGTTGTGTTACGGGTACACCGGACAGGACTTGTCGGAGAACAGACTGGATGGTATTATACCTAACATCAGATAGCAGTTCTCAGGTGACATATGTGCAGGTAGTCTGTTGACTTAAGGTCGTCATTTGTCTCATGTGAGTTCCCACTGTGCTTTAATTACTACCCTACCACGGCTCAAAGGAGTCGTGCAAACAAGTTTTAGTTGGGTACAGTCCCGAGCCACATCGAGGCAGTGAACGACTGTTAGGGATTCGTCTCTCCCGGTATAGGGGGGTTGATATCGTACTGTGATTGGTTGGTCATTACCTTAAGTCCCTGGCCAGGGCTGATTGAGAATTACTGGTGGACTGATCAGTAGATTCTCGCATGCTTTTTGAGCCATACCGGCACGACTTGTACGGTTATTGGGGGTCTGGCGTTTACCACCCCCTAGACCATACATGCGATACTCTTTAACGAACGGACCGGACTACGCGGATATTGTCACGAATAGGCTCAGTAAGAGTTCGAATGGGTTTCCTCATCGGTCCACTTATCGACATCTACCTGGGGACCGTTATGTACAGCTAGTGCCGCTTGCGGTCTGTGGTTAAACCCACTGCTAGCATAGTGTCGAGTCTTTAGAGTCCCACTCATAGAGTTTCCCTGCACTAGGCGAAACGATATAGAGGTCGTATGGTTTTACGACAAGGGTTCGGACGCATACGCGTTTAAACGCACGTACAACGTTCGGACAGTTTTTACTAACTGACTTTGATTTAAGCCAGATTCTAGTATCGGGTTATTGGATTTATACAGTCTAATGTTTTTCCATGTTTTCACGGATAGGAGGGGCGTTCTCGTAATTTTCCGGGAAGCTTCTAGAAGAGTGGTGACTTGGGGGATAAGGTGGAATGAGTATTTATTGTTTTAATGACTCATTTGTGTGATTCATCCTTCGAGTTAATGCTTCATTTATTGAACTAATGACTCATGAGATGAATCACTCATATGAATAAATGAAGCGTAGTTGTTAAATGATTTATTTTACTTATTTGATAAAAGATAATGCTTCATATATTCAAATGAGTTCATTATTTCCTGTCATTCTCATAATCACCTTCTCTTTCCTCAAGTTCTCTCATTCTTAAAACCCTAACACTAACCTCTCATGTGTTGAGATCAAAGGTTAGCTAGACTAATACATCCCTAACCTCACTCTATATCACCTAGGTCACTTTAATTAGCAACTAAAGAAACCTAGTTATCTCAACTTAGAGATTAAGATTGGGGTAGGAGCTCTCGGGTGGATCGTCTTTGACTCGAGGAGGCCGTTGAGGTGCCGATGTTCCAAGGAGCCTACGAGGAGTGGAGGATAGCGATGAAGACCCGAAGGACAAGTAACGTGAGGTATAACTTCGAATACGAGTAGTTAAACCACTCGTAGTTAGTTAGTAACGGTTTAGATACGATTCATGCACTCAAGTCCGTGTTACGAAGATTTAATAATTGTTTTTCATATATTTCGCCTCCCCGCAAGATCATGGGGTGCGTGACAAGGACTTACAGGTGCTGTACACCATCCACCCGACTTCCCCCGTAGATATACATCTACTCACCTGCTAAACTCCCTACTTAGCTGTAGTCGATGTGCTTCGTCGTCTCGGAATGCATGCGAAGGTACCTACAATATCAACACATATCGCTATACCATTAACATCATGTTCCGAAATCCAATACGGCACATGGATCACCTATAAGTTAGAACTTATAGCATACGGATGCAAAAAAAACCAAACAACCTTTGTTCCTTACGTGCAAACATTAAATGACCCAATACAATATATAATACCAAAAACAAGAATTCCAAAATACGGAAACATAACCAAAAACCACTCACAATAGCTCCCAGAATTTGGTTCAAGTAAACTGGAACTAAACAAACATGTATAGGGTGTTGTATATAGAGTATATGAGCTACTGGACCAATTTCAGCACCAACCACCACCAAGTGGCCGGCCACATACACCACAAATCCAGTGAGCTCAGCCCGTTCTGCTCCGTTTGGGTCCGTCTTCTTAAGGTGGTCTCCTGGTGTCTTAAATAGGTCTCTGGAGTTGATTGCTTTTCTCATAATTTCCCAGGTTATCCCAGGTTCCCCGTGGGCCCTAAGATTTCACAAACCGACACAGAACAATTCTAACTTCGTGTATCGGTTTCTAAACTCAATTCCAGGTCAATAGAACACTCTCTAAGGTCTTGTAAACACTCCCTACACCTCAATTGGCCACTTGACAGCAACATATAATTTTCCAAGATCACAAACCAATTTAACTCAGTTTCTAACTAAAAAATACGATATTTAACGCAAATACGATTGAAAAGTGAATGGATTACCTTAATGGCAAGAAAAGAACATTCTAGAGTTGCCCAAGTCTTCAAAATCCAAACTTGGTAGGTTCTAAGGGTTTAGAATGGATGTGTGCATGTTTTTATTGAAGAGGGCATAGGGTTTTGAGAAACAATAGGAGATGATGATTGAGGTAGTGGAAGTTGAAGAAGAAAAAGGAAAGAGATGAAGAAATAATGGGGGATATGAAAGAATGGCAGCCCCCTCTCTCTCCTACCCTCACTCTCTCTTATTCTCACTCTCTCAAAAACAAATATCCCTTTGGTTTTACTCACAAATAACTAAGGCATCTAAAACTATTTCATTCAAACTCAAACTCTTTATTTCCATGCTTTCTATTTTCCATTTCATTTCCTTTCTCATTTCTTTTCTCACAAAACTCACAACACACACATGAACACATGCACATGACATGGTGAAAAATCATGAAAACGGTAAAAACACGGATTTTATCCATAATCCGATAAATATCATTAAAATAAATAAATCATTTTATTCTCCGATTAATTTCCAAATATCGGTATACACTTATACCATTTTACGAAAAATCCCTATTCGCAAATCGAATTGGTTTCGCGAAATATATTATTTTAATATTAAATTCCAAAAATAATATTTTATATTTTCTGAAATGCTACAATCTTCCCCCTTAATTAAATTCGGTCCCCGAATTTAAATTTAACTCCCCACATATTAAAACATTTAAATAATCAACTCAAATCAACAGGGCTCCGAAATCACGGAAGATACAGAAATACTACGGCGCATCCTGTGAGCCGGAAAATGAGTACGAAACTCAAAACCGAACTCTGTCAAGCGTCACGCAAATCATCGGAGTTGCACGCATATCATCGGAGTCACAATGGAGATACAGATCTCGAAATCCACTACCGAAATCCCAAATGCACTAATCAAATACTATACTACATATTTAGTACGCATAATGAAAACAAAGTGCTCAAGTGGAAAATCAACCCCAAAAGGCGTATCCAACATCATGTGCGTCTGGTGCGCACGAAAAACCAAATCCAATAAATGTGCCACAAATATGCACAAAAGCAAAACTAAGTGCAACGGTGTGCACGAAAGCATCTGTCCAGTGCAACGGATGTGCACGACAACAACATCAAGTGCATCTATAACGCACAAAAATCTCAATCCAGTGCAACTAGCATGCATGTTTGAAAAACCCAAAATTGAGTGCATCCGGTGTGCAAAAAATCAAATCTCACATCATGCGCCCAACATGCGCAAAAATCCAAATTAAGTGCATTCGTCATGTACAAATAAAACCTTAGTCAAGTGCATCCAACGTGCATGAATAAAATCTAATTCAAGTGTATCAAATATGCACGAATGAAATCGCATTCAATATGCACGGATAAAATCTAAATCAAGGGCATCCAACATACACGCGCAAAATCTCCCTCAAGTGCATCCGATGCGCACCAAAGATAGTACCAAGCGCATAATATGCGCAAAAATCTAACACAAGAGCGTCAGGTCCGTATAAAATATCTGGTGCAATAGCATGCACGAAAACGAACATCAAGTGCAAGAGCGCACAAAACACAAATCTGGTAACACAATGCTCAAAGACATATATCGGGTGCAACCAAGGCACGGACTATAAATCCGGTGCAACCAATGCACAAAATAACAATCTAGTGCAACAATGCACGAAATACGAATCCGATGCAACAAATGCACAAAATAACAATCTGTTGGAGATAGTGCCCTCATAGTCAATTATTGGATCGCAGGTACATGATTGCAATGATTGCGGAGGACCTATACCGGTAGGACAGTCTTACTCGAGATGATAGTATGCTATCTGGTTTGCCTTTATCAGTCGTGTACATGTTCAGGTGACTGATTGCATGTTACACTTTGATAGAGCCCTTAGGATCTTGCTTTACTACCAACAGTATGATGGCGATCATATACGTGAGAGTTGGGTAGTTTATATGCATATCCCTAATTGTGGTCCCTAGTCGTGGGAGTTTCGAGACAGGGCATCGATACTCCGGAGTAGACTAGTGTATACAGTCGAGACCCCGACGAGGGGCGGTGGCCGGTCTCACAAGCCACTGGTGTCAGTTGGATCACCTAAGATGTATACAGGTGCTCATTGGGTTATGAGTACACCGGACAGGACTCGCCGGGAATCTGCTAGTTAGTATTATATCTACCGTCAGATAGCAGTTCCCTGGTGACATGTGTACAGGTTAGTTCATCGACCTGAGGTCGTCATTTGTCTCGTGTGAGTTCCCACTGTGCTTTGATTTCTACCCTACCACGGCTCAAAGGAGTCGTGCAAACAGGTAGCTTTTGGGTACAGTCCCGAGCCATATAGAGGCACGTGAGCGGATCGGCAGGGGATTCGTCTCTCCCGGTATTGGGGGCGAGGTCGTGCTGTGTCTAGGAGAGCCATTACACAAATCCATGGCCATGGTAGGAGATTTACTGGTAAGTACTCCAGTAGTATCTCAGGGTGTATTGAGGCTTCACTCCGACACGACTTATACTGCTATTGGGGGTCTGACGTTGCTAGCCCCCTAGGCGGATATGCGATACTCATTGACGAACGGACCGGACTGTATATACATTGTCACTGTTAGGCTCAGTAGGGTTTTCGGAGGAGTTCGCTCATCGGTCTCCCTTGAGTTCGCTCCTCGGCCACCCTTGAGGTCAGTCCGTGGGCAGCCGTTACGCATAGCTAGTGCCGCTGACGGTTTGTGGTTAAACCCACTGCCAGGGTGCTGACGAGTCATTAGAGTCCCCCACAGACAGTTTCCCAAGTTCGGACGAAACGTTGTAGAGGCCGTATGGTTTTATGGATGGGTTCGGAAAATGCACGTGCGTTTACGCACGTGTCAGTTTTTGGGCAGATAATACTGGTCGGCTTTGGTTTAAGCCGGATCCGAGTATTATATTGAGTAGGTATAATATCTTTGTCTCAGTTGCATTTGTATTCGGTCGTAATACAAATGCGGGTATATTTATACAGTTTCGGGGTTGTCCTGAAATTCGTTTCAGGATCACTTTTGGAAGTTGCCAGTTTCCAGTTTTCTATCAGCCGTCTTTTAACATTCTGTTAAAGACGGATTTATCTTTTCTTCAGATATGGTGAGTCAGTGCTTCTAGAAGTTTCTAGAAGGTTCTAGATGATGACTAGGCTTCATGACTCATTAGTGCATTAATGGTTTTTTGATGACTAGCCTAATGACTCATGCTTTGTTATTAATACCTTTTGGATTGCTTCAGATATTTTAAATGTGAGAAGCTTTTGCTTAAGGTCACCCCCTTCTCCTACGGTCACCTCCCTCTTGCTATATAAGGCTTGCCCTCTCTCTCTCCTCATTCTCTCTCTCACTTGAGTTTTCATTTGCTAGAAAAGATTATGATAGGTTTTATCGGTGTATGGAATTTCACAGTCCATTTCATTCTATCACCCGATTTCCACGGCAACTTCATTAACCGATCGTCCACGGACTTGGACGAAGTGAGACAAAGTCATCTACTCATTCTCTACATCAATCTTGGTCGTCCCTTTTAGCAAACTTGACGATCGAGTTGCCTCGAGTCAGAGGCGGGAGCCCGTTTAAAGAACCGATCATGTGGTGCCACCTCGACGAGGAGATCGGAGATCGACGAGATCGGAGCAGCCGCAACGGAGCGTGGGATGATGGTTGAAGAACGAAGGACTCGGATCGTTCGGTACAATCTTCCTACACTCTTTACAGTTTGTTAGTTTAGCAATAATGGCAGATCCGGGTTAAAGTATACGATAGCGCCAAGTTAAAAGTTTTTGTTCCGCATTTGGCGTCTGTAGACTGCCGGGGCGCTAGCGTAGACTTACAGTGGTATCAGAGCCTCACCATTTTGCTATGCTAACTTGTGCTAACGCGTTTAAAACTTCGATCGAACCGAAAAACAAAAATTGCAAAATTCCTACCTGACAGTTTCTGTTAATTTTAAACGGTCTCAAAATTTATTTCTGGACGTCTTAAAAATCTGTGCAGGGAATTTTAAGAGCCACGACAAAATTTGGGGTCGTAACTCTTCCAAGCTGCCGCGGAAACGCGGCCAAACCCATGGTTTGGTCGCGCATCCGCGGCCACGTGGGGAGCACGTGCTCCCAAATTTGGTCAGTGGGTTCTGTGTTGGATTTTGGGGATTTTGGTAAATATCATTTTCGCCCAGATTTTTTTACTGTTCACCAGTAAGCTGTGGGGCCCACTTTTTGATATTTGGTCTTTGGTCGATCGAAATTTAAACACGTTAGTTTACAGTGCATACATTATATCTCCGACCGGGAATGTCATTTGATCGGTAAACCGCGTTTGATTGCTATAGTTCTTTTAGACGGGTTTGCGAACGTGACATTCGCGTTGATGTTCTGTGTTGTGCTGTGATGTTGCGGATTTGTCGTGGTAGATAGCAGTGTGCAATGATAGTACAGTTTGTGTTTATTTGTACATTTGATATTGCGGGGCGAGCGTCCAACTTGTGGACTGCCGTCACTGCCTGTTGTATAATATTCTTTTGGGGCACGACCAGGTTGCGGTCGATGTACCTATTGTACTATTTTTCATTACTGAACTAGGTTTTGCCCCGAGACGGAGTGCACGGATAGCCGGGTTCTGGAGGGCAACGGGTCCGCATCTCATGGCTTTGGGAGGCAGAGGGGCCCCACTCTAAAATTGGCAGACTATTCGCCGCACTCGTAGGGGGTACAGGTTGACCCAAGGAGGGGTGCTCAATTTACCGGATTCCGTGAAGTGCCGGGTGTTCCATTCACTATGCTGTGGGGACTACCTCGCTTCAGGTTTTGGCGGGTAACTTGCCGCACCCGTAGGGGTCTAGTTTTCATTGCACAGGCTATCCACACGACAGGGGAACGTCGAGTTTCGGCAGCGGCTCTGTGAAACTCGGGGATCCCAGATATCTGTATTGTTCTGTGATGCTTATTACTTTTCTGTAATGTTGCATACTATCACGCCTGGAGCGATTATTGTATATTGGTTTATATACTATTAGATGTTGTATATGTTTTACACCCGCGCTAGTCCAGCCCCCGCTCTGTCGTTAGTTAAGTAACCTAACGAGTGATGACGGGACCCAGTGACGAATGCGGATGGCATATACGTACATTTTATTTTCGTTCTTTTCTGGTGTGATAATTGATGGGACTGCGTTGATTCTGATCAACGCAAAGTAAAAACAAACCTGTATACAGTTGTTGGAACAATTTAAAAAGTGTTATTGCAAAGATGTTTTCTTTTGTTATGCATAGCGGTATTCAGTGGAATATCCAGCACCTCATTCGATGAGGCAAGGGCCGATATCCCTTCACCGGGACCGACCCCTTGGACAGAAGTTTGCGTCAGAGTAATAACTTCACTATAGTCGATTACATGTTGCTTTGCATAGTGGTATTCAGTGGAATATCCTGCACCTCATTCCACGAGGAAAGAGCCGAGATCCCTTTACCGGGAGTGACCTCTTTAGCAAAAGGTTTTCGCCACTATATTTTAAAAAGCTATCAGGTTCCTTCAGCGATATCAAGTTCACTACGCTAAAGGATTTTCGCCAAAAACCAGCCGTAGCCCTCCGTCACTTCTTTTGGGTATTCAGTAGTATTCAAGCTATGTATTTTGACCTAACGCCAAGGCATAGTGTTTGGTAGCTGTTGGGTATTCAATTGTTGCATAGATAGATGAGTTGGTTTGGGACAGCCGTTCTGCCATTTTGACCTAACGCCAAGGGCATGTGCGGGTGGGTTCAAATTAACAAGATAGTGATGGGTAGAACATGGCATGTGACTTATGACATTTTGACCTAACGCCAAGGTTATAAGAGCATGGGGCAAAAATCATATCAGGAGTTTCTAAAGAAACTGAAACTTGCCGAGTATGCGCATACCTTCTGGAGTATGAGTAACGTGGATGCATTCCATCACGTTATCATGCGATGAGAGTTGGATCCTGATTCCCACTGATGAGTTGGTTTACTCTTCGGGTGATCCCGATTGATTCTCCTTTAAGTTTGGAGGAGAATTTGACAGGACAGTGGGAGGTTTCCGGATTAGATAAAGTGATGACCATTCTGATCTAGGTTAGAGTGCACGCAGAGTGTTTCTTTTCTCTCTCTCTCTTTGGCAGCGACCTTTGACCGACCCTAGACTATGACTCAGTGACCAAGTTGACCGAACCTTCTTAAAATACTGGCTTTTGGATTGTCTGAGTTGCATAAGTCATTGCCACTCCTTCTTTTACCATTTGCATTTCTCAGAACACCCGTATTACTACGGATATCCACTTCCATTGGATAGATCCATCGTATGGTTATATACGAACTCGAAGGGACTTCTTCGGGGATGGATCCAGGTTCAGGAGAAATAGAATTGGTTTGTTCAGTTGTCTTTTATTATCATCTTCTCTCAGGTAGCGAGAGCTCCTTGGTTTAGGAGAGTACACCTATTACGCCTATTGGATAGTCTTATTCCAAACCATAGGCTGGTGCCGAAAGGTAGGGAATGAAGAAAACCAATTAGCATAAGTAGGGTGTGCAGAAGGTAATATGTAAAGACAAAATAAAGGGATTAGAAAGAGGGCAAAGTAAATTGCGACTAATATCATTCACGACCAAAACCGCGTACTTCATCGCCGCTCCTATTTCACCTTTAAAAGAATAAGGTATTATTCAGTTGTCTTTTATCGTCACCTTCTCTCGAGATGCGAGTACTCCTTGGTTTAGGAGGGTACACCTATTATGCTTACTGGATAGTCTTCTTCCAAACCATAGGCTGGTGCCGAACGGTAGGGAATGAAGAAAACCATTTAGCTTAACGATGGTGTACAGAAGGTAATGACTAAAGACAAATAAAGGGGATTTGGAGAGATGGCAATGAGATATACGATTGAAGTCATGAATTGGATTATGGAAGAGGCATTGCTATGAATACCAGGATACCCCTACGAAACATTTTCATGTTTCAGTGCATTGTTAAAGAAAAACTGTTTTTCCCGATTAGACACTTACTCCAAGGGTATGTATTTACCAGGTTTCATTCTCATATCTGTATGGTTTTACAGATGATGAGTGGGAGTAAGATATTGGGAATTAGGTGATTATCCTCATTATATCGGAATTCGTTGTAATTGGTGATATTTGAGGAAATCGCCAGGGTACAATTTTCTACCTACGACGCACAGGTTTTGAGTTGTTTAACTCAGCGGACTTATACAGAGTATTGTATGTTGTCCAGTGTCCATCAGGACAAAGGGGTAGGTCCTCGTACTATGTTCTGTTTATTTATAACTTCTCTAGTATTTAGACGAGTGTTTCGTAGAAATACATGGTCTAAGTTTTGAGAAGTTGTGGGTATAAGAATAAAGTAGAGAACCAGGTATCACAAGTATCGGGATTCTTCAAAGAGATCGAAGATGTAGATTCTTATGATTGGTATTCAGATGATAGTGATGGTTTTGAGAAACGAGTTTTCTCTTTCAGGTTACTCATAATTGGATGGATTCCTAAGTTGAGTAATGCTGATTAGCCTCTTTCCATTAAGTTGATATGCACTGGAGACAGCTGCATGGTTTGAATATGGTTCCAATTAAATAAGTGCCAAAGTTTTTGTATTGGATATAGAATAGTACGTACCTTAAAAGAAACTAAGGTACGGGGAGTTGTCCAGCTTATGATTAAAACCGGACACTGGATAACTCAGGGCACGTTTCTGTAGTGGCTGTTTGTGGGTTGACCCTGGCTATGACGAGGGTTGATATTCTACCATTTGGAAGATCAATAGTGATATTGTTCTTGACTCGCCACAGTTTTGGTAAAAATGGATCTTTTTCAGAAAACAGTAGTGGGAGTATGGTAGAACTGGAAGTGATTCCAGAATCGGAAACGATTACGGAAAATTTAATAGAACCTATATATTCAATCAGGTATGACATTCCATTAGCCACTCCGCAGGTATGGTAGGTAACCTCAGACGCCCGAGAGGTACTTCGGTAGCCTCAGAGACGGTGACAGGGAGGTTCTTATCTACCCAGACTTGACACTACCGATGTTCCAGGATATGAGACCCGGTAGGAGGGTTGTCGTAGTCAGTGGGAGCAACGGAAGCATGGTGGGCAAGTAGCTTATGTCTATTTATAGACTAGAGCAGTTATAGCGGAGATAGATCATCTGATTTTGATGTGACAGTCATGGGTTTGACTTCAATCAGAATAGGGGATGGATCTGTTAAGAAGGTAGTAGGGTGTGATGTCATGGTATCTGGATGACATACACAGAGTAGGAAGTAAAATTCCTATACTACGATCGGTTGTACTATGGTCGTCACACAGTTGTTTCTCCAGACAGGATATGGATATAATATTTGACATTCTGGTTTCTAGATCTATGGTTTTAGATCTGGATTTGGGTAGTTTCCCAATGTGGGTACTTTGACAGATATTCTAATGGTTTTTGGAATAGTTGACTCCTAGCATGGTGGTGTACCTGCAGGTGATCGAGTCACCCTCTCTAAAGGTGTCTTACAGACTAAAGGGGAGAGGGATGTGCATGATTGACAGATCACTTGCTTAAGCAATTGAGTCAATCATGAGATGTCAAGTACCACACCAAATGTTGTTTTTGCACTAGATGCAATAAGTTTGTATTAATCCAATCCTGGAGAAACATAAGGAAGCAGTTTTAGAACATAAGTACATGTTCTACGGATTTGATAACGGCAGCCTCTTTCGGGAGACGATTATCATTCCAGGCTTCAAAGGTGACATGGATGACAGAGTATTATGGACAGGTGGTCCAAGAGGATACTGTGGAAAGCAAGGTGCCCGATACTGATTAGGTTCAGTGATCGATTCAGTCTAAGAAGTTTGGATATGGAGTTCATTTATGAACTAAGGTCCCATCAGATATCCAGACATGTTCTAAGACAGATATTACTCAATTCGGGAGATGGTTTTCTCCGCGAACTTGAGATTAAGAGAGATATAGAAAGATACTTCTAGGCGGATCCACTCACTGAGGCTATTTCTCGAACACAATAGTTTTACAAACGGGCTTTGTGATACTGATTAGTAGAGGAGTTGGGTGTCGGTTTCACACGGGCTGTGAGTAGTCGACATCGCAATATTAGCCTTGAGTGCAAGTGGGAGATTGTTGGAGATAGTGCCCTCATAGTCAATTATTGGATCGCAGGTACGTGATTGCAATGATTGCGGAGGACCTATACCGGTAGGACAGTCTTACTCGAGATGATAGTTTGCTATCTGGTTTGCCTTTATCAGTCGTGTACATGTTCAGGTGACTGATTGCATGTTACACTTTGATAGAGCCCTTAGGATCTTGCTTTACTACCAACAGTATGATGGCGATCATATACGTGAGAGTTGGGTAGTTTATATGCATATCCTTAATTGTAGTCCCTAGTCGTGGGAGTTTCGAGACAGGGCATCGATACTCCGGAGTAGACTAGTGTATACAGTCGAGACCCCGACGAGGGGCGGTGGCCGGTCTCACAAGCCACTGGTGTCAGTTGGATCACCTAAGATGTATACAGGTGCTCATTGGGTTATGAGTACACCGGACAGGACTCGCCGGGAATCTGCTAGTTAGTATTATATCTACCGTCAGATAGCAGTTCCCTGGTGACATGTGTACAGGTTAGTTCATCGACCTGAGGTCGTCATTTGTCTCGTGTGAGTTCCCACTGTGCTTTGATTTCTACCCTACCACGGC
Organism: Agapanthus africanus; assembly: GCA_030015575.1. Lineage (NCBI taxonomy): Eukaryota > Viridiplantae > Streptophyta > Magnoliopsida > Asparagales > Amaryllidaceae > Agapanthus > Agapanthus africanus. The sequence goes on along the minus strand of CM057339.1, from coordinate 466,983,103 downwards.
TCAAAGGAGTCGTGCAAACAGGTAGCTTTTGGGTACAGTCCCGAGCCATATGGAGGCACGTGAGTGGATCGGCAGGGGATTCGTCTCTCCCGGTATTGGGGGCGAGGTCGTGCTGTGTCTAGGAGAGCCATTACACAAATCCATGGCCATGGTAAGAGATTTACTGGTAAGTACTCCAGTAGTATCTCAAGGTGTATTGAGGCTTCACTCCGACACGACTTATACTGCTATTGGGGGTCTGACGTTGCTAGCCCCCTAGGCGGATATGCGATACTCATTGACGAACGGACCGGACTGTATATACATTGTCACTGTTAGGCTCAGTAGGGTTTTCGGAGGAGTTCGCTCATCGGTCTCCCTTGAGTTCTCTCCTCGGCCACCTTTGAGGTCAGTCCGTGGGTAGCCGTTACGCATAGCTAGTGCCGCTGACGGTTTGTGGTTAAACCCACTGCCAGGGTGCTGACGAGTCATTAGAGTCCCCCACAGACAGTTTCCCAAGTTCGGGCGAAACGTTGTAGAGGCCGTATGGTTTTATGGCAGGGTTCGGAAAATGCACGTGCGTTTACGCACGTGTCAGTTTTCGGGCAGATAATACTGGTCGGCTTTGGTTTAAGCCGGATCCGAGTATTATATTGAGTAGGTATAATATCTTTGTCTCAGTTGCATTTGTATTCGGTCGTAATACAAATGCGGGTATATTTATACAGTTTCGGGGTTGTCCTGAAATTCGTTTCAGGATCACTTTTGGAAGTTGCCAGTTTCCAGTTTTCTATCAGCCGTCTTTTAACATTCTGTTAAAGACGGATTTATCTTTTCTTCAGATATGGTGAGTCAGTGCTTCTAGAAGTTTCTAGAAGGTTCTAGATGATGACTAGGCTTCATGACTCATTAGTGCATTAATGGTTTTTTGATGACTAGCCTAATGACTCATGCTTTGTTATTAATACCTTTTGGATTGCTTAAGATATTTTAAAAGTGAGAAGCTTTTGCTTAAGGTCACCCCCTTCTCCTACGGTCACCTCCCTCTTGCTATATATGGCTTGCCCTCTCTCTCTCCTCATTCTCTCTCTCACTTGAGTTTTCATTTGCTAGAAAAGATTATGATAGGTTTTATCGGTGTATGGAATTTCACAGTCCATTTCATTCCATCACCCGATTTCCACGGCAACTTCATTAACCGATCGTCCACGGACTTGGACGAAGTGAGACAAAGTCATCTACTCATTCTCTACATCAATCTTGGTCGTCTCTTTTAGCAAACTTGACGATCGAGTTGCCTCGAGTCAGTGGCGGGAGCCCGTTTAAAGAACCGATCATGTGGTGCCACCTCGACGAGGAGATCGGAGATCGACGAGATCGGAGCAGCCGCAACGGAGCGTGGGATGATGGTTGAAGAACGAAGGACTCGGATCGTTCGGTACAATCTTCCTACACTCTTTACAGTTTGTTAGTTTAGGAATAATGGCAGATCCGGGTTAAAGTATACGATAGCGCCAAGTTAAAAGTTTTTGTTCCGCATTTGGCGTCTGTAGACTGCCGGGGCGCTAGCGTAGACTTACACAATCTAGTGCAACAAATGCATGAAATAGCCAAATCCAATGCATCCAGTGCGCGAAATACAAATCCAGTGCATCCAGTGCACGAAATACAAATCCAGTGCATCCAGTGCATGAAAACGATATAATGAAACTCAATCATCAAAACTCAAATCCAAAGCGATCTAAGCGTGATACTCGGATCACTAATGCAAATCGCAACAAATGACATTGAGGTGCACCTCCTACAATGTCGATAAAAGTCAGTGCACACAAAACTGGCAGAGCAAGAACATCTGCTTGCCTCCTGCTCACAGTCTGGTGTCCTTCGTCTCTGGGTCCTTATTTCTCAACGGATTACCAATCTCGCAATCTATCGGCTCATCGGCCCGGTCAGGTGTGCTAACAGAAACGATTCCGCTCTGGCACTCCTCAGGTCATCTTTTGGCCAATTAGTATGATCACTCGTAAAGCAGCACGTCACTGGCGGCGGCCTCTGGCTGTCTGAATACACGTGACACAACTGATCCTCGGTGCAAATCTTATCGCAGTAGTGTCCTGGAAGGAACCTGCTCAAGGTCTCTTCCGATCTCGCCTATGCCGAACTATACGGAGTCTGGTAAACTTTCATAATCTCTTCTCATTTTTTGGACATCTACGCTCTAAGCACCGCTTTTCCTCGGGAACTGGCCGTATCCCAATGCCTCTGTATACATATCAGATCTCTAATCTCAACGGGGAGTAACAACAGCTCATCAGCATAACCCACGAACCTCTTGTTCCACTTTTCTTTATTATCATCCACCTCGACATCACGTCATGCTATCTGCGTACTACAAATTTCCTCGGCTACAGTCAAATCAGAATCTTTCACACGGACTCGAAATCACGAACCCGGTATCTTCATTACTCTATAGAAGGTATCAAGCCGAACACGTCCTCGGGAACTCATCCCAATCATCGGAGGAATACTCCCTATTCATCCGTTCTCGATCAACTCACAACGCATCTGGGTGAGGTCCTCTATCTGAAGCTGGTCCACTTACTGATCTCCTATCGGATCATCCAACGAACCGCGTCATCTCTGGATCGATCTACTCTAGATCTGAGTAAGATTCTCCATACTGGAAATCTTCAACTCAACAGGGCCTGCGTCGGCACATCAAATCTAATGAATCACTTCGTCTTTTAACTCAAGATAGACTAGCTACCGCCTGTCGCATCTCTGCCTGAAAGCTCCAACGATCTCAGCTCATAAGCTCTTGAAGCGACATCACATCAATCTCAGCAACAGTTGGGTCATCTGTCTGCACGGTAGATGACATCACAATCTCTGAGGTATGGTGTATATCAACAGTCCTCTCATAACAAGCAGCCTCTAACAATTGACCGATCATCCGGTACAAAACCGCACACTCGTCTCAAATGAGAGGTCACTACACAATACTACATCGATACGTTCCCATGTCACCAGAGAACACGATGGTCAGTCTTCTTCTACGATGAGATCGCCCTGACCGCATCACTAGCAGCGGCTCAAACTACACTCAAACCATGGAGACAGGAACCTCAATCATGTATCGTCGAAAATAGATCAAAGGGATGAAATGAATCAACAGGTCCAGAATGAATACATGATCATAAGGAGGAACGGAATCAGTGAGGGTATGATCATGGAAACGAATAAAATCAAGGATCTCAAATGGATGTATAATCAAGGGGACGATAAGAATCACAAGTCTCAAGATATATACATCCTAAGGTCACTTAAGTGGAGTATCGTATCGTAAATATGCCGCGGAACATACATACGGTACGTCGCTCTACTCAAGCTATATACACCATTAATCAGGGTCAGCCTCTGTAATGAAAGTTCGGGTCTAATACCCCCCTGTTCAAGTCTATATTCCGTAAGGTCAAGCCTAGGTTCCGAAATAGATTACGCCCCAGACTCCACATAGTCAAACCTAAACTTGAACAAAGGTTAAACCTAGCGCTCTGATACAAACTTTGTCACGACCCGAATTTAGTTCATGATCGGCACTTAAATCACGCAACGTCTCAAGGCGCAACGTAAATTAAGTAAGCCGAAACCCAGAAATCTAAACCATTTTTTTAAAATTTCGGGCAGCACCTCCCTCTTATATTTTGATCCAAAACAGATATACAACATTATATATAGGCATCCCCAAGCGGGAGCTAGCACTTCGCCAATCGGCTGGGTCACAACCACGCAAGAAAGAATATAAGTATACGACACCCAACGACGAAGATCCACACAAGGAAAAAGTAAAGCAAGACATCAAACCCACCAAGTGAACATATAACCCATCGCTCATTTCTTGCAACTACAAGTCTTGCTAAGTCTTACTACTTATACAAATACTAGTTTCTGATTTGATGGAGTTGGCTAGATACAATAGGAATAATAATACAAGAGTGGCACGATCCAACATGTACCACCTGTTAGTTATGTATAAGCCCTAGAGGCCATTGTTGTACATGTGATGTATATTATAATGGATGCTTGGATTTATATAGAGAGGACTTTCTTGCTCGTCATGATAGTATGCTATTTGGTTTCACTTTATCTTAACTTGTTGAGCTGTATATATTTACTGTCTTACTCTCACATGTTGATAAAGCCCTTAGGTTATGTACCCGACTACTGAGACTATGATGAGATCATACTAGTGCGGCCAGAGTAGTCGATGAGTACATCCTATAACTGTTACTAGTCGAGGGTGTGTAGAGACAGGGCATCGATACATACGCATCTTGACGCATATGATGGGCGATGGATCTGTAGGGTTCCTAGGCACACTATAGAGGTCTCACAAGGCATCAACCATGCCAATTTCAAACTTTATGAGTGCGTAGAAACCATAATACGGATCGTCGACTAGAATTTTAGGCGATAAACGAAACTAGTTAACAACTTAACTAAAGGAGAGAGGCTACAACCTTTGTAGATCCGGTTCTCCACTTCCTTAGCACCACGTAGGCGTCCTCTCGCTGTCCATCTCGAATCCCGAACTCAATCGTCGGCTTCATCGGAGAAATGGGCGGACTAGGTCGTCGGCTTCGTGCCGAAGATGATCTACGTCGAGGTATCGCAAGTTCAAGCTCCAACTTCACCAAGTTGTGAAATTTATGAAGAAAACACCCTATACTACCTGGCAAGAGGTAGAGGGTGAAGAAATAGGAGGTGGGTTCACTTTAGAATTGGATTTCTCACACTTTTGCTCAAAGTGCCATTAATGGTGGCAAGCTTTTTCTTGAAGAAGAAGAAGATGATGAAGATAGAATATTATGATAAGTTAATCAAATGAAAAAGAAAATGAATACTTATCATAATGTGAACCATGGTTAGGTGTAGAGAATTGACTAAGGATAGATGAATGGTTAGGGTTAAGCATGAAGACAAAGTGGTCACTTTGGTCAAAGCTTCATGAAGCTTCAACAAGGTTCAAGAATGAAAGCAACCATTTTGTATTCTTATCCCATTCTTTTTCCAAAATCAATAAATAAAAGAATGGATAAATAAAAACCCTAATCACGTTCTTATCCTAGGTTTAATTCTTTACACTTAACCAAATGAGCAAGCATCATCAAACATGATACAAAGATGTGCACAAAAGTATACCACATATACAACTTGCACATCAAGTGAGAAAATCCATTTAAAATGAACCAATACTAGTTAATGCAAATTAATATATCAAATATATAATTATACATTAAATCATTAAATCAACATTTGATTCAATGATCTGGTCATATCGCACATAACCAACTAGTATACAATGTATCGATTTATCGAATCAGTGATTCGATAACAAGGTTATATCGCATACAACCAATCGAAACATTCATCGCGAGAATGAAATACGGTATCACATACACGCATTATTCTCGGTCCTGCACATATCTCATATGCGCTCCTATTTCGTTTCGCTTGAGCCAGGAAACCTCTGTGTAGGACTCTAAAGACTCGTCAATACGCCGGCAGCAGATGATGATCATATCAATCACCCACAAGCCGCAAGCGGTTTGCTAAACGTAACGGCCATCCGGGTATTGAGCGATCAGAAGATCGACGAGCTAGCCCACTCACACTCCTGTGAATCAAACCAGTAACACTTACCGTACAGTCCGGTCTGTTCGTCTGATATGTCGCATATCAAGTCTAGGGGTGGTAAACGTCAGACCCCAATAACCAATAAGTCATGCCGATGTGAGGCTCATAATGGGTCGAGAAACTACTGGTAACACTTACCAGCAAATCTCTGATCAGCCCTGGCCAGGGACTTCCCTGTTACGGCCAATCGAGCACAGCGCAATATCAACCCCTAATACCGGGAGAGACGAAACCCCTCCTATCGCTCATTGCCTCCATGTGACTCGGGACTGTGCCCAAAGACCACCGTTTTGCATGCCCTCATGGACGTGGTAAGGTGGAAATCAAAGCACAGTGGGAATCACACAAGACTCTATGACGATCTCGGGTCTACAGACTAACCTGCACAAGTGTCACCTAAGAACTGCCATCTGACGTGAGGTATAATACCATCTGGGAGTTCTCAGCGAGTCCGTCCAGTGTACCCAGTCTCTACTGAGCACCCGTATACCATCTCTGATGTCAAACACCAATGGATATGGGATCATCCATCGCCCATCTCATGGGTCGAAAAGCGTATACGCTAGTCTACTCTGGTATATCGATGCCCCGTCTCGATAAACCCACGACTAGGGACCTTGAAGGATGTACCTATGGACTACTATGTCCCCACTAGTATGATCTGCATCATAGTCCAGGTAGTCAAGTACACATCCTAAGGGCTTTACCAACATGTAACTATAAGACAGTTTAAAGAGACAAGTGTACATGTTTAGATAAAGAGCAACCAGATAGCATACTATCATATCGAGCAAGAAAGTCATCACTACATATATCCAAGCATCCAATATAATATACATCATCTGTACAATACTGGCCTCTAGGGCATACATACAACTAACAATCTCCCACTTGCACTAGGGCCAGCTGCTGTAGTATCGCATACCGAGCATCCCGAAGAGTCTCTCAAACTGTATCTGGGGAATAGCCTTCGTGAGTGGATCCGCCGTGTTGTTCTTCGTGTCAACCCTCCTGACCTCGATCTCCCGGCGATCAGCTATCTCCCGGATCAGGTGATACCGCCTCAGAATATGCCTGGATCGCTGATGGGACCTGGGTTCCTTGTCCAAAGCCATCGCACCATTGTTATCACAATACAATGGTTTTGGATGCTCAATGGATGGAACCATTCCAAGTTCAGTAATGAACTTCTTGATCCAGACAGCCTCTTTAGCAGCATCGTTGGCAGCGATGTATTCAGCCTCCATCGTCGAGTCTGCCACGGTTTCCTGCTTGGAACTCTTCCAGCTAACCGCCCCTCCGTAAAGGGTAAAGACAAATCCCGACCGCGACTTAGAGTCATCCTTATCACTCTGGAAGCTCGAATCGGTAAAGGACTCCACTTGGAGTTCTCCGTTACCATACACCAAGAGCATCTCTTTAGTCCTTCGTAAGTACTTGAGAATGCTCTTAACAGCTGTCCAGTGACTCTCTCCAGGATCAGCTTGATACCTACTCACTACACTTAGTGAGTATGCAACATCGGGTCTGGTACATAACATCGTGTACATGATAGAGCCTACTTCCGAAGCATAGGGCATCCTTTGCATGCGAGCTCTCTCCAAATCAGTCTTGGGAGACATCTCTTTTGAGAGAGTGACTCCAGAGATCGTGGGCAAGTTCCCACGCTTGGATTCTTCCATACTAAACCTCTTTAGTATGGTGTCAATGTACCTAGATTGGGACAATCCCAATATCCGTTTGGATCTATCTCTATAGATCCTAATTCCCAATATGCAGGAGGCATCACCAAGATCTTTCATTGAGAATCTTTGTGATAAGAAGAGCTTGACCGATTGCAGCATAGGAATATCATTTCCTATCAAGAGTATGTCGTCCACGTACAATACGAGGAAGACAACCTTACTCTCTGCTACCTTCTTATAAATACAAGGTTCATCTGGGTTTTTGACGAAATCAAACTCTTTGATAACGACGTCAAAGCAGATGTTCCAACTCCGCGATGCTTGCTTTAATCCATAAATGGATTTAAACAGCTTGCACACCTTCCCGCTGCTCCCACTGTCTACGAAGCCCTCTGGCTGAGTCATGTATACGCACTCTTCTAAATCACAATTTAGAAAGGCGGTCTTAACATCCATTTGCCAGATTTCGTAGTCATGATATGCAACGATGGCAAGCATGATCCGGATGGATTTAAGCATAGCCACTGGAGAAAAGGTTTCGTCATAGTCCACACCTGGTCTTTGACGAAAACCCGTTGCAACAAGTCTAACTTTGAAAGTCTCCACTTTCCCATCTACACCAAGTTTCTTCTTGAAGATCCACTTGCTCCCAATGGGTTTTACCCCTTCAGGAGCAATTTCCAAAGTCTATACTTTGTTGGTGTATATGGATTCCATCTCGGACCGCATAGCATCCAGCCATTTCACTGAGTCCCTACTCGTGATGGCCTGCTCGAAGCTAGTTGGGTCATCATCCCCCATGATGCAATCCTCGCTTCCACCGTCAATGAGAAAACCGTAGTATCTCTCAGGTGGACGAGAAACCCTACTAGATCGGCGAAGAGGCTGGGGTTCGTCGAGTTCTACTGAATTCTCTGGTTCCACTAAATCTTCTGTTGTGTTTTGTTCAGCTGGAACCTCTTCCAGTTCTACCTCAGAGCCACTAATCTCTTTTGCAAAAAATTCCTTTTCTAAAAAGGTGGCATGTTGAGCAACAAATACTCTTTGTTCCTCACTGTGGTAGAAGATATACTCTGGCGAATGTTTGGTATATCCAACAAATTTACACAATACAGACCTTGCCTCGAGTTTGTCCGGTTTTTATCTTTTGACATAAGCCGAGCAACCCCATATCTTTATAAAATTAAGATATGGTCTCTTCCCCTCCCATATCTCATATGGTGTGGTAGGCACAGATTTGGTGGAAACCCTATTCAGTAGGTATGCTGCTGTTTCCAGTGCATATCCCAAGAAGGAAACAGGTAACTCAGCTACACTCATCATAGAGCGCACCATATCTAATAGGGTGCGGTTCCTCCGTTCTGATACACCGTTGTGTTGTGGTGTATATGGAGGAGTTAGCTGAGAGAGAATCCCATTCTCTCTTTTAGGAAGTCCAGGAATTCAATGCTCAAGTATTCACCTCCTCGATCAGATCGTAGGATTTTAATACTTTTTCCGGTTTGGTTCTCAACTTTTTGTTTATATTCTCTAAATTTCTCAAAAGCTTCTGATTTGTGTTTCATCAAGAACACATACCCGAACCTGGAGAGATCGTCAGTGAATGTAATGAAGTATGAAAAACCATCCCTGGCATGTGTAGACATGGGACCGCATACATCACTATGTATTAGTCCCAAGAGTTCGGTAACTCTTTCTCCGTGTCCCGTAAACAGAGTTTTGGTCATCTTGCCTTTGAGACATGACTGGCAAGTGTCATAAGATAAAAATTCAAACGGATTTAAATATCCATCCTTATGCAACTTAGCTAGTCATGTCGCATTGATGTGACCCAGTCTACAATGCCACAAGAAGGATTCGTTCAGTTCAGAACACTTCCTCTTGTGTGTGTTTGTTATGCTCAGAACTGTTGATTGATTTAGAACATAAATGCCATTGCACAACATGCCTGATCCAACCAACTTTTGGTTACGGAAAATGTTCATAACATTGTCCTGTAATACAAAATTATATCCCTCTTTACTTAGCAAAGAAACCGATATAATGTTGCATATCAGGTTCGGCATGTAATAGCATTCGTTCAGAACCAATGTATTACCAGTTGGTAATACAAGGTGATATTCCCCGACAGTCTTAGCTGCAACAATTGCACCATTTCCAACTCTAATGTCTTTATCACCTTCTCCAAGTTCTCTACCTTTCGTAAGCCCATGTAACTGATTACATATATGGGATCCTGACCCGGTATCTAATACCCAGGACGTAGGGCAAATGGAGAAACAGTTCTCTGTAACGAACACACCCGAAGAAAATGCATCAACATGTACTTTCTTCAATCGGGTGGCATGGGAATCCTGGTCTTCCCCTATATCCTGTTCAGTCCTATAACTCTTATAAGAAAGAACGGAACCAACGTTCCCCAGCACAGTATAACATGCGGGTTCGGTCAATACATCCATATTATTATCTTGATTAAGGCATGAAATGGTCGCTACCTGGAGAGAGAGAGAAGAAAACACTTTAGCGTATGCTCGTGCAAGATCAGATTGGTTATTATCTTATCTAATCAGGATGGCTCCCACTGGTTTTTATCAAATCTTCCTTCAAACCCTAAAAGGAAAGACTAGCCGGGATTAATTACACCCTACAATTTCGTCGATCTTTCAGCCAGGCCAGTGTCGGTACTTTGAGGGAGGTCCCCCGTGCTTTCGCACGAACCTAATTAATGTAAACCTCATTTTCCCAGAGGCATAACCCCGTTGACACCTTTCTAGACACCTACTTAATCGGCTAATTGTAGTGTGCAAAACTCTCCCAGGAGTAACTCTTACTCGCAGTGGGTATCGGGATCCAACTATCTCATAGAAGGTATGCAATCTCATTGCAAATTTCAACACTTGAAATTCCCGATAATATTTTGCCCCAAGCATCCTATGACCTTGACGGAGGTCAACAAACCATAGGGTGCAAGTCAAGTTCAACCCGTCATTTCCTGATTGAATCAAACCCACCCGCACGACCCTTGACGGAGGTCAACAAGGTCGTACGACTACCCTAATCCAATCTGCATCATATGCATAAGCAGATAAATACTAGTTAGCTACCGCACACTACGCCTTGACGGAGGTCAACAAACGTAGCACGAATACTAAGTAGGATTTATCTGGAATGACGGAGGGCTACGACAGGTTTCTTCTAAAAACCTATTGCGTAATGAACTTGATATCGTTGTAGAATCGAATGAAGTTTTTGAAATGGAGTGATTTTGAGGCTTATCTAGTTTTGCTAAAGGGGTCACTCCCGGTGAAGGGATCGTCGGCCCTTTCCCCGTCGAATGAGGTGCGGGATATATCATATATATCACTGTGCAAAGAAAAAACTATAGATGCAATCAAAGGTCAAACCGAGTGTGTAGCATCTGCCAGTTATTGCTAAAGGAGTCACTCCCGGTGAAGGGATCTCGGTCCTTTCCTCATCGAATAAGGTGCAGGATATATCATATATACCACTATGCAAAGCAAGAACTGTAGCTATCTGTTTTTATTTTAAAATTCGATTCTACAACATCTTAGGTTTCTTTTATTTCATTAATCACATTAATGAAGTCCCATCATTTAAGTCACCTAAACATCACAGATAAATACGGCGTACACTTATGCCATCCGCATTCGCCTGGATGTCCCCTCGTGCACAGTTAGGTTAGGTAACTAACGGCAGAGCGGGGCATGGCTAGCGCGGGTGCAAAACATAAGTAACGTCTATATAATATATCATATATACTATATACTGTATCTATCACAGAACATCACATGATCACATCACAGATATCGCAGCAGAAGAAACATATGAAATATTGGATATACTAGGACGTCCGTGTTTTCAATACGAGCCAGTATAAAACACGGATTCCACGGTCGTGATGAATAGCCAATCCCACACCCCTAGACCCCTACGAGAGCGGCAAGCAACCCTGCCAATTCTAGGGTTAGGAGACCCGGACTCGACTCCTCGAGTTGGTCTCCCACTGGATCCTAGAACCCGGTTACTTGTGCTCCCCTCCTTGGGTCTATCGTAATGCGGAAAAGTAAATAATATACAAAGGGTGACATCTTCCGCTACCTGGAAGTGTCCAAATAAAAGAATATTACATACAAGTTTTTACATGAATGAAAATGAAAAACACTCATCTCACATAAAAACCCCCGGCTATTCAAACACAACGATCCAATATAACATATCCAGCAACACATAACATCACATGTCATCAACGTAAGAAAATATGCGCATCCCAATTGTCGTTGACATATAGCAACGAAACCGGCGATATCACATATTACACTTACGGTCACAGAGAAGAAAGTGTAAAACTACAACAGTTGGAATCCGCACCCTCTTTAGACATCGCATGCCTAATGAAATTAAATACTTAGACATCACATGCCTAACAGTTATAAACCCCGCATTTTTGTCTCATTATCGAAAACTCTTTTCAATATCAAATGAAACTAAACCGCTAGATTTATAACATTCATTCAGTTGTCTCATAACTGTTTGTGAATTCCAATTATTGTATCCCATTCCGGATAAATAGAAAATATTAAACTTTCCGATCGAACATTCGAACACCCAAGTTTTCCCGAAACTGATCAACACATGAAATAAGTTCAAAGACATTCACTTCATGCCTCAGTACCAACGGTCCAGCCGTAGAAGGGTCAAGCCAACGCCTCACATGTGGCACGTCGTACTGCCCCAAACCCTAAGGTTCAAAGGGGCAGTTCAAGACGGTCACATAGTCGAGTTAAGCTTTGTTGTCTTCTAGAGGGACCATCGCGTTACTTGCACTACTCAGAACGTCCTTAAACCACAGAAAAATCCATCACTTGGAAATTTTCTGCAGGGGAAAAAGTGGGTATTTATATCCGGTCGAACTTTTTAACATATTCTTAAATTATCCGGAAAGCCACATATAAAAAATTTGATAATCCGATCGAATCATTAATTCCCAATACAACCCCAGAATACTCATCTGTAGAGTCACAATAAAAATACCCAGAAAATATAGCATTAAATTATATGAGTTACAGTGCAGAAATCACCAGACAAGGGGACAGTACGGCCGCGGAACCGCCGCACATTCCTAGCTTGTGCCGCGGTTCCGCGGTGGAAAAATCGATTTAGGTCCTCGTATTTCACAGTAATTCAAATAACACCCTGCTTATTTTTCTGCATATTTTTAATTGACAAAAATCCAAATTTTCAGAAAATTTCCAGAGAGCATTTTGGATTTTAGGGTTTCGGTTCGATCGGGTTTCAAACGTCGTCTAAGCATCGCCTAAGGCTCTAGCTAGGCTCTGATACCACTGTAGGGTTCCTAGGCACACTATAGAGGTCTCACGAGGTATCAACCATGCCAATTTCAAACTTTATGAGTGCCGAGAAACCCTAATACGGATCGTCGACTAGAATTTTAGGCGATAAATGAAACTAGTTAACAACTTAACTAAAGGAGAGAGGCTACAACCTTTGTAGATCCGGTTCTCCACTTTCTTAGCTCTACGTAGGCGTCCTCTCGCTGTCCATCTCGAATCCCGAACTCAATCGTCGTCTTCATCGGAGAAATGGGCGGACTAGGTCATCGGCTTCGTGCCGAAGATGATCTACGTCGAGGTATCGCAAGTTCAAGCTCCAACTTCACCAAGTTGTGAAACTTGTGAAGAAAACACCCTATACTACTTGGCAAGAGGTAGAGGGTGAAGAAATAAGAGGTGGGTTCACTTTAGAATTGGATTTCTCACACTTTTGCTCAAAGTGCCATTAATGGTGGCAAGCTTTTTCTTGAAGAAGAAGAAGATGATGAAGATAGAATATTATGATAAGTTAATCAAATGAAAAAGAAAATGAATACTTATCATAATGTGAACCATGGTTAGGTGTAGAGAATTGACTAAGGTTAGATGAATGGTTAGGGTTAAGCATGAAGACAAAGTGGTCACTTTGATCAAAGCTTCATGAAGCTTCAACAAGGTTCAAGAATGAAAGCAACCATTTTGTATTCTTATCCCATTCTTTTTCCAAAATCAATAAATAAAAGAATGGATAAATAAAAACCCTAATCACTCTCTTAACCTAGGTTTAATTCTTTACACTTAACCAAATGAGCAAGCATCATCAAACATAATACAAAGATGTGCACAAAAGTATATCACATATACAACTTGCACATCAAGTGAGAAAATCCATTTAAAATGAACCAATACTAGTTAATGCAAATTAATATATCAAATATATAATTATACATTAAATCATTAAATCAAAATTTGATTCAATGATCCGGTCATGTCGCACATAACCGACTAGTATACAATGTATCGATTTATCGAATCAGTGATTCGATAACTAGGTTATATCGCATACAACCAATCGAAACATACATCGCGAGAATGAAATACGGTATCACATACTATTAGAAATAGTGCCCTCAGAGTCAATTATTGGATCACAGGCACGTGATTGCAATGATTGAGGGAGGACCTATCCCGGTAGGACAGTCTTACTCGAGATGATAGTATGCTATCTGGTTTACCTTTATCATCGTGTACTGGTTTAGGTGACCTTACAGGTCGCTATTACACGTTGATAGAGCCCCTAGGATTCTTGCTTGACTGCCAGCAGTATGAGGGCGATCATATACGTGGGAGCTGGTAGTCTATAAGCACATCCTTAAATGGTCCCTAGTCGTGGGAGTTTCGAGACAGGGCATCGATTCTCCAGTGTAGACTAGTGTATACAGTCGAGAACCCAACGAGGGGCGGTGGCCGGTCTCACAAGCCACTGGTGTCAGTTGGTTCACCTAAGATGTATACAGGTGCTCATTGGGTTATGAGTACACCGGACAGGACTCGCCGGGAACATGCTAGTTGGTCTTATACCTGACGTCAGATAGCAGTTCCCTGGTGACATGTGTACAGGTTAGTTCATCGACCTGGGGATCGTCATTTGTCTCGTGTGAGTTCCCACTGTACTTTGATTACTACCCTACCACGCTCAAAGGAGACGTGCAAACAGGTTTTAGTTGGGTACAGTCCCGAGCCACATGGAGGCAGTGAGCGGATCTTCAGGGGTTCGTCTCTCCCGGTATTGGGGGTGAGGTCGCGCTGTGTCTAGGAGGGCCATTACACGAAGTCCTTGGCCAAGGCAGGAGATTTACTGGTAGGTATTCCAGTAGTATCTCAGGGTGTTCTGGGATACACTCCGACACGACTTGTACCGCTTTTGGGGGTCTGACTTTTACCAACCCCTAGGCCCGCCATGCGCTGCTCATAGACGAACGGACCGGACTGTACGGATATTGTCACTGACAGACTCGGTAGGGTGTCAGGATGAGTTCGCTCATCGACGTTCCTTTTGGTCAATAGCTGGTGGCCCGTCACGTATTGGCTTATACCTCTGACGTGCTAGTGGTTAAATCCACAGCCATAGTATTGACGAGTCTTTAGAGTCCACCACACATACAGTTACTCAAGCTTTCGGGCGAAAAGCTGTAGAGGCTGTATGGAGATATGGCAGGGTCCGATCAGATACGTGCTGTATTGCACGGATCAGGATCGGACGGTTTGTAATGGAGGCCGTATGGATATTTGGCAGGGTTCGATCAGATACGTGCGGTATTGCACGGATCAGGATCGGACGGATATTACTAGCCGGCTTTGGTTTAAGCCGGATCCTAGTATAGTACAGTGTAGATTTTGTCTCATTGCATATGTATCCGGTCGGAATACAGATGCGGGTGTGTATGCACAGTTTCAGGGTTTTCCTGTAATTTATTACGGGACCAGTTTTCTGGATTTGCCAGTTTGCATTCCGTTCCGGCCGGTTTTCCTTTGTTCTTTCTCGGCCGGACGTTTCCGATGGAGGGGGTTATTTGCAAGTTTGCAAATAACATTTGTGGAGGGGGTATATTCCATATTGGTGACATCATGATAGTTTTTCATGATGAGATTCTTTTTCCTTCTTATCACTTGTTTTATGGTGATTAGAGTGGATATGATATTGATTTGAGATGGTTATCATTTCTTTAGGGTTGTGGTCACCCCCTTGCTTTTACTACACTCACCTCCCTTCTTGTTATGGTTTCATATTCATTCCTCCACCATTCTCACTTGATGTGAGAGGCTACACTTGAGAGAAAAGAATGAGAGAGTTTATTTTTGGTTATGTGAGGAATTCTTCATTTCTATCCTTCTTGCTAGAAAATTGAAAGCACCAATTTTCCTAACCTCCTCCTCCATCCTCTATGGCAACTAAAACCCCAGATGAGATATAGCATCTACACTACATTCTACAGCAAATCTTGGGCACGTCGACTTGCCAGCTTCGTGCCCGAGTTGCCTCGGTATTGAGGTGGGAGCCCGTAAAAGATGCAGGCGACGTGGTGCCCTTCCGGCGAGGAGGCGACGACATGGAGACAGGACTTTCCGCGGGAGATCGGGACGATGACGAGAAGACCGGAGGACTCGAATCACTCGATATATCTCTAACTCGTCTTGTAGTGCGCTAGATCTAAGTTAATGGCACGATCCGGGTGTTTAGTGCCCGGTGGTGCCGGTTTGCTAAGTTCGCAAAATTAAAGTTTATCACCGCTTCCGCATTTGGCCGTCGGATTGACGGCCGGGGCGCCGCCGTGCACTTACAGTGGTATCAGAGCCTCGCCATTAACTTAGTCTAGCTTTGTTTAATGTGTTTACATTTCCGATCGACCAAAATTCCAAAAACCCGCGTTTTCAAATACATCAGTTTTCTGTTGAATTTTTTCTTGCTCGAAAATTTTTTCAGGTTGTAGAAAAGTGATGTACTGAATGTCGTAAGAATACTGAAAAAATTTGGTGACCTGATACATCCGTACGACCGCGGAACCGCGACCTTAACCCCTCTTTGGCCGCGGTTCCGCCGCAGGAATGTGGAATTATGTCATCATTTTTTTTCAGTGGGCTTGTGGGCTGAAAATAGGGGTTTTGGTATACTTTGTTTGGGCCCAGATTTTCTGTGAGTACTACAGTTTTGCTTGGAGGCCCACTTGTTAAAATTTGATCGATCGGATATTTTAAACACATTATTTCACAGTATTTACATTATATCTGCGACCGTGAATGTCACTCGATCGGCAAATCCTGTCTAACTGCTATAGCCCGGTTAGACGGATTTGCGAACGTGACTTTCACGTTGATGTTCTGTGTTATGCTGTGATGTTGCGGATCGGTCGTGGGGGATAGCCTGGATGCAATGCTAGTACAGTTTTGTTTTATATGTACATTTGATATTGCAGGGCGAGCGTCCGACATGTGGACTGCCGTCACTGCCTGTTTGTATTATTATTTTGGGGCACGGCCAGGTTGCGGTCGCTGTTCCCGTTGTATGTATATTTTACTTTCTGTACTAGGATTACCCCATGGAGGGGTGCACGGATAGCCGGGTTCTAGAGGGCAATAAGCCCGCATCTCGTGGCATTGAGACGGAGGGGGCTTCACTCTAGTATTGGAGGGCTATTCGCCGCACTCGTAGGGGGTACAGGTTGACCCAGGAGGGGTGCCTAAGTTACCGGATTCCATGAAGTGCTGGGTGGTCCATTCACGGTGCTGAAGGGGCTGCCTCGCTTCAGGTTTTGGCGGGTGACTTGCCGCGCCCGTAGGGGTCTAGGATTTCATTGCACAGGCTATCCACACGACCAGGGGAACGTCGGGTTTCAGTTGTGGCTCTGTGAAACCCGGGGATACCAGATATCTGTATTGTACTGTGATGCTGTACTTTTCTGTGATGTTGCTTTTTATCACGCCTTGAGCGAAAAATGTTATATATATATTCGTAGATGTTGTATATGTTTTGCATCCGCGCTAGTCCAGTCCCCGCTCTGTCGTTAGTTAGCTAACCTAACGGGTGATGACGGGACCCAATAGCGAATGCGGATGGCATATACGTACATCAGTATATTTTCGTTCTTTGTGGTGTGATCAATTGATGGGACTGCGTTGATTCGGATCAATGCAAGTTAAAAACAAACCTATTCTGATGTTGTTGGAACACTTTTAAAAAAGCTGTTATTGCAAGGACGTTCTCTTTTGTTTTGCATCGTGGTATTCAGTTGGAATATCCTGCTCCTCAGTCGACGAGGCAAGGGCCGAGATCCCTTCACCGGGAGTGACCCCTTGGACAGAAGTTTGCGTCAGGGCAATAACTTCACTATAGCCGATTACTTTTGCTTTGCATCGTGGTATTCATTTGGAATATCCTGCACCCCATTCTACGGGGAAAGAGCCGAGATCCCTTCACCGGGAGTGACCTCTTTAGTAAAGGTTTTCGTCACTATATTTTCTAAAAAGCTATCCGTTCCTTCAACGATATCAAGTTCATTACGTTAAAGGTTTTCGCCAGAAACCATTCGTAGCCCTCCGTCGTTTCATATGGGTAGTCAATAGTATTCAAGCTGTGTTTGTTGGCCAAAGTCAAGGCACAGTGTTTGGTAGCTGTTGGTTATTCATATGCAGCATAGATAGATGCGTTGGTTTGGAATAGTCGTACTGCCTTGTTGGCCAAAGTAAAGGGTAGGTACGGGTGGATTCAAAACAACCTGGAGAATGACGGGTAGAACTTGACATGTGACTTATGATTTGTTGGCCAAAGTTAAGGTCATAAGAGCATGGGGTAAAAATCACATCGGGAGTTTCAAAAGAACTGAAACTTGCCAGATATGCGCATATCTTCTGGAGTGTGATAGCGTGAGTGGATTCCGTCATGTTATCATGCGATGATAGTTGGATCCCGATTCCCACTGATGAGTTAGTTTACTCCTCGGGTGACCCCGACTAATTCTTCTTTCAGGTTTGGGGAAGAATTTGACGTTACTGTGGGAGGTTTCCAGATTAGATAAATTGGTAACCATTCTGATCTAGGATAGAGTGCACGCTGAGTTTTTCTTTTCTCTCTCTCTTTGGCAGCGACCATTGACCCGACCCTAGACTATGACTCAGTGACCAAGTTGACCGAACATTCTTAACACTGGCTTTTGGATTGTCAGACTTGCAAACCTCTTTGCCACTCCTACTTTTACCCTTTCCTCCAGGACACCCCGTATTACTACGACCGTCCACTTCCATTGGACAAAACCATCATATGGTTATATACGAACTCGAAGGAATTCGAGGATGGTTTCTGGTTCTGGAGAAAACGAATAGGACTGTTCAGTTGTCTTTTCCTTTTACCTTCTCTCTCAGATTGCGAGTACTCCTTGGTTTAGGAGATAGTACACCTATTACGCAAATTGGATAGTCTTCTTCCAAACCATAGGCAGGTGCTGACTGGTAGGGAATGAAGAAAGCCAATTAGCCTAAACGGTGTACAGAAGGTATTAAGTTCAGACAAAGCAAGGGATTAGTAAGAGAGCAAAGTAAATTGCGACTGCTATTCGCGACCAAACCAAATATTTCTTCGCCAATCCTAAATCACCTTTGTATTTCTCCAGGACACTCCGTATCACTACGAAGATCCCAGTTCATTGGATAATCCATCGTATGGTTATATACGAACTCGAAAGGAACTTGTTCCAGTTCGGGGATAGATCCTGGTTCAGGAGAAATAGGAATAAGGTTTATTCGGTTGTCTTTTATCCTTACCTCCTCTCGCATTGCGAGTGTTCCTAGGATTAGGACAGTACACCCATTATGCTTATTGGATAGTCTTCTTCCAAACCATAGGCTGGTGCCGAACGGTAGGGAAGGAAGAAAACCATTTGGCCTAAAGGGGTGTGCAGAAGGTAATGACTAAAGACATATAAAGGGATTTGGAGAGGTGGCAAAGAATTACACGGTTACAGTTGTGAATCTGGATAATGGAAGAGGCATTAATAAGAATACCCAGATACCCCATCGAAACATTTCAATGTTTCAGTTTCACTGTGTACTGTTAAATGAAAACTGATTTCCCGATTAGACACTTGCTCCAGGGTATGTATTTACCAGGTATGATTCTCACATCTGTATGGTTTACAGATGATGAGTCGAAGTTATTGGGAATTGGGTGATCATCCTCTTTATATCGGGATTCGTTGTAATCGGTGATATTTGAGGAAGTCACCTGGGTTGTTTGCCGGACGGCAAATATTTGGTTTTGAATATCCGCTGTTATGTACCAATTTCAAATTGATATATCTGTACGCCTATTTTCATAGAGTGAGATATACCTTTTTGAAATTATGTCTATGAAATTTACCTATATCAGTGGATGGTTAGGTAAGGAGCATTAAACAGCGGTGTAATTCTTCATAACCATAGTACAGTTTTCAACCTACGACACACAGTGAATGGGTTATTAGACTCAGGGGACTTATACAGAGTATTGTATGTTGTCCAGCGTCCATGAGGACAGAGGGGGTTGGTTCTCGTACTATATTCGGTTTACTTATGACTTCTCTAGTTCTTAGACATGTGTTTCGTTGATACACAGGGTCTAAGTTTTGAGGAGTTATAGGTATAAGAATAAAGTAGAGAACCAAATATTGCAAGTACCGGGATTCTTCAAAGTGATCGAAGATGTTGATACTTGTATATGGTATTCAGTTGATAGTGATGATTAAGAGAACTTGCTTCTCTTTCAGGTTACTCATAATTGGAAGCATTCCTAAGTTGAGTAACGCTGATCGGCCTCTTTCCATTTAGTTGGCATGCACTGGAGACAGCTGCATGATTTGAATCTGGTTCAATTAAATCAGTGCCTCTGTTTCTGTATTGTATATAGAACAGTTCGTATCTTGACTTTGTTAAGGTACGGGGAGTTGTCCGGCTTATGCTTAAAACCAGACTCCGGATAACTCAAGGCACGTTTCTCTAATGGCTGTTTGCGGGTTGACTTTCTACCATCTGGAAGATCAATAGTGATATTGTTCTTGACTCGCCACAGTTTCATCAAAAATGGATTTTTTCAGAAAACAGTAGTGGGAGTATGGTAGAACTGGAAGTGATTCGAGAACCGCAAACGATTACTGAAGATTTGATAAGAAACTAAGGATTCAATCTGGTTTGACATTCCATTGGCCACTCCGCAGATTTGGTGGGTAACTTCAGGCACCCGAGAGGTACTCCGGTAACCTCAAGGACGGTGACAGGGAGGTTCTTGTTTACCCAGACTTGCCATTGCTGTTGTTCCAGACTGTGAGACCCGGCAGGAGGATGAGTATAACGTCATCCTAAACTAGCTTTAGAAGTATACGTCTATATGACTCTGCCATAGGGTTGTCGTAGTCAGTGGGAGCAGCGGAAGCATTGGTAGACATCAGGCTTATGTCTATTTATAGAGTAAAGCAGATATAGCGGAGATAGATCATCTATTTCTGATGTGACAGTCATAGGTTTGACGTCATCAGAATAGGGGATGGATCTGTTGAGAAGGTAGTAGGGTGTGATATCCGGGTTTTGGATGACATACACAAAGTAGAAAGTGATATTCCTATACTACGATCGGTTATACTTTGGTCGTCACACAGTGTTTTCTCCACATGGGACTTGGACATTATATCAGACATACTGGTTACTAGATCTATGGTTTTAGATCTAGATTTGGGTGGTTTCCCAATCAGGGTACTTTGACAGCATTCTAAGAGTATTTAGAATGGACAACTCCTGGCACGGTAGTATACATGCAAGTGATGGAGTCACCCACTCTAAAGGTGTCTTACAGACTAAAGGGGAGAGGGATGTGCATGATTGGCAGATCACTTGCTTAGGCAATTGAGTCAATCATGAGATGTCAAGTACCACACCAGATGTTGTTCTTGCAGTAGGTGCAATAAGTTGATATTGATCCAATCCTGGAGAAACAGTCGGGAGCAACTTTAGAACATAAGTAAATGTTCTAGGGATATGATAACGACTGCCTCCTTTAGGAGACGGTTATCATTCCAGGCTTCCATGGTGACGTGGATGGCAGAGTGGCTGTCAGAGTTATAGTTTTCCCTCTGACGAGGGGCAGTATTTTGGACAGATGGTCTAGGTAGATACTGAGGGAAGGTATGGCGCAGGATACTGATTAAGTTCAGTTGACGATACAGTCTTAGAAGTTTGGATTTGGAGTTCATTTATGAGCTAGGTCCCATCAGACATCCAGACATTCTAAGACAGGTATTGCTCATTTCGGGAGATGGCTTTCTCCGCGAACTTGAGATAGAGAGAGACATAGAAAGAAACACCAGAGCGGATACACTCACTGAGGCTATTCCTCGAACGCAATAGTTTCGCAAACGAGCATTGTGAGGCTGACTAGTAGAGGAGTTGGGTGTTCGGTATCACACGGGCTGTGAGTATGCGACATTGCAATAATTATCCTTGAGTGCAAGTAGGAGATTGTTAGAGATAGTGCCCTCAGAGTCAATTATTGGATCACAGGCACGTGATTGCAATGATTGAGGGAGGACATATCCCGGTAGGACAGTCTTACTCGAGATGATAGTATGCTATCTGGTTTACCTTTATCATCGTGTACTGGTTTAGGTGACCTTACAGGTTGCTATTACACGTTGATAGAGCCCCTAGGATTCTTGCTTGACTGCCAGCAGTATGAGGGCGATCATATACGTGGGAGCTGGTAGTCTATAAGCACATCCTTAAATAGTCCCTAGTCGTGGGAGTTTCGAGACAGGGCATCGATTCTCCAGTGTAGACTAGTGTATACAGTCGAGACCCCGACGAGGGGCGGAGACCGGTCTCACAAGCCACTGGTGTCAGTTGGTTCACCTAAGATGTATACAGGTGCTCATTGGGTTATGAGTACACCGGACAGGACTCGCCGGGAACATGCTAGTTGGTCTTATACCGGACGTCAGATAGCAGTTCCCTGGTGACATGTGTACAGGTTAGTTCATCGACCTGGGGATCGTCATTTGTCTCGTGTGAGTTCCCACTGTACTTTGATTACTACCCTACCACCCTCAAAGAAGACGTGCAAATATGTTTTAGTTGGGTACAGTCCCGAGCCACATGGAGGCAGTGAGCGGATCTTCAGGGGTTCGTCTCTCCCGGTATTGGGGGTGAGGTCGCGCTGTGTCTAGGAGAGCCATTACACGAAGTCCTTGGCCAAGGCAGGAGATTTACTGGTCGGTATTCCGGTAGTATCTCCGGATGTTCTGGGCTACACTCCGACACGACTTGTACCGCTTTTGGGGGTCTGACTTTTACCAACCCCCTAGGCCCGCCATGCGATGCTCATAGACGAACGGACCGGACTGTACGGATATTGTCACTGATAGACTCAGTAGGGTGTCAGGATGAGTTCGCTCATCGACGTCCCTTTTGGTCAATAGCTGGTGGCCCGTCACGTATTGGCTTATACCTCTGACGTGCTAGTGGTTAAATCCACAGCCATAGTATTGACGAGTCTTTAGAGTCCACCACACATACAGTTACTCAAGCTTTCGGGCGAAAAGCTGTAGAGGCCGTATGGAGATATGGCAGGGTCCGATCAGATACGTGCGGTATTGCACGGATCAGGATCGGACGGTTTGTACTGGAGGCCGTATGGATATATGGCAGGGTTCGATCAGATACGTGCGGTATTGCACGGATCAGGATCGGACGGATATTACTAGCCGGCTTTGGTTTAAGCCGGATCCTAGTATAGTACAGTGTAGATTTTGTCTCATTGCATTTGTATCCGGTCGGAATACAGATGCGGGTGTGTATGCACAGTTTCAGGGTTTTCCTGTAATTTATTACGGGACCAGTTTTCTGGAGTTGCCAGTTTGCATTCCGTTCCGGCCGGTTTTCCTTTGTTCTTTCCAGGCCGGACTTTTCCGATGGAGGGGGTTATTTGCAAGTTTGCAAATAACATTTGTGGAGGGGGTATCTTCCATATTGGTGGCATCATGATAGTTTTTCATGATGAGATTCTTTTTCCTTCTTATCACTTGCTTTATGGTGATTAGAGTGGATTTGTTATTGATTTGAGATGGTTATCATTTCTTTAGGGTTGTGGTCACCCCCTTGCTTTTACTACACACACCTCCCTTCTTGTTATGGTTTCATATTCATTCCTCCACCATTCTCACTTGATGTGAGAGGCTACACTTGAGAGAAAAGAATGAGAGAGTTCATTTTTGGTTATGTGAGGAATTCTTCATTTCTATCCTTCTTGCTAGAAAATTGAAAGCACCTATTTTCCTAACCTCCTCCTCCATCCTCCATGGCAACTAAAAGACCAAATGACTTATACCATTTACACTACATTCTACAGCAAATCTTGGGCACGTCGACTTGCCAGCTTCGTGCCCGAGTTGCCTCGGTATTGAGGTGGGAGCTCGTAAAAGATGCAGGCGACGTGGTGCCCTTCCGGCGAGGAGGCGACGACATGGAGACAGGACTTTCTGCAGGAGATCGGGACGATGACGAGAAGACCGGAGGACTCGGATCACTCGGTATATCTCTAACCCGTCTTGTAATTAGCTAGATCTAAGTTAATGGCACGATCCGGGTGTTTAGTGCGCGGTGGTGCCGGTTTGCTAAGTTCGCAAAATTAAAGTTTATCACCGCTTCCGCATTTGGCCGTCGGATTGACGGCCGGGGCGCCGCCGTGCACTTACACATACACGCATTATTCTCGGTCCTGCACATATCTCATATGCGCTCCTATTTCATTTCTCTTGAGCCAGGAAACCTCTGTGTAGGACTCTAAAGACTCGTCAATACGCCGGCAGCAGATGATGATCATATCAATCACCCACAAGCCGCAAGCGCTCTGCTAAACGTAACGGCCATCCGGGTATTGAGCGATCAGAAGATCGACGAGCTAGCCCGCTCACACTCCTGTGAATCCAACCAGTAACACTTACTGTACAATCCGGTCTGTTCGTATGATATGTCGCATATCAAGTCTAGGGGTGGTAAACGTCAGACCCCAATAACCGATAAGTCGCGCCGATGTGAGGCTCATAACGGATCGAGAAACTACTGGTAACACTTACCAGCAAATCTCTGATCAGCCCTGGCCAGGGACTTCCCTGTTACGGCCAATCGAGCACAGCGCAACATCACCCCCCAATACCGGGAGAGACGAAACCCCTCCTATCGCTCATTGCCTCCATGTGACTCGGGACTGTGCCCAAAGACCACCGTTTTGCACGCCCTCATGGACGTGGTAAGGTGGAGATCAAAGCACAGTGGGAATCACACAAGACACTATGACGATCTCGGGTCTACAGACTAACCTGCACAAGTGTCACCTGAGAACTGCCATCTGACGTGAGGTATAATACCATCTGGGAGTTCTCGGCGAGTCCGTCCAGTGTACCCAGTCTCCACTGAGCACCCGTATACCATCTCTGATGTCAAACACCAATGGATATGGGATCATCCATCGTCCATCTCATGGGTCGAGAAGCGTATACGCTAGTCTACTCTGGTATATCTATGCCCCGTCTCGATACACCCACGACTAGGGACCTTGAATGATGTACCTATGGACTACCATGTCCCCACTAGTATGATCTGCATCATAGTCCAGGTAGTCAAGTACACATCCTAAGGGCTTTACCAACATGTAACTATAAGACAGTTTAAAGAGACAAGTGTACAGGTTTAGATAAAGAGCAACCCGATAGCATACTATCATATCGAGCAAGAAAGTCATCTCTATATATGTCCAAGCATCCAATATAATATACATCATCTGTACAATACTGGCCTCTAGGACATACATACAACTAACAGGATGATCCAATATCCATCGGTGTTTGACATCAAGGATGGTGTACGGGTGCTCGGTGGAGACTGGGTACACTGGACGGACTCGCCGAGAACTCCCAGATGGTGATATACCTCACGTCAGATGGCAGTTCTCCTGTGACACTGGTACAGGTTAGTCTGTAGACCCGAGATCCTCATAGAGACTTGTGTGATTCCCACTGTGCTTTGATTTCCACCTTACCACGTCCAAGTGGGCGTGCAAAACGGTGGCTTTTGAGTGCAGTCCCGAATCACATGGAGGCAATGAGCGATAGGAGGGGATTCGTCTCTCCCGGTATAGGGAGTTGATGTTGTGCTGTGTTCGATTGGCTATAACTCGAAGTCCCTGTCCAGGGCTGATATAGAGATTTACTGGTAAGTGTTACCAGTAGTTTCTCGACCCGTTATGAGCCTCATATCGACACGACTTATCAGTTACTGGAGTCTGACGTATACCACCCATAAATTAGATATGCAATATATCAGACGAAGAGACCAGACTGTACGGGAGTGTTACTGTTTGTATTCACAGGAGAATGTACATGCTTGCTTGTTGATCTTTTGATCACTCAATACCTGGGTGGCTGTTACGTTTAGCTGACCGCTTGTAGCTTGTGGGCGTTTGATATGATCATCACCTACCACTGGCGTATTGACGATTCTTTAGAGTCCTACACAGAGGTTTCTTGACTCAGGCAAAATGGAGTAGGGGCACATATGTGATTGTGCAGGACCGAGGATAATACGATATGAGATACCGTATTATATTCTCGTGATATTTTGATATGAGCCGGATCATCGATCAAGTGTTGATTCAATGAATCGGTACATGATATATTAGTCGGTTATATTCGATATAGCCGGATTATCGGATCAAGTATTGATTCGATAATTTAGTTTTTTATTATATATTTGATATATTGCATTACATTATCTAATATTGGCCTGCTTTATTGATTCATTTTCTCACCGGATAATACATTGTTATATATATGATATATGTTAATTGTATTATTTTCTTTTGTTACAAATATATATTATATATATGATATATAATATTTTAACATGATATGATTAGTAATGCAACAAGTTTAGTAGAGATTAAACAAGTTTAGGGTTTGATTTGGGTTAGTTCTTTCTTGATGCTTCTAGAAGGTTTTCTTTTGTTTTGAGTTGAGATATTATGGTTGATATTTTAAGTGACTTATTCTTTAACCCAACCCAAACCCTTAGCCCTAGTTAAATCTCTACTTGAGTTAGCCTTGTCATAGTTGACCATGGTTGCATTTGTAATCATATATCATTTCATTATGCATCACAAAATGATTTTTATCCATTTATGATTCTTCTTCTTCTTCTTTGTGCTTTGAGAAAGCTTTCTTAGCTTTCTTTATGTGATGATTTAGTGTGAGAATTTGATCGTAAAAGAGAGCATAAATACTACTTCATCATCCTCATCTAATCTAGCCAATTATATTAAGGTGTTCACCTCATTAGAGAGAGAGAGAGAGAGCTTGAGCTATAGATGTAAGTGCACGGCGGCGCCCCGGCCGTCAATCCGAAGCCGGAATGCGGAAACGAAAATCTATTCAAACATAGAAACCTGCACTACCGCGCACTAAAATCCCGGATCGGGCCATTAACCTAACACTAGCAAACTAGAATAAGAGTAAAGAAGCTATACCAAGCGATTCGTGTCCTTCGGTCTTCGTCTACACTCCGATCTCCTCGCGGAATCTCCGGTCGTCGCCTCCTTGTCGAAATGGGCACCACAACTCCGGGTTCTTTTACGGGCTCCACCTCTGGACCGAGGCAACTCGAGCACGAAGTTGGCGAGCCGACGTGCCCAAGGAGTGCTGTAGGCAAGTGTAGAATCGTATGTCTCTTTGGGGTTATGAAGTTGGCATGGTGATGTAGAGGTGAAGAATGAAAGAAGTTTTGGAAGAAAAATGGTGCTTTCATTTTTCTAGCAAGGAATAAGAAATGTGAAGATCAAATTTCCCACAACCTCTCCCTCTCTCTAGTGGACGGCCCCTCCTCCATGGTGGAGAGAAAAGAATGAATATCCAAGAGAAGAAAAGAAAAGATAATCCTAGATTAATGTCACACCCATTTCACATCTCAATCCTTTCACAAAACAATCACAATAAAAGCAAAGGATAAGATTAAAATGAAATCTCATTATGAAGCCACAAATTACTAATAACCCCCTCCACAAATGATAATTTGCACACTTGCAAATTACCCCTCCATCGAAAAAGCCCTGCCGTGAAGGAACAAAGGAAAACTGGCCGGAACGGAATGCAAACTGGCAACTTCAGAAAGCTGATCCAGTAATAAATTACAGGAAAACCCCGCGACTGTATATACATACCCACATTTGTATTCCCACTGAACACAAATGCAAAGAGATAAAAATCTACACTGTACAATACTAGGATCCGGCTTAAACCAAAGCCCTCTAGTAAAATCCGTCCGATCACGATCCGTGCAATACTGCACGTATCTGATCGAACCCTGCTATATCTCCATACGGCCTCTACAGCATTTCGCCCGAAACTTGAGATAACGGTCTGTGGAGGACTCTAAAGACTCGTCAACATCTTGGCTGTGGATTTAACTACTAGCACGTCAGAGATATTAGCCTATACGTGACGGGCAACCAGGTATTGACCAAAACGGACGTCGATGAGCGAACTCATCCTGACACCCTACTGAGCCTGTCAGTGACAATATCCGTATAGTCTGGTCCGTTCGTCTATGAGCATCGCATGGCGGGCCTAGGGGGTTGGTAAAAGTCAGACCCCCAAAAACGGTACAAGTCGTGTCAGAGTGCAGCCCAGAACACCCTGAGATACTACTGGAATACCTACCAGTAAATCTCCTGCCTTGGCCAAGGATTTCATGTACTGGCTCTCCTAGACACAGCGCGACCTCACCTCCAATACCGGGAGAGACGAACCCCTGCAGATCCGTTCACTGCCTCCATGTGGCTCGGGACTGTACCCAACTAAAACCTATTTACACGTCTCCTTTGAGCGTGGTAGGGTAGTAATCAAAACACAAAGGGAACTGATTGAGTGATTTAGCATGCTTGCGCTTTCTAAAAGATAGATCAAAAATATTTGTAACCACAATCAAGAACGGCGTCGCATGAAGCTAGCCGGTGAGTACGGGTCGGTCCACAAGGATGTTGTGAATCTCCTAATCGCGCTAACGGGTTAATTCCGAAGGGTTTTCGGATTGGTTATTAAATCTAAAAACCTAATTAACCTAGGGCAATTATATAGATCTATTCTTTCTAGGTTTAGGTTTAGGGATGGTTTGGAAATGCAATTAAATCTCAACACTTTCTATACCCGAATGAAGATCTGTGAGGAGTTATGGTAATTATCAATAAAGGGGATTAGATCCATTCGGGAAGGTGTTCCTTCCTCTAGGTTCTTGTCCTTCCTTTAGAGATCCTTACCCTAACCTCTATTGAAAACGCGCACAACCAGGCTTTTACACTACGGTGTCATCGTTACCTCGAGGGGTAGGATGCCGTAGGGCGCGGTGTGCACGCGTATGCATGGAGTCCTATTGTAAATATTTGGTGGGTAAGAAAGGGATGAGAGATCTCATCTCTCAAAATCCTTCCCCAAAGCTAAACCCTAAACAAGTTCCTAGGGCATGAAATTAAATCTACCTAGGGCAAAGAATTGAAATCTAAATTAGGGCGAGAAATTAAATCTACTTACAGATGCATCCCTCCAATCATCCATGCAGGGTTGTCAGATCTGAATTTCTGAATGGAAAAGAAACACCGATGCTCTCCAAAAGAATTTCTGAATTTTTTTATTAAAAGGAGGCATAAAAAGAGTACAAGCTTTAGAGTTCCTATTTATAGAGAATAGGAAACCCTAGGTTACAAATTGATTCGCATATCTGCTTTTACAAAAATACCCCCTAAGAAAAGACCTAATCAACTCCAGCGCACCGCTATCATTTTCCGCGCCAACACGGGCTTTAGATGGTCGCGGTTCCGCGGCCAAAGGCATGACTTGGCCGCGGAACCGTGGCCAAGTAGGGAGATCAATTCTTCAGTTTTTCTTCGTTGCTTCAGGATGTTTTTGTCTCCCTATTTCTTTGGTTCTTTTCTCAGCTTGGCTTCTAAGTTTGTTCCAGATCCTACAGTGAATAATTGTAGTGAACTTTAACCCTTCGCTTTGAGTCGACGTATTGAATCTTGCTTTGTGAACTGTTCCTTATGTAGGCTTGATCAAGAGTCTTCTGTTTATTGGTTAAAGTCCCACTTTTGCATCGTCTTTTGTCTTTTTCATTGTTTTCGCTCCAAGAACCTGTAACCTGTAATATGTAGCAGACATATGTCAAAAGCACCTGTTTATTTATAAAAAAGAATAAGAATGGGGAATATAATAATGCAATATTATGGTGTGAACAAATACCACCAAACTTATCTTTTGCTCGCCCTCGAGCAAACTTATTTTTATTCTCTACAAAAACCTAACCGCACTTTCGCAGGGAAACGAGATTGCACTGAGCTCGTGCAACAAGCCGTTAAACCTCTAGGTGTCCCTAGTAGTAGGAGTGTTGTCTCCTAAGGGTTTTCAGCGGATACTACCCACAAAATCCTATCAATTCGGCCCATTAACTTTAGTTCTCCAATTAGGTTTTCTAACAAGGAATTCTATTATCTTCTACTTGTAAATTATCCACTCATATTCTTCACACTTCCTCATCATCTAACATAAGATTATATATGTTATGTAAACCTACTTAGCTTTCGGCATCTCCTAAGTTTTCCTTCTAGGGTTACATCTCCACTCAGGAATTTCTATCAACCCTACTAAAGATGCAAGTTTTATTCTTCATTCCTTTCTCTCATCTAAACTCTAATCACATATCCCCACGTGTGTGTAAATATCACCCCTACACTTGGAAATTCAAATCAAGCAATCGTACTCTCGTCCATTGTCCAAAGCACTTATTAATTAGTGAATTTTTAAATGAAATTCTCTTACACATCCTTCATACGACCGTTAATACTTCTTGAGGTACCAACAACCGATTACAAGATGCGTTAGCACTTTAAAGCATACTTCCTAGTTTTGCAACACCCAAGGCTTTAGCAGTGACACCCAAACCAGTTGGTCTAAGGCACTAGG
This sequence comes from Agapanthus africanus, assembly GCA_030015575.1. NCBI lineage: Eukaryota > Viridiplantae > Streptophyta > Magnoliopsida > Asparagales > Amaryllidaceae > Agapanthus > Agapanthus africanus. Next base: position 466,952,815 of record CM057339.1, on the reverse strand, counting down.
TGATGAAGCACCCTCGCAAAATATTTTTCTATTTTATAGCCTTAAGTAATCACAAAAACCAGTGTCCATTTTTTTTTCTTTATTCACTTTTTTTTTCTTTTATTTTCTTCGTACTAAGGACTTTAGACAAGAGCATTTCAAGGTCTCTTCTACTATTCCAAGTTTCAAGGTTCGTGATTGTGCAAATTGTAGGGTATACGTTTTCAGAATCTAGACTTAAGCTAGGAACTATTTTTCAAACTTATACTCTAATAAAAGCTTCAATATTTTGACTTCGTTTTGACTTAGCCCAAGAAGTGAACCCAAAATTTGCCTATTTCTAAATAAACTACAAAGGCATATACTTTCTACCGTTAAACTTTAAGGACGGTTATCTTTAGGGTTTTTAATTCACTAAGTCTAAGATCTAGTTGTTCCTAGCCAGTTAACCTATTTGTCAAACTCAAGTCAATTGGCCAATATTGAATACAATAATTTTTATAATTTTTCAAATTTTTTTTGGTTTTCAAATAAATATGCAAAAGCAAAAATATATACAAATGAATGCGAAGGAAGAAGACGTACCGAGCATACCACCAAACTTGAACTTGACAGTGTCCTCACTGTCATATTGAACCAAGATGATCAAAATATTGGCACTCCCCTGTTTATTTATTTATAATTTTTTTTCATTTTTTTTATTTATTATAAAAAGAAAACAAAAAATATATGTACATATATACAAAGGTCCCCCTAAACTTAAACTTGGCCTTACACAAGCCAAAGGTTAGCACCAACCATTCAAAAATCTTATCATAGTAATGGTATAGTTGGTGCAATAATGGGGTGTAGAAGAAAGAAATGAGAAACACGCGAGACCGTGTGGAAAGTGGAATGGTAGAAAATGGTCTCGGTGGGGGAGAAGAAGGGCGAAAAGGAGAAAGAAGGATCGCGCGAACTTGAGGGTGTAAATCGAGTGAATAAATTAGCGCAATATGTGATGACCAATGTGTTATAAGCGATTGCGCTAACCTATCAACCCGTTGGGAAATGGGGTCAAATCCCTCATGATTCGCAAGAAAACATGGGTACGCCGAACTTGATATAGGAGATGAAAGCGTTACGGTCTCTTGTTCGGTCGGAACAATGGGAAAGACGACAGGGTGTGAATTAGGGATAGTCTCTTTCTCACCGTAGTAAACTGTCTCGAACTTGAAAGATTCCATTAATGGCTCAAAACAACTGTAAGCGACCGAGTCTGATGGTTCGATTAACTAATCTGAAAATGTAAAGGACTCAAACTCGGGCGGTGAGTCATCAGCATCGTCCGAAAAAGTGAAACACTCGTAGGTGTTATCGTCTATGAGAATTGTGTCAGATTCAAAGGAAAAGGTTTCAAGATCACAGTCTTCAAGCGGGGTCGGAACGATGGGAAGGAAGGAGGGTGATATATCAGTCAAAGGTTCAGGAGGATGAATTAGAAAATCAGACACATCAAACAAAAATGATTCAACCTCAATATTATCCTCAAGACTCTCCTCAATACTATCCTCAATATTTAACTCATCCATGCCGTTATCATCAAAATCTAGACGCATATGAGATTCGGGAGAAACATTTAATAACTCAGGATGATGATTTGAACATAAAATTTCAATTAAATCGACAGGTTCATCATCCGAAATATTCCCGGCGTCTATATGCTCAATCAAGTGAAAATCAATTTCTTTAGACACCTCATCAAAAGCATGGATATTTATCAATGAAGGTTCTAGAGTGGAGGTGTAAAGGTCGAAAGGATTAAGTGCGGTTTCACTCGAAAGGGGTTCTTCACAATTTGGCAAATCAAACACTACAAAATCACACAACTCATTTTTATCCTTAACTGATGAATCGTTTGGGACAATCGATGGAAAACCGGAGTTGTGGGCTTCAATTGGGTAAGGGTAGGTTTGACTTGGAAATCCTCTCTCATTCTCACTCAGTCCAACCGCCTCCTCATACATTGAAAAATTTGGGGCAAGCGGGAAACTAGCTACCGGTTCAGCAGGTTGCATAAGGGCGGCTACGAACGCTTCTACATTCTTAGTCATTTTGTTTGTTGCAGCAATATAAGCTTCCAACGACTCTTCCAAACTAGACTTAGGTGGTGAGAGGGTTTCGGTAAAAGATTCAAAATCGTGTGGATGTGCAAAACTCCCAACAGGCTGTGTCGAAACGGTGTCTAGTGAAGGTCGGGTAAGTCTGATAGGAAGTGGATGGTTGGGCAGGGGTAGGGTCAACATGTGGATAAAAAGGTGAATAATCGTGCGGATCCCTAGAACTAGATGAGTGGAGAGGAGCGAAAGATCAACTGCGAGATTGAGCAATATGCTCAGCAAAGGACATCGGCTTAGAAGTTACAGCAGGACTTGGAAAAGTGATGTCAACATATGTAGGTGGTAAAGATGGACTTGGTCGACACAAAGTGGGTTGAAAAGTCAAACTGTTTCTCCTAGACGCTTCTATTTGATCTTTCAAAGATTTTTTTGGCAAGGAAGGATCGTCTTTAAATTGACCGAAAAAATTAACGTACGACGCAAAATTAGGTTCGGGATACCAAAGTTCGGCTAATGATTTATTATGTGGGGTACCTATGTTGGAGGAAAGGGGAAAATAAGGAAAGTTTATTGTGGTGCAAGGATTTATTTGCGGCTAAAAACTTTGCAAGTTCCTATCAAAATTTTCCTTATTCTTTTTTTGTTTTTATTCTTTTTCTCTTTAGTAGGAAAAGTTTTGTTGCAAAAAAATTTTCAACACAAGATATGCAACAGCAAAATATTACTTGCAATCTAATTTCATTTCAAGCGGGGCCCAAAAATCCTGCATAAGATCGTTATTTGGAAGGGAATATATTTTTAAAGTGCACAAAATCCTGCAGGCATTTTTCAGAAAATTTATTAAAAATTACACAAGAGAAATAACAGAGGAGCTTACAAGGCAAATTGCAGAGGATGATATCACCAAAAGGGCGCGGTTCCGCGGTATAAACGCGTTATTGCCGCGTTTTCGCCGCAGTCTAAACAGCACGAGTCCCCAAAAAAATTTTGATGCACTGATACGACCAGACGGCAGCAGTTCCGCGGCCTAAGGTGGGTTTTGGCCGCGGAATCGCGGCGGTTTGGGCGATTTGGGTCTCCAAAAAAAATTCCTTGTTCTGTTGTTCAAAATCTCTTCTGTTTCGATATTTTGTTTCCTGTTTTGCTTTCTGGTAATCTCCATATCCAAATTTGTATATCCTGCAAAAATTAAAACAACAAAGTATCCCTTCCAAAAATAACAATTGATATATTTTTATAATTTTTGTGATTTTTCAGATTTTTATGATTTTTTTAAAATTTTGATTAACCCGAAATTGCGAAAATGAAAGTTCTACGCCATCCCCGGCAACGACGCCATTTGATTGAGTGATTTAGCTTGCTTGCGCTTTCTAAAAGATAGATCAAAAATATTTGTAACCGCAATCAAGAACGGCGTCGCATGAAGCTAGCCGGTGAGTACGGGTCGGTCCACAGGGATGTTGTGAATCTCCTAATCACGCTAACGAGTTAATTTCGAAGGGTGTTCGGATTGGTTATTAAATCTAAAAACCTAATTAACCTAGGGCAATTATCTAGATCTATTCCTGCTAGGGATAGGTTTAGGGATGGTTTGGAAATGCAATTAAATCTCAACGCTTTCTATACCCGAATGAAGATCTGTAAAGAGTTATGGTAATTATCAATAAAGGGGATTAGATCCATTCGGGAAGGTGTTCCTTCCTCTAGGTTCTTATCCTTCCATTAGAGATCCTTACACTGACCTCCATGGAAAACGCGCGCAACCAGGCTTTTACACTACGGTGTCATCGTTACCTCGAGGGGTAGGATGCCGTTGGGCGCGGTGTGCGCGCTTATGCATGGAGTCCTATTGTAAATATTTGGTGGGTAAGAAAGGGATGAGAGATCTCACCACTCAAAATCCTTCCCCAAAGCTAAACCCTAAACAAGTTCCTAGGACATGAAATTAAATCTACCTAGCGCAAAGAATTGAAATCTAAACTAGGGCGAGAAATTAAATCTACTTACAGATGCATCCCTCCAATCATCCATGCAGGGTTGTCAGATCTGAATTTCTGAATGGAAAAGAAACACCGATGCTCTCCAAAAGAATTTCTGGTTTTTTATTAAAAGGAGGCATGGGGAGAATACAAGCTTTAGAGTTCCTATTTATAGAGAATAGGAAACCCCAGGTTACAAATTGTTCCGCATATCTGCTTTTACAAAAATACCCCCTAAGAAAAGACCTAATCAACTCCAGCGCACCGCTATCATTTTCCGCGTCAACACGGGCTTTAGACGGCCGCGGTTCCGTGGCCAAAGGCATGACTTGGCCGCAGAACCGCGGCCAAGTAGGGTGATCAATTCTTCTGTTTTTCTTCATTACTTCAGGATGTTTTTGTCTCCCTATTTTTTTGTTTCTTTTCTCAGTTTGGCTTCTAGGTTTGTTCCAGATCCTACAGTGAATAATTGCAGTGAACTTTAACCCTTCGCTTTGAGTCAACGTCTTGAATCTTGCTTTGTGAACTGTTCCTTATGTAGGCTTGATCAAGAGTCTTCTGTTTATTGGTTAAAGTCCCACTTTTGCATCGTCTTTTGTCTTTTTCATTGTTTTCGCTCCAAGAACATGTTACCAGTAATATGTAGCAGACATGCGTCAAAAGCACCTGTTTATTTATAAAAAAGAATAAGAATGGGGAATATAATAATGCAATATTATGGTGTGAACAGGAACTCACACGAGACAAATGACGATCTCAGGTCGATGAACTAACCTGTACACATATCACCAGGGAACTGCTATCTGACGTCTGGTATAATCCCAACTAGCATGTTCCCGGCGAGTCCTGTCCGGTGTACTCATAAGGCAATGAGCACCTGTATACATCTTAGGTGAACCAACTGACACCAGTGGCTTGTGAGACCGGCCACCGCCCCTCGTCGGGGTCTCGACTGTATACACTAGTCTACTCTGGATTATCGATGCCCTGTCTCGAAACTCCTACGACTAGGGAACTTTTAACGATGTGCTTATAGACCCAAGCTCCCACATATATGATCGTCCTCATATTGCTGGCAGTCAAGCAAGAATTCTAGGGGCTCTATCAACGTGCAATAATGATCTGTAAGGTCACCTAAAGCAGTACACGATGATAAAGATAAACCAGATAGTATACTATCATCTTGAGTAAGACTGTCCTACCGGCATAGGTCCTCCCTCAATCATTGCAATCACATGCCTGTGATCTAATAATTGACTCTGAGGGCACTATCTTCAATAATCTCCCACTTGCACTCAAGGCTAATTATTGCGATGTCGCATACTCACAGCCCGTGTGATACCGAAAACCCAACTCCTCTTCTAGTCAGTCTCACAAAGCTCATTTGTGAAACTATTGCATTCGAGGAATAGCCTCAGTGAGTGGATCCGCTGTGATGTTTCGTTCTATGTCTCTCTTTATCTCAAGTTCGCGGAGAAACCCATCTCCCGAAATGAGCAATACCTGTCTTAGAATATGTTTGGATGTCTGATGGGACCTAGTTCACAAATGAACTCCAAATCCAAACTTCTTAGACTGTATAGTCGACTGAACATAATCAGTATCCTGCGCCATGCCTCCCTCGGTATCTGTCTGGACCACCTGTCCAAAATACTGCCCCTCGTCAGAGGGAAAACTATAACTCTTACAACCTCTCTATCACCCAGGTCACCTTGGAAGCCTGGAATGACAACCGTCTCCCAAATGAGGCTGCCGTTACCATATCCCTAGAACATCAACTTATGTTCCTAAACTGCCTCCGAATGTTTCTCCAAAATTGGATTAATATCAACTCATTGCATCTACTGCAAAACCAACATCTGGTGTGGTACTTGACATCTCATGATCAACTCAATTACCTAAGCAAGTGATCTACCAATCATGCGTATCCCTCACCCCTTTAGTCTGTAAGACACCCTTAGAGAGGGTGACTCCATCACCTGCAGGTACACTACCGTGCCAGGTGTCGTCCATTCTAAATACTCATAGAATGCTGTCTAAGTACCCAGATTAGGAAACTACCCAAATCTAGATCTAAAACCATAGATCTAGTAACCAGAATGTCTGATATAATATCCAAGTCCTGTGGAGAAACACTGTGTGACAACCAAACTTTAACCGATCGTAGTATAGAAACTTCACTTCCTACTCTGTGTATGTCATCCAAAAACCAGGACATCACACTCTACTACCTTCTTAACAGATCCATCCCATATTCCGATGAAGTCAAACCTATGACTGTCACATCCGAAATAGATGATCTATCTCCGCTATATCTGCTTTAGTCTATAAATAGACATAAGCCACCTGTCCACCAATTCTTCCGCTGCTCCCACTGACTACGGCAACCCTCTGGCAGAGTCATATAGACGTACACTTCTAAAGTCAATTTAGAACGACGCTATACTCATCCTCCTGCCGGGTCTCACAGTCTGGAACAACAGCAATGGCAAGTCTGGGTAAACAAGAACCACCCTGCCACCGTCCTTGAGCATACCGAAGTACCTCTCGAGCGCCTGAGGTTACCCACCGTATCTGTGGAGTAGCCAATGGAATGTCAAACTAGATTGAATCTTTAGGTTCTTATCAAATCTTCAATAATCGTTTGCGGTTCTGGAATCACTTCCAGTCCTACCATACTCCCACTTCTGTTTTCTGAAAAATTACATTTTTGTTAAAACTGTGGCGAGTCAAGAACAATATCGCTATTGATCTTCAAGATGGTAAAAAATCAACCCTCGTCATAGCCCGGGTCAACAAATATCCATTACAGAAACGTGCCTTGAGTTATCCAGAGTCTGGTTTTAAGCATAAGCCGGACAACTCCCCGTACCTTAACATCGTTAAGATATGAACTGTTCTATATCCAATACAGAAACAGAGTCACTGATTTAATTGAACCAGATTCAAATCATGCAGCTGTCACCAGTGCATGTCAACTAAATGGAAGGAGGCCGATCAGGGTTACTGAACTTAGGAATGCTTCCAATTATGAGTAACCTGAAAGAGAAGCAAGTTCTCTTAATCATTACTATCAACTGAATACCATTCACAAGTATCTACATCTTCGATCATCTTGAAGAATCCCGATACATGCAACATCTGGTTCTCTACTTTATTCATATACCTATAACTTCTCAAAACCCAGACTCCGTGTTTCTACGAAACACCTGTCTAAAACTAGAGAAGTCATAAGTAAACCGAATATAGTACGAGGACCATCCCCTCTGTCCTAATGGACATTGGACAATATCACTAGTAAAATAAGGGGTTGCCCCTACGGATAATATCATCCGTAGGGGCAATAAAAGTTTGGCCCTACGGATTAATACGTAGGGCAAAGTGGTTGCCCCTACGGTCGTTCAATATTTATTTAAAATTTATTAAATCTTAAAGTGTTTTTTGCCCCTACGGTGGCGCAAACCAAGTACCTACGGGTATATCCGTAGGGGCATCTAAATAGCGATTTAAGTGATCGATCCCTACGCTGATTATTTTTTATTTCCTTTATCGTTGCGCGCGAACCCAAATCCCCAAACCTTGACGTTCCCGCCGATCGCCGTTCTCGTCATCGCCAGCGCCGGCCGAATCATCGTCGCCACCGCCTGCAGTGATCTCGTCGTCGCCACCGCCGGCCGAATCGTCGTCGCCACCGCCTGCAGTGATCTCGTCGTCGCCACCGCCCTCGTTGTCGCCGATTGCGTCTCCGTCGTCTCCTCCACCGCCTAGCCTACAGGTTAGTTAAACATTATTTTAATGATGTTAGGGTAGCGATGAGGGTTAGGGTTAGGTATCGGTTGGGGTTAGGGTTAGGATTAGGGTTAGGGTACGGGTTCGATCGGTTGGGGTTCGACTGGTGTTGGGGTTAGGGTTAGGGTTAGGGTTCGGTTGGGGTTTGGTGTTGGGGTTGGGGTTCGGCTGGGGCTGGGTTGGGGTTAGGGTTTGGTGTTGGGTTGGGGTTCGGCTGGGGCTGGGTTGGGGTTAGGGTTTGGTGTTGGGTTGGGGTTCGGCTGGGGCTGGGTTGGGGTTAGGGTTAGGCCGGGTTAGGGTTTGGTGTTGGGTTGGGGTTCGGCTGGGGCTGGGTTAGGCTTAAAAAGGTGAAATTTCAGGGGATTGATCTGGAAAATAGATAAAGTCGATACTGTTTATTTGTGAATAACACAGTCCATGATTTTTATATGAGAAAATGGTCCATGAAAGTCTATGGGATTTATCTAAAAAACGCTGAAAGCTCATGTATTTATTTGTAAACAACAAAATTCATGGTATTTATCTGGAAAACGTTGGAGGTCAATGGTATGTATTTGTAAACAACAAAATCTATGAAAATTATGTGAAACGTTAAAACTTCATGGTATTTATTTGTAACAAACAAAGTCTATGGTATTTGTTTGATAAATATTGAAAGACCATGACATTTATATGTAATGGGTCAAAGTCATTTGGGTTATGTCAATCTTATTGGCGATACTTTCTTTTTGTGCATATCCAAAAACTTTGAAAGTTCTTGGTACCTATTAGAAAATATAAAGGGTTTTGTAGTGAAAGGAAAGAATTGGATTTACAAAAACCGTGTGTAACTTTTAGAAATTCTATACACTCAAGTATATAGAAAAGGGTTAATTGCGGATACAGCCTATGTACTATGGGGATCAAGCACTTATAACCTCTGAAGTATAATAATAAGCACTTTTGTTTGTTTTTCATTAGTGATTAATTTTTAGTTTGCTATTTATTCTTTTTCAGTATGGATACTTGATAGAATTATAATTGCTTTACTATTGTTTGCCTTTTTCCTTTTGTGTAGAAAATATATCCATTGTGTCATATGGACACTATTAATTTCACATCGATTCAAGGGAAAAATTGAGGAAGATTGTGTTTGTTATATCAAAAACCTTTTTGTTGAACCCAACAGGTGATACTTTAGAGTTGTTATAGATAGCTCTACATGTTTAATGCATGTACCATTGTTAAGAGAGTGCAAGGTGGAGAACAATAATTTGTTTCAACGGCTCGTTTTTCAAGTTATAACCAATATATGATACTCGATGATAATATGAAACCTTCATATTCCCATCGATACCCATATATGAAACTAAAAGCGCCACTTAGTCCCCGTCTATCGGTTAACATACGTGCGATGCTCGTCGTGACCTAGAACTATACGAATGTTGTTAAATATCGGACAGTATAGCTCGATACTAACAACCGTCGTATAGTCTACGCGACGAGAAAATTCAATCGTATGGTAACCCATAGATTTGTCTCGTGTGGACAAGTTAAGAATGTATAAAGCAAACGCCTTCATTCACTTGTGTTTTCATCCGTTTCGAGATATTTCGTCGGTATCTTTCCGCTGGTTCTCCGTGTACAAAGATAGATTAGATGTTCATTTCAACGTTGTTTCACAGCTTTGAAATGATTATCTATTCTATTACAGTGTACTCGGAGAACAGCGGGGAGGTGCTGCCGAAATTTACTCGAAACGGTTGAAAGCACAAGTGATGGGCGTTCGCTCTATACATTCTTAATGGGATAGAAGCCTACCCCCGACAGCCGGAACACATACATACAAACGCATAATTAGAGAGCGATTCGAGATGTTCGGGTTAAAACCAATATATGATACTCGATGATAATATGAAACCTTCATATTCCCATCGATACCCATATATGAAACTAAAAGCGCCACTTAGTCCCCGTCTATCGGTTAACATACGTGCGATGCTCGTCGTGACCCAGAACTATACGAAGGTTGTTAAATATCGGACAGTATAGCTCGATACTAACAACCGTCGTATAGTCTACGCGACGAGAAAATTCAATCGTATGGTAACCCATAGATTTGTCCCGTGTGGACAAGTTAAGAATGTATAAAGCAAACGCCTTCATTCACTTGTGTTTTCATCCGTTTCGAGATATTTCGTCGGTATCTTTCCGCTGGTTCTCCGTGTACAAAGATAGATTAGATGTTCATTTCAACGTTGTTTCACAGCTTTGAAATGATTATCTATTCTATTACAGTGTACTCGGAGAACAGCGGGGAGGTGCTGCCGAAATTTACTCGAAACGGTTGAAAGCACAAGTGATGGGCGTTCGCTCTATACATTCTTAATGGGATAGAAGCCTACCCCCGACAGCCGGAACACATACATACAAACGCATAATCAGAGAGCGATTCGAGATGTTCGGGTTAAAACCAATATCTGATAATATGAAACCTTCATATTCACATCGATACCCATATATGAAACTAAAAGCGCCACTTAGTCCCCGTCTATCGGTCAACATAACGTGCGATAATTTATTCTTTTCAACGACAAACGCACACACAAAGCATATACATGGATTTTCTCCTTTGTCAGTAACTATCCCGTTCTTATATTTCTCAATATAGTCAGCATAACCTACAATTTATATGTTATTCAGTCTAACATGGCCCATGAGTACGTAAGAGTTAAGGACTGGATGTATGTGGATTGGAAACAACGTATGCAACCTAAGTTTGTCGCAGGAGTTGCTGCTTTCCTTGAATTTGCACGAGCACATAATAAGATCATAATAGAGAAGATTCTCTGTCCGTGCGATAGATGTGGCAATAAGTACTGGCAGAAGGTAGAATTGGCAGAGCTTCATATTGTAAAACATGGGTTTACTAGACTTTATTCAACTTGGAAATATCACGGGGAAGGAGAAGAATGCAGTACTGCGGTAGAAGAAGGAGAACACGATAATGCGGCAGGAGAAGAAGAAGAATTCGGTAATACGGCAGGATACGGAGATTTATTTCCATCAGAAGAAATGGAGGATATGGTAGAGGCTGCCCTAGGTGAATCTACCACGAAGAATTCAAGACGGGCCATATGGTAAAGCCGAGTATAAGAGGGTAGACACTATGTTTATCAACAAGATATACCGGTTTATCTTGCTTAATTGCGTATGTCTTGAACAAATTAGAGAGTAAGTTCTTTTGGATTAATTGTTATATCTGTGTTTGTGTGTGTATGAAATGACATAATATTAATGTCACAATTATTTGTCGAAAACAGAACTCATTTTAATGAGGTACGTGAGGGGCATCCTGATTGGAACGAAGAGCGTTTGGAAAAATACCATCAGGATAATTTTTGTGATTGGGTCACAGAGCATGTAAGTTATTCGAATTACATTTTATTGCTATCAGTTTTAATCTAAGCTTATATCGTTATGTATTTATCTTAAAATTTGTTTTGTTAGATCCACGATCCGAACTTGTCTGCATCATTTGAGAGTGATTCAAGATGTTTAGCTCAATTTCCTAGTATGGAGGTTGCACATTACAAAGGATTTGGTGTCCTTGGATACAAATTCGAAGTTAAGGACATAGAAACATCTAGAATCACTCAGAATAGTGGGATTGCGACGGTAGGATCGGACGGTGTGATTTACTATGGGTACTTAAATTGTATACTCGGCATCCACTATCCCGGACGATCATAACCCTTTTATATATTCCACTGTACTTGGTACGATCCGCGAACCGATACAGACAGGTGGAGAAGCAGTCTTGGGACCTGGAAAGATGAATATGGATTGACCAGTGTGAACACACTTCGATTTTACGGTCAGGAAGATCCGTTTATCTTTCCGAACCAAGCGTTCCAAGTATACTACTCACAGTGTTTGAAGCATCCGGGGTGGAGTGTTGTATGCTGATGGAAACCTAGAGATGTCTACGATGCCCCAGAATACGAGGACAGCGATGAGGACGAAGAAGAGAGAAGGCTTAAAGTGCTCCGACCGTCTGTTTCGAAGGACGGGTTGTCTTCGACCGATCATGGAGTTACGTGGGTTAGAAATGACATCGACGATGAAATCCAAGTAGATATGTATGATGCGCCCACGAAACGAAAAAGGTTATCAGTAATGTTATATTATTACTTCACATTTTACGCTCTAGATCATATATAGTCAATACTTTTAATGATTGTCTAATGCGTCTACGAACCGTTTATCTAGATTTGATGACGATGTCGGGAGCAGCGAGGGGCGGCAGGAGCTCCAGCCGCGGCAAAGGCAGAGGCAGAGGAAGAGCGGTTCTGCCGCCCGGGGAGCTCCGTAGGGAGCTTCAGAGGGCCGGTCTTGCACCCAGATCGGAGACCCCTTCGGATGCCTCCTTCCGTGTTGATTTGGCCACACCTCCAGGTATACTGCACGCATATCCATTTTGAATGTAATATTACAGATATTCATGCATGTTTATGTCAAAATTACTTATATTGTCAATGTTTGATTGTCTAGTTGTTGTTGATGCGTCCACATCTGGGACAGAGGCCACCCCCGCTCCTCCAGGTATGTTTATATATCATATAGTGTATGTATATTGATTTAGAATGCTATATCATAAATATACACATTCCTTTTGCTCTTACTTAGCAATTTTTATTATTTTCTAGCTGTAGGTGGTGACACCACCGCACCTGCGGGCATGTTTATATGTCCTATAGTGCATGCATATTGATTTAGAACGTTATATTATTGATCTACACATTCTTTTTGCAATTACTTATAAAATCTTTTTTTAATTGTCTAGTTGTTGGTGATGCGTCCACATCTGGGACAGAGGCCACCCCCGCTCCTCCAGGTATGTTTATATATCATATAATGTATGTATATTGATTTAGAATGCTATATCATAAATATACACATTCCTTTTGCTCTTACTTAGCAATTTTTATTTTTGTCTAGCTGTAGGTGGTGACACCACCGCACCTGCGGGTATGTTTATATGTCCTATAGTGCATGCATATTGATTTAGAACGTTATATTATTGATCTACACATTCTTTTTGCAATTACTTATAAAATCTATTTTTAATTGTCTAATTATAGATGGTGCGTCCACACCTTCCATAGGGGCCACTCCTGCCGCTTCCATACCCTCCGCATCGTCTGCAGGTTAGTATGAATAAATTTAAAATATTTATTTATTTTACATATGCTCTATAGAATAAATATGAACTTCATGGAGATTTAGCGTCGATGTTTATTTTATAGTTGGAGGGGATGCGTCCGGGACCCCGGTTGTTCCTCACCGGAGGAACTATCGTCCCGCTCGTGCTGCTGCTCGGGCCCAGGCTCGTGCGCTATTCACCGGAGGTATATATCACACTTGAATTCTTAATACAACTTTGTCTTATTATTGATTGTCTTGATATTTCGTGCAGACGCAGGGCCTCTCCATCCCCAGAGGGGGACTCGAGGGCCGAATCAGTCCCATAGGCTGAGGCCTGATAGAGCTAGGGGGGAGGCAGCATTCCCCCTATTTTTTACCCTTGACTATCGCTATACCGGTCCTCATGCCGAGAGGTTCGGCCGGTATTTGGGGGACGAGAGCCGGATCGTGAAGAACTATCCACTTCACGTTGAGTGGGGCGAGCAGCACCAGCGCTCATTCGCCCTCTTCTTTGAACAGGCTCGGGTATGTATTAATATATATTTTCATTTGATCTATCCAATATATTTATTATTAACACTTGCAATCTAATAACAATGTTTTTTTTTTGTATTTTCAGTTGGATTACGATTTTCAGCCTGTAGCCGACCCTGATCACCCGGGGAGGGTGCTCGACCTTCATGCTCTGTATAATGGCCTGATGAAGAACATGCAGGCCAAGGTCCGATACAACAGGATTGAGCTGAAGGCCGACTGCTACTCCCTGTGGATAGCGACCCCCGAGGCAGAGAGAGCGGCCCTCCTATCTACTCCGGCGTTTGCGAGAGTCGACGTAGAGACATGGCCTATATTGTGCGCTTATTTCGACTCCGAACGCAAACGAGTATGTATTTTAAATTTAATTCATTATTTATGATATAATTTATTTCTTTGTGTTTCTTAATTAGAAAACTAAATGTTAATGCGTTGTGCAGAAACAGGCCGCTCAGAATACGGAGAACAGGAAGTCGGCGAAGAGGGGTCGCCCCACTTACACAGGTGGCTCGATGAACATTACTCGAGCCATGGAGTTATCGGTAAATTAAGAGTTATTCTCTAATATTCTGCAATATTAAGAGTTATTCTCTAATATTTCTAATATTAAGAGTTACTTTCTAATATTGCAGACATCCCGGACCGTGGCGTCAGGTGGTACACCGAGCGTGCTGTCCGCATATCTTGCCGTCCACGGCACCTCGACAGATCCCGCCACGAGCGAGCTTCGATCTCCCGACATCGCTACCCAGGAGTACTGCGTAAGTGTTAATATTTTTTCTACCCAAATTTGAAATTTTAGTTTTGGAAGGTTCAAGTTTAAATTTTATACTTATACTTTACTGCTTAATGTGGGTGTAGGAGCGGGTGGTTGAGCAGGCCCAGGCCTCGGGGATCGATTTTACCGGACAGAACGATCCGAGGCTGCTGACCCCAGTTCTGGACGCCGCACACGGAGGGCACCACGGAGGTTGGGAGAGAGGCCGGGGATTGGGCCCTATCAGGGCCCATATGAGGTTGGACTCCACCCCGGCGGTTACTTCCTCCGTCTCCAGTGGCCGGCATGTCCATCAGGAACTGGATAGCTTGAGGGCCACCGTTCAGGAGTTGAAGGAGATGCTGGTATGTATACTACTTTATAGTAAAATATCATTTCATATTATATACATATCAACATATCCATAATTAGTACGTAGCTTGAGCTTATTTGGTTTTAGAATTAAGTTTGATTAATCATACATACATATGTAATTAAAATAAACAACGCTTTTCCAAACTAGATATCCAAACAGGGTTTCAAAATAACTTAATAATGAAACGAATTCGAATAATACACAGTTCTTACACGCTTCTTACACACGTTATGTCCAGACGCGAGAGGGTAGATCGGCCGAGCCTCCACATGCATCTCCTTCGGCTGCGGCTCCGCAAGCCACTACATCAGCGGCGGTTCCGCAGACAGCTCCTGTAGCTCCACCGCCCACTCAGACTCCCGCAGCCACGGCTCCGCAAGCGACTACCTCGACGGCGGCTGCGCAGACCACAACGCCAGCTCCACATGCCGCTCAGACTTCCTTATTTGTAGCATTGGAGAGTGTATTTACCGAGGAGCAGGCGCGCGTTATTTTAACGTTATTCGGAGGTGGAGCTGGACCGAACTAGGGTAGCATTTTGCTTCTTATTTTTTGAAACATGTATTTATTTATATCACATTGTACTACATTTTGAAACGATATTGATATTGGTTTGTATTTATATCATATTCAGTTTTTGGGTTTCTTTTGTATATTATATATATGCGTGAGATGCGATTATGAATACTGCAATATATGATTTGATTGATGTATAAAGTATTGTGCACTGGGCGGGAAAAAATCTAGTAGCCCATTTTTAAAAAAAAATACAGACAATATGTACCTACGGATTAATCCGTAGGTATATATGTTGCCCCTACGGCGTTATCCGTAGGGGCAAACTATCAGGAAACCTGATATTTTCCCACCTGATATAAGTGCAGGGTGTTGGGGGTGACCCTACGGATATGTCCGTAGGGGCCACTGTTTATCCCCTACGTATTTATCCGTAGGGGCAAAATATCAGGTTTCCTGATATTTTCCCCCCGATCTCAGTGCAGTGTGTTGGGAGTGGCCCCTACGGATCAATCCGTAGGGGCTACTTTATATCCCCTACAGCTGTATCCGTAGGGGACTAAATAGGACCTACGGGTATATCCGTAGGTATATACAATATATTCAAAAAAAAAATTAAATATATGATTTTATTACCCCTACGGGGTACTCCGTAGGGGCTATAGCACCTACCGCGGTATCCGTAGGGGCATAAATTTGTCCGTAGGGGCAAGTTCAGGGCCTCAACTTGCACCTGCGGCCTTTGCACCTACGGGGTCTTTTTTCGCCCCTACGTATATATCCGTAGGGGCAGTGGGTTGCCCCTACCGATAAATCCGTAGGGGCAACCCTTATTTGTAGTAGTGTATACAATACACTGTATAAATTCCCTGAGTCTAATAACTCAATCCCTATTTGTCATAGGTTGAAAACTGTACTATGGTTATGAAGAATTACACCGCTCTTTAATGCTCCTTACCTAACCATCCACTGATATAGGTAAATGTGATAGACATAATTTCAAAAAGTTATATCTCACTCTATAAAAAATTGACGTACAGATATATCAATTTGAAATTGGTGCATAACAACGGATATTCAAAACCAAATATCGGCAAACAACCCAGGCGATTTCCTCAAATATCACCAATTACAACGAATTCTGATATAATGAAGATGATCACCTAATTCCCAATGACTTACTCCCACTCATCATCTGTAAAACCGTACAGATGTGAGAATCATACCTGGCAAATACATACCCTGGAGCAAGTGTCTAATTGGAAAATCAGTTTTCTTTTAACAGTACACAGTGAAACTGAAACATTGAAAAGTTCCGATAGGGTATCCCGGTATTCCTAGTAATGCCTCTTCCATTATCCAGATTCACAACTGTAACCGAATAATTCTTTGCCACTTCTCCAAATACCTTTATATTTCTTTAGTCGTTACCTTCTGCACACCACTTTAGGCCAAATGGTTTTCTTCCTTCCCTACCGTTCGGCACCAGCCTATGGTTTGGAAGAAGACTATCCAATAAGCATAATGGGTGTACTGTCCTAATCCTAGGAGCACTCGCAATGCGAGAGAATGTGAAGATAAAAGACAACCGAATAAACCTTATTCCTATTTCTCCTGAACCAGAATCCATCCCCGAACTGGAACAAGTTCTTTTCGAGTTCGTATATAACCATACGATGGAGTATCCAATAAACTGTGGATCTTGGTAGTGATACGGAGTGTCCTGGAGAAATACAAAGGTGATTTAGGATTGGAGAAGAAATACTTGGTTTGGTCGTGAATAGCAGTCGCAATTTAATTTGCCCTCTTACTAATCCCTTGATATGTCTTTACTTAAAACCTTATGTACACCATCGTTATGCTAATTGGTTCTCCTCATTCCCCACCGTTCGGCACCAGCCTAAGGTTTGGAAGAAGACTATTCAATTTGCGTAATAGGTGTACTATCTCTAAAACCAAGGAGTACTCGCAACCTGAGAGAAGGTAAAAAGAAAAGACAACTGAATAGTCCTATTCATTTCCTCCAGAACCGGAAACCATCCTCGAATAAATTCCTTCGAGTTCGTATATAACCATACGATGGTTTTGTCCAATGGAAGTGGACCTTCGTAGTAATACGGGGTGTCCTGGAGAAAATGGTAAAAGTAGGAGTGACAATGAGGTTTGCAACTCTGATAATCCAAAAGCCAGTGTTTAAGAAGGTTCGGTCAACTTGGTCACTGAGTCATAGTCTAGGGTCGGGTCAATGGTCGCTGCCAGAGAGAGAGAGAGAAAAGAAACACTCAGCGTGCACTCTAACCTAGATCAGAATTGTTATCACTTTATCTAGTCAGGAAACCTCCAACTGTAACGTCAAATTCTTCCCCAAACCTGAAAGAAGAATTAGTCGGGATCACCCGAGGAGTAAACCAACTCATCAGTGGGAATCGGGATCCAACTATCATCGCATGATAACGTGACGGAATCCGCTCACGTTATCACACTCCAGAAGGTATGCGCTGTAAGTCGATGTACAACACCCCACGACTTGCGGGGAGGCGGAAATATGAAAAACGATCTTGTTCTTTGCTTGAACATCGACTTACCGCATGAATCGAAGATACACGATAACTAACATCAAACATAGAAGTTCTAAACTACTATGTGAAGGGATTATACCTAAAGAACCGTGTCCTTCGTCTTTACGAACTCCACATCCTCCTCGGCCTTCTCCAAGTAGTAGACGATCCACCACGAGAGCTATACTCCAAGCTTTGCCTCTAAACTTGAGGCAACTAGGTTTCTTTAAGTGCTAATCAAAGTACCTAGATGATATAGAGTGAGGGTTATGGATTAAGTAGTCTAACTAATCCTTGTACTCAACACATGAGAGGGGAGGATTAGTGTAACACCTTAGGATATGTTAGTGACTAATTATATTTAAATAAAGAGTTTTTAATAAAAAGTTTACCAAATTGTGTTTTAAATATTTTTCCTAATTTAATAAATATTTTTCCATAATTTTCCTAGGCTTGCACACACATGTGCATGTAAACTAGGGTTTTTAAAATAAGATATTACCATGATTAGTAGCCATGGTGGATTAATCTTGAGGATTAAGTCTTATGGATTTTTAAGTGGGTTTTATTAGTTAATTAAAAGTTACTTTAATTTGAAAATGTAGTGGGTGTTGACTTGTAAGAGAGAGAGAGAGGGCATCATGGCACAAGCCATGCTTGCCATTAATGAAGAGAGAGAGAGGAGGGTTGACAATTGGGTCATGGTTGATTTCCCCTCTTTTCTTTGCTTTTCTCTCAATTCTCACACACCCACACACTCACACAACACACACTTACCTCAGCTCCAGAACCAGCAGCAACAATAGCAGCAAGCACAGCAACAGCACCAACTGAAGCCAGAAGCAGCAGCAGCAGCCAGAGGCAGTAGCAGCAGCAGCAGGGAACAGCAGCAGCAGCACCAGCACCAAGTGCAGCCCCTTCCCTGCAACTCTTCTTCTTCCTCCATCTACCTAGGGTTAAGTATGAGGTATATTTCCTAAACTTATTCCAGAGTTGCTTGGTTAGAGTAGTTTTGCATCGGTTAATGGTTTTTAGTCCGTTTTAATGTGATATGAGGTGTTTAGTGGGAATCTTGTGCTAATGTGGTGTGATTTGGTTTCAGTAAGCTGTTAGAGGGTTAGTGAGACCATATTAACTTAGCTTAACCCCAATTGCACTAAAATACCACCAGTTTCCCTATTTGATGCAAATTTGTCGTTTTAAGCAAAATTTGAGGTTTTCTGGAACTGCTTTTGACCCGATGAGTTATGAATGAAATTGAGAAGACTGTAGTGTGGTGGAGATGTGCTGATACCCCAGATTTAACCCGACCCCCAAATTCCTTCTTGTGGCCACCAATTAATTCATTCTGGCCGCCAATTGCGGCCAGATGGGTAGGGTTTGGATTGGGGTTTGGTCCTGTAGGTGTCTGCTAATGTGTAGGGTGCTGTGATATATATATTTTTGTAAGTTTTGTTCTGTAGTAAAATCGGGGACTAAATACATGTTTTGCCCTTTTTCTAAACCTTCGCGACACGCGTAATACGTGAGTGGGTTTGGGGTTTCTGCGTATCGCGACGCGTTGGGGTAGTTTCAGGCGCGTGATAACACGTTTTAGCGTATCGCGCACACGCACGATTGGTTCACGACACGGGTTTCTAGTTGGACTGTAATGTCGCGTTTCTGTGAAATTGAGCTTATGTGTGATATATGTTATGTGATTCTAGGTTCGCAGGCCAGTGAGACGGACGCTGCGAAGAAGGGCAAGCAAGTCGTCGGCTACACTTAGCGCGAGACTCGGTGAGTAGATTTCACATCTACGGCGATATCGCCCGCATGGCGTTATGCGTCAGGGCTGATAGGACCTTATTATTATATATTGCATTTACCGCATGGACTGTCATCGCATATTGCATTCCCTGCTGTATTTATATATATGCTTAGAACTGATAGAATACCGTACTATTACTAACGGTTTATATTGCACGGGCACTATTTGCATGCTACACACACACCATTAGTAATTGCCATGCCACACTCACTGTAGAGCTGCCATGATTATATTACTGTAGTTCATCTTACAAATGATTGGTTATGATTTTCTAGAAATTGGGAGCCGCATGACATCTTTAAGAACGAGAACTATTTTTAAAAAGCGGTTTTCCCCTTATACCCATACCATGGATTGATTTACATTGTACTTCGCATTGGATTTATTTATTAGTATTGGATTTTCATGTGATTTCTGGGTTTGAGGACCGTGGGATTATTTAAGGAAAAGATGCACTATTTGGAAACCCGGTACCTCGTGATATGATATTTTGGTGCGTCCACCACGCGTTTTCTCGGTGCTGAGACGTGTGCTTGAAACCCGATTCGAGCAGATGGATGATCCGTTTGCGGGTTCGTGGTGGACCCGGTATGGTACCCCGGGGCGAGAACGGTTTCGCTGTGCAGTAGACGGTGAGCCCGGCGGAGGGACTACTACCTATCGGTGATTGGTTGGACCTGGCAGTTGTCCGGAGGATACTGGCCAGAGTCGAGAGATGGATGCGGGATGAACCGTACTGCCGGGGCCGAGGGCCGACACCGCAGACGGACCCCGTGGGCCGATCCGGACTGACGGAGCCCGATATACGAGGATTTGCGTGTCGATGTTGGACACGAGTATTTTATGATATTTTGGGTGCCGATGTTGCGCACTCGTGATTTCTCAGAGATATACAGGATTTGAGGGCCGATGGGAGTGCCGGCGCCTGAGTGTTTTTGGGATTTGGGTGCAGCCTGAGGCACCGATTATTGTTTTCCATGTTGACATATCAATGTAGATGTTATTTATCCCATGCTCAGTATTGATTACTATATCTCATCCTGTAGCATTTACTTGATTGAGCACTTGCATTACTATTGCATCCACTGATTGTCATGCATGGATATCATCTGCTGGCATTAGTAGAGCCACGCTATATGTGCATGCTCGCGATCACCTTTATATGTTATCTCCATTCACGAGTTGGCAACTCACCCCCGTTGTGCCACAGTATTTGTAGGTTGCCCTGGGGAGTAGTTTCGGCTGGCTGTTTACCGCATCTTTTGGCACAGATACCCTTTCAGAGGCGAGTTAGCCTTTTTGCTGATAGGTGGGTTTTGTACGGTATCTGTTATCCTTCAGTTCTATTTTGATGTATTGTCACGACCCGAAAGAGCACGTGACTGGCCCTTGAACCATATGAAGTCTATAGGACTCCATTTGATCCAAGTAAGCCAAAAGCTCAGAAATCTAAAACCATTTTAAGAGTAAGTAAAGAAACTGGTTTTTAAAGAAGTGAAGGAAAACATGTTT
This sequence comes from Agapanthus africanus, assembly GCA_030015575.1. Taxonomy (NCBI): domain Eukaryota; kingdom Viridiplantae; phylum Streptophyta; class Magnoliopsida; order Asparagales; family Amaryllidaceae; genus Agapanthus; species Agapanthus africanus. Next base: position 466,931,719 of record CM057339.1, on the reverse strand, counting down.
GAAATCAAGGTTTTTAAATAACTAAGCCGAATGTACATTTTGAAAACAGTAAAGTCTATTTTAAAAATTTCGGAAGAGTTTCTTTTGTAAAACTGGCCCCGAATGGGGTACAACAAGAATAACAATATATGCAATGATAAAAGGCATCCCCAAGCAGGAGCTAGCTCTTCGTCAATTGACGGCCACAACCACACAAGCAATTATAATATACAACGCCGAATGGCGAGGATCAAATCAAAAGAACTCAGAAAGCAACATGAAAACTGCAATACTACTGAGCGCGACTCTATGGTCGAATAATACAACACTAATGTCTAAGTCTGAAACAATATACAAGTTTTGGTTGATGGAAATTCTAGATGCAAGGAATAAAATAAATACAATGGTGGTTCTTGATGCAAAAGAATCCACCTACCAAAAGCAATTCACCCGCAAGGAAGTAGTGTGCCAGAAATGCCGCACTGGAACCTGTACGGCTAAACCTGCAAGAACTGTGGCACAATGGGGGTGAGTTGCCAACTCGTGAATAGAAATATCTACAAGCAGAAACCGAATGCAAGACATAAACCTAGGTCAACAATCAGTAATATAAACCACAAGAGTACATCTGTAGTATGATAAGGTGGCAATGTAACATCTAATCATGTATGTAGTGCCAGGTACTCAGGTAATAATATGCCATCAGTATAAGGTATGTCTGCATGAGGTAAAAAAATGATGAAGTATCAATACACATATATTAGCGTCCCATACCACTAATATTGGTGTAAGGGTATATATAACAGCGCCCTCAAACCCTGTTATATATCCAAGTGAAGTGTGATCAAAGTAAATCCGGTCAGTATATGATCCATGTCTATAAATACGTGGAACCCGTCCACCCGTCACTCAATGACAATAAACGTGGAACCCGTCCACCCGTCACCCAATGACAATAACATCATGTATGCGAATATGAGGATATAATAAAATCATGGAAAACATCATGAAAACCGTGCCTAGTATCGACACGTAAATCCTCATCCATCGGGCTCCGTCAGTCCGGATCGGCCCGCGGGCTATGTCTGCGGAATCGGCCCTCGGCCCCGGCAGTACGCCCATCTCTCAACTCCGGTCGGTATCCTCCAGATATCCGCCGAGCTCAAATACAATCACCGGTAGATAGTAGTCCCTCTGCCGGGCTCACCGTCTACTACACAGCGAAACCGTTCTCGCCCCGGGGTACCATACCGGGTCCACCATGTACCCGTAATCGACCTCAACCAGCTCCTCGATTCGGGTTCACATATATCACTCTAGCCCCGAGAAAACACATGGTGGACGCACCGAAATATCATATCAAGGGAACCGGGTTTTTAAATGATTACATATTTGAAATAGCCACGGTCCCCAAATCCAGAAATCACATATAATCCAAACTAAAATGCAAGTCAATGATCCGATATGATATGTGCGTCAAATATAGATATCAAGTCATATCACATATAAATGAGCTACAATATTATGATTCGATGTGATATATGTATCAGGTATGAATATCAAGTCATGTCACATATATATTTGTGTACAAGTATAAGTGTACAATATGCCATGCGGGAATCATATCATGAATGCAACAGTACTACAGTGTAGTGGCATGGCAATTATCGATGATGAAGTGTGTGAGCCGGCAAATAGTGTACGTGGAACATACGCATCATCGATAATGGTGCTGGTGTCCTAACAGCATGATGGTGATATAACAATAAGCACAAGTAATGCGATGCAAATAATATGGACAGGCGCACTCGAATAATCAACGCAACAGTAAAGAATCTGACTCAAAAAGCTATATAATGCAACCTTGCCTTTTGAAATAAGACGAATCGGGGTTTTTGGTAAAATAAGGGCTACGGTGTTTAAGAACAGACGCTACGTTTTGAAAATATCCGTGGAATCCCCTTTTCCCTATCTTTCAAATATTCCTGATTCGTTAGTTTTGAAATAGGTATGACTCGGGTCTAGTCTAACATCTACTTTGCAACTACTGATCTAAGTATCAAGCCAATCGAGAGGGGTATGGAAACCACCTAAACCTGAGTCGATAAATATATAGATATATAGTTGGTGATCCCGCCTCAATAATATGTCGTAGGACATCCTCGAGTTATGAGTGCGGATCTATCATCAATATCGGCTCGTACGGTAAATCGTCGTACGACATCCCAATAGCTGGGTACGGGTCAGTATCACATTCCTCTCATCAGATATCAGGTGTCGCTATCATCATGTCGCACAATCTGGGGTACTACTCTAAGTTTAGTACAACTGATACCATCTATAAGTATGAATGCGGGGGTATACACACATCCCAAGCCCGCAAGAATCACATGTCATATCCCAAATATGAACCATATCAAATCACCGATCTTGCGGCACAAGGCCCAATATAATCGACTCATCACCAATGCCGTCCAATATCATCAACGAAGTGCAAGTATAAGGAACACACAGGTGTATGCGTGTGGGTGCAAATCTATCCTATGGTTCGCAACTAGGAACTATGCTAGTTATTTCTACCCTTAACTAACCATAACACACTATAACTATCACACACATATATATAACTACATAGTACTAACTATGGACTGTGGGGGTGCTATACGCCATCCACCCGACTTCCCCCTGTAAATATAATCTACTCACCTGTATCCTGCGTGTCGGTATCGATGTCGCCTTCATCCTTTGCATCGCCTCGGATCGTCGTAGGGTACCTACACATATCACACGTATCGCATCGCATCAAAGCCAAATCGAAACTTAAAACGACACGCTAAAACCAATACGATACGCTAAAAGGCCTATAGGTTAGAACCTATGGTTAGCCTTCGCAAAACAACCCGAAATCACTCGATGTAGTCGTACAAACGTCACACGATCGAGATAACGCACAAATATCAAAATCTGGAAATCAAAATACGGAAAACCAAAACAGAAAGTAAAGCAGCAACCCAAGAAAACTATCCTAGATTACGTCTCAGGCCAAATAAGGTCAAGCAAACAAGCCTAGGGTGATGTACAGGGTCTCAGTAGCCTACAGAAGCAATATGGACTCCAATTTACACAGGGTGGCCAGCCACACCCCCCTCAAAACCGGCCTGGCCGGCCCAGGTAGGGAATTGGGTGCCTATCTGCCTAGGGTGGTATCCTGGGTGTCTAACTAGGCTCCTGGTGTTGTTTAATTTTCCAAAAAAAGTCCCAGTACATTCCAGATTTCCCTGCATGCTCCAGGTTGTCACAAACCGATATGAAACTGCTCTGTTTTGGGTTTCAGGTCTTGTAATGTGTCGGATCTGGGTTTGTAGCACTAAGGGGGGGTTCAAGGGTCACTAATAGGGTTCAATTGCACCGCCACATCTCAACTTTACCCTAATCCTCTCTAGTTTGGTCCAAAGTGCACTAATTCACACGATATCGATATGAAACTAGTATATAGGCATAAGGAACGAAATAGTACGATAATGGATGCAGAAATTACCTCCCTAGAGACTCATGAATCTTCCCCATCACCAAAACATCACCTTTCTTAGTCCATTGCGTAGATCTTGGGCTTGTGTGCACTTTTAGTGAAGTGGATGTGAGGTTTAGAGTTTGTTTTAATGGTGATGTGGGGAGTTTTGAAGGAGGAGGAAGAAGAAGGAAGGGAGCAGCAGCAGCAGCAGCTGAGACAAAGAGGGGAGAGAAATGAGAGGAGAAAACAAGAGAGAATGGCCAAGTCAAATATCCTCACCTACCCTCTCTCTCTCACCATACCTATTTCTTTAATCCCTTTTTTTTTCCGTTTCTTTTCCTTTTTTTCTTTAATCCAAATCCTTCTCACACCAATAGTAAACCCAAAGTAACATGGTAGAAAATGTAACACAAGTGTAGGAAAAAGATATGTGTATCTTTTGCACAAAATTGCTAAAAACCGATTAGCGATTTTTAATCGCGATTAGCACTAATTAAGTATATAACTAATCAATTAAACATAGAAATGGCATAATTCTGTAATTTACCCTATTATAGAATTTTCCATAATTTTTCTCAAAATTTTCCTATTTATTTGCATTTAATAATACCAAAATATTAAAATATTCAATAAAATAATATTAAATTATAAAAATTCCCAAAAATAATATTTTATTATTTTGAAACGTTACAATCTACCCTCCTTAAAGAAATTCGGTCCCCGAATTTAAATTTAAACCCCCAATTACAACAAACATTTCAGTAAAAATCCAATTTGTCGGGGTTCCGAAACGTCAATACATAGCGAATATCATCAAAGGGTACTGCTCTACTAAAAATCAATCCACAAAATGTATATATAAGAATATCCTATCCGTCTGGTGCGCAAGAAATCAAAATCCATATATGTGACATACAGGTGTACAAAACAACATCTAGGTGCAACGGGTGTGCACGAAACAAATATCATGAAACTCAGTCATCAAAGCTAAATCATGCAAACAGAACGCCCAAAATACCGAAATCCAAAACGACGGATACGTGATAATCGAATCACAAAATCACAAATCGTAAATACCGTCGTCGGTAATTCCTCCTTCGAGGTGGAGAAGGAGTCGGTGCATCCAATGCTGGTAGCGCAAGATACCTACTTGCCCCTTGCTCACGGTCTGGCGTCCTCTGACTCTGGGTCCTTATCTTCTTTGTGGATTACTAATCTCGCAATCAATCGGCTCATCGGCCCTGTCAGATGTGCTAACGGGGACGATTCCGTTCTGGCACTTCTTTGGGTCATCTCTCGATCAACTCTCGCGACCACTCGTAACACAGCTTGTCACTGGCGTCGGCCTCTGGCTCTCTGAATGCACATCACACATCTGATCCTGGGTGGAAATATCATTGCAGCAATGTCCTGGAAGGAATCCTGCTCAAGGTCTCCACCGATCTTGCCTAAGCCGAACTGTACGGAAGCTAGCTTTCTTGCATAACTCTTCTTGCTCGATAGACAGCTGTGTCCTCAGCACAACATTTTCTTGGAACTGGTCGCATCCCAATGCCTCTGTAAGCATATCTGACCTCTGGTCTCGACGGAAAGTAATGACAGCTCGTCAGTGTCTCGCACGAATCTCTAGTTCCACCTGTCTCAATCGTCGTCCACTATGACGTCACGCCATGCTATCTGTGCACTGCACTGTTCTCGGCCACGGTCAATCTGAAGTCTCTCGCATGAACTCGAAATCACGTACTCCATAGCTTCATCATTGTATATAAGATGTCTGGCCAAACAGGTCCTCGGGAACGCGTCCCAACCATCGGAGGAATTCTCAATACTCGTCCGTCCTTGATCAATTTGCAACGCATCTGGGTAAGTTCCTTTATCCGAACCTAGTCAACTACCTCGTCGACGATGCCGAACTCTGGCCTGCTGGGTGTGCGCAAAATGACCATCCCTGGGTCTAGGTCTTCTCGTATCGTTTTCCATAAGGGTCCTGTCGAGGTTTCTCTCTCAAATCTCATTTCTGCCGAATTGCCCGAAAGCCATCATCCATTGCTGAAGCTAATTCGTGTTCCGGAATGGCTGCATACTCATCGCGCGCCTCCTTCTGGAAGGTATATCTACATACAATGCCTCCGCGTGCGTATCGAATATCTGATGTCAGCGGAGTGGGATGTCATCTCATCGAAATCTCTTGCGAACTCTTTTCTTCACTCTGCTTTAATGTCGACTGAATCGGACTCGTCTCATCGTGGCTGCATGGATTGTGCTCCAACGGCTATCCTCGTATCTGGGGTATCCCAAGCAGTGCATCCCATCACATGATATCCGAATGATGTCGCATCATCCGATCGACTCGTCAGAACCTCATAATCCCCTAAGAGATCAACATCATGGGTACAGTTTAATAGTATCGAGTACATGCCACAGCGTCGGTGGTCCAACCGTAGAAGGGCAAACCCAAGCCTCACTAATGGCGCCGCGGAACTGCCACAAACCCTAAGGTTCAAAGGCTTTCACACGGTCATTAAGTCGAGTTAGGGTTTCATTCTTCTAGAGGGTCCATAGAATCACATGCATGTCTTTCCGTATACTTTAAACTTGGAAAATGGGCTCCTGACATTCGATCGTCTCTATCGACTCTCAACGAATCTGCGTGAAATCGTCTCTAGCTGGAAACAATCTATCTGATGACCTCGCATCGGTAAATGAATGAACCACATGTCCTAGTCATTAGTCCTCAGGTGACTAGCGACCGTCCATCATATCTCTAAGTAGATGCTCATGCTGCAGTAGCTCCAACCATCTGGGCGATATCTCGTCATTTGCAGCAACAACTGACTCATTCACCGGTACGCCGAACAGCGCCTCAATCCTCCAGGAAAGGCAATACATTGGCGGTCATCTCTAAGTCGGCCTGCTCTAGATCTGAGTAAGACTCTCCACACTGGAAATCATCAATACAACTGGGCCCGCTCCGACGCAAAAATATCGGACGAATCACCCTCGTCTCTCAAATCGGGTAGACTGCTATCATCTGCCTTATATCTGCCTGAAAGCTCCGGCAATCTCAGCTCGTAAGCTTCGGAAGCGACATCCTGTCAATCTCAGCAACAGCTGGTCCATCTGTCTGCACGATAGGCGAGATCATAATCTCTGAGGTATGTTGTACATCAACAGTCCTCTCTCAACTGGCAGCTCTAACAATGACCCGATCATCCGGTGCAAGACCAAGCACTCGCCTTCACTAGAGGTCACAATCAACAATACCAACTCGATACGTTCCCATGTCACCAGAAAACACAATGGTCAACCCTCGTGCCAGACAAGCTCGCACTGACCGTAACCCTAGCAGCAGCCCAACTGCGGTCAACATGGCGACAGGAACCTCAATCGAGTATCGAAGAGAGCAGATCGAAGGCATTAAAGAGAGCAACAAATCCAGAGTGGATACATGATCATATGAAGGAACAGCATCAATAAAGGTATGATCATGAAACTAATAGAATCGGGGATCTCAAATGGATGTATAATCCTGGATATGAGGAGAATCACTGATCTCGAAAATATGTACATCCTAAGGTTCCTTAAGCGGAGTGGTGTGTCGTAAGTATGCCGCGGAATATACCAACGGTACGTCACTCTACTTAGTCACCTGTTCCATCAACCAAGGGTCATCCTACGCGAAGAAAGTTCGGGTCTAATACCCCCTCGACCAAGTCAAAGTTCCGTAAGGTCAAGCCTAAGTTCCATATATATATAAACGCCCTAGGCTTCACATAGTCAAACTTAGACTCGAACCAAGGTCAACCTAGCGCTCTGATACCAACTTTGTCACGACCCGAAAGAGCACGTGACTGGCCCTCGAACCATATGAAGTCTAAAGGACTCCATCTGATCCAAGTAAGCCAAAAGCCCAGAAATCTAAAACCATTTTAAGAGTAAGTAAAGAAACTGGTTTTTAAAGAAGTGAAGGAAAACATGTTTGAAATCAAGGTTTTTAAATAACTAAGCCGAATGTACATTTTTAAAACAGTAAAGTCTTTTCTAAAAATTTCGGCAGAGTTTCTTTTGTAAAACTGGCCCCGAATGGGGTACAACAAGAATAACAATATATGCAATGATAAAAGGCATCCCCATGTGGGAGCTAGCTCTTCGTCAATTGACGGCCACAACCACACAAGCAATAATAATATACAACGCCGAATGGCGAGGATCAAATCAAAAGAACTCAGAAAGTAACATGAAAACCGCAATACTACTAAGCGCGACTCTATGGTCGAATAATACAACACTAATGTCTAAGTCTGAAACAATATACAAGTTTTGGTTGATGGAAATTATAGATACAAGGAATAAAATAAATACAATGGTGGTTCTTGATGCAAAAGAATCTACCTACCAAAAGCAATTCACCCGCAAGGAAGTAGTGTGCCAGAAATGCCGCACTGGAACCTGTACGGCAAAACCTGCAAGAACTGTGGCACAACGGGGGTGAGTTGCCAACTCGTGAAAAAAAATATCTACAAGCAGAAACCGAATGCAAGACATAAACCTAGGTCAACAATCAGTAATATAAACCACAAGAGTACATCTGTAGTATGATAAGGTGGCAACGTAACATCTAATCATGTATGTAGTGCCACGTACTCAGGTAATAATATGCCATCAGTATAAGGTATGTCTGCATGAGGTGAAAAAATGATGAAGTATCAATACACATATATTAGCGTCCCATACCACTAATATTGGTGTAAGGGTATATATAACAGCGACCTCAAACCCTGTTATATATACAAGTGAAGTGTGATCAAAGTAAATCCGGTCAGTATATGATCCATGTCTGTAAATACGTGGAACCCGTCCACCCGTCACTCAATGACAATAAACGTGGAACCCGTCTACCCGTCACCCAATGACAATAACATCATGTATGCGAACATGAGGATATAATAAAATCATGGAAAACATCATGAAAACCGTGCCTAGCATCGACACGTAAATCCTCATCCATCGGGCTCCGTCAGTCCGGATCGGCCCGCGGGCTATGTCTGCGGAATCGGCCCTCGGCCCCAGCAGTACGCCCATCTCTCAACTCCGGTCGGTATCCTCCAGATATCCGCCGAGCTCAAATACAATCACCGGTAGGTAGTAGTCCCTCTACCGGGCTCACCGTCTACTACACAGCGAAACCGTTCTCGCCCCGGGGTACCATACCGGGTCCACCATGTACCCGTAATCGGCCTCAACCAGCTCCTCGATTCGGGTTCACATATATCACTCTAGCCCCGAGAAAACACATGGTGGATGCACCGAAATATCAAGGGAACCCGGTTTTTAAATGATCACAAATTTGAAATAGCCACGGTCTCCAAATCCAGAAATCACATATAATCCAAACCAAAATGCAAGTCAATGATCCGATATGATTTGTGCGTCAAATATAGATATCAAGTCATATCACATATAAATGAGGTACAATATTATGATTCGATGTGATATATATATCAGGAATGAATATCAAGTCATGTCACATATATATTTGTGTACACGTATAAGTGGACAATATGCCATGCGGGAATCATATCATTAATGCAACAGTACTACAGTGTAGTGGCATGGCAATTATCGATGATGAAGTGTGTGAGCAAGCAAATAGTGTACGTGGAACATACGCATCATCGATAATGGTGCTGGTGTCCTAACAGCATGATGGTGATATAACAATAAGCACAAGTAATGCGATGCAAATAATATGAACAGGCGCAATCGAATAATCAACGCAACAGTAAAGAATCTAACTCAAAAAGCTATATCATGCAACCTTGCCTTTTGAAATAAGACGAATCGGGATTTTTGGTAAAATAAGGGCTTCGGTGTTTAAGAACAGACGCTACGTTTTGAAAATATCCGTAGAATCCCCTTTTTCCTATCTTTCAATTATTCCCGATTCGTTAGTTTTGAAATAGGTATGACTCGGGTCTAGTCTAACATCTACTATGCAACTACTGATCTAAGTATCAAGCCAATCGAGAGGGGTATGGAAACCACCTAAACCTGAGTCGATAAATATATAGATATATAGTCGGTGATCCCGCCTCAATAATATGTCGTAGGACATCCTCGAGTTATGAGTGCGGATCTATCATCAATATCGGCTCGTACGGTAAATCGTCGTACGACATCCCAATAGCTGGGTACGGGTCAGTATCATATTCCTCTCATCAGATATCAGGTATCACTATCATCATGTCGCACAATCTGGGGTACTACTCTAAGTTTAGTACAACTGATACCATCTATAAGTATGAATGCGGGGGTATATACACATCCTAAGCCCGCAAGAATCATATGTCATATCCCAAATATGAACCATATCAAATCACCGATCTTGCGGCACAAGGCCCAATATAATCGACTCATCACCAATGTTGTCCAATATCATCAACGAAGTGCAAGTATAAGGAACACACAAGTGTATGCGTGTGGGTGCAAATCTATCCTATGGTTCGCAAATAGGAACAATTCTAGTTATTTCTACCCCTAACTAACCATAACGCACTATAACTATCACATACATATATATAACTACATAGTACTAACTACGGACTGCGGGGGTGCTATACGCCATCCACCCGACTTCCCTCTGTAGATATAATCTACTCACCTGTATCCTGCGTGTCGGTATCGATGTCGCCTTCATCCTCTGCATCTCCTCGGATCGTCGTGGGGTACCTACACATATCACACGTATCGCATCGCATCAAAACCAAATCGAAACTTAAAACGACACGCTAAAACCAACACGATACGTAAAAAGGCCTATAGGTTAGAACTTATGGTTAGCCTTCGCAAAACAACCCGAAATCACTCGATGTAGTCGTACAAACGTCACACGATCGAGATAACGAACAAATATCAAAATCTGGAAATCAAAATACGGAAAACCAAAACAGAAAGTAAAGCAGCAACCCAAGAAAACTATCCCAGATTTCGTCTCAGGCCAAATAAGGTCAAGCAAACAAGCCTAGGGTGATGTACAGGGTCTCAGTAGCCTACAGAAGCAATATGGACTCCAATTTACACAGGGTGGCCGGCCACACCCCCATCAAAACCGGCCTGGCCGGCCCAGGTGGGGAATTGGGTGCTTATCTGCCTAGGGTGGTCTCCTAGGTGTCTAACTAGGCTCCTGGTGTTGTTTAATTTTCCAAAAAAAGTCCCAGTACATTCCAGATTTCCCTGCATGCTCCAGGTTGTCACAAACCGATATGAAACTGCTCTGTTTTGGGTTTCAGGTCTTGTAATGTGTCGGATCTGGGTTTGTAGCACCAAGGGGGGTTCAAGGGTCACTAATAGGGTTCAATTGCACCGCCACATCTCAACTTTACCCTAATCCTCTCTAGTTTGGTCCAAAGTGCACCAATTCACACGATATCGATATGAAACTAGTATATATGCATAAGGAATGAAATACTACGATAATGGGTGCAGAAATTACCTCCTTAGAGACTCTGAATCTTCCCCAGCACCAAAACATCACCTTTCTTAGTCCATTGCGTAGATCTTGGGCTTGTGTGCACTTTTAGTGAAGTGGATGTGAGGTTTAGAGTTTGTTTTAATGGTGATGTGGGGAGTTTTGAAGGAGGAGGAAGAAGAAGGAAGGGAGCAGCAGCAGCAGCTGAGACAAAGAGGGGAGAGAAATGAGACGAGAAAACAAGAGAGAATGGCCAAGTCAAATACCCTCACCTACCCTCTCTCTCTCACCATACCTATTTCTTTAATCCCTTTTTTTTTCTTTTCTTTTCCTTTTTTTCTTTAATCCAAATCCTTCTCACACCAATAGTAAACCCAAAGTAACATGGTAGAAAATGTAACACAAGTGTAGGAAAAAGATATGTGCATGTTTTGCACAAAATTGCTAAAAACCGATTAGCGATTTTTAATCGCGATTAGCACTAATTAAGCATATAACTAATCAATTAAACTTAGAAATGGCATAATTCTTTAATTTACCCTATTACAGAATTTTCCATAATTTTTCTCAAATTTTTCCTATTTATTTGCATTTAATAATACCAAAATATTAAAATATTCAATTTTATAATATTAAATTATAAAAATTCCCAAAAATAATATTTTATTATTTTGAAACGTTACATGTATCTAGTATTCTCCATCTATCTTTCTGTATTGACTTAGAGACAGTTGTGAGGACGATGTGTATGATTTTGTACTCTGGTGTCGAGCTCGCATGTGAGCCGACTTTATTTTATGCAGTCTTACCTTTATGATAGATGTCCTTGCCTTACTGTGTATTCTTCGCTACGGCGTCGTATATCATATTGTGATGCTCTATTCAATTCACTTGTTATTTCTGCTACATCTTTCTTTTACCCGCCTTGCGGAACAAAGGTTTATTAAGGAAATGTTGTCGAAATTATAAAAGTTATAACTCTTGAACTTAAAAAGGATTTCTACTAAATTAATTAAAGTTTTCTAGACAAGTACGACTGTTTTTACAAAAATGTTTTAATCACTCTTTAATTTTTTTTTGGTTTTGATTTCTGGGTTCGGCTTACTTAGCCTCGTTACGCCTGTAGACGTTGCGTGGTTAAGTGCCGGTCACAAGTCGAAACTCTCGGGTCGTGACAAAGTTGGTATCAGAGCGTAGGTTTTACCTTCGGAGTGTAGGATGACTCTGGTATGATGGAGTTGGCAGCTGCAGCAGGGTAGCGTAGCGTGTGTATGTTCCGCGGCATACTCACGACACGATACTCCGTCTACGCGACCTTAGGACTTGTTGATTTAAATTCCTTCCTGAATACATGCATTCTTGTGATTCGACTCCTGTATTCTTATCGAATCCAAATTTTCTTTCAGCCATTATGCCGCCAAAGACAACGAGGGCGCAGAGAGCGGCCGCGAGGGCCGAGATTCGTGTTGACTCGTCCGAGACGAGGACTGATCTGGGCAGTGTACCCATCGTACCCGAGCAGACTGTTCCTCTTGTGACAGAGCAGATCACCACGCTAGGGGCTGGTATGCAGGAGATGCGCCAGACGGTGGGATCTAGCATGCAGAAGATACGCCAGATGATAGGATCGCTAGTCGAGACGCTTCGAGCACAGCGACCAGAGGTAGCTCCACCTGTTCCGGAGACCACGATGGTACCTACCGCACAGCCAGTTGCCCCTGCAGCCACAGAGATGATTACAGTATCGCTATCAGAGTTTATGAGGCTGAAGCCTCCGGTATTCACAGGCACCGATACAGCCGAGGACCCACAGTCTTTCATAGACAGGATGGCCCGGATATGCCGTTCCCTCAGATGCGCAGATGCGAGATGGGTCGAGTTTGCGAGATTTCGCCTAGAAGGTCTTGCGCAGAAGTGGTGTGACTCAGTTGAGAAGGGCTGAGCAACAGGTCTTCCTCCTATGACCTGGACAGAGTTCGTGACAGTATTTCTAGCCCGTTTCCTTCCCAGAGTGTTAGGAATGCCCGAGCGCGCAGATTTGAGTCCTTGCGCCAGACGCCAGGGATGACAGTGGCAGAGTATGACGTGCTGTTTACCGAGCTAGCAGTTTATGCCCCGTATTTAGTGGCTACCGAGGAGTTACGAGTCAAGAGATTTATTCGAGGCTTACTTACACCACTGTTCCTTGCGATCAGCGCACAGCACTACGAGACCTATGCAGCAGCTGTAGATGCAGCCTTATTGGTAGAGGAGCACCTTGCTGAGACTTCGGCAGCCCCAGAGCCGAAGAGAGTTCGTGCAGGTACATCGGTGCAGAGACAGCCTTTTCGACGCCGTGACAGACACCTAGCAGGTGGCCGAGATTCGAGGCGAGCCCGATTGTTCAGCTCTTATTCCCAGGAGGGTCAGCGACCATTATCGGAATGTTTCCGTTGCGGGAGTTCTTATCATCGTGTGCGAGATTGTCCAGAGACACACCAGAGGGAGGCAGCAGCACCGCGTGTTACCTTACCACCCTCACCACCCCAGAGGGCGTTGCCTGTTGTACCTACCGTTGCTCCGCGCCAGACTCATGCACAGAGAGGTCGTGGGCGTGGAGGAGTTGCTCAGAGGGGGAGAGATGACCGAGGCAGAGGGCAGTCAGTCGCAGGCGGTGGACAGGCACGGGATTTTGCTTTGACACATCAGGACGCGCAGGCGTCCAATGCAGTGGTTTCAGGTATCCTTCCTGTATGTTCAGCTGATGCACATGTATTGTTCGATCTCGGATCCACACACTCGTACGTATCCACACACTTCGTGCCGAGTTTGGGTAGAGAGTCCGGTTTGCTTGATCGGCCGCTTGTGGTGACCACTCCTGTGGGAGAGTCGTTTGTTGCTAGGCACGTGTTCCGATCCTGTATCGTCTGTATTGGCGAGAGGGAGTTGCCTGTCGACTTGATCCTTCAAGAGATGTTAGACTTCGACGTTCTTTTGGGCATGGATTGGTTAGCAACGTGCTATGCTTCTGTGGAATGCCGTGAGAAGAAAGTAAGATTCTGCTTTCCCGGCGAGTCGGTGTTTGTTGTGTTGGGGGACCGTGGTGCCGCCCCTCACAGTGTGATTTCTTCTTTTCACGCTGGACAGCTTTTGAGGAAGGGATGTCAGGGATTTCTCGCCTATGTTTGCGATGCTCACGCTACAGAGGTTCCATTGGATCAGGTTCCGGTTGTTAGCGAGTTTCCTGATGTGTTCCCTGCCGAGCTTCTTGGGGTATCGCCCGAGCGCGACATTTCATTTTGTATTGATTTGGTTCCTGGCTCGGGGCCTATTTCCATACCGCCTTATCGGATGGCCCCGGCGGAACTTAGAGAATTGAAGGGTCAGTTGCAAGATTTGCTGGATAAGGGACTTATTTGACCCAGTGTTTCTCCTTGGGGTGCTCCAGTCCTGTTCGTCAAGAAGAAGGACGGCAGTTTGCGTCTGTGTATCGACTACCGCCAGTTGAACAGGGTGACAGTGCGGAACAGGTATCCTTTGCCGCGCATCGACGATTTGTTCGACCAACTTCAGGGGGCAGGGTACTTTTCGAGGATCGATTTACGATCGGGTTATCATCAGCTGCGGGTTCGACAGGAGGACATTCCCAGGACAGCTTTTCGTACGCGCTACGGCCATTACGAGTTTTTGGTGATATTGTTCGGACTCACCAACGCGCCAGCAGCATTCATGGACTTGATGAACCGTATTTTCCGGCCTTATTTGGATTTGTTCATTATAGTGTTCATTGAAGATATCTTGGTGTATTCCCGGAGTAGTGAGGAGCACGAGCAGCACCTGCGGATTACACTGCAGACTTTGAGGGAGCACCAGCTTTATGCGAAATTCTCCAAGTGTGCTTTTTGGCTAGACAGCGTAGATTTCTTGGGGCACGTGATTTCACGAGACGGTATATGTGTAGACCCGAGAAAGATCGAGGCCATTCAGCGTTGGCCCAGACCCACATCGGTGACGGAGATTCGCAGCTTTTTGGGGTTGGCCGGTTACTACAGACGTTTTGTGCAGGACTTCTCCCGTATTGCTACACCGTTGACCGGGTTGACCCGGAAGGGAGTTCCTTGCGATTGGACGGAGGAGTGCGAGCACAGTTTCCAGCAGTTACGGACTTGGCTGACGACGGCACCGGTGTTATCTTTACCTTCCCGATCGGAAGGATTTGTGATCTTTTGTAATGCTTCTCGACTGGGGCTGGGGTGCGTACTGATGCAGCATGATAGGGTGATCGCGTATGCCACGCGACAATTGAAGAAACATAAGCAGAACTACCCTACTCACGATTTGGAGATGGCTGCAGTGATCTTCGCACTTAAGATCTGGCGACATTACCTATACGGCGAGTCGTGCCAGATATTCACAGATCACAAGAGTCTGAAATAAATATTCCAGCAGCGGGACCTGAACCTTCGACAGCGCCGATGGATGGAGTTAGTGAAGGATTACGACTGCGAGATCTTATATCACCCGGGCAAGGCAAATGTGGTGGCGGATGCTTTGAGTAGGAGGCCCGGGAGTAGTCTATCTTGTTTGAGCGCAGTACAGGAGCAGTCATCAGCAGATTGGCAGATATTATGCGACAGCCGGATACAGTTCGAGTTCACGCCGATTGGAGGACAGATAGGGCATGTCCGTGCACGCCCACAGTTGATCGATCGTATACATGAGGCAGAGCTCAGTGATGACCGATGTTCAGAGATCATGGCACAGATTGGACAGGTCAGATTTTCCGAGTTCGTGATCGATGGCCAGGGGGTACTACGATTTGGAGTCAGACTGTGCGTATCAGATGCTGAGGGACTGAGGCGCGAGATTCTTGAGGAGGCACATCGATCGGTATATAGCATCCATCCCGGTTCCACCAAGATGTATCATGATATGAAAGGTGTTTACTGGTGGGACGGAATGAAGAGGGACATCGCAGATTTTGTATTGAGATGCCTGACTTGTGTGCAAGTCAAGGATGAGCACCAGAGGCCCGCGGGAGAGCTACAGCCGTTACCCATTCCGGAGTAGAAATGGGAACAGATTTCGATGGATTTCGTGGTGGGTCTACCCAGGACTATTCGGGGGTATGACTCCATCTGGGTGATCGTGGATTGTTTGACGAAAGCGGCTCACTTCCTACCGGTGAAGACGACTTTCGGATTTACTCAGTATGCTCAGATCTACATTGACGAGATCGTGCGACTTCACGGAGTCCCGACATGCATTGTGTCCGACAGAGGCACCAAGTTTACCAGTAGGCTATGGCAAAGGCTTCAGGAGGCTTTGGGCACTCGCTTGAATTTCAGCACAGCTTTTCATCCGCAGACCGACGGACAGTCAGAGCGGACTATTCAGACTCTCGAGGACATGCTCAGAGCTTGTGTATTGGATTTCGGAGGTAGCTGGGATCATCACTTACCCTTAGTAGAGTTCTCCTACAATAATAGCTACCAGGAGACCATTAAGATGGCTCCATTTGAGGCTCTTTATGGGAGGAGATGCAGGTCGCCCACTTGTTGGACAGAGCTCAGTGAGAGCAGTATCTTAGGGCCACAGATTGTTGAGGAGACGACAGCGAAGATCCAGTTGATTCGCGATAGGATGAGAGCAGCCCAGAGTAGGCAGAGATCTTATGCGGACCGTCGGCGACGCAGACTTGAGTTTTCTCTTGGTGATCATATTTTCTTGAGGGTCTCCCCTATGAAAGGTGTGATGAGGTTTGGGAAGAAAGGGAAACTCAGTCCCAGATATGTGGGGCCCTTCGAGATCCTCGAGCGTGTTGGTACAGTAGCCTACCGTTGGGCCCTTCCGCCCAGCTTTCCAGATGTGCACCCCGTATTTCATGTCTCGATGCTCCGCAGATATCTTCATGATCCTTCACATGCGATTCAGCATCCGACGATCCAGCTTGAGCTCGACCTTTCCTATGCAGAGCAGCCGGTGATGATCTTGGATTGACAAGTGAAGAAAGTGAGATCGAAGGACATTCCATCAGTTAAGGTACTTTGGCGTGGTCAGAACCGTGAGGAGGTCACTTGGGAGACCGAAAGCGAGATGATGAAGACGTATCCCCATCTTTTTGAAGGTGCGTATAGTTAGATTTTTGAAATTCGGGGACGAATTTCTTTAAGGGGGAGAGATTGTAACACCTTAGAATATGTTAGTGACTAATTATATTTAAATAAAGGGTTTTTAATAAAAAGTTTACCAAATTGTGTTTTAAATATTTTTCCTAATTTAATAAATATTTTTCCAAAATTTTCCTAGGCTTGCACACACATGTGCATGTAAACTAGGGTTTTTAAAATAAGATATTACCAAGATTAGTAGCCATGGTGGATTAATCTTGAGGATTAAGTCTTATGGGTTTTTAAGTGGGTTTCATTAGTTAATTAAAATTTACTTTAATTTGAAAATGTAGTGGGTGTTGACTTGTGAGAGAGAGAGAGAGAGGGCATCATGGCACAAGCCATGCTTGCCATTAATGAAGAGAGAGAGAGGAGGGTTGACTATTGGGTCATGGTTGATTTCCTCTCATTTCTTTGCTTTTCTCTCAATTCTCACACACCCACACACTCACACAACACACACACTTACCTTAGCTCCAGAACCAGCAGCAACAACAGCAGCAAGCACAGCAACAGCACCAACTGAAGCCAGAAGCAGCAGCAGCAGCCAGAGGCAGTAGCAGCAGCAGCAGGGAACAGCAGCAGCAGCACCAGCACCAAGTGCAGCCCCTTCCCTGCAACTCATCTTCTTCCTCCAGCTACCTAGGGTTAAGTATGAGGTATATTTTCTAAAATTATTCCCTAGTTGCATGGTTAGAGTAGTTTTGCATCGGTTAATGGTTTTTAGTGCGTTTTAATGTGATATGAGGTGTTTAGTGGGAATCTTGTGCTAATGTGGTGTGATTTGGTTTCGGTAAGCTGTTAGAGGGTTAGTGAGACCATATTAACTTAGCTTAACCCCAACTGCACTAAAATACCACCAGTTTCCCTATTTGATGCAAATTTGTCGTTTTAAGCAAAATTTGAGGTTTTCTGGAACTGCTTTTGACCCAATGAGTTCTGAATGAAATTGAGAAGACTGTAGTGTGGTGGAGATGTGCTGATACCCTAGATTTAACCCGACCCCCAAATTCCTTCTTGTGGCTGCCAATTAATTCATTCTGGCCGCCAATTGCGGCCAGATGGGTAGGGTTTGCGTTTGGGTTTGGTCCTGTAGGTGTCTGCTAGTGTGTAGGGTGCTGTGATATATATATTTTTGTAAGTTTAGTTCTGTAGTAAAATCTGGGACTAAATACCTGTTTTGCCGTTTTTCTAAACCTTCGCGACACGCGTGATACGTGAGTGGGTTTGGGGTTTCTGCGTATCGCGACGCGTCGGGGTAGTTTCAGGCGCGTGATCATACGTTTTAGCGTATCGCGCACACGCGCGATTGGTTCGCGACACGGGTTTCTAGTTGGACTGTAATGTCGCGTTTCTGTGAAATTGAGCTTATGTGTGATATATGTTATGTGATTCTAGGTTCACAGGCCAATGAGACGGCCGCTGCAAAGAAGGGCAAGCAAGTCGTCGGCTACACTTAGCGTGAGACTCGGTGAGTAGATTTCACATCTACGGGGATATCGCCCGCATGGCGTTATGCGTCAGGGCTGATAGGACCTTATTATTATATATTGCATTTACTCTATGGACTGTCATCGCATATTGCATTCCCTGCTGTATTTACATATATGCTTAGAACTGATTGAACACCGCCCTATTACTAACGGTTTATGTTGCACGGGCACTATTTGCATGCTACACACACACCGTTAGTAATTGCCATGCCACACTCACTGTAGAGCTGCCATGATTATATTACTGTAGTTCATCTTAAATATGATTGTTTATGATTTTCTAGAAATTGGGAGCCGCATGACATCTTTAAGAACGGGAACTATTTTTAAAAAGCGGTTTTCCCCTTATACCCATACCATGGATTGATTTACATTGTACTTCGCATTGGATTTACTTATTAGTATTGGATTTTCATGTGATTTCTGGTTTTGAGGACAGTGGGATTATTTAAGGAAAAGATGCACTATTTTGAAAACCCGGTACCTCGTGATATGATATTTTGGTGCGTCCACCACGCGTTTTCTCGGTGCTGAGTCGTGTGCTTGAAACCCGATTCGAGGAGATGGATGATCTGTTTGCGGGTTCGTGGTGGACCCGGTATGGTACCCCGGGGCGAGAACGGTTTCGTTGTGCAGTAGACGGTGAGCCCGGCGGAGGGACTGCTACCTATCGGTGATTGGTTGGACCTGGCAGTTGTCCGGAGGATACTGGCCAGAGTCGAGAAATGGATGCAGGATGATCCGTACTGCCAGGGCCGAGGGCCGACACCGCAGACGGACCCCGTGGGCCGATCCGGACTGACGGAGCCCGATATACGAGGATTTGCCTGTCGATGCTGGACACGAGTATTTTATGATATTTTGGGTGCCGATGTTGGGCACTCGTGATTTTTCAGAGATATACACGATTTGAAGGCCGATGGGAGTGCCGGTGCCTAAGTGTATTTGGGATTTGGGTGCAGCCTGAGGCACCGATTATTGTTTTCTATGTTGACATATCCCTGTAGATGTTATTTATCCCATGCTCAGTATTGATTACTATATCTCATCCTGTAGCATTTACTTGATAGAGCACTTGCATTACTATTGCATCCACTGATTGTCATGCATGGATATCATCTGCTGGCATTAGTAGAGCCACGCTATATGTGCATGCTCGCGATCACCTTTATATGTTATCTCTATTCACGAGTTGGCAACTCACCCCCGTTGTGCCACAGTATTTGCAGGTTGCCCTGGGGAGTAGTCGCGGCTGGCTGTTTACTGCATCTTTTGGCACAGATACCCTTTCTGAAGCGAGTTAGCCTTTTTGCTGATAGTGGGTTTTGTACGGTATCTGTTATCCTTCAGTTGTATATTGATGTATCTAGTATTCTCCATCTATCTTTCTGTATTGACTTAGAGACAGTTGTGAGGACGATGTGTATGATTTTGTACTCTGGTGTCGAGCTCGCATGCGAGCCGACTTTATTTTATGCAGTCTTACCTTTATGATAGTTGTTCTTGCCTTACTGTGTATTCTTCGCTACGGCGTCGTATATCATATTGTGATGCTCTATTCAATTCACTTGTTATTTCTGCTACATCTTGCTTTTACCCCTCTTGCGGAACAAAGGTTTAAAAAGGAAATGTTGTCAAAATTATATAAGTTATAACTCTTGAACTTAAAAAGGATTTCTACTAAATTAATTAAAGTTTTCTAGACAAGTACGACTGTTTTTACAAAAATGTTTTAATCACTCTTTAATTTTTTTTTGGTTTTGATTTCTAGGTTCGGCTTAGTTAGCCTCGTTACGCCTGTAGACGTTGCGTGGTTAAGTGCCGGTCACGAGTCGAAACTCTCGGGTCGTGACAATTAGGGTTTGAAGAGAGGAAGCTTGAAGAGAGAGAAGGTGAGAAGAATAAGGAAATGAGAAAATGAGTTATCATAATATATATCAAGCATTATTGTTTTTCAAGAAAAGAAAAGAAATGATTTACAACCATGCTTGACAAATATCTTATGGTGATTCATCTCCATGAGTCTTTAAGCAATTATGAAGCATTAATGACATGGATGAATCATCCATATGACTCACTAATCTCATTCAATGTATATGCCACCTAAACCTCCTTAGTCACCATCTTCTAGAAGCTTCTGGCGCAATTACGAGAACGCCCCTCCTATCCGTGAAAACACGGAAAAACTTTAGACTGTATAAATCCAATAACCGGATACTAGTAACTGGCTTAAACCAAAGCCGACTAGTAAAAACTGTCCGAAAGTCGTACGTGCGTAAACACACGTATGCGTCCGAACCCTTGTTGTAAAACCAAACGACCTCTATATCGTTTCGCCTGGAGTAGGGAAACTCTCTGTGTGAGACTCCAGAGACTCGACTACTACGCTGGCAGTGGGTTTAACCACAGACCGCAAGCGGCACTAGCTGTACGTAACGCTCCCCAGGTAGATGTCGATAAGAAGGCCGATGAGGAAACCCATCCGAACTCCTACTGAGTCTGATGTGACAATCTCCGTACAGTCCGGTCTGTTCGTCTAAGACTATCGCATATCGGGCCAAGGGGGCGGCAAGTGTCAGTCCCCTAACAGCGGTATAAGTCGTGTCGGAGCGAAGCCCATTACACCCTGAGAAACTACTGGAACATACCAGCAAATCTCGCTTGCCCTGGCCAGGGACTTTGCGTAATGGCTCTCTGACACAGTGCGATATCAACCCCTAATACCGGGAGAGACGAATCCTGTCTAACCGCCACTGCCTCCAAGTGCTCGGGACTGCACCCAACTACTACCTGTTTTCACGACTCCTTTGAGCCATGGTAGGGTAGCAATCTAAGAACAGTGGGACACACTCGAGGCGAAGTAGCAGTGTCAAGTCTGCAGACTATGTTGTACTCATGTCACCTGGGAACTGTTCACTGACGACTGGTATAAAACCAACCAACAATTCCCTGTGAATTCTGTCCGGTGTACACATAACCTAACGAGCACCTGCATAATATCTCCAGTACGACGTACTGACGGCTGTGGGACAGACCATCTCCCCAACTGGGATGAGAAGCGTACACACTAGTCTACTCCGGAGTATCGATGCCCTGTCTCGATAATCCAACGACCAGGGACCTGAATATGGATATGCTTGTAGACTACCCAGCCCCCACTAGTGTGACTGCCATCACAACGCAGGTAGTCAAGCAAGATCCTATGAGCTCTATCAATACGTATACTCACATATTAAGATGGAAAAACCAAGTAGCATACTACCATGTTTAGCAAGACTGTTATATATTTGTGAATATCCCAAGCTTCCTTTAACTAATATACAAACTAGTATGATACAATAATGGCCCCCGGGCATATACACTAACAATCTCCCACTTGTACTAGGGCTATATACTGGCATATCGAAGAACGATGATCTCGAGTAGCCTCTCGAACTGAATCTGAGGAAGGGCCTTTGTGAATGGATCATCAATGTTCTCTTCAGAAGAAACTCTCCGAACCTCGATGTCCTGACGATCAATGATCTCCCTGATCAGGTGATACCGCCTTAAGATGTGTCTGGACTTCTGATGGGACCTTGGTTCCTTCGCTAAAGCTATAGCTCCGTTGTTGTCACAATACAGAGGTATTGGATCAACTATGGTAGTAACCACCTGAAGTTCTGTTAGGAACTTCTTCATCCAGACCGCTTCTTTTGCGGCATCGCAAGCAGCAATATACTCCACTTCCATAGTCGAGTCTGCAACGGTGTCCTGCTTGGAACTCTTCCAGCACACTGCCCCTACATTGAGGGTAAAGACATAACCTGACATGGACTTGGAATCGTCCTTATCACTCTGGAAGCCGGAATCAGCAAAGGCCTCCAACCTGAGGTCTTTTCCGCCGTAAACCAAGAACATCTCCTTAGTCCTCCTTAGGTACTTGAGAATGTTCTTTACTGCTATCCAGTGCTTCTCCCCTGGGTCTGATTGATACCGGCTTACCACGCTCAGTGCGTAAGCTACATCTGGTCTGGTGCACAACATCGCATACATTATAGAGCCTACCGCAGAAGCGTAGGGTATAATAGACATGCGTTCCCTTTCCAAATCAGTCTTGGGAGACATCTCTTTGGAGAGGGTGATTCCGTGACAAGCCGGTAGATTACTGTGCTTAGAATCTTCCATACTGAATCTTTTTAGTACAGTGTCGATATACCTGGACTGCGAAAGTCCCAACATCCTCTTGGATCTATCACGATAGATCCGGATCCCCAGAATATAAGAGACATCACCCAGGTCTTTCATGGAGAACTTGTGTGACAAGAATCCTTTGACAGATTGCAGCATAGGAATTTCATTTCCTATCAATAGAATGTCATCCATGTACATGACGAGGAATACGACACTTCTGGCTACAACTTTACTATATATGCATGGTTCATCTGGATTTTTGATAAAGTCATATTCTTTGACCGTCTCATCAAAACAGATGTTCCAACTCCACGATGCCTGATTTAGTCCATAAATGGACTTAAGCAGCTTGCATACATTCCCGCTGCTCACACTCTGATTGAAACCCTCTGGCTGATCCATACAGACGCACTCTTCTAAATTTCCATATAGAAAAGCCGTCTTTACGTCCATCTGCCAGATTTCATAATCATGGAAGGCAGCAATAGCAAGAAGGACCCGACTGGATTTGAGCATAGCCACTGGAGAAAAAGTTTTGTCATAGTCCAAACCAGATCTTTCACGAAAACCTTTTGCAAAAAGTCTAGCCTTATAGGTTTCCACCTGTCCTTCTACACCAATCTTTTTCTTGAAGATCCATTTGCATCCTATGGGTTTTACCCCATCTGGAGCAAAGTCCAAGGTCAATACTTTGTTGGTGTACATGGACTCCATTTCGGTCAGCATTGCATTTAGCCATCGTACCGAGTCACCGCTCTGGATGGCATGCTGGAAGCCGGTAGGTTCATCATCATCTATGATGCAATCCTCTCTATCCCCATCTATGAGAAAACCGTAGTATCTCTCAGGCGGATGAGACGGCCTACTACTCCTGCGGAGGGGTGAGGGAATGTCCTGTTCTTCTTGAACTACTTGTTCTACCAAACTTTCAGTATTAGTTTGTGGTTCTGGAATTTCTTCCAGTTCTATTTCGCTCTCACTTATTTCCTTTTCTAAAAACTGCTCTTCCAGAATATGGGCATTGCGAGAAACAAAAACCTTTTGTTCCTTTGCGTAATAGAAATAATATCCCTTGGAGTTCTTTGGATATCCCACAAACTTACATTTTACTGATCGTGCCTAGAGCTTGTCCACATGCTGCTTTTTAACAAAAGCTGTACATCCCCAAATCTTCATATGCTGAAGATGGGGTTTCTTCCCACTCCACATCTGATATGGGGTGGTAGGCACAGTCTTTGTAGGAGCCCTGTTCAGAAGATATGCCGCTGAATCTAGCGCATAACCCCAAAAAGATCGCGGTAACTCAGCATTACTCAGCATGGATCGTAACATATCCAATAGGGTTCGATTCCGTCTCTCCGATACACCGTTATGCTGTGGAGTGTATGGAGTAGTAAGCTGAGAGAGAATTCCTTTCTCTTTTAGGTAACCTAGGAACTCGGCACTCAAGTATTCACCACCTCGATCAGATCTTAGTGTCTTGATACTTTTGCCGGTTTGGTTTTCTACTTCATTATTATACTCTTGGAATTTCTCAAAAGCCTCGGATTTATGTTTCATCAGATAAATGAATCCGTACCTTGAGTAATCATCCGTGAAAGTAATGAAATAAGAAAAACCACCTCTTGCATGACTAGACATTGGACCACATATATCGCTGTGTATGAGCCCTAAGAGCTCGCTCGCTCTTACTCCGTGTCCAGTAAAAGGAGTTTTTGTCATCTTTCCTTTGAGACAAGATTGACAAGTGTCATAAGTTTGATATTCGAACAAGTCCAAATATCCTTCTCTATGCAACTTAGTCAACCTTCTCTCATTGATGTGACCCAGTCTACAATGCCATAAGAAAGCTTTATTTAAATCTGGAGACTTTCTTTTTAGTGTGTTCTGGATATTGAAAATTTAGAGTTGGTTTGACACATATATACCTTTTTCCAGTGTACCGGACCCAATCAAACTTTGATTAAGGTGGATGTTAACAACACCACTTCCAAACGTGAAATCATAACCTTATTTGATAACAAGGAAACATATATGATATTACACGTTAAGCTGGGTACACAAAAATAGTTATGTAAAACCAAAATGTGTCCATCGTCAATCCCAGGTGATAACCCCCTACGGACACAGCTCCCACGCTAGCTCCGTTAGCAACCATCAGGGTCATATCACCTTCCTTCAGCACTCTACGGTTTCTCAGTGCCTGCAATGAATTGAAAATATGAGATCCTGATCCGGTATCCAATACCCAGGAAGTAGAGTTGATTGACAGAAAGTTCTCAATTACAAACACACCTGAAGTCGAAGCCACAGCTTGCTTCGGTTACTGGTTCTTGGCATTCCACACCTTGCAATCCTTCTTCCAGTGCCCTTTCCTGTGACAATGGAAGCATTCATCCTGGCCCACTACCGGTACCGCAAACTTTTTCTTTCCCTTCCCTCCCACCTTACTGACACCTCCTCTAGGTTTGGTAGCGGCCTTCTTCTTCCTTCCTTTGGCCCTAGCCTTGGACCCGGAAGAAGATGCACCGCTAACAAACATAGCGGGTGTTTCCCTTGCTTTCTGCAAGGTGCCCTCTGCACTCCTTAACATGTTCAGGAGTTCCGGAAGTTCAACTTCTTTTCTTTGAATGTTAAAGTTCAGGATAAACTGGGCATAGGTGGAAGGAAGGGACTGGAGAATAAGGTCTGTATAGAGCTCATTATCCAAAGTCGTCTCAAGGTCTGTGAGCTCTTCTATATAGCCGATCATCTTGAGGACATGTTCTCCTACCGATGACCTGACAGCCAACCTCGCTCTAAACAAGTTCTTAGAGGTCTCGTATCTTGCTATACGAGATTGCTCTCCATAAAGTTCCTTTGTATGCAGAAATATGGCATCTAGTTCCATATCCTCGTGCCCCCTCTGATGTTCGTTGTTCATCGAAGCAAGCACGATGCACTTGGCTTTCGCGCAATCGAAATCCTAGGTTTTGGGGATTTCCTTATTCGCGTTACTGGATTTGGGAACAGGGATAGCAGGTGCCATAACGGTGAGGACGTACCCCAATTTGTCATAGGTCAAAGCCATTTTGACATTCCGCAGCCAATCTTTATAGTTTGGCCCTATCAATATATTTTTCTCTAAAAGTAACTTAAGTCCATTCATTTTCAGGGTCGCTGCAATTAGGAGAGGGAGAAGAAAACTCTTTAGTATGATGCTCTTGCAAGTTTAGAGTGGTTTTTAGTTTATCTAAACTAGATGGCTCCCACTGTTTCTCGAATCCGTCCTCAAACCAAAAAAGAAGAATTAGCCAGGACTATTCTCACTGTACAATTCTTGCTTAACCGTTCATCCAGGCTAGTGTCGATATTTCGAGGGAGGTTTTCCAACGCTTTCGCGAAGTTCCTTAATTAAAGAACCTCTTTTCTCTGGGGGCGTAACCCCGCTGACACCTTTCTTGACACTGTTGGGGTCAAAATTTGCACCCCCGGTTGACCGAGTCAAAGTTAAGGTCAACCCCAAGCCAGGTGGGCCCAAGCCCGGGTCAAGCGGGCCCATGCCCAAGTCGAGCCCACGGCCAGCCTCCTCCATGCCAAAATGAAATCATGTAATAAATAATTTTTATGTAATTTTTTATACATGAATGTATGCAAAATGCTCATAAAGCCAATATTTTGTAAGCCCATGGCTTATGTGCAAAAAATGAAATGGCACATGAGCCATGGGATAGGCAAAATACCATTTTGTGAAGCCCAAGGGGCTATATGTAAATATGTAAGCCTATAAAATGCAACATGATGATGAATAAAGCATACACTTTTTTCATTCCCTCAAAAACTAGGGTTTGTTCCTCCACTCTCTCTTTTTCAAGTTCTTCCTCTTCCTTTTTATTTTCAAAATAAATCAAGTGCTTACCTCTCTTTTTTTTTAAAACTAAATAAAGTTTTACCATAAACCCATCTCCAAAAACTCCATCAAGAGAAGAAAAAGGGTCTCTTTTTTTTATCATCCAAGATCTAGATCTTGGAGTTTCAAGAGAACCCATTTTGGGTTTCTTCTCAAAGGAGAAAGGAGAAAATCTTTTGGAGTTTAACTCCACAAATAAAATTCTTTTGGAATTCAACTCCACCACCAGGAAAATTATTTTGGAGTTCAACTCCACTACAAAAATTCTTTTGGAGTTTAACTCCACAGTAAAAATCTTTGGAGTTCAACTCCACAAATAAAATTCTTTTGGAGTTTAACTCCACTACAGAAATACTTTTTGAGTTTAACTCCACAAAAAATACCTTTTTTGGGGAGTTTAACTCCACATTATAATTTTTTTTTAGCCATATAAAATTCTTTTGGAGTTGAACTCCACGTAAAATAAAATAAAATAAAATAAAATGGCGGTCACATGCTTAGCTTGTGACCAGACCGGGTCACAAGCATAGCTTGTGACCCGGTCTGGTCACATGCATAGCATTTGACCGGGTCACATGCTTAAACATATGACCGGGTCACATGCAAAGCATGTGACCGGGTCACATGTTTAACATGTGACCCCACTCATATGAGGGGTCACATGTTAGCATGTGACCCCACTTTAAAAAAAAAATCAACAAACAAAATTCTCTTTTCTTCTTTCTTCCTCCTTATTTTATTTAAAATAAAAATAAATAAATTATAAATAATGTTTAAAAATAAAAAAACATAATTATTTTCTTTTCTTCTGTTCTTTATTTAATCACTTTTTTTTATATAATAAATATTAAATAATATTTTAAAATTAAAAAAATAATAATAAATTTTTAAAAATAAAAAAAATAACTCTAAATATTTATTTACTTATTTATTTTTGTTTTTATATATAAAAAATATATATATGTATATATATCTTTTTTTTACAAGTGGAATAAAACCAAAAAAAATACACACACCAACATACTGCATATTGAGTTCGAATGACCAGTTTAACCCGTCAATCGGAGGTTCCTTCGCTCCAAATGCGAGGAGTAATTAACGGCAGCTTAGTCCGCGGCTGCCGAAGATTCGGATCCCCACAATCAATAAACCCCGGCCTACCCTAGGCAGGGAAAATCTGTAGTACGCCTGACAAGCGCGCGCGTATTCCTATCTCAATGGGGTGACGAAAAACACCCTACAGATTCTGGCACGCCCGGTGGGACCAATCTCTCCTCCCATATTTCGGGTTAAATGTTCATGCGAACTCAATCAATATACATGTCGATTGCCTATACTGAAATAATGTTTCTATTTGCAGAGGTTAACAATTTCCAATTGCCATGTTCGATGCAAGTCGGTATTTGAACGATTTTTCTTGGCCCCAGCTGGGGGCAAGGCCATCAACACTGACAAAGTAATAAGGCATCTCGGGCAAACTCCAGCAGTGCCCTTTACAGCTACTCAATCAGGTATCTTTTCTGAGCTCCTCGTCAGATGACCTCTAAGTCGTTAAACTGGAAACAACAGACCTCTACGTCGTTAAACTGGAAACAACAGACCTCTAAGTCGTTAAACTGGAAACAGCAGACCTCTACGTCGTTAAACTGGAAACAGATAACCTCTACGTCGTTAAACTGGAAACAGCAGACCTCTACGTCGTTAAACTGGAAACAGATGACCTCTATGTCTTTACACTGGAAACATGTGACCTCTAAGTCGTTAAACTGGAAACAGATGACCTCTACGTATTTAAACTGGAAACAGATGACCTCTACGTCGTTAGACTGGAAACAGTAGACCTCTAATTCTTTAAACTGGAAATAGATGACCTCTAAGTCGTTAAACTGGAAACAGTCGACCTCTAAGTCATTAAACTGGGAACGAGGGAAATCCACTCATGTGTCCTCACGATACATGAGGAGAACAAACCTTCGTGGGATCCTTACGACTCACGAAGGAAAAACACACTTTGGAGTTCTCACGACTCCTAAGGAGAAAATACACCTGCGAGATCCTCAGGACTCGTAGGGAGAAAATGCTTTTATGGGACCCTCACGGCCCATAAAATTGAAAAGCCATAGGTGATAGGGATCTAAACTTGTCTCCTAAGCCATCACTCCCATACCTCAACGGCGAATGATGAGTCACTCCTGGTACTACATTCCAGTGCAGCGATGCAGACGCCAACCAAATTCCAAATTTCATACCAACGACGAATGATGAGTTGCTCCTGGTACCATATTCCAGTGTAGCGATACTGACGCCAACAAAAATCCAAATTTCCAAAATTCTCCCGGGCCTACGGTTAGTTCCCAATTTGACTACCGTATACAATCCACGGGCTCGAATAATTCTCAGCATATCCATGCCCCACCGCAACAACCAGTTACGCGGCTCGTCTCCTCCTTTGGAATTATGCTTCATTGAGAAGACCCACTCATGTGTCCTCACGATACATGAGAAGAACAAACCTTCGTGAGATCCTTACGACTCACCAAGGAAAAACACACTTAGGAGTCCTCACGACTCTTAAGGAGAAAATACACCTGCGGGATCCTTACGACTCGCAGGGAGAAAATACCTTTATGGGACACTCACGGCCCCTAAAATTGAAAAGCCTTAGGCGATAGGGATCTAAACATGTCTCCTAAGCCATCGCTCCCCGGTCCCCAAGTGGCGAATGATGAGTCGCTCCTGGTACCATATTCCAGTGCAGCGATGCAGACGCCAACCAAATTCCAAATCCCATACCCCAAAACGGCGAATGATGAGTCGCTCCTGGTACCATATTCCAGTGCAGCGATGCAGACGCCAACAATGTCCCAAAATTTTTCCGGCCCTACGGTCTGGATCATACATCCTGCAAAACCGTATACAATCCACGGGCGTAAAACAATCCCGATCTCTCCAAAAAAAAAGAAAAAAAAAAGAAGAACGGTATGTCCACAAGTAAAACGGGTACGGATGAAAACCCGAAAGGGCTCCGTGAGTAAAAACAGCAGGACTGCCGGCGGGTTTGTGAAAACTCGAAAGGGCGCAAACTCGTAAAAAAAAAGAAAAAAAAGAAATGAAATGCACTCGCAAAGTCCTCTCGACTTTGTGAGGAGAAAATCCCCGCGTGAGATCTTTACGACTCACAAAGGAGCAATACACTTAGGAGTCCCCACGACTCCTAAGGAGAAAATACACCTACGAGATCCTTTCGACTCGTAGGGAGAAAATGCTTTTATGGGACCCTCACGGCCCATAAAATTGAAAAACCTTAGGTGACAGGGATATGAACCTGTCTCCTAAGCCACCAATTTCCAAATCCTCTCGGGGCACATGATGAGTTGCTCCTGGCATTATTCCAGTGCAGCAATGCAGATGCCAAACAAGCCAAATCCAAATCCTCTCGGGGCACATGATGAGTTGCTCCTGGTATTATTCCAGTGCAGCAATGCAGATGCCAAACAAAAAAAACCAAATCAACATCCTCCCGGGGCAAATGATGAGTTGCTCCTGGCATTATTCCAGTGCAGCAATGCAGATGCCGACAAAAATATCAATCCCAAAATTCTCTCAAAGACATATGATGATTCGCTCCTGGTACCATATTCCAGTATAGCGATGCTGATGTCAACTCAAATCAAACAAATCAAACCAACCAATTCCAACAACAGGCACTCCGTCTCGGGGAAACGTCCTACCACAGGCACTCCGTCTCGGGGAAACGTCCCACAACAGGCACTCCGTCTCGGGGAAACGTCCCACCACAGGCACTCCGTCTCGGGGATACGTCCCACCACTGGCACTCCGCCTCGGGGAAACGTCGACCAGCGACACTCCGTGCCGGGGACACGTCTACCAAATCGCTTCGGATCAGAGCGTCGACCGTCCATATCGTAAAAAGGGCAGTGCATCCCAAAAAGTGGGAACCAAAGCAAGTCGCCCCGACGTGAAAGAAGATCCATCAATTTCATGCACACGACCCATATATGTTGTGTGCATTTATTGATGGGGGGCACTTTGTTGGGGTCAAAATTTGCACCCCCGGTTGTCCGAGTCAAAGTCAAGGTCAAACCCAAGCCAGGTGGGCCCAAGCCCGGGTCAAGCGGGCCCATGCCCAAGTCGAGCCCACGGCCAGCCTCCTCCATGCCCAAATGAAATCATGTAATAAATAATTTTTATGTAATTTTTTATACATGAATGTATGCAAAATGGGCATAAAGCCAATATTTTGTAAGCCCATGGCTTATGTGCAAAAAATGAAATGGCACATGAGCCATGAGATCGGCAAAATGCCATTTTGTGAAGCCCAAGGGGCTATATGTAAATATGTAAGACTATAAAAGGCAACATGATGATGAATAAAGCATACACTTTTTTCATTTCCTCAAAAACTAGGGTTTGTTCCTCCACTCTCTCTTTTTCAAGTTCTTCCTATTCCTTTCGATTTTCAAAATAAATTAATTGCTTAGCTCTCTTTTTTTTTAAAACTAAATAAAGTTTTCCATAAACCCATCTCCAAAAACTCCATCAAGAGAAGAAAAAGGGTCTCTTCTTTTTATCATCTAAGATCTAGATTTTGGAGTTTCAAGAGAACCCATTTTGGGTTTCTTCTCAAAGGAGAAAGGAGAAAATCTTTTGGAGTTTAACTCCACAAATAAAATTCTTTTGGAGTTCAACTCCACCACCAGGAAAATTATTTTGGAGTTCAACTCCACTACAAAAATTCTTTTGGAGTTTAACTCCACAGTAAAAATCTTTGGAGTTCAACTCCACAAATAAAATTCTTTTTGAGTTTAACTCCACTACAGAAATACTTTTTGAGCTTAACTCCACAAAAAATACCTTTTTTGGGGAGCTTAACTCCACATTATAATTTTTTTTTAGCCATATAAAATTCTTTTGGAGTTGAACTCCACGTAAAAAAAAAAAGGCGGTGACATGCTTAGCATGTGACCGGGTCACATGCAAAGCATGTGACCCGGTCTGGTCATGTGACCCGGTCACATGCTATGCATGTGACCGGGTCACAAGCATAGCATGTAACCGGGTCACATACAAAGCATGTGACCGGGTCACATGTTTAACATGTGACCCCCCTCATATGAGGGGTCGCATGTTAGCATGTGACCCAACTTTAAAAAAAAAAACAACAAACAAAATTCTCTTTTCTTCTTTTTTCCTCCTTATTTTATTTAAAATAAAAATAAATAAATTATAAATAATGTTTAAAAATAAAAAAACATAATTATTTTCTTTTCTTCTTTTCTTTATTTAATCACTTTTTTTTATATAATAAATATTAAATAAATTATAAATAATATTTTAAAATTAAAAAAAATAACAATAAATTTTTAAAAATAAAAAAAAATAACTCTAAATATTTATTTACTTATTTATTTTTGTTTTTATATATAAAAAATATATATATGTATATATATCTTTTTTTTTACAAGTGGAATAAAACCAAAAAAATACACACACCAACATACTGCATATTGAGTTCGAATGACCAGTTTAACCCGTCAATCGGAGGTTCCTTCGCTCCAAATGCGAGGGGTAATTAACGGCAGCTTAGTCCGCGGCTGCCGGAGATTCGGATCCCCACAATCAATAAACCCCGGCCTACCCTAGGCAGGGGGAATCTGTAGTACGCCTGACAAGCGCGCGCGTATTCCCATCTCAATGGGGTGACGAAAAACACCCTACAGACACCTATTTGGTTTATATCATTGATCGTTAAGTGACGAATATCCTGATAAGTAGCATATACTCAAAGTAGGATCGGGATCCAAATATCATCGTATGATAATGTTGAAGGAATGCTACCAACATTCATCAAACTCCAAATGTTATGCATCTCTTTGCAAATTTCAGTTTCTTTAGAAATTCCCGATATAAGTTTTTGCCCCATGCTCTTATGACCTTGGCTTTGGTCAAAATGTCATAAGTCACATGTCAAGTTCTACCTGTCATTTTCTTGTCAATTTGAACCCATCCGTATATACCCCTGACTTTGGTCAAATGATAATACGACTGTCCCAAACCAACTCATCTATCGTATGCAACAAATGAAAACCCAGCAGCTACCAAACACTATGCCTTGACTTTGGCCAAAATGCATAGCTTGAATACTACTGAATACCCAAATGAATTGACGGAGGGCTACGAATGGTTTTAGCGAAACGGTGAACGTAGTGAACTTGATATAACCGCAGGAACCTGATAGCTTTTAAAAGGAGTGGTTAAAGCTCCGTATTTAAAAATATCTGTTTTTAAAATTAACCGAGTGGTTTCTTTTAAATTGTTCCAACGAGTAAACTTTTGGTTTATTTTCTTTGCATTATAAATAATGCGTCCCATCATTAACCTATCATTGCAGAAAACAACGAAAATACAACGTTCTCTTATGCCATCCGCATTCGCCACGGGGTCCCGTCATCACCCGTTAGGTTATTTAACTAACGACAGAGCGGGGGCTGGGCTAGCGCGGGTGTAAAACATAAGTGACGTCTAAATAGCTATCATATATAGATATTGTACATTCGTCAGACGCAATAATAGGCATTCCAGATCTCATACGAACTTTATTGGATTTGCAAGCAATCCGCGTTTGTTTAGAGCCTGCAACAAAAAACGGATTACACAGTTTTGATGAATAGCCATTACCCCACCCAAGACCCCTACGGGTACGGCAAACTACCCGTTCGGCAGTTTGTGCACCCCACCTTGGGTCTGTAAAATGAAATAATACAACGGTGGCTACAACCGCAACCGGGATGTGCCCCGCAAAATAATATTACAACAAATTACATTTACATCAAATGAATTAAATAATAACCCATTACATAACCCCGGCTATACATCACAACAGTCTAACACAGTTCATATCCACAAACAGTAAAAACCATTACAAAAATGTGCAACCCCCTGCCAACCGACATACTAGTAGTTAGGGGAGGTTTACGAACACATTACACAAACACAGATATAATCCAACAAGCAAATACCGTATAATTTCGATCGATTAAACACATTTAATTTTGCTCCAATACTTCTCTGTAAATCTGAAACCTGAGCAAAAATTAAAAAATTCCAGAAAATACCAAATATCACAGAGAACCCACACAGGAAAATTGGGCTGATGAATCGGCAACTCGGCGGCGGAATCGTGTCGGATCGGTGGGATCCGCCGCGGTTCCGCGTCGCTTTAGCCGATTCATGAGCCCAGTTTTCTTGGGTGTTCTAATACTATCATTTAGGGCTTTCTTAAGGTCCCTGAAAAATTTTTGGACCTCATTTAAAAATCGACAGAAACTCATGATATCGGGGTTTTCCGGTTTGTTTTTTTTCGTTCGAAATTCATAAAATTTTGCAAGTGAGTTATTTATTGTTTAGTGAGACTCTGATACCACTGTAAGTCGATGTACAACACGCCATGACTTGCGGGGAGGCGGAAATATGAAAAACGATCTTGTTCTTTGCTTAAACATCGACTAACTGCATGAATCGAAGCTAAACGATAACTAACATCAAACATAGAAGTTCTAAACTACTATGTGAAGGGATTATACCTAAAGAACCGTGTCCTTCGTCTTTACGAACTCCACCTCCTCCTCAGCCTTCTCCAAGTAGTAGACGATCCACCACGAGAGCTATACTCCAAGCTTTGCCTCTAAACTTGAGGCACCTAGGTTTCTTTAAGTGCTAATCAAAGTACCTAGATGATATAGAGTGAGGGTTATGGATTAAGTAGTCTAAGTAATCCTTGTACTCAACACATGAGAGGGGTGGATTTGGGTTTGAAGAGAGGAAGCTTGAGGAGAGAGAAGGTGAGAAGAATAATGAAATGAGAAAATGAGTTATCATACTATATATCAAGCATTATTGTTTTTCAAGAAAAGAAAAGAAAATGATTTACAACCATGCTTGATAAATATCTTATGGTGATTCATCTCCATGAGTCATTAAGCAATTATGAAGCATTAATGACATTGATGAATCATCCATATGACTCACTAATCTCATTCATTGTATATGCCACCTAAACTTCCTTAGTCACCATCTTCTAGAAGTTTCTCGCGCAATTACGAGAACGCCCCTCCTATCCATGAAAACACGGAAAAACTTTAGACTGTATAAATCCAATAACCGGATACTAGTAACTGGCTTAAACCAAAGCCGACTAGTAAAAACTGTCCGAAAGTTGTACGTGCGTAAACACACGTATGCGTCCGAACCCTTGTCGTAAAACCATACGAACTCTATATCGTTTCTCCTGGAGTAGGAAAACTCTCTGTGTGGGACTCTAGAGACTCGACTACTACGCTGGCAGTGGGTTTAACCACAGACCGTAAGCGGCACCAGCTATACGTAACGGTCCCCAGGTAGATGTCGATAAGAAGGCCGATGAGGAAACCCATCCGAACTGCTACTGAGTCTGATGTGAATCTCCGTACAGTCCGTTCTGTTCGTTTAAGACTATCGCATATCGGGCCTAGGGGGCGGCAAGCGTCAGTCCCCTAATAGCGGTATAAGTCGCGTCGGAGCGAAGCCCATTACACCCTGAGAAACTACTGGAACCTACCAGCAAATCTCGCTTGCCCTGGCCAGGGACTTTGCGTAATGGCTCTCTGACACAGCGCGATATCAACCGCCAATACCGGGAGAGACGAATCCTGTCTAACCGCCACTGCCTTCAAGTGCTCGGGACTGCTCCCAACTGCTACCTGTTTGCACACTCCTTTGAGCCGTGGTAGGGTAGCAATCTAAGAACAGTGGGACACACTCGAGGTGAAGTAGCAGTGTCAGGTCTGCAGACTATGCTGTACTCATATCACCTGGGAACTGTTCACTGACGACTGGTATAAAACCAACCAACAGTTCCCTGTGAGTCCTGTCCGGTGTACCCGTAACCTAACGAGCACCTGCATACTATCTCCAGTACGACGTACTGACGGCTGTGGGACAGACCATCTCTCCAACTGGGATGAGAAGCGTACACACTAGTCTACTCCGGAGTATCGATGCCCTGTCTCGATAATCCAACGACTAGGAACCTGAATAAGGATGTGCTTGTAGACTACACAGCCCCCACTAGTGTGACTGCCATCACAACGCTGATAGTCAAGCAAGATCCTAAGAGCTCTATCAATACGTATACTTACATATTAAGATAGAAAAAACAAGTAGCATACTACCATGTTTAGCAAGACTGTTATATACATGTGAATATCCCAAGCTTCCATTAAGTAATATACAAACTAATATGATACAATAATGGCCCCTAGGGCATATACACTAACATGCGCATATCTGGCAAGTTTCAGTTTCTTTAGAAACTCCTGATGTGATTTTTTGCCCCATGCTCTTATGACCTTGACTTTGGCCAACATATCATAAGTCACATGTCAAGTTCTACCCGTCATTCTCCAGGTTAATTTGAGCCCACCCGTACAAGCCCTTGACTTTGGCCAACAAGGCTCTACGACTGCCCCAAAACAACGCATCGATCTATGCTCCATATGAATACCCAATAGCTACCAATCGCTGTGCCTTGACTTTGGACAACATACACAGCTTGAATACTTATTGACCATTCATTTGAAAAGACGGAGGGCTACGAATGGTTTCTGGCGAAAACCTTTAACGTAATGAACTTGATATCGTTGAAGGAACCGGATAGCTTTATAAAAATATAGTGACGAAAACTTTTGCTAAAGAGGTCTCTCCCGGTGAAGGGAACTCGGCTCTTTCCCCGTAGAATGAGGTGCAGGGTATTCCAACTGAATACCACGATGCAAAGAAAAAGTAAACGACTATAGAGAAGTTATTGCCCTGTCGCAAACTTCTGTCCAAGGGGTTACTCCCGGTGAAGGGATCTTGGCCCTTGCCTCGTCGACTGAGGAGCAGGATATTCCAACTGAATACCACGATGCAAAATAAAAGAGAACGCCCTTGCAATAATAGCTTTTTGAAAAGTGTTCCAACAACATCAGAATAGGTTTGTTTAGCCTGCATTGATCTGAATCAATGCAGTCACATCAATTGATCACACCACAAAAGAACGAAAATAATGATTTACGTATATGCCATCCGCATTCGCCACTGGGTCCCGTCATCACCTGTTAGGTTACTTAACTAACGACAGAGCGGGGACTGGACTAGCGCGGATGCAAAACATATACAACATCTATTAGTATATATATCAATATATAATATTCACTCAAGGCGCGATAAAAATGCAACATCACAGAAATGTAACCAGTATCACAGAACAATACAGATATCTGAGATCCTCGGGTTTCATAGAGCCGCTATTGAAACCCAACGTTCCCCTGGTCGTATGGATAGCCTGTGCAATGAAATCCTAGGCCCCTACGTGTGCGGAAAGTTACCCGCCAAAATCTGAAGCGAGGCAGCCATCTTCAGCAACGTGAATGGACCACCCAGCACTTCATGGAATCTGGTAACTTGGGCACCCCTCCTTGGGTCAACCTATACCCCCTACGAGTGCAGCGAATAGCCCACCAATTCTATACTAAAGCCTCCTCCGTCTCAATGCCATGAGATGCGGGCTTGTTGCCCTCTAGAACCAGGCTACCCGTGCACCCCACCGCGGGGTAAACCTAGTACATAAAGTAAAATATACAACGGGTACATCAACCTCATCCCGGTCGTGCCCCAAAAAG
The DNA here is from genome assembly GCA_030015575.1 of Agapanthus africanus. Classification (NCBI taxonomy): domain Eukaryota; kingdom Viridiplantae; phylum Streptophyta; class Magnoliopsida; order Asparagales; family Amaryllidaceae; genus Agapanthus; species Agapanthus africanus. Next base: position 466,894,336 of record CM057339.1, on the reverse strand, counting down.
AATAATATACAAACAGGCAGTAACGGCAGTCCACATATCGGACGCTCGCCCCATAATACCGAATGTACATATAACACAAAACCGTTCTACCATTGCATCCAGGCTATCCCCCACGACCGATCCGTAACATCACAGCACAACACAGAACATCAACGTGATTGTCATGTTCGCAAATCCGTCTAAAAGGGCTATAGCAGTTAAACAGGATTTACTGATCAAATGACATTCACTGTCACAGATATAATGTAAATTCTGTGAACTAACATGTTTAAACTTTTCAATCGATCAAATTTACCGAAGTGGACCCCAAGCACTACTGTAGCACTCACAGAAAATCTGGGCCCAAAAAGAATACTCCAAAAACCCCAATTTCAACCAAGAAGCCCACTGTGAAAATTTGGCAAAGTGAACGGTCATCATGGCGGCGGAACCGCGGCCAATGCGTGGGTTTGGCCGCGGTTCCGCGGTGGTACAGTGACATCACGCGACCAAATTTTCACAGAATGCTTATAGTTGCCTGCATGTGTTTCTGCAACAACCTGAAAAATTTTTAGAGCCCAAAAAAATTTCGACAGAAACTAATGCAATGAAAACGCGGGTTTTCAAAATTCGTCCGATCGAACTTCTAAACATGTTAGAGCAAGCTAGACTAGGTTAATGGCGAGATTCTGAAACCAGTGTAAGTGCACGGCGGCGCCTCGGCCGTCAATCCGACGCCGGAATGCGGAAACGAAAATCTTTTCAAACTTAGAAACCGGCACCCCCGCGCACTAAAATCCCGGATCGGGCTATTAACCTAACTCTAGCAAACTAGAATAAGAGTAGAGAAACTATACCAAGCGATCCGTGTCCTTCGGTCTTCTTCTCCACTCCGATCTCCTCGCGGAATCTCCGGTCGTCGCCTCCTCGTCGAAACGGGCACCACATCGCCGGGTTCTTTTACGGGCTCCCACCTGTGGACCGAGGCAACTCGGGCACGAAGTTGGCGAGCCGACGTGTCCAAGGAGTGCTGTAGGCAAGTGTAGAATCGTATGTCTCTTTGGGGTTATGAAGTTGCCTTGGTGATGTGGAGGTGAAGAATGAAAGAAGTCTCGGAAGAAAAATGGTGCTTTCATTTTTCTAGCAATGAATAAGAAATCTGAAGATCAAATTTCCCACACCCTCTCCCTCTCTCTCTAGTGGCCGGCCCCTCCACCATGGTGGAGAGAAAAGAATGAATATCTAAGAGAAGAAAAGAAAAGATAATCCTAGATTAAAGTCACACCCATTTCACATCTCAATCCTTTCACAAAAAAATCATAATAAATGCAAAGGATGAGATTAAAATGGAATCTCATCATGAAGCCACAAATTACTAATAACCCCCACCACAAATGATCATTTGCACACTTGCAAATTACCCCTCCATCGAAAAAGTCCGGCCATGAAGGAACATAGGAAAACTGGCCGGAAGGGAATGCAAACTGGCAACTTTAGAAAGTTGATCCCGTAATAAATTACAGGAAAACCCCGCTACTGTATATACATACCCGCATTTGTATTCCCACTAAACACAAATGCAAAGTGACAAAATCTACACTGTACAATACTAGGATCCGGATTGAACCAATGCCCGCAAGTAAAATCCGTCCGATCACGATCCGTGAAATACCGCACGTATCTGATCGAACTCTGCCATATCTCCATACGGCCTCTACAGCGTTTCGCCCGAAACTTGAGAAAACGGTCTGTGGGGGACTCTAAAGACTCGTCAACACCTTGGCTTTGGATTTAACCACTAGCACATCAGAGGTATTAGCCTATACGTGACGGGCAACCAGGTATTGACCTAAAGGGACGCCGATGAGCGAACTCATCCTGACACCGTACTGAGTCTGTCAGTGACAATATCCGTACAGTCCGGTCCGTTCGTCTATGAGCATCGCATGGCGGGCCTAGGGGGTTGGTAAAACACAGACCCCTAATAGCGGTACAAGTCGTGTCGGAGTGCAGCCCAGAACACCCTGAGATACTACTGGAATACCTACCAGTAAATCTCCTGCCTTGGCCAAGGACTTTTATGTACTGGCTTTCCTAGACACAGCGCGACCTCACCCCCAATACCGGGAGAGACGAACCCCTGCAGATCCGCTCACTGACTCCATATGGCTCGGGACTGTACCCAACTAAAACCTGTTTGCACGTCTCCTTTGAGCGTGGTAGGGTAGTAATGAAACCACAGTGGGAACTCACACGAGACAAATGAAAATCTCAGGTCGATGAACTAACCTATACACATGTCACCAGGGAACTGCTATCTGACGTCTGGTATAATTCCAACCAACATGTTCCAGGCGAGTCCTGTCCGGTGTACTCATAACTCAATGAGCTCCTGTATACATCTTAGGTGAACCAACTGACACCAGTGGCTTGTGAGACCGGCCACCGCCCCACGTCGGGGTCTTGACTGTATACACTAGTCTACTCTGGAGTATCGATGCCCTGTCTCGAAACTCCCACGACTAGGGACCTTTTAAGGATGTGCTTATAGACCCCAGCTCCTACGTATATGATCGCCCTCATACTGCTGGCAGTCAAGAAAGAATCCTAGAAGCTCTTTCAACGTGCAATAGTGATCTGTAAGGTCACCTAAAGCAGCACACGATGATAAAGATAAACCAGAGAGCATACTATCATCTTGAGTAAGACTGTCCTACCGGCATAGGTCCTCCCTCAATCATTGCAATCACGTGCCTGTGATCCAATAATTGACTCTGAGGGCACTATCTCCAACAAAAGAAACTTCAAGGTAGATCATCGGAGAAAAGGAAGACTACAAGCTAGCATGGATCATTCTGGTTGTGGAGCCACTCTTGAGTCCGGGAGATCATGGATCGCGGCGTAGGGGCTTCTACTCGGAGCTTATAAAGTGAAGGAGCGGACTACAAAGGTTGTAATCCCTCACTCATACTTGTAAAGATGTTTACTTGCATATGAAACCCTAATTATCTAGCAATGATCCTAGCTTTGGGTTGTTCGGCACGTCTAAATTTTTATTCGGGCTTGGTTGATTCCTTATTAACCCTTGTAAGTGTTAGTGTTTATGCCCTAGAAGGCTATTACTGTATCATACTAGTTTGTATATTACTTAATGGAAGCTTGGGATATTCACAGTTGTATTGACAGTCTTGCTAAAAATGGTAGTATGCTACTTGGTTTGTGTCTACTTTAATATGTGCATATGTTTCTTGTAACGTATCGCTTATATATATTAGTAGAGCCCTTAGGATCTTTGCTTTATTTCCAGCGTTGTGATGGCAGTCACACTAGTGGGGGTTGGTAGTCTATAAGCAACATCCTAAACAGGTCCCTAGTCGTAGGATTATTGAAACAGGACATCGATATTCCGGAGTAGACTAGTGTGTACGCTTCTCATCCTAGTTGGGGAGATGGTCTGTCCCACAGCCATCAGTACATCGTACTGGAGATAGCATACAGGTGCTCGTTAGGTTACGGATACACTGGACAGGACTCACGGGGAGCTGTTGGTTGGGATTATACCCGTCGTCAGTTAACAGTTCCCAGGTGACAAGAGTACAGCATAGTCCGCAGACATGACACTGCTACTTCGCCTCGAGTGTGTCCCACTGTTCTTAGATTACTACTCTACTACGGCTCAAAGGAGTCGTGTAAACAGGTAGCAGTTGGGTGCAGTCCCGAGCACTTGGAGGCAGTGGCGGTTAGACTGGATTCGTCTCTCCCGGTATTGGGAGTTGATACCGCGCTGTGTCAGAGAGCCATTACGCAAAGTCTCTGGTCAGGGCAAGCGAGATTTACTGGTAGGTTTTCAAGTAGTTTCTCAAAGTGTAATGGGCTACGCTCCGACGAGACTTATGCCGCTTTTAGGGGACTGAAGCTAGCCTCCCCCTAGGCCTGATATGCGATAGTCCTAGATGAACAGACCGGACTGTACGGAGATTGTCACAGCAGACTCAGTAGGAGTTCGGATGGGTTTCCTCATTGGCCTTCTTATCGACATCTACCTGGGGACCGTTATGTACAGCTAGTGCCGCTTGTGGTCTGTGGTTAAACCCACAGCCAGCGTAGTATCGAGTCTTTAGAGTCCCACACAGAGAGTTTCCCTGCTTTGGGCGAAACGATATAGAGGTCGTATGGTTTTACGACAGGGTTTGGACGCATACGTGTTTTTACGCACGTACGATGTTTGGACAGTTTTTACTAGTCGCCTTTGGTTTAAGCCAGATTCTAGTATCGGATTATTGGATTTATACAGTCTAATGTTTTTCTGTGTTTTTACGGATAGGAGGGGCGTTCTCGTAATTTGTCGGAAAGCTTCTTGAAGTGAGTCATGGTGTGATTCATACATGGAGTTAATGAATCATTTATGATTTATATGACTCATGTGATGAATCACTTAGTGTATTAATGAAACATGATGATATATCATTATTTGTTATTCATTTAATATATATGAATGTTTCATATATACACATATGATTTATTCATCCAAAAGGATCTCATTCTCACCTTCTCTCTCCTCAAGCACTCTCTCTTCAAACCCTAACCCTAACCTCTCTTGTGTTGAGATCAAGGGTTAGCTAGACTAATACATCCATAATCCAACTCTATATCACCTAGGTTGCTTAGATTAGCACTTTGAGTAACCTAGTTACCTCAAGTTAGAGGTTAAGCTTGGAGTAGGAGCTCTCGGGTGGATCGTCTTTGACTCGAGGAGGCCGTTGAGGTGCCGACGTTCCAAAGAGCCTACAAGGAGTGGAGGACAGTGATGAAGACCCGAAGGACAAGTAACGTGAGCTATAACTTCAAAACAGAGTAGTTAAACCTTTCGTAGTTTGCTAGTAACAGTTTAGACACGATTCATCCGCTAAAGTCCATGTTACGAAGCTTTGATAATCGTTTTTCATATATTCCGCCTCTCCGCAAGTTCATGGGGTGCATGACATGGACTTACAGTAAGAGTGCTTAGGAACCCTACAGTGGTATCAGAGCCGAGCTAGAGCATTAGGCGACGTGTTTACGGAGTTAAAACTCCGATCGAACCCCGATACATCGAACTAGACCCCTCTCTGGAAATTTTGTAAAAATGTGATTTTTTTTGCATTAAAAATACATAAAACAATCAGCAGGGAATTCTAAGAGTCACTGTACAAAACGACACCAAAATACCACTAAAGAGCCGCGGAACCTCTGCCGTACCATGCCTTCTGCGGCGGTTCCGTGGCAGCACAGTAGTATTAGGGTTAGGTTTATGGCACAGTACATCCGCAGTATTTGTAGCTGCTTCTGGGTATTTTTAATCTAGCTCAAGTGTTGAGTTTTCTGGGGATCTTTTGGTACTCGTTGATTCGATCGGAAAGTTTAATTTCGTTTTGTTTTCCGGATAATTTAAAAACTATTAAAATGTTCGAACGGATATCATTAACTTACTTTTTCCCGACACGAAAAACTTTCAAGTGTGAATTTTTCTTGAGTTTAAATCTTTTGGAAAAACGTGCAAGTAACGCGGTGGACCCTCTAGAAGAACACAAACCTTAACTCGATTATGTGAGCGTCTGAACCGCCTCTAAACCTTAGGGTTTGGGGCAGTACGGCGTGCCACATGTGAGGCGTTGGCTTGACCCTTATACGGCTGGACCATTGGTACGGTAACATATTCTGGGATTGTTTGAACTCCGCTAAATTGTTGAGCTATTTAGGAAATCTTGGGTATTTGCTTATTCGGTCGGAAAGTTTAATATTGTCTATTTATCTAGAATGTGATACAATATGTGAAATTCATACAGTTAGGCATGAAATGTGAAGTATGTGATATTTCCGATTTACGATGTCCAAAGTGATTGTGGATTCCAAATTTGTAGTTTTACACTTTCTTTTCTGTGACCGTATGTGTAGTATGTAGTTGTATTGCCAGTTTTCGTTGCTATACATCAACGACGATCGGTGTATGCATACTTACTTACGTTGATGATATGTGATATTATGTGTTGATGTGATTTTTTATATTGGATCGTCGTGTTCTGAATAGCCAGGGGTTTTATGTGAGATGAGGGTTTTTATTTTCATTCATGTAAAATTCATTTGTATGTAATATTCTCTTATTGGGGCACTTCCGGGATGAGGTTGATGTCGCCAGTGTATATTATTTACTTTTCCGCAGGGTTCTAGGGTCCAGTGGGAAGCCATCTCGAGGAGTCGAGACCGGTTTCCTAACCCTAGAATTGGCAGTGTTACTTGCCGCTCTCGTAGGGGTCTAGGGATGTGGGTTTGGCTACTCATCGTGACCGTGGAATCCGTGTTTTATACAGGCTCGTATTAAAACACGGACATCCTAGTATATCCAATATTTCATATATGTTTTTCTGCTGCAATGTTCTGTGATGAGATCATGTTACTGTCTGAGACAAATGCTTATACTATATATATGTGCTGATATATAAATATTACTTATTTCATTTCTTCTGTGATGCTTAGGAAGCATGAGCTGATGGGATATATTAATGAGATTAATAAAAAGAAAAGAAACCTAAAAGATGTTATAGAATCAAAACATTATAAAAATGGTAGCTACATTTTTGCTTTGCATTGCGGTATATATGATATACCCTGCACCTTATTCGATGAGGAAAGTGAAGAGATCCCTTCACCAGGAGTGACCTCTTTAGCTAAACTGGCAGATGCTACAAACTCATGGTTTAATTTTTGACAGCTTATATAGTTTTACTTTGCACAGCGGTATATATGATATATCCTGCACCTTATTCGATGGGGAAACAGCCGAGATCCCTTCACCGGGAGTGACCTCTTTAGCGAAGCTAGAAAAGCCTAAAAAATACTCCTTTTCAAAATCACTTGATTCTACGACGATATCAAGTTCATTACGCTCATGGTTTTCTGAAAAACCTGCGTAGCCCTCCGTCATTTCAGACAGATACTACTTAGTATTCGTGCTACGTTTGTTGTCCTGCGTAAAGGCGTAGTGTGCGGTAGCTAACTAATACTTATCTGCAACATGAGATATGATTTGATTAGGGTAGTCGTACAACTTTGTTGGCCTGCGTCAAGGCTCATACGGGTAGGTTTAATTCAATCAAGAAATTTATGGGTTGAACTTGACTAGCGGATGATGGTTTGTTGGCCTGCGTCATGGTCATAGAACACTAGGGGTAAAAGTACTATTGGGAATTTCAAGTGTTGAAATTTGCAATGAGATTGCATACCTTCTATGAGATAGTTGGATCCCGATACCCACTGCGAGTAAGAGTTACTCCTGGGAGAATTTTACACAGGACAATTAGACGATCAAGTAGCTGTCTAGAAAGATGTTAACGGGGTTATGCCTCTGGGAAAACGCGGTTTATTTTAATTAGGCCCGTGCGGGAGCACGAGGAACCTCCCTCAAGTACCGACACTGATCTGGCTGAAAGATTGACAAAATTGTAGGGTGTAATTAATCCCGGCTATTCTTACCTTTTAGGGTTTGATGGAAGATTTGATAAAAACAGTGGGAGACATCCTGATTAGATAAGATAATAACCAATCTAATCTTGCAAGAGCATACGCTAAAGCGTTTTCTTCTCTCTCTCTCTCGAGGTAGCGACCATGCTAGGCCATAATCAAGATAATGATATGGATGTATTAAATGAACCCACTTATTATTCTGAGCAGGGGAACGTTCTTCCCGTTCTTTCTTATAAGTGTTATAAGACAGAACAGGAAACAGAAGAAAATCTGGATTCTCACGCTGCCCAAATGAAGAACATGCATGCTGATGCATCTTCTTCGGGTGTGTTAGTTATTGAGAACTGTTTCTCAGTTCACCCTACATCCTGGGTATTAGATACCGGATCGGGATCCCACATATGTAAATTATTACATGGGCTACGTAAAGGTAGAGAACTGGGAAAAGGTGATCATTCCGTACAAGTAGAGAATGGTGCAAGTATTGCAGCCAAAGCAGTTAGCGAATATCACCTTGTATTACCAAGTAGTAATACATTGATTCTGAATGAGTGCTATTATATACCGAACATGATGTGCAACATTATGTCAGTTTCTTTATTAAGTAAAGAAGGATATAATTTTGTAGTACAGGATAATGTTATGACCATCTTCCTAAATCAAAAGTTGATTGGTTCAGGCTCGTTACATAATGGCATATTCATTCTCAATCAAAATACAGTCCTTAATATACAAAACACACACAAGAGGAAAAGTTCAGAAATGAACGAATCCTTCTTGTGGCATTGTAGACTTGGTCATATCAATGCGACACGGCTAGCTAAGTTACATAAGGATGGGTATTTGAATTCATTTGAATTATCATCTTATGATACTTGCTATTCATGTCTCAAAAGAAAAAAATGACAAAAACTCCATTTAGTGGACACGGAGAAAGAGTTACGGAACTCTTAGGGCTGGTACATAGTGATGTATGCGGTCCCATGTCTACGTATGCCAGGAACGGTTCTTCCTACTTTATTACATTCACTGACGATCTCTCAAGATACGGACATTTGTTCCTGATAAGACACAAGTCGGAAGCTTTTGAGAAATTCATAGAATATAAATACGAAGTAGAGAACCAAACGGGAAAAAGTATTAAGATCCTTCGATCTGATCGAGAAGGTGAATACTTAAGCAATGAGTTCCTAGATTATCTAAAAGAGAATGGGATTTTTCTCAGCTTACTCCTCCTTATACACCACAGCACAACGGTGTATCGGAATGGAGGAATCGCACTCTATTAGATGTGGTGCGCTCTATGATGAGCACAGCTGAGTTGCATGTTTCCTTTTGGGGTTATGCGCTAGAAGCTGCAGCATATCTATTGAATCAGGTTCCATCAAAATCTGTACCTACCACACCATATGAGATATGGAGTGGGAAGAGACCTCGTCTTAAACGAGTTAAGATATGGGGTTGTCCGGCCTATGTCAAAAGGCAAAATCCGGACTAACTCGAGGCACGATCAGTTCTTTGTAAGTTTGTAGGCTATCCTAAATATTCAAATGGATATCTTTTATACCACAGTGAACAACAAAAGGTGTTTGTTGCTCAACATGCCACCCTTTTAGAAAAGGAATTTCTTGCAAAAGAAATTAGTGGCGATGCGGTAGAGCTGGAATATGTTCCAGCACATCAAACTACAACTGATGATTTATTGGAACCAGTGCATTCAGTAGTACCCGACGAACCCCAGCCGCTCCGCCGATCTAGCAGGGTTTCTCGTCCACCTGAGAGATACTACGGTTTTCTCATTGATGGTGGAAGTGAGCATTGCATCATGGAAGATGAGGACCCGACTAGTTTGGAGCAGGCCATCATGAGTGATGACTTTGTGAAATGGCTGGATGCAATGCAATCTGAGATGGAATCCATGTACACCAACAAAGTATGGACTTTGGAAAATGCTCCTGAAAGGGTAAAACCCATTGGGAGAAAGTGGATCTTCAAGAAGAAAATTGGTGTAGATGGAAATGTTGAGACTTTGAAAACTAGATTTATTGCAAAAGGTTTTTCATCAACGACCAGGTGTGGATTATGACGAAACCTTTCTCCAGTGGCTATGCTTAAGTCCATCCGGATCTTACTTGCCATTGCTGCATACCATGACTACGAAATCTGGCAAATGGATGTTAAGACCGCCTTTCTAAACGGTGATTAAGAAGAGTGCGTGTACATGGCTCAGCCAGAGGGCTTCGTAGATAGTGGGAACAGCGGAAAGGTGTGCAAACTGCTTAAATCCATTTATGGGTTAAAGCAAGCATCGCAGAGTTGGAACATCTGTTTTGATGTTTTAGTCAAATAGTTTGACTTCATCAAAAATATAGATGAACCATGTATTTATAAGAAGGTTGCAGAGAGTAAGGGTATATTCCTCGTATTGTACGTGGACGACATACTCTTGATAGGAAATGATGTTCCTATGCTGCAATCAGTCAAGCTCTTCTTATCACAAAGATTCTCCATGAAAGATCTAGGTGATGTCTCCTGCATATTGGGAATAATGATCTATAGAGATAGATCTTAACGGATACTGGGATTGTCCCAATCCAGGTATATTGACACCATACTAAAGAGGTTTAGTATGGAAGAATCCAAGCATGGAAACCAACCCACGATCTCTGTACTCACTCTCTCCAAAGAGGTGTCTCCCAAGACTGATTTGGAGAGTGCTCGAATGCAAGGGATACCCTATGCTTGGTGGTGGGCTCTATCATGTATGCGATACTATGTAGCATATTAACTAAGTGTAGTGATTCAGAATCAAGCAGATCCTGGAGAGAGCCACTGGACAGCTATGAAGAACATTCTCAAGTACTTGCGAACGACTAAAGAGATGTTCTTGGTGTATGGTAACGGAGAACTCCAGGTAGATTACTTTACCGATTCCAGCTTCCAAAGTGATAAGGACGACTCTAAGTCGTACTCGGGATTTGTCTTTACCCTCAATGGAGGGGCGGTATGTTGGAAGAGTTCCAAATAGGATACCGTTGCAGATTCGACGATGGAGGCTGAATACATTGCTGCCAACGATGCTGCCAAAGAGGCTGTCTGGATAAAGAAGTTCATTAGTGAACTTGGTGTGGTTCAATCCATTGAGCATCCAATACCTTTGTATTGTGATAACAATAGAGCTGTGGTTTTGGCCAAGGAACCCATGTCCCATCAGAAGTCCAGACATATTCTGAGGCGGTATCACCTGATCAGGGAGATAGTTGATCGCCTGGAGATCAAGCTCAGGAGAGTAGATACGAAAGAAAACACCATGGATCCACTCTCGAAGGCCATTCCCCTGAGACAGTTTGAGAGATTATTCAGGATGCTAGGTATGAGATACTACAGCAGCTGGCCTTAGTGCAAGGGGAGATTGTTAGTTATGTATATGCCCTAGAGGCCATTGTTGTACATGTGATGTATATTATAATGGATGCTTGGATCTATATAGAGAGGACTTTCTTGCTCGTTATGATAGTATGCTATTTGGTTTCACTTTATCTTAACATGTTGACTTGTATATGTTTACTGTCTTACTCTCGCATGTTGATAAAGCCCTTAGGATATGTACTCGACTACTGGGACTATGATGAGATCATACTAGTGGGGCCAGAGTAGTCGTTGAGTACATCCTATAACTGTTCCTAGTCGAAGGTGTGTCGAGACAGGGCATCGATACACCAGAGTAGACTAGCATATACGCATCATGACCCATATGATGGGCGATGGATGATCCCATATCCATCGGAGTTTGACATCAAGGATGGTGTACGGGTGCTCAGTGGAGACTGAGTACACTGGACGAACTCGCCGAGAACTCCCAGATGGTGATATACCTCATGTCAGATGGCAGTGTAAGTCCACGTTGCTCACCCCGGTTCTTACGGGGAGGCGGAAATGGCGAAAAACAATTTTTTGGCGCAAAGGCAACATGGACTAAAACACGGATCTTTGCTAAACAACAAACTAGCAAACTACTAGAGGTACTATCTACTATGCCATAGAGATTATCCTCAGGATACCGGCCCTTCGGGTCTTCTCTCCGCATTCCTGCTCGTCCATCCAAGCTCCGAGGATCGATTCGGATCTTGGTCACCTCCGCGGCCTCCTTGAGTCAAAGACGATCCACCCGAGAGTTGTACACCGAGCTCCACCTCGAGCTGAGGCAACTAGGGTAACAAGATCGCTAGTCTTGATGTCCTAGGTTATGTAGAAGAGGTAGATGGAAGTGTTTGTCTATTTAGATCCTTTTTCCCTCAACACATGAGATCAAAGGATTTTTTCAAGAGGAGGAAGATGAAGGAGAACTAGCAACCATGGAGCTCTTTTTCTTTTCTTCTCATAAGAGAGAGAATGAGAAATCAAGAATGAAATAAGAAAATGAACCATGGTTCAATAATACACTAAAATCATCATTACTAATATTTTCATGATAAAGTTGATGGCTACATTGACTTGAGCATTTTCATCACAAAAAGAAAATGAAAACCAAAGAATATTTTAGACCTTTCATGAAGATCCAAGTCAATTCGGTCAAACGGTCAACAAAGTCAAGTATGGTCAAATGGTCAAAGCAATTAACCATAACATAATTATCACTAAAAAGATTACTATAATGACCCCGGCTCATAATGGTTTTGACTGAACTAACTGCCTAGTATGATACAGTAATGGCCTCTAGGGTATATACACTAACAATCTCCCGCTAAGGCCATGTACTGGCGTATCGAAGACCTATCATCTCGATCAGCCGCTCGAACTGTGTCTCGGGTAGGGCCTTCGTGAGTGGATCTGCAGTGTTATTCTCCGAATCTACTCTCTTCACCTCGATCTCCTGGTGATCTACGATCTCCCTGATCAGGTGGTACCGCCTCAAAATGTGCCTGGACTTCTGATGGGACCTGGGTTCCTTCGCTAAAGCTATAGCGCCGTTGTTGTCGCAATACAGCCGTATTGGATCAACAATGGTAAGAACCAACTGAAGCTTCGCGAGGAACTACTTCATCCAGACAGCTTCCTTTGCGGCATCGCAAGCAGCTATGTACTCCGCTTCCATAGTTGAGTCAGCAACGGTTTCCTGCTTGGAACTCTTACAGCAAACCGCCCCTCCATTGAGGGTAAAGACATAACCCGACATGGACTTGGAGTCATCATTGTCACTCTGGAAGCTGGAGTCAGCAAAGGCCTCGATCTGGAGGTCTTTTCCGCCATACACCAAGAACATCTCCTTAGTCCTTCTCAGGTACTTGAGAATGTTCTTTACCGCTATCCAGTGTTCTCCCCTGGGTCCGACTGATACCGTCTTACAACACTCAAACCGTATGCTACATCTGGTCTGGTACATAACATCGCATACATTATAGAGCTTACCGCAGATGCGTAGGGTATAGATGACATGCGAGCCCTTTTCCAAATCATTCTTAGGAGACATCTCTTTGGAGAGGGTGATTTTGTGACAAGACGGTAGATTACCGCACTTGGAATCATCCATACTGAATCGTTTCGGTATGGTGTCGATGTACCTGGACTGCGAAAGTCCCAACATCCTCTTAGATCTATCACGATAGATCTGAATCCCCAGAATGTAAATGGCATCGTCCAGGTCCTTCATGGAGAACCTCTGTGACAAGAATCGTTTAACTGACTGCAGCATAAGAATATCATTTCCTATTAGGAGAATGTCATCCACGTACAAGAAGAAGAATACCACAGTTCTCCTTACAATCTTACTGTAAATGTATGGTTCATCTGGGTTTTTGATAAAGTCGAATTCTCTGACAGTATCATCAAAGCAGATGTTCCAACTCAGCGAGGCCTGCTTTAGTCCATAGATGGACTTTAGCAAGTTGCACACTTTACCGCTGCTTCCACTCTGAATGAATCCCTCCGGCTGATCCATATAGACGCACTCTTCTAAATTTCCATTTAGGAAAGCCGTATTTACGTCCATCTGCCAGATTTCATAATCGTGGAAAGCAGCAATGGCAAGAAGGATCCGAATGGATTTCAGCATAGCTACTGGAGAAAAGGTCTCGTCATAGTCCAAACCAGGTCTTTGACGAAAACCTTTTGCAACAAGTCTAGTTTTATAGGTTTCAACCTGCCCATCTACACCAATCTTCTTTCTGAAGATCCATTTGCAGCCTACGGGTTTTACCCCTTCTGGAGCAAAGTCCAAATTCCAAACTTTGTTGGTGTACATGGACTCCATCTCGGTCCGCATTGCATCCAGCCATTTTACCAAGTCTCCGCTCTGAATGGCTTGCTGGAAGGTAGTAGGCTCACCATAATCAATAGTGCAATCCTCTCTATCCCCGTCTATGAGAAAACCGTAGTATCTCTCGGGCGGATGAGACTACCTACTACTCCTGCGGAGTGACATTGGGATGTCCGGTTCTCTTGAAACTTCTGGTTCTTCCAAGCTTTCAGTAATAGCTTGTGGTTCTGGAATTTCTTCCAGTTCTATTGCGCTCCCATTTATCTGATTTTCTAAAAATTCAGTTTCCAAGAAGTGGGCATGCTGAGAAATAAAAACCTTTTGTTCCTCTGCGGAATAGAAAAGATACCCTCTGGAGTTCTTTGGGTATCCCACAAACGTACACAGTACTGAGCGTGCCTCGAGCTTGTCCGCATGCTCCTTCTTTACAAAAGCTGGAAATCCCCATGTCGTAAGATACTTAAGACAAGGTTTCTTCCCGCTCCACATCTGATATGGGGTGGTAGGCACAGTCTTGGTTGGAGACTTGTTCATGAGATATGCAGCTGTTTCTAGTGCATAACGCCAGAAAGATCGCGGCAACTCAGCCTTACTCATCATGGAACGAACCATATCCAATAGGGTTCGATTCCGCCTTTCCGATACACCGTTGTGTTGTGGTGTGTATGGAGGAGTAAGCTGAGAGAGAATTCCATTCTCTTTTAAGTAGCCCAGAAACTCGGCACTCAAGTATTCACCACCTCGATCAGATATTAGTGTCTTGATACTTTTGCCTGTTTGTTTTTCAACTTCATTCTTGTATTCCCGAAATTTCTCAAAGGCCTCGAATTTGTACTTCATCGAGAAGATATGTCCATACCTAGAGAAATCATCTGTGAAAGTAATGAAGTATAAATAACCACTTCGCGCATGTGTAGACATTGGACCACACACGTCACTGTGTATGAGTCCAAATAGCTCGCTTGATCTTTCTCCGTGTCCAGTGAACGGAGTCTTTGTCATCTTTCCTATGAGACAAGATTCATAAGTGGCATAAGACTGATACTCGAACGGATTCAAGTATCCCACTTTATGTAACTTTGTTAACCGTGTCTCATTAATATGAACCAGTCTACAATGCCATAAGAAAGCCTGATTTGTTTCCGGAGACTTTCTTTTAAGTGTGTTCTGGACACAGAAAATCTGAGCTTGATTTAATACGTATATTCCGTTTTCTAATGTACCTGACCTAATCAGAACCTGATTTTGGTGGATGTTGACCACATCGCTTACAAAAGTAAAATCATATCCTTCCTTAGAAAGTAAGGATATGGATATGATATTACAAGTCGCACCTGGTACATAAAAATAGTTACGCAGAATCAATATCTGCCCAGTTGTCAGTCCAAGATGATATTTCCCTACGGATTCAGCGTACATGCTCATTTCGTTAGCAACCCTGTGTTGGAGAAAGCGCCCTCAGAGTCAATTATTGGATCGCCGGTACGTGATAGCAATGATTGCGGAGGACCTATACCGGTAGGACAGTCTTACTCGAGATGATAGTATGCTATCTGGTTTGCCGTTATCAGTCGTGTACATGTTCAGGTGACTGATTACATGTTACACTTCGATAGAGCCCTTAGGATCTTGCTTTACTACCAACAGTATGATGGCGATCATATACGTGAGAGTTGGGTAGTTTATATGCATATCCTTAATTGTGGTCCCTAGTCGTGGGAGTTTCAAGACTGGGCATCGATACTCCGGAGTAGACTAGTGTATACAGTCGAGACCCCGACGAGGGGCGGTGGCCGGTCTCACAAGCCACTGGTGTCAGTTTGATCACCTAAGATGTATACAGGTGCTCATTGGGTTATGAGTACACCGGACATGACTCGCCGGGAATCTACTAGTTAGTACTATACCTATCGTCAGATAGCAGTTCCATGGTGACATGTGTACAGGTTAGTTCATCGACCTGAGGTCATCATTTGTCTCGTGTGAGTTCTCACTGTGCTTCAATTTCTACCCTACCACGGCTCAAAGGAGTCGTGCAAACAGGTAGTTTTTGGGTACAGTCCCGAGCCATATGGAGGCACGTGAGCGGATCGGCATGGGATTTGTCTCTCCCGGTATTGGGGGCGAGATCGTGCTGTGGCTACGAGAGCCATTACACAAAGCCCACGGCCGTGGCAGGAGATTTACTGGTAGGTACTCCAGTAGTATCTCAGGGTGCTATTGGGCTACACTCCGACACGACTTATACTGCTATTGGGGGTCTGACGTTACTAGCCCCCTAGGCAGATATGCGATACTCATAGACGAACGGACCGGACTGTATATACATTGTCACTGTTAAGCTCAGTAGGGTTTTCGGATGAGTTCGCTCATCGGCCTCCCTTGAGGTCAGTCCATGGGCAGCCGTTACGCATTGCTAGTGCCGCTGACGGTTTGAGGTTAAACCCACTGCCAGGTTACTGACGAGTCATTAGAGTCCCCCACAGACAGTTTCCCAAGTTCGGGCGAAACGTTGTAGAGGCCGTATGGTTTTATGGCAGGGTTCGGAAAATGCACGTGCGTTTATGCACGTGTCGGTTTTCGGACAGATGATACTGGTCGGCTTTGGTTTAAGCCGGATCCGAGTATTATATTGAGTAGATATAATATCTTTGTCTCAGTTGCATTTGTATTCTCTCGTAATACAAATGCGGGTATATTTATACAGTTACGGGGTTATCCTGAAATTCGTTTCGGGATCACTTTTGGAAGTTGCCAGTTTCCAGTTTTCTATCAGCCGTCTTTTAACATTCGGTTAAAGACGGATTTATCTTTTCTTGGTTAAGGGTGAGTCATGATTCTAGAAGGTTCTAGAGAGGGTGACTTGGCATGGTGAATCATTAGTGCTTTAATGCAGCCATTAATGCAATGGTGACTTGGTTAATGAATCACCATTTGCATTAATGAGGTTTTGTTTGCATGAAGGATATTTGTAGTTGATATTTTCTCTTGTGGTCACTCTCCCCTCTCCTACACTCACCTCCCTCCATCTATATATGGACGGCCCCTCCTCTCACTCACTCACTTGATGTTTTCATTTGGTAAAAAGATTATGATAGATTTTGGGGTGTATGGAATTTCACAGCTCATTTCATTCCATCACCCGATTCGAGTGGCAACTTCATTAACCGTTCGTCCATAGCCTTGGACGTAACGATACAAAGTATTTTACTCATTCTCTACATCAATCTTGGTCGTCTCTTTTGGCAAACTTGACGACCGAGTTGCCTCAAGTCAGAGGCGGGAGCCCGTTTAAAGAATCGTCGACTTGGTGCCACCTGGACGAGCAGATCGGAGATCGAAGAGATCGGAGCAGCCGCAACGGAGCGTGGGATGATGGTTAAAGAACGAAGGACTCGGATCGTTCGGTATAACCTTTATACACTCTTTACAGTTTGTTAGTTTAGCAATAATGGCAGATCCGGGTTAAAGTATACGATAGCGCCGGATAAAAAGTTTTTGTTCCGCATTTGGCGTCTGTAGACGGCCGGGGCGCTACCGTAGACTTACAGTGGTATCAAAGCCTCACCATTTTGCTATACTAACTTGTGCTAACGTGTTTAAAATATCGATCGAACCGGAAATCAAAAACCGCATTTTAAAATTTCACAATTTCTTTAGATTTTAAACGATGACCTAAAATTATTCTACATATCACAGAAAGTTGTGCAGGGTTTTAGAAGCACACCGACCAAATTTGAGCACGTGATTCCACCAAAGCGCTGCGGAATCGCGGTCAAACCCATGGTTTGGCCGCGCATCCGCGGCCGTTCTATTGAATCAGTGCACCAAATTTGCACAGTGTCTTCTCTGATGGAATTTGGGGTTTTTGGTATATATCTTTTGGGCCCAGATTTTTTTACTGTTCACCAGTTGTTTGTGGGGCCCACTTCGTGATATTTAGTCGATCGAAATTTAAACAAGTTAGTATACAGTGCTTACATTATATCTCCGACCGTGAATGTCATTTGATCGGTAAACCGCGTCTGATTGCTATAATTCTTTTAGACGGGTTTGCGAACTTGACATTCGCGTTGATGTTCTGTGTTGTGCTGTGATATTGCGGATTTGTCGTGGTGGATAGCAGTGTGCAATGATAGTGCAGTTTGAGTTTATTTGTACATTTGATATTTCGGGGCGAGCGTCCAACATGTGGACTGCCGTCACTGCCTGTTTGTAACGTCTTCAAAATAATAAAATATTATTTTCGGGGATTTTTACAATTTAATATTATTTTAATGAATATTTAAAAATTCCGGCATAATTAAATACAAATAAATGGAGAAAAATTTTGGAAAATTATGGAAAATTCCAAATTGGGCTATTTATTGGAATTATGCCATTTTTAAGTGTTTGTGATCAATTATATGATAATTTAGTGCTAATCGCGATTAAAAATCGCTAATCGGATTTTTTTGGCTTTTGTGCAAAAATGTGCACATATCGTTTTTATCACACTTGTGCATTTTCTTTCATGTTATTTGGGGCTATTATTGGAGTGAGAAAGGATTAAAGAAAAGGAAAAGAAAAAGAGAAAAGATTAAAGAAAATTGGTATGGTGAGAAAGAGAGAGTAGGTGAGGACTTTTGACCTAAACCTTAGCCATTTTCCCCCTCATTTTCCCTCCCTCTTCTTCCTTCTCCTGCTGCTGCTGTTACTGCCCCCATTCTCCCCTCCACAAATCCTTTCACTTCATCTCAAAAACAATCTCAAAACCCCACTTCCATTTCACAAAAAATGGACACAAGCTCACAAGCTTTAGAATGGACCTAGAAAGTTGGTGTTTTGGTGCTGTGGGAAGATTCTTGAGTCTCTATTGAGGTAATTCCTTCACAAATATTGTAGTATTTCAAGTGATTTAGCCTCTTTTAATGTTTAGTGTCGTTTTGTCAAGGTTTTATACACTTTGGAAAACCCTAGAGAGGGTTAGGGGAAAATTGAGATGTTGCTATGCAATTAGGCCCTAATGGTGACCTTAGACCCCATATTGACCATAACACTGTCCTAGAAAAACCTGAAACCCAAAAATACGGAATTACGGAACTTTTCATGTCGGTTTGTGAGGAATTGGAGCCTGCAGGTGAATCTGGAGCGGTCCGGGGCCAATACAAGAAAAGTAAACAACTCTAGGAGCCAAATAGGACCAATATGAGAGCACCCTGACCACACGACCACCCAACTCACTGCCTGGGCCGGCCAGGCCGGTTTTGTAGGGGTTATGGCTGGCCACCATGTTGAATTGCATGCCCATGTTTCCTCCATACCTCACACAGACCATATACAACACTCTAGACTTGTTTGCTTGCCTTTGTTTGTCCTGAGACGAAATCTGGGATCGTTTTCTTGGGTTGCTGCCATACTTTCAGTATTTGGTTTTATGTATTTTGATTTCCATATTTTGGTGTTTGTACGTTATCTCGATCGTGTGACGTTTGTACGACTGCATCGAGTGATTTCGGGTTGTTTTGCGAAGGCTAACCGTAGGTTCTAACCTATAGGCCTTTTAGCGTATCATATTGGTTTTAGCGTGCCGTTTTAAGTTTCGACTTGAATTTGATGCGATACGCTACGTGTGATATGTGTAGGTACCTCGCGACGATCCGAGGCGATGCAGAAGATGACGGTGACATCGACACCGACACGCAGGATACAGGTGAGTAGATTTATATCTACGGGGAAAAGTCGGGTGGATGGCGTATAGCACCCCCGCAGTTCGTGGTGCTGTATACGAATACGTATACACACGTATATTTATTATGTGTTGTTTAGGATTATTGATAGTAATAAGGGTTTTATTGGTGATAAGAATATATTGGTGTAGTATAGTGCGAACCCTAGAGTAGCGATTTGCACTCACACATACACTTACATACATACTTGCATTCATTCCTTCATTTATTAGTGTGCATATGATGGTGCGTATATCTACACATGGGTATGGGACTATGTGTTTATATACGGGATTTGAGGATGATACGTGGATTTGAGATGATACTTGATGTGAGGCCGTGAGATCGGCGAGTGACATAACTTGTCTTTGAGGTGCGATATGATAGTTTTAGCGGGCCTTTGGACATGTGCTTTGCCCGCATTCATATTTTTATAGATGGTATCGTTTTGTACTAAACATAGAGTAGTACCCCAGATTATGCGATCTGATGATAGTGGTACCTGATGTGTGATGAGATAGTGTGATATTGACCCCTACCCAGCTTTTGGGATGCCGTACGACCATTTACCGTACGAGCCGATATTGATGATAGATCCGCCCTCATGACTCGAGGATATCTTATGATATGTTATTGAGGCGAGATCAACGACTATTATATACATATATATATTGACTCAGATTAGGTGGTTTCATACCCCTCCTGTCAAGCTTTCTTAGTAGACATTGGACTAGACCGAGTCATACCTTTTCAAACTAACGAATCGGGAATATTTTAAAGATAGGCAGAAGGGTTATACGGATATTTTCAAATGATGCATCTTTTCTTAAAAACACCGTAGCCCTTATTTTACCGAAAGCCCTGATTCGTCTTATTTCAAAAGGCAAGGTTGCATGACATATCTATTGGGGCAGGTTCTGTACTTTTGCGTTGATCATTCGTTTCCGCATTTTTCCTGCTATTTGCATTGCATCGCTTGTATTGTTGTGATATTCAGTCATGCTGCTAGGACACCAGCACCATTATCGATGATGCATATGTTCCACGTACACTTGTTGCCGGCTCACACACTCATCATCGATAATTGCCATGTGACTACACTGTAGTACTATTGCATTCAGTATATGATCTTTGCATGACATGATGATTTGCATACCTTCCTTTAAATGTCGCATACTTCATGCTTTTGATTATACGCATTGAGATATGTTGTTTCTATGATATTTCTGGATTTGGGAACCGAGGGTATTTCAAAAGAGAATTTGTCATTTCTTTAAAAACCCGGTTACCCTTGATATGATATTTCAGTGCGTCCACCATGTGTTTTCTCGGTGCTGAGAGCGACATGTGTAACCCGAATCGAGGAGTGGACGAGCCGATTGCGGGTACATGGTGGACCCGGTATGGTTCCCCTCGGCAAGATGATCGATGAGCTTTGCCGATTGAGCCTGAAGGCGGGCGAGTACCTACCGGTGATTGGTTGGACCTGGCGGTTATTCGGAGGATACTGACCAGAGTCGATAGATGGATTTGGGCGTACTGCCGGGGCCGAGGGCCGATACCGCAGACAGAGCCCGAGGGCCGATTCGGACTGACGGAGCCCGATATATGAGGATTTATGTGCCGATGCTGGGCACAGTTTTCATGATGTTTTCGAGTGTCGATGCTGGGCACTCTGGTTCCATGATTTTGATGTGTCGCGAGGGACACGGGTGGATTATATCCTCATATTTCCATGCACAGGCTTGTGATATATACTTGCATGATGGTTATTGTCAGTGGGTGACGAGTGGACGGGATCCACGTGTATGAAGATTTGATTACATTGATTATACCTCATATTCTTGACATGCTATTACCTGAGGCACTAGCACGAGCACTTGGCACTACACTCATGTATAGAGGTTACATTGCCAGTTTAGCATGCTTCAGCTCTATTCATATCGAGGTTTATTTATATCTGATCGTATTGACCTAGGATAGGTCATGCATTCGATCTCTGCTTGTAGATATTTTCTATTCACGAGTTAGCAACTCACCCCCGTTGTGCCCCAGTTCTTGCAGGTTTGCCGTACAGTTTCCATAGCTGCATTTCTGGCACACTGCTTCCTTATGGGTGACTTGCATGGATAGGTTGGTTCTTTTGTATCAAAACCGCTTTTGTATTTGTATTATTCATTGTATCTAGAATTTCCATCAACCAAAACTTGTATATTCTTTCAGACTTAGACATCAGCGTTGTATTATTTCGACCTTAGAGTCGCGCTTGTAGTATTGCGGTTTTCTGGCTGTTTTCGAGTTTCCTTTCAGTTTAGATCCTCGCCCTTTGGCGTTGTATATTGTTATTGCTTATGTGGTTGTGACCGTCGTTTGACGAAGAGCTAGCTCCCTCTTGGGGATGCCTTTTATCATGTCATAAATATTATTCTTGTTGTACCACGTTTGGGGCCAGTTTTTACAAAGGAAACTCTGCCGAAATTTTCAGGAAAAATTACACATTTTAAAAGTACACATTCGGCTTAGTTATTTAAAAACTAGATTTTCAAACATGTTTTCTTTACTTCTTCAAAACTAGTTTTCCTTTATTTACTCCTTAAATGGTTTTAGATTTCTGGGATTTTGGCTTACTTGGATCAGATGGAGTCCTATAGACTTCATAGGATTCAAGGGCCAGTCACGTGCTCTTTCGGGTCGTGACAAAGTTGATATTAAAGCGCTAGGTTGACCTTGGTTCGAGTCTAAGTTTGACTATGTGGAGTCTAGGGCGTTATTTATATACGGAACTTAGGCTTGACCTTACGGAACTTAGACTTGGTCGATGGGGTATTTGACCCGAACTTTCTTCGCGTAGGATGACACTTGGTTGATGGAATAGGTGACTAAAGTAGAGTGACGTACCGTTGGTATGTTCCGTGGCATACTTACGACACGCCACTCCGCTTAAGGAACCTTAGGATGTACATACTTTCGAGATCAGTGATTCTCTTCATATCCATGATTATACATCCATTTGAGATCCCCGATTCTATTAGTTTCACGATCATACCTTTATTGATGCTGTTCCTTCTTATGATCATGTATCCACTTTGGATCTGTTGTTCTCTTTCTTGCCATTGATCTGCTCTCTTCGATACTCGATTGAGGTTCCTGTCGCCATGTTGAGCGCAGTTGGGCTGCTGCTAGGGTTACGGTCAGTGCGAGCTCGTCTGGTGCGAGGGCTGACCATTGTGTTGGTGACATGGGAACGTCTTGAGTTGGTATTGTTGATTGTGACCTCTAGTGGAGGCGAGTGCTTGGTCTTGAACCGGATGATCGGGTCATTGTTAGAGCTGCCAGTTGAGAGAGGACTGTTGATGTACAGCATACCTCAGAGATTATGATATCGCCTACCGTGTAGACAGATGGACCAGCTGTTGCTGAGATTGACAGGATGTTGCTTTCCGAGCTTACGAGCTGAGATTGCCGGAGCTTTCAGGCAGATATGAGACAGTTGATAGCTAGTCTACCCGATTTGAGAGACGAAGGTGATTCGTCCGATTTTTGCGCCGGAGCGGGCCCAGTTGAGTTGAAGATCTCCAGTGTGGAGAGTCTTGCTCAGATCTAGAGCAGACCGATTCAGAGATGACTGCTTATGTATCGCCTTTCCTGGAGGATTGAGGCGTTGTTCGGCGTACAGGCGTATGAGCCAGTTGTTGCTGCAAATGATGAGATATCGCCCAGATGGTTGGAGCTACTGCAGTATGAGCATATACTTCGAGATATGATGGACAGTCGCTAGTCACCTGAGGACTAATGACTAGGACATGTGGTTCGTTCGCTTACCCCGATGCGAGGTCATCAGATAGATTGATTCCAGCTAGAGGCGACTTCACGCAGATTCGTTGAGAGTCGATTGAGACGATCGAATGCCAGGAGCCTACTTACCAAGTTTAAAGTATACGGGAAGACATGCAGGTGATTCTATGGACCCTCTAGAAGAATGAAACCCGAACTCGACTTAATGACCGTGTGAAAGCCTTTGAACCTTCGGGTTTGCGGCAGTTCCTAGGCGCCATTAGTGAGGCTTGGGTTTGCCCTTCTACGGCTGGACCACCGACGCTGTGGCATGTACTCGATACTATTAAACTGTACCCGAGATGTTGATCTCTTGGGAGATTAGGGGTTCTGACGAGTCGATTGGATGATTCTACATCATTCGGATATCATGTGATGGGACACTGCTTGGGAGACTCCAGATGCAAGCATAGCCGTCGGAGCGCAGTCCGTGTAGCCACGATGAGATGAGTCCGAGTCAGTTGATATTGGAGCAAAGTGGAGTAAAGAGTTCGCACGAGATTTCGACGAGATGACATTTCACTCCACTGACATCAGAGACGCGATATGCACGCTGAGGACGGGTACGGCTAGATATCTTCTACTGAGTGATGAAGATACCGAGTTCATGATTTCGAGTCCGTGTTAGAGACTTCGGATGGAAAGTAGCCGAAGGCATTGCAGTGCGCAGAGAGAGACACGATGTCGAAATGGACGATGATGCAGACAAGCGGGACAAGAGGTTCGTGCGGGATGCTGATGAGCTGTCATTACTTCCCGTCGAGACCAGAGGCCTGATATGCTTACAGAGGCGCTGGGATGCAACCAATCCCCGAGGAAATGCTGTGCTGAGGACACAGATGTCCATTGGACGAGAAGAGACTATGCAAGAGTACCAGCCTCCGTACAGATCGACATAGGCAAGATCGGCAGAGACTTTGAGTAGGATTCCTTCCAGTACACGGCTGCAATAAGAGTGCACCCAGGATCGGATGTGTGATGGGCATTCAGAGGACCCGAGGTCGGCGCCAGAGATATGCTGCCTTACGAGCGGTCGTGAGGATTGACCGAGAGACGACCAGAGAAGTACTAGAACGGAATCGTTCCTGTCAGCGCTCCTGACCGGGCCGATGAGCCGGTGGATTGCGAGGTTGATAATCCACAGGAAAGATCAGGAACCAGAGGCAGAGGACGCCAGCCGCGAGCAAGAGGCAAGTAGAGATCTTGCGCTACTAGCATTGGATGCACCGGCACCTTCTTGACTTTGAGGGAGGATATACCGACGACAGTATTTATGATTTGTGATTTTGTGATTCAACTATCACGTAACTATCACTATGGATTTCGGTGTTTTGGCGTCCTGTTTTCATGATTTGGTTTCGATGACTGAGTTCTATGATTTCTGTTTTCGTGCACCATGGTTGCACTTATTGGGCATTTATACCTGGCGCATCATTATTATTCTAGAGGTATTGATGATGATTTCATACCTATTACATGCCGGTGATTTGATTTACGCTTCCAGCATAGTTTCCATGCACTTCTAGTGTTTTGATTTGGTTTGTGCACGCTGATGCACACGGTTATGAGATTTTCCATCGCGGTACACTTGATTTTGATTGAGCCGCATTATATCGTTGATTTGACCCTGATATTGATGATTGATTCCTGCACTCCGTGCTTTTGGTTTGACTTACGCATGTTCGGCGTTTGCTATTGGATTTCGTGATTCCGTGCATGTTGAGTGCGCAGGGTTTAGATTTTCATTCGTGCACGATGGATGCACCGATTTGGATTTTCGCGCATGTTGGGCACATGTTTTGAGATACGATTTTGGTGCACACCCGATGCACTAAATCGAGATTCTTCATGCATGTCAGATGTACCGGATTTTTGGCTGTCAGGCACATACGTTGCCTATAACAGATGCTTCGTGCACACCCATTGCACCTAGATGTTGTTTTGTGCACCTGCTTGGCACATTTATGGATTTTGGATTTCCGTGCGCACCAGACGCACATGGTGGTGTTATGTGTATTTTTGGGATTTAATCCTTTTGGAGCAGTATATTTTTATGATATTGGATATTTGTTTTCATACCGAGGAGGACTAGTCAGTGGACAGTACCTGGATATATTTTGCATGCATTGATAGTTATCGAAGGGATTTCCAAAAAGCGAGCTATAGTCTCAGTATATACCTGTCCGATATGACACGAAACGCTTTAAAAACAAGGAAAACCCTTCTGATTGCTTTCAAAACGGCGGAACGTGCTTATTAAACAAAGGATATATATATACATATATAGTTATTTTCTTATGAAAAACGTCCGCCACTGTGCAGTGTTAGGCGCATCGCACAGCGACTTAAAAAGATTTGGCATGCATTTTCATCAGCTATTCACATGTATAGATTGGAGGTCTACATGTATAGTTCTGATTTATATCATATTGATTTTGTATTGGATTTGACAGTTGTGTCTTTACCATGACTCCGATGATTGCGGGATGCTTGACGGAGTTTCGATTTTGAGTTATCTGCTCATTACTCATGCGCATGCATTGCGCTATGATGTTTTATGTATAGATGATTTCGGAGCCCCGATGACTTGGAAATTGTATTGAAATATTCCAGCAGTTGGGGGTTTTAAATTTAAATTCGGGGACCGAATTTCTTTAAGGGGGTAGATTGTAACGTCTTCAAAATAATAAAATATTATTTTCGGGAATTTTTACAATTTAATATTATTTTAATGAATATTTTAATATTCCGGCATAATTAAATACAAATAAATGGAGAAAAATTTTGGAAAATTCTAAATTGCGGTATTTATTGGAATTATGCCATTTTTAAGTGTTTGTGATCAATTATATGCTAATTTAGTGCTAATCGCGATTAAAAATCGCTAATCGGATTTTTTTGGCTTTTGTGCAAAAATGTGCACATATCGTTTTTATCACACTTGTGTATTTTCTTTCATGTTATTTGGGGCTACTATTGGAGTGAGAAGGGATTAAAGAAAAGGAAAAGAAAAAGAGAAAAGATTAAAGAAAATAGGTATGGTGAGAAAGAGAGAGTAGGTGAGGACTTTTGACCTAAACCTTAGCCATTTTTCCCCTCATTTTCCCTCCCTCTTCTTCCTTCTCCTGTTGCTGCTGTTACTGCCCCCATTCTCCCCTCCACAAATCCTTTCACTTCATCTCAAAAACAATCTCAAAACCCCACTTCCATTTCACAAAAAATAGACACAAGCTCACAAGCTTTAGAATGGACCTAGAAAGTTGGTGTTTTGGTGCTGTGGGAAGATTCTTGAGTCTCTATTGAGGTAATTCCTTCACAAATATTGTAGTATTTCAAGTGATTTAGTCTCTTTTAATGTTTAGTGTCGTTTTGTCGAGGTTTTATACACTTTGGAAAACCCTAGAGAGGGTTAAGGGAAAATTGAGATGTTGCTATGCAATTAGGCCCTAATGGTGACCTTAGACCCCATATTGACAATAACACTGTCCTAGAACAACCTGAAACCCAAAAATACGGAATTACGGAACTTTTCATGTCGGTTTGTGAGGAATTAGAGCCTGCAGGTGAATCTGGAGCGATCCGGGGCCAATACAAGAAAAGTAAACAACTCTAGGAGCCAAATAGGACCAATATGAGAGCACCCTGACCACACGACCACCCAACTCACTGCCTGGGCTGGCCAGGCCGGTTTTGTAGGGGTTATGGCCGGCCACCATGTTGAATTGCATGCCCATGTTGCCTCCATACCTCACACAGACCATATACAACACTCTAGACTTGTTTGCTTGCCTTTGTTTGGCCTGAGGCGAAATCTGGGATCGTTTTCTTGGGTTGCTGCCTTACTTTCAGTATTTGGTTTTAAGTATTTTGATTTCCATATTTTGGTGTTTGTACGTTATCTCGATCGTGTGACGTTTGTACGACTGCATCGAGTGATTTCGGGTTGTTTTGCGAAGGCTAACCGTAGGTTCTAACCTATAGGCCTTTTAGCGTATCGTATTGGTTTTAGCGTGCCGTTTTAAGTTTCGACTTGATTTTGATGCGATGCGATACGTGTGATATGTGTAGGTACCAAGCGACGATTCGAGGCGATGCAGATGATGACGGTGACATCGACACCGACACGCAGGATATAGATGAGTAGATTTATATCTACGGGGAGAAGTCGGGTGGATGGCGTATAGCACCCCCGCAGTCCGTGGTGCTGTATACGAATACGTATACACACGTATATTTATTATGTGTTGTTTAGGATTATTGATAGTAATAAGGGTTTTATTGGTGATAAGAATATATTGTTGTAGTATAGTGCGAACCCTAGAGTAGCGATTTGCACTCACACATACACTTACATACATACTTGCATTCATTCCTTCATTTATTAGTGTGCATATGATGGTGCGTATATCTACACATGGGTATGGGACTATGTGTTTATATACGGGATTTGAGGATGATACATGGATTTGAGATGATACTTGATGTGAGGCCGTGAGATCGGCGAGTGACATAGCTTGTCTTTGAGGTGCGATATGATAGTTTTAGCGGGCCTTTGGACATGTGCTTGGCCCGCAGTCATATTTTTATAGATGGTATCGTTTTGTACTAGACATAGAGTAGTACCCCAGATTATGCGATCTGATGATAGTGGTACCTGATGTGTGATGAGATAGTGTGATATTGACCACTACCCAGCTATTGGGATTCCGTGCGACGATTTACCGTACGAGCCGATATTGATGATAGATCCGCCCTCATGACTCGAGGATATCTTATGATATGTTATTGAGGCGAGATCACCGACTATTATATATATATATATATATATATATATTGACTCAGATTAGGTGGTTTCATACCCCTTCTGTCTAGCTTTCTTAGTAGACATTGGACTAGACCGAGTCATACCTTTTCAAACTAACGAATCGGGAATATTTTAAAGATAGGCAGAAGGGTTATACGGATATTTTCAAATGATGCATCTTTTCTTAAGAACACCGTAGCCCTTATTTTACCAAAAGCCCTGATTCGTCTTATTTCAAAAAAGCAAGGTTGCATGACATATCTATTGGGGCAGGTTCTGTACTTTTGCGTTGATCATTCGTTTCCGCATTTTTCCTGCTATTTGCATTGCAT
Organism: Agapanthus africanus; assembly: GCA_030015575.1. Lineage (NCBI taxonomy): Eukaryota > Viridiplantae > Streptophyta > Magnoliopsida > Asparagales > Amaryllidaceae > Agapanthus > Agapanthus africanus. The sequence goes on along the minus strand of CM057339.1, from coordinate 466,865,923 downwards.
CGCTTGTATTGTTGTGATATTCAGTCATGCTGCTAGGACACCAGCACCATTATCGATGATGCATATGTTCCACGTACACTTGTTGCCGGCTCACACACTCATCATCGATAATTGCCATGTGACTACACTGTAGTACTATTGCATTCAGTATATGATCCTTGCATGACATGATGATGTGCATACCTTCCTTTACATGTCGCCTACTTCATGCTTTTGATTATACGCATTGAGATATGTTGTTTCTATGATATTTCTGGATTTGGGAACCGAGAGTATTTCAAAAGAGAATATGTCATTTCTTTAAAAACCCGGTAACCCTTGATATGATATTTCAGTGCGTCCACCATGTGTTTTCTCAGTGCTGAGAGCGACATGTGTAACCCGAATCGAGGAGTGGACGAGCCGATTGCGGGTACATGGTGGACCCGGTATGGTTCCCCTCGGCAAGATGATCGATAAGCTTTGCCGATTGAGCCTGGAGGCGGGCGAGTACCTACCGGTGATTGGTTGGACCTGGCGGTTATCCGGAGGATACTGACCAGAGTCGATAGATGGATTTGGGCGTACTGCCGGGGCCGAGGGCCGATACCGCAGACAGAGCCCGAGGGCCGATCCGAACTGACGGAGCCCGATATATGAGGATTTTCGTGCCGATGCTGGGCACAGTTTTCATGATGTTTTCGAGTGTCGATGCTGGGCACTCTGGTTCCATGATTTTGATGTGTCGCGAGGGACACGGGTGGATTATATCCTCATATTTCCATGCACAGGCTTGTGATATATACTTGCATGATGGTTATTGTCAGTGGGTGACGAGTGGATGGGATCCACGTGTATGCAGATTTGATTACATTGATTATACCTCATATTCTTGACATGCTATTACCTGAGGCACTAGCACGAGCACTTGACACTACACTCATGTATAGAGGTTACATTGCCAGTTTAGCATGCTTCAGCTCTATTCATATCGAGGTTTATTTGTATCTGATCGTATTGACCTAAGATGGGTCATGCATTCGATCTCTGCTTGTAGATATTTTCTATTCACGAGTTGGCAACTCACCCCCGTTGTGCCCCAGTTCTTGCAGGTTTGCCGTACAGTTTCCATAGCGGCATTTCTGGCACACTGCTTCCTTATGGGTGACTTGCATGGATAGGTGGGTTCTTTTGTATCAAAACAGCTTTTGTATTTGTATTATTCATTGTATCTAGAATTTCCATCAACCAAAACTTATATATTCTTTCAGACTTAGACATCAGCGTTGTATTATTTCGACCTTAGAGTCGCGCTTGTAGTATTGCGGTTTTCGGGCTGTTTTTGAGTTTCCTTTCAGTTTAGATCCTCGCCCTTTGGCGTTGTATATTGTTATTGCTTATGTGGTTGTGACCGTCGTTTGACGAAGAGCTAGCTCCCGCTTGGGGATGCCTTTTATCATGTCATAAATATTATTCTTGTTGTACCCCGTTTGGGGCCAGTTTTTACAAAGGAAACTCTGCCGAAATTTTCAGGAAAAATTACACATTTTAAAAATACACATTCGGCTTAGTTATTTAAAAACTAGATTTTCAAACATGTTTTCTTTACTTCTTCAAAACTAGTTTTCCTTTATTTACTCCTTAAATGGTTTTAGATTTCTGGGCTTTTGGCTTACTTGGATCAGATGGAGTCCTATAGACTTCATAGGATTCAAGGGCCAGTCACGTGCTCTTTCGGGTCGTGACACTGTTGTATAATATTCTTTTGGGGCACGACCAGGTTGCGGTCGATGTACCTGTTGTACTATTTTTCATTACTGTACTGGGTTTTACCCCGCGACGGAGTGCATGGATAGCCAGGTTCTTGGGGGCAACGGGACCGCATCTCATGGCGTTTAGAGGCAGAGGGGCCTCACTCTAGAATTGGCAGACTATTCGCCGCACTCGTAGGGGGTACAGGTTGACCCAAGGAGGGGTGCTCAAGCTACCGGATTCCATGAAGTGCTGGGTGGTCCAATCAATTTGCTGTAGGGGGCTGCTTCGCTTCAGGTTTTGGCGGGCAACTTGCCGCACCCGTAGGGGTCTAGGTTTCATTGCACAGGCTATCCACACGACAGGGGAACGTCGGGTTTCAGCAGCGGCTCTGTGAAACCCGGGGATCCCAGATTATCTGTATTGTTCTGTGATGCTTATTACTTTTCTGTAATGTTGCATATTATCACACCAGGAACGATTATTGTATATTGGTTTATATACTATTAGATATTGTATATGTTTTACACCCGTGCTGGTCCAGTCCCCGCTCTATCGTTAGCTAAGTAGCCTAACGGGTGATGACGGGACCCAGTGACGAATGCGGATGGCATATACGTACATTTTATTTTCGTTCTTTTCTGGTGTGTTTGATTGATGGGACCGCGTTGATTCTGATCAATGCAAAGTAAAGCAAACCTGTTTACAGTTGTTGGAACAAATTTAAAAAGTGTTATTGCAAAGGCGTTTCCTTTTGTTTTGCATAGCGGTATTCAGTGGAATATCCTGTACCTCATTCGACGGGGCAAGGGCCGATATCCCTTCACCGGGACTGACCCCTTGGGCAGAAGTTTGTGTCAGGGTAATAACTTCACTATAGTCGATTACAAGTTGCTTTGCACCGTGGTATTCAGTGGTGTAACGTTTTAGAAATCGTTATGCGAATTTGTCCGTTTTAGGGTATGTTTGTCGGTATTTTCCGTTTTTACCCGACTGTGAACGAACGACCATATAGACTTGCCAGCACCTAGATTAGCTAAAATAGAGCTAGTGCGCAAGCTTTGGGAGTATATGGGACGTTTTGATTCAATTTGAATTTTTCCCAATTTTAATACTATTTTAATGCGGTATTTAAATTTTGGGAAAATTTCTTTAGGCGATCTTTTCTTTAAAATTAATTGAGTTAAAATCTAATCCTTCTCACTTCACTTAGGATTGATTTGTGTGGACTAGAATTAAGCTAGGATTTAAAAGAAAAGAAAAGAAAAGAAAATGATGAAGGTGCATGCATGTGTGTGTGTTGTGTGTGAAAGCAATAAATGATAGGAAATTGCTTGGAAACCCTCACAAATCATTCACCTCACCCCTTGGCCGAAATTCCTCCATTATCCACTGCCCTTGCTCTTTTTCTTCTCATATTTTATCAATCTAAACTCACAATAATCCTCAAAATCCCAAACATATCACAAAATCTTCACAAAAGCCTTGTTCTTGCTTCTTTGATCACTTGGAGCTAAGGAAAGCTAGAAGTTTGTGAGCAAGTTGTTAGGTATATTTCCTCTACTGTTAATTTAGAGTTTTCTTGTCGTTTTGATCGTTAATTGTTGCGTTGAACGCTGTTTATATCGATAGAGGCGATATCGGGTTTTTAAGTCTTTTTAGAGCTTTTAATACCTGCGGTGACCTGGGAATTTTAGTGTTTGAGCAAACAAATTTAGAGAGATGTACTAGTGGACCTGAGACACCACCTGAGAGACGGAGGCCACCCCACCTGTCGGGGCCGGCGACCCCTAAGGCGAGGGCCGGCGACGCCGGCTAAGTAGATGAGGGTTGGGGTTGGGTCTTCTGTGGATTGTGTCTGCTGTTTTTTTGGGGTGTTTGGTACTGTTTATTTACTTAGTAAATTCAGTATGCAAAATCTGGGATCGATTACCTATAACCTAGTGTTTTGAGTTCACGTGATACGTGTTGCGACACGAGTCGTGTGTCGTGCTGCGATGTACTCAGTTCGGTATTGAGGTATCGTTGCGCGTGTTAGCTACTAGACGTGCACTCGTGAGTTAGTCTAGTGTGTTGGTGCGTTTTAAATATATAGTTTGCGTTATTCCGATCGATTCTGAGATGTTCGCACTATTTCTTGTGTTATGAAATTTTAACGTCGCAAGCGGGGGACTTCAGACGCTGCGAACAAAGGGAAGCAGGTGGTCGGATTTTCATAGCTGGAGACCACATGTGAGTAGATTTAACATCTACGGGGAAATCGCCCGTATGGCGCTAAGCGTCGGGGCTAGACATGATATATTATTAGCCGTATGTTTATTTGCTCATATAGAGATATTGCATGATTCACATTGCATATAGTTACTTGTTGTGCATGATACTGTACCTGTTGTACACTGCACTATTATCGACAGTCCATGTTGCACGAGCACCAATGATATGCTATACAGACACTGTTGGTAGTTGCCATGACACGCACAACACAAATGCTCATTTGTATACCTTGCTATTGGTTAGCGACATTAAACAGTTATACTTGTGCGTTAGTGCATATTACATATAGCATACCTGTATACCTACATGCTCATATGTATGCCATACTATATTACTCGTTCGCACATATACCTTCCTATTGTTATATGATCAGTTTTTATAGCATATATATCGGTGGTATGGGACGCTGTATATATATGTATTCTGGATTTGGATTTTTGGGAACCGTGAGATACATTTAATGACTTGATGCATTATTTGGCGAATCTTTCCGTGATATGCTCATATTGATGTTTTATGTTGCATATGCTATTTTATATGGATTTTCGCATTTGAGATATGTTTTCATGCGATATGGGAATTTAAAGTGTCGATGTTGGGCACTTACATTCCGAGAGAGATATGGAGTTTGACAGACCGATACGTGGAACACAAGTGTCAAGATGGGATACTTGGGTTTCGAGGAACGTATGGATATCAGGAAGACCGATGCGTGGAATGCAAGTGTCGAAGAGGGATACTTGTGTTTCGAGGAACGTATGGATACGAGTATTTACATGTCGATGCTAGGCACTGGTTTTCATGATGTTTTCGAGTGTCGATGTTTGACACTCAGGTTCCATGAGACGTACAGGATTTGAGGGCCGATCTGAGTATTTTGGGATTTGGGGTGTTGTTGAGTTACACCGTTTTTTCTATGCTTATGATGTACGCATGAGATTATGTACTATCCCGCACTCGGTATTCAGTTGATATGCATATGATCCATGTAGATATAGTACCCTGGTGGTATACCTTGATCATGATGGTTGCATATTCATATTGTCATACTCATGCTACCAGTTCACATGTTATTGATCATTGCTGTTAGTGAATACTTGCGATTTTCAGTATGATGTTAATTACTATTCACGAGTTGGCAACTCACACCCGTTGTGCCACAGTGTTTTGCAGGACTTACCCTCTGAGTAGTCGCGGCAGGGCATCTTATCATCTCTACTTTGGCGGATACCGCTACTTTAGGCAGTGAGGCCTTTGCTTTTAGGTGGGTTTGCGGTTATCCGTTTTGTATATTGTATATCTTTTGTGGGATCTAGTATTCTCCATCTACCCCTGTTGTATATGACTTAGAGACGACTTGTGAGGATTCAGTGTTGTATTATATTGGTGATTTTAGGAGCCGTGCTCGTAGAAGCTGGTTATGTTGCAGAGTTTACTTCTTTTATAGTCGTTTCTTTGTTATTTCTTCGCTTTGGCGTCTTATACTTGTTGTGGTGAATTTTCTCCGCCGGTGGGCGTGATTTTGCTCCCACTTGGGATGCTTTATATATTGTATGTGTTGTACCCGTTTTCGGGGCTAGTTTTTAGAAAGGAGGTGCTGCCGAAATTTTCATAAAAGAAAACTAGAGTTAGAGATTTTAAATTGTGATTTCTAAATGTTTTAAACTATGTTTTCTCCGTTGATCCAGTTTTGGGTGGTTTAGATTTCTGGGTTTTCGGCTTACTTAAGTTACGTACGCCTGGAGGCGTTACGTAGTTTAAGTTCCCGTTACGGACCAAATTTCGGGTCATCACAAAGTTGGTATCAGAGCGTTAGGTTTTACCTTTCGGAGTCTAGGATGACCTTGGTATGATGGAGTAGGTAGCTTAAGCAGAGTGACGTAGCGTGCGTATGTTCCGCGGCATACTTACGACACGGCACTTCGCCTAAGTGTCCTTAGGACTTATTGATTGATATTCCTTCCGTGATTGATATACATCTTGTGATTCGATTTCTGTTTCCTTATCGAATCTTATTTCAATTTCCAGCCCATATGCCGCCGAAGACTACGAGGGCACAGAGAGCGGCCGCGAGGGCCGATGTCAGAGTTGACTCGTCTGAGGCGAGGACTGACCAAGACGGTACGCCTGTTGTACCGGAGCACATTGCTATGATTGGAGCTGGTATGCAGGATCTACGCCAGATTGTGGGGACTTTGGTAGAGACCATCCGAGCGCAGGGGCAGACAGTTGTTCCACCCGCTGCGGAGGCCACGATGGTACCTACAGTTCCGGTAGTCGCAGTTGCAGCTCCGGAGGTTATTGCTGTGTCGTTGACAGATTTCATGAGGCTGAGACCTCCGGTGTTTACGGGCACAGATGTTACTGAGGATCCACAGTCGTTTATCGACCGGATGGCCAGGATTTGTCGCTCACTCCGATGTTCCAATGAGAGATGGGTGGAGTTTGCCAGTTTTCTTCTGGAGGGTATGGCCCAGAAGTGGTGTGAGTCGTTGGAGAGGGGCAGAGCCGCTGGTCTTGCTCCTATGACCTGGGCTGAGTTTGTGACTTCGTTTCTTGCTTGTTTTCTTCCATCGAGCGTCAGGGATGCGCGAGCGCGCAGATTTGAGTCTTTACGTCAGACGCCGGGGATGACGGTGTCGGAGTATTATGTATTGTTTACTGAGCTGTCGGTGTATGCTCCGTACCTGGTGGCGACTGAGGAGATGAGGGTGAAGTGGTTTGTTCGAGGCATGCTTACCCAGTTGTTTCTAGCCATCAGTATTCAGCATTGTGACACATATGCGGCAGCGGTGGATGCAGCTCTTTTAGTAGAGGAGCGTCTAGCTGAGTCATCAGTTGCTCCGGAACCGAAGAGGGTTCGTATTGGTGATCCGACAGCGAGGCGGGCGTTTAGACGTCGTGACAGTTTCCGTTCTGATAGTGGCGGTACGGGACGAGGTCGGCTTTTTTGTTCTTACCCTCAGGATGATCGGCAGTTCGTTTCTGGATGTTACCGGTGCGGTAGTTTGGGTCATCGGGTTCGAGATTGTGCGGAGCTGCGTGTGAGCGAGGCAGCTGTACCGCAGGTTACCTTACCACCTTCTCCGCCTCAGAGAGCGTTGCCTCTTATTCCTGTAGTTGCGCCGCGTCAGACTCCTGTTCAGAGAGGTCATGCTCGCGGAGGTTTTATACCGAGAGGTCATGGTGGCAGAGGCAGAGGACAGCCAGTAGCCGGTAGAGGACAGGCTAGGGTGTTTGCCTTGACTCACCAGGACGCTCAGGCGTCCAATGCCGTGGTTTCAGGTACTCTTTCTGTTTGTTCTTATAATGCGCATGTTCTTTTTGATCCAGGATCCACGCATTCGTATGTTTCCACGCACTTCGTGCCGAGGTTAGGCCGAGAGACGTGTTTGCTGGACCAGCCGCTGGTCGTGACTACTCCTACGGGAGAGTCGTTTGTTGCGCGTAGTGTGTTCCGATCTTGTGTTGTCCATGTTGGTGACAGAGATCTGTCCGTCGACTTGATCCTTCTTGAGATGTTGGACTTCGACGTTCTGTTGGGCATGGATTGGCTAGCTACTTTCTTTGCGTCCATGGACTGCCGCGAGAAGACAGTTAGATTTTGTTTTCCCGGCGAGTCTGTGTTTGTTGTGCAGGGGGACCGTAGTGCTGCCCCTCACAGTTTGATTTCTGTTCTGTACGCTAGTCGGCTTTTGAGGAGGGGATGTCGGGGATTCTTGGCGTTCATTCATGATACTGGAGCCACAGTGGAGTTGTTGGACCAGGTTTCTACCGTGCGAGAGTTTCCCGATGTCTTTCCCGATGAGTTACCTGGGTTGCCGCCAGAGGGCGATATTGAGTTTTGCATTGATCTGATTCCTGGCACGGAGCCTTTTTCTATACCGCCTTATCGGATGGCTCCGGCAGAGCTTAGAGAGCTTAAAGATCAATTGCAAGAGTTGCTTGATTTGCGACTTGTGCGTCCGAGTGTTTCACCGTGGGGAGCTCCTGTTCTGTTCGTCAAGAAGAAGGACACCAGTTTGAGGCTGTGTGTGGATTAACGTCAGTTGAACCGTGTTACGGTGTGGAACAGGTATCTTTTACCCCGCATTGACGATTTATTTGATCAGCTCCAGGGTGCGAAACATTTTTCGAAGGTTGATTTGCGTTCGGGTTATCATCAGTTGCGGGTTCGGAATGATGACATTCCGAAGACTGCTTTTCGTACGCGCTATGGGCATTATGAGTTTTTGGTGATGTCGTTTGGACTCACCAATGCGCCAGCAGCGTTCATGGATCTGATGAACCGGATTTTCAGGCCGTTCCTCGACCAGTTCATTATAGTGTTTATTGATGACATACTAATTTACTCTAGGAGTCGAGAGGAGCATGAGCAGCACTTGAGGATTACTTTGCAGCTATTGAGAGAGCACCAGCTGTATGCTAAATTCTCAAAGTGCGCATTTTGGCTTGATAGAGTTGACTTCCTGGGTCATGTGGTTACTGGTGATGGTATTCTTGTGGATCCGAGGAAGATCGAGGCTGTACAGCTTTGGCCCAGACCTGTATCGGTGACTGAGGTCCGCAGCTTTTTGGGCTTAGCTGGTTATTATCGCCGTTTTGTGCAGGATTTTTCGAGTATCGCTGCACCTCTTACTGGACTGACCCGGAAGGGGATTCCTTTTCTCTGGACTGATGCGTGCGAGCAGAGTTTTCAGCAGTTAAAAACTCGGTTGACGACAGCACCAGTTCTTTCTTTACCTTCTGGATCGGGAGGCTACGTTGTGTATTGTGATGCTTCTCGTGTGGGGCTCGGCTGTGTTTTGATGCAGCATGATAGGGTGATTGCATATGCTTCTAGGCAGCTGAAGAAGCACGAGCAGGATTACCCCACTCACGATCTTGAGATGGCAGCGGTAGTCTTTGCGTTGAAGATCTGGAGACACTACTTGTATAGAGAGTCGTGTCAGATCTTCACGGATCACAAGAGTTTGAAGTATATCTTCCAGCAGCGAGATCTGAACCTGAGACAGCGCCGATGGATGGAGCTAGTGAAGGATTATGATTGTGAGATCCTTTATCACCCGGGCGGGGCGAATGTGGTAGCTGATGCTTTAAGTCGTAGGCCCGTGGGTAGCTTGTCTCAGTTGAGCGCAGTTCGGTGTCAGTCTTCTGCAGATTGGCAGCTCTTGTGCGATAGTAGAGTACAGTTCGAGTTTACCTCCACTGGGGGACAGTTTGCTCATGCCAGCGCCCGTTCCCTACTTGTTGATCGTATCCGTGAGGCGCAACCCAGTGATGTTCGTTTGTCTGAGATTCTTGAGCTTGTTCGACAGGGTACAGTTTTGGAGTTCATGATTGATGACCAGGGTGTGCTACGATGCGGGACTCGCTTGTGTGTACCAGATGTTGATGGGTTGAGACGCGAGATCCTAGAGCAGGCACATCGGTTGGCCTTTAGCGTTCATCCAGGTTCCACCAAGATGTACCGTGACTTGAGAGACTTCTACTGGTGGGAAGGGATGAAACGCGATATTTCGGACTTCGTTTCGAGGTGCCTGACTTGTCAGCAAGTCAAGGCTGAGCATCAGAGACCGGCTGGAGAATTGCCACCTTTACCCATTCCGGAGTGGAAATGGGAGCAGATTTCCATGGAATTCATTGTGGGTCTACCCAGGACCAGTAGAGGGTATGACTCCATTTGGGTTATTGTAGACCGGTTGACGAAAGCGGCTCACTTCCTTCCAGTGAAGACCACTTTCGGCTATGCTCAGTACGCTCAGATTTATATAGATGAGGTTGTGCGTTTGCACGGTGTTCCCACGTGCATAGTATCCGACAGAGGCACCCAGTTTACTAGCCGTTTATGGCAGAAGCTTCAGGAAGCTTTGGGTACCAGATTTAGTTTTAGCACCGCTTTTCATCCGCAGACCGATGGTCAGACGGAGTGGACTATTAAGACTCTGGAGGATATGCTCCGTGCATGTGTGCTTGATTTTGGGGGCAGTTGGGATCGTCACTTGCCGTTGATTGAGTTCTCCTACAATAACAGCTTTCAGGAGACTATTCAGATGGCACCTTTTGAGGCTTTATATGGTAGGAAGTGTCGATCGCCAGTCTGTTGGACCGAGCTTAGTGAGAGTTTGGTTTTGGGACCCCAGCTTGTTCAAGAGACTACGGAGAAGATCCAGCTGATTCAGGACAGGATGAGAGCAGCCCAGTGCAGGCAGAAGTCTTATGCCGACCGTCGTCGTCGTAGACTTGAGTTCGCAGTGGGAGATCATGTATTCCTGAGGATTTCTCCGATGAAGGGCGTTATGCGATTTGGGAAGAGAGGGAAGCTCAGTCCCAGATTTGTAGGTCCTTTCGAGATCCTTGAGCGAGTGGGTTCTGTTGCTTATCGTTTAGCACCCCCGCCTATTTTTCCGGATGTTCATCCCTTTTTTCATGTGTCGATGCTTCGTAGATACCTTCATGATCCTTCTCATATGATTCAGCACGAGACCGTTCAGCTTGAGCGCGATCTTTCGTTCACCGAGCAGCCGATAGTTATTTTGGATCTGCAGGTGAAGAAACATCGGTCTAGGGACTTGCCTTCTATGAAGGTTCTATGGCGTAGTCCTACTGGTGAGGAGATCACTTGGGAGATTGAGAGCGAGATGCGGAAGAAATTCCCTCATCTTTTCGAAGGTATGCTCAGTATGAAATTTTAATTCGGGGACCGAATTTCTATATGGGGGGAGATTGTAACGTTTTAGAAATCGTTATGCGAATTTGTCCGTTTTAGGGTATGTTTGTCGGTATTTTCCGTTTTTACCCGACTGTGAACGAACGACCATATAGACTTGCCAGCACCTAGATTAGCTAAAATAAACCTAGTGCGCAAACTTTAAGAGTATATGGGACGTTTTGGTTCAATTTGAATTTTTCCCAATTTTAATACTATTTTAATGCGGTATTTAAATTTTGGGAAAATTTCTTTAGGCGTTCTTTTCTTTAAAATTAATTGAGTTAAAATCTAATCCTTCTCACTTCACTTAGGATTGATTTGTGTGGACTAGAATTAAGCTAGGATTTAAAAGAAAAGAAAAGAAAAGAAAATGATGAAGGTGCATGCATGTGTGCGTGTTGTGTGTGAAAGCAATAAATGATAGGAAATTGCTAGGAAACCCTCACAAATCATTCACCTCACCCCTTGGCCGAAATTCCTCCATTATCCACTGCCCTTGCTCTTTTTCTTCTCATATTTCATCAATCTAAACTCACAAAAATCCTCAAAATCCCAAACATATCACAAAGTCTTCACAAAAGCCTTGTTCTTGCTTCTTTGATCACTTGGAGCTAGGGAAAGCTAGAAGTTTGTGAGCAAGTTGTTAGGTATATTTCCTCTACTGTTAATTTAGAGTTTTCTTGTCGTTTTGATCGTTAATTGTTGCGTTGAACGCTGTTTATATCGATAGAGGCGATATCGGGTTTTTAAGTCTTTTTAGAGCTTTTAATACCTGCTGTGACCTGGGAATTTTAGTGTTTGAGCAAACAAATTTAGAGAGATGTACTAGTGGACCTGAGACACCACCTGAGAGACGGAGGCCACCCCACCGGTCGGGGCCGGCGACCCCTAAGGCGAGGGCCGGCGACGCCGGCTAAGTAGATGAGGGTTGGGGTGGGGTCTTCTGTGGATTGTGTCTGCTGTTGTTTTGGGGTGTTTGGTACTGTTTATTTCTTAGTAAATTCAGTATGCAAAATCTGGGATCGATTACCTATAACCTAGTGTTTTGAGTTCGCGTGATACGTGTTGCGACACGAGTCGTGTGTTGTGCTGCGATGTACTCAGTTCGGTATTGAGGTATCGTTGCGCTTGTTAGCTTCTAGACGTGCACTCGTGAGTTAGTCTAGTGTGTTGGTGCGTTTTAAATATATAGTTTGCGTTATTTTGATCGATTCTGATATGTTCGCACTATTTCTTGCGTTATGAAATTTTAGCGTCGCAAGAGGGGACTTCAGACGCTGCGAACAAAGGGAAGTAGGTGGTCGGATTTTCATAGCTGAAGACCACATGTGAGTAGATTTAACATCTACGGGGAAATCGCCCGTATGGCGCTAAGCGTCGGGGCTAGACATGATATAATATTAGCCGTATGTTTATTTGCTCATATAGAGATATTGCATGATTCACATTGCATATAGTTACTTGTTGTGCACGATACTGTACCTGTTGTACACTGCACTATTATCGACAGTCCGTGTTGCACGAGCACTAATGATATGCTACACACACACTGTTGGTAGTTGCCATGACACGCACAACACAAATGCTCATTTGTATACCTTGCTATTGGTTAGCGACATTAAACAGTTATACTTGTGCGATAGTGCATATTACATATAGCATACCTGTATACCTACATGCTCATATCTATGCCATACTATATTACTCGTTCGCACATATACCTTGCTATTGTTATATGATCAGTTTTTAAAGCATATATATCGGTGGTATGGGACGCTGTATATATATGTATTCTGGATTTGGATTTTTGGGAACCGTGAGATACATTTAATGACTTGATGCATTATTTGGCGAATCTTTCCGTTATATGCTCATATTGATGTTTTATGTTGCGTATGCTATTTTATATGGATTTACGCATTTGAGATATGTTTTCATGCGATATGGGAATTTAAAGTGTCGATACGTGGAACACAAGTGTCGATATGGGATACTTGGGTTTCGAGGAACGTATGGATATCAGGAAGACCGATGCGTGGAATGCAAGTGTCGAAGAGGGATACTTGTGTTTCGAGGAACGTATGGATACGAGTATTTACGTGTCGATGCTAGGCACTGGTTTTCATGATGTTTTCGAGTGTCGATGTTTGACACTCAGGTTCCATGAGACGTACAGGATCTGAGGGCCGATCTGAGTATTTTGGGATTTGAGGTGTTGTTGAGTTACACCGTGTTTTCTATGCTTATGATTTACACATGAGATTATTTACTATCCCGCACTCGGTATTCAGTTGATATGCATATGATCCATGTAGATATAGTACCCTGGTGGTCTACCTTGATCATGATGGTTGCATATTCATATTGTCATACTCATGCTACCAGTTCACATGTTATTGATCATTGCTGTTAGTGCATACTTGCGATTTTCAGTATGATGTTAATTACTATTCACGAGTTGGCAACTCACCCCCGTTGTGCCACATTGTTTTGCAGGACTTACCCTCTGAGTAGTCGCGATAGGGCATCTTATTATCACTACTTTTGCGGATACCGCTACTTTAGGCAGTGATGCCTTTGCTTTTAGGTGGGTTTGCGGTTATCCTTTTTGTATATTGTATATCTTTTGTTGGATCTAGTATTCTCCATCTACCCTGTTGTATATGACTTAGAGACGACTTGTGAGGATTCAGTGTTGTATTATATTGGTGATTTTGGGAGCCGTGCTCGTAGAAGCTGGTTATGTTGCAGAGTTTACTTCTTTTATAGTCGTTTCTTTGTTATTTCTTCGCTTTGGTGTCGTATACTTGTTGTGGTGAATTGTCTCCACCGGTGGGCATGATTTTGCTCCCACTTGGGATGCTTTATATATTGTTTGTGTTGTACCCGTTTTCGGGGCTAGTTTTTACAAAGGAGGTGCTGCCGAAATTTTCATAAAAGAAAACTAGAGCTAGAGATTTTAAATTGTGATTTCTAAATGTTTTAAACTATGTTTTCTCCATTGATCCTGTTTTGGGTGGTTTAGAATTTTGGGTTTTCGGCTTACTTAAGTTACGTACGCCTGGAGACGTTACGTAGTTTAAGTGCCGGTTACGGACCAAATTTCGGGTCGTGACAAGTGGAATATCCTGCACCTCATTCCACGAGGAAAGAGCCTAGATCCCTTCACCGGGAATGACCTCTTTTGCAAAAGGTTTTCGCCACTATATTTTAAGCTATCAGGTTCCTTCAGCGATATCAAGTTCATTACGTTAAAGGTTTTTCGCCAAAAACCAGCCGTAGCCCTCCGTCACTTCTTTTGGGTATTCAGTAGTATTCAAGCTATGCATTTTAGCCAAAGTTAAGGCATAATGTTTGGTAGTTGCTGGGTATTCATTTGTTGCATAGATAGATGAGTTGGTTTGGGACAGTCGTTCTGCCGATTGGCCAAAGTCAGGGGCATGTGCGGGTGGGTTCAAATTGACAAGATAGTGACGGGTAGAACTTGGCATGTGACTTATGACATTTTGACCAAAGCCAAGGTTATAAGAGCATGGGGCAAAAATCATATCGGGATATTCTAAAGAAACTGAAACTTGCCAAGTATGCTCATACCTTCTGTTGTATGAGTAACGTGGATGCATTCCATCACGTTATCATGCGATGAGAGTTGGATCCCGATTCCCACTGATGAGTTGGTTTACTCTTCGGGTGATCCCGATTAATTCTTCTTTCAGGTTTGGAGGAGAATTTGACAGGACAGTGGGAGGTTTCCGGATTAGAAAAAGTGATAATCATTCTGATCTAGGTTAGAGTGCACGTAGAGTGTTTGTTTTCTCTCCTTCTTTGGCAGCGACCTTTGACCGACCCTAGACTATGACTCAGTGACCAAGTTGACCGAACCTTCTTAAAATATTGGCTTTTGGATTGTCCAACTTCCATAAGTCATTGCCACTCCTTCTTTTACCCTTTGTATTTCTCAGAACACCCGAATTACTACGGACATCCACTTCCATTGGATAGATCCATCGTGTGGTTATATACAAACTCGAAGGGATTTCTTCGAGGATGGATCAAGGTTCACGAGAAATAGAATTGGTTTATTTAGTTGTCTTTTATTATCACCTTCTCTCAGGTTGCGAGAGCTCCTTGGTTTAGGAGAGTACACCGATTACGCATATTGGATAGTCTTCTTCCAAAACATAGGCAGGTGCCGAAAGGTAGGGAATGAAGAAAACCAATTAGCCTAAGTAGGGTGTGCAGAAGGAAATAACTAAAGACAAAATAAAGGGATTAGAAAGAGGGCAAAGCAAATTGCGACTGTTATCATTCATGACCAAACCGCGTACTTCATCGCCGCTCCTATTTCACCTTTTAAAGAATAAGGTATTATTCAGTTGTCTTTTATCATCACCTTCTCTCAGTTGCGAGTACTCCTTGGTTTAGGAGGGTACACCTATTATGCTTACTGGATAGTCTTCTTCCAAACCATAGGCTGGTGCCGAACGGTAGGGAAGGAAGAAAACCTTTTAGCCTAACGATGGTGTACAGAAGGTAATGACTAAAGACAAATAAAGGGACTTGGAGAGATGGCAGTGAAATATACGGTTATAGTCATGAATTGGATTATGGAAGAGGCATTACTATGAATACCAGGATACCCCTACGAAACATTTTCATGTTTCAGTGCATTGTTAAAAGAAAATTGTTTTCCCGATTAGATACTTACTCCAATGGTATGTATTTACCAGGTTTCATTCTCATATCTGTATGGTTTTACAGATGATGAGTGGGAGTAAGTTATTGGGAATTAGGTGATCATCCTCATTATGTCGGAATTCGTTGTAATTGGTGATATTTGAGGAAATCGCCAGGGTACAGTTTTTAACCTACGACGCACAGGTTTTGAGTTGCTTAAACTCAGCGGGCTTATACAGAGTATTGTATGTTGTCTAGTGTCCATCAGGACAAAGGGGTAGGTCCTCGTACTATGTTCTGTTTACTTATAACTTCTCTAGTATTTAGACAAGTGTTTCGTAGAAATACAAGGTCTATGTTTTGAGAAGTTGTGGGTATAAGAATAAAGTAGAGAACCAGGTGTCACAAGTATCGGGATTCTTCAAAGAGATCGAAGAAGTAGATTCTTGTGATTGGTATTCAGATGATAGTAATGGTTTTGAGAAACTGGTTTCTCTTTCAGGTTACTCATAATTGGATGGATTCCTAAGTTGAGTAATGCTGATTAGCCTTTTTCCATTAAGTTGATATGCACTGGAGACAGTTACATGTTTTGAATCTGGTTCCAATTAAATAAGTGCCAAAGTTTCTATATTGGTTGATACCTTAAAAGATGTTAAGGTACGGGGAGTTGTCTAGCTTATGCTTAAAACCAGACTCTGGATAACTCAGGGCACGTTTCTGTAATGGTTGTTTGTGGGTTGACCCTGGCTATGACGAGGGTTGATATTCTACCATTTGGAAGATCAATAGTGATATTGTTCTTCACTCGCCACAGTTTTAGTGAAATGGACTTTTTCAGAAAACAGTAGTGGGAGTATGGTAGAACTGGAAGTGATTCCAGAACCGCAAACGATTACGGAAAATTTAATAGGACCTATATATTCAATCAGGTTTGACATTCCAATAGCCACACCGCAGATATGGTGGGAAACCTCAGACACCCGAGAGGTACTCCGGTATCCTCAAGGACGGTGATAGGGAGGTTCTTATCTACCCAGACTTGACACTACTCTTGTTCCAGGCTATGAGACCCTGTAGGAGGGTTGTCGTAGTCAGTGGGAGCAGTAGAAGCATAGTGGGCAAGTAGCTTATGTCTATAGATTTGAGCAGTTATAGCGGAGATAGATCATCTAATTTTGATGTGAAAGTCATAGGTTTGACTTCATCAGAATAGGGGATGGATCAGTTAAGAAGGTAGTAGGGTGTGATGTCATGGTATCTGGATGACATACACAGAATAGGAAGTAAAATTCATATACTACGAACGGTTGTACTGTGGTCGTCACACAGTTATTTCTCTAGACAGGATATGGCTATAATATCTGACATTCTGGTTTCTAGATCTATGGTTTTAGATCTGGATTTGGGTTGTTTCCCAATGTGGGTACTTTGACAGTATTCTAATGGTTTTTAGAATAGATGACTCCTGGCATGGTGGTGTACCTGCAGGTGATGGAGTCACCCTCTCTAAAGGTGTCTTACAGACTAAATAGGAGAGGGATGTGCATGATTGGCAGATCACTTGCTTAGGCAATTGAGTCAATCATGAGATATCAAGTACCGCACCAAATGTTGTTTTTGCACTAGATGCAATAAGTTTGTATTAATCCAATCCAGGAGAAACATAAGGAAGCAGTTTTAGAACATAAGTACATGTTCTGCGGATTTGATGACGACAGCCTCCTTCGGGAGACGGTTATCATTCCAGGCTTCAAAGGTGACATGGATGACAGAGTGATTGTGAGAGTTACAGTTTTCCATCTGACGAGGGACAGTATTATGGATAGGTGGTCTAAGAGGATACTGTGGGAGGCATGGTGCCCGATACTGATTAGGTTCAGTGATCGATACAGTCTAAGAAGTTTGGATTTGGAGTTCATTTATGAACTAGGTCCCATCAGATATCCAGACATATTCTAAGACAGGTATTACTCGATTCGGGAGATGGCTTTCTCCGCGAACTTGAGATTTAGAGAGATATAAAAAGAAACATCTAGGCGGATCCACTCTCTGAGGCTATTTCTCGAACACAATAGTTTTACAAACGGGCTTTGTGAAACTGATTAGTAGAGGAGTTGGACGTTCGGTTTCATACGGGCTGTGAGTAGTCGACATCGCAATAATTAGCCTTGAGTGCAAGTGGGAGATTGTTGGAGATAGTGCCCTCAGAGTCAATTATTGGATCGCTGGTACGTGATTGCAATGATTACGGATGACCTATACCGGTAGGACAGTCTTACTCGAGATGATATTATGCTATCTGGTTTGCCTTTATCAGTCGTGTACATGTTCAGGTGACTGATTACATGTTACACTTTGATAGAGCCCTTAGGATCTTGCTTTACTACCAACAGTATGATGGCGATCATATACTTGAGAGTTGGGTAGTTTATATGCATATCCTTAATTATGGTCCCTAGTCGTGGGAGTTTTGAGACTGGGCATCGATACTCCGGAGTAGACTAGTGTATACAGTCGAGACCCCGACGAGGGGCGGTGGCCGGTCTCACAAGCTACTGGTGTCAGTTTGATCACCTAAGATGTATACAGGTGCTCATTGGGTTATGAGTACACCGGACAGGACTCGCCGGGAATCTGCTAGTTAGTACTATACCTATCGTCAGATAGCAGTTCCCTGGTGACATGTGTACAGGTTAGTTCATCGACCTGAGGTCGTCATTTGTCTCGTGTGAGTTCCCACTGTGCTTTGATTGCTACCCTACCACGGCTCAAATGAGTCGTGCAAACAGGTAGTTTTTGGGTATAGTCCCGAGCCATATGGAGGCACGTGAGCGGATCGGCAGGGGATTCGTCTCTCCCGGTATTGGGGGCGAGATCGTGCTGTGTCTAGGAGAGCCATTACACAAAGCCCATGGCCGTGGCAGGAGATTTACTGGTAGGTACTCCAGTAGTATCTCAGGGTGTTATTGGGCTACACTCCGACACGACTTATACTGCTATTGGGGGTTTGACGTTACTAGCCCCATAGGCAGATATGCGATACTCATAGATGAACGGACCGGACTGTATATACATTGTCAATGTTAGGCTCAGTAGGGTTTCCGGATGAGTTCGCTCATCGGCCTCCCTTGAGGTCAGTCCATGGGCAGCCGTTACGCATTGCTAGTGCCGCTGACGGTTTATGGTTAAACCCACTACCAGGGTACTGACGAGTCATTAGAGTCCCCCACAGACAGTTTCCTAAGTTCGGGCGAAACGTTGTAGAGGCCGTATGGTTTTATTTCAGGGTTCGGAAAATGCACGTGCGTTTAAGCACGTGTCGGTTTTCGGACAGATGATACTGGTCGGCTTTGGTTTAAGCCGGATCCGAGTATTATATTGAGTAGATATAATATCTTTGTCTCAGTTGCATTTGTATTCGGTCGTAATACAAATGCGGGTATATTTATACAGTTATGGGGTTATCCTGAAATTCGTTTCGGGATCACTTTTGGAAGTTGCCAGTTTCCAGTTTTCTATCATCCGTCTTTTAACATTCGGTTAAAGACGGATTTATCTTTTCTTGGATAAGGGTGAGTCATGATTCTAGAAGGTTCTAGAGAGGGTAACTTGGCATGGTGAGTCATTAGTGCTTTAATGGAGCCATTAATGCAATGGTGACTAGGTTAATGAATCTCCATTTGCATTAATGAGGTTTTGTTTGCATGAAGGATATTTGTAGTTGATATTTTCTCTTGTGGTCACTCTCCCATCTCCTACACTCACCTCCCTCCATCTATATATGGCCGGCCCCTCCTCTCACTCACTCACTTGATGTTTTCATTTGGTAAAAAGATTATGATAGATTTTGGGGTGTATGGAATTTCACTGCTCATTTCATTCCATCACCTGATTCGAGTGGCAACTTCATTAACCGTTCGTCCATAGCCTTGGATGTAACGAGACAAAGTATTTTACTCATTCTCTACATCAATCTTGGTCGTCTCTTTTGGCAAACTTGACGACCGAGTTGCCTCAAGTCAGAGGTGGGAGCCCGTTTAAAGAATCGTCGACGTGGTGCCACCAGGACGAGCAGATCGGAGATCGAAGAGATCGGAGCAGCCGCAACGGAGCGTGGGATGATGGTTAAAGAACGAAACACTCGGATCGTTCGGTATAACCTTTCTACACTCTTTACAGTTTGTTAGTTTAGCAATAATGGCAGATCCGGGTTAAATTATACGATAGCGCCAGTTAAAAAGTTTTTGTTTCGCATTTGGCGTCTGTAGACGTCCGGGGCACTACCGTAGACTTACACCCTGAAAGTCATATCACCTATCTTGATAACCCTACAGTTTCTCAGAGCCTGTAACGAATTACAGATATTAGATCCTGATCCGGTATCCAATACCCAGGAGGTAGAGTTAACTGACATACAGTTCTCTATCACAAACACACCCAAAGCCGAAGCCACAACCTGCTTCGAATCCTGGCTACTGGCTTTGCTAGCCCTGCAATCTTTCTGCCAATGTTCATTCCTGTAACAATAGGAACGTCCCTCTTTTACTACATCCAGTCCCGAAACTTCTGCCCTTCCCTTTCCTTCTACTTCCCTGGTTTCCTTAAGGATAGAAGGTAGAGATTGTAGAACCAAGTCAGCATCTGACCCGTTCTTCAACGTGGTCTTCAGGTCCGTGAGCTCAAAATAGCTGGTCTCTGTAAGGACATTGCCCCCTACAGATGACCCGATAGCCAACCTCGCTGGAAGCAATTCGTTCGAGGTCTCATATCTTGCTATACGAGATTGCTCTCCATATAAATATTTTTCATGGAGGAAGATAGAAACTAAGTCCATCTTCTCATGCTGCCTCTCGTATCCACCATCAACTGAGGCTAACACGAGGCACTTGGATTTCGCACAGTCTTTTTCCGATGTCATACGGATATCAATATCCGTGACAGAGGAAACTGGTCCTGAGATGGCAGGAGTTGGATTAGTTAATAGGTGTCCCAGCTTGTCATGGGCAATGGACATCTAGACAGACCATTGCCAGTCACAACAGTCAGATTCAGTCATTTTATTATCTAGATGTAACCTACGTGTGGTCACTGGGTCGCTGCAATTAAGAGAGAGAGAAGAAAACACTCAGCATGATGCTCTTGCAAGTTTAGATTGGTTTTTAATTTATCTAAACTGGATGGCTCCCACTGTCTCTCGAATCCCTCCTCAAACAATAAAGGAAGAATTAGTCGGGATCAATTTCACCATACAATACTTGCTTAACCATTCAGACAGGCCAGTGTCGGTACTTCGAGGGAGGTTTTCCAACGCTTTCACGAACTTCCTTAATTAAGTAACCTCTTTTCCCTGTGGGCGTAGCCCCGCTAACACCTTTCTAGACACCTACTTGGTTTATAGCATTGATCGTTAAGTAAGAAAGTTCCCGAGGAGTAGCATATACTCATAGTAGGATCGGGATCCAAATATCATCGCATGACAAAACTGAAGGAATCCTACCAGAATCATCACACTCCAAATGGTATGCAGCGCTAGCAAGTTTCAGTTTCTTTAGAAACTCCCGATGTGGATTTTTGCCCCATGCTCTTATGACCATGACGAAGGTCAACAAATCATAAGTCACATGTCAAGTTCTACCTGTCATTGTCCAGGTTAATTTGAACCCACCCGTACATACCCTTGACGAAGGTCAACAAGGTAATACGACTGTCCCAAACCAACGCATCTATCTATGCTACATATGAACACCCAACAGCTACCAATCACTATGCTTTGACGAAGTTCAACAAACATAGCTTGAATACTATTGAATATTCATACGAAATGACGGAGGGCTACGAATGGTTTTGGCAAAACCGTGAACGTAGTGAACTTGATATAATCGATGGAACGAGATAGCTTTTAAAAGGAGTGGTTCAAGCTCCGTGTTTAAAAGTTGGTTTTTGAAAAGAACCGAGTGGTTTCGAAAGTGTTCCAACGACTTTTACTTGGTTTATTTTCTTGCATTAATTTTAACGCATCCCATCATTTAATCCTACCATTGCAAAAAACAACAAAAATATGACGTACGCTTATGCCATCCGCATTCGCCACGGGCCCCCGTCATCACCAGTTAGGTTACTTAACTAACGACAGAGCGGGGGCTGGACTAGCGCGGATGCAAAACCTAAGCAACGCCTAAATAGATATCATATATAAATATATACAATCTTCAGATGCAATGATATCCATTCCAGATCACAGATGAACACTTTGGATATACTAGGAATTCGCGATTCGTTCGAGCCTGGAACGAAAAGCGGATTACACGGTCGCGATGAATAGCCAATACCCCACCCTAGACCCTTACGGGTGCGGCAAACTACCCGCCAAGTACCCGAAGCGAAGCAAGCTCCCTCAACAACGTGAGTAGGCCACTCGGCACTTCGAGATACCCGGTAGTTTGTGCACCCCACATTGGGTTTATCCTAGGAGCAAAAACAATAAAAAGAAATTATACAATGGCGGCTACAACCTCATCCCGGATGTGCGGCCAAACAAATAATATTACATCAATTTACAAATTTTACATGTATGAAAGAAAAAGAAACATTCATCTCACATCCACCCGGCTATTCATCCGCGATAATCGAATGAGTTCATATACACAAACCATCAACATTACAGATCACAGATTTGTATAACCCCCACTAATCGACGTATCGCGATTCGTAGACGTTCAATACATATATCACATCCAAAGTCTACGGAATTTCGATCAAAATACGAATTTGTAACCACCCCAAAAATCAATTTGTTCTCTGGAAAATCTGGGTAGAAACAAACTATATTAAAAATCCCAAAACCTCCAACTAAGTACACTGCACCAAACTCGGTCCACGGCCGAGTCAACTCGGCCGCGGATCCGCGGCAAGAAGCATGTTCTTGCCGCGGAACCGCGGTGCTTTGACCGGTTCAGTGGATCTTTTTTGGTCGGTGTCTTTAGAAAACCCTGAGCCGATTTTTCATGTATGTCAAATAATTTTTTGAGCAGTATAAAAAATCGACAGAAAGTTGATTTTTCCCGGACGTGTTTTGTGATTTATTTCCGATCGAAATTCTAAATACTTTGCTAACTTGCTAGTTTATGCCTAGCTAGGCTCTGATACCACTGTATGTCCACGTTGCTCACCCCGGTTCTTACGGCGAGGCGGAAACGGCGAAAAACAATTTTTTGGCGTAAAGGCAACATGGACTAAAACACGGATCTTTGCTAAACAACAAACTAGCAAACTACTAGAGGTACTATCTACTATGCCATAGAGATTATACCTCACGATACCGGTCCTTCGGGTCTTCTCTCCGCTGTCCTGCTCGTCCATCCAAGCTCCGAGGATCGATTCGGATCTTGGTCACCTCCGCGGCCTCCTTGAGTCGAAGACGATCCACCCGAGAGTTGTACACCGAGCACCACCTCGAGCCGAGGGAACTAGGGCAACAAGATCACTAGTCTTGATGTCCTAGGCTATGTAGAAGAGGTAGATGGAAGTGTTTATCTATTTGGATCCTTTTTCTCTCAACACATCAGATCAAAGGATTTTTTTAAGAGGAGGAAAATGAAGGAGAACTAGCAATCATGGAGCTCTTTTTCTTTTCTTCTCACAAGAGAGAGAATGAGAAATCAAGAATGAGATAAGAAAATGAACCATGGTTCAATAATACACTAAAATCAACATTACTAATCTTTCCATGATAAAGATGATGGCTACGTTGACTTGACCATTTTCATCACAAAAAGAATATGAAAACCAAAGAATACTTTAGACCTTTCATGAAGATCCTAGTCAACTTTGGTCAAACGGTCAACAATGTCAAGTTTGGTCAAATGGTCAAAACAATTAGCCATAACATAATTATCACTAAAAAGATTAGTAAATAATGTCCCCGGCTCATAATGGTTTTGACCGAACCAACTGCCAAAACCCTAATGAGTCCGCTCTTCCTTCTTCACTCCTAAATACAGTGCATACACACCGGCATCCGCATTCCGTAGAATGCGAATACACAGAAGACAAAACAAATCCATCCGTGTAATACTAGGATCCGGCTTAAACCAAAGCCCAATAGTATTGCCTGCCCGAACAGCATACGCACACAAGTGCACGTAAGTGATCGCAGCCCTGCCGTAAAACCATACGGCCTCTACACGTTTCGCTCAGTGCAGGGAAACTCTCTATGTGGGACTCTAAAGACTCGACACTACGCTGGCAATGGGTTTAACCACAGACCGCAAGCGGCACTAGCTGTTCGTAACGGTCCCCAGGTAGATGTCGATAAGAAGGCCGATGAGGTAACCCATCCGAACTCCTACTGTGCCTGTATGTGACAATCTCCGTACAGTCCGGTCCGTTCGTCTAAGAACATCGCATGGCGGGCCTAGGGGGTGGTAAACGTCTGTCCCCTAATAGCGGTACAAGTCGTGTCGGAATGTAGCCCAGAACACCCTGAGATAACACTGGAAACCTACCAGTATATCTCGCTTGCCCGGGCCAGGGACTACTTGTGTAATGGCTCTCCTAGACACAGCGTGATATCAACCCTCAATACTGGGAGATACGAATCCTGTCTAACCGTCACTGCCTCCAAGTGCTTCGGGACTGCACCCAACTACTACCTTTTTGCATGACTCCTTTGAGCCGTGGTAGGGTAGTAATCAAAGAACAGTAGGAACACACTCGAGGTGAAGTGACAGTGTCAAGTCAACGGACTAAGCTGTACTCATGTCACCTGGGAACTGATAACTGACGATAGGTATAATACCAACCAACAGTTCCAGACGAGTCCTGTCCAGTGTACTCGTAACCTAACGAGCACCCACATATTATCTCCATTACGACGTACTTATGGCCGTGGGACAGACCATCTCCCCAGCTGGGATGAGAAGCGTATACGATAGCCTACTCTGGAGTATCGATGCCCTGTCTCGATAGTCCTACGATTAGGGACCTGTATAAGGATGTGCTTATAGATTACCCAGCCCCTGTTAGTGTGTATGCCCTAGAGGCCATTACTGTATCATACTAGTTTGTATATTACTTAATGGAAGCTTGGGATATTCACCTTGTATAAACAATCTTGCTCAATATAGTAGTATGCTACTTGGTTTGTTTCTACTTCAATGTGTACATGTGTTTATTTTTGTATATCACCTATACACATTATTGGTGCCCTTAGGATCTTTGCTTGATTACCAGCGATGTGATGGCAGTCACACTAGTGGGGGCTGGGTAATCTATAAGCACATCCTTATACAGGTCCCTAGTCGCAGGACTATCGAGACAGGGCATCGATACTCCGGAGTAGACTAGCGCATGCGCTACTCATCCCAGTGTGGGAGACGGTTTGTCCCACAGCCGTCAGTACGTCGTACTGGAGATAGTATGCGGGTGCTCGTTGGGTTACGAGTACACTGGACAGGACTCGTCGGGAACTGACTAGTTGGTATTATACCTATCGTCAGTTATCAGTTCTCAGGTGACATGAGTACAGCTTAGTCCGCTGACTTGACACTGGAACTTCGCCTCGAGTGTGTTCCTACTGCACTTTGATCACTACCCTACCACGGCTCAAAGGAGTCATGCAAACAGGTAGTAGTTGGGTGCAGTCACGAAGCACTTGGAGGCAGTGACGGTTAGACAGGATTCGTCTCTCCCGGTATTGGGTGTTGACATCGCGCTGTGTCTAGGAGAGCCATTACACGAGTTGTCCCTGGCCAGGGCAAACGAGATATACTGGTAGGTTTCCAGTGTTATCTCAGGGTGTTTTGGGCTTCACTCCGACATGACTTGTACCGCTATTAGGGGACTGACGTTTACCGTCCCCTAGGCCCTCCATGCGATGTATCAGACGAACATTCCGGACAGTACGGAGACTGTCACACTCAGACTCGGTAGGAGTTCAGATGGGGCACACCTCGTCAGTCTTCTTATCGGCATCTACCTGGGGACCGTTACGCACAGCTAGTGCTGCTTGCGGTCTGTGGTAAACCCACTGCCAGCGTAGTGTCGAGTCTTTAGAGTCCCACACAAAGGGCTATTCGCCTCTGGGCAAAACAGAGTAGAGGTCGCATGGTTTTGCGACAGGGTTCGTTCTCATCCGCGCACTTGTGCACGTTTGGAGTCCGGACGGATATTACTGGCTGGCTCTGGTTTGAGCCAGATACTGGTATATGTTTTGGGGTTGCTTTTATCTCTCAGTATTCATGTTCCTCGGAACAAGAATGCTGGTGTGTATGCACAGTTGTTTGAGGCGGAGGAAGAGGACTTTCATTGGGGTTTCGGAATGGGTGCGTATGCACAGTTGACAGTCGTCTTTTTCCAAACCCTAATGGATTTATAAAAAATCAGTTAATAATATTAATTAAATGAAATTGTGTCATGGTTGGGTTTTTGTTGACTTGTTGACCATGGTTGACTAGTTGAATGTTTGACCATCATCATTACTTTGCAAAGATGCTCTTTGATTCTAGCAAAATTCATTTAATGTATGAAATGATAATGGTCATTCCTAAACCTTCCATCAACTATTTCATTTTCATTATTATTATTAATTTGATAATTCTTTTTGCTTTTGTTATGGTTGCAAAAAGAAAAGAGCTCATTCTATCATATTGCTTCTCTCGCCTCACTTCATCTTCTTCTTCCTCAAGCTCAAGGAGAATCCTTCTCATGTGTTGAGAATCCCTCTCCTTGAAAGAAAAACACCCCAAAGACACTCTCTACTCACTCTAGGGTTAAGGGTTTAGCAAGCCAGAGATCCTAGTTCACTCTAAGTTCGAGTAAGAGCCCGAAGGTTGAACCCTCAGGTGGATCCATCTTTGACGGAAGAAGGCAACGATGAAAGAACCATCAACCTCTACTAGGTTTCAAGAAGAAGGAGTTCAAGTTAGGTATAACCTCTTTGCCGTGTAGTTATCTCTCCTTTGCAAATTTGCTAGTTTAGTTTAGAAACGATCCCGACCTTGTTTAGTCCATGTTGTTCTTTGCGCCAAAATTTGATTGTTATACCGTTTCCGCCTCCCCGCAAGAACCGGGGGTGGCAACGTGGACTTACAGTGGTATCAGAGCCTAACTAAACATAAACTAGCTAGGTAGTGAAGTGTAATGAAGTTCGAAACCGAAAAATCCAAAAACCGAGTTTTTTAAAAACACTAGTTTCTGTTAAATTTTTTTTCTGGTCAAAACAAAATTTGTCATACACCAAAAATCATCTCATAGTTTTTTAAAGATAACCACCAAAAACGAGCCAGAGATCTGACCAAACGACCGCGGTTCCGCGGCAATAGCAAGCTATTGCAGCGCAACCGCGGCCGTCTTGTCTCCTCTCTGCCTCGATTTTGGTGCAGTGTATCTCTGGCTTGGTTTTAAAATTTTTGAGATATATTATATGTGCCCAGATTTTCCAGAATAGAAATTTATTTTTGGGGGCCTATAATTCCGTATTTTTTCCGAACTTCGCTACACTTTGTCTATATTGGTTATATCTGTGATGTTTGCATGTATTGAACGTCGGCTAATCGCTATATGTCGATTAGTCGGGGTTATACATCTCTGTGATCTGTGTTTGATGATGGTTTGTGTATATGAATGTGTTGGACTGTCGCGGGTGAATAGCCGGGGTGGATGCGAGATGAGTGTTTCTTTTCTTTCATTCATTGTAAATGTAAATTGATGTAATATTATTATTTGTATGGCCGCACAACCGGGTCGGGGTTGTAGCCGTCATTGTATAATTCTTTTTACTGTTTTTGCTCCTAGGATAGACCCATGGAGGGGTGCACAAACTACCGGGTACTTGGCGGGTAGTTTGCCGCACCCGTAGGGGTCTTGGGTGGGGTATTGGCTATTCACCGCGACCGTGTAATCCGTTTTTCGTTGCAGGCTCGAACGGATTGCGGATTCCTAGTATATCCAATGTATTCATCTGTGATCTGTAATGTCTATCATTGCTATATATATATAACTATTTAGGTGTTGCTTATGTTTTACAGCCGCGCTAGCCCAGCCCCCGCTCTGTCGTTAGTTAAGTAACCTAACGGGTGATGACGGGGCCCCGTGGCGAATGCGAATGGCATAAGCGTACGTCATATTTTGGTTGTTTTCTGCAATGGTAGGATTAAATGATGGGACGCATTAAAAGAACTAATGCAAGAATATCACGCATTAATAGAACTAATGCAAGATAATAAACCAAGCTAAAGTCGTTGGAACACTTTCGAAAAAACACTCGGTTCTTTTCAAAACTAACTTTTAAATGCGGAGCTTGAGCCACTCCTTCTAAAAGCTATCTCGTTCCATCGATTATATCAAGTTCACTACGTTCACGGTTTTACCAAAACCATTCGTAGCCCTCCGTCGTTTCGCATGAATAGGCAATAGTATTCAAGCTATGTATATTGGCCAAAGTCAAGGCATAGTGATTGGTAGCTATTGGGTGTTCATGTGTAGCATAGATAGATGCGTTGGTTTGGGACAGTCGTACTGCCATTTTGGCCAAAGTCAAGGGTAGGTACGGGTGGATCCAAATTAACCTGGATAGTGACGGGTAGAATTTGACATGTGACTTATGATATTTTGGCCAAAGTCAAGATCATAAGAGCATGGGGCAAAAATCCACATCGGGAGTTTCATAAGTACTGAAACTTGCTAGATTTGCATACCATTTTGGAGTGTGGTGATTCTGGTAGGATTCCTTCAGTTTCGTCATGCGATGATATTTAGATCCCGATCCTACTGTGAGTATATGCTACTCCTCGGGAAATTTCTCACTAAACGATCAATGCTATAAACCTAATAGGTGTCTAGAAAAATGTTAGCGGGGCTACGCCCCCAGGGAAAAGAGGTTCTTAAATTCAGGAACTTCACGAAAGCTTTGGAAAACCTCCCTCGAAGTACCGACACTGGCCTGGCTGAACGGTTAAGCAAGTATTGTGTGGTGGGATTGATCCCGACTAATTCTTCCTTTATGGTTTGAGGAGGGATTCGAGAGACAGTGCGAGCCATCCTGTTTAGACAAATTAAAAACCACTCTAAACTTGCAAGAGCATCGTGCTAAAGTGTTTCTTCTCTCTCTCCTAATTGCAGTGACCAATCGACATGACTGGACTTAAGTTACTTCTAGATAAAAACATACTGACATGGCCAAACTACAAAGATTGGCTCAGGAATATCAAAATGGCAATCACTTACTACAAGCTGGGGTATCTTCTTACCACCAAAGCTCCCCCCGTCCCAGGTCCCACCTCCAGCGTCGCGGATAAGGAAATCCATAAGACTTGGGAGATTGATTGCGCGAAGGCCAAGTGCCTCGTGCTTGCCTCTATGGACAACGAACACCAGAGGAGGCATGAGAATATGGACCTCGAGTCCATATTTCTCCATACAAAAGAACTGTATGGAGAGCAGTCTCGTATCGCAAGATACGAAGTGTCGAAGAAGTTATTTTCGGCAAAGTTGGCCGTCGGATCATCGGTAGCGGACCACGTGCTTAAGATGATTGGCTACATTGAAGAGCTCGTAGAACTTGGGACCACGTTGGAAAGTGAACTCTATACGGATTTAATTCTCCAGTCCCTTCCATCCACTTATGCCCAGTTTATACTGAACTTCAACTTACAGGAAAAAGAAGTTGAACTTTCAGAACTCCTCAACATGCTGAGGAGCGCAGAGGGCACCCTACAGAAAGGTAGGGAAACACCCGCTTTGTTTGTAGGAGGATCTTCTTCTTCTAAGTCCAAGGCGAAAGCCAAGGGAAAGAGGAAGAAAGCCCCCGCCAAACCAAGGGGCGGTGTTAGTAAATGGGTACGAAGGGAAAGGAAAAGGCAACAAAGATAGCGGGGAAGCTTATGGGAAAGGAAGAATGCTTCTATTGTCATAAGAGTGGACACTGGAAGAAAGATTGCAGGGCTTGGAAGGCCAGGACACAGGAACTGAAGCAGGTTGCGGCTTCAACTTCAGGTGTGTATGTTATTGAAAACTGTCTTTCTATAAACTCTACTTCCTGGGTATTGGATACCGGATCAGGATCTCATATCTGTAATTCTTTGCAGGCGTTGAGAAACCGTAGGTTTTTGAAGGCAGGTGACATGACCCTCAGAGTTGAGAACGGAGCTAGCATGGATGCTAAGGCCGTGGGGGACTATCACCTGGGAATGACAGATGGCATGTTTTGGTTTTGCGTAATTGCTTTTTTTTACCCAACGCAACTTGTAATATCATTTCTGTATCTTTGGTTTCTAAAGAAGGTTATGAATTTGCGTTTGTAAGTAATGTTGTAAACATTCACCTTAATCAAGTTCTGATTGGGTCAAGTACGCTGAGCAATGGTATATACGTATTAAACCAACCACAGATTTTCAATGTCCAGAATACACATAAAAGAAAGTCTCCGGAAATCAATCAGACTTTCTTATGGCATTGTAGACTGGGTCACATCAATGAGAGAAGGTTGACTAAGTTACATACATTAGGATATTTGGATCCGTTCGAATATCAATCGTATGCCACTTGTCAATCTTGTCTCAAAGGAAAGATGACAAAGACTCCGTTCACTGGACACGGAGTAAGAGCGAGCGAGCTCTTGGGGCTCGTACACAGCGATGTGTGCGGACCAATGTCTACACATGCGCGAAGCGGTTACTCTTACTTCATTACTTTTACGGATGATTTTTCAAGGTACGGTTATGTCTTCTTAATGAAACATAAGTCCGAAGCCTTTGAAAAGTTCCAGGAATATAAGAATGAAGTAGAAAAACAAACCGGCAAAAGTATCAAGATTCTAAGATCGGATCGAGGTGGAGAATACCTGAGTGCCGAGTTCCTGAATTATTTAAAAGAGAACGGAATTCTCTCTCAGCTTACTCCTCCATACACTCCGCAACACAACGGTGTATCGGAGAGACGGAACCGAACCCTATTGGATATGGT
Organism: Agapanthus africanus; assembly: GCA_030015575.1. Classification (NCBI taxonomy): domain Eukaryota; kingdom Viridiplantae; phylum Streptophyta; class Magnoliopsida; order Asparagales; family Amaryllidaceae; genus Agapanthus; species Agapanthus africanus. Next base: position 466,835,565 of record CM057339.1, on the reverse strand, counting down.
ACGGTCCATGATGAGTAACGCTGAGTTACCGCGATTATTCTGGGGGTATGCGCTAGAATCAGCTGCGTACCTTTTGAACCGAGTTCCTACTAAGACTGTGCCTACTACACCATATGAGATATGGTGTGGGAAGAGGCCCCATCTCAGTCACATTAAGACTTGGGGAAGTCCAGCTTTTGTTAAAAAGCAGCATGAGGACAAGCTCGAGGCGCGCTCAGTACATTGTAAGTTTGTGGGATATCCAAAGAATTCCAAGGGATATCTCTTCTACTACGAAGAGGAACAAAAAGTTCTTGTTTCTCGTCATGCCCACTTTCTAGAACACCAATTCTTAGAAAAAGAAACAAGTGGGAGCGCAGTAGAACTGGAAGAAATTCCAGAACCACAGACTATTACTGAAGGCTTAGTGGAACCAGAGGGTTCAAAAGAACAGGACATTCCTACGCCGCTCCGCAGAAGTAATAGGCAGTCTCATCCGCCCGAGAGATACTACGGTTTTCTCATAGACGGGGATAGAGAGGATTGCATCATAGATTTTGATGAGCCTACTAGCTTCCAGCAGGCCGTTCAGAGCGTTGACTCGGTAAAATGGCTGGATGCAATGCGGACCAAAATGGAGTCCATGTACACCAACAAAGTATGGACGTTGGACATTGCTCCAGACGGGGTAAAACCCGTAGGATGCTAGTGGATCTTCAAAAGGAAGATTGGTGTAGATGGACAGGTTGAGACCTATAAAGCTAGACTTATAGCATAGGGTTTCCGTCAAAGACCTGGTTTGGACTATGACGAAACCTTTTCTCCAGTGTCTATGCTGAAATCCATTCGGATCCTTCTTGCCATTGCTGCCTTCCACGATTATGAGATTTGGCAAATGGACGTAAAAACCGCTTTTCTAAATTGAAATTTAGAGGAGTGTGTCTATATGGACCAGCCAGAGGGTTTCATTCAGAGTGGGAGCAGCGGAAAGGTGTGCAAGTTGCTTAAGTCTATCTATGGACTAAAGCAGGCATCGCGGAGTTGGAACATCTGTTTCGATGAGACGGTCAAGGAATTTGGCTTTATGAAAAATCCAGATGAACCATGCATCTATAGTAGATTTGTAGCGAGAACTGTAGTATTCCTCGTTTTATACGTGGATGACATTCTCTTAATAGGAAATGACATTCCTATGCTACAATCTGTCAAGGGGTTCTTGTCGCACAGGTTCTCCATGAAAGGCCTGGGTGATGCCTCATACATCCTGGGGATCCGGATCCATCGTGATAGATCCAAGAGGATTTTAGGACTTTCACAGTCCAGGTACATCGACACCATACTGAAGAGATTCAGTATGGAAGATTCCAAGCGCGGTAACCTACCGGCTTGTCACGGGATCACCCTCTCTAAAGAGATGTCTCCCAAGACTGATTTGGAGAGGGATCGCATGTCTGTTATACCCTACGCTTCTGCGGTAGGCTCTATGATATATGCGATGTTGTGTACCAGACCGGATGTAGCTTATGCACTGAGTGTAGTAAGCCGGTATCAGTCAAAACCTGGGGAGAATCACTGGATAGCGGTAAAGAACATTCTCAAGTACCTGAGAAGGACTAAGAAGATGTTCTTAGTGTATGGCGGAAAAGACCTCCAGATCGAGGCCTTTGCTGACTCCAGCTTCCAGAGTGACAATGATGATTCCAAGTCCATGTCGGGTTTTGTCTTCACCCTCAATGGAGGGGCGGTGTGTTAGAAGAGTTCCAAACAGGAAACCGTTGCAGACTCGACTATGGAAGCGGAATACATCGCTGCATCTGATGCCGCAAAAGAAGCCGTCTGGATGAGGAAGTTCTTAAAAGAACTTCAGGTGGTTCCGTCCATTGTTGATCCAATACCTCTGTATTGCGACAACAACGGGGCTATAGCTTTAGCGAAGGAACCCAGGTCCCATCAGAAATCCAGGCACATCTTGAGGCGGTATCACCTGATCAGGGAGATCGTGGATCGCAAGGAGATCGAGGTTCGGAGGGTTGCTTCAGAAGAAAACACTGCAGATCCATTCACCAAGGCCTTACCCTAGACTCATTTCGAGCGGCTGATCGAGATGATAGGTCTTCGATACGCCAGTACATGGCCTTAGTGCAAGTGGGAGATTGTTAGTGTATATGCCCTAGAGGCCATTACTGTATCATACTAGTTTGTATATTACTTAATGGAAGCTTGGGATATTCACCTTGTATAAACAATCTTGCTCAATATAGTAGTATGCTACTTGGTTTGTTTCTACTTCAATGTGTACATGTGTTTATTTTTGTATATCATCAATACACATTAGTGGAGCCCTTAGGATCTTTGCTTGATTACCAGCGTTGTGATGGCAGTCACACTAGTGGGGGCTGGGTAATCAATAAGCACATCCTTATACAGGTCCCTAGTCGCAGGACTATCGAGACAAGGCATCGATACTCCCGAGTAGACTAGCGCATGCGCTTCTCATCCCAGTGTGGGAGACGGTCTGTCCCACAGCCGTCAGTACGTCGTACTGGAGATAGTATGCGGGTGCTCGTTCGGTTACGAGTACACTGGACAGGACTCGTCGGGAACTGACTAGTTGGTATTATACCTATCCTCAGTTATCAGTTCCCAGGTGACATGAGTACAGCTTAGTCCGCTGACTTGACACTGGCACTTCGCCTCGAGTGTGTTCCCACTGCACTTTGATCACTACCCTACCACGGCTCAAAGGAGTCGTGCAAACAGGTACTAGTTGGGTGCAGTCCCGAAGCACTTGGAGGCAGTGACGGTTAGACAGGATTCGTCTCTCCCGGTATTGGGGGTTGACATCGCGCTGTGTCTAAGAGAGTCATTACACGAGTAGTCCCTGGCCAGGGCAAGCGAGATATACTGGTAGGTTTCCAGTGTTATCTCAGTGTGTTTTGGGCTTCACTCTGACACGACTTGTACCGCTATTTGAGGACTGACGTTTACCGCCCCCTAGGCCCGCCATGCGATGTATCAGACGAACAGACCGGACTGTACGGAGACTGTCACACTCAGACTCAGTAGGAGTTCAGATGGGGCACACCTCGTCAGTCTTCTTATCGGCATCTACCTGGGGACCGTTACGCACAGCTAGTGCCGCTTGCGGTCTATGGTTAAACCCACTTCCAGCGTAGTGTCGAGTCTTTAGAGTCCCACACAGAGGGCTATTCGCCTCTGGGCAAAACAGAGTAGAGGTCGCATGGTTTTGCGACTGGGTTCGTTCTCATCCGCGCACTTATGCACGTTTGGAGTCCGGACGGATATTACTGGCTGGCTCAGGTTTGAGCAAGATACTGGTATATGTTTTGGGGTTGCTTTAATCTCTCAGTATTCATGTTCCTCGGAACAAGAATGCAGGTGTGTATGTACAGTTGTTTGAGGCGGAGGAAAAGGACTTTCATTAGGGTTTCGGAACGGGTGCGTATGCACAGTTGACAGTCGTTTTTTTCCAAACCCTAATGGATTTATGAAATATCAATTAATAATATTAATTAAATGAAATTGTGTCATGGTTGGGTTTTTGTTGACTTGTTGACCATGGTTGACTAGTTGACCATAGTTGAATGTTTGACCATCATCATTACTTTGCAAAGATGCTCTTTGATTCTAGCAACATTCATTTAATGTATGAAATGATAATGGTCATTCCTAAACCATCCATCAACTATTTTATTTTCATTATTATTATTAATTTGATAATTCTTTTTGCTTTTGTTATGGTTGCAAAAAGAAAAGAGCTCATTCTATCATATTGCTTCTCTCTCCTCACTTCATCTTCTTCTTCCTCAAGCTCAAGGAGAATCCTTCTCATGTGTTGAGAATCCCTCTCCTTAAAAGAAAAACACCCCAAAGACACTCTCTACTCACTCTAGGGTTAAGGGTTTAGCAAGCCGGAGATCCTAGTTCACTCTAAGTTCGAGAAAGAGCCCGAAGGTTGAACCCTCCGGTGGATCCATCATTGACGAAGAAGGCAACGAGGAAAGAACCATCAACCTCTACTAGGTTTCAAGAAGAAGGAGTTCAAGTTAGGTATAACCTCTTTGCCGAGTAGTTATCTCTCCTTTGCAAGTTTGCTAGTTTAGTTTAGAAACGATCCCGACCTTGTTTAGTCCATGTTGCTCCTTGCGCCAAAATTTGATTGTTATACCGTTTTCGCCTCCCCGCAAGAACCGGGGGTGGCAACGTGGACTTACAGCCCCCACAAGTGTGACTGCCATCACAACGCTGGTAATCAAGCAAAGATCCTAATGGTTCCACTAATTTGTATATAGGCGATATGCTAAAAGAAACACTTGCACATATTGAAGTAGAGACAAACCAAGTAGCATACTACCATTTTGAGCAAGATTGTCAATACAACTGTGAATATCCCAAGCTTCCATTACGTAATATACAAACTAGTATGATGCAGTAATGGCTTCTAGGGCATATACACTAACAAGCAGTTCTCCGGTGACAGTGGTAAAGGGTAGTCTGTAGACCCGAGATCGTCATAGAGTCTTATGTGATTCCCATTGTGCTTTGATTTCCACCTTACCACGTCCAAGAGGGCGTGCAAAACGGTGGCCTTTGGGTGCAGTCCCGAATCATATGGAGGCAATGAGCGATAGGAGGGGATTCGTCTCTCCTAGTATAGGAAGTTGGTGTTCTGCTGTGTTCTATTGGCTATAACTCGAAGTCCCTGGCCAGGGCTGATATAGAGATTTTCTGTAAGTGTTACCAGTAGTTTCTCGACCCGTTATGAGCCTCACATTGACAAGACTTATCGGTTACTGGGGTCTGACGTATACCATCCCTAGACTAGATATGTAACATATCAGACGAAGAGACCAGACTTTACGGGAGTGTTACTGTTTGGATTCACAGAAGAATGTACAGGCTTGCTTGTTGATCTTCTGATCGCTCAATACCTGGGTGGCTGTTACGTTTAGCTGACCGCTTGCAGCTTATGGGTGTTTGATATGATCATCACCTGCTATCGGCGTATTGACAATTCTTTAGAGTCCTACACAGAGGTTTCTTGACTCAGGCAAAACGGAGTAGGGGCACATATGTGATATGTGCAGGACCGAGTATAATACGATATGAGATATCGTACTATGTTCTCGTGATATTTTGATATGAGCCGGATCATCGGATCAAGTGTTGATTCGATGAATCGGTACATGATATATTAGTCGGTTATATTCGATATAGCCGGATTATCGGATCAAGTGTTGATTCGATAATTTAGTGTATAATAATATATATGATATATTGCATTAGATTATCTAATATTGGCTCGCTTTATTGATTCATTTTCTCACCGGATAATATATTGATATATATGCAATATATGTTAATTGTATTATTTTCTTTTGTTACAAATATATATTATATATGTGATATATAATATTGTAACATTATATGATTACTAGTGCAACATGTTAAGTGGAGATTAAACAAGGTTAGGGTTTGATTTGAGTTAGTTCTTTCTGGATACTTCTAGAAGGTTTTCTTTTGTTTTGAGCTAAGATATTATGGTTGATATTTTAAGTGACTCAATCCTTAACCCAACCCAAATCCTTAGCCCTAGTTAAATCTCTACATGAGTTAGACTTGTCATAGTTGACCATGGTTGCATTTGTAATCATATATCATTTCATTATTCATCACAAAAGGATTTTTATCCATTTATGATTCATCTTCTTGTTCTTTGAGCTTTGAGAAAGCTTTCTAGGTTTTCTTTATGTGATGATTTAGTGTGAGAATTTGATAATAAAAGAGAGCATAAATACTACTTCATCATCCTCATCTAATCTAGCCAATTAGATTAGGGTGTTCATCTCATTAGAGATAGAGAGCTTGAGTTATAGAAACATCGAGGTAGATCATCGGAGAAAAGGAAGACTACAAGCTAACATGGATTATTCGGGTTGTGGAGCCTCTCTTGAGTTCGGAAGATCATGGATCGCGGCGAAGGGACTTCTACTCGGAGCTTACGAAGTGAAGGTGCGGACTACATAGTTTGGAATCCCTCACTCATAGTTGTAAATATATTTACGTGCATGTGAAATCCTAATTATCTAGCAAAGATCCTAGCTTTGGCTTGTTCGGCACGTCTAAATTTTTATTCGGGCATGGTTGATGCCTTATTAACCCTTGTAAGAGTGCCTAGGAACCCTACACCTCCTACCAATTTAAATCACCTAAAACAGCTGTGTGCCAGTGATGCCGCTATTGATCCATACGGTCAACCTGTAAGGATTGTGGTACAAAGGGGTGAGTTGCCAACTCGTGTGTAGAAAATATCATCAGGTAGAAATCGAAATAAACATTGATTCCTAGGTCAACTATATCATAAAGGTAATACTATGATATCTAGGGTGACCGTATCTGCATATGTGCCAACAACATAATCAATGCCTATCAGCAAGTTGATATCATCCCACCATATAATCAAATGCCTGTATGCATGTGGATCTCATCAACGTGTCAACTACTGAAACAACAACTCGTGCATGTAAATATCATAAAACCATATGCAGGTAAATATGAGGATATAAATCAACGTGTGTCCCTCGCGACACACCAAAATCAAGGAACCTGAGTGTCCAACATCGACACCGAAACATCATGAAAACCCATGTCCAGCATCGACGCGTAAATACACATCTCTCAGGCGCCGTCACCAGGAATGGTCCTCATATCCATACATCTTACGGAACCTGAGTGTCCTACATCGACACACGCAATCCATGGAACCTGAGTGTCGAACTCCACCACTCGCAATCCACATATCCATACATCTGAGGAACCTTTATGTCCAACACCGAGACTCGCAATCCACGGAACCTGAGTGTCCAACTCTGACACTCGCAATCCACATATCCATACATAATCCACATCCATACATCTCACGGAACCTGAGTGTCCAACTCCGAAACTCGCAATCCACATACCCATACATCTCACGGAACTTGAGTGTCCAACTCTGACACTCACAATCCACATATCAAGAGAAACCAGCTTTACAAAACAATACACATTTTTTGAAATATCCCGGCGGTTCTCAAATCCAGAAAATCACATGAAATCGATATCTCAATGCGTAAATCCTTGTTATATGTTGTATGCAACATAGAACAACAATATGAGCATATCAAGGGAAAATCTGCTATTTAAATGAATCAAGTTATCAAATATATCACGCGGTTCACAATTATCCAAATCCAACGCAACATCATACAAAGTGAACATGTAGGTATAGCAAGGTATATGTTTAAGCATGTAGGTATGCGACATATAACATAATGTAAGCTTATCCGTATATCACGCAACGTGGAACAGTGATATGAACATAGCAAGCATATCATGCAACATAGCATAGTGATGTGAGCATAGCAACTATCGATGATGAAGGTGTGTGAGCCGACCAATCTGTGTAGGTGTAACATACGCGTCATCGATAACGGTGTAGGTGTACCGGCACAGGTATTTGTAATGCAATGCATATATCATGAGCGTAGTATAAGGTACATCGTAAGAGAAACGCTACAAGGTATACGTGTCTACAATATATCCGATTCGATGAATCTATCAATCGGCAACCAGCCTCACAACATTACGTACAGTATAATCTATCGTACGGCAAATCACTTAAGATTCACAACATTATATATGTCTATATACCTATATCCCAGGTCACATCTGTATAAATCTCATATCGTGGACCGACAAAGGTATCAATTATCTCATATCGACTCGTATCTAGATAACGACTTATCACACTAAGTCATCATATCACATCGTATACTCGTTCTCTTTCAGTTCGTACCTTTCATTATTCACTTCTCATTTCATATTCTCATATATCAGTATATTCATTAGTGTCAACTTTTATCATATTATCTTTATTAAATCCTATAATCATGTCCGTCGCATATCATTTATCAGGATATAATAATCAAACGATATTCCATATCAATGTTTGTGGGGGTGCTATACGCCATTTACTCGACTTCCCCCATAGATATACATCTGCTCACCTGCTAAACTCCCCGCTTAGCTATAGTCGATCTGCTTCGTCGTCTCGGAATCCATACGAAGGTACCTGCAATATCAACACATATCGCAATACCATTTACATCAAGTTCCAAAATCCAATACGGCACATGGATAGCCTATAGGTTAGAACCTATAGCATACGCATGCAAAAACAACCAAACAACCCTTTTCGTTGACGTACAAACTTCAAATGACCCAATGCAATATAGAATACCAAAACCAAGAATTCCAAAATACAGAAACCTAACCAAAAACCAATCACAATAGCTTACAGATTTTGGTTCATATAAACTGGAACTAAACAAACAAGTATAGGGTGTTGTATATGGAGTATATGAGCTACTGAACCAATTTCAGCACCAACCACCACCAAGTTGCCGGCCACATACACCACAAATCCGGCGAGCTCAGCCCGTTCGGCTCTGTTTGGGTCCGTCTTCTCAGGGTGTTCTCCTAGTGTCTTAAATAGGTCTCTGGTGTTGTTTGCTTTTCTCATAAACTTCCTAGGTCATCCCAGTTTCCCTGTAGGCCCTGAGCTTTCACAAAACTGACACGGAACAATTCTAACTTCGTGTATCGGTTTCTAAACTCAATTCCAGGTCATTAGAACATTCTCTAAGGTCTTGTAAACACTCCCTATACCATAATTGGCCAGTTGACAGCAACATATAATTTTCCAAGATCAAAAACCTATTTAGCTCAATTTCAAACTAAAAAATACGATATTTAACGCAAATACGATTCTAAAGTGAATGGATTACCTTAATAGCAAGAAAAGAACTTTCTTGACTTGCCCAAATCTTCAAAATCCAAACTTGGTAGGTTCTAAGGATTTAGAATGGATGTGTGCATGTTTTTCATGAAGAGGGCATAGGGTTTTGAGAAACATTTGGAGATGATGCTTGAGGTGGTGGAGGTTGAAGGAGAAGAAGAAAAGAGATGAAGAAATAATGGGGGAGATGAAAGAATGGCAGCCCTCTCTCTCTCCTACCCTTGCTCTTTCTTATTCTCACTCTCTCACAAACAAATATCCTTTTTTTTTTACTCACAAATATCTGATGGCATCTAAAACTATTCCATTCACACTCAAACTCTTTATTTCCTTGCTTTCTCTTTTCCTTTTCATTTCCTTTCTCATTTCCTTTCTCACAAAACTCACAACACACACATGCACACATGCACACGACATGGTGAAAAATCATGAAAAAGGTAAAAACATGGATTTTATCCAAAATCCGATAAATATCATTAAAATAAATAAATAATTTTATTCTCCGATTAATTTCCAAATATTAGTATACACATATACCATTTTACGAAAAATCCCGATTCGCAAATCGAATAGTTTTCACCAAATATATTACTTTAATATTAAATTCTAAAAATAATATTTTTTATTTTCTGAAATATTACACAAGACCAATCACCAATCAAGAAACTGCTGATCGTAATCAGTAAATCCCATCCGCCAAGGCCTAGGTCTTGTGGTGATAGCCAACCGTACACAACGCAACATCAACTCCGAATACCGGGAGAGACGAATCCCTTCTATCGCTCATTGCCTCTAAGTACTTCGAAACTGCATCCAAAAGCTAACTGTTTGCAAGAATCTTTAAAGCCATAGTAGGGTAGCAATCAAAGTACAGTGGGAACAAACTCAAGACAAATGATGATTTCGGGTTGACAGATTACGCTGTACTAATATTACCTGAGAACTACTATCTGACAATAGATATAATACCATCTAGCATGTTCTCGTCGATTTTATCCAGTGAAACACGTAACCCATTGAGCACATGTATACAATCTTTGGTGACTGACCGACACCAATGGCTATGAGACCAGCCATCGCCCTTCGTCAGGGTCAAGAAACGTATACACTAGTCTACTATGCAATATCGATGCCCAGTCTCGATATTCCCATTAGTGGGGACATTTAAGGATGTGCGTATAGACTACCCAGTTCTCACAAGTGTGATCGCCATCATAACCCTGGCAGTCAAGCAAGAATCATATGGCCTCTATCAATATGTAATGGTGATATGCTATACCATACGAAATATGTACGTAATGATAAAGTCAAAAATGACAGCATACTATCATCTCGAATAAAACTCTTATAACTTTGTATATCATCCTTTAATCATCATAATCTCCTTCTTGGGATTACAATAATTGCCTTGAGGGCACCACATCCAACAATCTCATACTTGCACTTAAGGCTAATTATTGAAGTATCGCATAACCACAGCTTGTGTTCTACCGAATACCTAACTTCTCTTTTGATCAGTTTCACAAACCGTGTTTGTGAAACATTCGAGTTTGAGAAATAACCTCAGAGAGTGGATCCGCTCTAATGTTTGTATCTTTATTTCTCTATATCTCAACTTTGCAGGGAACATCTATCTCCCAAAATGAGCGATACATATCATAGAACTTGTTTGGTTATCGGATGGGACCAAGTTCATAACATGAACACCAAATCTGTCACGACCCAGAATTTGGCACGTGAACGGCACTTAAATCATTCAACGTCTAAAAGCGTAAGGTTATTCAAGTACGCCGAAGCCCAGAAATCTAAACCTTTTTGTGGAAAATAGTGGAGGTTTTGAAACATCGGCGTAAGGAATTTAAACCTTCTTTTACATATAAATAGCATTATATGAAAATGAAACAGTTTTTAATCTAATCTTTGAAAAAAATTTGGTCATTCTAAAATTTAGGCAGCACCTCCCTTGTATATTTTGATCCAAAACCACATACATGCAATAAAAGGCATTCCCAAGCGGGAGCTAGCTCTTCGAAAATTGGTGGAATAACAACCACGCAATAAGCATATATACGACGCCCTACGGAGAAGATCAAATACAGAAAGAGAATAAGTAAAGCAAGACATCATCCAGCTCAAATAGTGAACATACACCCATCTCGCTCTAAATCTCGCAAATATACAAGTATGTCTAGGTCTACTAATATACAAAGTCTAGTATCTGATTGATGGAGTTTATCTAGATACAATGGAAATAATAGGTACAGGAGTGGTCACGATCAAAATGTGTATCCCACCTACCAAAGCAAAACACCCTTAAGAAAGCTGTGTGCCAGCGATACCGCTAATGTTCCAAGCGGTCGAACATGCAAGAAAACTGTGGCACAACGGGGGTGAGTTGCCAACTCATAAGTAGAAAATATCAACATGTAGAAATCGAATAGACAACGATCCCTATGTCCTACTATATGATAACGGTAAAACTATGTGGTATCCAGGGTGATCATGTATGTATATGTATACAATAAAGTCATGCCAATATCAGTACGTAATGATAGTCATCTAAATAAACATGCATGTATGCATGTGTATCAAGCAACGTGTGTCCATCAAAGATACATCAACATCATGAAACCTGTGTGTCCAACATCGACACTCGAAACATCATGAAACACGTGTCCAGTATCGACACGTAAATCCTCATATCTCTGACGCCGCACCATCGGCTCAGCCCTCATATCTATCTCACGAATCGGTTCGGTATCCTCCGGATAACCTCCGGGTCCAAACTATCACCGGTAGGTAGTGCATCCCTTTCCAGGCTCATCGTCTACTCCATGATTTTCTTGCCCCGGGATACCTTACCGGGTCTACCATGTACCAGCAAACGGTTCCTCCTCACTCCTTGAATCGGGTATCGCATAGCTTTGAACTGAGAAAACACATGGTGGACACTAAATATCATATCATAGGAAACCGTGTTTTTAAAGCAATGCATAATATCCTTTGAAATTTAACCGCGGTTCTCAAATCCAGAGATCTCAGGAAAATAACATCTCAATTCATGTAACCATAAAGTACAATATATGCAAACATAAGACAGTAATGTAAGCATATAAAGTATATCATATAAGCATGTTATGTGATAATTATTGAACAATGATTATACTTTACACTTAAGAATAATATCGTGATATAGCAGTTCTACTGTGTAAGTGGCATGGCAATTATCGATGATGAATTTATGAGCCGGCAAATCTGTGTAAGTATAACATGCCCATCATCGGTAATAGTGCAGGTGTACTAGCAGATGATGCCATATAACGGTAAATACTGGGAACATAGTACGTCTGTCACGAGGGATAATCCAACATAAACATGAATGATATAAGGTATGTAACTACACATGAACCATACGGTTAGTTTAAATAATACGAATCGTAATTTTGAAAGTATGGGCTACGGTGTTTTTGAGAAAAAGACACCATTTGAAAATCCATGGCATCCCTTAAGGTTTCCTTTTAAAAGTGCATACGATTCGTCGGTTTTGGAAATAAGTATGGTTCAGGTGTAATCTTTAGATCGGCGATCCAGCCTCAGTATTTGATGTGGCAATATCCTCAAACATCATCCTCAAATCACGAGCGCGGATCAATCATCCGGTATATTTTATCGCGTACGGTAATCCATCGTACGGTGTCATCAAACATAATAAGGATTCTATCATCCTATACATAAACAAGGGTACGAATCTGTGGTCTCATATATCATATCATCTTTTATTCTCACCCGTATATATAACATCAATCTCATGTCATATCCTTATCAAAATTATATCATATCTTATCAATCTCACAACATATCTATCTTAATCTCATATCTTATTTATATCGATCTCATGTCATATCAATATCGATCTCATATCATATCACTATCAATCTCATTTCAAATCTTGGCATATGTATTTATGTATTCATATCGCCTCACATCCTCATATCAAGCATATCCGCTCATATCATCTTATATCATCATAATCGCCTGTTATATCTTTTGATCATATCTGTAAGTTCATAGCATAGGTTTCTCCAATTTATATTTTATATATATCGATTCTTTATTATTATGGTTGCGGGGGTGCTATACGTCATCCACCTAACTTCCCCCGTAGATATAGATCTACTCACCTGCTAAACTCCTTGCTTAGTCGATGTCGATGAGGTTCTTGATCTTTTTCGTCGTCTCGGAAGTCCACGCGAAGGTACCTATAATCAATACACATCGCAATGTTATTAAAACCAAGTCCGAAATCCGATACGGCACACGAAGTGTAAGTCCATGTCACGCACCCCACGAACTTGCGGGGAGGCGGAATATATGAAAAACGATTATCAAAACTTCGTAACACGGGGTTGAGCGCATGAATCGTATCTAAACCGTTACTAACTATCTACGAAAGGTTTAACTACTCAGATTCGACGTTATACATCACGTTACATTTCCTTCGGGTCTTTATCGCTGTCCTCCACTCCTCGTAGGCTCTTTGGAACATCGGCACCTCAACGACCTCCTCGAGTCAAAGACGATCCACCCGAGAGCTCCTACTCCAAGCTTGATCTCTAACTTGAGATAACTAGATTGCTCAAAGTGCTAATCTAAGCTACCTAGGGGATATAGAGTGAGGTTATGGATGTATTAGTGTAGCAAACCCTTGTTCTCAACACATGAGAGGTTAGGGTTAGTGTTTCAAGAATGAGAGAGCTTGAGGAGAAAGAAGGTGATGATAAGAATGAATATTGAAAATGAACTCATTAGAATTTAACAACCATAACAATATATCAAAATAAATAATATAAATGATTAATCATCATGGCTGATTCATTCACCTTGTGTGTTTCATCATATGACTCATTAACTAATTAATGCATCATTTAATACTATGGATGAATCACACAAATGAGTCATTAAGCAATAAATGCTTATGCCACCTTAACCCCCAAGTCACCATGCTTCTAGAAGCTTCCCGAAAAATTACGAGAACGCCCCTCCAATCCGTGAAAACACGGAAAAACTTTAGACTGTAAAAATCTAATAACCCGATACTAGAATCTGGCTTAAACCAAAGCCGGCTAGTAAAAACTGTCCGAACGTCGTACGTGCGTTTAAACGCGTATGCGTCCAAACCCTTATCGTAAAACCATACGACCTCTATATCGTTTCGCCTGGAGCAGGGAAACTCTCTGTGTGGGACTCTAATGACTCGACACTACGCTCGCAGTGGGTTTAACCAAAGACCGCAAGAGGCACTAGCTGTACGTAACGGTCCCCAGGTAGATGTCGATAAGAAAGCCGATGAGGAAACCCATCCGAACTCCTACTAAGCATGTCCGTGACAATATCCGCTCAGTCCGGTCAGTTCGTCTAAGAGTATCGCATGTATGGTCTAGGGAGGTGGTAATCGTCAGACCCCTAATAACCGTACAAGTCGTGCCGGCATAGCTCAAAAACAATGTGAGAATCTACAGATCAGTCTACCAGTAATTCTCCCTCAGCCCTGGCCAGGGACTTATAGTAATGACCAACCGATCACAGTGCGATATCAACCCCCTATACCGGGAGAGACGAATCCCTAACAGTCGCTCACTTCCTCCATATGGCTCGGGACTGTACCCAACTAAAACCTTTTTGCACGACTCCTTTGAGCCGTGGTAGGGTAGTAATCAAAGCACAGTAGGAACTCACATGAGACAAATGACGACCTTAAGTCAACAGACTACCTGAACACATGTCACCTGAGAACTGCTATCTGACGTTAGGTATAATACCATCCAGTCAGTTCTCCTGCGAGTCCTGTCCGGTGTACCCGTAACCCAACGAGCATCTGTATACTATCTCCAGTACGACGTACTGATGGCTGTGGGACAGACCATCTCCCCAACTGGGATGAGAGTCATACACACTAGTCTACTTTGGACTATCGATGCCTTGTCTCGATAATCCTACGACTAGGGACAAGTATAGGATGTTTCTTATAGACTATTTGGCCCACACTAGTGTGACTGCCATCACAACGCTGGTAATCAATCAAATATCTTATGGGCTCTACTAATATATATAAGTGATACGTTACAAGAAACATATGCACATATTAAAGTAGACACAAACCAAGTAGCATACTACCATGTTTAGCAAGACTGTTGTATAATTGTGAATATCCCAAGCTTCCATTAAGTAATATACAACCTAGTATGATACAATAATGGCCCGTAGGGCATATACACTAACAATCTCCCACTTACACTAGGGCCATGAGCTGGCATATCGTAGACCTATCATCTCGAATAGCCTCTCGAACTGCGTCTGAGAAATGGCCTTCGTGAATGGATCATCAATGTTATTCTCCGTCTCTACTCTTCTCACCTCGATCTCCCGGCGATGTACAATCTCCCTGATCAGGTGATACCTCCTTAAGATGTGTTTGGACTTTTGGTTGGACCTGGGTTCCTTCGGTAAAGCTATAGCGCCGTTATTGTCACAATACAGAGATATTGGATCAACACTGGTAGGAACCACCTGAAGTTCTGTGAGGAATTTCTTCATCCAGACAGCTTCTTTTGCGGCATCGCAAGCAGATATGTACTCTGCTTCCATTATTGAGTCAGCAACGGTCTCCTGCTTGGAACTCTTCCAACAAACCGCCCCTCCATTGAGGGTGAAGACATAACCTGACATGGATTTGGAGTCATCCTTGTCACTCTGGAAGCCGGAATCAGCAAAGGCCTCAATCTGAAGGCCTTTACCGCCATACACCAAGAACATCTCCTTAGTTCTCCTCAGGTATTTTAGAATGTTCTTTACGGCTATCCATTGCTTCTCCCCTGGGTTTGCTTGATACCGGCTTACTACGCTCAATGCATATGCTACATCTGGTCTAGTACATAACATTGCATACATTATAGAGCCTACTGCTGAAGCCTAGGGTATAATCGACATGCGATCCCTTTCCAAATCAGTCTTGGGAGACATCTCTTTGGAGAGGGTGATTCCGTGACAAGCCGGTAGGTTACCGTGCTTAGAATCTTCCATACTGAATCTTTTCAGTATGGTGTCGATGTACCTGGACTGCGAAAGTCCCAACATCCTCTTTGATCTATCACGATAGATCTGAATCCCCAGAATGTAGATGGCATCACCCAGGTCCTTCATGGAGAATTTCTGGGACAAGAATCTTTTGACTGACTGTAACATAGGAATATCATTTCCTATTAGGAGAATGTCATCCATGTACAAGACGAGAAATACTACAGTTCTCCCTACAATCTTACTGTATATGCATGGTTCATCTGGATTTTTAATAAAGTAAAATTCTTTGACAGCATCATCAAAACAGATGTTCCAACTCCGCGACGCCTGCTTTAGTCTATAAATGGACTTAAGCAGCTTTCATACTTTACCGCTGCTCCCACTTTGAATGAATCCCTCTGGCTGATCCATATAGACGCTATCTTCCAAATTACCGATTAGAAAAGCCGTCTTTACGTCTATGTGCCGGATCTCATAATTGTGGAAGGCAGCAATAGCAAGAAGGACTCGAATGGATTTCAGCATAGCCATTGGAGAAAAGGTTTCCTCATAGTCCAAACCAGGTCTTTGACGGAAACCCCTTGCAACAAGTCTAGCCTTATAAGTTTCAACCTGTCCATCTACACCAATCTTCTTTCTGAAGATCCATTTGCGTCCTACGGGTTTTACCCCATTTGGAGCAATTTCCAAAATCCATACTTTGTTAGTGTACATGGACTCCATTTCGGTCCGTATTGCATCCAGCCATTTTACTGAGTCACCGCTCTGAATGGCTTGCTGGAAGCTAGTAGGCTCATCAAAGTCAATAGTGCAATCCTCTCTATCCCCATCTATGAGAAAACCGTAGTATCTCTCGGGCGGATGAGACTCCCTACTACTCCTGCGTAGTGGCGTCTGGATGTCCCTTTCTTTTGAAACTTTTGGTTCTACCGTATTTTCAGTAGTAGTTTGTGGTTCTGGAATTTCTTCCAGTTCTATTTCGCTCCCACTTGTTTCCTTTTCTAAAAACTGATATTCTAGAAAATGGGCATTACGAGAAACAATAACCTTTTGTTCCTCTACGTAATAGAATAGATACCCCTTGGAATGCTTTGGATATCCCATAAACTTACACTGTACTGAGCGTGCCTCGAGCTTGTCCACGTGCTGCTTTTTTACAAAAGCTGGACATCCCCATGTCTTAAAATGTTTTAGACAAGGTTTCTTCCCACTCCATATCTGATATGGTGTGGTAGGCACAGTGTTGGTAGGAACCTGGTTCAAAAGATATGCAGCTAATTCTAGTGCATATCCCCAGTGTAAGTGCACGGCGGCGCCTCGGCCGTCAATCCGACACCGGAATGCGGAAACGAAAACTTTTCTATAAACTAGAACCGGCACCACCACGCACAAAAATCCCGGATCGGGCCATTAACCTAACTCTAATAAATAAGAAAAAGAGTAGAGAAGCTATACCAAGCGATCCGTGTCTTTCGGTCTTCGCCTCCACTCCGATCTCCTTGCGGAATCTCCGGTCGTCGCCTCCTCGTCGGAACGGGCACCACATCGCTGGGTTCATTTACGGGCTCCCACCTGTCGACCGAAGCAACTCGGGCGCGAAGTTGGCTAGCCGACGTGTCCAAGGTTAAAGTAGAGTAATGTAGAATGGTTTTTCTCTTTGGGGTTGTGAAGTTGCCTTTGATGATGGAGAAGAGAGAAAAAGCTTTGGAGGAAAATGGTGCTCTTATTTTTAGCAAGGAATGAGATGGGAAATTACCACACATAAAAATGAACCTCTCTCTCCTCACCCCTCAAGTGGACGGCCCCCTATCTCAAATGGTGGAGGAAAATAATCAAAACCAAGAAGGGAAGTGAGTGTAGGAAAAACAAAGGGGTGACCATACCTAAATGAGATGATAACAATATCATATCAATTTCAAATCCTTTCAAATCTCATTAATGCAAGAAAAGCAAAGATGCTTTGAATCATCATGATTAACCATTTCACAAATAACTCCCCTCCACAAATATAATTTGCACAACGGCAAATAACCCCCTCCCATCACAAAAGTCTGGCCGGGAAGGAACAAAGGAAAACTGGTTGGAACGGAATGCAAACTGGCAACTTCAGAAAACTGATCCCGTAATAAATTACAGGAAAACCCCGCGACTGTATATACATACCCGCATTTGTATTCCCACTGAATACAAATGCAAAGAGACAAAAACTACACTGTACAATACTAGGATCCGGCTTAAACCAAAGCACGCTAGTAAAATTCGTCCAATCATGATCCGTGCAATACCACGCGTATCTGATCGAACCCTGCCATATCTCCATGCGGCTTCTACAGCGTTTCGCCCGAAACTTGAGAAACTGGTCTATGGAGGACTCTAAAGACTCGTCAATACTTTGGTTATGGATTTAATCACTAGCACGTCAGAGGTATTAGCCTATACGTAACGGGCAACCAGGTATTTACCAAAAGGGACGTCGATGAGCGAACTCATCCTGACAACCTACTGAGCCTGTCAGTGACAATATCCGTACAGTCCGGTCCGTTCGTCTATGAGCATCGCATGGCGGGCATAGGGGTTTGGTAAAAGTCAGACCCCCAAAAGCGGTACAAGTCGTGTCGGAGTGTAGCCCAGAACACCCTGAGATACTACTGGAATACCTACGAGTAAATCTCCTGCCTTGGCCAAGGACTTCATGTAATGGCTCTCCTAGACACAGCGGGACCTCACCCCCAATACCGGGAGAGACGAACCCCTGCAAATCCGCTCACTGCCTCCATGTGGCTCGGGACTGTACCCAACTAAAACCTATTTGCACGTCTCCTTTGAGCGTTGTACGGTAGTAATCAAAGCACAGTGGGAACTCACACGAGACAAAAGACGATCTTAGGTCGATGAACTAACCTGTACACATGTCACCAGGGAACTGCTATCTGACGTCAGGTATAATACCAACTAGCAGGTTCCCGGCGAGTCCTGTCCGTTGTACTCATAACCCAATGATCTCCTGTATATATCTTAGGTGAACCAACTGACACCAGTGGCTTGTGAGACCGGCCACCGCCCCTCGTTGGGGTCTCGACCGTATACACTAGTCTACTCTGGAGAATTGATGCCCTGTCTCGAAACTCCCACGACTAGGGACCTTTTAAGGATGTGCTTATAGACCCCAGCTCCCACGTATATGATCACCCGCATACTGCTAGCAGTCAAGCAAGAATCCTAGGGGCTCTATCAACGTGCAACAGCGACTCGTAAGGTCACCTAAAGCAGTAAACGATGATAGAGATAAACCAGATAGCATACTATCATCTTGAGTAAGACTATCCTACTGGGACAAGTCCTCCCTCAGTCATTGCAATCACGTGCCTGTGTTCCAATAATTGACTCTGAGGGCACTATCTCCAACAATCTCCCACCTACACTCAAGGCTAATTATTGCGATGTCGCATACTCACAGCCCGTGTGATACCGAACACCTAACTCCTCTACTAGTCAGTCTCACAAAGCTCGTTTGCGAAATTATTGCGTTCGAGGAATAGTCTCAGTGAGTAGATCCGTTGTGATGTTTCTTTCTATGTCTCTCTTTATCTCAAGTTCGCAGAGAAAGCCATCTCCCGAAATGAGCAATACCTGTCTTAGAATATGTCTGGATATCTGATGGGACCTAGCTCATAAATGAACTCCAAATCCAAACTTCTTAGACTGTATCGTCAACTGAACTTAATCAGTATCCTGTTCCATGCCTTCCCTCAGTATCCACCTGGACCATCTGTCCAAAATACTGCCCCTCGTCAGAGGGAAAACTATAACTCTGACAACCCCTCTGTCATCCAGGTCTCCTTGGAAGCATGGAATGATAACTGTCTCCCGAAAGAGAATGTTGTTATCATATCCATAGAACATCCACTTATGTTCTAAAATTGCTTCCGATCGTTTCTCCAGAATTGGATTAATATCAACTTATTGCAGCTACTGCAAAAACAACATCTGGTGTGGTACTTGACATCTCATGATTGACTCAATTGCCTAAGCAAGTAATCTGCCAGTCATGCACATCCCTCTCCCATTTAGTCTGTAAGACACCTTTAGAGAGGGTGACTCCATCACCTGCAGGTATATTACCGTGCCAGGAGTCGTCCATTCTAAAAACTCTTAGAATGCTGTCTAAGTACCCTGATTGGGAAACCACCCAAATTTAGATCTAAAACCATAGATCCAGTAAGCAGAATGTCTGATATTATATCTAAGTCCCATGTGGAGAAACAACTGTGTGACAACCAAAGTATAATAGACCGTAGTATAGGAATTTCACTTCCTACTCTGTGTTTGTCATCCAAATACCAGGATATCACACCCTACTACCTTCTTAATAGATTCATCCCCTATTATGATGAAGTCAAACCGATGACTGTCACATCAGAAATAGGTGATCTTTCTCCGCTACATCTGCTTTAGTCGATAAATAGACATAAGCCACTTGTCCACTATGCTTCCGCTGCTCCCACTGACTACGACAACCCTCTGGCAGAGTCATATACACGTGCACTTCTGAAGCCAGTTCAGAACGACGCTATACTCATCCTCCTGCCGGGTCTCATACTCTGGAACAATAGTAGTGTCAAGTCTGGGTAAACAAGAACCTCACTGCCACCGTCCTTAAGCATACCGAAGTACCTCTCGGGTGCCTGAGGTTACCTACTTTATCTGCGGAGTGGCCAATGTAATACTAAACCAGATTGAATCTTTAGGTTCTTATCAAATATTTAGTAATCGTTTGCGGTTCTGGAATCACTTCCAGTTCTACCATACACCCACTACTGTTTTCTGAAAAAATCCATTTTTATTAAAACTGTGGCGAGTCAAGAACAATATTACTATTGGTCTTGCAGATGTTAGAAAATCAACCCTCTTCATAGCCCGGGTCAACCCACAAACAACCATTATAGAAACGTTCCTTGACTTATTCAGAGTCTGGTTTTAAGCATAAGCCGGACAACTCCCCGTACCATAACATCGTTAAGATATGAACTGTTCTATATCCAATATAGAAACAGAGGCACTGATTTAATTGAACCAGATTTAAATCATGCAGCTGTCTCCAGTACATGTCATCTAAATGGAAGGAGGTCGATCAGCTTCACTTAACTTAGGAATGCTTCTAATTATCAGAAACCTAAAAGAGAAGCAAGTTCTCTTAATCATTACTATTAACTGAATACCACACACAAGTATCTACATCTTCGATCACCTTGAAGAATCCCGATACTTGCAACACTTGGTTCTCTACTCTATTCATATACCTATAATTTCTCAAAACTCAGACCTTGTGTTTCCACGAAACACATGTCTAAGAACTAGAGATGTCATAAGTAAACAGAATATAGTGCGAGGACCAACCCCTCTGCCCTAATGTACACTGGACAACATACAATACTCTGTATAAGTCCCCTGAGTCTAGTGACTCATTCACTGTGTGTCGTAGGTTGAAAACTGTACTTATGGTTAAAAAGAATTACACCGCTGTTCAATGCTCCTTACCTAACCATCCACTGATATAGGTAAATGTAATAGACATAACTTCAAAATGTTATATCTCACTCTTTAAAAATAGACGTACAGATATATCAATTTGAAATTGGTGCATAGCAACGGATATTCATAACCAAATATTTGCCGACCGGCAAACTGCCCAGGCGATTTCCTCAAATATCACCAATTACAACGAATTCAGACATAATGAGGATAATCACTTAATTCCCAATAACTTACTCCCACTCATCATCTGTAAAACCATACAGATGTGAGAATCATACCTGGTAAATACATATCCTGGAGTAAGTGTCTAATTGGGAAATCAGTTTTTCTTTTAACAGTACACAGTGAAACTGAAACATTGAATGTTTCGTAAGGGTATCCTGGTATTCTTAGTAATGCATCTTCCATTATCCAGATTCACAACTGTAACCGTATAATTCTTTGCCATCTCTCCAAATCCCTTTATATGTCTTTAGTCGTTACCTTCTGTACACCCTTTTAGGCCAAATGGTTTTCTTCCTTCCCTACCGTTCGGCACCAGCCTATTGTTTGGAAGAAGACTATCCAATAAGTATAATGGGTGTGCTAACCTAATCCTAGGATCACTCGCAATGCGAGAGAAGGTGAAGATAAAAGACAACCGAATAAACATTATTCCTATTTCTCCTGAACCAGAATCCATCCCCGAACTGAAACATGTTCCTTTCGAGTTCGTATATAACCATACGATGGAGTATCCAGATAAACTGTGGATCTTCGTAGTGATACGGAGTGTTCTGGAGAAATACAAAGGTGAAGTAGGAGTGGTAATGAAATACTTGGTTTGGTCGTGAATAGCAGTCTCAGTTTACTTTGCCCTCTTACTAATCCCTTGTTATGTCTTTACTTAATATCTTCTGTACACCGTTTAGGCTAATTGGTTTTCTTCATTCCCTACCGTTCGGCAGCAGCCTATGGTTTGGAAGAAAACTATCCAATTTGCATAATAGGTGTACTATCTCCTAAACCAAGGAGTACTCGCAATCTGAGAGAAGGTAAAAGGATAAAACAACTGAATAGTCCTATTCGTTTTCTCCAGAACAGGAAATCATCCTCGAATAAATTCCTTCGAGTTTGTATATAACCATACGATGGTTTTGTCCAATGGAATTGGACGTTCGTAGTAATATGGGGTGTCCTGGAGAAAAGGGTAAAAGTAGGAGTGGCAATGAGGTTTGCAACTCTGACAATCCAAAAGCCAGTGTTTAAGAAGGTTCGGTTAATTTTGGTCACCGAGTCATAGTCAAGGGTCGTGTCATGGTCGCTGCCAAAGAGAGAGAGAAAAAAACACTCAGCGTGCACTCTAACCTAGATCAGAATGGTTATCACTTTATCTAATCTGGAATCCTCCCATTGTACCGTCAAATTCTCCTCCAAACCTGAAAGAAGAATTAGTCGGGATCACCCGAGGAGTAAACCAACTCATCAGTGGGAATCGGGATCCAACTATCATCGCATGATAACGTGATGGAATCTGCTCACGTTATCACACTCCAGAAGGTATGTGCATATCTGGCATGTTTCAGTTTCTTTAGAAACTCCCGATGTGATTTTTGCCCCATGCTCTTATGACCTTGAGTTTGGCCAACAAATCATAAGTCACTTGTCAAGTTCTACCCGTCATTGTCCAGGTTAATTTGAGCCCACCCATACAAGCTCTTGACTTTGGCCAACAAGGCTATACGATTGCCCCAAACCAACGCATCTATCTATGATGCATATGAATACCCAATAGCTACCAATCACTGTGCCTTGACTTTGGCCAATAAACACAACTTGAATACTTATTGACTATCCATATGAAATGACGGAGGGCTACGAATGGTTTCTGGCGAAAACCTTTAACGTAATGAACTTGATATCGTTGAAGGAACCGGATAGCTTTTTTAAAAATATAGTGACGAAAACCATTGCTAAAGAGGTCACTCCCGGTGAATGGATCTCGGCTCTTTCCCCATGGAATGAGGTGCAGGATATTCCAACTGAATACCATGATGCAAAGCAAAAGTAATCGGCTATAGTGAATTTATTGCCCCGACGAAAATTTCTATCTAAGGGGTCACTCCCGGTGAAGGGATCTCGGCCCTTGCCTCGTTGACTGAGGAGCAGGATATTCCAACTGAATACCACTATGCAAACCAAAAGTGAACGTCCTTGCAATAACAGATTTTTGAAAAATATTCCAACAATATCAGAATAGGTTTGTTTAGCTTGCATTGATTCGAATCAACGCAGTCCCATCAATTGATCACACCACAAAAGAACGAAAATAATGATGTACGTATATGCCATCCGCATTCGCCACTAGGTCCCGTCATCACCCGTTAGGTTACTTTACTAACGACAGAGCGGGGACTGGACTAGCGCGGATGCAAATCATATACAACATCTACTAATATTTATATCAATATATAATATTCGCTCAAGGCGTGATAAAAATGCAACATCACAGAAATGTAATAAGTATCACAGAACAATACAGATATCTGGGATCCCCGGGTTTCACAGAGCCGCTACTGAAACCCGACGTTCCCCTGGTCGTGTGGATAGCCTGTGCAATGAAATCCTAGACCCCTACGGGCGCGGCAAGTTACCCGCCAAAACCTGAAGCGAGGCAGCCCCCTTCAGCAATGTGAATGGACCACCCAGCACTTCACGGAATCCGGTAACTTGGGCACCCTTCCTTAGGACAAACTGTACCCCCTACCAGTGCGGCGAATAGCCCGCCAATTCTAGAGTAAAGCCCCCTCCGTCTCAATACCATGAGATGCGGGCTCGTTGCCCTCTAGAACCCGGCTATCCATGCACCCCACCGCAGGGCAATCCTAGTACAGAAAGTAAGTATACATACAACGGGTACATCGACCTCGACCCGGTCGTGCCCCAAAAGAACAATATACAAACATGGAGAAACAGCAGTTTACATGTCGGACGCTCGCCCCGCAATATCAAATGTACATATAAAACAAAACTATACCACCATTTCATCCAGGCTATCCCCCATGACCAATCCGCAACATCACAGCACAACACAGAACATCAACGTAAATGTCACGTTCGCAAATCCGTCTAAAATGGCTATAGCAGTTAGACAGGATTTACCGATCAAATGACATTCACGGTCGCAGATATAATGTAAATACTGTGAACTAACTTGTTTAAAATTTTCGATCGACCGAATTTTCCGAAGTAGGCCCCAAGCACAACTGTAGCACTTAGAAAATCTGGGCCCAAAAAGAATATACCGTAAACCCTATTTCCATGTCAATAAACCACTATAGAAATTTGGTACGGTTTGGCCACAAAACGGCGGCGGTTCCGCGGCCAAAACGTGGTTTCGGCCGCTAGACCGCCACGCTACAGCAACATCAGCGTACAAAATTTTCACTGAATTCATAAAAAACCCTGCACGTAATTTTCGAATGTACCAAATAATTTTTAGAGCAAGGAAAAATTCGACAGAAATTGCAACATGGAAATGTGTTTTTTGGAAAATCCGATCAATTGAATTTGTAAACACGTTAGAGCAAGCTACACTAGGTTAATGGCGTGGCTCTGATACCACTGTAAGTGCATGGCGGCGCCCCGGCCGTCAATCCGACTTCGGAATGCGGAAACGAAAACTTTTCTATAAACTAGAACCGGCACCACCGCGCACAAAAATCCCGGATCGTGCCATTAACCTAACAATAGCAAACAAGAAAATGAGTAGAGAAGCTATACCAAGCGATCCGTGTCCATCGGTCTTTGCCTCCACTCTGATCTCCTTGCGGAACCTCCGGTCGTCGCCTCCTCGTCGGAACGGGCACCACATCGCCAGGTTCTTTTACGGGCTCCCACCTCTGGACCGAGGCAACTCGGGCGTGAAGTTAGCTAGCGACGCGTCCAAGGTTGAAGTAGAGTAGTGTAGAAAGGTTTTTCTCTTTGGGGTTGTGAAGTTGCCTTTGATGATGGAGAAGAGAGAAAAAGCTTTGGAGGAAAATGGTGCTCTCATTTTTAGCAAGGAATGAGATGAGAAATTACCACACATAAAAATGAACCTCTCTCTCCTCACCCCTCAAGTGGCCGGCCCCTTATCTCAAATGGTGGAGGGAAATAATCAAAACCAAGAAGGGAGGTGTGTGTAGGAAAAACAAAGAGGTGACCACACCAAAAAGAGTTGATAACAATATCATATCAATTTCAAATCCTTTCTAATCTCATTAATGCAAGAAAAGCAAAGATGCTTTGAATCATCATGATAAACCATTTCACAAATAACTCCCCTCCACAAAGATAATTTGCACAACTGCAAATAACCCCCTCCCGTCACAAAAGTCCGGCCGGGAAGGAACAAAGGAAAACTGGTCGGAACGGAATGCAAACAGGCAACATCAGAAAACTGATCCCGTAATAAATTAGAGGAAAACCCTGTGACTGTATATACATACCCGCATTTGTATTCCCACTGAATACAAATGCAAATAGACAAATGCTACACTGTTCAATACTAGGATCCGGCTTAAACCAAAGCCCGCTAGTAAAATTCGTCCAATCATGATCCGTGCAATACCGCGCGTATCTGATCGAACCCTGCCATATCTCCATACGACCTCTACATCGTTTCGCCCGAAACTTGAGAAACTGGTCTGTGGGGGACTCTATAGACTCGTTAATATTTTGGTTGTGGATTTAACCACTAGCACGTCAGAGGTATTAGCCTATACGTAACGGGCTACCAGGTATTGACCAAAAGGGTAGTCAATGAGCGAACTCATCCTGACACCCTACTGAGCCTGTCAGTGACAATATCCGTACAGTCCGGTCCGTTCGTCTATGAGCATCGCATGGCGGGCCTAGGGGGTTGGTAAAAGTCAGACCCCCAAAAGCGGTACAAGTCGTGTCGAAGTGTAGCCCAGAACACCCTGGGATACTACTGGAATACCTACCAGTAAATCTCCTGCCTTGCCCAAGGACTTCGTGTAATGGCTCTCCTAGACACAGCGCGACCTCACCCCCAATACCGGGAGAGACGAACCACTGCAGATCCGCTCACTGCCTCCATGTGGCTCGGGACTGTACCCAACTAAAACCTGTTTGCACGTCTCCTTTAAGCGTAGTAGGGTAGTAATCAAAGCACAGTGGGAACTCATACGAGACAAATGACGATCTTAGGTCGATGAACTAACCTGTACACATATCACCAGGGAACTGCTATCTGACGTCAGGTATAATACCAACTAGCAGGTTCCCGGCGAGTCCAGTCCGGTGTACTCATAACCCAATGAGCACCTGTATACATCTTAGGTGAACCAACTGACACCAGTGGCTTGTGAGACCGGCCACCGCCCCTCGTCATGGTCTCGACTGTATATACTAGTCTACTCTGGAGAATTGATGCCCTCTCTCGAAACTCCCACGACTAGGGACCTTTTAAGGACGTGCTTATAGACCCCAGCTCCCATGTATATGATCGCCCTCATACTGCTGGCAGTCAAGCAAGAATCCTAGGGGCTCTATCAACGTGCAATAGCGACTCGTAAGGTCACCTAAAGCAGTACACGATGATAAAGATAAACCAGATAGCATACTATCATCCTGAGTAAGACTGTCCTACTGGGACAGGTCCTCCCTCAATGATTGCAATCACGTGCCTGTGATCCAATAATTGACTCTGAGGGCACTATCTCCAACACCCAGAATGATCGAGGTAACTTTGTGTCACTCATCATGGAATGAACCATATCCAATAGGGTTCGATTCCTCCTTTCCGATACACCGTTGTGTTGTGGTGTGTATGGAGGAGTAAGCTGAGATAGAATTTCATTCACTTTTATGTAACCCAGAAACTCGGCACTTAAGTATTCACCATCTCGATCAGATCTCAGTGACTTTATACTCTTGCCTATTTGTTTTTCCACTTCATTCTTGTATTCATGGAATTTCTCAAAGGCCTCGGATTTATGCTTCATTAAGAAGACATATCCATACTTAAAGAAATCATCCGTAAAAGTAAAGAAGTAGGAATAACCACCACGTGCATGTGTAGACATTAGACCGCACACGTCACTGTGTACGAGTCCCAAGAGCTTGCTTTCTCTTACTCCGTGTCCAGTGAACGGAGTCTTTGTCATCTTTCCTTTGAGACAAGATTCACAAGTTGCATAAGATTGATATTCGAACGGATTCAAATATCCTTCTCTATGAAACTTAGTCAACCTTCTCTCATTGATGTGACCAATTCTACAATGCCATAAGAAAGCCTGATTTATTTCTGGAGACTTTCTTTTAAGTGTGTTATGGACATTGAAAACCTGAGCTTGACTCAATACGTATATACCGTTATCTAATGTACCGGACCCAATCAGAACTTGATTTAGCTGGATGTGAACTACATCGCTTACGAATATAAAATCATATCCCTCTCTCGAAAGTGAGGACACTGATATGATATTAAAAGTCATACTAGGTATATACAAACAGTTACGTAAAATCAATATATGCCCACTTGTCAAACCTAGGCGATATTCTCCCACGGATTCAGCGTTCACTTTCATTACGTTTGCTACTGTGAGAGACCAGTCACCTACCTTTATAACTCTACTATTTCTCAAAGCCTGTAATGAATTACAGATATGAGATCCTGCTCCGGTATCTAGTACCCAGGAAGTAGAGTTAATTGACAAACAGTTCTCAATTACAAACGCACTTGAGGCTGAAGCCACAACATGCTTCGTATCCTGGCTACTGGCTTCCAAAGCCCTGCAATCCTTCTGCCAATGCTCAATCCCATAACAATAGGAACGTCCCTCTTTTACTATATCCAATCCCGAAACTTTTGCCCTTCTCTTTCCTTACTTCCCTGGTTTCCTTCAGGGTAGAAGGCAGAGACTGAAGAACCAAGCCAGTATCTGACCTGTTTTCCAACGTGGTCTCCAGGTCCTGGAGCTCATCAATACAGCTAGTCATTGTAAGGACATTGTCCCCTACAAATGACCCGACGGCCAACCTCGCTTGAATTAATTCAGTCGAGGTCTCATATCTTGCGATATGAGATTGCTCTCCAGATAAATCTTTGTTATGGAGAAAGATGGAAACTAAGTCCATCTTCTCGTGCTGCTTCTGGTATACACCATCAACTGAAGCTAACACGAGGCACGTGGCTTTCGTTTTATCATTTTCCCTTGTCTGGCGGATATCCATATCCGTGACGGTGGAAACAGGACCTGGGACGGCGGGATCTTGAGTAGTAATAGGGTGGCCTAGCTTGTCATAGGAAATGGACATCTGGAGAGACCTTTGCCAATCATATAAGTCAGATTCAGTCAATTTGTTATCTAGATGTAACCTAGTCGTGGTCACAAGGTCGCTGCAATTAAGAGAGAGAGAAGAAAACACTTTTAGCATGATGCTCTTGCAAGTTTAGAGTGGTTTTTAATTTATCTAAACAGGATGGCTCCCACTGTTTCTCGAATCCTTCCTCAAACCATAAAAGAAGAATTAGCCAGGACTATTCTCACCGTGCAATACTTGCATAACAGTTCAGCCAGGCCAGTGTTAATACTTCGAGGGAGGTTTTCCAACGCTTTCGCGAAGTTCCTCAATTAAAGAACCTCTTTTCTTTGGGGGCGTAACCCCGCTGACACCTTTCTAGGCACCTACTTGGTTTATAGCATTGATCGTTAAGTGACGAATCTCCAGATAAATAGTATATACTCATAGTAGGATCGGGATCCAAAATATCAACGTATGATAATGTTGAAGGAATCCTACCAACATTCATCAAACTCCAAAACGGTATGCATCTCACTGCAAATTTCAGTTTCTTTAGAAATTCCCGATTTGGATTTTTGCCCCATGCTCTTATGATCTTGACTAAGGGCCAAAATGTCATAAGTCACATGTCAAGTTCTACCCGTCATTATCTAGGTTAATTTCAACCCACCCGTATATACTCTTGACTAAGGGCCAAGAAAAGTAATACGACTGTCCCAAACCAATGCATCTATCTATGCAACAAATGAATACCCCAGCAGCTACCAAACACTATGTCTTGACTAAGGGCCAAAATACATAGCTTGAGTACTACTGAATACCCAAATAAAATAACAGAGGGTTACAAATGGTTTTGGCAAAACCGTGAACGTAGTGAACCTGATATAATCGAAGGAACTTGATACTTTTTAAAAGTAGCGGTTAAAGCTCCGCAATTAAAAATTCTGATCTTTTAAAATAACCGAGTGGTTTCTTTTAAATTTGTTCCAAGGAATTTTCTTTGGTTTATTTTCTTTGCATTATAATAATGCGTCCCATCATTTATCCTATCATTACAGAAAACAACGAAAATACCACGTCCTCTTATGCCATCCGCATTCGCCACGGGGCACCGTCATCTCCCGTTAGGTTACTTAACTAACGACAGAGCGGGGGCTGGGCTAGCGCGGGTGTAAAACATAAGTGACGTCTAATAGCTGTCATAAATAGATATTGTACATTTGTCAGATGCAATAATAGGCATTCCAGATCACATATGAACTTTATTGGATATACTAGCAATCCGCGTTTGCTTTGAGCCTGCAACAAAAAATGGATTACACAGTTGTGATGAATAGCCATTACCCCACCCTAGACCCCTACTGGTACGGCAAACTACTCGCCAAGTATCCGAAGTGAAGCGGTCTCCCTTAGCAACGTGAGTTGGTCACTAAACACTTCAAAGTACCCGGTAGTTTGTGCACCCTACCTTGGGTCTATCGTAGGATCAAAAACAGTAAAAATGAAATAATACAATGGTTGCTACAACCGCAACCTGGATGTGCCCCGCAAAAAATTATTACAACATATTACATTTACATCGAATGAATGAATATAAAACACATCTCAAACCCCGGTTAATCATCACAACATTCCAATCAAGTTCACATACACAAGCAGTAAACATTACAGAAATGTGCAACCCCCTGCCAACCGACATACTAGCAGTTAGGGGAGGTTTACGAACACATTAAACTTTATAGATAATAATGTTAGTGTATATGCCCTAGGGGCCATTATTGTATCATACTAGTTTGTATATTACTTAATGGAAGCTTGGGATATTCACATGTATATAACAGTTTTGCTAAATATGGTAGTATGCTACTTGGTTTTTCTATCTTAATATGTGAGTATACGTATTGATAGAGCTCTTAGGATCTTGATTGATTACCAGCATTGTGATGGCAGTCACACTAGTGGGGGCTGGGTAGTCTACAAGCACATCTTTATTCAGGTCCCTGGTCGTTGGAGTATCGAGACAGAGCATCGATACTCCGGAGAAGACTAGTGTGTACGCTTCTCATCCCAGTTGGGGAGATGGTCTGTCCCACAGCCGTCAGTACGTCGTACTGGAGATAGTATACAGGTGCTCGTTGGGTTACGGGTACACCGGACAGGACTCACAGGGAACTGTTGGTTGGTTTTATACCAGTCGTCAGTGAGCAGTTCCCAGGTGACATGAGTACAGCATAGTCCGCAGACTTGACACTGCAACTTCGCCTCGAGTGTGTCCCACTGTTCTTAGATTGCTACCCTACCACGGCTCAATTGAGTCGTGCAAACAGGTAGCAGTTGGGTGCAGTCCCGAGCACTTGGAGGCAGTGGAGGTTAGCCAGGATTCGTCTCTCCCGGTATTGGGAGTTGATATCGCGCTGTGTCAGAGAGCCATTACGCAAAGTCCCTGGCCAGGGCAAGCGAGATTTGCTGGTAGGTTCCAGTTGTTTCTCAGGGTGTAATGGGCTTCCCTCCGACACGACTTATACCGCTATTAGGGGACTGACGCTTGCCGCCCCCCTAGGCCCGATATGCGATAGTCTAAGACGAACGGACCGGACTGTATGGAGATTGTCACAGCAGGCTCAGTAGGAATTCGGATGGGTTTCCTCATCGGCCTTCTTATCGACATCTACCTGTGGACCGTTACGTACAGCTAGTGCCGCTTGCGGTCTGTGGTTAAACCCACTGCCAGCGTAGTAGTCGAGTCTCTAGAGTCCCACACAGAGAGTTTCCTACTCCAGGCGAAACGATATAGAGGTCGTATGGTTTTACGACAAAGGGTTCGGACGCGTATGTGTGTTTACACACTTACGTCGTTTGGACAGTTTTTACCAGTCGGCTTTGGTTTAAGCCAGTTACTGGTATCCGGTTATTGTATTTATACAGTCTAAATTTTTTCCGTATTTTTGCTGATCGGAGGGGCGTTCTCGTAATTACGCGAGAAGCTTCTAGAAGATGGTGACTAAGTGTTAGTGTTTATGCCCTAGAAGGCCATTACTGTATCATACTAGCTTGTATATTACTTAATGAAAGCTTGGGATATTCACATGTATATAACAGTCTTGCTAAACATGGTAGTATGCTACTTGGTTTTTCTATCTTAATATGTGAGTGTACGTATTGATAGAGCTCTTAGGATCTTGCTTGTCTACCAGCGTTGTGATGGCAGTCACACTAGTGGGGGCTGGGTAGTCTACAAGCACATCCTTATTCAGGTCCCTGGTCGTTGGATTATCGAGACAGAGCATCGATACTCCGGAGTAGACTAGTGTGTATGCTTCTCATCCCAGTTGGGGAGATGGTCTGTCCCACAGCCGTCAGTACGTCGTACTGGAGATAGTATGCAGGTGCTCGTTAGGTTACGGGTACACCGGACAGGACTCACAGGGAACTGTTGGTTGGTTTGATACCAGTCGTCAGTGAACAGTTCCCAGGTGACATGAGTACAGCGTAGTCCTCAGACTTGACACTGCTACTTCGCCTCGAGTGTGTCCCACTGCTCTTAGATTGCTACCCTACCACGGCTCAAAGGAGTCGTGCAAACAGGTAGCAGTTGGGTGCAGTCCCGAGCACTTGGAGGCAGTGGCGGTTAGACAGGATTCGTCCCTCCCGGTATTTGGAGTAGATATCGTGCTGTGTCATAGAGCCATTACGCAAAGTCCCTGGCCAGGGCAAGTGAGATTTGCTGGTAGGTTCCAGTAGTTTCTCAGGGTGTAATGGGCTTCCCTCCGACACGACTTATACCGCTATTAGGGGACTGACGCTTGCCGCCCCCTAGGCCCGATATGCGATAGTCTTGGACGAACGGACCGGACTGTATGGAGATTGTCACATCAGACTCAGTAGGAGTTCGGATGGGTTTTCTCATCGGCCTTCTTATCGACAACTACCTGGGGACCGTTACGTACAGCTAGTGCCGCTTGCGGTCTGTGGTTAAACCCACTGCCAGCGTAGTAGTCGAGTCTCTAGAGTCCCACACAGAGAGTTTCCTACTCCAGGCGAAACGATATAGAGGTTGCATGGTTTTGCGACAAAGGGTTCGGACGCATACGTGCGTTTACGCGCGTACGACTTTCGGACAGTTTTTACCAGTCGGCTTTGGTTTAAGCCAGTTACTGGTATCCGGTTATTGGATTTTTACAGTCTAAAGTTTTTCTGTATTTTTGCGGATTGGAGGGGCGTTCTCGTAATTGTACGAGAAGCTTCTAGAAGATGTGACTAAGGAGGTTACTTATGGATAAGAAAGTGAGTCATGAGGTGATTCATCATTATCATTAATTGCACTATAAATGATAATGACACATGCTTAATGAATCACCTCTTTTCATTTATGAAGCATGCTTATTCATTTCTTTTATTCATTTTTCTTAAATAAGAATGCTTCATAATATATTATGATACACTCTCTCTCTTCTCATTATCTTATCTCACATTCTCTCTCCTCAAGCTCTCATCTTCAAACCCTAATCCTTACACCTCATGAGTTGAGATCAAAGGATTAGTTAGACTAAACAATCCATAACCATCACTCTATCTCATCCTAACTTCTTCGATTAGCAATCCAAGAAGGTTAGTTGCCTCAAGTTTAGAGGTTTAGCTTGGAGTTTCGCTCTCGGGTGGATCGTCTACTACCTAGAGAAGGCCGAGGAGAACAAGGAGATCGTAAAGACGAAGGACTAGTTTCGATAGGTATAATCCCTAAGCATAGTAGTTTAGATAAACTATATGTTTGGTTAGTTATCGTTTAGCTTCGATTCAAGCGGTTAGTCGATGTTCGTTCTTTAAACTTGATCATTTTTAAAATTTCCGCCTCCCCACAAGTACTGGGGTGTACTACATCGACTTACAGTGGTATCAGAGCCTCGCTAAACAATAAATAACTTGATTGCAAATTTGTACGAATTTCGAACGGAAAAACGAAGCCGGAAAACCCTAAATCTGTTCAGTTTCTGTCGAACTTAAAATGAAGTGCAAAAATTTTTCAGGTGTGCTCAGAAAGCTAGAAAGGAGTCCAGGAGAACACCCAAGAAATTCGAGCCCATGACTCGGTTAAAGAGCCGCGGAAGGGCGGCGGATCCCACCGATCCGCCGCGCTTCCGCAGCCGAGTTGCCGAGTCATGGACTCATCTTTCTTGTGTGGGTCCCCTGTGATATTTGGGGTTTTCTGGAATATTTAATATTTGCTCAGGTTACTGTTTAACAGAGCAGATTTTGGAGCAATATTGATGTTGTTTAATCGATCGAAATTGTACAGTATTTGCATATTGGATTATATCTGTGATTGTTTAATGTGTTCGTAAACCTCCCCCAACTGCTAGTATGTCGGTTGGCAGGGGGTTGCACATTTCTGAAATGGTTATATCTGTTTGTGCATATAAACTGTATTGGACTGTTGTGGTGTATAGCCGGGGTTTGCAATGGGTTATTGTTTAATTCATTTGTTGTAAATGTAATTTGTTGTAATATTATTTTTGCGGGGCACTTCCAGGTTGCGGTCGTAGCCACCGTTGTATTATTTCATTTTGCTGTTTTTTGCTCCTAGGACTGACCCAAGGTGGGGTACACAGACTGCCGGGTGGGTAGTTTGCCGTACCCGTAGGGGTCGAGGGTGGGGTAACGGCTATTCATCATAACTGTGTAATCTGTCTTTTCTTGCAGGCTCAAAAGAAATACAGATTGCTTGCAAATCCAATATTGTTTATCTGTGTTCTGGAATGTATATCATTGCGTCAGACGAATGTAAAATATCTATATTTATTGTAGCTATTTTGACGTCACTTATGTTTTACACCCGCGCTAGCCCAGCCCCCGCTCTGTCGTTAGTTAAGTAACCTAACGGGTGATGACGGGACCCAGTGGCGAATGCGGATGGCATAAGAGGACGTTGTATTTTCGTTGTTTTCTGCAATGATAGGTTAATGATGGGACGCATTATCTATAATGCAAAGTAAAACAAACCAAAGTTTAAATCGTTGGAACAATTTAAAAGAAACCACTCGGTTAATTTTAAAACAGATATTTTTAAATACGGAGCCTTAACCACTCCTTTTAAAAGCTATCAGGTTCCTTCGGTTATATCAAGTTCACTACGTTCACGATTTCGCCAAAACCAGTCGTAGCCCTCCGTCATTTCTTATGGATGGTCAGTAGTATTCAAGCTATGCTTGTTGGCATACGTCAAGGCATAGTGTTTGGTAGCTGCTGAGGTATTCATTTGTTGCATAGATAGATGTGTTGGTTTGGGATAGTCGCATTACCTTGTTGGCATACGTCAAGGGTATATACGGGTGGGTTCAAATTAACAAGATAATGATGGGCAGAACTTGACATGTGACTTATGATTTGTTGGCGTACGTCAAGGTCATAAGAGCATGGAGCAAAAACTTATATCGGGAATTTCTAAAGAAACTGAAATTTGCAAAGAGATGCATACCATTTGGAGTTTGATGAATGTTGGTAGGATTCCTTCAACATTATCATACGATGATATTTGGATCCCGATCCTACTGTGAGTATATGCTACTTATCAGGATATTCGTCACTTAACGATCAATGCTATAAACCTAGTAGGTGTCCAGAAAAGTGTCAGCGGGGTTACGCCCCCAGAGAAAAGAGGTTATTTAATTAAGGAACTTCGCGAAAGCGTTGGAAAACCTCCCTCGAAGTATCGACACCGGCCTGGCTGAACGGTTAAGCAAGTATTGTACGGTGAGAATAGTCTTGGCTAATTCTTCTTTTATGGTTTGAGGAAGGATTCGAGAAACTGTGGGAGCCATCCAGTTTAGATAAACTAAAAACCACTCTAAACTTGCAAGAGCATCATGCTAAAGAGTTTTCTTCTCTCTCTCCTAATTGCAGCGACCCTGAAAATGACTGGACTTAAGTTACTTTTAGAGAAAAATATACTGACGGGGCCAAACTATAAAGATTGACTGCGGAATGTCAAAATGGCTTTGACCTACGACAAACTGGGGTACGTCCTCACCGCTACGGCACCTGCTGTCCCTGGTCCCAAATCCAGCAATGCGGATAAGGAAATCCGCAAAACCTGGGATTTAGATTGCGCGAGAGCCAAGTGCATCGTGCTTGCCTCGATGAACAATGAACATCAGAGGAGGCACGAGGATATGTCCCTAGATGGCATATTTCTCCATACAAAGGAACTTTATGGAGAGCAATCTCGTATAGCAAGATACGAGACCTCTAAGAACTTGTTTCGAGCGAGTTTGGCTGCCGGGTCATCGGTAGGTGAACATGTCCTACAGATGATCAGCTATATTGAAGAGCTCGCAGACCTTGGGACGACTTTGGATAATGAGCTCTATACAGACCTTATTCTCCAGTCCCTTCCTCACACCTACGCCCAGTTTATCCTGAACTTCAACCTTCAAAGAAAAGAAGTTGAACTTCCGGAACTCCTGAACATGTTAAGGAGTGCAGAGGGCACCTTGAAGACATCAAGGGAAACACCCGCTATGTTTGTTGGCGGTTCATCTTCTTCCGGGTCCAAGGCTAGGGCCAAAGGAAGGAAGAAGAAGGCCGCATCCAGACCTAGAGGAGGTGTTAGTAAGGTGGGAGGGAAGGGAAAGAAAAAGAAAGCAGTACCGATAGTTGGCCAGGATGAGTGCTTCCATTGTCACACGAAAGGGCACTGGAAGAAGGATTGCAAGGCGTGGAACGCCAAGAACCAGGAACCGAAGCAAGCTGTGGCTTCGACTTCAGGTGTGTTTGTAATTGAGAATTGTCTGTCGATCAACTCTACTTCCTGGGTATTGGATACCGGATCAGGATCTCATATTTGCAATTCATTGCAGGCACTGAGAAACCGTAGAGTGCTGAAGGAAGGTGATATGATCCTCAGGGTTGCTAACGGAGCTAGCGTGGGAGCTGCGTCCATCGGGGATTATCACCTAGGATTGACGAGTGGACACATTTTGGTTTTACATAACTGTTATTTTGTACCCAGCTTAACGTGTAATATCATATCAGTTTCCTTGTTATCAAATAAAGGTTATGATTTCACGTTTGTAAGAGATGTTGTCAACATCCACCTTAATCATGGTTTGATTGGGTCTGGTACTCTAAATAACGGCATATATGTTTTAAACCAACTCCAAATTTTCAATGTCCAGAACACACTAAAAAGAAAGTCTCCAGATTTGAATAAAGCTTTCTTATGGCATTGTAGACTGGGTCACATCAATGAGAGAAGGTTGACTAAGTTGCATAAAGAAGGATATTTAGACTCGTTCGAATATCAATCTTATGACACTTGTCAATCTTGTCTCAAAGGAAAGATGACAAAGACTCCATTTACTGGACAAGGAGTAAAAGCGAGCGAGCTCTTAGGACTCATACACAGCGATGTATGCGGTCCAATGTCTACACATGCGAGAGGTGGTTTTTCCTATTTCATTACTTTCACGGATGATTACTCAAGATACGGATTCATTTATCTGATGAAACATAAATCCGAGGCTTTTGAGAAATTCCAAGAGTATAAGAATGAAGTAGAAAACCAAACCGGCAAAAGTATAAAGACACTTAGATCTGATCGAGGTGGTGAATACTTGAGTGCCGAGTTCCTAGGTTACCTAAAAGAGAAAGGAATTCTCTCTCAGCTTACTCTTCCATACACTCCACAGCATAACGGTGTATCGGAGAGACGGAATCGAACCCTATTGGATATGGTACGATCCATGATGAGTAATGCTGAGTTACCGCGATCTTTCTGGGGTCATGCGCTAGAATCAGCGGCATATCTTTTGAACATGGTACCTACCAAGACTGTGCCTACCACTCCATATCAGATGTGGAGCGGGAAGAAACCCCATCTACAGTATATGAAGATTTGGGGATGTCCAGCTTTTGTTAAAAAGCAGCATGTGGACAAGCTCGAGGCACGATCAGTAAAGTGTTTGTTTGTGGGATATCCAAAGCACTCCAGGGGATATCTATTCTATTACGCAGAGGAACAAAAGGTATTTGTTTCCCGTAATGCCCATTTTCTAGAACATCAGTTTTTAGAAAAGGAATCAAGTGGGAGCGAAATAGAACTGGAAGAAATTCCAGAACCACAAACTGCTACTGAAAGTTTGGTAGAACCAGAGGTTCAAGAAGAACAGAACATTCCCGCACCCCTCCGCAGGAGTAGTAGGCCGTCTCATCCGCCTGAGAGATACTCCGGTTTTCTCATAGACGGGGATAGAGAGGATCGCATCATAGATGATGATGAACCTACTGACTTCCAGCAGGCCATCCAGAGCGGCGACTCGGTACGATGGCTAGATGCAATGCGGACCGAGATGGAGTCCATGTACACCAACAAAGTATGGACTTTGGACTTTGCTCCAGATGGGGTAAAACCCATAGGATGCAAATGGATCTTCAAGAAAAAGATTGGTGTAGATGGTCAGGTGGAAACCTATAAGGCTAGACTTGTTGCAAAGGGTTTTCGTCAAAGACCTGGTTTGGACTATGACGAAACCTTTTCTCCAGTGGCTATGCTCAAATCCATTCGGGTCCTTCTTGCTATTGCTGCCTTCCATGATTATGAAATCTGGCAGATGGACGTAAAGACGGCTTTTCTGAATGGAAATTTAGAAGAGAGCGTCTATATGGATCAGCCAGAGGGTTTCAATCAGAGTGGGAGCAGCGGGAAAGTATGCAAGCTGCTTAAGTCCATTTATGGACTAAAGCAGGCATCGCGGAGTTGGAACATCTGTTTTGATGAGACAGTCAAAGAATATGACTTTATCAAAAATCCAGATGAGCCGTGCATATATAGTAAAGTTGTGGCCAGAAGTGTCGTATTCCTCGTCTTGTACGTGGATGACATTCTATTGATAGGAAATGACATTCCTATGCTACAATCTGTCAAAGGATTCTTGTCACACAGGTTCTCCATGAAAGACCTGGGTGATGCCTCTTACATTCTGGGGATCCGGATCTATCGTGATAGATCCAAGAGGATGTTGGGACTTTCGCAGTCCAGGTATATCGACACTGTACTGAAAAGATTCAGTATGGAAGATTCTAAGCGCGGTAATCTACCGGCTTGTCACGGAATCACCCACTCCAAAGAGATGTCTCCCAAGACTGATTTGGAAAGGGAACGCATGTCAATTATACCCTACGCTTCTGCGGTAGGCTCTATAATGTATGCGATGTTGTGTACCAGACCAGATGTAGCTTACACACTGAGCGTGGTAAGCCGGTATCAGTCAGACCCAGGGGAGAAACACTGGATAGCAGTAAAGAACATTCTCAAGTACCTGAGGAGGACTAAGGAGATGTTCTTGGTTTACGGCGGAAAAGACCTCAGGTTGGAGGCCTTTGCTGATTCCGGCTTCCAGAGTGATAAGGACGATTCCAAGTCCATGTCGGGTTATGTCTTTACCCTCAATGGAGGGGCGGTGTGCTGGAGGTGCTCCAAGCGGGACACCGTTGCCGACTCGACGATGGAAGCGGAGTATATAGCTTCTTGCGATGCCGCAAAAGAAGCAGTCTGGATGAAGAAGTTCCTAACAGAACTTCAGGTGGTTCCTACCATAGTTGATCCAATACCTCTGTATTGCGACAACAACGGAGCTATAGCTTTAGCGAATGAACCAAGGTCCCATCAGAAGTCCAGACACATCTTGAGGCGGTATCACCTGATCAGGGAGATCATTGATCGTCAGGAGATCGAGGTTCGGAGAGTTGCTTCAGAAGAGAACATTGCTTATCCATTCATGAAGGCACTTCCTCAGATTCAGTTCGAACGGCTACTCGAGATCATTGGTCTACGATATGCCAGTACATGGCCCTAGTGCAAGTGGGAGATTGTTAGTGTTTATGCCCTAGAAGGCCATTACTGTATCATATTAGCTTGTATATTACTTAATGAAAGCTTGGGATATTCACATGTATATAACAGTCTTGCTAAACATGGTAGTATGCTACTTCGTTTTTCTATCTTAATATGTGAGTGTACGTATTGATAGAGCTCTTAGGATCTTGCTTGTCTACCAGCGTTGTGATGGCAGTCACACTAGTGGGGGCTGGGTAGTCTACAAGCACATCCTTATTCAGGTCCCTGGTCGTTGGATAATCGAGACAGAGCATCGATACTCCGGAGTAGACTAGTGTGTACGCTTCTCATCCCAGTTGGGGAGATGGTCTGTCCCACAGCCGTCAGTACGTCGTACTGGAGATAGTATGCAGGTGCTCGTTAGGTTACGGGTACACCGGACAGGACTCACAGGGAACTGTTGGTTGGTTTGATACCAGTCGTCAGTGAACAGTTCCCAGGTGACATGAGTACAACGTAGTCCGCAGACTTGACACTGCTACTTCGCCTCGAGTGTGTCCCACTGCTCTTAGATTGCTACCCTACCACGGCTCAAAGGAGTCGTGCAAACAGGTAGCAGTTGGGTGCAGTCCCGAGCACTTGGAGGCAGTGGCGGTTAGACAGGATTCGTCCTTCCCGGTATTGGGAGTAGATATCGTGCTGTGTCAGAGAGCCATTACGCAAAGTCCCTGGCCAGGGCAAGTGAGATTTGCTGGTAGGTTCCAGTAGCTTCTCAGGGTGTAATGGGCTTCCCTCCGACACGACTTATACCGCTATTAGGGGACCGACGCTTGCCGCCCCCCTAGGCCCGATATGCGATAGTCTTGGACGAACGGACCGGACTGTATGGAGATTGTCACATCAGACTCAGTAGGAGTTCGGATGGGTTTTCTCATCGGCCTTCTTATCGACAACTACCTGGGGACCGTTACGTACAGCTAGTGCCGCTTGCGGTCTGTGGTTAAACCCACTGCCAGCGTAGTAGTCGAGTCTCTAGAGTCCCACACAGAGAGTTTCCTACTCCAGGTGAAACGATATAGAGGTTGCATGGTTTTGCGACAAAGGGTTCGGACGCATACGTGCGTTTACGCGCGTACGACTTTCGGACAGTTTTTACCAGTCGGCTTTGGTTTAAGCCAGTTACTGGTATCCGGTTATTGGATTTTTACAGTCTAAAGTTTTTCCGTATTTTTGCGGATTGGAGGGGCGTTCTCGTAATTGTACGAGAAGCTTCTAGAAGATGAGACTAAGGAGGTTACTTATGGATAAGAAAGTGAGTCATGAGGTGATTCATCATTATCATTAATTGCACCATAAATGATAATGACACATGCTTAATGAATCACCTCTTTTCATTTATGAAGCATGCTTATTCATTTCTTTTATTCATTTTTCTT
This sequence comes from Agapanthus africanus, assembly GCA_030015575.1. Classification (NCBI taxonomy): domain Eukaryota; kingdom Viridiplantae; phylum Streptophyta; class Magnoliopsida; order Asparagales; family Amaryllidaceae; genus Agapanthus; species Agapanthus africanus. The sequence continues at coordinate 466,794,554 of CM057339.1, read as the reverse complement.
AAATAAGAATGCTTCATAATATATTATGATACACTCTCTCTCTTCTCATTATCTTATCTCACATTCTCTCTCCTCAAGCTCTCATCTTCAAACCCTAATCCTTACACCTCATGAGTTGAGATCAAAGGATTAGTTAGACTAAACAATCCATAACCATCACTCTATCTCATCCTAACTTCTTCGATTAGCAATCCAAGAAGGTTAGTTGCCTCAAGTTTAGAGGTTTAGTTTGGAGTTTCGCTCTCGGGTGGATCGTCTACTACTTAGAGAAGGCCGAGGAGAACAAGGAGATCGTAAAGACGAAGGACTAGTTTCGATAGGTATAATCCCTAAGCATAGTAGTTTAGATAAACTATATGTTTGGTTAGTTATCGTTTAGCTTCGATTCAAGCGGTTAGTCGATGTTCGTTCTTTAAACTTGATCGTTTTTAAAATTTCCGCCTCCCCACAAGTACTGGGGTGTACTACATCGACTTACACTAAGGAGGTTTAGGTGGCATATACATTGAATGAGATTAGTGAGTCATGAGAGTGATTCATCATTGTCATTAATGCATCATAAATGCTTAATGACTCATGATAATGAATCACCACTTGATATTTATGAAGCATGATTATTCATCACATATTTTCTTTTCTTGATAAAAGTAAATGCTTCATATTTATTATGATAACTCACAATCTTTATTCAATTATGATACACACATTCTCTCTCCTCAAGCTCTCTCTCTTCAAACCCTAATCCTCACCTCTCATGTGTGGAGAACAAGGATTAGTTATACTAAACAATCCATAACCCTCACTCTATCTCATCTATCTTCTTTGATTAGCAATCCAGGAAGGTTAGTTGCCTCAAGTTTAGAGGCTAAGCTTGGAATTTTGCTCTCGGGTGGATCGTCTACTACAAAGAGAAGGCCGAGGAGGACGAAGAGATCGTAAAGACGAAGGACTTGGTTCGATAGGTATAATCCCTAAGCATAGTAGTTTAGAAATACTATGTGTACGGTTAGTTATCGTTTAGCTTCGATTCAAACGGTTAGTCGATGTTCGTTCACTAAACAAGTTCGTTTTTGAAAATTCCGCCTCCCCACAAGTATTGGGGTGATGTACATCGACGTACAGTGGTATCAGAGCCTCGCTAAACAATAAATAACTTAATTGCAAATTTGTACGAATTTCGAACGGAAAAACGAAACCGGAAAACACCGATATGTCAAGTTTTTGTCGAAATTTAAATGAAGTCTAAAAATTTTTCAGGCATGTTCAGAAAGCTTGATAAGCATCCAGGAGAACACCCAAGAAAATTGGGCCCATGACTCGGCTAAAGCGCCGCGGAAGCGCGGCGGATCCCACTGATCCACCGCGGTTCCGCCGCCGAGTTGCCGAGTCATGAACCCAAATTTCTTGTGTGGGTCCCCTGTGAGATTTGGTATTTTCTTGAATTTTTAATATTTTCTCAGGTTTCAGTTTAACAGAGATGTAATGGAGCAATATTAAAAGGGTTTAATCGATCGAAATTGTACAGTATTTGCATATTGGATTATATCTGTGAATGTTTAATGTGTTCGTAAACCTCCCCTAACTGCTAGTATGTCGGTTGGCAGGGGGTTGCACATTTCTGTAATGGTTTTATCTGTTTGTGCATATGAACTGTATTGGACTGTTGTGGTGTATAGCCGAGGTTTAGCAATGGGTTATTATTTAATTCATTTGTTGTAAATGTAATTTGTTGTAATATTATTTTTTGCGGGGCAAATCCAGGTTGCGGTTGTAGCCACAGTTGTATTATTTCATTTTACTGTTTCTGCTCCTAAGACTGACCCAAGGTGGGGTACAAAAACTGCCGGACGGGTAGTTTGCCGTACCCGTAGGGGTCGAGGGTGGGGTAATAGATATTCATCACAACTGTGTTATCCGTCTTTTCTTGCAGGCTCAAAAGAAATACGGATTGCTTGCAAATCCAATTAAGTTCATCTGTGTTCTGGAATGTATATCATTGCGTCAGACGAATGTAAAATATCTATATATGATAGCTATTTTAGACGTCACTTATGTTTTACACCCGCGCTAGCCCAGTCCCCGCTCTGTCGTTAGTTAAGTAACCTAATGGGTAATGACGGGACCCAGTGGCGAATGCGGATGGCATAAGAGGACGTCATATTTTCGTTGTTTTCTGCAATGATAGGTTAATGATGGGACGCATTATCAATAATGCAAAGAAAATAAGCCAAGTTTAAATCGTTGGAACAATTTAAAAGAAACCACTCGGTTATTTTTAAAAAAGATATTTTTTAAATGCGGAGATTTAACCACTCCTTTTAAAAGCTATCAGGTTCCTTCGGTTATATCAAGTTCACTACGTTCACGGTTTCGCCAAAACCAGTCGTAGCCCTCCGTCATTTCTTATGGATAGTCAGTAGTATTCAAGCTGTGTTTGTTGGCTTTCGTCAAGACATAGTGTTTGGTAGCTGATGGGTATTCATTTGTTACATAGATAGATGTGTTGGTTTGGGACAGTCGCATTACCTTGTTGTCTTTCGTCAAGGGTATATACGGGTGGGTTCAAATTAACAAGATAATGATGGGCAGAGCTTGACATGTGACTTATGATTTGTTGGCTTTCGTCAAGGTCATAAGAGCATGGGGCAAAAACTTATATCGGGAATTTCTAAAGAAACTGAAATTTGCAAAGAGATGCATACCATTTTGAGTTTGATGAATGTTGGTAGCATTCCTACAACATTATCAGACGATGATATTTGGATCCCGATCCTACTGTGAGTATATGCTACTTATCAGGATATTTGTTACTTAACGATCAATGCTATAAACCAAGTAGGTGTCTAGAAAGATGACAGCGGGGCTACGCCCCCAGAGAAAAGAGCTTATTTAACTAAGGAACTTCGCGAAATTGTTGGAAAACCTCCCTCGAAGTATCGACACTGGCCTGGCTGAACGGTTAAGCAAGTATTGTACGGTGAAAATAGTCCTGGCTAATTCTTCCTTTATGGTTTGAGGAGGGATTCGAAAAACAGTAGGTGCCATCCAGTTTAGATAAACTAAAAACCACTCTAAACTTGCAAGAGCATCATGCTAAAGTGTTTTCTTCTCTCTCTCCTAATTGCAGCGACCCTGAAAATGACTGGACTTAAGTTAATTTTAGAGAAAAATATACTGACGGGGTCAAACTATAAAGATTGGCTGCGGAATGTCAAGATGGCCTTGACCTACGACAAATTGGGGTATGTCCTCACCACTAAGGCACCTGCTGCCCCAGGTCCAAAATCCAGCAATGCGGATAAGGAAATCCGCAAAACCTGGGATTTAGATTGCGCGAAAGCCAAGTGCATCGTGCTTGCCTCGATGGACAATGAACATCAGAGGAGGCACGAGGATATGGAACTAGATGCTATATTTCTCCATACAAAGGAACTTTATGGAGAGCAATCTCGTATAGCAAGATACGAGACCTCAAAGAACTTGTTTCGAGCGAGGTTGGCTGTCGGGTCATCGGTTGGAGAACATGTCCTAAAGATGATCGGCTATGTAGAAGAGCTCGCAGACCTTGGGACGACTTTGGATAATGAGCTCTATACAGACCTCATTCTCCAGTCCCTTCCTTCCACCTACGCCCAGTTTATCCTGAACTTCAACATTCAAAGAAAAGAAGTTGAACTTCCGGAACTCCTGAACATGTTAAGGAGTGCAGAGGGCACCTTACAGAAAGTAAAGGAAACACCCGCTATGTTTGTTAGCGGTACATCTTCTTCCGGGTCCAAGGCTATGGCCAAAGGAAGGAAGAAGAAGGCCGCCCCCAAACATAGAAGAGGTGTAAGTAAGGTGGGAGGGAAGGGAAAGAAAAAGTTGCCGGTACCAGTAGTGGCTCAGGATGAGTGCTTCCATTGTCATAGGAAGGGGCACTGGAAAAAGGATTGCAAGGCGTGGATCGCCAAGAACCAAGGACCGAAGCAAGCTGTGGCTTCGACTTCAGGTGTGTTTGTAATTGAGAATTGTTTGTCAATCAACTCTACTTCCTGGGTATTGGATACCGGATCAGGATCTCATATTTGCAATTCATTACAGGCACTGAGAAACCGTAGAGTGCTGAAGGAAGGTGATATGATCCTCAGGGTTGCTAACGGAGCTAGCGTGGGAGCTGCGTCCGTCGGGGATTATCACCTAGGATAGACGAGTGGACATATTTTGGTTTTACATAACTGTTATTTTGTACCCAGCTTAACGTGTAATATCATATCAGTTTCCTTGTTATCAAATAAAGGTTATGATTTCACGTTTGTAAGAGATGTTGTTAACATCCACCTTAATCATGGTTTGATTGGGTCCGGTACATTAAATAACGGTATATATGTTTTAAACCAAATCCAGATTTTCAATGTCCAGAACACACTAAAAAGAATGTCTCCAGATTTAAATAAAGCTTTCTTATGGCATTGTAGACTAGGTCATATCAATGAGACAAGGTTAACTAAGTTACATAAAGAAGGATATTTGGACTCGTTCGAATATCAAACTTATGCCACTTGCGAATCATGTCTCAAAGGAAAAATGACAAAGACTCCATTCACTGGACATGAAGAAAGAGCAAGCGAGCTCTTAGGACTCGTACACAGTTATGTATGTGGTCCAATGTCTACACATGCGAGAGTTGGTTATTCCTACTTCATTACTTTTACAGATGATTTCTCCAGGTATGGACATATCTTCTTAATGAAACATAAATCCGAGGCCTTTGAGAAATTTCAGGAATACAAGAGTGAAGTGGAAAACCAAACAGGCAAAAGTATTAAGACACTGAGATCTGATCGAGGTGGAGAATACTTAAGTGCCGAGTTCCTAGGTTATCTAAAAGAGAAAGGAATTCTCTCTCAGCTTACTCCTCCATACACTCCACAGCATAACGGTGTATCGGAGAGACGGAATCGAACCCTATTAGATATGGTACGAACCATGATGAGTAATGCTGAGTTACCGCGATCATTCTGGGGTTATGCACTAGAGTCAGCTGCATATATTTTGAACAAAGTTCCAACCAAAACTGTGCCTACCACACCATATCAGATGTAGAGTGGGAAGAAACCCTATCTTCAGTACCTAAAGACGTGGGGATGTCCAGCTTTTGTAAAAAAGCTGCATTCGGACAAGCTCGAGGCACGCTCAGTGGAGTGTAAGTTTGTGGGATATCCAAAGAACTCTATGGGATATTATTTCTATTACGCAGAGGAACAAAAGGTTTTTGTTTCTCGTCATGCCCGCTTCTTAGAAACTGAATTTTTAGAAAATCAGAAGCGTGGGAGCGTAGTAGAACTGGAAGAAATTCCAGAACCACAAACTGTTACTGAAAGTTTGGTAGAACAAGAAGTTCGAGAAGAACAGGACATTCCCGCACCCCTCCGCAGAAGTAGTAGGCCGTCTCGTCCGCCTGAGAGATACTACGGTTTTCTCGTCGATGGGGATAGAGAGGACTGCATCATAGATGATGATGAACCTACTAGCTTCCAGCAGGCCATCCAGAGCGGCGACTCGGTACGATGGCTAGATGCAATGCGAAGCGAAATGGAGTCCATGTACACCAACAAAGTATGGACTTTGGACTTTGCTACAGGTGGGGTAAAACCCATAGGATGCAAATGGATCTTCAAGAAAAAGATTGGTGTAGATGGGCAGGTGGAAACCTATAAAGCTAGACTTGTTGCAAAGGGTTTTCGTCAAAGACCTGGTTTGGACTATGACGAAACTTATTCTCCAGTGGCTATGCTCAAATCCATTTGTATCCTTCTTGCAATTGCTGCCTTCCATGATTATGAAATCTGGTAGGTGGACGTAAAGACGGCTTTTCTGAATGGTAATTTAGAAGAGTGCGTCTATATGGATCAGCCAGAGGGTTTTGATCAGAGTGGGAGCAGCGGGAAAGTATGCAAGTTGCTGAAGTCTATTTATGGACTAAAGCAAGCATCGTGGAGTTGGAACATCTGTTTTGATGAAACAGTCAAAGAATATGACTTTATCAAAAATCCAGATGAACCGTGCTTATATAGTAAAGTTGTAGCAAGAAGTGTCGTATTCCTCGTATTATACGTGGATGACATTCTACTTATAGGAAATGATATTCCTATGCTACAATCCGTCAAAGGATTCTTGTCACACAGGTTCTCCATGAAAGACCTGGGTGATGCCTCTTACATTCTGGGAATCCGGATCTATCGTGATAGATCCAAGAGGATGTTGGGACTTTCGCAGTCCAGGTATATCGACACTATACTGAAAAGATTCAGTATGGAAGATTCTAAGCGCGGTAATCTACCGGCTTGTCATAGAATCACTCTATCCAAAAAGATGTCTCCCAAGACTGATTTGGAAAGGGATCGCATGTCAATTATACCCTACGCTTCTGCGGTAGGCTCTATAATGTATGTGATGTTGTGTACCAGACCAGATGTAGCTTACGCACTCAGCGTGGTAAGCCGGTATCAGTCTGACCCAGGGGAGAATCACTGGATAGCAGTAAAGAACATTCTCAAGTACCTGAGAAGGACAAAGGAGATGTTACTAATTTACGGCGGAAAAGACCTCAAGTTAGAGGGCTTTGCCGATTCTGGCTTCCAGAGTGATAAGGACGATTCCAAGTCCATGTCGGGTTATGTCTTTATCCTCAATGGAGGGGCGGTGTGCTGGAAGAGCTCCAAGCAGGACACCGTTGCTGACTCAACGATGGAAGCGGAGTATATAGCTGCTTGTGATGCCGCAAAAGAAGCAGTCTGGATAAAGAAGTTCCTAACAGAACATCAGGTGGTTCCTACCATAGTTGATCCAATACCTCTGTATTGCGAAAACAACGGAGCTATAGCTTTAGCGAAGGAACCAAGGTCCCATCAGAAGTCCAGAAACATCTTGAGGAGGTATCACCTGATCAGGGAGATCATTGATCGTCGGGAGATCGAGGTTCGGAGAGTCGCTAGTGAAGATAACATAGCTGATCCATTCACGAAGGCCCTACCTCAGATTCAGTTCGAGAGGCTACTGGAGATCATCGGTCTTCGATATGCCAGTACATGGCCCTAGTGCAAGTGGGAGATTGTTAGTGTATATGCCTTAGGGGCCATTATTGTATCATACTAGTTTGTATATTACTTAATGGAAGCTTGGGATATTCACATGTATATAACAGTCTTGCTAAACATGGTAGTATGCTACTTGGTTTTTCTATAGTAATATATGAGTATACGTATTGATAGAGCTCTTAGGATCTTGCTTGATTACCAGCGTTGTGATGGCAGTCACACTAGTGGGGGCTGGGTAGTCTACAAGCACATCCTTATTCAGGTCCCTGGTCGTTGGATTATCGAGACAGAGCATCGATACTCCGGAGTAGACTAGTGTGTACGCTTCTCATCCCAGGTTGGGAGATGGTCTGTCCCACAGCCGTCAGTACGTCGTACTGGAGATAGTATACAGGTGCTCGTTAGGTTACGGGTACACCGGACAGGACTCACAGGGAACTGTTGGTTGGTTTTATACCAGTCGTCAGTGAGCAGTTCCCAGGTGACATGAGTACAGCATAGTCCGCAGACTTGACACTGCTACTTCACCTCGAGTGTGTCCCACTGTTCTTAGATTTCTACCCTACCACGGCTCAATTGAGTCGTGCAAACAGGTAGCAGTTGGGTGCAGTCCCGAGCACTTGGAGGCAGTGGCGGTTAGACAGGATTCGTCTCTCCCGATATTGGGAGTTGATATCGCGCTGTGTCAGAGAGCCATTACGCAAAGTCCCTGGCCAGGGCAAGCGAGATTTGCTGGTAGGTTCCAGTAGTTTCTCAGGGTGTAATGGGCTTCCCTCCGACACGACTTATACCGCTATTAGGGGACTGACGCTTGCCGCCCCCTTGGCCCGATATGCGATAGTCTAAGACGAACGGACCGGACTGTATGGAGATTGTCACAGCAGGCTCTGTAGGAATTCGGATGGGTTTCCTCATCGGCCTTCTTATCGACATCTACCTGGGGACCGTTACGCACAGCTAGTGCCGCTTGCGGTCTGTGGTTAAACCCACTGCCAGCGTAGTAGTCGAGTCTCTAGAGTCCCACACAGAGAGTTTCCTACTCCAGGCGAAACGATATAGAGGTCGTATGGTTTTACGACAAAGGGTTCGGACGCGTATGTGTGTTTACACACTTACGTCGTTTGGACAGTTTTTACCAGTCGGCTTTGGTTTAAGCCAGTTACTGGTATCCGGTTATTGGATTTATACAGTCTAAAGTTTTTCCGTATTTTTGCGGATCGGAGGGGCGTTCTCGTAATTACGCGAGAAGCTTTTAGAAGATGGTGACTAAGGAGGTTTAGGTGGCATATACATTGAATGAGATTAGTGAGTCATGAGAGTGATTCATCATTGTCATTAATGCATCATAAATGCTTAATGACTCATGATAATGAATCACCACTTGATATTTATAAAGCATGATTATTCATCACTTATTTTCATTTCTTGATAAAAGTAAATGCTTCATATTTATTATGATAACTCACAATCTTTATTCAATTATGATACACACATTCTCTCTCTCTTCAAACCCTAATCCTCACCTCTTATGTGTTGAGAACAAGGATTAGTTAGACTAAACAATCCATAACCCTCACTCTATCTCATCTATCTTCTTTGATTAGCAATCCAAGAAGGCTAGTTGCCTCAAGTTTAGAGGCTAAGCTTGGAGTTTTGCTCTCGGGTGGATCGTCTACTACAAAGAGAAGGCCGAGGAGGACGAGGAGATCGTAAAGACGAAGGACTTGGTTCGATAGGTATAATCCCTAAGCATAGTAGTTTAGAAATACTATGTGTACGGTTAGTTATTGTTTAGCTTCGATTCAAGCGGTTAGTCGATGTTCGTTCACTAAACAAGTTCGTTTTTGAAAAATTCCGCCTCCCCACAAGTATTGGGGTGTTGTACATCGACTTACAAATAACCCGATTGGCAATTAATTTAGAACATCGATCGACTACCTTTATCCATGTCTACCCCAAAAGCAAATCATCACAGAAGTAACCTGGGAAGAAACAGAATATACTGAAAAACAAAACACCGAAATTCATGAATTACAGAGCAAATCCGAGTCAACTCGGAGTTGACTCGGCAGCGGATCCGCGGCCAAAAGCACCATTTGGCAGCGGATCCGCGGCAGACAAGTGGAGTTGAGATCTCGTATTTTCCCAGTAATCTTATATTTCCCTGCAGTGATTTTTAAGGCATATCAAATATTTTTTTCGACACGTTTAAAATTTACAGAAACTGTTAGGGTTCCGGGGTTTCGTTTTCGTGTTTTTCCATCGATCGAAGATCTAATTAGTTGCTAACAAGCTAGTAATGGTTTAGTTGGCTCTGATACCACTGTAAATCCATGTCACGCACCCCATGAACTTGCGGGGAGGCGGAATATATGAAAAACGATTATCAAAGCTTCGTAATACGGACTTGAGCGCATGAATCGTATCTAAACCGTTACTAACTATTTACGAGAGGTTTAACTACTCGGATTCGAAGTTATACCTCATGTTACATGTCCTTCGGGTCTTCATCGATGTCCTCCACTCCTCGTAGGCTCCTTGGAACATCGGCACCTCAACGGCCTCCTCGAATCAAAGACAATCCACCCGAGAGCTCCTACTCCAAGCTTGATCTCTAACTTGAGATAACTAGATTACTCAAAGTGCTAATCTAAGCTACCTAGGGGATATAGAGTGAGGTTATGGATGTATTAGTCTAGATAACCCTTGTTCTCAACACATGAGAGGTTATGGTTAGAGTTTCGAGAATGAGAGAGCTTGAGGAGAGAGAAGTTGATGATAAGAATGAATATTGAAAATGAACTCATTAGAATTTAACAAACATCACAATTTATCAAAATAAATAATATAAATGATTAATCATCACGGTTGATTCATTCACCTTGTGTTGTTCATCATATGACTTAATAACTAATTAATGCATCATTTAATAATACCATGGATGAATCACACAAATGCGTCATTAAGAAATAAATTCTTATGCCACCTTAACCCCCAAGTCACCATGCATCTAGAAGCTTCCCTGAAAAATACGAGAACGCCCCTCCAATCCGTGAAAACACAGAAAAAATTTAGACTGTATAAATCCAATAACCCGATACTAGAATCTGGCTTAAACCAAAGCCGGCTAGTAAAAACTGTCCGAACGTCGTACGTGCGTTTAAACGCTTATGCGTCCGAACCCTTGTCGTAAAACCATACGACCTCTATATCGTTTCGCATGGAGCAGGGAAGCTCTCTGTGTGGGACTCTAAAGACTCGACACTACGCTGGCAGTGGGTTTAACCACAGACCGCAAGCGGCACTAGCTGTACGTAACGGTCCCCAGGTAGATGTCGATAAGAAGGCCGATGAGGAAACCCATCCGAACTCCTATTGAGCCTGTCCGTGACAATATCCGCGCAGTTCGGTCTGTTCGTCTAAGAGTATCACATGTATGGTCTAGGGAGGTGGTAATCGCCAGACCCCTAATAATCGTACAAGTCGTGCCGGTATGGCTTAAAAACCATGCGGGAATCTACGGATCCGTCTACCAGTAATTCTCATCAGCCTTGGCCAGGCACTTATGGTAATGACCAACCGATCACAGTGCGATATCAACCCCTTATACCGGGAGAGACCAATCCCTAACAGTCGCTCACTGCCTCCATGTAGGTCGGGACTGTACCCAACTAAAACCTGTTTTCACGACTCCTTTCAGCCGTGGTAGGGTAGTAATCAAAGCACAGTGGGAACTCACACAAGATAAATGACGACCTTAATTCAACAGACTACCTACACACATGTCACCTGAGAACTGCTATCTGACGTTAGGTATAATACCATCCAGTCAGTTCTCCTGTGAGTCATGTCCGGTGTACCCGTAATCGAACGAGCACCTGTATACTATCTCCAATACGACGTACTGATGGCTGTGGGAGAGACCATCTCCCCAACTGGGATGAGAGTGCTACACACTAGTCTACTCTAGAGTATCAATGCCCTGTCTTGATAATCTTACGACTTGGGACAAGTATAGAATGTTGCTTATAGACTATTCAGCCCCCACTAATGTGACTGCCTCACAACGCTGGTAATCAAGCAAAGATCCTATGGGCTCTACTAATTTGTATAAGTGATACGTTACAAGAAACATATGCACATATTAAAGTAGACACAAACCAAGTAGCATACTACCATGTTTAGCAAGACTGTTGTATAACTGTGAATATCCCAAGCTTCCAATAAGTAATATATAACCTAGTATGATACAATAATGGCCCCTAGGGCATATACACTAACACGAAGTGCTCATAGGTTAGATTCTATAGCCTACGCATGTAAGAACAACTAAATAACCATTGTCGTTGACGTACAAACATGTAACGACTAAGTCCAAACTCAAATACCAAAATCAAGTTTCAGAAATCGGAAAATCCGAAATCAGCAACATAAAAAACCACTACTAGATTCTACCCTAGGTCAAATGAGGACATTTTGCATATAATGTAGGTCTACATATCACATAACAAAGCCACTAACCAAAAATCAATGAAATCCTCCACAATGTGGCCGCAAATTGCGGCCACAATGAATAAATCTGTGGCATGAACAAGGGGTTGGGGCCTCGGGTTTCAAGGGTAAACTCCTAGTTGCCTGCAAGTCTCACTGTGATGGGAAATTATTTTATAGTGCTCTCCGGTGATGTCAATTCCTATAAAGTCATCAGAAATCGCCAAAAACTAACATCGGGAAAATTCTAAGTTCATGTTTTGGGTTTCTAGTCTTCTAGTTTAGCCAGAATATCATCACTAGTAGCTTATAGTCACCCACTAAAGCTTAATTACCTCTCTACAACTCAAATCACCCACTAACATATTCAAGAATTTTCCAAAGTCGGTAATCTAGCTTAATCGAACTCTAACATAACTAGGAGGTAAAGAAACTAATTAACAAGATGAGAAGTGAATGTTATACCTCTTGGAAGCAACTCAAGAAAAACCCTAGATGCTCCAAAGTGCTCAAAAACCGAACTTGAGCTTCCTATAGGGTGTAGGATGAGGTGGTGGTCATTTTTTATAAAGGAAGCAATCGTTTTGATGAGGTTTTGGAGATGATATCATGGTGGTAGAGGAGGTGGAGAATGGAGGAGAAGGAAGAGTTAAGGTGAAGAAATGAAGTGAAGAATGAAGGAATGAGAGCCATGGTTGCATACAACCTCTTTCTCTCTTACTCATGCCCCCTTGTCATCATTTGTCCCCCTACCCAGACAACATCTTTTCCTCCTCTTTTCTTTTCTTTTTCCTCTCTCGTTTAAATAAAACCAATACGACAAATACAAATGAAACAACATGCAACAAAATATAACATGTCATGGTGCACTAGCCATGGTTATCAAGAAGTTGGATTTGGCCTAATCATGATTAGTAGTGCACTAATCAAGTTTAATATAAACTTGCATATAAATAATTGCATAATTATTTATAAAATGTCCAAATCTAATAAATACCATTATAATTAATAATTCATATTAATATCCGATTATTTTCCTAATATTGGTATTTAATTATACCATTTTACGAAACCCCCAAATTCGTAATCGAATAGTTTTCGTGAAATATAATATTTTATTATTTAAATTCCAAAAGAAATATTTTGTATTTCTGAAATGTTACATTCTTCCCCTTTAAATAACTTCGGTCCCCGAATTTAAATTTAAACCCCGAAATACTAAAACATTTCAATAATCAATCCAAATCAACGGGGCTCCGAAATCACGGAATACTAAAATATAACACAGCGCATCGAGTGCGCATGAAAAAGAGTGCAAAACTCAAAATCGAACTCCGTCAAGCATCACGCAATCACTGGAGTTATAATTAAGATGCATATCTCAAAATCCCCTGCTGAAATCGAATATACTATAGTCAAAATGATAATACGTATATAGTATGCATCCTTGTAAAACTATCTTAATAGCTGAAAAAACACATGCAAAATCTTTTCCGAATTTCCGTGTGATGCGTAACTCATGGTATAAGTGGTGAACGCTCATTTTGTAAAGAAATAGATATATCTCTAAATATGTTTTGTCCAAAATATACGTCCCGCCTTTTTGAAATATGCCAAAAGGTTTTTCTTCGTAAAAGTTCATGTCACTCCTAGGCATATAGGAAATAGCGAGACTATAGCTCCTTTCTGAAAACCTCTTCGTAAACTTTTACGCATGCAAAAGTACCCTGGTACTTTCCTTAGATCAGTCATGCTCGGCTATTATATAATATAGTACGTATCATGAAAATATAATGCTCATGAATAAAATCAGCCTCAAAAGGCGTATCCAACATCACGTGTGTCTGGTGCACATGGAAATCTAAGTCAAGTACAAGTGTCACGAATGTGCAAAGAAGCAAAAACTAAGTGCAACGAATGTACACGAAAGCATCTATCAAGTGCAACGAGTGTGCATGATAACAACATCAAGTGCATCTAGAGTGCATAAAAATCTCAACCAAGTGTAACTAACATGCACGAATAAAAATCTCAATCAAGTGTATTCGTTGTGCACAAAATCTCAACCAAGTGCAACTAACATGCACAGGTAAAAATCTCAATTAAGTGTATCTGGTGTGCACAAAATCTCAACCCATGCTCCCAGTATCCGCGAACATCTAAATCAAGTGCGTCAGGTCCGCACAAAAACTCTAGTGCAGTAGAGTGCACAATAACGAACGTCATGTGCACACGGTGCACGTAAACATAAATCTAGTGCAACAAATGCACGTAAACAAATATCGGGTGCGCTAGGTGCACAAAAATGCGCCAATTTATCAAAAGCGCATAAAAACTATAGGAATGCCCAGCACGACAGCAAGGTTTCGGGAGGCATCGTCCATGCCGTTTTAAAAAAATTTCCATGCTAAACAACCCTAACCCTAGAATCTTAATTAGAGAATTAGACAATAGAACATGTAAATGAATTTACATCTAAGTGAATAAGGAATACAACCTTTATAGACCGGTCCTTCACTTCAATAGCTTCGTGTAGTAGTCCCTTCGCTCCAAGTAGTGAACTCCCGGACTCTAGAAAGGCTCCTGTAACATTTCAAAAAAATGAAATATTATTTTTGGGAATTTTTATAATTAAATAATAATATAATAAAAATTTTAATATTGTGGTATAATTAAATACTAATAAATTGGGGTAAATTTGAAAAATTATGGAAATTACTGAAATGAGGGTGCTTTATGTGATTCATGCAAATTATGAAAATTTATGAACTATTTGACACTATTTTAGTGCTAATCGGGATTAAAAATCGCTAATCGGGGTTTAAGCGTGTTTTGTGCACATGACATGCACATGTCATTTTTAACACATGTTGCTTTTTTCTTAATGGTTATTTCATCATTCATGCATGGTTTTTGATTTTAAGAAAAGAGAAAGGAAAATGTAAAGAAATGAAAAGAAAACAATAAAGAAAAGAGGGATGAGCAAGAGAGAGAGAGAGGTGAGGGGTCAATCCAAGACCATGGCTTCTTGTCCCTTCATTGTTTCTTCTTCATTTCTCTTCCCTCTCTTCTATCATGGCAGCACCCTCCTCCACCACCACTTCAAAACCCAAAAACTTCATCAAAACAACTCCAAAACATCATCACCACCTCAAAAAAAATGTGCACAGGCTCTCAAGCTATACTTTGGACCAAGAAGGTTTGCATTTTTGCGCTGTAGAGGATGCATGAGTGTCATATGAGGTAATCCCTTCACAAATAGTATAGTATTTCATTTGCTTAAGCCTCTCATCAAGTTTGAAATCATTTTGGCGAAGTTTAGTGAAACTTTGAAATCCCTAGTAAGGGTTAAGGGTTTCTTTGAGTTGTGATGGTATAGGTTAGTGCTATTGGTGACCTTAAGCCTTCCCCTTAGTGATAGTAATTGGACAAAAAACCTGAGACAAACCCCAATGCACAAACATTAAAATTCTGCCGATACCGTATTTTTTGAGAATTCTGTAGGGAAATTGAAATCTGCTAACACTCGGGGACCTGAAAAATTATTTACCAAACACAAAGGATTGTGTAGGCAACCTAGAACCCCCCACTGAAACCCTAGCACCTAAACCCCTTCTATGGCAACAGATTTAGTCATTCTGGCCTTAATTTTCGGCCAGGGTAGGTTGGAACTGGTTCGTGTTTGGTCTGTGGCTCCATCTTCAGTAAAATAGACCCTCCATATATGCAAAATTGGCTAATTTGACCTAGGATAAAATCTGAGACATTTTTCTTGAATTGCTGCATTGTTTTGCTACTTCGTTTTAATTTGGGTTTTGGTATTTGGTTTTGTGTTTCCGTCATGTGCCGTTTGAACGCCAACGACTAGGGTTATGGTTATGTTTTGCATGCGAGACTATCGGTTTTGACGTATGAACGTTACGCGTGCCGATTTGGTTTTCGTGCGCGATTTCTATGTACAATGTCATGTGATACACATGTAGGTACCCTCGAGTGGGCTCGGATCAACATGGATAGGCGTGGCGACATCGAATCCGGGAAGCGAAGAGCAGGTGAGTAGATATATATCTACGGGGGAAGTCGGGGGGATGGCGTATAGCACCCCCGCAGTTCGATGTATAGTATGCTATATATATACTATATATATATATATATATATATATATATATGATAACTTTTATGTGAGACATGGATATTCAAGATTTGGTTATGTGTTCATAGTTTAGCTTAGGGTAATTAGAAGTAACTTAGTTTAGCTTCTTATTCGCGAATCCTAGGTTAGAGATTACACCCACACCCACGCACACACTTGCATACATTTATTTTACTTGTGCGTATATGGGGATATGTATAAATATATATACTGTAAGCCCACGTTGCCCACCCCGGTGCTTGCGGGGAGGACGAAAACAGAATAAAAAACGGATTTTTATGAGCTTAGGCAACATGGACAAGACTTTCAAGGATCTTTGCTAAACAAAAACAAGCTAAAGCTAACTAGAAACTAGCTAAGTGAGAGAAAGGTTATACCTTGGGCTCTAAGTCCTTCTCTCCTTGCTCTTTGGAGTGATGGAAGGAGGTCACCTTGGCCGTCTTCTCACGTCGAAGAAAGATCCACCCGAAAGCCTCAACCTTTGGCTTCAACTCCAAGCTAGAGTAACTAGGGTGCAAGAAGTGCTAATCCTTGAACCCTAGATGAGAGTAGAGATTATCAAGAGAGGGTTTTTCTCAAGCTCAAGTGTTTCCCAACACATGAGAGGGGAGAGCTTGAGGGAGAGGAAGAACAAGAGAGAGAAAAGGAATGATAGAATGAGAGAATAATATGAAGCATTCTCTCATATATGTGAATTATTTTAATTAGATAATTAGCTAGATAATTGTCATGGTCAATCAAGACATGACCATTATCATTTCATTTTTAATGCAATTTGCAAGGATCAAAGAGCATCTTCCAAATGAAATGATGATGGTCAAAGTGTCAACCTAGGTCAATAAGTCAAGGAGGTCAAATGGTCAACAACCATAACCATGCACAATTATTAAACTAATATCAATTAACAATAATACACACATAAGCATTAGGGTTAATAAAATGACAATGGTCATTAACCCTAATCAAAGTCCTCTCCCTCTGTCTCAAGCAATTGTGCATACGCACCCGTATTCGTGATCCGAGGAACATGAATACAATGAGAAAAACCAATCCCAAATCATATACTAGGATTTGGTTTAAACCAAAGCCCGCTAGTATAAGCTGTCCGGACAGCAAACGTACACAAGTGCGCGGATGTGAACGAACCCTGTCGCAAAACCATGCGACCTCTACTCAATTTGCCTAAACGCGAATCGCTCTCTGTGTGGGACTCTAAAGACTCGACACTACGCTGGCAGTGGGTTTAACCACAGACCGCAAGCGGCACTAGCTGTACGTAACGGTCCCCAGGTAGATGTCGATAAGAAGACTGACGAGGTGAACCCCATCTGAACTCCTACTTAGCCTGTATATGACAGTCTCCGTATAGTCCGGTCTGTTCGTCTGATACATCGCATGGCAGGCTTAGGGGGGCGGTGAACGTCAGTCCCCTAATAGCGGTACAAGTCGTGTCGGAGTGTAGCCCAGAACACCCTGAGATAACACTGGAAACCTACCAGTATATCTCGCTTGCCCTGGCCAGGGACTACTCGTGTAATGGCTCTCCTGGACACAGCGCGATGTCAACCTCCAATACCGGGAGAGACGAATCCTGTCTAACCGTCACTGCCTCCAAGTGCTTCGGGACTGCACCCAAAAACTACCTGTTTGCACGACTCCTTTGGGCCGTGGTAGGGTAGTAATCAAAGTGCAGTGGGAACACACTCGAGGCGAAGTGACAGTGTCAAGTCAGCGGACTAAGCTGTACTCATGTCACCTGGGAACTGATAACTGACGATAGGTATAATACCAACCAACAGTCCCCGACGAGTCATGTCTAGTGTACTCGTAACCTAACGAGCACCCGTATACTATATCAAGTACGACGTACTGACGGCCGTGGGACAGACCGTCTCCCACACTGGGATGAGAAGCGCATACGCTAGTCTACTCCGGAGTATCGATGCCCTGTCTCGATAGTCCAATGACTAGGGACCTGTATATGGATTTGCTTATAGATCACCCAGCTCCCACGAGTGTGAGCGCCATCACAACGCTGGTAATCAAGCAAAGATCCTAAGGGCTCTACTAATATGTATATCTGTGATATGCTAAAAGAAACACATGCATATATTAAAGCCGAGACAAACCAAGTAGCATACTACAATTTCGAGCAAGATTGTATATACAACTGTGAATATCCCAAGCTTCCATTAAGTAATATACAAACTAGTCTGGGGCAAGGCCTTGGTGAATGGATCTGCTGCGTTATCTTCTGAAGCAACCCTCCGAACCCCGATCTCCTGGCGATCCACGATCTCCCTGATCAGGTGATACCGCCTTAAGATGTGTCTGGATTTCTGATGGGACCTGGGTTCCTTCGCGAAAGCTATAGCCCCGTTGTTGTCGCAATACAGAGGTATTAGGTCAACAATGGACCGAACCACCTGAAGTTCTCTTAAGAACTTCCTCATCCAGACAGCTTCTTTTTCGGCATCAGATGCAGTGATGTATTCCGCTTCAATAGTCGAGTCCGCAACGGTTTCCTGTTTGGAACTCTTCAAACACACCGCCCCTCCATTGAGGGTGAAGACGAAACCCGACATGGACTTGGAATCATCCTTGTCACTCTGGAAGCTGGTGTCAGCAAAGGCCTCAATCTGCAGGTATTTTCCGCCATACAGCAAGAACATCTCCTTAGTCCTTCTCAGGTACTTGAGAATGTTCTTTACTGCTATCCAATTTTTCTCCCCAGGGTTTGACTGATACCTGCTTACCACACTCAGTGCATAAGCCACATCCGGTCTGGTACACAACATCGCATACATTATAGAGCCTACCGCAGAAGCGTAGGGTATAATAGACATGCGATCCCTCTCCAAATCAGTCTTGGGAGACATCTCTTTGGAGAGGGTGATCCCGTGACAAGCCGGTAGATTACCGCGCTTGGAATCTTCCATACTGAATCTCTTTAGTATGGCGTCGATGTACCTGGACTGCGAAAGTCCTAATATTCTCTTGGATCTGTCACGGTAGATCCGGATACCCAGAATGTATGAGGCATCACCCAGGTCTTTCATGGAGAACCTGTGTGACAAGAACCCCTTGACAGATTGTAGCATAGGAATGTCATTTCCTATTAAGAGAATGTCATCCATGTATAAAACGAGGAATACTACAGTTCTCGCTATAAATCTACAATAGATGCATGGTTCATCTGGATTTTTAATAAATCCAAATTCCTTGACCGTCTCATCAAAACAGATGTTCCAACTCCGCGAAGCCTGCTTTAGTCCATAAATGGACTTAAGCAACTTGCACACCTTCCTGCTGCTCCCACTCTGAATGAAACCCTCTGGCTGGTCCATATAGACGCACTCTTCTAAATGTCCATTTAGAAAAGTTGTCTTCACGTCCATATGCTAAATCTCATAATCGTGGAAGGCAGCAATGGCAAGAAGGATCCGAATGGATTTCAGCATAGCTACTGGAGAGAAGGTTTCGTCATAGTCCAAACCAGGCCGCTGACGAAAACCCTTTGCAACCAGTCTAGCTTTATAGGTCTCAACCTGTCCATCTACACCAATCTTCCTTTTGAAGATCCACTTGCATCCTACAGGTTTTAACCCCTCTGGAGCAATGTCCAACGTCCATACTTTGTTGGTGTACATGGACTCCATTTCGGTCCGCATTGCATCCAGCCATTTTACCGAGTCGACGCTCTGAATGGCTTGCTGGAAGCTAGTAGGATCATCACAATCTATGATGCAGTCCTCTCTATCCCCGTCAATGAGAAAACCATAGTATCTCTCGGGCGGATGAGACTGCCTACTACTCCTGTGGAGCGGCGTGGGAATGTCCTGATCTTTCGAACCCTCTGGTTCCACTAAGCTTTCAGTAATAGCTTGTGGTTCTGGAATTTCTTCCAGTTCTATTGCGCTCCCACTTATTTCTTTTTCTAAGAACTGATGTTCCAGAAAATGGGCACTACGAGAAACAATGACTTTTTGTTCCTCTGCGTAATAGAATAGATACCCCCTGGAGTTCTTTGGGTATCCCACAAACTTGCACAGTACTGAGCGTGCCTCGAGCTTGTCCGTATGCTGCTTTTTGACATAAGCTGGATATCCCCAAATCTTCAGGTATTGAAGATAGGGTTTCTTCCCACTCCATAACTCATATGGTGTGGTAGGCACAGTCTTAGTGAGAACTCGGTTCAAAAGGTATGCAGCTGATTCTAGCGCATATCCCCAGAACAATCGCGGCAACTCAGCGTTACTCATCATGGACCGTACCATATCCAATAGGGTTCGGTTCCGTCTCTCCGATACACCGTTATGTTGCGGAGTGTATGGAGGAGTAAGCTGAGAGAGAATTCCATTCTCTTTTAAGTAACCCAGGAACTCGGCACTCAAGTATTCACCACCTCGATCAGATCTCAATGCCTTGATACTTTTGCCGGTTTGTTTTTCTACTTCATTCTTATATTCCTGGAACTTTTCAAAAGCTTCGGATTTATGCTTTATTAAGAAGACATGTCCGAACCTTGAGAAATCATTCGTAAAAGTAATGAAGTAAGAATAACTGCTTCATGCATGTGTAGACATTGGACCGCACACGTCACTGTGTACGAGTCCCAAGAGCTCGCTCGTTCTTACTCCGTGTCCAGTGAACGGAGTCTTTGTCATCTTTCCTTTGAGACAGGATTGACAAGTTGCATAAGATTGATATTCGAACGGATCCAAATATCCTTCTGCATGTAACTTAGTCAACCTTCTCTCATTGATGTGACCCAGTCTAAAAGGCCATAAGAAAGTTTTATTGATTTCTGGAGACATTCTTTTGTGTGTATTCTGGACATTGAAAATCTATGGTTGGTTTAACACGTATATACCGTTGTTCAATGTACCTGACCCAATCAAAACTTGATTAAGGTGAATGTTCACTACATTACTTACAAATGCAAATTCATAACCTTCTTTAGATAATAAAGATACAGAAATGATATTACAGGTTGCATTTGGTACATAATAACAACTACGCAAAACCAAAAGGTGTCCATCCGACAATCCCAGGTGATAGTCCCCCACGGCCTCAGCATCCATGCTAGCATCGTTTGCAACTCTGAGGGTCATGTCACCTGCCTTCAAAACTCTAGGCTTTCTCAACGCCCGCAAAGAATTACAGATATGAGATCCTGATCCGGTATCCAATACCCAGGATGTAGAGTTTATTGATAGACAGTTTTCAATAACATACACACCTGAAGCTGAAGCTGCAACTCGCTTCAAATCCTGTGTTCTGGCTTTCCGAGCCTTGCAATCCTGTTTCCAGTGACCACTTTTGTGACAATAGAAGCATTCTTCCTTCCCCACCAGCTTTCCTACTATCTTTGTTGCTTTTCCTTTTCCCTTCGTATCCACTTTACTGACACCGCCTCTTGGTTTGGCGGGGGCTTTCTTCTTCTTACCCTTGGCTTTCGCCCTAGATCTAGAAGAGGAAGATCTTCCTACAAACAAAGTGGATGTCTCCCTACCTTTCTGTAGGGTGCCCTCAGCACTTCTCAACATGTTCAGAAGTTCGGAAAGTTCAACCTCCTTTCCTTGCATGTTGATGTTAAGAATAAACTGGGCGTAAGTGGAAGGAAGGGACATGAGAATCAAATCAGTATATAGTTCATTCTCCAATGTGGTCCCAAGGTCCGCGAGCTCCTCAATGTAGCCAATCATCTTAAGCACGTGTTCCGCTACCGATGATCCGACGGCCAACCTTTCCGAAAATAGCTTCTTCGACACTTCGTATATTACGATACGAGACTGCTCTCCATACAGTTCTTTTGTATGGAGAAATATGGACTCTAAGTCCATATTCTCGTGCCTCCTCTGATGTTCGTTGTCCATCGAGGCTAGTACGAGGCATTTGGCCTTCGCGCAATCTATTTCCCAGGTCTTGTAGATTTCCCTATCTACGACACTGGTTTTGGGACCTGGGACAGGGGGAGCTTTGGTGGTAAGGACGTACCCCAACTTGTCGTAAGTGATTGCCATCTTGACATTCATGAGCCAATCTTTGTAGTTTGGCCCTGTCAATATGTTTTTATCTAGTAATAACTTAAGTCCGGTCATGTTGAATGGTGGCTGCAATTAGGAGAGAGAAAAGAAACACTTTAGCATGATGCTCTTGCAAGTTTAGAGTGGATTTTAATTTGTCTAAACTGGATGGCTCCCACTGTCTCTCGAATCCCTTCTACAACCGTAAAGAAAGGATTAGTCAGGATCAATCCCACCGTACAATACTTGCTTAACCGTTCATCCAGGCCAGTGTCGGTACTTCGAGGGAGGTTTTCCAACGCTTTCGCGAAGTTCCTTAATTAAGTAACCTCTTTTCCCTGTGGGCGTAGCCCCGCTAACACCTTTCTAGACACCTACTAGGTTTATAGCATTGATCGTTAAGTGAGAGTTTTCCCGAGGAGTAGCATTGTCATGACCCAAAAATACGGAACATGACCGGCACTTAAACTACGAACGTCTCGAGGCGTACGTAATCTAAGTAAACCGAAAACCCAGAAATCCAAACCAAGGAAATAGTAGAGTGCAGGAAAAACCAACTTAAAGCAAGTAATTTCAATAGCATAAGCCGAATTATGCGGTTTTTAAAACATCAAAAATTTACTGAAAATTTCGGCAGAGTCTCCTTTGTAAATACTGGCCCCCAAACGGGATACAACATGAATAGTATACGAAATCAAGAAAAGGGCATCCCCAAGCGGGAGCTAGCTCTTCGTCAATCGACGGTCACAACCACACAAACAATATGATATACAACGCCAACGGCGAGGATCAAAACTGAAAAGGAAACTCAAAACCACCAGAAATATAACGAGCGACTCTACGGTCGAAAGAATAACCAACACTGGTCTCTATCTCAATAAATACATGTTTGGTTGATGGAACTTCTAGATACAACTGAATAATAATATACAAGATATAAAGATGGGTGAGATACAAATAACCCACCTACTAGCAAGCCACCCGGAATGGAAATAGTGCCAGTAAAGCCGTAATGAAACCTGTACGGCAAACCTGCAAGAAACTGGGGCACAACGGGGGTGAGTTGCCAACTCGTGAATAGAAAAACATCTACGCACAGAAATCGCATAAATAATACAACCTAGGTCAATGATCATAATATATCCTCAAATATATGTATAACAGGCAGCCTATGACAATGTCTAGGGTAATATCTAACCCGAGTGTAATCACATGTGCCCATGTCAGTGCCTCCGGTAGCAATATATCATATGAGTGAGGTATGAATGCATGAAAACAACATACATGTAAATGAAGAAACTGTTTTCATAAATTAGTGAGATTTCCTTTGTATTTTTTTCAAATGAGGTATCAAAACTGAAATCAACACCAACGGTGTCTAGCATCGACACAAAACATAAATCTCAATGTCTAAATCACAATATCTAGGGCGCCGCCAGTCCAGACCGGCCCCTACCATCCATCTCAAGACCACGACGGTATCCTCCGGATATCCGACGCGTCGAGTAATATCACCGGTAGGTAGTCTCCCCCTGCCAGGCTCATCGTCATCACCACGAGCTTCTTGCCGCGGGGTACCTTACCGGGTCTACCATGTACCCGAATCGGTTCCATCACTCCTCGAACTCGGGTCTCACATGTCGCTCTTAGCACCGAGAAAACACATGGTGGACGCACTGAAATATCATATCCAGGGTAACCGGGTTTTTAAAACAATTACATATTCTCTTTTGAAATCTCCACGGTTCCCAAATCCAGAAATATCAAGGAAATCCGAGTCCAAAACCTCAATAACACATAAACTGGTGAATAAAGGCATGAGAATCCATGCGTGCGGTATAACAAGGAATAAAAATATGCATGAAGTAGCAAGTAATAACTGAAATGTCTAATATGGCATATAAGGAAAGTACACTAATATCATGTCAAAACTACTAGCTAACAAGCTAAGTCAAGCAAATATATTCTCTAAAGTGTACGTGACATGGCAATTACCGATGAAGATGTGTGTGAGCCGGCAAGTAGGTGTACGTGGTACATACGCATCATCGGTAATGGTGCTGGTGTCCTAACAGCATGATCTTAATAATGAAATATGCAGCAAAATAAATATGCGAGGCAGAGCGAACAGCAAAAATGTGCGGGAGCTGAATACTAGACACAACGATAACTAATCTGCAATAATCTAATATAAGTCCTACGACTGGTGCCTTTTGAAATAACACAAATCATGGGGTTTTGAAAATAGGGGCTACGGTGTTTTTATGAAAAGATACGTCGTTTTTGAAATATCTGTAGATTCCCTTAAGTTGTCTTTAAAAATGGCCACGATTCGTTAGTTTTTGAAATAGGTAAGAAGTCTAATCTAATCTAACAACTACACTAAACTATACGGCTGAACTAACAAGCTGAACTACAGGTAAGGAAACCTCCTATTATCTGAGTCGATACATATACATACCTGTATATGTATAGTCGGTGATCCCGCCTCAATAATATCATATCCGATACCATATCTATAATCAGGCATCCCAAGTCAAGAGTGCGGATCAATCATCAATATAGCTCGTACATAAATCCGTCGTACGGCATCCCAATCGGGTACGGGTCAATATCACATTCATCATACTATTCACCTGGTATCCTCTTTATCAAATATTATGATCGGGGTACTGATCTACGTCTAGTACCATACTGATACCGCCTACGTATGCATGGACGTGTGTGAAACACTACGTCAAGGACCCGCTACAACGTCATGTCGTATCTAAGATACGAACCCTGCTATATCACCGATCTCACGGCCTCAAATCAAATCTCATCGACTCAGCTCAATCCCAAGTATCATCCTCAATCCGTATGTGAACACAAAGTCCCATACCCATGTGAACACATAACTATAAAGAATCCCATGAGTACATATCAATAGGAATGTATACAAGTATGTATGTGTGTATGTGTAGTGCAACACTACCCTAGGGTTCGCAACACTAAAAATAGTCCAACACACCAATATCCATCCTAAGCATCGTTATTAATCCTAAATAACATATAATAATTGTTGGTGTGTATACGCATATGTATACACCACCACGGACTGCGGAGGTGCTATACGCCATCTACCCGACTTCTCCCCGTAGATATAAATCTACTCACCTGGTCCTCGCTAGCCGGTGCCGACGTCGCCACGCGCTTGCTTGTCGTCTCGAAGTCCACATGGGGTACCTACATATCATAACGCACCATATCTCATTAAAATCCGACTCATGATCAAAACGACGCACGAAACCCACATAGGTCAAAACCTATGGTTGCTTTCACAAATCAACCCAAAAACCCTCGACGTCGGCGTACAACCGCCAAACCATCGAGAAAAACCCAAATACACTCATTTGCACATTCACGAACACTAATTTTAATATAAACTAGGTTAAAACTCACAAAAACGCCAATTTGACTCAAAAAGTCATTTTTCCGAAAATCTAGCAAGCACAATTCGCCGTTTTTGTACAAAACACGATATTTAAATAAATGTAGCGGCCAATATATTTATTAAATATCTTAAATAAGTCATAAAAACCATTTCCATAATTTAAACTCATAAATTTGCATAATTTTCAAAAACTCTAGTTAGCAAAAACAAAACTTAATTTAGACATTTCCATGCAACAATATGAAATTTAACAACTAAATTACTTTCTACAAATTCTAAGATGGTAAGCCACCCATCACAACCATACACCAATTCACAATAACCTAACCTGCATTCAAACCCTTTTCTTGAATTCCAAAACGTGCAATTAAACTCACATATCCAAATAACACTTAAATAAATTAGCTTAAGAAATTAGTAACAATTTAAGCAACAAAAATGTTTAGAAATATACCCAAAAGCATATGAAAATCCACAAGCATCCATGGCACTCCAAAATGCTCTCTTTTCACAAGGATCCATGCTTGAAATGCTAAGGAATAATGGGTAAGTGTTGGATTTGGAAAAAAGCTTTGAAATTGTATGGATTTTGAAGCCTTTTTTATGGATTTTTGAAGCAAAAATGGAGTGAGAACCTGGGGAGGGGGGGCTGCTGCTAAGGGATCAGTTTCGGCCAGATTTTGGGGGGAGTGGGTGAGTGAGGAGAGAGAGTGAGGTAGGGAAAGTTGTTTCAAGTCAAAGTCAACTCAATTTATATCATTTTCTACTCTTTTCTTTTCTTTTCTTTTCCTTTACTTTCCTTTGCAAACCAAGTGGGGAAAAAGTGAGGGCTGCTGAATTTGGCTAAGGGGAGGAGTAAGTGGGGGTGTGTGGGTGTGGGTACGGGTGTGGGGTGATGAAAAATGATAAATACAATACCCCAAGCATCCATTTACGCTAAAAAAAGCCTTTTTTCTTCAATAATTTCTAAACCGTTTTGGCAAATGATTTCGTTCCAAAAATCACATAATAAAATTTTATTTAATGTTTTATGGTGCACAAAATTTGTTTCAACTCATTCCGATTTGTAATTTTCCCTAATTAAATGTATTAGTGACAGCTTAAAATAATAATAAAATAATATTTTTTTCAGGAAATTTGAAATTTCACCAGCGGCTCAATAAACACCAAATAATAGCAATTACATAGCTAGAATATGTATATTTAATTTTTATAATAAGATATTTGCATTTTGACTTTTTATAGAAAACCCCCTTATTTTACCGATTTTTCGAAATTTCACCGAAACGATTTTCAAAGCGTTACAATATTCCCCCCTTAAAGAAATTCGGTCCCCGAATTTAAATTCAAACTCCCCCAAATACTAAAACATCTAAGAAAACCCATCAACTCGTCGGGGCTCCGAAATTGTAAATATATAAAACAAATCGTAGCGCAGCGCATGCGCTTGAAAAATGAGCATATAACTCAAATCAAAACTCCGTCAAGCATCCCGCAATCATCGGAGTCATGGAGAAGACATCAATGCCAAATCCAAATCAAAACCAATATGACATAACTCGAAACTATACATGTAAATATCGAATCTATATCTGTAAGTATCTGAAGGAAATGCATGCCAAATCTCTTTAAGTCGCTGTGCAACGCGTATAACACTGCACAGTGGCGGACGTCTATCATAAGAAAATAACATTATACATATATACCTTTGTTTAAAATGTACGTTCCGCCGTTTTGGAAACAATTTAGAAGGGTCTCCTTGTTTTAAACATTTCGTGTCATATCAGACACGTAGGTAAATACTGAGGCTATAGCTCGCTTTTTGGAAATCCCTTCAATAACTATCAATGCATGCAAAATATATTACTGTCCTCTGACTAGTCCTGCTCAGTACGAAAACACATAGCAATATCATAAAAATGTACTGCTCTATACGAAATCAATCCTAAAATATGCACATGAATGCTACGAGCGTCTGGTGCACACGGAAATCAAAATCAATGAATGTGCCATACATGCGCACAGAAACAACATCTAAGTGCATCGGGTGTGCACGAAACATCTGTCGTAGGCAACATGTGTGCCTGACAGCAAAATCAGGTGCATCTGACATGCACGAAAAATCTCGATTTAGTGCATCTGGTGTGCACCAAAATAGCATCTCAAGACATGCGCTCAACATACGCGAAAATCCAAATCAGGTGCATCCATCGTGCACGAAATCATGAAATCCAATATCAAGCACTGAACGTGCGCAAAATCAATTAGGTGCACAAGGTGCACAAAACAAATATCGAGTATCATAATCGAAATCAAAGTCCAGTGCATCTAAGTGCACAAAAGGCGTATCACTGCACTGCAAGCATATATAAACTATACAGAGTGCAGGAACGAAATCGTGTGCGTGCATACGCACAAAATCAACTCAAATGTCTGAAACCGTAAAATCACAAACATGTGAAACCCAAGCACGAAAACGATATCAAGTGCAACACTGTGCAAGAATCGTAAATTCTCAATCATCAAAATCAAATCATGCGAATAAATCACCCAAAACATCGAAATCGATAATGGCGGAATAGTACCGCTCAAGTGCATCCTCTAAGAATCTCGGGCCAACTGTCGCGGTCACTAGTGGGACGTCTCGTCGATGATCATGGACTCTGGCCTGCTGGTGTGCGTAACAATGACCACTCCTGGGTCAAGATCTCCACTGTGAATTACCAATCTCTCGGTCCATCGGCGCATCGGCCTTGTCAGGTGTGCTAACGGGGATGATCCCATTCTGGCACTTCTCTGGTCATCTCTCGGTCAATCATTGCGACCACTCATAAGACAGCATATCACTGGCGTCGGCCTCTGGCTCTCTGAATGTACGTGACACATCTGATCCTGGGTGCAAGTAGCATTGCAGCAGTGTCCTGGAAGGAATCCTGCTTACGGTCTCTTCCATGTCTCGTCTCTGCCAACTGTCCGGAAGTCGTTGTCCTTTCCTATATCTGCATCTTGCTCCGGAACGGCTGCATACCCATCGCGACTCCTTCTGGAAGGTATATCCAGTACTCTGCCTTGGCATGCGTATCGCATCTCTGATGTCGGCGGAGTGGAACGTCGTCTTATCCGGATCATGTACGGACCTCTTTACTCCACTTTCTCTAATGTCGACTGCTTCGGAATCGTCTCATCATGGCTATATGGACTGAGCTCCAACGGCTATCCTCGTATCTGGAGTCTCCCAAGAAATGAATCTCACCACCTAGCATCCGAATTAAGTCGAGCCATCCGACCGAGTCGTCAAAACCTCATAATCCCCCAAGAGCTCAACATCTTGGGCACAGTTTAATAGTATCGAGTACATACCACAGCATCGGTGGTCCAGCCATAGAAGGGCAAACCCAAGCCTCACTAATGGCACCGTAGAACTGCCGCAAACCCGAAGGTTCAAAGGTTTTCACACGGTCATTAAGTCGAGTTAGGGTTTCATTCTTCTAGAGGGACCATAGAATTGCCTGCATGTCTTTCCGACTACTTAAAACTTGGAATAATAGGTTTCTGACATTCGATCGTCTCTGTCGACTCTCAACGTCTCCGCGTGAAATCGTCTCCAGCTGGAATCAATCTATCTGATGACCTCTCACCGGGTAGGCGAACGAACCACATGTCCTAGTCATTCATCCTCGGGTGACTAGCGACCTTCTATCATCTCTTAGTACAATCTGTACTGCAATAGCTCCAATATATGGGGCGATATCTCGTCGCTCGCAGCAACAACTGGCTCACTCGTCTGCATGCTGAACGGTGCCTCAATCATCAGGAGTAAGCAACACACCAACGGTCATCAAAATCTGGCTGGCCTCTGTCAGTGGCTCAATCCTCTAGTGTCGATCAGCACATCCGAGTAACCTCATAAAGGCGATCCGCCAAACGCTCGCGGCGCGGAAACACAGTAAAAAGACACCTCTCTGCAATCGTGTGTCGCCGGAATTTCGCCCTGGTCAGTCCTCGTTCGTGACGATCTTGTGCTGACCGCAACTCTAGCCGTAGCTCTCCCTGCCGGTAACCGTAGCAGCAGAACCAAACTGGTACCGATGAGGCTAGATCAGGAAGGAATATAATACTGAACAAGGAAATGTACATCCTAAGGCTTCATAAGTGGAGTGGCGTGTCGTAAATATTCCGCGGAACATACCAACGATACGTCACTCTACTTTAGTCACCTATTCCATCAACCAAGGGTCATCCTACGCTCCGAAGGTAAAACCTAACGCTCTGATACCAACTTTGTCACGACCCGAAAATACGGAACATGACCGGGAGTTAAACTACGAACGTCTCGAGGCGTACGTAATCTAAGTAAACCGAAAACCCAGAAATCCAAACCAAGGAAATAGTAGAGTGCAGGAAAAACCAACTTAAAGCAAGTAATTTCAATAGCATAAGCCGAATTATGCGGTTTTTAAAACATCAAAAATTTACTGAAAATTTCGGCAGGGTCTCCTTTGTAAATACTGGCCCCCAAATGGGATACAACATGAATAGTATATGAAATCAAGAAAAGGGCATCCCCAAGCGGGAGCTAGCTCTTCGTCAATCGACGGTCACAACCACACAAACAATATGATATACAACGCCAACGGCGAGGATCAAAACTCAAAAGGAAACTCAAAACCACCAGAAATATAACGAGCGACTCTACGGTCGAAAGAATAACCAACACTGGTCTCTATCTCAATAAATACATGTTTGGTTGATGGAACTTGTAGATACAACTGAATAATAATATACAAGATATAAAGATGGGTGAGATACAAATAACCCACCTACTAGTAAGCCACCCGGAATGGAAATAGTGCCAGCAAAGCCGTAATGAAACCTGTACGGCAAACCTGCAAAAAACTGGGGCACAACGGGGGTGAGTTGCCAACTCGTGAATAGAAAAACATCTACGCACAGAAATCGCATAAATAACACAACCTAGGTCAATGATCATAATATATCCTCAAATATATGTATAACATGCAGCCTATGACAATGTCTAGGGTAATATCTAACCCGAGTGTAATCACATGTGCCCGTGTCAGTGCCTCAGGTAGCAATATATCATATGAGTGAGGTATGAATGCATGAAAACAGCATACATGTAAATGAAGAAACTGTTTTCATAAATTAGTGAGATTTCCTTTGTATTTTTTTCAAATGAGGTATCATAACTGAAATCAACACCAACGGTGTCTAGCATCGATACAAAACATAAATCTCAATGTCTAAATCACAATATCTAGGGCGCCGCCAGTCCAGACCGGCCCCTACCATCCATCTCAAGACCACGACGGTATACTCCGGATATCCGACGCGTCGGGTAATATCACCGGTAGGTAGTCTCCCCCTGCCAGGCTCATCGTCATCACCACGAGCTTCTTGCCCCGGGGACCTTACCGGGTCCACCATGTACCCGAAACGGTTCCTCCACTCCTCGAACTCGGGTCTCATATGTTGCTCTCAGCACCGAGAAAACACATGGTGGACGCACTGAAATATCATATCCAGGGTAACCGGGTTTTTAAAACAATTACATATTCTCTTTTGAAATCTCCACGGTTCCCAAATCCAGAAATATCAAGGAAATCCGTATCTAAAACCTCAATAGCACATAAACTGGTGAATAAAGGCATGAGAATCCATGCGTGCGGTATAACAAGGAATAACAATATGCATGAAGTAGCAAGTAATAACTCAAATGTCTAATATGGCATATAAGGAAAGTACACTAATATCATGTCAAAACTACTAGCTAACAAGCTAAGTCAAGCAAATATATTCTCTAAAGTGTACGTGACATGGCAATTACCGATGAAGATGTGTGTGAGCCGGCAAGTAGGTGTACGTGGTACATACGCATCATCGGTAATGGTGCTGGTGTCCTAACAGCATGATATCAATAATGAAATATGCAGCAAAATAAATATGCGAGGCAGAGCGAACAGCAAAAATGTGCGGGAGCTGAATACTAGACACAACGATAACTAATCTGCAATAATCTAATATAAGTCCTACGACTGGTGCCTTTTGAAATAACACGAATCATGGGGTTTTGAAAATAGGGGCTACGGTGTTTTTATGAAAAGATACGTCGTTTTTGAAATATCCGTAGATTCCCTTAAGCTGTCTTTAAAAATGCCCACGATTCGTTAGTTTTTGAAATAGGTAAGAAGCCTAATCTAATCTAACAACTACACTAAACTATACGGCTGAACTAACAAGCTGAACTACAGGTAAGGAAACCGCCTATCATCTGAGTCGATACATATACATACCTGTATATGTATAGTCGGTGATCCCGCCTCAATAATATCATATCCGATACCATATCTATAATCAGGCATCCCAAGTCAAGAGTGCGGATCAATCATAAATATAGCTCGTACGTAAATCCGTCGTACGGCATCCCAATCGGGTACGGGTCAATATCATATTCATCATACTATTCACCTGGTATCCTCTTTATCAAATATTATGATCGGGGTACTGATCTACGTCTAGTACCATACTGATACCGCCTACGTATGCATGGACGTGTGTGGAACACTATGTCAAGGACCCGTTACAACGTCATGTCGTATCTAAGATACGAACCCTGCTATATCACCGATCTCACGGCCTCAATTCAAATCTCATCGACTCAGCTCAATCCCAAGTATCATCCTCAATCCGTTCGTAAACATATAGTCCCATACCCATGTGAACACATAACTATAAAGAATCCCATGAGTACATATAATTAGGAATGTATGCAAGTATGTATGTGTGTATGTGTAGTGCAACACTACCCTAGGGTTCGCAACACTAAATATAGTCCAACACACCAATATCCATCCTAAGCATCGTTATTAATCCTAAATAACATATAATAATTGTTGGTGTGTATACGCATCTGTATACACCACCACGGACTGCGGAGGTGCTATACGCCATCTACCCGACTTCTCCCCGTAGATATAAATCTACTCACCTGGTCCTCGCTAGCCGGTGCCGACGTCGCCACGCGCTTGCTTGTCGTCTCGAAGTTTACATGGGGTACCTACATATCATAACGCACCATATCTCATTAAAATCCGACTCATGATCGAAACGACGCACGAATCCCACATAGGTCAAAACCTATGGTTGCTTTCACAAATCAACCCAAAAACCCTCGACGTCGGCGTACAACCGCCAAACCATCGAGAAAAACCCAAATACACTCATTTGCACATTCACGAACACTAATTTTAATATAAACTAGGTTAAAACTCACAAAAACGCCAATTTCACTCAAAAAGTCATTTTTCCGAAAATCTAGCAAGCACAATCCGCCGTTTTTGTACAAAACACGATGTTTAAATGAATGTAGCGGCCAATATATTTATTAAATATCTTAAATAAGTCATAAAAACCATTTCCAAAATTTAAACTGATAAATTTGCATAATTTTTAAAGACTCTAGTTAGCAAAAACAAAACTTAATTTAGACATTACCATGCAACAATATGAAATTTAACTACTAAATTACTTTCTACAAATTCTAAGATGGTAAGCTACCCATCACAACCATACACCAATTCACAATAACCTAACCTGCATTCAAACCCTTTTCTTGAATTCCAAAACGTACAATTAAACTCACATATCCAAATAACACTTAAATAAATTAGCTTAAGAAATTAGTAACAATTTAAGCAACAAAAATGTTTAGAAATATATCCAAAAGCATATGAAGATCCACAAGCATCCATGGCACTCCAAAATGCTCTCTTTTCACAAGGATCCATGCTTGAAATGCTAAGGAATAATGGGTAAGTGTTGGATTTGGAAAAAAGCTTTGAAATTGTATGGATTTTCAAGCTTTTTTTATGGATTTTTGAAGCAAAAATGGAGTGAGAACTTGGGGAGG
Organism: Agapanthus africanus; assembly: GCA_030015575.1. Lineage (NCBI taxonomy): Eukaryota > Viridiplantae > Streptophyta > Magnoliopsida > Asparagales > Amaryllidaceae > Agapanthus > Agapanthus africanus. Next base: position 466,761,439 of record CM057339.1, on the reverse strand, counting down.
GGGGGCTGCTGCTAAGGGATCAGTTTCGGCCAGATTTTGGGGGGAGTGGGTGAGTGAGGAGAGAGAGTGAGGTGGGGAAAGTTGTTTCAAGTCAAAGTCAACTCAATTTATATCATTTTCTATTCTTTTCTTTTCTTTTCTTTTCCTTTTCTTTCCTTTGCAAACCAAGTGGGGAAAAAGTGAGGGCTGCTGAATTTGGCTAAGGGGAGGAGTAAGTGGGGGTGTGTGGGTGTGGGTACGGGTGTGGGGTGATGAAAAATGATAAATACAATACCCCAAGCATCCATTTACGCTAAAAAAAGCCTTTTTTCTTCAATAATTTCTAAACCGTTTTGGCAAATGATTTCGTTCCAAAAACCACATAATAAAATTTTATTTAATGTTTTATTATGCACAAAATTTGTTTCAACTCATTCCGATTTGTAATTTTCCCTAATTAAATGTATTAGTGACGGCTTAAAATAATAATAAAATAATATTTTTTTCAGGAAATTTGAAATTTCACCAGCGGCTCAATAAACACCAAATAATAGCAATTACATAGCTAGAATATGTATATTTAATTTTTATAATAAGATATTTGCATTTTGACTTTTTACAGAAAACCCCCTTATTTTACCGATTTTTCGAAATTTCACCGAAACGATTTTCAAAGTGTTACAAGCATATACTCACAGTAGGATCGGGATCCAAATATCATCGCATGATAAAACCGAAGGAATCCTACCAGAACTATCACACTCCAAATGGTATGCAGCGCTAGCAAGTTTCAGTACTTATGAAACTCCCGATGTGGATTTTTGCCCCTTGCTCTTAAGGCCTTGGCGTGAGGTCAAAATGTTATAAGTCACATGTCAAGTTCTTCCCATCATTATCCTGGTTAATTTGAACCCACCCGTACGTACCTTTGACGTAGGCCAAAATGGCAGTACGAATGTCTCAAACCAACGCATTCTATCTATGCAACAGATAAATATCCGGCAGCTACCAATCACTATGCCTTGACGTGAGGTCAAAATACATAGCTTGAATACTACCGAATATTTAACTGAAATGATGGAGGGCTACGGATGATTTTGGCGAAACCGTGAACGTAGTGAACTTGATATAATCGATGGAACGAGATAGCTTTTAAAAGGAGTGGTTCAAGCTCCGAATTTAAAAGTTTAGTTTTGAAAAGAACCGAGTGGTTTTTGAAGTGTTCCAATCGAATTTTACTTGGTTTATTTTCTTGCATTAGTTCTTTTAATGCGTCCCATCATTTAATCCTACCATTGCAGAAAACAACCAAAATATGACGTACGCTTATGCCATTCACATTCGCCACGGGGCCCCGTCATCACCCGTTAGGTTACTTAACTAACGACAGAGCGGGGGCTGGGCTAGCGCGGCTGTAAAACATAAGCAATGCCTAAATAGTTATCATATAGAAATATATAGCAATGATAGACATTACAGATCATAGATGAATACAATGGATATACTAGGAATCCGCAATCCGTTCGAGCCTGCAACGAAAAGCGGATTACACGGTCGCGGTGAATAGCCAATACCCCACCCAAGACCCCTACCGGTGCGGCAAACTACCCGCCAAGTACCCGAAGCGAAGCAACCTCTCTCAACACCGTGAGTAGGCCACTCGGCACTTCGAGATACCCGGTAGTTTGTGCACCCCCTCCATGGGTTTATCCTAGGAGCAAAAACAGTAAAAAGAATTATACAATGACGGCTACAACCCCGACCCGGTTGTGCGGCCATACAAATAATAATATTACATCAATTTACATATTACAATGAATGAAAGAAAAAGCAACACTCATCTCACATCCACCCCGGCTATTCATCCGCGACAATCCAACCTATTCATATACACATACCAGCATCAGTCACAGATCACAGATATGTATAACCCCGACTAATCGACATATAGCGATTAGCCGACGTTCAATACATATAAACATCACAGATATAACCTTTATAGTCATAGTGTATTGAAGTTCGGAAAAAATACGGATTTATAGGCCCCCAAAAACAAATTTCTATTCTGGAAAATCGGGCACATATAAACCATCTTAAAAATCATAAAACCAAGCCAGAAAGACACTGCACCAAAATCGACCAAGAGAGGAGCCAAGACGGCCGCGGTTCCGCGGCAATAGCTTGCTATTGCCGTGGAACCGCGGCTCATTGGTCGAGTCACTGGATCGTATTTGGTGGCTTTCTTCACAAAACCCTGAGATGATTTTAGGTGTATGATATATTTTGTTTTGACCAGAAAAAATTTTAACAGAAACTTAGGGTTTTTAAAACTCGGTTTTTCGATTTTTCCGATTCGATCTTCGATACACTCTACTACCTAGCTAGTTTATGTTTAGTTAGGCTTTGATACCACTGTAAGTCCACGTTGCCCACCCCGGTGCTTGCGGCGAGGCGGAAAACAGAATAAAAAACGGATTTTTATGAGCTTAGGCAACATGGACTAGACTTTGAAGGATCTTTGCTAAACAAAAACAGGCTAAAGCTAACTAGAAACTAGCTAAGTGTTAGAAAGGTTATACCTTGGGCTCTAAGTCCTTCTCTCCTTGCTCCTTGGAGTGGTGGAAGGAGGTCACCTTGGTCGCCTTCTCACGTCGAAGAAAGATCCACCCGAAAGCCTCAACCTTTGGCTTCAACTCCAAGCTAGAAGTAACTAGGGTGCAAGAAGTGCTAATCCTTGAACCCTAGATGAGAGTAGAGATTATCAAGAGAGGGTTTTTCTCAGGCTCAAGTGTTTCTCAACACATGAGAGGGGAGAGCTTGAGGGAGAGGAAGAACAAGAGAGAGAAAAGGAATGATAGAATGAGAGAATAATATGAAACATTCTCTCATATATGTGAATTATTGTAATTAGATAATTAGCTAGATAATTATCATGGCCAATCAAGACATGACCATTATCATTTCATTTTTAATGCAATTTGCAAGGATCAAAGAGCATCTTCCAAATGAAATGATGATGGTCAAAGTGTCAACCTAGGTCAACAAGTCAAGGAGGTCAAATGGTCAACAACCATAACCATGCACAATTATTAAACTAATATCAATTAACAATAATACACACATAAGCATTAGGGTTAATAAAATGACAATGGTCTTTAACCCAAATCAAAGTCCCCTCCCTCTGTCTCAAGCAACTGTCCATACGCACCCGTATTCGTGATCCGAGGAACATGAATACAATGAGAAAAACCAATCCCAAATCATATACTAGGATCTGGCTTAAACCAAAGCCCGCTAGTATAAGCTGTCCGGACAGCAAACGTGCACAAGTGTGTGGATGTGAACGAACCCTGTCGCAAAACCATGCGACCTCTACTCATTTTGCCTAAAGACGAATAGCTCTCTGTGTGGGACTCTAAAGACTCCACACTACGCTGGCAGTGGGTTTAACCACAGACCGCAAGCGGCACTAGCTGTACGTAACGGTCCCCAGGTAGATGTCGATAAGAAGACTGATGAGGTGAAACCCATCTGAACTCCTACTGAGCCTGTATGTGACAGTCTCCGTACAGTCCGGTCAGTTCGTCTGATACATCGCATGGCAGGCCTAGGGGGCGGTGAACGTCAGTCCCCTAATAGCGATACAAGTCGTGTCGGAATGTAGCCCAGAACACCCTGAGATAACACTGGAAACCTACCAGTATATCTCGCTTGCCCTGGCCTGGGACTACTCGTGTAATGGCTCTCCTGGACACAGCGCGATGTCAACCCCCAATACCGGGAGAGACGAATCCTGTCTAACCGTCACTGCCTCCAAGTGCTTCGGGACTGCACCCAAAAACTACCTGTTTGCACGACTCCTTTGAGCCGTGGTATGGTAGTAATCATAGTGCAGTGGGAACACACTCGAGGCGAAGTGACAGTGTCAAGTCAGCGGACTAAGCTGTACTCATGTCACCTGGGAATTGATTGTAAGCCCGCGGGGGCGCCCCGGCCGTCGATCGGACGCCGGAAACGCGGAAAACAAAAACTTTGCGAACTTTGCAAAACGGCACCACCACGGACTTTTTACCCGGATCGGTCCATTAACCTAGCTAGCTAGCAAAATAAAATACGGGTAGAGAAGTATACCAAGCGATCCGTGTCCTTCGGTCTTCGTCTCCACTCCGATCTCCTGCGGAATCTCCGTCACCTCCTCGCTCGTCGGAAAGGGGCACCACGTAGCCGGAATCTTTTACGGGATCCCGCCTCTTGACCGAGGCAACTCGGGCGCGAAGTTGGCTAGCCGACGCGTCCAAGGGTTGCTATAGAATAGTGTAGTAAACTTGTCTCTTGGGTTTTAGTTGAAGTTGCCTTGATGGAAGGAAAGAATGAAACTTGTGAGAAGGAGAAAAATGGAGCTCTCAAGTTTTCTTAGAATGAGATGAGAAGATTTTCCACACATATGAACCTCTCTCTCTCTCTCTCCACAAGATGTGGCCGGCCCCCCCAAGTAGGAATGAGATTGGAGAGAGAAAAAGAAAAACTCTCCAAGTATTATAATGTGAAAAAGAAATAAACTCAAAATGAAAATGGTCACAACCATTTCATATCTCATCAAAGTCCACTCACAAGAAAAGCAAATAAAATGACCATAAGAGAATATCATCATGAAGATAGTCTCATCATAAAGCCACATATGCAAGAAAGTCCTCCACTAAATGTTAATTGCAAACTTGCAATTAACACCCTCCATCAAGAAAGTCCGACCGAGAAGGAATGAAGGAAAACTGGCCGGAACGGAATGCAAACTGGAAACTTCAGAAAATCGATCCCGTAATAAATTACAGGAAAACCCCGCTACTGCAAATACATGCCCGCATTTGTATTCCCACTGAACACAAATGCAAAGAGACAAAACTACACTATCTAAAACTAGAATCCGGCTTAAGCCAAAGCCGGCTAGTAAAATCTGTCCGATCACGATGCGTGCAATACCGCACGTATCTGATCGAACCCTTCCATATCTCCATACGGCCTCTACAGCGTTTCGCCCGAAACTTGAGTAACTGTCTGTGTGGTGGACTCTAAAGACTCGTCAATACAATGGCTGTGGATTTAACCACTAGCACGTCAGAGGTATTAGCCATACGTGACGGGCCACCAGCTATTGACCAAAAGGGACGTCGATGAGCGAACTCATCCTGACACCCTACTGAGCCTGTCAGTGACAATATCCGTACAGTCCGGTCCGTTCGTCTATGAGCATCGCATGGCGGGCCTAGGGGGTTGGTAAAAGTCAGACCCCCAAAAGCGGTACAAGTCGTGTCGGAGTGTAGCCCAGAACACCCTGAGATACTACTGGAATACCTACCAGCAAATCTCCTGCCTTGGCCAAGGACTTTTCATGTTCTGGCTCTCCTAGACACAGCACGACCTCACCCCCAAACCGGGAGAGACGAACCCCTGAAGATCCGCTCACTGCCTCCATGTGGCTCGGGACTGTACCCAACTAAAACCTGTTTGCACGACTCCTTTGAGCCGTGGTAGGGTAGTAATCAAAGTACAGTGGGAACTCACACGAGTCAAATGACGATCTCAGGTCGATGAACTAACCTGTACACATGTCACCAGGGAACTGCTATCTGACGTCTGGTATAATCCCAACTAGCAGGTTCCCGGCGAGTCCTGTCCGGTGTACTCATAACCCAATGAGCACCTGTATACATCTTAGGTGAACCAACTGACACCAGTGGCTTGTGAGACCGGCCACCGCCCCTCGTCGGGGTCTCGACTGTATACACTAGTCTACTAATGGAGTATCGATGCCCTGTCTCTAAACTCCTACGACTAGGGACCATTTTAGGATGTGCTTATAGACCCCAGCTCCCACTTATATGATCGCCCTTATACTGCTGGTAGTCAAGCAAGAATCCTAAGGGCTCTATCAACGTGTAATAGCGACTCGTAAGATCACCTAAAGCAGTACACGATGATAAAGATAAACCAGATAGCATACTATCATCTCGAGTAAGATTGTCCTACCGGGATAGGTCCTCCCTCAATCATTGCAATCACGTGCCTGTGATCCAATAATTGACTCTGAGGGCACTATCTCCAACAATCTCCCACTTGCACTCAAAGCTAATTATTGCGATGTCGCATACTCACAGCCCGTGTGATACCGAACACCCAACTCCTCTACTAGTCAGTCTCACAAAGCTCGTTTGCGAGACTATTGCTTCCGAGGAATAGCCTCAGTGAGTGGATCCGCTTTGATGTTTCTTTCTATGTCTCTCTATATCTCAAGTTCGCGGAGAAAGCCATCTCCCAAAATGAGCAATACCTGTCTTAGAATGTCTGGATGTCTGATGGGACCTAGCTCATAAGTGAACTCCAAATCCAAACTTCTTAGACTGTATTGTCAACCGAACTTAATCAGTATCCTGCGCCATGCCTTCCCTCAGTATCCACCTGGACCACCTGTCCAAAATACTGCCCCTCGTTAGAGGGAAAACTATAACTCTGACAGCCACTCTGCCATCCAGGTCACCTTGGAAGCCTGGAATGATAACCGTCTCCTAAAGGAGGCTGCCGTTATCAATTCCCTAGAACATCAACTTATGTTCTAAAACTGCTTCCGACTGTTTCTCCAGGATTGGATCAATATCAACTTATTGCATCTACTGCAAGAACAACATCTGGTGTGGTACTTGACATCTCATGATTGACTCAATTGCCTAAGCAAGTGATCTGCCAATCATGAGTATCCCTCTCCCCTTTAGTCTATAAGACACCTTTAGAGAGGGTGACTCCATCAACTGCAGGTGCACTACCGTGCCAGGAGTCGTCCATTCTAAATACTCATAGAATGCTGTCAAGGTACCCAGATTGGGAAACCACCCAAATCTAGATCTAAAACCATAGATCTAGTAACCAGAATGTCTGATATAATATCCAAGTCCTTTGTGGAGAAACCACTGTGTGACGACTAAAGTATAACCGATCGTAGTATAGGAGTTTCTTTTCCTACTCTGTGTATGTCATCCAAATACCAGGATATCATACCCTACTACCTTCTCAACAGATCCATCCCCTATTCTGATGAAGTCAAAACTATGACTGTCACATCAGAAATAGATGATCTATCTCCGCTACATCTGCTTTAGTCTATAAATAGACATAAGCCTGATGTCCACCAATGCTTCCGCTGCTCCCACTGACTACGACAACCCTCTGGCAGAGTCATATAGACGTGCACTTCCAAAGCTAGTTTAGAACGACGCTATACTCATCCTCCTGCCGGGTCTAGCAGCCTGGAACAACAGCAATGGCAAGTGTGGGTAAACAAGAACTTCCCTGTCACCGTCCTTGAGGCTACCGGAGTACCTCTCGGGTGCCTGAAGTTACCCACTTTATCTGCGGAGTGGCCAACGGAATGTCAATCCAGATTGAATCTTTAGGTTCCTTATCAAATCTTCAGTAATCGTTTGTGGTTCTGGAATCACTTCCAATTCTACCATACTCCCACTACTTTTTCTGAAAAATCCATTTTTAATAAAAACTGTGGCGAGTCTAGAACAATATTGCTATTGTTCATCCATATGGTAGAAAGTCAACCCTCGTCATAGCCTGGGTCAACCCACAAACAGCCATTACAGAAACGTGCCTTGAGTTGTCCAGTGTCTGGTTTTAAGCATAAGCCGGACAACTCCCCGTATCTTAACAATGTCAAGATATGAACTGTTCTATATCCAAGAAACAGAGGCACTGATTTAATTGAGCCAGATTCAAATCATGCAGCTGTCTCCAGTGCATGTCAACTTAATGGAAGGAGGCCGATCAGCGTTACTCAACTTAGGAATGCTTCCAATTATGAGTAACCTGAAAGAGAAGCAAGTTCTCTTAATCATTACTAATAACTGAATACCATTCACAAGTATCATCATCTTCGATCACTTTGAAAAATCCCGATACTTGCAATATCTGGTTCTCTACTTTATCCTTATACCTATAACTCCTCAAAACTTAGACCCTGTGTTTGTACGAAACACATGTCTAAGAACTAGAGAAGTTAAAAGTAAACAGAATATAGTATGAGGACCAACCCCTCTGTCCTAATGGACACTGGACAATATACAATACTCTGTATAAGTCCCCTGAGTCGAATGACTCATTCATTGTGTGTCGTGGGTTGAAAACTGTACTTTTGGTTAAGAAGAATCACACCGTTGTTCAATGCTCCTTACCTAACCATCCACTGGTATAGGTAAATGTCATAGACATAATTTCAAAAAGGTATGTCTCACTCTATAAAAATAGACGTACAGATATATCAATTTGAAATTGGTGCACAACAACGGATATTCAAAACCAAATATTTGCCGACCGGAAAACAACCCAGGTGGCTTCCTCAAATATCACCAATTCCAACGAATCCCGATATAATGAGGATGGTCACCTAATTCCCAATAACTTACTCCCACTCATCATCTGTAAAACCATACAGATGTGAGAATCATACCTGGTAAATACATACCCTGGAGCAAGTGTCTAATTGGGAAATCAGTTTTCTTTTAACAGTACACAGTGAACCTGAAACATTGAAATGTTTCAATGGGGTTTTCTGGTATTCTTAGTAATGCCTCTTCCATTATCCAGATTCACAACTATAACCGTATAATTCTTTGCCGCTTCTCCAAATCCCTTTATATGTCTTTAGTCATTATCTTCTGTACACCCCTTTAGGCCAAATGGTTTTCTTCATTCCCTACCGTTCGGCACCAGCCTATGGTTTGGAAGAAGACTATCCAATAAGCGTAAAGGGTGTACTGTCCTAATCCTAGGAGCACTCGCAACGCGAGAGAAGGTGAAGATAAAAGACACCTGAATGTACTTTATTCCTATTTCTCCTGAACCAGGATCCATCCCCGAACTGGAACAAGTTCCTTTCGAGTTCGTATATAACCATACGATGGATTATCCTATAAACTGGGATCTTCGTAGTGATACGGAGTGTCCTGGAGAAATACAAAGGTGATTTAGGATTGGTGAAGAAATACTTGGTTTGGTTGTGAATAGCAGTCGCAATTTACTTTGCCCTCTTACTAATCCCTTGCTTTGTCTGAACTTAATACCTTCTGTACACCGTTTAGGCTAATTGGCTTTCTTCATTCCCCACTGTTCGGCACCAGCCTAAGGTTTGGAAGAGGACTGTCCAATTTGCGTAATAGGTGTACTACTCCTAAACCAAGGAGTACTCGCAACCTGAGAGAAGGTGAAAAAAAAAAGACAACAGAATAGTCCTATCCGTTTTCTCCAGAACCAGAAACCATCCTCGAAGTCCTTCGAGTTCGTATATAACCATACGATGGTTTTGTCCAATGGAAGTGGACGTTCGTAGTAATACGGGGTGTCCCGGAGAAAAGGGTAAAAGTAGGAGTGGCAATGAGGTTTGCAACTCTGACAATCCAAAAGCCAGTGTTAAGTAGGTTCGGTCAACTTGGTCACTGAGTCATAGTCTAGGGTCGGGTCAATGGTCGCTGCCAAAGAGAGAGAGAAAAGAAACACTCAGCGTGCACTCTAACCTAGATCAGAATGGTTATCACTTTATCTAATCTGGAAACCTCCCACTGTAACTCAAATTCTTCTCCAAACCTGAAAGAAGAATTAGCCGGGATCACCCGAGGAGTAAACCAACTCATCAGTGGGAATCGGGATCCAACTATCATCGCATGATAACGTGACGGAATCCGCTCATGCTATCATACTCCAGAAGGTATGCACATATCTGGCAAGTTTCAGTACTTTTGAAACTCCCGATGTGGATTTCTACCCCATGCTCTTATGACCTTGACTTTGGCCAACATATCATAAGTCACATGTCAAGTTCTACCCGTCATTTTCCTGGTTAATTTGAACCCACCCGTACCTACCCTTGACTTTGGCCAAAATGGCAGTACGACTGTCCCAAACCAACGCATCTATCTATGCTGCATATGAATACCCAACAGCTACCAAACACTGTGCCTTGACTTTGGCCAACATACACAGCTTGAATACTATTGACTATCCATATGAAACGACGGAGGGCTACGAATGGTTTCTGGCGAAAACCTTTAACGTAATGAACTTGATATCGTTGAAGGAACTGATAGCTTTGTAAAAATATAGTGACGAAAACCTTTGCTAAAGAGGTCACTCCCGGTGAAGGGATCTCGGCTCTTTCCCCATAGAATGAGGTGCAGGATATTCCAACTGAATACTACGATGCAAAGCAAAAGTAAACGGCTATAGTGAAGTTATTGCCCTGACGCAAACTTCTGTCCAAGGGGTCACTCCCGGTGAAGGGATCTCGGCCCTTGCCTCGTCGACAGAGGAGCAGGATATTCCAACTGAATACCACTGTGCAAAACAAAAGTGAACGTCCTTGCAATAACAGCTTTTTGAAAAAGTGTTCCAACAACATCAGAATAGGTTTGTTTAACTTGCATTGATCCGAATCAACGCAGTCCCATCAATTGATCACACCACAAAGAACGAAAATATACTGACGTACGTATATGCCATCCGCATTTGCCACTGGGTCCCGTCATCACCCGTTAGGTTAGCTAACTAACGACAGAGCGGGGACTGGACTAGCGCGGATGAAAAACATATACAACATCTACTAATATATATATAATATATAATTTTCGCTCAAGGCGTGATAAAAATGCAGCAACACAGAAATGTATAGCAACATAGATCAATACAGATATCTGGGATCCCCGGGTTTCACAGAGCCGCTGAAACCCGACGTTCCCCTGGTCGTGTGGATAGCCTGTGCAATGAAATCCTAGACCCCTACGGGTGCGGCAAGTTACCCGCCAAAACCTGAAGCGAGGCAGCCCCCTTCAGCACAGTGAATGGACCACCCAGCACTTCACGGAATCCGGTAACTTGGGCACCCCTCCTGGGTCAACGTGTACCCCCTACGAGTGCGGCGAATAGCCTGCCAATTCTAGAGTGAAGCCCCTTCCGTCTCAACGCCATGAGATGCGGGCTTGTTGCCCTCTAGAACCCGGCTATCCGTGCACCCCTCCGCGGGGTAATCCTAGTACAGAAAATAAAGTATACATATAACGGGTACATCGACCGCAACCTGGCCGTGCCCCAAAAGAATAATACAAACAGGCAGTGACGGCAGTCCACATGTCGGACGCTCGCCCCGCAATATCAAATATACATAAAAAACAGAACTGTACTATATTGCAACCAGGCTATCCCCCACGACCGATCCGCAACAACACAGTACAATCATAGAACATAAACGTGAATGTCACGTTCGCAAATCCGTCTAAAAGGGCTATAGCAGATAGACTGGATTTACCGATCGAGTGACATTCACGGTCGCAGATATAATGTAGATACTGTGAACTAGCATGTTTAAAATATCCGATCGAACAAATTTATCAAAGTGGGCCCCCAAAAAGAACTGTAGCACTTACAGAAAACCTGGGCCCAAATAAAATATCCCAAAAGCCCTATTTCTAACTCATAAGCTTACTGGGAAAATATGGTGCCACGATTCCTCCTATCCGCCGCGGAACCGCGGCCAAACCAAGGGTTTGGCCGCCCTTCCGCGGTCGAAGTGAGGAATCAGTGGATCGTATTTTCCCAGAATTCTTAGAATGTTTTGTACATGCCTCTGCAACAACCTGAAAAATTTTAGGAGCTCAAAAAATTTCAACAGAGAACACATGTGCACAAAAATACGGTTTTTGGGGATTTTGTTCGATCGGGTTCTAAACGAGCTAGAGCAAGTTAGGCAAGGTTAATGGCGTGGCTCTGATACCATTGTAAGCCCGTGGGGGCGCCCCAGCCGTCGATCGGACGCCGGAAACGCGGAAAACAAAAACTTTGCGAACTTTGCAAAACGGCACCACCGCGGATTTTTACCCGGATCGGTCCATTAACCTAGCTAGCTAGCAAAATAAAATACGGGTAGAGAAGTATACCAAGCGATCCGTGTCCTTCGGTCTTCGTCTCCACTCCGATCTCCTGCGGAATCTCCGTCACCTCCTCGCTCGTCGGAAAGGGGCACCACGTAGCCGGAATCTTTTACGGGCTCCCGCCTCTTGACCGAGGCAACTCGGGCGCGAAGTTGGCTAGCCGACGCGTCCAAGGGTTGCTATAGAATAGTGTAGTAAACTTGTCTCTTGGGTTTTAGTTGAAGTTTCCTTGATGGAAGGAAAGAATGAAACTTGTGAGAAGGAGAAAAATGGAGCTCTCAAGTTTTCTTAGAATGAGATGAGAAGATTTTCCACACATATGAACCTCTCTCTCTCTCTCCACAAGATGTGGCCGGCCCCCCCAAGTAGGAATGAGATTGGAGAGAGAAAAAGAAAAACTCTCCAAGTATTATAATGTGAAAAAGAAATAAACTCAAAATGAAAATGGTCACAACCATTTCATATCTCATCAAAGTCCACTCACAAGAAAAGCAAATAAAATGACCATAATAGAATATCATCATGAAGATAGTCTCATCATAAAGCCACATATGTAAGAAAGTCCTCCACTAAATGTTAATTGCAAACTTGCAATTAACACCCTCCATCAAGAAAGTCCGACCGAGAAGGAATGAAGGAAAACTGGCCGGAACGGAATGCAAACTGGCAACTTCAGAAAATCGATCCCGTAATAAATTACAGGAAAACCCCGCTACTGCAAATACATGCCCGCATTTGTATTCCCACTGAACACAAATGCAAAGAGACAAAACTACACTATCTAAAACTAGAATCCGGCTTAAGCCAAAGCCGGCTAGTAAAATCTGTCCGATCACGATGCGTGGAATACCGCACGTATCTGATCGAACCCTGCCATATCTCCATACGGCCTCTACAGCGTTTCGCCCGAAACTTGAGTAACTGTCTGTGTGGTGGACTCTAAAGACTCGTCAATACAATGGCTGTGGATTTAACCACTAGCACGTCAGAGGTATTAGCCATACGTGACGGGCCACCAGCTATTGACCAAAAGGGACGTCGATGAGCGAACTCATCCTGACACCCTACTGAGCCTGTCAGTGACAATATCCGTACAGTCCGGTCCGTTCGTCTATGAGCATCGCATGGCGGGCCTAGGGGGTTGGTAAAAGTCAGACCCCCAAAAGCGGTACAAGTCGTGTCAGAGTGTAGCCCAGAACACCCTGAGATACTACTGGAATACCTACCAGCAAATCTCCTGCCTTGGCCAAGGACTTTTCATGTTCTGGCTCTCCTAGACACAGCACGACCTCACCCCCAAATCGGGAGAGACGAACCCCTGAAGATCCGCTCACTGCCTCCATGTGGCTCGGGACTGTACCCAACTAAAACCTGTTTGCACGACTCCTTTGAGCCGTGTTAGGGTAGTAATCAAAGTATAGTGGGAACTCACACGAGACAAATGACGATCTCAGGTCGATGAACTAACCTGTACACATGTCACCAGGGAACTGCTATCTGACGTCTGGTATAATCCCAACTAGCAGGTTCCCGGCGAGTCCTGTCCGGTGTACTCATAACCCAATGAGCACCTATATACATCTTAGGTGAACCAACTGACACCAGTGGCTTGTGAGACCGGCCACCGCCCCTCGTCGGGGTCTCGACTGTATACACTAGTCTACTAATGGAGTATCGATGCCCTGTCTCTAAACTCCTACGACTAGGGACCATTTTAGGATGTGCTTATAGACCCCAGCTCCCACTTATATGATCGCCCTCATACTGCTGGTAGTCAAGCAAGAATCCTAGGGGCTCTATCAACGTGTAATAGCGACTCGTAAGGTCACCTAAAGCAGTACAGGATGATAAAGATAAACCAGATAGCATACTATCATCTCGAGTAAGATTGTCCTACCGGGATAGGTCCTCCTTCAATCATTGCAATCACGTGCCTGTGATCCAATAATTGACTCTGAGGGCACTATCTCCAACACTGATAACTGACGATAGGTATAATACCAACCAACAGTCCCCGACGAGTCCTGTCCAGTGTACTCGTATCCTAACGAGCACCCGTATACTATCTCAAGTACGACGTACTGACGGCCGTGGGACAGAATGTCTCCCACACTGGGTTGAGAAGCGCATACGCTAGTCTACTCCGGAGTATCGATGCCTTGTCTCGATAGTCCAACGACTAGGGACCTGTATAAGGATGTGCTTATAGATCACCCAGCTCCCACGAGTGTGAGCGCCATCACAACGCTGGTAATCAAGCAAAGATCCTTAGGGCTCTACTAATATGTATATCTGCGATATGCTAAAAGAAACATATGCATATATTAATGCAGAGACAAACCAAGTAGCATACTACCATTTCGAGCAAGATTGTATATACAACTGTGAATATCCCAAGCTTCCATTAAGTAATATACAAACTAGTATGATACAGTAATGGCCTCTAGGGCATATACACTAACATATACACATACATGGGTATGAGACTATGTATATATATACGTATACAAATACACGGATGATGAGGATAGTACTTTGGATTGGAGATGAGTCGATGAGATTGGGCTTGAGGCCGTGAGATCGGTGATGTGACATTGTTCGTATTTGAGATACGACATGATGTTTTAGCAGGTCCTTTGGACGTGATGTTTTTCATACATACGCATGCATATACATAGATGGTATCTGTTTTTAATAGACTTAGATCAGTACCCCGGATCATGATATTTGATAAAGAGAATAACAGTTGAATAGTGTGATAGATGTGACATTGACCCGTACCCAGATTTTGGAGGTCGTACGATAGATTTACCGTACGAGCTATATATATTGATGATAAATCCGCACTTTTGACTCGAGGATGTCATATTATATTAGGGTATCGTATGGGATACTATTGATACGGGATCACCGACTGTTATATATATATATATATATAAATATATATATATATATGTATGTATGTATGTATCGACTCAGATGTTAGGCGGTTTCCTTACCTTTCGATCAGCATGTAGTTACTTGTAAATGATAGATTAGACTCGAGTCATACCTTTTCAAAACTAACGAATCGTTAGTATTTTAAAGACAGGCCAAGGAATTTTATGGATATTTCAAAGGAAGTATCTTTTCTTGAAAACACCGTAGCCCTTATTTTCAAAACACCATGATTCGTGTTATTTCAAATGGCAACACTGTATAACTCATATTTATATAAATGCAGATTCGTTATCATTGTGTTTATTGTTCAGCTCCAGCATATTATTGCTGCTAGCATCACATTTCATGCTTATATTGTGTTTTCATATGCTATTATTGAGATCATGCTGTCAGGACACCAGCACCATTACCGATGATGCGTATGTTCCACATAAACTTACTTGCCGGCTCACACACATCATCATCGGTAATTACCATATCACGTACACTTTAGAGAATATTACTCATTGACATAGCTTGATAACTGGTAGTTCGACATTGTATTAGCGTACTCGTCTTTACATGCTAGTTTAGACGTTGCAGTTATTACTTGCTAGTTCATGCATATTATTATTCACTATTATGCAATATTATGGAGTTTATGCCGATATTTACCGTTTACTTGCTATTAATGATTGGATTTCGAATTTTCATGAGATTTCCTGCATTTGGGGGGTAAACCGCTAGAATATATATAAACTTCTCTCTCTCTCTCTCTCTCTCTCTTTTTAAAATGAAAAGTGTGGTTTTCTCGTGATGTATGAGTAGTGCACCATGATGTTTTCTCGGTTATGAGATGGATTTAGAAACCCGATTCGAGAAGTCATATGAAACGTCTCGGGTACATGGTGGACCAGGTATGGTACCCCGGGGCGAGAGTGATTTCATGGAGGATGATGAGCCTGGCAGGGGCAGACTACCTACCGGTGATTTTACCTAGCGCGTCGGATATCCTGAGGAGACTGTTCGTGGTCGTATGATTGATGATATGGGCCGATCTGGACTGACGGAGCACTAGATTTGAGATTTGAGATACTGATGTTTTGAGATTGGAGACATTGAGGTATTGAGATTTGATGATACAGGCCAGTCCGGATAGCCGGAGCCTGAGATATTGGATATTGAGATTTATATTTTATGTCGATGCTAGACATTGATTTATATTGATTTATTGATGATACCTCATTTTAAAGTACAGAAATCTCACTCATTTCATTACATTACATTCTTACCTCATACATATGATATATTGCTACTTGAGGCACTGACACGAGCACATGGGATTACACTTATGTATAGATGTTTACCCTTACCACGTTTTCACGCTTCAGACTTATCATTTTGGGGTTATATATATTATTGATCGTATTGACCTAGGATTGTGTCATACATACGATTTCTGCTCGGTGATGTTTTCTACTCACGAGTTGGAAACTCACCCCCGTTGTGCCACAGTTTCTTGCAGGTTTTGCCGTACAGGTTTCTTTACGGCTTTGCTGGTACACTACATCCTTTCCATGTGATTTGCTTGGTTGGTGAGTTCACTTGTATCGTGACCACCATTGTACTTTATTTTATTCATTGTATCTAGTAAACTCCATCAATCAGACATGTTTTTATTTAAGACTAGAGACCAGTTGTATTCTTATTTGGACCTTAGAGTCGTGCGTTGTATTATTATTGGTTTTCATGTTGATTTAAGTTTCTATTTGAGTTTTGATCCTCACCCTTCGGCATTGTATATTAAATTGCTTGCGTGGTTGTGTCCGTCGATTGACGAAGAGCTAGCTCCCTCTTGGGGATGCCTTTTATCATTCATGTATATATTTATCTTGTTGTACCCCGTTTGGGGCCAGTATTTACAAAGGAAACTCTGCCGAAATTTTCAGAAAACACTTGATGTTTTAAAATACGCATATTCGGCTTATTTATCAAAAAACTTTCTTTAAAGTGGTTTTAGATTTCTGGGCTTTTGGCTTACTTGAATTAGATGTGGTCCTATAGACTTCATCTGATTCAAGTGCCAGTCATATGCTATTTCGGGTCGTAACAGGCCCACAAGATGAACGGAACAAGTTTGCTTGAAGCCTTCGTGGCTAAAGATGATCTACGTCGAGGAGACACCAACCCAAGCTACCTCTTCACTAATTAGGGATTAGTGAAGCAAACACCGTAAACTAAATGGCTAATCTAGTAGAGGATGATGAAGTAGGAATTTTGCTCACTCTAGAAATATTTTTCTCACTCATTTTCTTCACCTCCCAAATTGCAAGAGAGCTAGAGGAAGTAGATGAAGAAAAGCAACCATGGAAAAAATCTAGGGTTGAATGGGAACCGTGGGTGAGTTAATATCATATACTAACTCATGCAGAGGCTAAAGCATGGCTAATCATATTGGTTGGGTTAATAAATATCTTAAGTAAAACAAAATTTATGGATTTAGTCAATGATTCTACAAGCATCCACTAAGCATGAACCATGACTAATTTCCACTTAATTTTGAATTACTTTAAATAATAAAACCCTTGATTATATTAAGCATGGTGTGAGTTGTATGGTTGCTAGTCATGCATACAAGGGTCTACGAGGCATCTACCATGCCCAATTTAAATTTTAGCCGTGCCGAACAACCCAAAGCCGGATCTTTATACTAGAGTTTATGCGAAAACAAGCATGTTAAACACTTTAACACAAAGTGAGAGGGATTACAACCTTTGTAGATCCAGTCCTTCACTTCAATAGCTCCGTGTAGATATCCTCTTCGCTGCGATCGTGAACTCCAGACTCTAGAGAAGCTCCACAAGAAGAACGAACGTGCTTGCTTCGATGACTTCGAGGCCGAAGATGATCTACGTCAGGGAGACACTAACTCAAGCTATTCCTTCACTAGGTCATGAACATTGTGAAGAGAACACACTCTACTACATGGCAAGTGGTAGAGGATGAAGTAGGAAGTGGGCTCACTTTAGAATTGATTTTCTCACACTTTTTCTCATAGCACCATTAGAGCTTGAAAGCTTTTTCAAGAAGCTTGATGAAGAAGGGGAAGAAAGAATAATATCATCATATGAATTATCTCCTTAATAATGTAACCATAGGTGAGTTAAGCTAGCATACTTAACTCATGTAGAGAATTGACCAAGGTATAAGGTTAAGGGTTGGGCTAACTAAATATCCTTAAGAATGACAAAAGTGTTGACTTTGTCAATGTTTCCACAAGCTTCATAAAAGCTTGAGAGCTTTGACAAAGTCATTCTCTTTTTTTATTCGTAAGATATAAACAAAACCCTAATCTTTACCCTAATCTTGGTATAAGTCTCACACACCCATCTTTGATGTATCATCAAGCATGACACAATCATATGCACACAAATAAATATCACATATATACTTATGCACAACCAAGTGAGAAAACAAATCTTAAGTGAGCTAATACTAGTTAATGTAATGTAATATATTAAATATATATAATCATGCATTAAATTATTAAATCAACTCTTGATTTAATAATCCGGCTATAACCGACTAATATCTTGTGTAACAACTTATCGAATCAACGCTTGATCCGATAACCCTGCTATATCGCATATAACCGATCAATGTTACAAATCGCGAGAATAGAATACGGTATCTCATATCGTATCAATCTCGGTCCCGCACATATAACATATGTGCTCCTACTCCGTTTCGCTTGAGCCAGGAAACCCCTGTGTAGGACACTAAAGACTCGTCAATACGCCGGCAGTAGGTGATGATCATATCAAACACCCACAAACCGCAAGCGGTCTGCTAAACGTAACGGCCACCCGGGTATTGAGCGATCAGAAGATCAACAAGCAAGCTTGTACATTCTACTGCGAATCCAATCAGTAACACTCCCGTACAGTCCGGTCTCGTCGTTGGATATGTCGCATATCTCACCTAGGGGTGGTAAACGTCAGACCCCAGTAGCTCGATAAGTCGTATCGATATGAGTTCCATAACAGTTCTAGAAACTACTGATAACACTTACCAGTAAATCTCAGCAACCCTGGCCTGGGATTTCCAGTTATAGCCAATCGAACGCAGCACAACATCAACACCCTATACCGGGAGAGACGAATCCCCTCCTATCTCTCATTGCCTCCATGTGATTCGGGACTGTACCCAAAAGCCACCTTTTTGCACGTCCTCTTGGACGTGGTATGATGGAAATCAAAGCACAGTGGGAACTACACAAAACTCTATGACGATCTCGGGTCAACAGATTACTCTGTACCAGTGTCACCGGAGAACTGCCATCTGACGTGAGGTATAATACCATCTGGGAGTTCTCGGCGAGTCCGTCCAGTGTACCCAGTCTCCACTCAGCACCCGTACACCATCCTTGATGTCAAACACCGATGGATATGGGATCATCCATCGCCCATCATATGGGTCAAGATGTGTATACGCTAGTCTACTCTGGTGTATCGATGCCCTGTCTCGATACACCCTCGACTGGGAACAGTTATAGGATGTACCCGTCGACTACCGTGGCCCCACTAGTATGATCTAATCATAGTCCGAGTAGTCGAGTACATATCCTAAGGGCTTTATCAACATGTAACATAGAGACAATCAGGGTACATGTTAAGATAAAGTACAACCAGATAGCATACTATCATGTCGAGCAAGAAAGTCCTCCTTATATATGTCCAAGCATCCATTACAATATACATCGTATGTACTGTAATAGTCTCTAGGCCATACATATAACTAACAATCTCTTATAGGGCCATCTGTTGTTGTATCACATACCCAACAATTAGCTGCGGTTGAAGTATCTCATACTCAACCATCCCATAAAAGTCTCTACTGGGAAAAAGGCCTTTGTGAGTGGATCCGCGTTGTTGTCCTCTGCGTCTACTCTCCTAACCTCGATCTCCCTGGGGATCAACCATCTCCATGATCAGGTGATACTGCCTAAGAATTATATCTGGATTTCTTATGGGACGGGGGTTCCTTGGCATAAGCCACAACTCTATTGTCATACAATGGTAGGAATGAAGTTCATCTCATGAACTTAAATATATCCAGACTGCCACTTTGGTAGCATTCTTGGTAACGATGTATTTTGCCTTTAATCGTGTAGTAAGTCACGGTATCTAGCTTGGAATTCTTCTAACATACCGTCCCTCCACTGAGGGTAAAGACAATGCCTGCGACTGACTTTCAGTCGTCCTTATCACCATGGAATCTTTCCAGTGATTCTCCCCAGGATCGATTGATACCATCTCACTACATCTAGTGAGAATCCTAACATCTAATTAGATCTATCTCATAGATCCAAAACCCAGGATTTAGGAGGTATCACTTTGATCCTATATGGAGAATTCTTGTGATAAGCGGAGATTGACCGAGCGAAGCATAGGAAACTCCTTCCCTATCAAGAGTATGTCATCCACGTACTCTACGAGGATCACCACCACACTCCCTACTACCTTTTTGTATATACAAGGTCCATCTACCATTTTGATGAAGTCGAACTCTTTGACTACCACATCAAAACAGATGTTCCAACTCCACGATGCCTATTTTGTCACATAAAACATCTTGCACACGTTTCCGCTGCTCCCACTGTCTACGAAGCCCTCTGGCTGTGTGCTTATAGATGCTCTTTTCTAAAACATCACTTAGAAAAGCAGTCATGACACCCAACCGTCAGATATCGTAGTCATGGTATGTAGCCGTGGCAAGTGGGATCTGGATGGACTTAAGCATGGCTTTGATAGTCTCAACTTTTCCATGTACACCTAGTAATCTTCTCAAGATATACTTGCTCCTGATGGGGATTTAACCCTTCAGATAGAGCAACCCAAGTCCATACTTTGTTGGTATATAAGGATTCCATCTCAGATCGATAAACATCCAGCCATTCTTACAGAGTCTCACTCCTGATGGCCAGCTCGAAACTAGTTGGGTCATCATCTCATGATGCAATCCTCGTTCCCACTGTCATAGAGAAACCGAAATATCTCTCAGGTGGGTGAGGAACCCTACTAGATCGACGGAGAGGCTGAGGTTCGTTGGAAACTATTGAATCCTTTGGTTCTACCAAATCATCTGCTATAGTTTGTATAGCTGGAAATCCTTCCAGTTCTACCTCATGACCAATAATTTCTTCACAAGAAATTCCCTTTCATAAAGGTGGCATGCTGAGAAATAAAACACTTTTGTTTCTCGGTTTGGTAGAAGATATTCCCTTGCGAATGCTTGGGATATCCAACAAACTTCTACAGAACTGACTTTGATTTGAACCCTATTGAATAGGTATGCAGTTTCTCATGTGCATAACTCCCAAAAGGAAATAGGAAACTCAGTATTACTCATCATAGAGCACACCATATCATATAGGGTGCTATTGCTCCGCCCCGATACACCGACGTGCTGTTGTGTATACAGAGGAGTAATGTTGAGAGAGAATCTCATTCTCCTTTAGAATAGTCCAGTAATTCCGTGCTCAAGTATTCTTCTCCTTGATCTCAGCAAAGGACATAATATTTATACCCGTATTTTGGTTCTCTACTTCTAACTTACATTCTGTGAATATCTCAAAAGCTTCGGACTTGTGTTTCAACAGGAACATATGTCTGAATCGAGAGATCATCAGAGAATGTAATGAAGTACAAAGAACCGATCTTGGCATGTGTAGACAGGGGACCTTACATACATCATCATGTATCAATCCCAAAAGTTCACTAACTCTTTCTCTGTTTTCAATAAACAGAGATGTGGTCATCTTATCTTTGTGACATGACCGGCAAGTTTCACAAGATGTAAATTCAAACAAATTTAAATATGCATCTAAATGTAACTTAGCTAGTCGGGTCGCATTGATATGACCTAGTCTACAATGCCTCAAGAAAGATTCATTCATTTATGAGCTCTTCCTCTTGTGTGTGTTCTGTACGTTAAGAACTGTGGTTTGATTTAGATCGTCTATGCTTTTAGATAACATGCCTGAACCGATCAACTCTTGATATAGGAAATGTTCAAAACATTATCCAACAATACAAAATTATATCCTTTCTTTACTAATAAAGAGACTGATATAATGTTGTATATCAGGTTCGGTATCTAATAACATTCGTTCAGAATCAATGTATTCTGGTAATACAGGGTGATAGTGACCAACAGACTTGGCTGCAACACTTGCACCGTTTCTATCTCTTGAAACTTATCACCCGTTCTAAGTTATCTACCTATCAGTAGCCCATGTTACAGATTACATATGCGGGATCCTGATCCGGTATCTCATACCCAGGACGTAAAGGATACTGTGAAACAGTTCTCTGTAATGAACACACCCGAAGATGATGCATCAACATGCACTTTCTTCGTTTGGGCGGCACGGGAAATCTGGTATTCCCCAATTTCCTGCTCTGTCTTATAACAATTATAAGTTGGAGTGGGATCAACGTTCCCTAGCGCAGTATAACAAGCGGGTTCGGTCAATTCATCCGTTTTATTATCTTGATTAAGACGTGATATGGTCGCTACCTGGAGAGAGAGAGAAGAAAACACTCAGCGTATGCTCTTGCATGATTAGATTGGTTATCTAATATATCTAATCAGGATGTCTCCCACTGTTTTGATCAAATCTTCCTTCAAACCCTAAAAGGAAAGACTAACCGGGATTAATTACACTCTACAAGTTTGCCAATCTTTCAGCCAGGCCAGTGTCGGTACTTTGAGGGAGGTCCCCCGTGCTTTCGCATGAACCTAATTAAAGTAAACCTCGTTTTCCCAGGGGCGTAACCCCGTTAACACCTTTCTAGACACCTACTTGATCGGCTAATTGTAATGTGTAAAACTCTCCCAGGAGTAACTCTTACTCGCGGCGGGTATCGGGATCCAACTATCTCATAGAAGGTATGCAATCTCATTGCAAATTTCAACACCTGAAATTCCCAATAATATTTTGCCCCTAGTATCTTATGACCTTGACGAAAGCCAACAAACCATAAGTTATTAGTCAAGTCTAACCCATCATTTCCCGATTGAATTAAACCCACCCGCACGGCCCTTGACGAAAGCCCACAAAGTCGCACGACTACCCTAACTCAATCTGCATCATATGCATAAGCAGATAAGCATAAATAGCTACCGCACACTATGCCTTGACGAAAGCCAACAAACGTAGTACGAATACTATGAAGTACTTATCTGAAATGACGGAGGGTTATGACAGGTTTTTAAGAAAACCCTTTGCGTAATGAACATGAAATCGTTGTAGAATCGAGTGATTTGAAATAGAGTGTTTTTTAGGCTTTTCTAGTTTTGCTAAAGGGGTCACTCCCGGTGAAGGGATCGACGGCCCTTTCCTCATCGAATAAGGTGCAGTATATTTCACAAATATCACTATGCAAAGCAAAAACTATAGAAACAATCAAAAGACAAACCGAGTTTGTAGCATCTGCTAGTTTCACTAAAGAGGTCACTCCTGGTGAAGGGATCTCGGCTCTTTCCTTATCGAATAAGGTGCTTGATGTTCTACAAGGAACACCGCTATGCAAAGCAAGAACTAGAGCTACCAGTTTTTAAACAAGTTTCTACAATATCTTTAGGTTTCTTTTATTTCATTAATCTCATTAATGAAGTCCCATTTTAATTGTGCTTCACAAGCATCACATTTGAAACGAAATCTACAATATAACATATATCTCATATATATAAGATAAACATTCATCTCAGGCAGTAATATGATCTCATCACAGAACATTGCAGCAGAAGAAACATATATGAAATATTGGATATACTAGGACGTCCGTGTTTTAGTACGAGCCTGTATAAAACACGGATTCCACGGTCGCGATGAATAGCCAAACCCACATCCCTACACCCCTACGAGAGTGGCAAGTAACTCATTTCAATATCAAAACTCATTTCAATATCAAGTCGGGCAATGCAACAAGATTCCCGACATCCTGATCGAATGCTCGTCGCAAACTTTAATAGACGGCCGTACCACCGGATGCCAGCGACGAAGTGCACTAAGGCGGAACACCGCTGCCGCGAGCACACGAACGGATGCTTTTGGCGACGGGGTTCTCCTACAGTCACTTGGTCGAGTCTATGGGGCGTCGCTGTCTATTAAGTTTACCCGACGAGTATCCGCGTACGCTACGTGATTGCGACGGACTTTTGATCGCATCAAAATTCTATGGCAACCGATCAATTGAGACTGAACTGCTAGATTTATAACATTCAAATTTGTTATCTCATAACTGTTTGTGGATTCCAAATATTGTATCACATTCCAGATAAAAAGACGGTGTTAAACTTTCCGATCGAATAATAAAATACCCAAGATTTCCCAAATAGCTCAACACTTGAGCGGAGTTCAAAAAATATCCATCACATGCCACAGTATTAATGGTCCAGCCGTAGAAGGGTCAAGCCAACGCCTCATATGTGGCACGCCGTACTGCCACAAGCCATAAGGTTCAAAGGCAGTTCAAGATGGTCACATAATCGAGTTATGGTTTGTTGTCTTCTAGAGGGTCCACCACGTTACTTGCACGACTTAGAACGTTCTTAAACTACGAAAAAATCCAACGCTTGGAAATTTTCCGGCAGGGGAAAAAGTGAGTTATTGATATCCGTTCGAACTTTTTAACACGTTCTAAAAATTACCCGGACAAATCTAAACGAAGTTAAATTATCTGATCGAATCAACGAGTCCCCAATACAACCCAAGAAAACTCAATACTTGAGTGGAATTAAAAAATTCCCAGAAAAAAATGACATGAAATGACATAAGAATAAATATATGAAGTTCAAGGGACCAATTCGAAATTTTGGCCGCGGAACAGCCGCCAAACCATTGGTTTGGCCTCGGTTCCACGGTCAAATCAGCGAATTACAGGTCCGTACTTCATAGTAAGTCTTAGTTTTTCCTGCTTAATTTTCTGAGCAGTTTTATTTCATAAAAAATCACGTTTTTGAAAAATATCCAGAGAGGGGTTCAAATTAGGGTTTCGGTGTTCGATCGGACTTTAAACATTGTCTAGACTTCGCCTAAAGCTCTAGCTTGGCTCTGATACCACTGTAGGGTTGCTAGGCACGCATACAAGGGTCTACGAGGCATCTACCATGCCCAATTTAAATTTTAGCCGTACCGAACAACCCAAAGCTGGATCATTATAGTAGAGTTTATGCGAAAACAAGCATGTTAAACACTTTAACACAAAGTGAGAGGGATTACAACATTTGTAGATCCAGTCCTTCACTTCAATAGCTCCGTGTAGATGTCCCCTTCGCTACGATCGTGAACTCCGGACTCTAGAGAAGCTCCACAAGAAGAACGAACGTGCTTGCTTCAATGACTTCGAGGCCGGAGATGATCTACGTCGGGGAGACACTAACTCAAGCTATTCCTTCACCAGGTCATGAACTTTGTGAAGAGAACACACTCTACTACATGGAAAATGGTAGAGGATGAAGAAGTAGGAAATGGGCTCACTTTAGATTTGATTTTCTCACACTTTTTCTCAT
Organism: Agapanthus africanus; assembly: GCA_030015575.1. Lineage (NCBI taxonomy): Eukaryota > Viridiplantae > Streptophyta > Magnoliopsida > Asparagales > Amaryllidaceae > Agapanthus > Agapanthus africanus. Next base: position 466,735,991 of record CM057339.1, on the reverse strand, counting down.
AGCACCATTAGAGCTTGAAAGCTTTTTCAAGGAGCTTGATGAAGAAGGAGAAGAAAGAATAATATCATCATATGAATTATCTCCTCAATAATGTAACCAAGGGTGAGTTAAGCTATCATACTTAACTCATATAGAGAATTGACCAAGGTATATGGTTAAGGGTTGGGTTAACTAAATATCCTTAAGAATAACAAAAGAGTTGACTTTATCAATGTTTCCACAAGCTTCATGAAAGCTTGAGAACTTTGACAAAGTCTTTCTCTTTCGTTATTCTTAAGATATAAACACAACCCTAATCTTTACCCTAATCTTGGTATAAGTCTCATACACCCATCTTTGATGTATCATCAAGCATGACACAATCATATGTATATAAATATATATCACATATACACTTATTCACAATCAAGTGAGAAAATAAATCTTAAGTGAGCTAATACTAGTTAATGTAATGTAATATATCAAATATATATAATCATACATTAAATTATTAAATCAACTCTGTATTTAATAATCCGGCTATAACCGACTAATATCATGTGTAACAACTTATCGAATCAACACTTGATCCGATAACCCGGCTATATCGCATACAACCGATCAATGTTACAAATCGCGAGAATAGAATATGGTATCTCATATCGTATCAATCTCGGTCCCGCACATATCACATATGTGCGCCTACTCCGTTTCGCTTGAGCCAGGAAACCCCTGTGTAGGACTCTAAAGACTCGTCAATACGCCGGCAGTAGATGATGATCATATCAAACACTCAAAAGCCGCAAGCGGTCTGCTAAACGTAACGGCCACCCGGGTATTGAGCGATCAGAAGATCAACAAGCAAGAATGTACATTCTCCTGCAAATCCAATCAGTAACACTACCGTACAGTCCAGTCTCGTTGTCTGATATGTCGCATATCTCGCCTAGGGTTGGTAAACGTCAGAGCCCAGTAGCTCGATAAGTCATGTCGATATGAGGTCCATAGCAATTCTAGAAACTACTTATAACACTTACCAGTAAATCTCAGCAACCCTGGCCAGTGATTTGCAGTTATAGCCAATCGAACACAGCACAACATCAACTCCCTATACCGGGAGAGACAAATCCCCACCTATCGCTCATTGCCTCCATGTGATTCGGGACTGTACCCAAAAGCCACCTTTTTGCACATCCTCTAGGACGTGTTATGATGGAAATCAAAGCACAGTGGGAATCACACAAGAATCTATGACGATCTCGGGTCAACAGACTACTCTGTACCAGTGTCACCGGAGAACTGCCATCTGACGTGAGGTATAATACCATTTGGGAGTTCTCGGCGAGTCCGTCCAGTGTACCCAGTCTCTACTGAGCACCCGTACACCATCCTTGATGTCAAACACTGATGGATATGGTATCATCCATCACCCATCATATGGGTCAAGATGCGTATACGCTAGTCTACTCTGATGTATCGATGCCCTGTCTCGATACACCCTTGACTAGGAACATTTATAGGATATACTCGTCGACTACCGTGGCCCCACTAGTATGATCTCATCATAGTCCCGTCGAGTACATATCCTAAGGGCTTTATCAATATATAATTTAAAGACAATCAGAGTACATGTTAAGATAATGTACAACCAGATAGCATACTATCATGTCGAGCAAGAAAGTCCTCCCTATATATGTCCAAGCATCCATTACAATATACATCGTATGTACAGTAATGGCCTCTAGGGCATACATATAACTAACATGAGTATCATACGCCCATGTCACAAGTATCATCTAGCATGACATTGTACATTAATATATATCACATATATACTAAATGCACAAGTGAGAAAAAGAAATGCTTAAGTGAGCAAATATTACTTAATCTAAATTAATATATCACATATATATTTATTCAATAAATTATTAAATAAACACTAGATTTAATAATCCGGCTATATAACATACAACCGACTAATATCAAATGTATCAACTTATCGAATCAACACTTGATCCGATAACCCGGCAATATCACATATAACCGACCGATATCATATATCGCGAGAATAGAATGCGGTATCACATACGCGCATTAATCTAGATCCCGCACATATCACATATGTGCTCCTACTTCGTTTTGTTTGAGCCAGGAAAGCTCTGTGTAAGACTCTAAAGACTCATCAATACGCCGGCAGTAGGAGGTGATCATATCAGTCACCCACAAGCCACAAGCGGTCTAATAAACGTAACGGCCACCCGGGTAGAGCGATCAGAAGATCAATAAGCAAACTTGCTCATACTCCTACAACAATAAGTAACACTACCGTACAGTCCGGTCTCTTCGTCTGATATGTCGCATATCACATCCTGGGAGTGGTATAAGGTCAGACCCAAATAGCCTGATAAGTCATGACAATGTGCGGCTCAGAACGGTTCGAACTACTGATAAAACTTACCAATAGATCACAACAACCCTGGCCAGGGATTTCCTGTTATGGCCAATCAAGCATAGCGGAACATCAACCCCAATACCGGGAGAGATGAAATCACCTCCTATCGCTCATTGCCTCTCAGGACTGTACCCAAAAACCACCGTTTTGCACGATCTCTTGAAAGTCGTAAGGTGGAAATCAAAGTACAGTGGGAATCACACAAGACTCTATGACGATCTCGGGTCGACAGAGTAACCTGTACCAGTGTCACCAGAGAACTGCTATCTGACGATAGGTATAATACCATATAGAAGTTCTCAGCGAGTCCGTTCAGTGTACCCAGTCTCCACTGATCGCTCGTATACCATCTCTGATGTCAAAAACCAATGGATATTGGATCATCTATCGCCCATCACATGGGTCCAGAAGCGTATACGCTAGTCTACATTGGAATATCGATGCCCCGTCTTGATAATCCTACGACTAAGAACATTTGAAGGATGTACTTACCGACTACCTCTGCCCCACTAGTATGATCTGCAACATAATCCTGGTAGTCCAGTACTCATCCCAAGGTCTTTATCAACATGTAATAGAGAGACAATAAGTGTACATGTTAAGATAAAGAGCAACTAGATAACATGCTATCATGTCGAGCAAGAAAGTCATTCCCATATATGTCCAAGCATCCACTATAATATACATCATATATATAATAATGGCCTCTAGGGCATACATATAACTAACAATCTTCCACTTGCACTAAGGCCATTTGTTGTAGTATCTCATACTCAACGCCACATAAAAGTCTCTCTAGGGAAAAGCCTCTGTGAGTGGTGTTGGATATATGTATGCCCTAGAGGCCATTATATGATAGTGGATATATCTATACATGTATATATATATATATATTCAGTATGCATTCTTGCTCGACATGATAGTATTGTAGGGTTCCTAGACACACTAATGAGGTCTCACAAGGCATCAACCATGCCAATTTCAAATTTTACAAGTGCCGAGAAACCCTAAGAGGATTCGTTGACTAGAGTTTAGGCGAAAAGTGAAACTAGTTAACAACTTAACTAAAAGAAAGAGGCTACAACCTTTGTAGATCCGGTTCTCCACTTCCTTAGCTCCACGTAGACGTCCCTTCGCTGTCCATATCGGATCCCAGACTCTAGAATCGGCTTCACCGGAGAAATGGACGGGCTAAAACGTCGACTTCGATTCCGAAGATGATCTACGTCGAGGCAACACAAGATCTAGCTCCAACTTCACCAAGCCATTAAACTTGTGAAGAAAACACCCTATACTACTTTGCAAGAGGTAGAGGATGAAGAAATAGGAAGTGGGTTCACTTTAGAATTGGATTTCTCACTCTTTTTCTCAAGATGCCATTAATGGTGGAAAGCTTTCTTCTTGATGAAGAGGAAGAAGAAGAAGATAGAATATGATAAGTCTCTCTTTAAAAATGAAAATAATATGAATACTTATCATATACTAACCATGGTCAAGTGTAGAGAGTAAACTAGGGTTAGGTGAATGGTTTGGTTAAGGGAATAAAACAAAAATGGTCAAGCTTTCAACTCTTCATGAAGCTTCATGAAAGAAACAAAGAAAGCCACCATTTCCATTTTCTTTTCCAAAATAAATAATCAAAATAAATAAATGAATAAGTAAACAAAACCCTAACCATTCATATAACCATGGTTTAATCTTTGCACAAACTCAAGTTAACATGTATCATCAAACATGATACAATCAAATGCACACAAAAATATATCGCATATACAATGTGCACATCAAGTGAGAAAATCCTTTTAAAGTGAACCAATACTAGTAAATGCAAAGTAATATATCAAATATATAATTATACATTAAATCATTAAATCAACACTTGATTCAATGATCCGGTCATGTCGCACATAACCGACTAGTATACAATGTATCGACTTATCGAAATAATCTTCGATTCGATAACTAGGTTATATCGCATACAACCAATCGAAACAATCATCGTGAGAATGAAATACTGTATCACATACACGCGTTATTCTCGGTCCCACACACATCTCATATGCGCTCCTATTTCGTTTCGCTTGAGCCAAGAAACCTCTGTGTAGGACTCTAAAGACTCGTCAATACGCCGGCAGCAGATGATGATCATATCAAGCACCCACAAGCCACAAGCGGTCTGCTAAACGTAACGGCCACCCGGGTATTGAGCGATCAGAAGATCGACGAGCAAGCCCGCTCACACTCCTGTGAATCCAACCAGTAACACTTACTGTACAGTCCAGTCTGTTCGTCTAATATGTCGCATATCAAGTCTAGGGGTGGTAAACGTCAGACCCCAATAACCGATAAGTCATGCCGATGTGAGGCTCATAACGGGTCAAGAAACTACTGGTAACACTTACCAGCAAATCTCTGATCAGCCCTGGCCAGGGACTTCCCTGTTACGGCCAATCGAGCACTGCGCAACATCAACCCCCAATACCGGGAGAGACGAAACCCCTCCTATCGCTCATTGTCTCCATGTGACTCGGGACTGTACCCAAAAACCACCGTTTTGCACGCCCTCATGGACGTGGTAAGGTGGAGATCAAAGCACAGTAGGAATCACACAAGACTCTATGACGATCTCGGGTCTACAGACTAACCTGCACAAGTGTCACCTGAGAACTGCCATCTGACGTGAGGTATAATACCATCTGGGAGTTCTCGGTGAGTCCGTCCAGTGTACCCAGTCTCCACTGAGCACCCGTATACCATCTCTGATGTCAAACACCAATGGATATGGGATCATCCATCGCCCATCTCATGGGTCGAGAAGCGTATACGCTAGTCTACACCGGTATATCGATGCCCCGTCTCGATACACCCATGACTAAGGACCTTGAAGGATGTACCTATGGACTACCATGTCCCCATTAGTATGATCTGCATCATAGTCCAGGCAGTCAAGTACACATCCTAAAGGCTCTACCAACATGTAACTATAAAACGGTTTAAAGAGACTAGTATACATGTTAAGATAAAGAGCAACCAGATAGCATACTATCATATCGAGCAAGAAAGTCATCTCTATATATGTCCAAGCATCCAATATAATATACATCATCTGTACAATACTGGCCTCTAGGGCATACATACAACTAACAATCTCCCACTTGCACTAGGGCCAGCTGTTGTAGTATCGCATACAGAGCATCCCGAAGAGTCTCTTAAACTGTATCTGGGGAATGGCCTTCGTGAGTAGATCCGCCGTGTTGTTCTTCGTGTCAACCCTCCTGACCTCGATCTCCCGGCGATCAACTATCTCCCGGATGAGGTGATACCGCCTCAGAATATTCCTGGATCGCTGATGGGACCTGGGTTCCTTGGGCAATGCCACCGCTCCATTGTTATCGCAATACAAAGGTATTGGATGCTCAATGGATGGAACCACTCCAAGTTCAGTAATGAACTTCTTGATCCAGACAGCCTCTTTGGCAGCATCGTTGGCAGCGATGTATTCGGCCTCCATCGTCGAGTCTTCCACGGTTTCCTGCTTGGAACTCTTCCAGCTAACCGCCCCTCCGTAAAGGGTAAAGGCAAATCCCGACTGAGACTTAAAGTCGTCCTTATCACTCTGGAAGCTCAAATCGGTAAAGGACTCCACTTGGAGTTCTCCGTTACCATACACCAAGAGCATCTCTTTAGTCCTTCGCAAGTACTTGAGAATGCTCTTCACAGCTATCTAGTGACTCTCTCCAGGATCAGCTTGATACCTGCTCACTACACTTAGTGAGTATGCAACATCGGGTCTGGTACATAGCATCGCGTACATGATAGAGCCTACAGCCGAAGCATAGGGTATCCCTTGCATGCGAGCTCTCTCCAAATCAGTCTTGGGAGACATCTCTTTGGAGAGAGTGACTCCAGAGATCGTGGGCAAGTTCCCACACTTGGATTCTTCCATACTAAACCTCTTTAGTATGGTGTCAATGTACCTGGATTGGGACAATCCCAATATCCGTTTGGATCTATCTCTATAGATCCTAATTCCCAATATGCAGGAGGCATCACCAAGATCTTTCATTGAGAATCTTTATGATAAGAAGAGCTTGACTGATTGCAGCATAGGAATATCATTTCCTATCAAGAGTATGTCGTCCATGTACAATACGAGGAAGACAACCTTACTCTCTGCCACCTTCTTGTAAATACAAGGTTCATCTAGGTTTTTGACGAAATCAAACTCTTTGATAACGATGTCAAAGCAGATGTTCCAACTCCGCGATACTTGCTTTAATCCATAAATCGATTTAAGCAGATTGCACACCTTCCCGCTGCTCCCACTATCTACGAAGCCTTCTAGCTGAGTCATGTACGCACACTCTTCTAAATCACCGTTTAGAAAGGCGGTCTTAACATCCATTTGTCAGATTTCGTAGTCATGATATGCAGCGATGGTAAGCATGATCCGGATGGATTTAAGCATAGCCACTGGAGAAAAGGTTTCGTCATAGTCCACACCTGGTCTTTGACGAAAACCCTTTGCAACAAGTCTAGCTTTGAAAGTCTCCACTTTCCAATCTACACCAAGTTTTTTCTTGAAGATCCATTTGCTCCCAATGGGTTTTACCCCTTCAGGAGCAACTTCCAAAGTCCATACTTTGTTGGTGTACATGGATTCCATCTCGGACCGCATAGCATCCAGCCATTTCACTGAGTCCCTACTCGTGATGGCCTGCTCGAAACTAGTTGGGTCATCATCCTCCATGATGCAATCCTCGCTCCCACCATCCATGAGAAAACCGTAGTATCTCTCAGGTTGGCGAGGAACCATACTAGATCGGCGGAGAGGCTGAGGTTCATTGGGAGCTACTGAATCCTCTGGTTCCACTAAATCTTCAGTTTGAGTTTGTGTAGCCGGAATTTCTTCCAGTTCTACCTTATCCCCACTAATTTCTTTTGCAAGAAATTCCTTTTCCAAAATGGTGGAATGTCGAGAAATAAACACTTTTTGTTCCTCTGCATGGTAGAAAAGATATCCATGTGAATGTTTGGGATATCCCACAAACTTGCATAGAACCGACCGTGCCTCGAGTTTGTCCGGATTTTGCCTTTTGACATAGGCCGGGCAACCCCATATCTTAACTCGTCTAAGACACGGTCTCTTCCCACTCCATATCTCATATGGTGTGGTAGGTACAGATTTAGTTGGAACTTGATTCAATAGGTATGCTGCTGTTTCCAGCGCATATCCCCAGAAGGAAATAGGTAACTCAGCTGTGCTCGTCATAGAGCGCACTATATCTAATAGGGTGCGGTTCCTCTGTTCTGATACACCGTTGTGCTGTGGTGTATATGGAGGAGTCAGCTGAGAGAGAATCCCATTCTCTTTTAGGAAGTCCAGTAATTCATTGCTCAAGTATTCACCTCCTCGATCAGATCGAAGGATTTTAATACTTTTTCCGGTTTGGTTTTCAACTTCTTGTTTATATTCCCTAAATTTCTCAAAAGCTTCTGATTTGTGTTTCATCAGGAACACATATCCGAATCTAGAGAGATCGTCAGTGAATGTAATGAAGTACGAAGAACCATCCCTGGCATGTGTAGACATAGGACCGCATACATCACTATGTATCAGTCCCAAGAGTTCGGCAACTCTTTCTCCGTGTCCCGTAAACGGAGTTTTGGTCATCTTGCCTTTGAGACATGACTGGCAAGTGTCATAAGATGAAAATTCAAACGGATTTAAATATCCATCCTTATGCAACTTAGCTAGTCGTGTCGCATTGATGTGACCCAGTCTACAATGCCACAAGAAGGATTCGTTCAGTTCAGAACTCTTCCTCTTGTGTGTGTTTGTTATGCTCAGAACTGTTGATTGATTTAGAACATAAATGCCATTGCACAACGTGTTTGATCCAACCAACTTTTGGTTATGGAAAATGTTCATAACATTGTCCTGTAATACAAAATTATATCCCTCTTTACTCAATAAAGAAACCGATATAATGTTGCATATCAGGTTCGGCATGTAATAGCAATCGTTCAGAACCAATGTATTACCAGTTGGTAATGCAAGGTGATATTCCCCGACAGTCTTAGCTGCAACAATTGCACCATTTCCAACTCTTATGTCTTTATCACCTTCTCCAAGTTCTCTACCTTTCCTATGCCCATGTAACTGATTACATATATGGGATCCTGACCCGGTATCTAATACCCAGGACGTAGGGCAAATAGAGAAACAGTTCTCTGTAACGAACACACCCGAAGAAAATGCATCAGTATGTACTTTCTTCAATCGGGTGGCATGGGAATCCTGGTATTCCCCTATATCCTGTTCAGTCCTGTAACTCTTATAAGAAAGAACGGAACCAACGTTCCCCAGCACAGTATAACATGTGGGTTCGGTCAATACATCCATATTATTATCTTGATTAGGGCATGACATGGTCGCTACCTGGAGAGAGAGAGAAGAAAACACTTTAGCGTATGCTCGTGCAAGATCAGATTGGTTATTATCTTATCTAATCAGGATGGCTCCCACTGGTTTTTATCAAATCTTCCTTCAAACCCTAAAAGGAAAGACTAGCCGGGATTAATTACACCCTACAACTTCGCCAATCTTTCAGCCAGGCCAGTGTCGGTACTTTGAGGGAGGTTCCCCGTGCTTTCGCACGGACCTAATTAAAGTAAACCTCGTTTTTCCAGAGGCGTAACCCCGTTGACACCTTTCTAGACACCTACTTGATCGGCTAATTGTAATGTGCAAAACTCTCCCAGGAGTAACTCTTACTCGCAGTGGGTATCGGGATCCAACTATCTCATAGAAGGTATGCAATCTCATTGCAAATTTCAACACTTGAAATTCCCGATAATATTTTGCCCCTAGCGTCCTATGACCTTGACAAAGGCCAACAAATCATAGGATGCTACTCAAGTTCAACCCGTCATTTCTTGATTGAATCAAACCCACCCGCACGACCCTTGACAAAGGCCAACAAGGTCGTACGACTACCCTGAAACAATCTGCATCACATGCACAAGCAGATAAGCACTATTCAGCTACCGCACACTACGCCTTGACAAAGGCCAACAAACGCAGCACGAATACTAAACAGTTCTTATCTGAAATGACGGAGGGCTACGACAGGTTTTTCTGAAAACCTATTGCGTAATGAACTTCATATCATTGTAGAATCAAGTGAAGTTTTGAAATGGAGTGATTTTAAGGCTTTTCTAGTTTTGCTAAAGGGGCCACTCCCGGTGAAGGGATCGTCGGCCCTTTCCTCGTCGAATGTGGTGCGGGATATATCATATATATCGCTGTGCAAAGCAAAACTCCAAAAGCAATCAAAAGCAAACCGAGTGTGTAGCATCTGCCAGTTATTGCTAAAGGGGTCACGCCCGGTGAAGGGATCTCGGCCCTTTCCTCATCGAATAAGGTGCAGGGTATATCATATATACCACTATACAAAGCAAAACTGTAGCTACCCTTTTTATTTAAAATTTGATTCTACAACATCTTTTAGGTTTCTTTTCTTTCATTAATCACATTAATGGAGTCCCAGCATTTAAGTCACTTAAACATCACAGATAAATAGGACGTACACTTATGCCATCCGCATTCGCCTCGATGTCCCCTCGTGCACCGTTAGGTTAGGTAACTAACGACAGAGCAGGGCAGGGCTAGTGCGGGTGCAAAACATAAGTAACGTCTATATAATATATCATATATACTATATACTGTATCCATCAGAACATATCAAATGATCACATCACAGATATCACAGCAGAAAATATCATATGAAATATTGGATATACTAGGACGTCCGTGTTTTTAATACGAGCCAGTATAAAACACGGATTCCACGGTTGTGATGAAAAGCCAATCCCACACCCCTAGACCCCTACGAGAGCGGCAAGCAACCCTACCAATTCTAGGGTTAGGAGACTCGGACTCGACTCCTCGAGATGGTCTCCCACTGGACCCTAGAACCCGGTTACTTGTGCTCCCCTCCTTGGGTCTATTCTAATGCGGAAAAGTAAATAATATACAAAAGGTGACAACTTCCGCAACTTGGAAGGGCCCCAATAAAAGAATATTACATACAATTTTTTACATGAATGAAAATGAAAAACACTTATCTCACATAAAAACCCCCGGCTATTCGAACACAACGATCCAATATAACATATCCTGCAACACAAAACATCACATGTCATCAACGTAAGTAAGTATGAATACACCGATTGTCGTCGACGTATAGCAACGACAATCGGCAATACCACTACATACTACACTTACGGTCACAGAAAAGAAAGTGTAAAACTACAACAGTTGGAATCCGCAAACTCTTTAGACATCGCATGCCTAATCAAATGAAATACTTCGACATCACATGCCTAACAATTATAAACCCCGCATTTTAGTCTCATTATCGAAAACTCTTTTTAATATCAAGTGAGACTAAACCGCTAGATTTATAACATTCATTCAGTTATCTCATAACTGTTTGTGAATTCCAATTATCGTATCCCATTCCGGATAAATAGAAAATATTAAACTTTCCGATCGAACATTCGAACACCCAAGTTTTCCCGAAACCGTTCAACACATGAAATAAGTTCAAAGACATTCACTTCATGCCTCAGTACCAACGGTCCAGCCGTAGAAGGGTCAAGCCAACGCCTCACATGTGGCACGCCGTACTGCCCCAAACCCTAAGGTTCAAAGGGCAGTTCAAGACGGGCACATAAACGAGTTAAGGTTTGTTGTCTTCTAGAGGGACCATCGCGTTACTTGCACTACATAGAACGTCATTAAACTACGTAAAAGTCCAACAATTGGAAATTTCCCGGCAGGGGAAAGATTGGGTATTTACATCCGGTCGAACTTTTTAACATATTCTAAAATTATCCGGAAAAACACATAGACAAAGTTTGATAATCCGATCGAATCTTCGATTCCCAATACAACCCCAGAATACTCAACTCTTGAGTCATAATAAAAAGAGCCAGAAAATATAGGATTAAAATATAAGAATTTCTGAGCAGAAATCAATAGGAGAAGAGACAAAGTGGCCGCGGAACCGCCGCATTAGCCATGCTAATGCCGCGGTTCCGCCGCACTTTGATGGAATCATGTGATCGTACTTCACTGTAATTCTTAGAAATTCCTGCTTAGTTTTCTGCATATTTTTAATTCACAAAAATCCAAATTTTCAGAAAATTTCCAGAGATAATTTTGGATTAGGGTTTCGATGTTCGTTCGGATTTCAAACGTCGTCTACACTTCACCTAAGGCTCTAGCTAGGCTCTGATACCACTGTAGGGTTCCTAGGCACACTAATGAGGTCTCACAAGGCATCAACCATGCCAATTTCAAATTTTACAAGTGCCGAGAAACCCTGATACGGATTCGTTGACTAGAATTTAGGCGAAAAGTGAAACTAGTCAACAACTTAACTAAAAGAAAGAGGCTACAACCTTTGTAGATCCGGTTCTCCACTTCCTTAGCTCAACGTAGACGTCCCCTCGCTCTCCATATCGCATCCTGGACTCTAGAAACGGCTTCATCGAAGAAATGGACGGGCTAAGACGTCGACTTCGATTCCGAAGATGATCTACGTCGAGGCAACACAAGATCAAGCTCCAACTTCACCAAGCCATGAAACTTGTGAAGAAAACACCCTATACAACTTGGCAAGAGGTGAGGATGAAGAAATAGGAAGTGGGTTCACTTTAGAATTGGATTTCTCACTCTTTTTCTCAAGATGCCATTAATGGTGGCAAGCTTTCTTCTTGATGAAGAGGAAGAAGAAGAAGATAGAATATGATAAGTCTCTCTTTAAAAATGAAAATAATGTGAATACTTATCATATACTAACCATGGTCAAGTGTAGAGAGTAAACTAGGGTTAGGTGAATGGTTAGGTTAAGGGAATAAAACAAAAATGGTCAAGCTTTCAACTCTTCATGAAGCTTCATGAAAGAAACAAAGAAAGCCACCATTTCCATTTTCTTTTCCAAAATAAATAATCAAAATAAATAAATGAATAAGTAAACAAAACCCTAACCATTCATATAACCATGGTTTAATCTTTACACAAACTCAAGTTAACATGTATCATCAAACATGATACAATCAAATGCACACAAAAATACATCACATATAAAATGTGCACATCAAGTGAGAAAATCCTTTTAAAGTGAACCAATACTAGTTAATGCAAACTAATATATCAAATATATAATTATACATTAAATCATTAAATCAACACATGATTCAATGATCCGGTCATGTCGCACATAACCGACTAGTATACAATATATCGACTTATCGAAATAATCTTCGATTCGATAACTAGGTTATATCGCATACAACCAATCGAAACAATCATCGCGAGAATGAAATACTGTATCACATACACGCCTTATTCTCGGTCCCGCAAATATCTCATATGCGCTCCTATTTCGTTTCGCTTGAGCCAGAAAACCTCTGTGTAGGACTCTAAAGACTCGTCAATACGCCGGCAGCTGATGATGATCATATCAAGCACCCACAAGCCGCAAGCGGTCTGCCAAACGTAAGGCCACCCGGGTATTGAGCCATCAGAAGATCGACGAGCAAGCCCGCTCACACTCCTGTGAATCCAACCAGTAACACTTACTATACAGTCCAGACTGTTCGTCTGATATGTCGCATATCAAGTCTAGGGGTGGTAAACGTCAGACCCTAATAACCGATAAGTCGTGCCGATGTGAGGCACATAACGGGTCGAGAAACTACTGGTAACACTTACCAGCAAATCTCTGATCAGCCCTGGCCAGGGACTTCCCTGTTACGGCCAATCGAGCACTGCGCAACATCAACCCCCGATACCGGCAGAGACGAAACCCTTCCTATCGCTCATTGTCTCCATGTGACTCGGGACTGTACCCAAAAACCACCGTTTTGCACGCCCTCATGGACGTGGTAAGGTGGAGATCAAAGCATAGTAGGAATCACACAAGACTCTATGAAGATCTCGGGTCTACAAACTAACCTGCACAAGTGTCACCTGAGAACTGCCATCTGACGTGAGGTAAATACGATCTAGGAGTTCTCGGCGTGTCCGTCCAGTGTACCCAGTCTCCACTGAGCACCCGTATACCATCTCTGATGTCAAACACCAATGGATATGGGATCATCCATCGCCCATCTCATGGGTCGAGAAGCGTATACGCTAGTCTACACTGGTATATCGATGCCCCGTCTCGATACACCCACGACTAGGGACCTTGAAGGATGTACCTATGGACTACCACGTCCCCACTAGTTTGATCTGCATCATAGTCCAAGTAGTCAAGTACACATCCTAAGGGCTCTACCAACATGTAACTATAAGACAGTTTAAAGAGACTAGTATACATGTTAAGATAAAGAGCAACCAGATAGCATACTATCATATCGAGCAAGAAAGTCATCTCTATATATGTCCAAGCATCCAATATAATATACATCATCTGTACAATACTGGCCTCTAGGGCATACATACAACTAACAAGTATGCTATCTGGTTCTTCTTTATCTGACATTTTGATTTGATCATGCTTTTATTCATTCATACATGCTGATAAAGTCCTGAGGATATCGGCTTGACTGCTCTGATTATGATAGAGATCATACTAGTGGGACATCTGTAGTCTATAAGCATATCCTGGAAAGTCCCTAGTCGTAGGTATATCAAGACGGGGCATTGATATACCAGAGTAGACTAGCGTATATGATACTAGACCCATACGATGGGCGATGAATGTTCCCATATTCATCGATGTTTGACATCAAGATCATATACGGGTGCTCAGTGGTGACTGGGTACACTGGAAGGAATCACCGAGAGCTCCTATATAGAATTAGATCTATCGTCGAATAGCAGTTCTCAGGTGACAATGGTACAGGTTAGTCTGTAGACCCGAGATCGCTATAGAGTCTTGCGTGTTCTCCTACTTTACTTTGATTGCCACCCTACTACGGCTCTACTGAGTCGTGCAAACAGGTGGCCGTTGGGTGCAGTCCCGAGACACACGAAGGCAATGAGCGATAGGAGGGGTTTTCGACTCTCTCGGTATTAGGAGTTGATGCTGTGCTATGCCCGACTGATTATATCAGTAAGTCCCTGGCCAGGGCTACTGAGATTTGCTGATAAGTGTTATCAGTAGTTTCTCGATCTGTTATAGACCATTCACCGGCACGACTTATTGAGTTATTGGGGTCGACGTGACCATCCCTAGGCTTGATATGCAGTATATCTGACGAAGAGACCGGACTGTACGGTAGTGTTGCCGGTTGGCTCGACGGGAGTTGTAGCAGGTTCGCTTGTTTTCTTCTGATCGCTCAATACCCGGGTGGCCGTTACGTTTAGCTGACCGCCTGCGGCTTGGGGGTACTTGATATGATCATCACCCTCTGTCGGTGTATTGACGAGTCTTAGAGTCCCACACAGGAGTTACCTAGTCCAGGCGAAACGTTGTGGTCCGCGTATGCGATATGCTCATGGACCCGATTTAAATGCGCGTATATGATACCGTACATTGATCGGGCGGCTTGCTTTTGGTAGGGTCATATGTGATATGGCCGGATTGATAAATCAAGTGTTGATTTATCATTTAACAATTAGTTTTCTCACTTAAAACCTTTTCTTGGATGATGGATGTGTGCATGCATGTATGTTTTTCTTTCTTACTTACTAGTTTCATGCACGTATTGATGTGCATACATACATACATACACCCATCTATCATGGTTGTTTACACATGGAAATGGTGGAAATATAAGAATCACACATGGATAAATATATGGATTATTATTTAATTTTATGTTTAAAACAAAATAGAAAAGGAAGGATAGTTCTTGAGTTGTTTCAACACTCTGCTTTAACCTAACCATTCTCACCTACCTCTAACCTTGAGTTATCCTTCTCTTTGTGTTCTAAAACTCAAGTTAAATAATGTCTCCATCATTTTAACCATGGTTTGTAGTGAGAAGAAATAAAATATATAAAGATATATTTCATTTCTTTTCATGGTTATCATTTTTACTCTTGTTAAAAAAGAAAGGCTCCATCTTCTTCCTCCTTCACCATTTGCTCTCTAGTTTTTTTTAGTGACTAAAACACACATAAAGAAAGGTTTTTGAAGTGAGAATCTAAACCACAACATCATTCTATACAAGTTTAGCCAACTTGTTTAGAGTGTTCTCTTCGATCTCACATCTTGATAATCGAAGTTGCGAGCTTGGACGAGGAACTCCGGGTGGATCATCGTGGACGTGAGAGGACTTCAAGAGGACCTTCTTCCAACACCCAAGAGACCAAAGAGTCCAGCGAAAGGGGGCTACAAAGGTTGTAGTCTCGAAACCCTAATTTTATTAGCTTTAAGTTTTGTAACCCTAATTTTCTTGGATTGATTCCTTTGCATGCTTGTTTAGCACCATCAAAATCCAAACTTTATGACATGTGATGCTTCAAAACTATACATAGGGTGCTATACAAACCTTTCATTGGTATCAGAGCCGACCTAGAACATTAGGCGACGCTTTTACGAAGTAAAAATCCTGATCGGACAAAAATACGCCTTTTTTAGACCCTCTCTGGACAAATTTTAAAATCTGACCTTTTTCAGAATTAAAAATACTTAAAAAATACAGCAGGGAATCCTAAGAAATATGGTGAAATTCGATGCCATGAACAGTTCAAATGGCCGCGGAACCGCGGCAATTCCTTGCTTAGGCCGCGGCTCCGCGGCCGTACAGTGGTATCATTGCATGAAAATTACACTATAATTCTTATGTCTGCTTGTACAGTGTTTTAGGTATGTTTAATCTGAATATAGCACTGTATTTTCTGGAGATGGTTTTGGATGCATAGATTCGATCGGAATTTTCATTTCGTTGTTTATCCGGGTAAATTAGAAAGTATTGAAGTGTTTGAACGAGTATCATTTGCTTACTATTAACGGGGTTTAAATACTTTTGAGATACGTGCAAGTCTTTTTGTGGTTGACCCTCTAGAAGACAACAAACCTTAACTCGATTATGTGACCATCTTGAACTGCCCTTTGAACCTTAGGGTTTGGGGCAGTACAGCGTGCCACATGTGAGGCGTTGGCTTGACCTTTCTACGGCTGGACAGTTACTACTGTGTCACACTCCGGATTTTTGAACCCTGCTCAAATGTTGAGCTTTAGTGAATCTTGGGTGCTTGATCGTTCGTTCGAAAACTTTAATACTGTCTGTTTATCTGGAATTTGATACAATATGTGGAATTCATATAGTTTAGGCATGAAATACAAAATATATGATATTTCGCATTTATGATGTCTAAAGAGATTGTGGATTCCAAATATTGTAGTTTTACACTTTCTTTTCTATGACCGTAAGTGTAGTATGTTCGATATCGCCGGTTTCGTTGCTATACATCAACGACAATTGGGGTATGCTTACTTACTTACGTTGATGATATGTGATATTATGTGTTGCTGAGATATGATGTGCAGGATTGTCGCGATTGAATAGCCGGGGTTTTTTTTGTGAGATGAGAGTTTTATATTTTCATTCATGTAAATTCAAATGTAATGTAATATTTTTTTATTTGGGGCACTTCCGGGTTGAGGTTGTGTCACCAGTGTTGTATATTATTTACTTTTCCTCATAGGTTGGACCCAAGGAGGGGAGCACAGGTGACCGGGTTCTGGGGTTCAGTGGGAGGCCATCTCGAGGAGTCGAGACCGGGTCTCCTAAACTCCAGAATTGGTAGGGTCACTTGCCGCTCTCGTAGGGGTCCAGGGTGTGGGCTTGGCTATTCATCGCGACTGTGGAATCTGTATTTTCTATTCTGGCTAAATACTAAATACGGACGTCCTAGTATATCCCACTTTATATCTATGTTTCTGCTGCCTGTGTTCTGTTATATCTGAGACGAATGACAAATTATATATACGATATATAGTAGACGTTGCTTATGTTTTACACCCGCGCTAGTCCCGTCCCGGTAAGCCATTAGTTAAGTAACCTAACGGTGCATAACGGAACATTGCGGCGAATGCGGATGGCATAAGCGTACGTGTTATTTTCGTTTTTTTTTCTGTGATTGGCTTAAGGACTTAAATGATGGGATTACATTAATGTGATTAATTTAAAGAAAATAAACCTAAAAATATGTTGTAGAATCGGATTTGAAAACCACTCGGCTATTTATGAAAAAGCTTTATTTCAAAACTGCGGAGCTTAAGCCACTCCTTTTGAAAACCATTTGATTCTACAACGATATCAAGCTCAAAGCGTTAAAGATTTTCTTAAAAATCATCCGCAACCCTCCGTCATTTTAGGAAGTAGAGTACTGAGTATTCGTGCTACGTTTGTTGAACTTAGCCAAGGCGTAGTGTACGGTAGCTAAGTGACGTGTTCCTACAAATGCATATGATGCAGATTAATTAGGACGGGCATATGACTTTGTTGACCTTAGCTAAGGGTCATGTGAACGGGTCTAATTAATCAAGAAATGACGGGTTGAGCTTGACTAGTACTCGTGATTTGTTGACCTTAGCCAAGGTCATGAGTATTAGGGGTAAAAACCACATCGGGAATTTCAATAGTTGAAATTTGCAATGAGATTGCAATCCTTCCATGTGATGGTTGGATCCCGATCCCACTGTGGGCAATAGTTGCTCCTCGGAGAGTTTTACAGTTTACAATTAGCTAACTCATTAGGTATCTAGAAAGGTGTTAACGGGGCTCCGCCTCTGGGAAAACGAGGTTTACTTTAATTAGGTCCGTGCGAAAGCACGGGGAACCTCCCTGAAGTACCGACACTGGCCTGGCTGAACGGTTAGCGAAGTTGTAGACTGTAATTAATCCTGGCTAGTTTTTCTTTTTAAGGTTTGAAAGAAGAACTCGATAAAAGCAGTGGGAAACAACGATTAGACAAGATAATAACCAATCTGATCTATGCAAGAGCTTTCGCTGAGTGTATTCTTTTCTCTCTTAATGGCAGATACCCATGACTGGACTCAAGCGTTTACTAGATAAAAACAAACTGAATGGGACCAACTATAAAGACTGGCTAAGGAATCAGAAAATCGTCTTGACTTATGATAAAGTATCATATGTCCTCACGGCTTCAGACCCGCCCGTCCCAGGTCCAAAATCCTCAGTTGCGGACATTGAAGTCCGCAAGACATGGGACGCTGACTGTGCCATGGCAAAATGCCCCGCGCTTTCATCGATGGATAACACACATCAAAAGCAGAACGAGGATATGGACATTCACGGTATATTGCTCCATACAAAGGAGTTGTATGGAGAGCAATCCCGTGTATTACGATACGAACAATCAAAGAAATTGTTTCAGATGCGAATGGCCCCTGGCACACCAGTAGGAGACCATGTTCTGAAGATGATAGCTCTTATAGAAGAGCTTAAGGACCTTGGATGGACGATGGACAATGAACAATAAATAGATATTATTCTGCGGTCCCTTCCCTCCACCTTTGCTCAGTTCATAGTGAACTTCAACATGCATGGCATGGAGAAGGAACTCCCTGAACTCCTTAATATGTTAAGGAGTGCAGAGAGCACTATGAAGTCAGCAAGAACTCCCGTTATGACTGTTGGACAATCTTCTTCTTCTCGCCCGAAAGCTAAGGCCAAGGGAAAGAAAAAGAAGAAGCCCGCCGATCCTAAAGGTTGAGTTAAAAATGTGAAGGGAAATGGAAAGTCCAAGGATAGAGACTCGGAGAAGGGCGAATGTTTTCATTGCCACAAGACAGGACAATGGAAGCGCAACTGCACGGAGTACTTAAGTCTCAAGAAGAAGCAGGGTGATGCATCTGCTTCAGGTGCGTTTGTGACAGAAAACTATTTTTCAATAAACTCTGCTTCCTGGGTATTGGATACCGGTTCATGTTCTCACATTTGCAATTCTATGCAGGGGCTGAGAAATAGCAAGGTTTTGAAGACAGGTGACCATATTCTCTGCGTTGGAAATGGTTCCAATGTACATACAGTCGCAGTGGGAGAGTATCACTTGGGGTTGCCATCTGGATGTATTTTGGTTTTGAATCCATGTTATTTTGTACCAAGTATGCTATGTAATATAATATCCATTTCTTTGTTGGACAATGAATGATATAATTTTGTATTGCAGAACAATGTTATGAACATTCACCTGAATTAAATGTTGGTTGGGTATGGTACGCTTAATAACGGAATATATGTCCTAAATCAACACACAGTTTTCAGTGTACAACACACTAATAAAAGAAAACTTTCAGAATTAAATGAAGCTTTTCTTTGGCACTGTAGACTTGGTCATATTAACGAAACAAGACTAAACAAGTTACACAAAGATGGATATTTAAACTCTTTTGAATATAAATCTTATGCGACTTACCAGTCTTGTATAAAGGGTAAAATGACCAAAACTCCGTTTACCGGACACGGGGAAAGAGCTACTCAGCTCCAAGGCCTCATACATAGTGATGTATGTGGGCCGATGTCTATACAGGCTAGAGGCGGTTTTTCATACTTCATTACATTCACTGACGATTTCTCAAGATTCGGTCATGTATTTTTATTAAATCACAAGTCCGACGCTTTCGAGAAATTCATTGAATATAAACAAGAAGTAGAACAACAAACCGGCTTGATTATAAAGATGCTTCGATCAGATCGAGATGGTGAGTATCTCAGTACAGAATTTGCAAACTTCCTAAAAGAGAATGGGATACTCTCTCAGCTCACTCCTCCTTACACACCACAGAACAACGGTGTGTCCGAACGACGGAATAGGACCCTATTAGATATGGTCCGGTCCATGATGAGTGACGCTGAGTTACCAGTCTCGTTTTGGGGGCATGCATTGGAAACTGCAGCGTTTCTGCTAAACAGGGTTCCAACCAAAGTTGTGTCTGCCACGCCATATGAGATATGGCATGGGAAGAGACCATCGCTTAAAAGAATTAAGATTTGGGGTTGCCCGGCCTATGTTAAAAAGCAGAATCCGGACAAACTCGAGACACGGTCAGTCATGTGTAATTTTGTGGGATATCCAAAGAATTCTTATGGATATCTATTCTACCACAAAGAGGAACAAAAAGTGTTTGTTTCTCAACATGCCACATTCTTGGAAAAAGAGTTTTTCACAGATAAAGATGATGGAAAGGTGGTAGATCTAGAAGAGGTTCTAGAGACACAAACTACAAATGACGATTTGGTTGAACCGGCTGTTGCAACAGAAACTGAAGAACCTCGGCCACTCCGTAGGTCTGGTAGGACTTCTCGCCCACCGGTGAGGTACTACGGTTTCCTCATTGATGGTGACGCAGAAGACTGCATCATGGATGTGATGATCCTACGAGTTTTCAGCAAGCTATCACGAGTAGAGACTCTGTGATGTGGCTGGATGCCATGAGATCCGAAATGGAGTCTATGTACACCAACAAAGTATGGACTTTGGACATTGTACCCCCTGAGGTAAAACCTGTGGGCTGCAAATGGATCTTTAAAAGAAAGATTGGTGTAGATGGGCAGGTGGAGACCTATAAGGCAAGATTTGTGGCGAAGGGTTTTCGTCAAAGACCAGGTTTGGACTATGACGAGACTTTTTCTCCCGTAGCCATGCTTAAATCCATTCGGATCCTACTTGCTATTGCCGCTCACTACGACTATGAAATCTGGCAGATGGGCGTTAAAACCGCATTTCTAAATGGAAATTTAGAAGAATGTGTTTATATGGATCAACCAGAGGGCTTCATTGACAGTGGGAGCAGCGGGAAAGCATGTAAATTGCTTAAATCCATATATGGGTTAAAGCAGGCATCACAGAGTTTGAACATATGTTTCGATGTTGTCATCAAAGAGTTTGATTTCATCAAAAATCCAGATGAACCTTGTGTTTATAAGAAGGCTGTAGGAAGAGCTGTCACATTCCTCGTATTGTACGTGGATGACATTCTTCTGATAGGAAATGATATTCCTATGCTACAGTCGGTTAAATCATTCTTATCACTAAGGTTCTCCATGAAGGACCTGGGTGATGCCACATACATTCTGGGCATAAGGAACTATAGGGATAGATCCAAAAGGTTATTGGGATTGTCCCAAACCAGATACATTGACACCATCCTAAAAAGGTTTAGTATGGAAGACTCCAAGCGGGGTGCCTTGCCTGCTTGCCATGGTGTCACTCTCTCCAAGGATTCTTGTCCAAAGACCGATGAAGAGAGAGCTCGCATGAATGTTATACCCTATGCTTCGGCAGTAGGATCCATAATGTATGCGATGTTATGTACACGCCCAGATGTAGCTTATGCACTTAGTGTTGTAAGCAGGTATCAATCCAACCCAGGGGAGAATCACTGGACAGCTGTGAAGAACATTCTTAAGTACTTACGAAGGACTAAAGAATTGTTCTTGGTGTATGGTAATGGAGATCTCCAAATGGAGGCCTTTACCGATTCGAGCTTCCAGAGCGATAAGGACGACAGCAAATCTATCGCTGGGTTTGTATTTACCCTCAATGGAGGGACGGTGAGTTGGAAGAGTTCCAAACAAGATACCGCTGCAGACTCTACGATGGAAGCTGAGTACATTGCTACAAATGGTGCTGCCAAGGAAGCCGTCTGGATGAAGAAGTTCTTCTCGGAGCTAGGAGTAGTTCCAACCATTATTGATCCAATACCTTTGTATTGTGATAATAATGGGGCTATGGCGTTAGCCAAGGAGCCCAGATCCCATCAGCGGTCCAGACACATCCTGAGGCGTTTTCATTTGATCCGGGAGATTGTAGATCGCCGCGAGATCGTGATTAGGAGAGTAGACACAAAGAATAACGCCGCGGATCCATTCACCAAGGCCCTCCCTCAGCCGCAGCATGAGCGACCTTTTGAGATGTTGGGTATGAGATACGCCAATAACTGGCCTTAGTTCAAGTGGGAGATTGTTGGATTTATGTATGCCCTAGAGGCCATTATATGATAGTGTTATATATATATATATTCAGTATGCATTCTTGCTCGACATGATAGTATGCTATCTGGTTCTTCTTTATCTGACATGTTGATTTGATCATGCTTTTATTCATTCATACATGCAGATAAAGCCCTGAGGATATCATCTTGACTGCTCTGATTATGATAGAGATCATACTAGTAGGACATCTGTTGTCTATAAGCATATCCTGGAAAGTCCATAGTCGTAGGTATATCGAGACGGGGCATTGATATACCAGAGTAGACTAGCGTATATGATACTAGACCCATACGATGGGCGATGAATGTTCCCACATTCATCGATGTTTGACATCAAGATCATATACGGGTGCTCAGTGGTGACTGGGTACACTGGACGGACTCACCAAGAGCTCCTATATGGAATTAGATCTATCGTCGAATAGCAGTTGTCAGGTGACACTGGTACAGGTTAGTCTGTAGACCCGAGATCGCCATAGAGTCTTGTGTGTTCTCCCACTGTACTTTGATTGCCACCCTACCACGGCTCTACTGAGTCGTGCAAACAGGTGGCTGTTGGGTGCAGTCCCGAGACACACGAAGGCAATGAGCGATAGGAGGGGTTTTCGTCTCTCCCGGTATTGGGAGTTGATGCTGTGCTATGCCCGACTGGTTATATCATTAAGTCCCTGGCCAGGGCTGCTGAGATTTGCTGATAAGTGTTATCAGTAGTTTCTCGATCTGTTATAGACCATTCACCGGAACGACTTATTGAGTTATTGGGGTCGACGTGACCATCCCTAGGCTTGATATGCAGCATATCTGACAAAGAGACAGGACTGTACGGTAGTGTTGCCGGTTGGCTCGACGGGAGTTGTAGCAGGTTCGCTTGTTTTCTTCTGATCGCTCAATACCCGGGTGGCCGTTACGTTTAGCTGACCGCTTGCAGCTTGGGGGTACTTGATATGATCATCAACCTCTGCCGGCGTATTGACGAGTCTTAGAGTCCCATACAGGAGTTACCTAGTCCAGGCGAAACGTTGTGGTGCGCGTATGCGATATGCGCATGGACCCGATTAAAATGCGCGTATATGATACAGTACATTGATCGGGCGGCTTGCTTTTGGTTGGGTCATATGTGATATGGCCGGATTGATAAATCAAGTGTTGATTTATCATTTAACCATTAGTTTCCTCACTTAAAACCTTTTCTTGGATGATGGATGTATGCATGCATGTATGTTTTTTTTTCTTACTTACTAGTTTCATGCACGTATGGATGTGCATACATACATACATACATACATACATACATACACCCATCTATCATGGTTGTTTACACATGGAAATGGTGGCAATATAAGAATCACACCATGGATAAATATATGGATTATTATTTAATTTTATGTTTAAAACAAAATAGAAAAGGAAAGGATAATTCTTGAGTTGTTTCTACACCCTTCTTTAACCTAACCATTCTCACCTACCACTAACCTTGAGTTATCCTTCTCTTTGTGTTCGAAAACTTAAGTTAAATAATGTCTCCATCATTTTAACCATGGTTTGTAGTGAGAAGAAATAAAATATATAAAGATATATTTCATTTCTTTTCATGGTTATCATTTTTACTCTTGTTAAAAAGAAAGCCTCCATCTTGTTCATCCTTCACCATTTGCTCTCTAGTTTTTTCTAGTGAGTAAAACATACATAAAGAAAGGTTTTTGAAGTGAGACTCTAAACCACAACATCATTCTAGACAAGTTTAGCCAACTTGTTTAGAGTGTTCTCTTCGATTTCTCATCTTGATAATCGAAGTTGCGAGCTTGGACGAGGAACTCCGGGTGGATCATCGTGGACGTGAGAGGACTTCAAGAGGACCTTCTTCCAACACCCAAGAGACCAAAGAGTCCACCGAAAGGGAGCTACAAAGGTTGTAGTCTCGAAACCCTAATTTTATTAGCTTTAAGTTTTGTAACCCTAATTTTCTAGGATCGATTCCTTTGCATGCTTGTTTAGCACCATCAAAATCCAAACTTTGTGACATGTGATGATTCAAAACTATACAAAGGGTGCTAGACAAACCTTTCAAGTGGATCCGTCGTGTTTTCCTTCGCGTCAAATCTCCTTACCTTGATCTCTTGGAGATCAACCATCTCCCTGATCAGGTCATACTGTCCTCAGAATATGTATGGATCGCTGATAGGACCGGCGTTCCTAGGCCAAAGCCACAACTCCATTGTTGTCACAATAACAGTTATTGGACGTTCAATGGTAGGAACCATGTTCATCTCATGAATAAGAATTATCCAGACATCCACTTTGGTAGCATCGTATGTAGCGATCTATTCAGCCTTTATCGTCTAGATTGCCACTGTAACTAGCTTAGAACTCTTCCAGCATACCGTCCCTCTACTGAGTGTAAAGACAAAGCCTGTGACTGACTTTCAGTCGACCTTATCACTCTGGAAGATCGAATTGGTAAAGGACTCCCACTAGAGTTTACCGTTACCAAACCCCAAGAACATTTCTTTAGCGCTTCTCAAGTACTAAGGAATGTCCTACACAGTTGTCCAGTGATTCTCCCAAGATCCGATTGATTCTTGATCACTACACCTAATGAGTCAGCTACATCTGCTATGGTACATAACATCGCAAACATGATAGGTCCTGGTGCCGAAGTATAGGGTATCTCTTGCACACGAGCTCTCTCCAAATCAGTCTTGGAAGACATATTTTTGGAGAGAGTGATTCTTGACTAAGTGGGCAAACCACCACGCTTAGAATCTTTCATACTAAAACCCTTTAGTATTGTGTTAATGTAATTTGATTTAGGACACTCCCAACATCCACTTAGATCTATCATCATAGATCATTATCCACGAGATGTATTTGGTATCATCCAGATCTTCCATGGAGAATCCTCATGATAAGAGGAGCTTGAACGAGTGTAGCATAGGAAACCATTTCCAATCAAGAGTATGTCATCGACCTACAATACGTGGAAGTCAACCTTACTCTCTACAACCTTCTTGTATATACATGGTTCATCTACCTTTTTGATGAAGTCAAACTCTTTGACTGCCTCATCAAAATAGATGTTCCTACTCCGCGATGCCTGCTTTAATCCCGATGGAATTAAGCATAGTCACTGGAGAAAAGGTTTCATTATAAACCACACTTGGTTATTGACGAAAACCTTTTACTACAAGTCTGGCTTTGAAAGTCTCAACTTTTCCATTTACACCAAGAATCTTCTCAAGATTTATTTTCTCCCTATAGGTTTTACACCTTCAGGTGCAAGATTCAAAGTCATACTTCATTGGTGTACATAGATTCCATCTCTGATTTCATAGCATCTAGCCATTTCATAGAGTCCCCACTCATGATGGCCTTCCTGAACCTAGTTGGGTCATCATCTACCATGATGTAATCCTCGCTCCCACCGTCACCGAGAAAATCGTAGTATCTCGCAGGTGGATGAGGAATCCTACAAGATTCACGGAGAGGCTGAGGCTCATTGGAGACTATTGAATCCTTTGGTTTCACCAAATCATCAGCTGTTAGTTTGTCCAGCTGGAACTCCTTCCAGTTATACCTCATGTCCACAAACTTCTACATAAGAAATTCCATTTCTAAAAAGGTGACATGCTGAGAAACAAAACACATTTTGCTCTTCAGAGTGGTGGAAGATATTCCGCCGTAAATGTTTGGGATATCCAACAAACTTATACATAACTGACCTTGCCTCGAGCTTGTCCGGATTTTGCTTTTCAACATTGGCTGGACAGCCCCAAATCTTAACTCGTTCAAGACACGGTCTCTTCCCATTCCATATCTCATATGGAGTGGTAAGCACTGATTTGGATGGAACCCCTTCAAGGATGGATCCAGGTTCAGGATAAATAGAATTAGTTTATTCAGTTGTCTTTTATTATCACCTTCTCTCAGGTTGCAGTGGCTCCTTAGTTTAGGAGAGTACACCTATTACGCTTATTGGATAGTCTTATTCCAAACTATAGGCTTGTGCCGAAAGGTAAGGAATGAAGAAAACCAATTAGCCTAAGTAGGGTGTACAGAAGGTAATATGTAAAGACAAAATAAAGGGATTTGAAAGAGGGCAAAGTAAATTGCGACTGTTATCATTCACGACCAAACCGCGTACTTCATCGCCACTCCTATTTCACCTTTAATAGAATAAGGTATTATTCAGTTGTCTTTTATCATCACCTTCTCTCAAGTTATGAGTACTCCTAGGATTAGGAGAGTACACCTATTATGCTTATTGGATAGTCTTCTTCCAAACCATAGGGTGGTGTCGAACGGTAGGGAAGGAAGAAAACCATTTAGCCTAACGAAGGTGTACAGAAGGTAACGATTAAAGACAAATAAAGGATTTAGAGAGATGGCAAATAAATATACGTTATAGTCATGAATTGGATTATGGAAGAGGCATTACTTGGAATACCAGGATACCCCTACGAAACATTTTCATGTTTTAGTTTCACTGTGCATTATTAATTGTAAACTGATTTCCCGATTACATACTTACTCCAGGGTATGAATTTACCAGGTTTCATTCTCATATCTGTATGGTTTTACAGATGATGAGTGGGAGTAAGTTATTCGGAATAAAGTGATCATCCTCATTATATCGGAATTCGTTGTAATTGGTGATATTTGAGGAAATCCCCTGGTACAGTTTTCAATCTACGATGTACAGGTTATGAGTTATTCAAACTCAGGGGACTTATACAGAGTATTGTATGTTGTCCAGTGTCCATCAGGACAAAGGGGTAGGTCCTTGTACTGTGTTCTGTTTGCTTGTGACTTCTCTAGTTTTTAGACAAGTGTTTCAAAGAAATACAATGTCTAAGTTTTGAGAAGTTGTGGGTATAAGAATAAAGTAGAGAACCAGGTATCGCAAGTATCGGGATTCTTCAAAGAGAACGAAGATGTAGATTCTTGTGATTAGTATTCAGTTAATAGTAATGATTTTGAGAAACTCATTTCTCTTTCAGGTTACTCATAATTGGATGGATTCCTAAGTTGAGTAATGCTGAGTAGCCACTTTCCATTAAGTTGATATGCACTGGAGACAGCTACATGATTTGAATCTGGTTCCAATTAAATTAGTGCCTCTATATCTATATTGTATATTGAATGGTTCATATCTTAACGATGTTAAGATACGGGGAGTTGTCCAGCTTATGCTTAAAACCAGACACTGGATAACTCAAGGCACGTTTTTGTAATAGCAGTTTGTGGGTTGACCCTGGCTTTAACGAGGGTTGATTTTCTACCATCTGGAAAATCAATAGTGATATTGTTCTTGACTCGCCACAGTTTTAGTAAAATGGATTTTTTCAGAAAACAGTAGTGGGAGTATGGTAGAACTGGAAGTGATTCTAGAACCGCAAACGATTACGGAAAATTTAATATGACCCATATATTCAATCAGGTTTGACATTCCAATAGCCACTCCGCAGATATGGTGGGTAACCTCAGACACCGAGAGTTACTCGGTAGCCTTAAGGACGGTGATAGAGAGGTTCTTGTTTACCTAGACTTGACACTACTGTTGTTCCAGACTATGAGACCCGGCAAGAGGATAAATATAACGTCGTTCTAAACTAGCTTTAGAAGTGTACGTAGATATTATTCTGCCAGAGGGTTATCGTAGTCAGTGGGAGCAACGGAAGCATAGTGGGCAAGTAGCTTATGTCTATTTATAGGCTTGAGGAGATATAGCGGAGATAAGATCATCCATTTTTTATATGAAAGTCATGGGTTTGACTTCATCAGAATAGGGGATGGATCTGTTAAGAAGTGGTAGGGTGTGATGTCCTGGTATTTGGATGACATACACAGAGTAAGAAGTAAAATTTCTATACTACAATCGGTTATACTGTGGTCGTCACACAGTGGTTTCTCAAGATAGGATATGGATATAATATCAGACATTCTGGTTACTAGATCTATGGTATTAGATCTAGATTTGGGTAGTTTCCCAATATGGGTACTTTGACAGTATTCTAATGGTATTTTAGAATAGATGACTCCTAGCATAGTGGTGTACATGCAGGTGATGGAGTCACCCTCTCTAAAGGTGTCTTACAGACTAAAGGGGAGAGGGATGTGCATGATTGGCAGATCACTTGCTTAGGCAATTGAGTCAATCATGAGATGTCAAGTACCACACCAGATGTAGTTTTTGCACTTTATGCGATAAGTTTATATTAATCCAATCGCGGAGAAACATAAGGAAGCAATCATAGAACGTAAGTGTATGTTCTACGGATTTGATGACGGCGGCCTCTTTCGGGAGACGGTTATCATTCCAGGCTTTCAAGGTGACATGGATGACAGAGTGATTGTCAGAGTTATAGTTTTCCCTCCGACGAGGGACAGTATTATGGACAGGTGGTCCAAGAGGATACTGTGGGAGGCATAGTGCTGGATACTGATTAGGTTCAGTGATCAATACAGTCTAAGAAGTTTGGATTTGGAGTTCATTTATGAACTAGGTCCCATCAGATATCCAGACATATTTTAAGACAGGTATTACTCGATTCGGGAGATGGCTTTCTCCGCAAATTTGAGATTTAGAGAGATATGGAAAGAAACATTAGGCGGACCCACTCACTGAGGCTATTTCTCCAAAACAAAAGTTTTACAAACTAGCTTTGTGAAACTGATTAGTAGAGGAGTTGGATGTTCCGTAAAACACGGGCTGTGAGTATGCGACATCGCAATAATTAGCCTTGAGTGCAAGTGGGAGATTGTTGGAGATATTGCCCTCAAAGTCAATTATTGGATCGCAGGTACGTGATTGCAATGATTGAGGCAGGACCAATACCGATATGACAGTCTTGCTCGAGATGATAGTTTGCTATCTGGTTTGTCTTTATCATTGTATACATGCTTTAGTTCACTATTGCATGATGATAGAGCTCATAGGATTCTTGCTTGACTACCAGCAGTATGATGGCGATAATATACGTAGGAGCTGGGGTCTTTAAGAACATCTTTAAAGTGTCCCTAGTCATGGGAGTTTCGAGACAGGGCATCGATACTCCAGAGTAGACTAGTTTATACAGTCGAGACCCCGACGAGGGGCGATGGCCGGTCTCACAAGTCATTGGTGTCAGTAGGATCACCTAAGATGTATACAGGTGCTCATTGGGTTATGAGTACATCAGACAGGACTCGCCGGGAATCTGCTAGTTGGTATTATACATATCGTCAGATAGCAGTTCCTGATAACATGTGTACAGGTTAGTTCATCGACCTGAGATCGTCATTTGTCTCGTGTGAGTTCCCACTATGCTTAAATTAGTACCCTACCACGCTCAAAGGAGTTGTGCAAACAGGCTTTAGTTGGGTACAGTCCCGAGCCACATTGGAGGCAAGTGAGCGGATCGGCAGGCGATTCGTCTCTCCGGTATTGGGGGTGAGATATAGGAGAGCCATTACACAAAGCCCTTGCCCGAGGCAGGAGATTTACTGGTAGGTACTCAAGTAGTATCTCAGGGCGTTCTGGGCTACTCTCTGACACGACTTATATTGCTATTAGGGGTCTGACGTTACTAGCCCCCTTGGCAGATATGCGATACTCATAGACGAACGGACCGGACTGTATGTATATTGTCACTGTTAGGCTCAGTACGGTTTATGGATGAGTTCGCTCGTCAGCTTCCCTTCCAATCATTACATAGGCAAACAGTTACGTACAGCTTGTACCTCTGACGTGCTAGTGGTTATACCGAGTGCCAGTGTGTTGATGAGTCATTAGAGTCCCTCACAGACCTTTTCCCAAGTTCGGGCGAAACGTTGTAGAGGCCGTATGGTTTTATGGCAAGGTTCAGAAAATGCACATGCGTTTTCGCACCTGTCATTTTTCCGGCAGATAATACTGGTCGGCTTTAGTTTAAGCCGGATCCGAGTATTATACTGTGTAGATATAATATCTTTATCTCAGTTGCATTTGTATTCAGTTGTAATATAAATGCGGGTATGTTATACTGTTACGGGGTTATCCTGAAATTCGTTCAGGATCACTTTGGAAATTGCCAGTTTCCAGTTTTCTATCAGCCGTATTTAACATTCGGTTAAATGCGGATTTATCTTTTCTTCTTGGGTGAGTCATGAGGGTGAGTCATGCTTCTAGAAGGTTCTAGAAGTAATGACAAGGTTAGTGACTCATGGTTGTATTTAATGATCATTAATGGTTGTGCTGACTAGGTTTAGATGAATCATTGTTTCCATTAATGCTTTTTGTAAAGCTTAGGATATTTTTCCTTGATCTTTTGCTTGTTGTCACCACTCCTCTCCTACACTCACCCTCTTTCCTCCTTTTAAGTGGTCGGCCACCCCCTTGGTAAGGATCATGGTTGTTATTTGAAAAAAGGATATAAGTTTTGGTGCATAGAAATTAGATGTGATCGATATCTCATTTCCATTCGATCCAAAAGGCAACTTCATTAACCGTTCGTCCATAACCTTGGACGTAACGAGACAAAGTGTTCTACTCATTCTCTACTTCATCTTGGTCTTCTCTTTTAGCAAACTTGACGATCAAGTTGCCTCGGTTCAGAGGCGGGAGCCCGTTTAAAGATCCGTCGACGTGGTGCCACCTGGACGAGAAGATCGAAGATTTAGGTGATCGGAGCAGCCGCAACAAAGCGTGGGATGATGGTTAAAGACCGAAGGACTCAGATCATTCGGTATAACTCTTCTACACACTTTGTAGTTTGTTAGTTTAGCTTTAATGGCAGATCTGGGTTATAGTACGCGATAGCGCCAGTTGTAAAAAGTTTTTGTTCCGCATTTGGCGTCTGTTAGACGACTGGGGCGCTACCTTGACATACAGCGGTTAGACAGGATTCGTCTCTCCATGTATTGGGAGTTGATATCGCGCTGTGTCAAAGAGCCAGTACGCAATGTCCCTGGCCAGGGTAAGCGAGATTTACTGGTAGGTTCTAGTTGTTTCTCAGGGTGTAATGGGCTACGCTCCGACATGACTTATACCGCTATTAGGGGACCGACGCTTTCCACCCCCTATGCCGATATGCGATAGTCTTAGACGAACAGACCGGATTGTATGGAGATTGTCACTGCAGGCTCAGTAGGAGTTTGGATGGGTTTTCCCATCGGCCTTCTTATCGACATCTACCGGGGGACCGTTACATACAGCTAGTGCGCTTGCGGTCTGTGGTTAAACCCACTGCTAGCGTAGTAGTCGAGTCTTTAGAGTCCTACACAGAGAGTTTCCCTGCTCCAGGCAAAATGATATAGAGGTCGTATGGTTTTACGACATGGGTTCGGACGCATACGTGTGTTTACGCACGTATGACATTCGGACAGTTTTTCAAGCCGGCTTTGGTTTAAGCCAGTTTCTAGTATCTGGTTATTGGATTTATACAGTCTAATGTTTTTCCGTGTTTTCACGGATAGGAGGAGCGTTCTCGTAATTTCGCGAGAAGCTTCTAGAAGGATGGTGACTTGAGGGTTTAGGTGGCATTTGCATTTATTGTGTTAATGACTCATTTGTGTGATTCATCCATGGAGTTAATGCATCATTTATTGATCTAATGACTCATAAGATGAATCGCTCATATGAATGAGTGAAGCATGGTTGTTAAATGATTTAATTTATTTATTTCATTAAACATTATGCTTCATATATTCAAATGAGTTCATTATATCTTCTCATTCTCTTGCTTACCTTCTCTCTCCTCAAGCTCTCTCTCTTCAAACCCTAATCCTCCCCTCTCATGTATTGAGACGAAGGATTAGAAAAGACTATTTAATCCATAACACATCTCTATATCACCTAGGATACTTAGATTAACACTTTAAGAAACCTAGTTACCTCAAGTTAGAGGTGAAGCTTGGAGTATAGCTCTCGGGTGGATCATCTATTACGTGGAGGAGGCCGAG